>CM060565.1:39067500-40375000 GCA_030625065.1 Alectoris magna
GCCAACTTGCAGAACACCTCAGGTTAGCAGGGACTTCTGAGCCAGGAATGATGCTCAACTCAATTATTTATTTTTAGCCTGGCTAGTGGCAGAGCACCGCACTCATTTACTCCTCCTCTGAAGTGCTGAAACGATGACATTGAAGATGAACTGCTTGAAATGCTAGAATCTGACTTTGAGTCAAGCATAGTAAACAGGGGAAAAACAGTGCTGAAAAGCCTTCCTTGGACCTCTAATGAGTGTTACAGCTACGCTGCAGAAAGCCTGTCAGGAAAACACTTCTAAAATAAGCGTTCACTGTTCAACTTTGCCCAAAGGTGAAAGTTTCTCTATAAAGCACAGTTCAGGTTTATTCACCGTCACAAAGTATACCCGGAACCTGATTCTGCAAGACACACCGAACCTGCACAACCAAAAAAAGACACGGGAGTTGAATCAAACCCTCAAGCTCTGGAAAGCCTCCTGCATTACCTGCATGTATCAAAGCCTCTGAACACTTGGGTTTGTATGGTTCGCCAAACCTTCCAGCACATTTTTTTCCTTACAGTCTAGTTGTTACACCAGGAGGTAAATTCTTTAAAATAAGAGTAGATGAATGCTTCCATCAACTATTTTTAGGTAATACTTTCTTTTCTTCTTAAAAATAATGCAGAAATTCCACTGTTAATTGAGGCACAGGAGTGCCAAAATCAGAACAGCTGTGCACATCCTAAAAGCTACGATAGGCAGAAAGCAGATGATTAGAAGAAGCTGGAAAAGGCACCTTATTCACCTATGGTGCGTAGCAAAATGGGCTCCTCATCTTATAGACCATAAATAATGAAGCTTTTGTCACTTTACTTGCAAAATAAAAGCAATTCCCACTCAAATGGACTAGAACTCCTCGCGGCCTCAAGGAGACGAGAAGGATCTTAAAAACTGACACTTGCCTTTTGTTATATTCCTGCCAACAGGAGATGCTCTACACAGTGAGATGTGACCATGGTATTTCCAAAAAGAAATTTCGGTGTAAGTTTCAAGGCAAGGCAAGCTACTAAACTGGAAAACATACTCTTCGGCTTATCTAAATGGCGATCAGAGAGCATTAGAAGGTTCCAATGGATATCACAAAGATTCATATAGAAAAATGGTGCTGATTTTTTTAATAATAAATATTCAGCTACTTGAAAGGTTAGAGCTGTAGTATGTTAATAAGCAGCATCAGCCATAAGGGTATCCTCAAAAAGACCTGACCTACAGGGAGTATAGAAATTTTACGTGTAGCACTTCAAACATGATACATGACAAAGTTCCAGCATTATCCAACAGGTTTGCTCAACTGAAATCACTTCAACAGAGCAGACAGGCTAGGAATAGATGTTTTGATCTGTTACCTACCAAAGAAAAACAACAGTTCTTCTGTAACACAAATGTTTTGGTGGTTGTGTTTATAGGTGCAAAACAAACCTTAGCTAGAATGTACATATTGGAAATCTGTTTTCTACAGTAGCCAGACAGATGTCAGGTCTACACTTGCTGAAGCATAACAAAGACGGAGGGATCAACCATATACATCTCTAATAAGTAAGACTTTGCTTTCAGAACAGCAGACTGGTTCCTACTCACTGCCAAATCCTGACAATGTGAAGTGTTCTATGCTGAAACTGCAGAAAAAGATAAAGCCTAATTACTCTCACAAAATACCAAAAAACATTACACATAATTAGTAATTTTTCAGCAAACAATGATAAAAGCAAACAGCACATAACTCATTAGGTACTTCTGGCCAATGAACAATATCATCCTGCTTTGTATTTTTAGTACGGGTGCTTTACAGCATGGTTCAGATTGGATATTAGGGAAAATTTCTTCTCTGAAAGAGTGCAGAAGCATTGGAACAGGCTGCCCAGGGAGGCGGTGCAGCCACCATCCATGGAAGTGTTCACGAACTGTGTGGATGTGGCACTGAGGGCCCTGGGTTAGTGGGCATGGTGGGGATGGGCTGATGGTCAGACTGGAAGATCTTAGCCCTCTTTATCAACCTTAATGATTCTATGATTCTCATTTCTCAGCTCGCTCGTTAGAGGTAGGGATTCAGTTTTATATGGGGGGAAAAAGAAAAAGTCCAGCTACAAGCCCTTAGATTTTACAGTCTGACTCGGTTCTTTCAGCTTTCACAGGGCCTTCCTGAAAATGCTGAAATCATCTCGTCAGTCTGTCCTACAATTACATAAAGCTGGTGCAAAATAATATGAGAGGCCAGGATGCCAAGTGTGAGGCTACAGAAGAAACAGGACCAGCAGACTGCAGTGCTGTGTGGAAAGACTGAAGTCAGGCAGAGAAGGATCCCATGCCTACTGCCAGGAAGAAGATGGACCTCACAAACAGAGCCCCCCCAGTATCTAATGAGGGTCCAAAAGAAAGGGATGCTTCCATTAGAGCTTTGCTGTCAGCAATTTGGCACAATCTCTCACATCCTCTGGCTTACACAGAGCATGTACACTGAAGGCTGCACTCCGGTGGTGTACCCAGGCTGCTTGCCACGTTCTCTACTTCACCTGTAGATCTTTCACAGCTGAGTTAACAGCATCAAAGCTATTTGTGATGCATCACTGCTCCAGAGAGTAAAAATTTGCTTCTCTGTGTGGAATTCAGGTGCAGCTCCTATTGAGGGGCTTTATTCTCAGCACAGGACGGGCCAAAGCCTTGTACCTCCATGCTGGTCTCCAGTTCACCTCCCAACAAACTTCAAAATCTGCAACAGCACACCAAAAGCAAAATGACTTTCTGCCAACTCAGAGGCCTTGCCAGAGGCTCTCTACCCCTGGCAACACTTCCTCAGCCCTGCCTTAAACCATCTGCCTAGGAGCTCAGAACTAATATGAGGGCCATATGAGCGCAGTTCTTCCAGTCCCCTCACAACATGCTGGGCTGCAGCTGTGTCCACTGAGCCCAAACATGGTATCTGCAAGGACCCACTTCAGCTCACATACATCTTTGGAACATGGCAGCAGCCAGTCTGCACCAGCAGAGCTATGACTGACTGCTGGAACTGCTTACAGAATTGTATTTAATCTGTCCTCCTTGTGCCACGTTTCTCCATTATCTGGAAGGACACCTGCACTTCAGTAGGGTAGCCAGCTTTCCTGCTATCAGACAAGCACAACCTAAAACAGGTTATATATTAGTCTGAACTTTATACTGGAAATTGTGAAATGAAAAGGTTTATAAACATGCACACTGTGCAGATATCATTTCAATAAATGGATACAATTACTGTCGTCCCCAGCTCTGCAGGAAGACAAACCTGAAGGAGGACTGAGACCGAAAAAAGAACAGGAACTGAGTGAGAAAGCTGTATTTGACCCAAAAACAGCTCCTAGAGCAAAAGACAGAGCTTGATGGCTTTCACTTGATGGCTTAGTGAGACAACAGAATGTTACACGCACTGCTGAAAATTAACTTGCTTTATCATTCAGAAATGCTCACCAGAAACTGGAACAGCAGTGCCTACTTAGAAAACACTCCCATTTATTGCATGGGATCTCATTGATACACTGCAAGCAGTTGGGTTTGTCACAGCTCTGCCACCTGCCTGGTTGTTATATCTCCAGGAGCTCCAGAAGAAATGGCAGTCAGGGTGCTGTTAGCTATCTTATACCACAGGAACATCAATCGCACTTGAACACAGTCTCATGTTAAAGGCTTACACACTTGCTACACTATGAGAAAACAGCTAATGGAGATTTTAAGGTAAGAATATAAGTTATTCCCTCACATTCAGACTGTCTCAGGTCATGATCTGCAGCCTTTCCACTCCCAAGGCACAGTGTACTTCGGTAACAAGGCTGCAGGGAACCTCATTTCACTGGTGCTTCTCTGGATTTCCACAGCTAGCGAACCACCCCACCGGGTGAATGCCTGGATCTGACTATCACTTAAGCTTAATTATTTGGGCTTCACTCGGATCAGTAGCCCAAGTGAAGATTAAACTCCCTCTGTTCCCCAAAAGGTAACAATTCAATGCATTTCAGACTCTGAGAAAGCTAACGCTCCTACTAAAGCTAACAATACAAAGACTAATTAATGCCACAACTGTTTGTCACCAGACAGCACTGGGCACTTTCAGTGTGAGGCTGCTGTGCTCAGCTGTGCAAAGTCCAGTGGAGGCTAGTCACCAGCAGCGTCCCTGGGGCCAGCACTGTTTAATGTCTTCATAAACAGAGAAGAACCGAACCTCAGCAAGCTTGGCACCCTCTGCAAACACGGGTGGCACAGCAGAGGGAAGGGCTGTGGGAAGCAACACAGCTGGAGAAGCCACAGTGCAGATCAAAGAAGGCAAGAGCAAACGCAACACCTGGTGTGGGACAGCCCCTGCAACAGGAAGGGCTGGGGCTGACCAAATGGAAATGGCATAGCAGAAATGGACATGTGGGTTCTGCTAGGGAAAAAACTTATGATGAGTCAGCAGCACATGCTTGTGCAGCAAAGGTCAGCTGCATGCTGGGCTGCAGACTGGAGCCAGCAGGGCAAGGAAATTGAAGCACCTGTGAGAGTGCACCAGCTTTCATAGCATGGTACCATACATAGACACACCTGAGCAAGCCCCACAAAATCCATGCACAGAGGCCACGTGGAAAGCATGAGAATCAGGCTCAACCTCAAGGAGACAGCCAAAGGGAGATGCTGCTGCTGCCTCCAGCTTCCTCATGTGAGGGTGCAGAGAAGATTGAGCCAGATGCTTTTTGTGGTGCCACAATGAAAAGAATCAGCCACAGCTGACAGACAGGAAATTCTAATGAGTAAAGAAAAAAAAACAACAACTCTCTGAAAGAGATGATCACTGGAGAAGGTGCCCAGCAAAGCCCTTGAATCTCCATCCACAGACAGCTGAGCAGGACCTTGTGAACTGATCTAGCTGCCCCTGCTCTGAGCTGTGGGTAAGGCAGCACTACCCTGTGATTCTCTTTAGGTTTTTGTGCTCAAATCAGCAGCAGGTGAAGCATGTTCCAAATGTGAATCCTCACTTACATGCTTTCTTCTAGTATATAAGGTCCTCCAAAATCCGAATGTGGACTGCCACGCACACAGCATGAACTATCACAACATACCATTACTTTAAGTTTAAAGGAAAAGTCTAGTGTAATACAGAGAATCCTGATGCAACAGTATTTTTTTTAGCAAAAAAACAACAGATTAATTAGAACAAGCAGAGAAACTGATACAATGACAGGCGCTGCTCCGCATACACTGGGAAGCTGAAATGTTGGACACTGCAGAAAAACACAGGAAGCTGCACAGCCAAGGGTCTGCAAGAACACAGAGGAAAGCTCCACTGAAATACACAAAATAAAAGTAGACAGAAAAGGATGACTGAATGGCTAACTGCAGTGGTAAAAAGAAATTCTTATAAAAATATCAACTTAATGAAGGATACTCTGAAAAATTAAAGCAAAAGAATGCTTTGAAGGGAAGTTTTAAGCTTATGTTCTGTTAAAAGTACTTACGTCTTCGTTTTAAGAACTCAGTTATTTTGGAATACTATGCTTCTATCAACAAAGTGATAATAAATCTGTTACAAATCACCCCATTACCAGTGAATGGAAGAGGTAATCTACTGTGGTTCAACATTCAGCAGCAATACACATGCATACACAGCAGCAAAATACGTATTTGTCTGTGTATATGTATATATACACACACAAACACACATAAAACGTAAGCTCACTCTAGAAAAATGTCCACATTTCTCATTTTCCAGCACACAAATAAATGGAAAAAGTGAAGGTCTGAGGTACGCTGCAGGGTGGAAATAGCAATAGACACAAAGTTAAGGTCCACTTTCTCAAAGAGCCAGAGAGAAAAAGCTAACAGATGCTGAAGTACATCCTATTATAAATAACTCATTTTAGAATAAGCACCGCTTCATGAAAAAGCGCTGTATCCCAGCTACCGAGGAACGCAGCTTCTCATATCACAAGTATACTGTATTTATAATTTGTGCTTCCTTACCGGTAATGGGTGAATTTATTTTGATGGTACAGGTTAAAAAAAAAAAAAAAGTTAACTTGTTCTACAGACATTATTTTATCACATCAACTTAGTTTTTAAGTAGCTTACAAAAGGAACATGAGAATGCCACTAGTTAGAAGACTAATGTAATTAAATAGCTTACAGCAGAGCAGTGGTACAGTGGAAGCTTCTAAATGCATCCATCATTTATGCAACATCATAAAAAGACACTTCTTAAAAGCAGTGCTGGATTTAGCTAATTAGTTTTTCCAGTCATTTTAGCTAATTAGATTTTTTCAAGTCACAGCTGCTTTTCATGCAACAATCAAAATCAACACTTCACCCAGAGTTGATAATATACAATTAATATACACACACATGGATGCTTCCAGCCCATTAGCGTATACTTTCATCATTTCCCCACTAAAGAAAATGGGAGAAGGAAGAGAAATAACACTGTGAGTGCTGTCATTCATTAGCTTATGATTAAGTGAGGTTAGAGTGCTGGGATACATGCAGGCAGCCCATGAGGCACTGCCTAAGGCTGAGGGAGGCAGCAGGGCCTCCTCCAGGCAGCCAGCTCCACCTGCCTCAGGACTACAAATGCACAGGAGAGCCCAGCGAAAGCCTCTCAGAATAGTGATGCTAACAGACTCTCATTGCCTCACGCTGTTCTACTGTTGAAGAAAAAAAAAAAGGTAATGGAGGCATAGCTTTCTGCAATGATTGCCTCCCACTCCAGCCAAGGACAGCCGTGGCAGTGATGTTTATAACCAAATCTGACACCGCAACAGATAAACAGGAGATCAGAGCCCGTACGACAGAACTCCAACATGAAACCCAAACATTCTCAGCGTATGTGAGGTACAGCCAACCACCAAAATAAGACATACTGAGTACTCCCACAAGAACTGAACGGGGCCAGTGTGCACCCCTGCAGCCAGCACTATGCCAGTTCAACGTTTTACTTCCAGAAGCGGAAAGCAGGCGGGGCGGGGCGGTGGAGTGCGAAATCGCACACTCATTCAGAAGCCCGACCTCACCGATCGCGTCCAAAGAGCCGCTCCCAGAGCTAACGGGGCTCGGCGGATGGCAACGGCTGGGTGACACAGGGCAGTACGGCAGCTGCCGGCCCGAGAGCTCCCGCTGCTCGCCCTGCTGCGGGAAGACCGGGAGGGGCTCAGGCTGCGATGAAGGGCGGCGCGGGCAGGAGCACCCCCACCGCCGCGGCTCCCGGCCGCCCCCCGCTCCCAGCCTCACCTGCTGCTGGATCTTCCCGTCCTCCGTGACCACCCAGTGCGTGGTGGCGGCGGCGGGCCGCGTCCCCGAGGCCAGCAACGAGCACAAACCCAGCGCCCAGCCGGAGAAGACCCACGCCCGCCCCAGCCCGCCCCACCCCGACGCAGCAGCCGCCGCCATCTTCCCCAATCCCGGCCTGCCCGCACCACCCGGAACCGGAAACGCCCGCTCCGCCATTTTGGGAGGTGGGCTCCGGACGGGGCGGGGCCACAGCGTCTCAGAGGTGCCGCGAGGGTCGCGGTCGGGAGGGCCCGCCCCGAGGCGGCCGTCTGGGAGGCGGTTCGCCTATACTTCGTGTACTTATGAACTGCTTTTCATTTCTACTCCAGCTGACGGCATCCACGTTCACCACGAGAAACACCGGCTCAGCTGCAGCCGCGATGTCCTAGGCCCAACCAGGATTTCCAAATTCAGGTTTCCGTCCGCTGTACCTTTCTGCAACGTTCGCAGCCGGGTTGCGAGCAGTTGTGCTCCTTCAGGACACCATCCTTCCTCACCATGCCGAACAGAAAAGCATGCCTGTAACACACACGCAGCAGATACAATTAAGAAAAAAGTTAACAAATGCTGATGGAGATGTTGACTAACACAAGGGTTAATTCTCCCTTAAGGACAGAGAATACAGTCCCACAGCTGTGGTACTTACAGTTGCCCAGATTTTCACGAGGCACGCTGCACTCCTCACCAAATAAATCAGGCCGTTACTCCAAGCCGCTGTTGCTGTCAAGACACCAACATATTTTATTGTATTGTCAACATCTAGAATATTATGTGAACGTGACAACATCTCCTTCTCACATACACTCCCAAATAAAAGATAATGGATCTGTGAGACACAGCTTGTGTTGAATAGTTAAATGACTGTCCAAATTTTTGTATTTAAGTTGAATTACTCACATTGAGGAAACTAATACAGTCTCGATAAGTATTCATTAATGACAAATGGCCCTATACATCTATGACAATCTCATGAGTAAGTCACTAAACCAAAATGTAGCACAGCACCCTGCTACTAAGCCAGCATAAAATGCTGCAGAGTAACTGTAAAACAATGAGCCAAACAAAATTACAAAATGAATTTATTCCAAAAGCATAAGGGAACATTTACAAGTCATCAAGATGGTAAACAGGTGTCTCCACAAGAACTCACTGCATTAAAATTAAATATGAAAGTGAGGGAGAAAATCTGACTGCTTCTGAGGCTACAAGAACTTTGCACGTCATCTCTGGAAAACAGGAGCCCCACGAAAACTCACTCCAAACTCAGTGAGAAAATAAGCTGCCAGTACCTAGGTATTAGTCTAAAGGCAAGCAACATTTAGGCTTGGAGATTACATTTTTAAATCCCCTCAAGACAACAAATTATAGCCACAAGTGCAAAATATCTTCTTTCCTTCAACGAAAGCTTGTTACTATTTGTGCCTGTTTTCAGAGTAATGCTTTGACCTCATGAATTTGTACTTGAAAAGTTCTTTGCCAAGTTTGTTGCATTTAGTGACAAATCTGATTTCAGCAGCTGGCATGTATTCAGAAGTACAAGCTCCCGTGTCTTGGAATGTCCTAAGTTTAATGCCTGCTGCTCCACAGTTAAGCAAAAATAGACTCACAATTTGGTCAATAACTCCAACTTCGACATAATTTTGGTATTCTGCCCTTTTGATTGCAGTGATAAATACTGAAGTGTTAATGAAGACACCTGAGTCAGATTCACAAGCAAATACAAATGGAACTAGGTGGCAAAACATCACTTTCAAGCATTCATATGTGGATATCAAATGACCGCAGAAAAAAAAAAAAAAGGGAGGATAAGAAAAGATCTTCATTCTTCTAAAGCCTAAGCTATTTTACATCAACATGCCCTGGAAGTCTTGTTAGAAATTCTCTTCCCTGCCCCAACTTCTTTTTTTTTTTTTCCTTTTTCTTTACTATCAGCTAACCCCTTTACAATGTTGAGTGACCTGAGAAGTAAAAATTTTAAGTGGTGAGAATAATTAAAAAAAAAAAAAAAAAGCATTGTGCTCTTACATTGTATTTTCTGGGTGTACACCAGTAAATAAGAACTCCAAATTGCTATGAAAAAAAACAATAGCACGGATTTGTTAACTTTTCCACTTGAATTCGACTACATTGCTGGAATTTTTCAACGTTAGCCAAAATACAATTTTATTTATATATTTTTAAATGCAACTGTATTGGTAAAAAGACAAAACAAAAACACAACCCTCGAGTGCCAACTAACCCAGAAATCTGCAACACACAGAAAAGAGCCAGGTACTGCTATGGTCCAGCTCCAGTCTACAAAGCTTAATCACTGCATCAGTCTTCACCCATTCCTGGAATAATTCTAGTGATTTATTGTTTTGTTTTTCCTGTTCATTTCCTGTAATTTCATGGCATAAGTATATGCACGTATTCATATCAAACATTTAAAATTCCTTTGCAAAACACCACTTTTGCATTACAACGCACGGAGAAGAGTAAGATGTACAAAACAAAAGAACACCACATTCTCAACGGTTCTAAGTAAAAGGACTGCTTCATGCTACACGCAAAATCAATGTCCAACCAAGTTGCAAACTTCAGAAAACCAGCATGTCTCTCAGTCAAGTTCATTATAAGTAAATAAAAGCAAATCTAACGATGGTACTCTTCTCCACATATTGCAAAATATGATTACAGATAAGGAAAGGATTACTTTAGGTGCTAAGCTTATCTGACGTATCTCTGTAGTCATGCCTTTCCTATCCATTACTTAATACATAAAATCAATTACATAGTATCAGTAACGCAGTAGCTGATTTTTAGGTTAATATGCAAACAATCAAGATGTAAGTTTTGATAAAACATCTATGCTCTTTTCCAATTCTGAATAAATCGTGAAGACACTTGAAAAATAAGAACCCAAAACTGCTGACCGTAAGCATCCAAAAATACAGTTGTAGTTTCACTATGGACAAGTTGTAGTCCGTTAGAAAAGTAGATCATACATACAAAGGTATAAAGAACATTTAAGTCAGTCTTAGCAGAAGGCAGTCCTTGAAGGAAACAATACTCCAAGCAATCTTTTGCTGAGTGTACTTTCGCTTTAGCCCACTGGGGCCAGGGAAAGAAGATACAATGGTCTACTCAGTAGATTCTTCCTCGACTACGATTGCCACGTCCTCCCCAGCCTCTTCCTCGTCCACCCCGGAAACCACCTCTTTGCTCTGAAATAGAAATCAAAAACTTTTCATACAGGTTTCACGCTATATACCAATGAGAACTAAACAGCAACAACTAGAGGTATTAAGGCTGACTCTGAAGTTAATCTTGCTTTTTGCATGATCTGAGTCGTACTCTGGAGTGCTAATTGTAAAAGGAAGTCAGGAGAGCCAGCCTCTTTAAACTAAGCATAGTCTTTCTGCGTACTGTGACTGAGCTAGCCCGAAAAACTGCGCTGTAACTCGGCCATCTAGTTCATTCTTCAGTCCAATAACACCATGCTGATCTTGACATATGCTTGCCTGACTTGCTCCAACCGATTTTTTTAATAAGATGATGGAAACTCACCACTTTTTCAGCCTGCCTTTTTCTATCCGTTAGTTATAAGCATACTTAAGTTTCTTTGTTAGGCTGGTACCCTAACGTAAATCCAAATGAAATATCTTAGGTATAGCTGGATACCACACAAACTATTTTACAAACTATTCTATACTGTAAAAGATGTTTTGTTTCTCTCTGTAAAGAGCAAGTCTGATCACAGTGAAAAAAAAAAATAAGTAAGTGAATCAAACTCTCATTCCTCTTCTATGCTTTCTCTTCATGTACAGTCTTTAAATCCACGAAGAGAACCACAGGCATACTTTAAAATGTGCAGAAATTTAAAGAGGCCTGGGCATCTCACTAACAAAAAAAAAAACCAACAAAACAACCCAGTAGCAAACTGAAAAGTTTCTAGTTTGCACAAATGCTGAATTACAAGCTAATATAAAAGTACAGAGCCGCATCAGCAGAAGCCTGCAGTAAAAAATTCTCAGATTGTTCCCCTTTTCCTTCTTTTAGATGTAAGACAATGTTTTATATCAGGTTGTTTTTTTTCTTTTTATCTATGGGCATGGCTGATAAATTGTCATGGCAAGCCATTTACTTGGCAAAGGTAGGCCCAATGGACATCTGGGTAAAACTGTGAGAACAGGCTGCTGCCACTGTGGCACTTGCTCATCCAGCCTGCAACTGCTCTCCCATTCCATCCACAAAAATGACTTTCAGAAAGACAGATTCACTCTGACACTGGGAGCATGTACATCTGACAAATCCTAAAAGCTTTGGAAAAGGTCTGCAGCGTTAGCAATAACTATAAGAAGAACTGAACATAGGTCAAGTCATAAGACAGGCAGGGGACACTTGCAGAAACTGATCCGCCAACTGGAAATTCAGGGTATGTTCTCAATTTAGAGATAAAGCACTCGAAACAGTTACCTTAAAAAAGCTTATGTATTTAAACACTACTATAACTAACTTTGCAAGTCACATTACAGTTTATACAGACTGACAGTACTCAAACATTAACTGATGAACAGTTAGAGAAAGGTCATTACACACAAAAATTGGTGACAGTACAGTGTGACCTTCCGAGAATGTGCTTAATTTGCCCTTTCCCCCCAACCCAAAAGGTAAAACTGTAACCGGACAAAGTTTTTCCAAGCTGCCTAACTCACCGTAAGAAAAACTGCCCAGGTTACTACTGTATTTTCCACTGGGAGGATTATATATCTGCCTGGCATCCCTTTTTGGTCCTGCCGAAGCTTTCTTTGGAGGTGAACTTGAGGTTGTATCTTCACTTGTTCTTTTTTGACTGACAGAAGAAAACAAAAACAGATCATTTTACCCCTGTGGTGACAAGTACAGGAATAACTATTCAGCTTTAAAGATTAACAATTGTAAACTAGCAGCAACTACTGAAGATGTCCTGAATAATAATTCTGAAGAGGAAGTAGACTAGTCTTTAGTTGATTCAAGCTATCGTATCCCTAAACCAAGACCAAGATTATTATATCACAGCCTTAAATCCTTTCAGTATGGGTTTTAATTTTGGTTCTGAAACTTTTAACTTGTGCTGCATACATTATATAAACACACAGCTTGGAATCTTTGTTTTGTTAACAGCAAAAGTTAACAACACTTTTTTCATCGTTGCTGTTAATGAAAAACCTCTTACTTTGCATCTGCCTTCTGTACTGGTTTCCAGGACAGTGTGACTGTACTTTTATAAGAAGGAGGAATGTGGAAGAGATCCTGTGGAGACAAAATTGGACAGTTCATTCTGCAGTCAAATCCACATCCGTTGCACTCAAAGTTTTAGTTGCCTACTGAGGCTCCAGAATAGCACTTGCCTTTGAAGAGTTTTAAAACCCAAACCTTTAAAGTCCTGTGGCAGAGAAGGGAACAGAAGCTAACTGCTTTAGTTCCATATCCTTTAGTAGTAAATTCAAATGAGATTTGTATTACCAGAATAACAGCTTATACTGCAAAAATACACTTTGTTTCTCTACCTATGCAAAAAACAAAAAAAAACCCCTGTATCTTTTAAAGAACCAAATGGCTCCTGCAGGCACATCTGATATCCCAGTTGTGAAGGTTAAAAAGTAGTTTCTCAATAGCATAATTTAGTTTGTGGCCATGAATTAAAGGTGCGGGACAGGATATGAAGAAAGGCAGCTAGTGAAGTTGGTGAAGTTTTAAAAATGCAGTTCAAAGACATAAGAATGTTTTCAAGGTCTGTGGATAGAAGTATATTTCTTCAGCCCATCTCTCCCAGATTGTTTGGAGAAAACAGCTCTAAATAGCAGTTTGCTTTGCCTCTTCCTTCCTTTACATCTCTTTGCAACTCTTCGAAATATTCCTTACCTGTCTTTAGCATAGCAGAAATGGAAAACGAGAAGGAAAAAAGGCTCAGCTAGAATCCACACACCCTTAAAGCAAGGTTATCTACTCAAGCTGGCAACTGCTGCCACTAAAAAGGGCCTCAATACATACCCTTTCCCAACAGCAGCAAAGGAGCAGAAGCAGCAGATCCATGTCTCTTCAGAAGCGGAAGAGCAGGCAGCACACTCAGCTGACTAACAAAGACTAACTTAACATGATACAGTTTGGTTCAAATTATTCATTTTTTTTCCCTCCGTAAGTTACTCTACTGTGTGAATTTATTTCCTCATAATGTTAAGACTTACCTTGATTAAAACATTAATGTTATTGGTTATTTTCAAAGCAACCACTTTGATCTTGTTCTGTTAAAAAAAAAAAAACAACAACAAAACAAAACAAAAAAAACACTGAATACCTGCTATTCCAGTAGCTTAAAATTATACCAGTTGCTATTCAGCAAACTGCTGTAGCAGCAATGAAAGGTGTGCGCATACTTTCAAGGTTACAGTTTTTTAGGCTTCCAGCAACTCTACAACAGCCACTTGCTTGTAATGTTCCAGTGTACTTCCCAGTCCCTTCCCTCAAGTTCGTTCTGTTGTTAGACTGCAGTTACATCGCTAGGACCCACTTTAAAAGAATGCAGGACTAACACTCAGGAAATCATGCAAGATAAACAAAAACCCAATCGGGTATTGAACTTTTATCACAGTTGCAGCCTTAGTAGACCCTTAGTATTATTCAAAGCCTTCTTGATCATTCTGAAACTGGCCAATCTGCAGAACTCACACCAAGTTGAAGGCAATGTCCTCAATGCCAAGCAACATTTTCAGTTTGTTTAAATGATATGACCTGTAACCTCTTCCCTGATTTCAAATCTGAGAGGACCCAGAAATATAAAGTCTAGTAGTTGATAACTGAATTTTAATAACAAACCATAATCTCATATGCAAAAAATAAAATAAAATAAAACCACGTCTCTGAAATAAGATCAGTGGACAAGCTGAGCTTCTATCAATCATCTAAAACATAGGTAACATAAATAAGTTTAAAGAGAAAGTGGCAATAGATATTAGCAGCATCATTCCCTTCAGCTTTTTGCATGCTTACAACAGGCAACAGGTGGTAGCCTATCATTATGTACCAATGGTTATTTCTGTATGCTTAATTATAGTCACTATTTCCACAACACTTACCTCCTCTGTTTTCAAGGCTTCTCCTGTTTTACCTTGGAGTGCTAGACGAAGCTGTCGAATATACACCTGTAAACCTCGAGCAAAATATTGTAGCCTAGAAAGTTGGAAAGCAAGTGGTTAATCTTACATAGTCCTATAAAATAAAAACGTACACAAAATGAAGTTCTAAACATTTTTCCACTAAGAAAAATCCTCAAAGTAACACTTTTTAACAGAATTCCAAGACCTGCCCCTAAACAATTACCTGATTTTGAAGTCTTTCAATTTCTCTGCATTCAGCTTGGCTGTGAGGAAATCCGGAAGTTTACGACCCAGCTGATGGAAGCTATACAAGAGACACTCAACATAACTGAACTGCAACTTGGGCTCTTCACCACCAGCATTTTCCCCATTTTCCGCTTCCTCTGGAGGAAGTGGCATGTACTCCTAACAAACAGAAAGGAGAAACAAATATATGAGGCACATTTACATGGATTGACAGTTCACTTGCAGGGTGTGAACTGAAGACTTCATTTCTGCCGACAATTTAAGCAGAATTTCCCATCCCCACACTAACGCGAGGAGCTGCTCCACAAGTCCTGGTGCATGTAGTTAGCCTACACTCATGTTTCCCTGACACCTCTGAGTCATAGGAGATACTGTGGTAGCACCGCTACTACAGGAAACAACAACAAACTACATCAATGTTTCTGAAACAGTGCAGAACTTGTCTAACATTAGTAGTGCAGATATAGCATTTAATGAGATTCAACATGAGTGTCTCATAGGTATGCATTTTTTTTTCCCTTTTACTGCGAGTACACTGGATTAAGACCAGCATACCTTTCTTTATTTTCAGAAGGGCTCTGAAGAGCAAATGTTTTTGTGCTTGTATTATGGACAGTGTTACCCTTGATATAGTCATTTTTGAAAAGGATAAACAGATTAATAGATTAACAGAACTTGTTTTTGATGAAGTGTTTATTTTAGTGTTTCATATCAGTAACAAGTTGAATTAGTCTTACCAGCAATTTATCAAATAGCTTCTTCAAATTTGACTCCAGCTTTTCCATATCTCCACAAAATGAACTCATTTCAGCAAGAAGTTTCAAGACCTACACATAAGGATAGCTATTTTTTATGTGTTAACAGAGAAGAAAGGAAGCTTAACTTTCAGACCAAATGGAATCATTATATCAGTATTGTTGGTGCACTAGAGGTCAGCTATTACGGATTTAAAAAACCCCTCAAACTCCTGGTCTCAGGAGAGAATGTAAGGGGGAATATACCTAGCCTGTTCACATCCCCAAAAAGAAACACAGGCATTGCTGTCCAATCCCAGCAAGCAACACTAACACTTTTCTGTAAACAAAAACCTTGTTCTCTCATGCACAGTTCACCTTTACATGGAGATTCATAATGATTTAGCTGAAACTGCGGCACTGATTAATGTAAGCAAAATTACAGACATTAAGCCACTCCCTTAGGAGACTAAATTAAGGCAAGCTACGCAACAATAATTTCAGTAAATGCTACATGCTTAAAAAAAATTGACAGCAATATAAAGATGATTACGTTGATCTACTCATACTCTAGCCTTGTCACAAAAGCTGGGACAAATGATATGCTTTAAAAGTCAATGCTCAGTCATACCTCAATACAGCAAACATTAATTTCCTAGCTGTAGCTAGGTTTCCAACAGTACAGATGCATTATTTCTCAGGATTTCAAAGACGCTGTAACCTTGTCTTACCTCTAACTGGATATCAAGACCCTCCACTGGAGTAGTCAAAGCACTGAGGTTCGGAAGCACGTGCTCACAGAAGTAAGTAACAAATTTTGTGGAATGAACATTCTTCTGCAGAAAACAACACAGGCTTCAGGTGACTCTCTTGAATGAATTAAATATTCCCCCCCCCATCACTCCTTGTAACAACCTTGTAAATGTCTACCACACAGATATACCTTAAGGCTTTATTAAACTTATCTTTAACTCTAAAATGCGAAGACCCTGTAGCTTAAACTTTGAGGCTTCTGCAACAAGGGCTAAAAAGATTGCCCGTAACATGGTAAAAGGACAATGTAAGCTGCAGTTGCCTGGGACCTGACCTCAATCAATGAAACACAAATACAAACCTAGTGTGAGAATCTTGTCATAATTAACTATAACATCTTAAATTTGAAAGAAAATGTGGAAGATCAGAGAATACACAACAGCACTCTGTATTCATGGGCTTAAAGGGTGCCTTCCAACATTCTAACACAAGAAAGGCAGAGAAGTACTGGTATGTTTTCATTCTAATGTAATCGCTCAGAATACTGAGGATGAGCTACAGCTATCAACTTTCCACATTATTTCTCATGTAAAAGAAATAAATACATACTGAAAAGAGTGGCACTGCCTGTCGAGTACACTGCAGAAGTCTGTCCACACAATCTGGATCTGATGGATTGAACGTTTGTTCCAGGTCAGCTTGTTCGGCTACCAGCTCCACTAGTTGTTGCCTCCCACTTACTGTTTGTAAGCTTTTTAACCCAGACAATATCTTCATGAATAGAACAAATTCTTCACCTGTCACATCTTCCAGTACCTTAATAAAACATCCGAAAAAATATTTCCATTGTAGTAATTTGTAAACCTCCGGGCCAAAACTGCTTGATTTGAAAAGGTAAAGTGTGCAACAGTCTCACATTTAAATCATCCCCTATTTATTTAGAAGCAAGTTTAAAGGAACACACAAAAACACACAATATAATTGTACACGTCTCCAAGTTAAAAACTACCATCAACCTGCGCACAAGTAACATTTTTTTTTTTGAACACTAGCCTTATGACGTATTTGCTACCTAACAGAACTGTACGCTCCAGGCAGAATAAATGTTAAATGACTATCTACTTAGTATCCATTGTCTTAATACATTTTTATTTTCTCAGCTTAGGCGGTGCATTGGAATCCCATGAAATTTAACAAGGTCAAATACCAAGTCCGGCACCTGGGAAAAACTCCCTGCCCCGCATTCACATATTCTGGGAACCAACTGCCTGAGGAACTGCTCTGCTGCAAATGTACTATGGATCCCAACGACAGGAAGCTACATGAGTTAGAGCATTCCTTGAGTGACGAACAGTATCCTGGGCTTTGCCAAAAGCATAACCAGTATGCTAAAGAAAGCAAGGGGATGGAGGATTCTGGAATACTGCACCTAGCAGGGGATCCTTCACCACAAGGAAACTCTTGATAAGCTTCAGAAGTCCAGCCACTTAGATCACCAGTGTCTGGAACACACGCTCTAAGAGAAGAATTTAAGGAAACAGCTCTTTCCAGTGTAAAGGAACGGAGAGAGGTAGTACCTAACAGCAGTATTCCAATTCTTAAGAGCACATCATCAAGACTACAAACCAGGCTCTTTACTAAGCCTTTACCATGACTGGTTTTAAATAAAAGACCTCCAAAACATTGCTAGTGATAGTTTAACAGTATCTAAACTTGTAGCTTAAGATGCTCACCTTTTTTGATTCAGCTAATATGAACTCTTCAACCTCCTTAGTCAGCACCTCTTCAGGTAGGGTTTTCAGTTTTGTAGAGAGGAATTTGATGGCTCTTTCTCTCACAATATCTTCCCCCTGAAGAATTTGACTGAATAAGCCTCCCAAAGTCCCTGAAAGGAGAATGAATCAGGAAACACCAATTATTTTGAAACTTAACAGCTGAGCCATCCATACAGAAGATAGCAGTTTCCATTAAGACCCCATAAAACGTTTAAAAATAATTTTCATAGTTTGCCATAAGAGATGCCATTCTTTTACTGGTCTACATAATTCAGATCCACAACTACTACAAATTTCAGTACTGTTAGCAAAACAAAGTAACGAATACATCTCTAAGCTTCGCACTGTACTAAAACGGCACAAATTTTGATCCAGCTCTCACTGCATTAGATAGTAGAAAGTATTAAAAAAATACATTTACAGAAAAATGCGCCCTTTACCTTTAGCATCCATCTTAAATATACTGAGCAAAGCATTGTTCACCAAATTGAATTCTGCAGAATCATCTGAAGAGAGAAAAAGACATGTATTCATATCTTTGAAAAGCTAACGTAAATGCAGAAAGATTTCTGATGTCAAACAAAAAGGATTCTATCATCCGCATTATAAATAATGTAACTTGTATTTTAACTGCTGTTAGACTGTAGAAAGAGAAGGCCATGGTTATGAAAGCTGCAGTTAAAAGAAAAAGGCTATTTGCCATCTCATCCTCACCCTCTTGCCCCCCAAAACTTCAACATTACAAATGTGACAGGCTTGAAAACTTGAAAGAGAGTTTTAACTCAGTGAGTTTGGTAATTTTAAGGAGCTGTTGAATAAGCTCACCTTTATTAAATTCAGGCAAAAGAAACCAATACTTCCTTTTTAATCTACAGAATTTCTCGAGGGAAGAAACAATTTTCCCTAAACTAAATGAAGAAATGTACATGTCCCTTAAAAATATTTCTCTTCTGAGAGGCAATAATGTTGAGAGTCAAGCGCACATTTTTAATAGTTTCGAACATCTAATATTTAGCACTCTATAAACCTACTGAATTATAAAAAACACTGTATATTAAATTCCAAATTAGGTATTTTGTAAAACAAACAAACAAACAAATTTCATCTTTTTGTTAAGGTTTCTGGATTAGAAACCCAACAGCTCTTGGTCAGAAGGTAATTTAGTGCAGTCTGTAACTGTGGAGTTATCTTTGTATCCTGCTTTCAAAGAACTTGAATGAAAAAGGTTTGAGACAAAAAAAAGATTCACAATAATAATTCACAAAAAATTCACAGAACAATTCACAAAAGTAGCAGCATAATGGGAGAGTAAATAAAAGAGGGGAAAAGGAGCAAAAGCTGGATGTGAGTGCCACAGGGACAGGCTGCTCTGCAGCAAAATAATCAATCAACAGAAAACATTTTACAGAACAAACTACATATGTTTCCAGGTGAGCGTCTCCTACCTGACTGCAGAAGCTGGGTCAGTATGTCTGCTACCCGGGGAAGATTATCTCCGGTGGCAAACTGAGGCAGCTCCTTAATAGCCTGGCGCCGGATCTGTGGAATTTGCACCATGAAAAGAAAAATTAATGGAAAATTGTGGAATAGTACTACAAAAAGAAAGACTGAAGAGTACAAAAGAACTTGGACGTTTCAACTCCCATATCAAGTTTGGAGGAAAAATTGGCCAAGTTTGAGAAAACGACTGCATATCCTCTTCACACGAGCATCATATTCTCACAGTGATGTTCAACTACATTCACAGAATAAACTGATCAACAGTTTAAGTAACAAACACAACCAAGGGCAGGAATCTGAGTTACTATGGAGCCTTATTTGCTAATGGAAAGGATACTGTTACAGGTGTGCATATGGCAGAGAAAGGATGTTTTTTCCCAGCATTCCCCAAACTCCTTCAATCATCTGCTCGCATCTTTTAAGATCCAGCCACCAGAGATGTTTCAACTTATTTCAAAACAAGAAGCAGCACAATGCACCTCAAGATTTCTGCATGAAGTCAGAATCACAACCTTATGGTTCTCAGGTGCAAAGGAAATTTTCTTGCCTTCCAACAAGATTTATTGAAATCCATTACCACAAAGTGCTTTGAAAGGAGAAATGCGATAGATATTCAAAGAAACCATAATCTAAGCTTCTTTCTACCGAGCTATTCTGTTGATCAATGATGGGAGTGAAAAGACAAAGGAAAAATGATTTATCTTCCCATAGCATCACACAATAGATTTTTCTATTGCAGGAATATGACTAAGTGTTTAAAGCTTCCAGGGACCAACCCTTCCCCCTTCTGAAAAACACAGACTAAGAAAGAAAAAAAAGAAAGGAAAAAAAGAACAAAATATAAATCATCATAGCAACTGGATAGAAGTTTCTGGCCCCCATTCTTACAGAAACGTCTTCATCCTCACAGAGGTCCAACTGGGCATTGATAGCTGAGTCAGCTAATTCAGGAAAATGCTTGAAGAATTTTGGAATAAACTGGGCTGCAAGTCTCTTCTCCTTGGCGCCTCCTTTCACACCATCCAAGATCACCTGGTAGGCATCCTTGTGCTGGAAGAGGAAAAAAACAGAAAACACAAATAGAAAAAATCTTGGTGTGTTCTTAAGAAGTCATTTTCTCTTTCCTCTTCTATTGTGCCTATTAAAACAAACTGCATCATACAAGTCTTATACAAAGAAACGCGTTTCTCTCTATGAACCATATAATCTCACTAATCCAGCAAAATCTGTCCCTATTGACTGTACTGTTCTTCCGGTTCCAGTACCTGTTCAAGGGCTTACTGTTCAAACTCTTCACCCTAAGGCTAACAGCTCTTACACACCACTTGTGATTAGATTAGAAAGTTTAGACTAGACTAAAGGAATTACATTATCACCTTCTTCACTGAATTTAAGCGTTATTTTTCCAACGAGTTTCTGCCTCTTGTCAGCTCTCTTATGCAGAGGTTACCACTCCCAACAACTGTACAACCGCAACAAATCATGAGTGATTGCTATAGTTTATTGCTCTGAAGTATCTTTTGCATCTATTTGAACAGCTGAATTGATGTATGAGAGTTCTGAAAAATCTGTAAGCATAGATTGGATGTGATAAATAAATAAATTAACCTACAGTTGAAATACTGAAAAAAAAACCCAACCCATTTTAGCAACAGTGTAGAAAAGTCTCCATCCAGTTCTTCCAACCAAAATCACACAGGCATTTCCGATGTGCCTGCAGGACTGAACCGTCACAATAAATTCAAGCCTTTGTTGTGGTTAGCTGTTCACAGAATAGTTCTGGTTGGGAGAGACCTTAAAGATCACCCAGTTTCTACCCCCTGCCATGGGCAGGGACACCTTCCGCTAGAAATAAGTTACTATCATAAGGATGCTAGCAGAAATCAGCATCTTCTATCTTTAATTTTCTTCATGGTTGTGAGAAGAATATTTAGGCACTATATCCCACTTTGAAGAGCAACATCAACAGTACAGGACACTTTTTTTTATCCGCTCTGAGCTTCTCAGAGTCACATATATCATCACCCCTATTCCATACAGAAGTTCTCCTGCAGCAAGCAGAGATACTAATTTACAAAACAGTACGCTGCTTTAACTCCCTTTATAGCAAGCTGGATTTTAATATTCAGGACCAATGCTGCTTAAACACTCCTTATTCCATTTGACACCTATCTACAGTGCCAGATTCTGAACTGGACTGAGACACTGATCTGAAAGGAAAGCCACCAAGGAAAGTTTGTTTTTCAGCTGACCCATACCCTCATCTGACTTGCCCTACAGTTGTGCAGCACAGCACACAGCGCAGCATGTGCAGGAACAAGCCAGCACAAACTAACAATCAAATACATATTGTTATGATTACAAATTCATAGACTGTACACAAATAATGATGTTTTGTGAAACAAACTGCTTAAACTTCACGTATACTTAAAAAGCATCCATAAAGCAACTGAAATAGAGTAGCCTGTGTTCCAGGAATTTCTATTACTGCATGCTAACTACTCTAATGCTCAGTTGAGGCAGAAGTTTGTCTTACCACCTATCTAGCAGCAATAAATGCCCAAGAAAGAGCAGCTAACTGCAGAAAGAGTAATCCTGCACTTGTGCGCGTTTCTTCCCAATCAGTAACACAAGAATGTCTTGAGCTTATGAACAACTAAAAACTGACCACTCATCCATTGATTTCTCTTAATCAGCTCTTGAACTGATTAATACTTCATAACATCTCATGACAAGTTTAACAAAGTGTTATGAAAAAGTGTGTTGTCTTCTTTATTTGATACTGCTTCTTGATAGTTGTCTTTTTCTTTTGACATTCTCACCTTCTTTCTACTTGTGACGTAGACTCATCCTATCAGTCCTTTTCACAACTGAAACACTTTTAGAAGATGAATACTTCTGGTGCTTTAAATTACTCCATTTAATGCTATATTTCTAGTAGTCTCCTTGTTCTTTTCCTCATGTTCCAAGTTTCCTTTTCAAGACAGCGTGACTATGACTTTTTTATAGTCAAAGAATGTGAGATGTCACATTCATACAGATATTAAGGGATAATAGATAGGGATAAAATTGACGAATAAGAAACAATTACTCATGGCTTCTCAAAATCCAGAAATAGGAGACATTATGATTAGGAAATGAGAAGTTTAAAGAAGGTAATTTCTTCACAAAGGTTAATGAAGCAATGGAACACTTTGTCACAGAACATTTGTATGCCAGAAATACAATCAGTTAAAAAAAAGTGTCAGAGAAGACTACTGAAGATCAACCCAGCACAGTACACTAATCACAAAGAGGCTCTGGAAGCCTGTAAAGGGAAAACGCATCAGGATTCATCATTCTCCACTCATCCTCTTCTTACCCTGAGAGGTTCTGGCACCTCTGGGGGTACTGATCCCTGCTACAGGCAGCATTTGTAGACATTCTGGAGTGTGTTCTACCTCATGTAGCAATTCCTGTCTTACAAGAGCTACCCACAATTGTCAAAACAACAGCGACTATGCATTTGTAAAACAGCATACTTATGGCACCTACTTATTTTCTCTCCTCATAGCTCCCATACTTCTATCACCGCTGAGCTCATATTTTTGTTGGCCTGCCTGCAGCTTTTTTTCACTGGGGGAGAGTTATACAAGCAAAGTAAACAGACTTGAGTTTAAACTAACTTTAAAAACAAACAATCTACAAAGCCTTAAAGAACTGCCCAAACAACCTTGTGTCCAAGTACGTACTTACAACCCATTGCTAGGTACGCGTATACAAAGCTACTTCCCGCACCACGCCTGCAGGGCTACTGAAACCCCCTGTAAGGCCGGAACCCGGCAGCAGAAACCCGGCAGCAGAAACCCCGCGCCCCTACGCGACAAGCAACCCAACTTCCAGATACTAAATAACCTGACTCCTAAATAACCGGGACGCCACATCTAAGCGAAGAGCAGCCACCGCAAGAGCTGATCCAGACCCGTCAACCCCCGCAAAACCCGTGGGATCGCAGCCGTAAAGGTCGTTCCACAACCTGCCCCGAGGCGTGGAAACCCGCACCGAGGGCAGCACCGGGCGGCAGGGAGCCAGTAGGAAGGCACCCCCCATCCCAGTGGCGCACCGGCGGCAGCCCGGCCGGCCCAGACCGGAGCTCCCCGTCGCACCACTCGAGCCCCAGGCCTGGCGAGGCCTTGCAGGCCGCAGCCGCGCCGCACCTGGCCCGCCGTCTCTGTGGCGTCCGCCAGGATGCCATAGTTGCGGTAAAGCTCCTCGACGGTGGGCATGGCACGGCGGGGAAGAGGCAGAGCCGTCGCTGCAACCGAGGCCGCCGCTGACGCCACCGTCGCCGCTCAGGCCGCCGCCGCTCCGCGCAGGCCGCCGCCGTCAGCACCAACGAGGCGGAAGTCCCAGAGCGGTCGCGGCGCGGCGGGAGCGGTGCCCGCATGGCGCCCCCTGCAGGGCTATGTGGCTGCCGGCGGACCGGCTGTCCCGCCGCACGAAATCTGTCGGCGTTCGGCGGTTAAAGGAAATCAAGTGGGTCCGGGTGCAGCCTTAGCCGGCGTTGGTGCTTGAACGAAAGTGCTGTGTCTGGGGAGCCGTGTACCCCTGGCTGCCGCCACGCGCTCAGTGCCGTACCACTGCTTCCTGCTGCTCTCCGCCAGTGCGCTCTGCACACTCCGTATTTCACCTTTTTCACACTTACGTGTGTGTACATTGATAAAGCATACATGGATATATTCATAAACCACCAGCACCCACCAAATCACACCGATTCCAGAAGGGGGACCAAGGCTGCTCCAACAGGCCTCAGAAGGGAAAGGCGTATTCAGAGCCACATTAGAAGAACTCTTTCTCTGTGGCTTACTCTATTTCTGTTCTCCTCCTTCCACGTTGCACTTCTTTTTTTTCTCTTTTTTTTTTTTTTTTCCCCGCTTATCTACTTCCCTGTTGCTTCACGTCATTACTGTAGTGTTATACAAAGAATCACAGACTCGTGGAGGTTGGAAAAGACCTCTGAGGCCATCTGGTCCAACAGTCAGCTCACCCCCACCATGCCTGCTAACCGTGTCCCTCTGTGCCACTGCCATGTCCCTGAGTGCCTAAATTCTCTCCTTACAGCCATTTCTATCTTCCAGTCTCTAGTTTTCACCTTACTCACATGTATATGTATTCGTAATGGAACTTTAAAACAAGTTACCGTGAGTCTTTAGTGTTAATGTGGAAAGAAAATGAATGAAGGGCTGAAGCTGATACAAGTTTAGGAGATACTGAAATTATTTTTCAAAGTTAATCAGGTAACTGTTGGTCTATTAAAATGGAGATATCTTTGGAACTGCATCTTTAGAAACTCAAAAGCTTTAAATGCATATTCGTGAGTAGCAACACAGCTTCTAACAGGCTGTGCAGTGCACACCTCCTGGATTCAGATGCTGTGATCAATCAGTCAGGATTTTCATCTCTTCTTTCTCCTCAATCTCTTTGCACCAGTTCAAGTGGCAATTGCCCTTTGGTGAGTTACAGAGCTATTTGATAATGAACTGTTACCATTGTGCATTTGACTTCCATTCCTGTACACTGCCCACTAAACTCCACACACCGGCATCATTACAGACCTCTGCACAATTTTCAGTAGGTTTTTCATAGGAAAAACAACTTACTTATGAAATCGTTGAAATTTGTTTATTTCTTCGGGATGAAAGATTACCGATCATGCCCCACAGCTGCCCTGCCTGTTGGTGAAGAACAGACCAGATGAAGCTGCATCTAACAGACTTGTACTATGACCATGTGTGGATGAGCACAAAAGATTCTCACAGGAACAGTGGTTCAGTCCCACGGACCCCCGGGGCCAGGGCTGAAAAGCTTCTGTGGGACAGATTCTCAGTGGAAAGTAAAGTGACTGCAGTCAAGTCATTGAATCATAGAATGGCTTAGGTTGGAGGGGACCTTAAAGATCGTCCCCTTCCATTTACCCGTTTATGCCAAACGAGCAATCAGTCCTGAATTCTAATTCTTCTAACCGCCCGCCCGCCGGTTCCCGGGCCGTGCAGCAGGCGGCACTCGGCCACCACGGATGGAGCCGGGTGTCTCAGTCTCCGCTCCCGTCGGGAAGGGCTCACCGGTGGCAGCTCAGCCACACCGGCCGGCATGAGGAGTTATTTCCTGGGCTGTCTGCTCCCACAGCCAGAACAGTATTGAGTCTTTATTAAATGATTTCTATGCAGCACTGAGAACCACGCTGCACTTCTGTCTGAAAAAGGGTTACAATAGGCTGTTCCTGGTGACATTGCCAAATTCAGCAGGAGAGCGAGATAAGGGAAATAAAGTGTTTATTTTTCCTATTTTTCCAGCTTGCTAACTTTGTATGTGAGATAGCAGCCTGATGGTATCAGTCTTACCGATTACCTAACTGCGGGGAGTAGCAATTGCAGAACATCCTTCTAAGGATTTGTGAGCCAGGTAGTAATCTTCGCTCTCTTGTGTTGCTCAGAAGCTACTAAGGGCCTGGCACAAAGCATTCATGCTTTGCGTGTTAACTATCACTAATTGGCACTATTATTTGGAGCCCATAATGCTGCATGTCTTTCCACATAGGGAAGGCTATGTAAAGATTGTAAACTCAACACTTGCCAAAGCCACTTGCATTTTCTTGTTTGTCTGGACCATTCATAGAGTAAAAATAGAGAGCAAACATCTCAAAGCACAGAAAAATGTGACTGTGAAGTGTAATGTTTGGCAAGACAACTTAAAAATGGAGAAAGCAGCCAGAAATTGTACAACTCAAAGGACATCTATGAAAGGGAGGTGAATGATTGGTTTATTCTAGGTTTATTCTACCCATACTATAAAGATCCATGTGTATACAATGCTGGTTAGGGAAAATAATTAGGGCAGATGCCTACTTCTGCCTCCAGGTGTTTGTGTGTCCATACTGCTGGTCGGCAGGTAGCACGCTGGAGCAGGACAGCAGCTGTCCATCTGCACCCATTTTTTAGTTTTGGCTGCTTCCAGACTCCCAGGAAGGAGGAGGAGATGAAGAGACCCAACTGGAAGGAGGATGTTTAGAAAGCTGTAATGAACTGGGAAACTAAATGAATGTCTGTAGTTATGTTTCATACTTATTGAAAAACCCTTTCACGTCTCCACAATCATTAAGAAAGAAAGCTATTGTTTTCAAAATATTTTTGAATTAAACATAAGCATAATTGAAAAGTGGTAGTGATATTTTGAGGAAAGTACCAAAAGGAAAGCTACCTTTTGGTAAAAAATTCTTCCCAGTGTTAGTATGCCTAGTCATGAAACATCTCATGCAGTTTCATATGAATATTCGAGAAATATTTCATGAATTATTCCCTGCCGTTCTGATTAAGTGTTTCTACAGCTTGAATAAGACATAACCCTGGAATCGCACAAATCAGACCATGCAAAATACTCATCAGGTATCTTGTGAAATGTTTTGTGAAACTACATAAAACATTTGTGCTACCATCCACGAAGTACTGTCTCTTGATACTCTGTTAAATTCATGAAATTTCATAGCAGTATCGATGGAATGCCAAACAAAGCATAAAGAAAGCAATGCAACTACAAGTTTAATGAAACAAAAGAACAAAGTCAGAACATAAGGAATCCTTGCATACATGTCCCAGGCAGCTGTCACTTTGGAGAAGGAATTATGCATGGCTACCTTACAGTGCTCAGAGCGCATTTCCACCTTGTTCTCACAAGTATTGGGCAAACCTGAATGTTTCTGCCCCCAGTGGGTAGTCCTCTATGGTCTTCCCATTTACTGAGAGGCGGCTACATTTCCCCTTTTGACACTAAATTCTTTCTAATATTATCCTGCAGCTACAAATGATTAAACAATGTGCATGTTTTTAAGTCAAAGATTGTATCATACATACAGGGTCTAAGGAATTACACAGAGAATATGAACATTTATGTCTGTTACGGTGATCATCAGTTTTGTTGAATATGAAGGTTTCTAGACCATCTGCATTCTCACCACTAAGCCTGCTGTTGTGCTCATCCAGATATCGCAGCCCAATGCACTGGTATCCATTTCTACTAACAGGTTCTGACACCTTGAGCAGGAGCAAGAGCATTCAACATTTTTTCTCTCAGACTCCAAACCATGTGTGTACAAAGCCCTCGGTAGGCTGTGAGCAGCGGCATGCCTTGTAACATCTGCTGGCACCACCTTTCTCATGTCACTGCCCACCTCCAGCAGAGCATCCCATCTGTCTGCACCAAACTGAGCCTAGACAAACATGGGCGGCATGCTTACCTTCAGGAACTCTGATGCTTAAGTAGGCGGCAGTGACTTTGAGCCGAATCCTGAATGGACATCCAAACATTTGACCTGTCTTTACCCAGACACTCAACACATGCTGACTGTTGTCCCAGGACTTTCCCTACCACTTGCCTCTTGAATTATACATTCAAAAAGAGCATTTCCCACCCTGGATGCTCACTCTCCTGCCCCCTGCATCTTCCAGCACTCCTGAGCTGGTGGGACAGCTGTTGCAACCATGTCCAGAACCCTGAGGGCTGATCCACAGCACGGTGGCAGGTTGTAGAGATAAGGCCACATGGCACTAAGCTGCGAGAACATCTCCACAGCTTCTGTGTGTTCACAGTGGCATTTGGAATGGCACGGAGCTCTGCTTTCATCTGTGCTGGCTGATGAGACTGTGAAAATGGTGAGGGCTGTGTGGGAGGAGATCGATGGTGACAAAAGAGAGAAAAGAATCAGGAGGATTTGAGGTTTGTTCTTAGCAGGCTTTGGAAGTATTTTCCAGAGGTACTTAAGGAAAATCCCAGTATATAGGGCTGTATACCTGAAATAATTGGAATAGCCATTCCAAATTGCACTTAACACTTTATGAAAGGTCCCAGCCACCTGGATGACATACAGCAGCAGGCTGTGTGAGCGTGGCTACAGAAACCGCAGCCTGCAGCAGATACTGTTCCTGCACTGTAGTTTAAAAAGGGTCTGAGAGCAGCCAGATCAGAACAGAAATTCAGATCTTGACTAGATTTGAGTTAAATAACATCCCTCTAACACTCTGAGCCGTTTTAATGAGAAAAATCATCCTAAGTAGATTCAGGTCTTTGTTACATTGGAAAAAGTTTGATGGTAATTTGTATCTCAAATTACCCTAAAAAAAAAAACAAAAAAACCAGAGGAAAATGTTATTTTCCCTTCTCCCATTTCACGAACTAGAGAAATTAGACTGTCAAGGAGATTTCTTCTGGCATAGCTCTAAGACTTTTGTTGTCATGGGGATGTCAATTAACTTGCTCGTTTGTTATCTTCTTAACTTAGCTATGCCAGCAAAACTTTGGGATATAGACCAATTCCTACACTAATCTGAAAACTCAAAAATAGGAACAGGGCTTTCTGTTTAATAAATTGTTTTCTGAAGTCTTCACTGCACTCCCTGGTGCTTTTCTCCTCATTACCATACTGTACTAAGTAAATGAATATACAGGCATGTATTGTGTATGTATAGATTTGACGATGCGGTAAACCACACAGGTTTTGTTAATGCATATGGGTATAACCAATTGGAAATTTATTGGGAGGGCTGATGGTAAGCAGATTCTGCAAGTGCGTGTTGAAAGGTGCACACTGCTCCTGTGCCTTGTCTGACTGGGGAAGACATTCATGTATAATGCACCGCACATATATGCCCATATAAAAAATGTCTGGTATGCACATGCCAAATATTTTGACATATGTGTAATACATGTCTGAGTGTGCGACTTCATATTTTGTTGGGTAAACACAAAGTGTTTTATAATCTGTATATTCATTTGTCATACTCTGCAGTAGTGTGTATAAATGCATGAAAAGATTCTTGCATATGCGACGCAATGTGTATACATGATTTAAAGACTGTGAAGCATCCTTGTGAGCATATCGAATGATACCGCATTAATAAATCTACCTTCTTCATTAAAAAAATACTTTAATATTTTAATATACTCAACATGCTGAGTTCTTCCTTGAATACCAGGGAATTTAGGATTGCTCAAAGACTGCAAACAAACCCTGAAGAGGGAAAGACTTTGTGGCATTTTCACAGAAACATAGAATCATGTAAGTTGGAATGGATCTTTAAAGCCCATCCAGTCCATCTCCACTGCAATGAACAGGGACACCTGCAGCTAGGTCAGGTTGCTTAGAATCCTGTCCAGCCTGACCTTGAACATCTCCAGGCATGGGGCATCCACCAGCTCTCTAGGCAACCTATTCCAGTGCCTCACCACCTTATTGTAAAAAATTTCCTTATATCCAGTCTGAATCTCCCCTCTTTTAGTCTGAAACCATTTCCCCCTCTATGCACATTTTGCTAGATGCTTTGTATTGGAGCTCTGCATCTGTAGCCTCTGCCCCAGAAATCTGTCCTCCTTGGAGCACATGAATATTCTGTGCTGAGCTGAAACCCTTGCTGTCTGCCAGAAAGTGTTGACAGTGCCCTTTGTTGGCTTCCCCGGGGACTTCATGCAAACCACTTCAGAAACACAACAAACCGTAGGATCCCTAAATGCTTCTAAACAAGACCAAATTAGAAAAAGGCTTCACATTGAAAACATAATTTTCAATTAGTGTCTATTCAGTGGGAGTGGGAATGGGGTGGGGGAGAACTGGCACGTGAGATAAGCTGGATTTGTTAACATGCTTTAAAAATGCTTGCTGGCTAGCAGGCGTAATTTCTTTTTCTTCCTTTTTTTCCCTTGTAAATTCTCACCTTGCTGTAATTTGGTGACATTTTCACAGTTGCAATATGCTCTGCTCTTGTACTTCAGACAGAAGGGAACTCTGCCCAGCAGGAGGTAGACTTGCTACAACCATCAGCAGGCTGTGTTCGTGTGTCGTATGAGCAGGTAAGCAGTGCTGCACAGGATGAAAGCTAGGGATGAAACAAGTCATTTCCCTCCTCAGTCCACCCCTGTTAGTATCATCTGGTGCATTGATGAGAGCACTGAGCAGGGAAGCTAGTGACTGAACAGGCCAGAGTGCAAAGTGATGTCTCATTCCCCTCAGAACAGCACAGCGTGTTTCTATTGTAAGTGATGAGGGGGTGCCTTCTGCAAGGACAGATGATGCCAGTCTGCAGGGAAAGCACTGGGGACCCTTCACTGCGTAAGTGCATTTTGTCAGCATTCCTGTTTCCTGGCAAAGGAAGAGGAGCAAGTTAGTTGCCAGTGTGGCTGTAATTAGTAGAAGGAGGGACATGAAGTATATCACTCCTTAATTAGCTACCGCTTCTTTTATCCCTTATTCTTTTATTCTCTCTATTCTCTGACGTGGCAGCATTGAGTGTTTGTCCTTGTCTTATAGTTTGTTTCTTTTTGTTGCTCTTAGAAATCATCCCTTCCCAGCCTTTAATCTCAGGAAATACCAGCAGCCGTTGAGATATATCAGCTGTGACATTTCTTGGCAGGGCTGTGCCACTCCTGCCCAGCATGTGGAGTCCTGTTCTTGTGCATTTGTGTTATGTAGTTTAGTTTATTTGCCTTCTCTCTTGCATTTCTGGTCACTTTGAGATGCTCACTCACTCTGGGCATCCCAAGGCCCTCAGGAACTCACAGGACCAGGGTCTCTCAGCTCCTCACCTGGTCAGCCTGGAAGGTACAGGACACTCATTAGTTACAACCACTGTGGCAATAGTGTGAAGATCTTGTGATTCTGTTAAGAATACTGTACATGGTTGACTTTCCTTGCTTTTTCAGAGGGACATGGACCTAAAGTCTTCCATGGACCTTGAAATATGGACCTTAGCAAGTGACAGGGAAATGTGAGGAATATAGATCCAGTGTTAACAGGAGATTGAAATAAATTCTGTGTGCTGTTGGGTATTCTTTGGTGAAGAGGATGCTGTAAGTTTCAATGGTGGTGACAATGAAAAGTTTTTAAGAAAATACTTCTGGCTTTTCAAAATGTTTTAAAGCTTTTGAAGAAGGACATAAAGCTTCATGAATTTCTTAAATAAACATTATTGTTTACTAAGCTTGCTGGCTGACAAAACCTCTCCAAACTTTGCATTTGCATTCAGGTACTCCTTCTGCAGCTAGTTTACCCCCCCCAAAACTCTACTATTTCACTTTAGAGATACTTGTCTGTGTGGTTTTCATCTCTGAATTTTTTTACCTCCCTTAAAAGAGTATGGTCTCTGTACACAACCAGTTAGGATCTACAGATAAAAGCAAGGGAACTGTTACCACTCTGTCCAGTTCATCCCTATGGAAAAAAAACCAACCCAGTAACATCTAACTTTTATAAGTAGTCAGGAATGCTCAGAAAGTTTAGACTACTGAATATAAATATCCACAAATTACTGTGATGCACAGACACAGAAACATCAACATTCTGTGTTTTGAACAAGGTAAGTATAAGAGGGCTTTCCTGGTAAGTCAGGACATTACTGGAACCTTCTAGATATATTTGGTACTAACAGACTAGAAGTCATTTGCTTATCATTTTCTGCCAATGCTTTAACTCTTATTTTACTTCTCACATTTATTCTTTGTTTCTCACATCTCTTTTCTGAGGCTCAAAGGCCAGAGTAGCTCATTATGTACACATTTGTGTTAACATCTCTGAAAGAATGGTACCTCAGCTCTATGAACTGGCCATTTTTCTCTCTTTTCCTCATCTTATCTATACCATATTCTAAACAAACACTTGCTCTTTGATGTAGTGCCACTTTTCTCTCTGTGCTCTTTAGAGAATCGCAATAAACTTTTTGTAGTTTAAATTATATCCTTTCATAAAGGAAACCTGAAATCACAATATAATCTTACACACAATGTAAGAAAAACAGTATAACATATAGTAAAAGTGTGATATTTACTTAAGAACATTGCTACAGCCATCAAGTTATCTCATGGCAGTTTGAAAGGGCTTGGTTGGAGGGGATTAACCTCAGTTTGTCTTTTTGAAATGGTTCAAACCTCTGGCTAGTGAAGGTATCTGAGCATGAACATTTCAGTGGCAACTTTGTGGACTAGCTAAACTTTTCTCATTTCCTACTCACTGCTTTTTCCACACTGAATTTATGACAACAGGACACCACTGAATTCTTAGCTCTTACCTACTGCTGACCAAAGCAGCCGCTTCTCTGTCCATACTTGGCAAGATAGATGAGAAGATGCTCCACAGCTATGCACCTCTTCCTCGGTCACTCAGAATGGCATTAACTGCCTCCTGCAGGGAATAAATAGATAGCAGCTCTCTTTTGCTCAGGGAACTATCTTAGTTCAAAGGTCTTGATTATTTACGGCTCCTATTTTGGCTAAGAATACATCCCAGAGCATGAAAAGCTCTGAAAGAGAGATCTATGCTTATCCTATTAAGACAGAGACATAAATATCAGCCACTGACAAGGAAACAGCAAAACATTAAACTGCTTAATGTGCACTTGATAGAAGTGAACAATACAGACTGTTTTCTCATCAGTTTTATCAGCCTCAGTGAGCTATACCACTTAATCCCTTCCTCTTGCCATTGAATTTGGCCCTTCTGGCAGCCAAATCAGCTGGCAATGGCTTATTTATTTGTATCTTGAAAAAGAGCAAGACAAAAATAAATGTCTGACATGCAGATTGAACAGCAACTTCCAAGTTTCTGGGAAAAACCTGTGGTTTTCTCAGAACTCTACAGGTCACAGGTGAATGTCTCTGATATTCGGCACAAAATAGGAATTAAAGACTGGGTCTATTCCTTCTTCTGGATTTGCTTTCCTGGAGCCAGCAGACAACCTACTCAAATGCCATCTTGAATATGCCTCAAGTGATATATAAATTGGAATACTGGTCCAGTCTTGGATGATTCAAAATCCATCCTGGTGCTGCAACCAAAGCTCACTTCTCATAGACCTTCTTCATATGTGAAGGAGGAATGTGGCTTTCCTGCATCAGATACTCGTATGCAGCCCTTTCACACCCGGTAGAAAACTTTGGAGTTAGAGATGAATTAAACCAACATTTTTGTTCATCTCTATTAAAACCCTGTATGACTTCAATTGAATATTTCATTGTAAACAGGCTGTGGGTTTTTCTGTGCTCTACTGAACAGCTGCAGTGTTCTCTCCTGTGTTCGCTGCATCTCATTGGCAAGCCAAAGGATTTATGAGAGGGATTATATGACATGGTTGCCTGTGATAGCAGGGGACTGGACTCAATGACTTAAACAATCCCTGCCAATCCATGTCCCCATCTATTTTCCTGTGATTCCTGTAGAGTATGCAAATTATGTTAGGATTCCTGGCAAGAAAACCGCAATGCTAATCTGTTTTATTATTGCCTTATCCATTTTGAGCTGGCATATCCATATCACAGTGTTTGATTTTCTGTTGTCTTGCTGCTTAGGTTGTCATTTAAACTTACTCATAAAGAGTGTTGAAACTCAACTAATTAGAATGGAGAAGCTTGATGTTAATTTTGCACAGATGTAAAATGATTGCCCAGGCAGGGGGATATCAGCTTGCATGTATATGTTGATTCACCAAAGCTCTGAGTGCATTTTTGGGCTGTTGGTCTGTGAAGTATCCTGTTTCAGTGGTTTTTGCTCTCCAAAGTATGGTCACCCCTGTGCAAACAGAGGATTAAGGTTTTCCAGGCAGAGGATTATGAATGAGGAGAACTTTCATGCAATGAAGAGCTTATTTACTGGAGATTTACCGCAGTAAATAAACATGTAGTTATGAGAGCAAAGGAACTAATGGAGTCTGTTTTTTTCTGGTGGTTTTTTGTGTCATGGCTGTTTTTTTCTTTAATTCTGTAAGGTACAAGCTGCAGGTTAGGCTTTTCAGACAGTTTTCTTAATATGGACTATTTAATGCTGAGTGTGGACAATCGTAACTCAAAAATACATTTTTCTCAGATAGGAAAAATACCAGTTAAGAATGAGATTTACTTCCCAGCACTGCCACTGGGGCAGACTGACCATGAGAGGGAAGCAGCAACCTTTCTTCGACTTAGAATTATATTCATACATTCTAGTACAGTGCGCTATCATATGATTCAGGAACGAATGCACATATACCTGTATCACAGACACCATCAGTTCTGCAGCTCTTTAGCTAGGAGGAACTATTAATTTAGAGACAGAACTGCACATACTTTCTATGAGATGTTGTCTGCTTTTACAAGTGCTTTTGTAAAGCATGATCCACTGCTTTCAGTCAATGTGAAACTCCTCATCACAGAATAAGAATTTTTTTTTGTCATGATGAGGATGTAATAAAGCATCCACAACTTACATAAACACGTGAATCTTCAGCATGGCTCTAGGTAACTCTTCAACTCTTTCATTATGTTAAAGCCCCAAAGTGATCATTTTGTTGGCCTCTGTGGAGTACAGAAAATTAGATTGCTTTATACTTCTTGGTTATTTTATAACAAATGAATTGGAGATTGAGCTTTTAAATTAATATCCGGAAATAAAAGGGAAGGATCTACTATTGAAACCATCAGGCCATTTTAAGGAGAGAATAAGAGCTAGAATGAGCTGGAGAAAAAGAAATGTTTCCTAAGTTTCCTTAGGGACATTCTCCTTAGTACTCTTCTGATGTCCAGATACAATGGGTAGCAGGATTCTTTTTCAGTGGAGATCACATCCTAAGACCATCACAGAGATAAAATGATGGTATCATTTGGGTCAGCATCATCTTTTGTCTTTCCTGAGTCATTTTCTCTGTGGGTTCCCAAAGCAACTGAGCAATGTCAGTTAAGTCATTCTACTCTATGGAGATCAGTGTGTAAGTATTGTGGTCTCCTTTTCCATACAGCGAAGTGAAGAGCCACAGTGGTCCTGTATCCTCTCTACTTCTGCTGGTGGTGTAAATGCAACCTGATGGCCATTTCTATCTGCAGATTCAGAAAACGTTTATTCTGTTTTCTGCTGGAGGACCAGAAAGGTAGACTGACAGCATGCATGGTTTCAAATAGGAAGGTGTTACACTTCTAACACACAAGGTTTCTTCCAGCCTAGGTGGACATCACCAGTGTAGGCTTTTTATACTTGTAGCACAGAACTGGCTCAAACAAGCAGAAAACTGGGAAGGTTAGATACCTCTCAGCTGAAACCTAAACTGTCAGTAATTCCCCCGTAAACACTGAGTTTGCATATAAAACAGAAGCTTAAAGGAAGAAAGGATAAACCTATTATTTGGTAAAATACAACAAATCAAATCGGGAGCATTTTTGTAATAATTACAACTCAAAATCTTTGGTCTCTTGGGCAGCTGTTGTTCATTCAGTCTCCCAACCTGCCAGCATGAATGCTCACTTTTATAAAAGACCCTTTTATATATTTTTTCCCCTTTCTGTTGCTGTGTCTACTTACAGTTTGATGTTGGATATTAGCAAGGTCCTGTGATGCACTCTGGCCAGTTTAACTTGAGCTCAGATGAAGAATGCTGCTTGAATTTTGTGAGTAGATATCTTGGTGTCACCAATGTCTGGTCTCTCACTGTTCTCGTCATTGAGACTCTAAAGTGACCCACTGCTTCTTTACTACTTCTAGTCTTGGAGATGTTACCGTGTAGGTCAACTCTACCCACTGCTTTATCTTGTTGTACAGTGTGTCAGTAACACTAGCATCCAGCCACCATCATCCAAGCTGAAGAGCAAGAATGCTTCTGGTTTTGGTGTTAGATGGGCTGGCATTAGTGGAGTGCAGAAAACAGCACTGGACAGTGCAGGCAGAATTTAGCCATTCTCATTCTCAAGATCCATGGGTTCTGAAGGAGGTTTCAGCTTGGCTATGTTTAAGGCAGAATCAAAAAAATGTTCATGTTGCCAGGTTGGGTGAGGGTTAAAAGGGCTACGGTCCAGACCCACAAACCTAATTCAGATGAGCTGTTCCAAGGACTCATTCACCCTTGGGAAAATGGGCTGGCACCTCCATCATGAACAGTGTATTAAAATAGCACAACAGCTGCCGCTTGTCTTTTCATCAAACATGTTCCAGGGAGGCTTGAGAAGGGCTTGAAGCAACATCCTTTGGTAATTAAGATCTGACTGACTGAATGACTCTGACAAATTTCTGAAGCACTGAACTGGAGGACCAGTAGCAGATTCTCTCTTGGCATACTAATGCAAGTCTGTGCTGTGAGCGGCTCCAAAGAACCATGTAAATGCAAATGAAGCCAGAAGATGAGTTTTTGGAACAAATACCAAGTTTGTCTCTCGTTCTCCTTGCTTTGATCTCTGCTACCAATTAAAAGATAAAAAACTTTCATAGTACGTATAAGTTCAATTAGATCTTGTAATGAAATCCTCAAGTGCTACCGAGGTGGAACTTACAATAATTAGTTTTGATACATAAATAAAATTTCCAGATGCAATTTGTTCTTTTAAGATCATGTTCCTCTTTTAGTTCACAGTGTTTTATTATTTCACTGATGTGTGAGAAGTAGCTTCCAATGTTTCTGATCCCATAGCTCTTACAGACTTTGTGCTAATGCATTAAAAAGAACTGGAATTAATGACAAATCTAATATGCAATTTTTTCTAATGGCAATCTATGAACTGAATTTCCAACTTCAACAAAAGATAGAAAGCATTCATAGCCCCTTAGTTCCACCCCTTTATCTATCCACAACTGCAGAAGCACTCTCCATTTCGTGAGGTTATTTGTATTAAAATCCAAACGTGTTCCAGCACCACTCCCCCCCCCCCCTTTTCTTTTTTAATATTTGATGAATTTATGCAGATAGAGCTTTACCTCTCAGATTAATCAGAACATTTTCACTTGCTACTAGCCTGGCGAAGGGAAGGCTCCAGGGAGACATCATTGCAACCTTCCAGTACCAAAAGGGAACTAAAGGAAAGCTGGAGAGGGACTTCTTACAAGGGCATGTAGTGATAGAATCATAGAATCATAGAATTACTCAGGTTGGAAACAACCTTAAAGATCATCAAGTCCAACTGCAGCCTAACCAATAGAACTATATAGAACTAGAACTACAGAAATAGAACTATGTAGAACTAGATAGAACAAGAGGTAATGGCTAAAAACTAGAAGAGGGTGTATCTAGATTAGATACAAGGAAGAAGTTATTTACTGTGACAATGGTGAGGCAATGGCACAGGCAGCCCAGTGAAGTTGTGGGTGCCCCCATCCCTGGTGGTGCTCAAGGCCAGGTTGGATGGGGCTCTGGGGCAGTCTGATCCAGTGGGTGGCAACCCTGCTTGTGACAGGGGCTTGGAATTAGATGATCTTTAAGGTCCCTTCCAACTCAAGCCATTCTATGACTCTATGTTCCTTTAAGACATACTTCCATTTAAAAAGTGTACATTGGAGCCACACACAGAAATGATGGTCTTTTGGCTGAAAGGTCCTTATTCACAACATGGGAATAATAAATTATGTACGTTATAGCTTTGTTGTGAAACTAAATATATGAATATTTATAACAAACATATGGAAATCCAGATAAGAATTGATTTGGTCATTGTTAAACAGTAATGTATTAGGGTGCACGTACCATGGTACCAGGAAATCAGTGACAGTATACAAAAGATAGGGAGATGCTAATTACCACTGCTCATGTCTTGCTTATCTTCAGCATTCACAGATATTCAAAGGACAGGGACTCAGACTCTTTCAGGATTCAATGCACAGTATCTGCAGATGCTACCAGGTCTGACTCTTCTAAGAAGCTCTGTGCCCAGGCTGCTGCTTTTCCGCTTCTAAAGTCACTTCTCTGGACCCCAGCCTCAGCTGTCTTACTGGTGTACTTCTCATGCTACCTTTTTTTTCTTCCTGACTGACACTCTGGGCAAGTAATCTTAGCTCTGTCAAAATAATTTAATGCTACATCCTTGATACACGTCTCAGGTTTTATCATTGCTGCCATAAAGGGAAACTGAAGGAAGGCCTGGGCACGTGCATTTCAGATCTAAGCCAGTGTAGATTGCAAAAGAGGGAAAGGCCATGCTTATCAACTCACAACAGCCTGTGGCCATAGGAAACCTTACAGAGAAGCAATCCATCACCTGAAAGGGCCTAGGAGTTGATGGAGGTGATGCAACAGTGTGCTTTATACCTCACAACAGCCAATGTTGATGAAAATATCTTCCAACCACAAACAGCACAGAAGTTTGTACTTCTGAAGTGAGGCCTGCTCACTGCACTGGTTGTCTAAATACATTTAAAATTAATACCGAATGGCCAAGCCACTTCTGGTCCAGTGATAATGTTTGTTCAAATGGGAATATTTTCAGCTTCTCAAACTGTGGATCCAGCCTGATGTAGGCTGTACACTTTAGCAGTCTCACTATAAAATCGCAGTTTTAATCTCTTTGATTTCATCAGGGTTGTATTGCCTTCCATGGCTCTTAATGAAGGAGGGGTTGCACACGACTGGCTGCATTCTGTATAGAGTAAAATGTGTAAGCCAGGTACCTTTACTGGGAACCAAGATTTACCAAGATATCTACAAGGGAAATACCTGCAAGGGAAAGAAGGAGAGGAACCTTCAGAGAATAACTCAGATTTAGATAGCAAGAGGCAGTTTTACAGGAACATCCCTTAAATTAACAGGACATGACAGCTAACTGAAATAACACCTGTAGTCCAGAAGCCATACAGATGCATCAACATGGCTCTGTATCCCCAATTTCCAACAAAACTAGCTCTCTGGAATGTGGTATGTTTGAATGATATGAACTGTTTATGCACTCCTTCCAAAGCAGAGCTGGAACCAAACCAATTTACAATGTTGTTTCAGTATCTGGCAAATAACTGTCAGTGAATTCCCAGCTCACAGTACAGCTGATACCAACGTGCTTATAAAAGTCTGCTTTTCTCACAGCCAGCAGACAACAAGCATTTTTCATCCCAGGACTGTTCAGGCAGTGAAAATATAAGCCATTCTGTGAGATGCCCCTTAGAGTAATTTAAAATAAAGTAGAGAAAATGAAAGAAAAAATTTGCTTACAATCACTCAGCAATCATGACTATAATATAATGGCCATTTATAAAATTTATCAATAATATAAGTTTCATTCCTTAGAGGGCACTAGAAATATCTAAGCATCAACGATACTGAATCTCATTAAAAACATGAGATAAGGTTGTGTTACGGTCTACCATTTATAGGATAAACAAGTTCAGTTATCTTAAGAGTTGCGGGATATGTGGCAATGAGTCACATGTGACAAGTGTCATGTGGCACTGAGGGACATGGTTAGTGGGCATGGTGGAGATGCATTGGTGGTTGGACTAGATGATCTTAGTGGTCTTCTCCAGCCTTAACAATTCTATAATTCTACATCTGATTATTCATTGCACATTCTTCAGCAAAAAAAAGGTGAAATGTCTTCTTCAAAACCTCTGTCAGGGTTCCGGCTTGCTTTAGCAGCTCATCAGTCCAGGGACCCTGCCTTCAGTGCTTACTAGAAAGTGTTCAAAAGCAGAGGAGCAAAGATGGCTTAGTCCTTGCCCCCAGAGCTCTGTGGTGCCTTACCCCTTATCAAAGAATGACAGGATTAAAACAGGAGTGGAGGTGTTAATGCACACAGAAAATAAGACTTTCTTCTTACACACAACTCTTCCATCTTCCTCATCACAGAGATGTGCTGAAACCTGCTAACACACTTTTAATTGAAGAGTCTAAATCATCAATCATGAAAAAGAACTTGCTGCCCTCTGTGCTGCCCACCACCTGCTTATAAGGAAAAAATAGAGAGTACCAACAGAGCATATGAATTGAATTGTACTGAAAATTTACTCAGTCAATCGTTCAGGACCAATTCTTGTCTCTCAGAACTGATTTCACAGCACTATTTGTCTTGGTAATATAACCAGAAATGCTTTCTTCCTTCTGGGAATTGAAATGCCTGTTGCCTTAACCTCTCCTGTGCAGCAGCTGAAGAAAACCAAAGGGGCTGTGTTACCCACTGGGCACATTTGTAGCCATTAAAACCTCTCTTCTCCATCATGGCCCACTTTAAGGTGCCCTCTTTCTTTACAGAAAAGACAGCCATCAGGCCCGTTACACTTCTGCAGGGATGCTCAGTTCAGCACATGGTAGCTCTGACTTGTGCTACTGTCCAGCAGTGGAACATGGGCCATGAAATAGCATTTCCTTGCACAGAGTTAGATCAGCGATTCAATTAAATGATGCAGGGTGGTTATTCATTCATTTATTTATTTTTTAGTCAAAGTCTCTAACAGGAAATGTAATACACAAACTCTAGAGAATTGGTTTCTGTTAAAAAAAAGTCCAGAAGCATGATGGGAACTGCTTCAGCCACACTGAATCCAGCTCCATGGACTCAGAGAGCAGTATCCTGAAGATTGCATTCCATTATCTAAGTGCTATAGGCCTTATGGATCTCAGGGCTGCTCTCATAGTCTGTTGTAAATTGTACTTTCAACAACTGCATTAGTTTATGAGTGCGAAAAGAAAGCTGGGTCAGCTCACAGCACTCAGGAACTGTCCTGAGCAAGTAGAATCACTTTTTATTGATGAATATAGCATTGTTGTAGAAAAGAGAGAGTTGGTGGAGAGAGGAGTAAGGGGCAGGGGTGAGCTGGTCAGGAGCCGCTTGAGATACGCCTTGTGGACCTGAGAGTGCAGCTGTTGGAGGTACTAGCCAGAAAGTCATTGACACAAAGAGATCCTACTGTGCAGCCATGTGACACTTTTCTGTTAGCTCTGAGCTACCAATAGTTTTGCAGAGATTTATCTTCTAACATATTTGTATTGATTTTTGCAGTACAAGAGAACTCTTATGAGAAGAGCAAGGCTTTCTTCTTGTCTTAATATTTCCCCCAAGGGGTCTGTTCCCAAATATCCTTGGTATCATCTCTTGCCTTTTCCTGACACTTCTTCTGAGTCTTATTCTACAAGATTGATTTGTCTGCAGTGTGCATGGGAAATCCTCACATGTCCACTATACACAAGCCTCTAGTCCAAGCAATTTCTCACCTGCTGCTGCTGTGATCTATGGGAACAATATATATTGATTAGTGGCTGGACATGAAACCGTGCAAGGCTGAAGGACGCTTCTTTTATTGAGAACCAATTCCCCGCTTGCTCCATTTTCCTGTTATGAGCTCCAGAAGCAAAGATTAATGACAGCCGTTCCACTTGTTTAAACAGCTGATGTCTCAGGCCTAGGTCCCACCTGGGGCTCCCTTCTGGGAAATAACAACAGACCATTACCGAGCTGAGAAAAAGAACACCATAAAAAACAGCGAAGTTTTATCTTCCAAGAAGGCAAAGAAAATAATTTCTTCAGGAGCAGAAAACCCAATGAAGTACAGAAAATGAGATCCATTACAAACAGCAACAAATTTTTTACTATTGTCCCATACTATTGTGTTTTCATAGATGCAGATTGCAGAATGTAGACATCACTGGGATGAGATACAGCTGCTGAATATGAAGAAACACAATTGCCATAACTATATGATGAATGTGCTCACAGTGAATGAAATGTAGAAAGTGACAGGGTCAATGATAACAGATGCATAGACACAGAGGAAGAAGCTGGAAGAACGTAACCATCCAGAGCAGGAAAAAAGACGAACAGACCTATTTTGGGCACCCATAGCAAGTGCTTTTGACTCAGAGAATGAAGAGGGTATAGCCAACAGGCCAGCACAGCTGAACTATGGGTTAAAATCAGCGCATTAAAGAGAAGCAACCTAAAGGGTGGAGCAAGCCTGGCATTTCTTGCTCTGCACCCAGAGAACCCATTGAGGATATATCTATCCCAAAGAAAGGATACAGGTTGCTTTGCAGCTTCTTGCACCAAAGAAAATAATATAGAAGGATGGAGAGGTCACATTGCTGCTGCATATTCCTTATTTATTCTCTGGTTAGAGGATTTAAGCATTCCAAGAACCTTGCTCTGTTGTGTTTTACCAGTACAAATTAATATTCTGGCAAAAGTGGTCAGTAATACAAGTTAATCAAGAGAACTAGTTGTAATACTCCCACACGTGAGTACTAGGGTTTCATTGCCTTCTGCTTCTTTAAAAGCTGCACAGTCACTTGTATTGCATTATTTCTATAAGATAATTTGTATGCAAAATTTCACACTTAGCTCTCAGCTGAAATCACAGAAATAAGAGATCAGGCTCAAGCAGTCACCAAGCCTTCCAATTATATTTTCTAGCCTCATTCCATGTGAAAAATACCAGCCGACCCTTACATTTCAAACCACTGAGCTAATGAATAAGTACATCCTGTAGCTGCTGTTATCTTGCAGAGAAGAGGGAGTTTGGACCCTGTTATTTGTCTGCCGTTTGTTTCACTAAGGAGCAAAAAACAAAGAGAAATACTGCACCCCCCACCTCTGCTGTCACCAGTCTGTCTATCTCCATTTGTCATCCATGTAGGTGCTGAGTGATGAAATTTATAAGCACTTTCAGGCACACTGAGTGAGTACTGCTGAATCAGGAGAATCACAGTCTGGTCTCAACAATGTTTCTTTTAACCAACAACTTAATCTTTTAAGCCTCACATTAGCTAAAAGGGCTTTTACAGGCCCTTGGTAAAACCCAGCTGTTACTTTCAGAGATCCTGTAAGTACCAGAGCAGAAGACACGGTCTCAGCTCTCAGTTCAGGTATGTTTCCTTGCATCATTCCAGAATGTTGACTGCTTACTTTTGGGTCATAAAAGACAAATTTATCCCTAGAATGAGTCACTGTATTTCCACTAGAGCTGAATAAGTTCCACTCTCTTTTGTAAGAGGAATAATAATTTTTTTAAAAAGAAGGAAAATATGGTATTCCTGAAATCAAGCTAGCACCTGATGAATTGCTTCAGAGTGTCAGATATGAACCTCTCTGCTTTGCTCTCTCCAGCAGCTCCATACTCAGGGATGCTCCCACATGTTGCAGAAATCCTTCTGTGGAGAAAAGGCAGTGGAGCAGCACACACATGCAGAGAGGTTGAGAGCTGTGCTTGGGGACATCTGGGTGGGGAGACCCATAGCCACAACTGCAAATCCCCCCTAAAGGCTTGGCTTTATAGCATCCAGTGCATCCTGGCCACACTCCCTCCCTTGCTGGAGGTAGAACCTTAGGGCATTAATTAATATTAATTAATATTATTTGCATGCTTTCCTTATGTGTTCTTTCAAATTTCTTCAGGAGGACTTCACTCTGTTACTCTGTTTCTATAATCGCCCTCTCCTTTTGGATTTCCTACTGTACTTCACTAAGGTGAGTAGAAGGAAGGATGAGCGGAAGGTGGAAAAGCAGGTTGCTGGTTCACATTCGTTTCCATTTATTATAAAGGAGAATATCTGACCTCAGCTGGAGAGCAATGACTCCTGTAGAGACAGCATATGAAAACTGATGCTACAGAAACCTCAGATTATTTTGTTTTCTGCCCCACAAACAGGAATCACAGTGCAGACTCTGTCCAGTGATGATGGACATGCCCAGAACTGGCACACGCATTTACAATAGATGATACTTTGGCCATCACTGGCTGAAGCTGGATTCTGTTCTCAGTTATGGCAGCAGAATAAGGAATATTCATTTAGATGTCAATGGCATAACTTTGGCTTGTTCCTGAGCATTGAGCTAATCCACGGCCCTCAGTTCTCCCTCCTTTACATTCAAAATAACCTTCCACTGAGCATACACTTTCATTTGTATCTCTCTTTTCATCTTTTCAGCAGAAGTAGCAACTTAGATGCAGTAATCAAGAAGCAGATAGGTCCAAAGGAGATAAGGAACTTCAAGGTTGATTTTCCCTGCACAGATCTCCATGTAAAAATGTTAATCAACATGGTGAGTGTTCTTTCCAAGTTTTTTCAAAGACTTCCAGTACTTTGTGGAGAGCAGGCTTTGGCCATCCATTCCTTCTTACACTTCCTGTGGTTCTCTTTGAAATCCTAAACTCTTTCACAGGAGCTTTCCTCAGTCTAGGACACTGTCTTAGCATTTTTGAACGGAGCATGGTTAAAGTAGGAACACGGTCCGTTCTTTCAGCATCAGAGTGAAACTTACTTTCTAGGCAGCTGCACTTTGCTAGCCAGGCTGCAGGTTTGACAGACCTGAGTAGTGGAGTTTCCTGGGGAGCAGAGTTCTGTGTTAAAAAGCAGTGACTCTTCAGAAACCTGTAAAGAAAGCTTTCCCAGAGTGGCTTTGTCTCATCACATCTCATCTTTTCAGGGAACTCTAGGTATTTTATGCTTTATCCTTTCTCATTTTTTTTCCCCCTTCTCTTCATTTTCTTTGGATTCCAGAGAACAACTGCTATGGAGGGAGCATCTACTTCCTCATATTTAAATCTAATTTAAGTCAGCCCCCTGATCCCTACACATAGATGATGCCATGTTTGATGTATGCTCACTCAGATTGTCTCCAAAGATTTCTAGTATTTTTAGAAACCTCCATTTTAGCCACATCTTCTCTCCTATTCTTTTCCTTTATACTTTTTTCTTTGTTTCTCTGCCATCCCAAAGTACTATTCTTGAATCTTTTCATTGTTCCTTTCTGTAGTAGTGCCCTGAAGATCACTGTTGTCACATCCCATATTCATCTTAGTGCTTTTTTTGAACCACTCAGGAGGTTTTGAACCTCAGCCTCTCCAGCTCTGTTTAAATGACTTTAATAAAGTAATTCATGTATGGAAATGTGCTAACAGATTTGTCTCAGTAGCACTATGCAGCTGCAGCAGTTCCTCCATTCCTCAGAGACAGTCCCCAGCTAGTAATCCCAAGAGGGCTAAAGGCAGCTGAAAAAAATAACCCAGTTCCTGAGGAATGTGAATGGATGGAATTTTATGAGCACGTTCCTCATGGGGTATATTATTGGGACTTTGGGATCCATCTATATTTTAATTAATATGGTTGTCCTACATTCTCTTTTGGGAAGAAGGGCAAAAGAAAGGAATTTTAGTGAGATCCTGTAGGTTTTTGCCAGGTAAGTGATAATATCTAAAGGGCAAATTCAATGAGTTAAGTCAAGGGCATCATAAGAAAATGTCTACTTACTTAATGGATCTGTTTTTTTTATTACAGGGAGCATCGTCATAGCTCATATAAATTGGAGAAACTGTAATAGAACCTTAAAGCTAGGAACATTGTTTTTTATCTGAACTGAAAGGCACTGGCTGTAGTAGGACACAGAGACAACAAAACAAGAATAGGAGGTGGAAATGAGTGAAAAGTAAGAGAATTTTTAATAAAGCCAAGAAGATAGGCAATCATGGAAGGGGAATGGTCATGCACTTGAATGAACTTGTACTAAGCTGTCTGGAAATGAGAGAAACAGGGATGAAATTGAAGTAAAGAAGGAATTAAGACTGATGAAATGCACCATCTGTTTTTCCTATTTTGGTTTACTTGAAACACATTTTCACAGAATTTTTGTTTTATGTTTACTTCTGATTTTGTAAGGTAAAATATTTTTCAACAGAAATTGGAACAGAATGTTTTTCTTTAAAAAATATACTCCTTTGAGCTGAAAGAAGAACGTATATGTAAACATTGTCACTATAAACAATATGGACATAATTTTCCAACTCAGTTGAGTAAACAGAAAGAAGATGAAGGGTTTTAAAGCCAGAAACAGTTAATCTTTCCCAAGGAGTGAGAAGAGTGCCATTGGTATGCAGAAAGGTGGGGCACTAGAAATGGGACTTTGCCCTGTATGTGGGGCATGTGTATGCGGTCCCCTTGCTGACTGGAATCAAGCATTCAAAAGTCCTCCTTCTTTGGTGGCAGGAGAACAAAGGTGACTCTGTTATTCAGTAACTCACTTTGGAGAAACGATTTGAAAGCAAATGCTTGTTTGTGTGTGCTTTAGTTACTAAAGAGGTGAACCTCCCTGACGGACAGGATTGATACACCTAAACACAAACCACAGCACTTGCAGTTTGCAATGTCAAGTTCAAAACTGGCATGCATGAAGTATTATTTCCACCAGCTGCTTGCTGATGTGGCTAATTGTTTGATTTACTGAGTTCTTATAGTTTTTATTTTCTACAAAAATTTCGTTTGGAAATAACCCAGCTCCTCTTCCAAAAGTCACTTCTTTTCAGGCTTGTTTTCTTTACACACACCAATGTGAAAATGCTCCTTAGCTGCCTTCATAAAGAAAGGTTGCTTCCATATACAAGCATAAGGCAAAGTATTACTGTAGGGTCTGAGGTGGAGAAATTGTTATTTAATTCGCTATTTTAAATGGAGCTTTTTCCACAAATGACATAAGGCATTTGAAAAGTCAAAATTTTCAGAACTTAAACATTGTTGCTCATTCCTTGCCTCACTTTTGAATAGAGAGATTTTTTATTTCCCCTTTCTGACCTTCCTGCATCTGCTTCGATAATTTTTACAGCTGTTGTGATTTGTTTTATAAACTGCCTCTCTTTGGGCTGCTTCTGTCCTGAGTGCTTTTTCTTTGGGGCTGATGTGTTGCCTAAATTGTTTCCTGTTCTTTGATGATATTAACAAATTGAGTTGCCTCACTGGGTTGCCTTTTTCCTTCATTTATTTCAGAGAGCATTTTGGATTGAAGTCTCTAAACCCATCAAAACTGCCATTGTAAATCAAACTGACAGTCAATTACAAGATGAACTATGCATTTGAACAAGTCCAGCTTAGAAAGCCCAGCCATCTCTAATACACTTATGGACCTGCAAATGCACTTTATTTGCACGACAGAGGGGTGACCACTGCATGTGATCAGCTGCTGCTGAGGTGTGGTATATGAAAAATTAGCACAACTGCAAAAGAACTCAGAGGAATTTAGTCAAAATGATCAGAAAAGCATCCCAAGGAATAAAATTGAGTTGTTGAGGGTGCCAATTTTTCTGAAGCTTTGTTGTATCTAAGGCATTAACACTTTCATTACTGATATATGTCATCCAGATTCTGACACATCAATGCACATTTCAAAACAGCAGGGCACATCTTAGCAATATAATGGCATCTGAGTGCATAGGAAGCATGTAATCCATGAAGAAATGCACAGTAACTCATCTTGAACCACTTTTAGGTTTAGTGGAAAAATATTGCCACAAGACAGTTTGTGAAATGGGCGTATGTGTCTGTGAGTAAACTCCAGACAGCGCTTGGCACAGTTTAATTCCTCTCCATTTGGCAAATCATCTGGTATTCTTCCTTCTGTTCCATATCCCAGAATAAAACAGAAGAAGCTGACTTAGAATGTACAAAAAGAGTGAGTTCAGGCTGCAAAACTGCCATCTTTCTAATACATCAGAAACTAAGGCAATTCTGTTGGATTTACTATGCTGTTAGTGTCACCAAGAGTCTGCAGAGATGTGGAAACAGCACCAGCTGGGTAATTGTGGCAGAAAGCATGCCATGGTATTCAGTATGGGCTTTCCTCATTAAAACTGCTCCAACAGGGTTGCGTGTACCACTTTATTTAACCTTTCACTGAAAAAGATAAGACAAAAGCAAGAAATCCAGCTCTTAGTTCAGGGAGGATGCAATCAGTCCAGTCCAAGCATGAAGGAACAGCCTTTGTGTGAGTGTCTCTCTGTCAGTCTTCCATCTTGTCATGACAGTAAATCTGTTGCCTTGATTTGAACTGTAATAAGAATATTTAAAAAATATAAAAGAGATACTGAAGAGCTGAACTGATGGAAGAAATGGAAGATTTAATTTTCAAAAGTGTTACTTCTGAAGCAGTTGAATATATAATTGCTTTGAGAATTAACGCGTATTCTATGACTCAGGTAGCTGGATTGGAAATAAAGACAAAAATCAGAGCTCACATGCTGTGCTGGTGTTACAAGCAATTGTCTCTTCCTTGCAGGAATTCTAACAGCGCAAAGCAAAGCGAGGGAGAGGATGTGGTAACCAAGCTTATCACGACTGAGGAGGAACAGGCCTGTCCCCATCTGCTTCTTCGCACCCTGGGGATTTGCAAGAACATTGTGTCCCTGCCTGGGCTTTGGCTGGGGTAGAACAAGAAGGAAAGAAAGCCACAGTGTCAAAACTTGAATTACTGCAGTAGCTACAGATAGAGGAATGGCTATTAGCATTAGCCATTGTGACACTGCTCAATCCATTGGTTTGAGTACCTTATGTCAAGTGGCAGTGGACTTCAGAAAGATCAGTCGTGCTTTTTTGTTCTATTTAATCTCCTGCTTTTCCCATCATTCTCAGTCTTGCTCCTAACCCATTGCTTTCCTGCTATTTGTTTGTTAAGTCAATGAGTGATCTCCTTCGTGGACCAGAATAACACGACATTTAGTGGGATAAGTAGTTTCTTTCCTGCATGAATTGTGTTTCACCTGGCATCCAAACTTACTCTGTCTTCAATTATATCTTTAAAAGAAACTTAACAATGTCTTCTGTTACCTGATTGCTTTGAGGGGTCCCAATTCTTTAACTGCTCCAGTGCTAGATGGGGACAGCAAAGCAATGGGCTGTGAACTGCACCTTGAAGCACATACACATTTGTTCCCGCGTACTCCAATGGTTTCTTCTCCCAGAGGGCAGGAGGCTGGAAAATGGGGTGCTTCTTGTGCCTGCACCTCCTTGGCTGGTCTGTTAAGTAAACCAGACTGAGGTGGGGATGACTTGTTTGCTGTTACAGGATCCCACTTATGCAATAAACCTAGCAACTATCCAAGGAGATGAGAGAGTATGTTTTTTGAAGAGTGCGTACAGAAGGAGCTCTGGAAATACTTCTTCCTTTTTTTGACATCCAAAAAAGAGTGGATGCTGATAGGTTGGAATGAGACCAGATAATAAAGGGAAGGAGAAAATGACTTACTTCTGAGTAAGGAAGTAAATATATACAGACTATTTCTGAAACCTTTTGGCAGTGTTAGGTTATTGTAGAAATGTAAGAAATACACGTGTCTTTATGAGGAGTGCATGATGCTCATAACAGTTGACTCATATTTTTTCTTGGCCCTGTACATGCTTTAGATAAAACTCATTAATTTTGCCTTTTACCTCTCTGAGTATCTTACGGCTCCAGCACTGTTCCCATCTTCACATTATGTTGAAACAAGTCTTCTCTTCCTTTTTTGGCCACTTGCACAAAATCACATCCAAAGTGTTCCACAGCAATTAACACACATATTTCCCTTGACCTTTTTCCTGACATTTTTTTCTGGTGCTTTCCTATTTCCATTCATATTTATTTCATACCGATATTAATAGGTCCATTATTAATAGTTCTGTTACTGATGTCTCAGATGAATGGCAGAATCAGCCACAATAAACTACACAGTACCAAAAAGTGGTATTTGTTCTTTGCAGAGTGCCACTGAAAGGTCTGTGTACCACTCATGTCCCATGTGACAGCTGAAGAATTAGCTGAGACTTTATATAAAAAAGTGAAATTCATCCACAGCCCTTTTTTGGCTGTCAGATCTCAGTTTGCAGGAGTGAGAGCTATATAGCAGCCATAAGCATGACCAAGAATTCAGTAAGAGAAAAGCCTTCATGTTTAGCTAGCTAGTGTCAGCTAGTACCGCTCCTGATGCTGTGGCGTGGCTGTGACATAACTGCTGCAAATTGCTTTGGCAGGTGGGATACAAAGATGGCTCATTCATTCTTTATGCTGGCTTCTGAACTGAGTCTTTCTTTTGCTCTACCTTCGTATTATTCCCTTTAGTCTTCTCCACGTTATTAATAATAATCAAGACAGATCCACAGTCTTTTCATAAATTGTGACATTTCTGAGCAATCTTCATGGAACAATGCCTCATATTTGTACAAAATTCTATTTTTTCCCTTTTATTTCTGTGCATCACCTTACTTGGCAGAAGTGTGTCTGATGGATAAAGGCAGGGTGCTACATGTGACGCTGCAGTGGAAGACCAGGGTGGTGGGAAGTGGGTTCAGAATGAATGGCCGTGCACTTGACCAGCTCAAAGCTGCTATATGATTTTAATACTCATTGCAAGACTTTAGCATTTCAAAGACATTAAGCTCAATTTCTGAGCCAGGTGAATCACAGTCTAACCAATTATTCAGAAGTAGTAAAGCATGTGCCCTACAATCTATTTATTTCACCCATCTTCACCTAGGGAATCCCATTCATTCCTCCACTCATTCTAGCGGCTTTTCTGCCTAGAGGGCACATTTCCATCACTATTAACTTTATCTGGAACACCAGAAGGAATGCACAGGAAAGGGGGAAAAAAAAAAAAGTGAAAAGGAAAATTATATCCCAAAAGAAAACTGATATTTCAAACACTAAGAAAGTAAATCTAAAATAAAAAAGAAAAAAGGTGGACCATTTCTTGATGAAGTTGTTCACTTTCTCTTTAGTTATTTTATTTCAGAGCTGTGGGAAGATCAAAAGTTTCTGTTGTAGTCTTCAGCTTTCATACTTGATGGAATTAAGGCCTGTTTTTCTCACATGCTTTGTACAGTGCTGTTTTGGCTGAAAGAGATATGTTATGCTTTGATATTAAGTATCCCTTGAAGGACTTGGCTGCTCTAAAGATCGGGAAGTTAATGATTTTTTGTCTCACAGCAGGGTGACTTTTTAATGTATACTTAGGTAATACAGCAGTTCAGTGATAATATTGTAGATTATTGCATTTCCTTCCTGAGGGTTCATATTAAATGGCTAAGTATTTCTGGGCAAGCAAAGCCATCTTCAGTTTCAAAGTTTTTTTCTCCTTCTCCTTTATGCCAATGCTTTTCTATTAGACAAACTTTTGTGATTGTGCTTTTTGTCCTGGCTTTTGTTGAGGACGATTCTTCCCTGTGGAGACTGCTAGCATAAAATCTCTGTGCCCTATCTAGGAAAATGATGTAAGATTTAGGCCTTCAGTTCTGCATATGGAGTCATAGAAGCCATTTCCCAGAACAGCATCATCTCAAGTTTAGCAATTGAGTCAAAGAGCCCTGTGGGTCTGAACACAGTAGTTGCTTGTGCAAAGCAGATTTGCATCACTGTGCATCCAATATGCAGTTTCTTTCATATGGATCTTCCCTATAAAAGATGATATCCCAAAGGATGGATACAGCATACTGTAGAATTCCTGTTTCAAATGCGGTTTATATTTTCTATAGCACCACATTTAAGATTCAGCCTCTTACAGTGACAAGCAGTTAAAGCAGTAGCTGTAGCATGCATGATACGGGACAGTTTGAATTTGAAGTGACTGATGAGCCTCAGTGGGAGAGGAAAAGAGAGATGCCCTAAATACAGTTTATGCTGCCAGAGTTCACTTCAGACAAAAACTGTGACTCACTTGCCCTGGTTACAAATGCTTTTCACTGAGAACATACATAAGCAACAGAAATCTCATCTACAATGCCTTGGAGCATGGGCTGAGGTCTCTGCATAATCACTGGGCAGGCTGTATTACTGTGCCGCCCTGTCTGGAGATTCTGGCTTTTTCCCTGACATCAGCTTGACCACCTTAGCAAGAAGCTCAGTATTAGCTATAGCTAACTCTTTCCAGCGCTGTGCCAAATTATTCTGCTTAGGGATCTCTTTTCACGTGTGTGCTCTAGTGTGTGATGCAATATAGTCATGATGGCAAACTATTGTATAAGTAAGCAAAATCTTTCACTCTGTGATCTGAGATTATTGATGTATTATAACATATAAGATGTTCTGCTTACGAAATTCCTAATCATTCTTTCTGAACTTCAGAAGAGTCCTATTCATTGAAATAGCAGAGAAGTTAGATACCACCAGTTGTGCAGAGGCAAAAGCTCTTGATGAGCAGACAACTTTAGAGGTGAGGATTTTACACTGTTATGAGTCCCAGACCTGCATACAGTTTGGCATACTCCCCAGTCTAGTGCAGACAGGGAGCTGAGAAGAAGCAGGGGTTCTCTCACTGTGTTGCACACCAGACATAGTTCCTCATAAAAGACCTCAGAAATTATCCTCCATTTCAAAAGGATACATGCTGACAGTCTGCACAAAAGAAAATGATTTACCTGTCTGAGAAGATAACAGCAAATGCCTGGCACATAGCCATGTAACTTCAGGTCTGAAGATACTGCAGCTGTAATAAAGGAATGAAAATGCATGAGGTATGTTAATTGAGCAATAACTGAAATGTATGACTAAGTGAAGAGGTAACCTTTGCAAGGTAGTCTCTCTTAGTGCATATTACTTTGCATCATTCCTTTGGGCTTTTCTAGGCTAGAAAAATGAGCAGAAATAAGGTTATGTTGGGTGCAGTTAACTCTGACCTAAAGACAACCGCTTTGTGAATGTAGTTGTGCTGCAATGTTTTTTACCTCAGTTGAGCAGGTCAAGAGGTAGTCTTGACTCCCTACAGACTCAGTGTTCACAACAGCAGTGCTTTCTAGCAACTGCGCTCCTGCTTTACCCCCTGCCTACACATACCACCACAGCTTCCCAAATTGCAACAGGCATCAAGCACTTGTAGGGTGAACGTGAGTGTGAGCTTAAAGAGCATGTGGTTAATTCACTCTAGATTCCTCCAATGAGGCACAACTAGGAGTCTGAAGGGAAATTCCTCCCCTTTTTTCCCTTCTGAAGGTCAGAACAAAGTTTATGAATATTGGTAACTGTGAAGCTACATACATGTCCAGAACATACGGTAACGAAGAACAGGAGGCTGACTAAGCAAGTTGCTTCTGTTCTCAAGGATGATGTGACATTACAGGTATCACAAGGGTGTGCTTTTGTGGTAGAAGTTTGTCTCAGTCTTTTCTGAGTCCACTTTATGTTACTTGTAAAGGTGGCTCTGCATAAATACTTTTGACATTTGCTGTTCGGTCTTAATTAGAATAACACAATGCCCTCACATTGACCACTGATAGCTTGTATTTTTTTCCCTAGTCTCCCTAGTTCACAAGGGATTTGTCTTTGTGGCTCTGGACAGCCTGGTCTAGTGGTTGGTGACCCTGCCCGTGGCAAGGGGGTTGAAACTAGATGATCTTTGAGGTCCTTTTCAACCCAGGCCATTCTATGATTCTATGATTCTATGACTCCACGATTCTATGATTCTATGATTCTTTCTGCTGAGAAGGTGGGGCCACTGCATCACGCTGATAGACACTGATGTCTTGCAACTGCATGAGGGCTTTTATATGATCTCTCTGCTTCATGAACCATGGTTGCATCCACCCAGCCTTGCCTTTGCTACGCTGCATACCCAGGCATGCTCTTTTGTCTTGACAGATGTGGATCCACTTAATAGCACTAGGTAGCACAGGGGAGCTCAGAGCACCACAAATACGATGGATTCTGTTATGGCCAGCCACATGTGGATCTTACTCACTTCTGCTGGCTGCTGTGCCTCTGAACAATGCTGCATCAAGGAAAGTCTGGGTGGCTCAGCTGGACAGTGAGGGAGATCAGAATGAGAGCAGTAAAAATTGAGAGCTGTCCTTTGAATGTGTATGTATGAAGAATTTAATTTACAGCCAGTAAGTGGAGCTAAAGTTCCATGACAGGTTGTTCCTTTAGAAAACATATGGTTAAAAATTGCTAATGAAACTTTTTTTCTCCCCATTTCCTTGTATTTACTTAGTCCTTTTGTTGCACATAAACAGTCACGCTGCTGGGAGCTCATGGTGTGAGCCCTTAACCTTTTTATTTCATTCCTTGAGTCACAGACTGAACACAGGATCTTTGCCGCATTGACTGTGCAGTTTGTACTTTCCCATCCTATTTATTTTGCAATAGTTCTCGGTAATTTCACACACAAATCTCTCTTGTCTGCTAAACACAAAATAATTGCAAGTGTGTACGTGAGCAGTTATATTTTCAAAGGGGACATTCATATTCCTATTAATCTAATTCTATTTACATCCTCAGTGGCAGTACCGTGGCCAAGCATTTGGGGAAAGTTGTCCTTCAGCTGCATTGTTATTCAATACTGCAGTTCATTTACTACATCTGCTCTACATTTAGAGATCTGTCTTGCATCCCTTCAGTCTCTCTCTACTTTCTTTCTTGATTGGAGACACTATGCTACTGCATTTGCCAGTCTTCATTTTTGGATATCTTTGTGCTTTTATTCAGCTTGCCTACTTTTTATAAATGTTAGCTCTTCATTTGGAGGATTTAGGCAGGAAAATACTTTTACGTGTGTCTACCTTTAAGCATTTGAGCTGTGCATTTGATTCTAATGGGACTAGTCATAATATCAAAGTTAGGGATGTGATTGAGTGCTCCCTTGGACCAAAACCATTAACAGCTCAGATTGATTTCTATGGCTAAGAACCCAGCTCAAGAGAGAATAACCAGAGAGAATCAGGCAATTCTCAGAAAAAAAATTATTTTTTCAAAATCCGCTGAAAATAGTACAAGTCCTTTATTAAATAAATGCAGGCTTTTTTTTTTTTTTTTTTTTTCCCCTAAACTGGGATATACCTTGGAATCATAAAGTGAATATGACTGAGCTTGGCTTCCAAATGTTGGACCCTCGTTATTGATTTTGACAAACTCTCAATTCATTATTGCTGTGGCTATCCATTTAGCTCAAGTTCTTGGCCAGTAGTCTGGGAAAAAGGAGGTCACATAAGAGTCCTAGCATGTGCTCTTGGAACAATTAACGTCTGGTGCTAGCAGACCCACAGCACATTGAATCTGGCCTTTAATTTATTAAATCTGTTAAATGAGCAGCTGCTATTATGCAAAGGTTCAGTATGATCCATTAAGCATATTTTGCTGACATGGGTTGGGGAAGAAATTGCTGTGGAGTGTTAAAGAAGAGAATTTCTGGCAAATACTTTATTCTGTAAAGGTGACTAATTCACCAGTTCTTGCAGATGTTCTGCATCCTCCCCTTCTCGGTGCCTTTCCACGGACAATGGTGGAGATATTCCAAGTTTTGTTACATATGCATATATTAACTTGTGTTTGTTTCTCTAAAAGCTCTGTGACATGAGCAAGATTTCTGGCATTAGAGAAACACTGGAAAGAGCACCTCAGATGCAGAGATATGCAGAGATGGAAGGGAGGATTAACGCTGTAGGATGATGTTCTGCCAAAGATATTTTTACACATTTTTTTCTGCTCAGCAAAATTCAGCATTCAATCAAATCAGAATATGCCCATCCCTGCTGTATACTCCATCCACAGCTGTGCCCATAGCAGCATAGCTTTTCCCTCAGAAGGATGAAGAAAATGTGTGGGCATCTGTTCCTTTGCCATACACCAGAGAGGGATCCACAGGGACAATGGGAGGAGCTCAGTGGAGATGGCAGCAGTTCCAGGAATTCCTTGCCAGAGTCAGCTAAAATAGTTTTAAAAGGCCCTAGTTTCATGAGATTATCTCAGAATTCAGTAGTCTTTCTAGATAATGAGGTCAAATTATAAGTTGTTCTAGAAAAAAAATCATCATAATAGTAGTATTCAGAACATTATGATCAGAAATTTTCACAGGTGGATCAGAAAACATCATTTTATTTTGAGAATAAAACAGTATTTTTCTTGTATCCATTTCTAGAGGCTGGGGTAACCAAAATCATTTAGGGTCTGGACTTAATGAAAACATGAAATTATATCACGTATGGAAAACTACATAAGCTTGCTTTCTTCTCTCAGTAGAGGTTTAAACTCATATGTATGCCTTTAGCACCTTCTCGCTATATTTCACCTTCACCTGCAAATTTCTAATAAAAACAATGGTTATGAATAATTTTTAAAAATAAGTTTAAGCTTGTTCAGTATCCTCTCAAGCCCTCAAACAAAACCTTTTTGCCCTAGAATAGTTTTCTCTCCTGTAGAATGATGGTGCATTTAAGCTTTTTCCAATAAGAAATGATGATTGGGACATCATCTGATTGTCACGTCCATCACGCAGTTGTGCACACTCAAAGCACTCATAACACCCTGCCAGCTCTGGATTGGCATTTCTTTTGCTTCTAATGGCTCTCTGGGCTGACATCAAACCCATTTCTTAAGCTGTCGCTCTCCTGCCATGAACCTTTGTCTCTTTTCAGACCACTTCACTGAAATCCAAGCAAAGAGATGATTAATACAAAGTAGGAGACAAATGCAACACATACTTGTAACAAGTGAGCATCTGTACAAAGTGGCAGACAAAATGTCACTAGCCTCAATGACTGGTGTTTACTCTGCCAAGACATGCCACATACAGCCAAAGTTATCTGCTGTATTAGAAGCAAATATTATGCTTTTGTGAGTGCTGGGCATACGCTGCAACATTTGTTCTCAGCCTGACACTGGATGTTACCAGCCTAGGGCTCAGGAATCACAGCACCCTTGCACTCATCCAGTGAAGAAGCAATAAGCAGCAGCAGAGTGAGGAAGGCACTGGGATCTGGCAGATCGTGGTCAGAATAGCTGGCCATAGTGTGAAAGGTTTTGAGAGAGGCTCAGTGCTGGAGGATTGCTGTACATTACTAGAAGAAGGCTGAAAGGCTGATCAACAACTAGACCCACACCACTGGATGGAAAGAAGATGCTCCTGTTATACTGTGATTTTATACAAGCAGCATCTCTGAAATATTTCTAACATGCTGTCACTAAGACACAAACCCCTTTAGATGGTTAGGGAAATTACTTATTGCCTTTTTCCTTGGTCTACACTTAGTTGCCTCAGTGAGTGCAGAGGCATGATTATTATCATCTCCTATTTCTGTGATAAGAATTTGGAGATTCTTGAGTATCTTGGACATTTTCTGCTTTCTGCTCTATCAATGCACTAACATATCCTAGAGAAGATATGAAGGACAACGTAGAGAATGGAGGACAGGAGAAACAGAAACCTTTGATTCTACCTACTAGCAGCACGTGGAGTTTCAAATTTTAAATTTTAAAAAGATTTAGATGAATTTAAATAGTTCAAACAGGTTTTAGTAATGTGTCTATCCTGTGTAAAGTGGTGTTTGAAGAGGTATCTGAAGATACCTTTAAGATACAGGACAAAAAAGTAATAATTTTATGGACTGGGACAAGGTTCTTAGGAGCAGTTTGGCAGCCTTTGTGGATCATAATTCTCTTTTAGCACCTGGCTTTGCCTCCACAGAAATCAGTGAGAACTTGCTTTTCAGCTGCTGCTCTTGGGGAACAATTTTTTTAAGCAAGTTTGAGACTACACAAGACAGGAAGAAAAGTAAACCTGCGAATTCAGCTAACTTAAACCTAGGAAATACTGAATTTTTTTTAATTTTAATTTTTATTTTTTAATAAATTGGGGCCTTGGTGACACTCAAGACCAAACACGTTGATTTCTGTATCGTGTTGTGTTTGCCCACTTTTTGACTTTATGTCATTAAGCTGGCAAAATAAGTAGGGAAGCTTAGATACAGGGTTTAGCCCCAGCAAGAAAAGTAGATGCAACCAAACTTGCCCTTGAAATCTTGTCTGTAATTCTTTTATGTTTTAGGACGTGCTCTTTGATGATGCTACAGCACACCTTTTCTCACGGAATCTCATTCATTGCACAGCGTGGGCCCTTCTTGTAGACCAAGTCAGGCTTACACGGTGCATGAAATCATTTCATGTACAGTGCTTTTGTCATATGTTGAAATGCTAACCTAATTGCAGTCAATAAGACAAGTGTTACGAAGAAATGGAAATTTTTATGAATTGGTAGCATGGAAGTAGATTCTGTGCTTGCTTCTCTGCTTCGTCAGCTATTGTGTAAAAATATTCATAGGAGATTTCTATTAGGAAATTGACAAGTAATTTAAACCAGTTTTTTTTTTTTTTTCTTTTTTCTTTTTCTTTCAAGCACAGCATGTGTGTTTCTCATTTTCTGGGTGCCTAGCTTCTAGCTTATTTTGGCCTCAAATCATTAAACATGCTGACAATAGAGACTGATACTAAGAACTTAATTCCATGTCCTCTGGGAAGCTCATGTACACAGCTGAAGACTGGTCGGTGGATTTGCCATAACCCCTGAGGCTGAGGTAATGTACTGTAGCTTTCTTTACTAGTTGGATTTCCCTAAGAAGTGCTGCGAGAGTTTGGCATATGTGACTGGAGAGCTCCCTTTGTCTACGCAGAGCTTTCACCAAAGGTGAAAATATATCAGCAGCCTAAGTTGCCTGCACCATAGCAGTGTAATCTATGAGCAGTGCCATCAGCCACTTGGTCTGTCTTATTTGCATTCAACTTCAACCACCTTTTTTCATCCACGAGCTTGGATTGGACACAGGAAAGAGAAACAGAGCTGTTCCTCTGATTATTGCTGACAGTGACTGATTGTTTCGTGTTCTCTAAACTCTCCTTGAAGAATCTGAGCAAATGAAGAAACATGTGCAGCTATTTTCAAAAAGATACCGCAGTACTTATTTAGGCAGTACCCAGCTTTTCGTACCTCCAGGGAAAAGACTAACGAAATTGATAGTGGAAGAGAGTGGAGAGAGAAGGAACTAATTATTCTGATTGAAGAGATGGGGCAGGCTTCTCTTGGAGACTGAAGAGGCGTGCAGTGTGATTGAAGGTATTCTGTCATTACCTGAGGACCGAAAGGCACAAAATAGGTGGACCCACTTTGAGCTGCCTTCACATAGAATGAGTCCAATTTCACCTTTAATTTTGCAAGCCTTTATTATATTCACAAGAGATATACTCAGCACAGTTACTTGCTGTTAATGCTAAGTAAACATCTATAAATATTAATCTCGTATTTCAACACTGTGATGTAATATCTAATTTAAGTGAAATTAAATATGAACTGAAGCATAGATATCTGTGGATGATATAAAATATTTCCAACAGACGTAATTACACTCCTCTGGACAGTTGTTCAGTCACCTAGACAAATACACTTCTTTAGCAAGAGGGAAAGCACTATCAGCTTTCCCCTGTCAGTTAATGTTCTTGTGGTTAATTCCTCTGCATCCCCAGGTACTGAGCAGCTTTGTGTAGCACAGTGAATGTTCCTTCTGTAATCTCTGATATTGCCAGTGATAAAACAGGTTTTATTTGCATGATCTTTCACTTGAGATTCTGTTCACAACCAGCAGCTGGATGCTCTTCTGCGTATCATATTATTGCTCCAGGCTGTTCAGAGGCCAATATTTCAACACCATAAATGCAGATCCCACTCTGGTCTTTCCCTTACAAGCAGCTGAGCAGCAACTTTGGCTGCTAGTGAAATATAATTTGAGCTATTGATTTTGATCATCATATTAGCAATGGTAGCTGGTACATAGAAAGCTCCCACGTTAACTAACCACGAAGTTGAAGTCAACATCGAGTTTGCTTAAATTGGGAAGAGGACTGAGGATGAGATGCAGAATTGCTTTTGATGGATTTTTTTTCCCTCTGAATTACTGTGGAACAAAAAGAAGCAATAGATGAAAGTTTTTTATATAAGCAGGAGCTCAATCTTTACCATAGTAAGAGCTTAAAGCTGACTGGAATTGTTCTGTTGTTTTAACAAAGTTCTCTTTTCTTTACAGTTTATCTGGAGTTAGTCTTTGATGTTGATATCTTGCACTTGGCCTCACATTTATCTGATGATCCAAAGGATGGCACATATAGTCTCACTGAGCTCTTCCAAGACCCCTGAGCTGAGAGAAGCTGTGGGTGTAGTGCTATGGACACACAAGTATAGTCATAGACTGCATCCTTGCCTTGGGGTCGAGTTGGCCAAGGGGGCAGAACTTGGTTCTGCATGCACTCATTGCTGACTCACTGTCAAGAAAAAGACATTTTAGTGACAAAGGCCTAATGTCAAAGAAATGGGAGATATTAGTTACCTTTTAGGCAAGATGTGATGGATATCAATACAAGTGACTGATGTCCTTTGAGATCTTCTGAGGAAGGATAGAATGAATGTATGCACTATGCTACTCTGAACTGGTTGGCACTTAGTCCAGTGCTGCATCATGCCAGCACGCATGTTTTTGGCTTATTTGTCTGTTCCCACTTTAATGAGTAAGCATATAGGCACAAAGACAAGAATTTAAGGTACTAGTGAGACACTTTCTGCAGTTCTTCCAGAAATACAGTATCTTGAAGGTTCATCACATTGGGGTAGTAAAAGGACACTAAATATTTAATATCAAAAAGTTAAATATTATCATAAAAGTGATTTAATATAAATGGCTTTCAGCAAATCCTTATCCATATTTCATGACTGAAATGGGTGGCTGGCTTCTAATGTTTGCATGCAATTAATTTTAATGGGTGCAGCACATTACTTCCAATCCTTTGTCCCATAGAGACCCCGACCCCATCAAGAAAAGCAAATAGCAGGACATCAAATGTCAGTGACACAGAGGGTGATGCAGCACCCTGTGTATAAACCTGGAAATAACAAGTTGATATGCTATTGATAGTTGTTGAAGTGTATCAAGAATAATTATTCTATGTATCTATGGGTAAATGAGGAATGACAGGAACTCCATAAGGTAAAGATATCTGAAAATATGAATATATATTAGGGACATATAAAACTTCAGTTGTGTGCCTCTATAAGGTGTGACCTGGAGTCCATTTAAATAGATGGCAGTCCTCCCACTGATTTTACAGTTTAGAAGAGGTCTTCAGTGAGCTTTGTGTATGTACTATAGGTATCATAACCAGTTTTTTTTAGGTAAGACAAAATAACATTTCTCGAGTCTTCCAAACTCATTAATACCCACAAAGATGTTTTGTGAAGGAAGAAGCTTCAAGAGGAAGCAGCATGTGTATGTTGTAGGTTTTAAGGTGCGAGGTTTGTTGGATGTTCATAAATGTCCCTCCAAATTCCATGAACTAAACACAGTTTAAGGTGTCTGATGACATCTGAAATAATAGTTGAGATTTTTAAAACTAACCAAACATGTCTCGGGCTATTAAACTGGGCAGAAGAGAAGTCTGGCACAAATTATCCCGGAAGATATTTCTGAAATGGTAAAAGCAAAAACAAACTGCTAACACAATAGACTTTTAACACTAAAACTAACTTCACTGAGGGCTTCTGGGTATGGCACTCTCCAGCTTTAATTAGTATCAAGCTTAACTGCCTTCTATTTCAATCCTGAATATTAATTAATGATGCCCTTGGGGTAATCAACCCTTGTGGATCTTTGAGAAAAATGAACTGCTTAGTAGATTGACCTTGACAGTTCCCAGGGAAGAAGATAGATAAAAATACAGACTGTTCAACTGTGCTGCGCTGTAAGCTTAACTTAGAGTAATCTAGTGTACTGGGAAGCACAAAAGAAGAATGAGGAAAACTTAATGAGGAATTTAGTTACGAAAGATGTCATCCATTTTTCCATTTAAAAATGCAAGTCTTTTTTGCATTCGAGTCCTGAATGGTAGATAAAACACCGAATACCTGAAGTTGCCCAGTACTAACAAATCCAATTTATTTAAACAGCACTCATCTATTATCTGAGTTCTGGCAAAGTGAAGTTAGAATATCTGAAATTATTTTCAGAAGAATTCCACACATCCCATGAGGTGCTCCTCTGAAACGTATCTCAGTTATCTCAAGTTTACTTGTTGCTTCTTACCAAGAAGCAGTTAATATTTTCAGGAAGCATTTTGGAACAAATGGAGAGAAATGTTTTGAGTGCAAAACCACCAGATTTGGAGTCAGGAAATTCTATACCCAGCAGTCTCATGTTTGGTCTTTGCTACAAATTCTTCTTTATTGGGTTCTTCCTCTGCCTTCGTCATTAGTTATGCAAACTCGAATAGATAAAATGTATCTACTTGCTTTTCCTGTTTGCAAATGAGGAATAATAATCTCCATTGTCTGGGATACTATATGATGCTCAGAATACAAAGGACAACTTAAAAAATTTCCCATCCCTTCACAACATTTTGTATCAAACTTTGTTGCTTCTCCTTAACACAGTCTATTATCAAATGATTTACCCTTAGATAAATGTGTTATGCCATTTCCTACTTTCTTGTTCTCTAAGGGCATCCTACAGCATGGAGCAGCTCCTCTGTCCTTCCTGTGCCATTCAAACCTACTGATGCCCCAGCTAAGAATGCCTCTCTGTGGAACAAGACCCAAAGCTGTCATTCAAATATATCAATGCTTTTCAGATTTAATTTCCCAAAAGCGATAAGAAGATGTGAAAGAGTCATTATTGTGAAACCATAGGTTTGTATTACAAAGCACATTTGAAGTTAGATAAGCTGGGGAAAAAAAAAAAAAATGCCCCACAGAAAAAGCTTCAGGCAATGAAGGAATCTCAGACTTACACTAAAAAGAGAAAAGATAAGTAATGATGTGCTCTTGGCACACAGCTAGGTGGTCTGGATTTTTGTTTTATTATGATTGTGGGCTAAAAATAAGATAGCATCATGATGTGCATTCCCTAATAGAGATTGCTAACATAGGACACATAGTGATGTTGAAGGGTAGATAACAGAATTCTAAACTCTGTAAAATTCATTGATGTCATCTGACCCCTATGAAGGAGTCGAACAAAAGATTTCCAGTATATAATACTTGGACAAAATTTGATGCTAACTGAAGGTGTTAGCTGTTTTTGATATCCATGGAGACTCACCGTCACAGCTTATCAGGACACTGTCACAGCGGACTATCAGGTGCCTAGAAGAGCTTCCACTGAAAAAGAGGGGCTGTTCATGACGCATGGCCCACCCAAGTAGAAATCACACTGTAACTGCCAGCAAGAGAATAGATTAGTGTCTCCTTCTTTTAATGTTTCCTGCAAATAATATATGTGTTCAGCGAGGCTTGTTGGCAGTAACAGGAATGTTTACTCCTGAATGGGCCAGAGGCTCAGCAAGTCAGAGCTCAGGTCAGTCTGTGACATTGTGAGGCTGCAGGATTGCACAAAGAACATGAAACAGTTTTACAGAGGTGCATCAGGAACCAGAAGACAGGCAGTGGCAGAGACTGCAAGTTGATGGGCCTGGAAAATAGCCTTTGTAAAGGCAAAGAGCAGGCAGGCTGCTGCCGCTGGAGCTGTGCTGTCAGTGGTTGCTCCTGTTGAGGCAATAGATGGTAACTCCTGACCAGTAGCCGGTGTCACTGACAGAGGTAAAATCCTGCCTAATGAGGGCTCACCAACATTCAGCTCTCCCTGGCTCTATGTCCACATTCATGGGACTGAAAGTTGCGGTCTTCTATTTTTCCCCCCCGTAAGTTTACTGCATCAGAAAGAGACATTCTACTGCACTAAGGATTGCTTGGGTGAAGCGTAAGCAAGCCTAAATGGAGATCTATGCTACCATAACTAGGCTATTTGCAGTATCTATGTTAGTTCATTCTAAAGCCAGATCAGGTTTCTCAGACTACAAACATCCCTGCCATATCATTAGAATCAGAGGCAGCATATCAGAAGGTATTGAACATTCTGACATGTTGATTTTAGTATGCTGTACCACTGAATGCCTGCCAGATTCAGACTTAATGTTAGCCCATTCCGTTGCATAAAGTTAATACATTAAAAATAATCTAAATAGACTGGCTGAGAGAATGTAATTAACATTTGAGACTGCATTTTAAATTTTCTGTGCTTCTTAGTGTTATACATCTTCCTGCGTGCAAGTGTTTTTGGAGAGAAGTTGCATTTTTTTTGTGTGATGTGGATACATGGAGTCTAAAACCACTGAAATCCCTCATGGAAATGCTTTTGGCATATAAACAAATATAACACTTTCAGACAGAGCCATCCAGACTGCTAAAACTGACAACACTCTGAGAAAGATGTGGGGCCTGAGGCACCAGAGGCTGCTGCAAACATATTAGTAGAGAAGTGAGAGTGGCTCATGACTAAAAAGCCAAGTTGTGCATGGGCGCAATTCCACTCATTGATTGACTTGTGCGTGCCTGAGTAAAACTTAAGAATGAAATGCTTAGGGACTGCAGGAAAATGAGAGAGTATCTAATTTTAGCTAGTGTTATTGTATCTCCTTATTTCAATGAGCATTTTATGTTTTATTCATTCAGAAACTAATGTGCATTTTGCTTAAAATCTGAAGGAAATAAGGTGAAAGCCCTAGCGTCTTTCTCCTAAAGTTCCATTTCCTTTAATTCCTTCATGGCAAAGGTCCAGATTGCTACATATTATAGCAATCACTACTGTGAAATCTGCTGGTGCTCGGCTGTACTTAAAGTAAACCTATCTTTTACAAGAACATTGGCAAGCATTTACATATACAATGCATTTATAAAGTTTAGACTTGAAGAAACAGAAAACAGAGAGTGTGGGAGACTCCCCTGGGGCTGCAGCACATTCCTTGAGACAGATTGGACTCAGTGTCAGCCATGGGTGCACGGTGCCATCCTACAGTATGTCTGTTACCAGGAGAGTCAAAGACTGCAAGCTCTTGCATGGATTTAATGCATTGTGCACCTAGAGCAGGATTGTAATTTCATACCAGCTGGGTCTGTCTTTCACCCTGTTCCTAAAAACTACTATTACATACAGGATTTCTCTGAACCTTCACCTGTATCAGCCTTTCTATAATTTCCGATTGCTATGCTGGAAGTTTTTCAGGGCAGCGCTTATACAGGTGCTAGGGGATTCTGTAAAGAGGTAGATGGCTTTTCCATTAAAGACAGATGTATTAGGAAAAATGCCAAGCCATCAGCTTCAAACCATGAGGAAAAGGAGTCCTAGTATGCCATAGGACTCCCTCAGTTTAAAACATCATTTGGGACAACACAGGCAGGCAGGCTGGCTGCTTTCACACTATGTTCTGGCAGGTTAACAATTAGTAAATTGGTGCTGCTAATTACAGTGTTCATTAAGCAATCCCAATTGACAGGTTTACCCTTCCTATCCATATCACTGAAACATTCTGAATAGGATTTCATGCACAAGTGGAGGCAATGGCACTTCCAGTGTCTCACATGCAGATATAGCATGGTACCATACACAATATTCAGCCTCCCATGTCAAGTATTACAGCTCCATCTGGGATTACTTCCCGGCCTCACTTCAAAGAGGAGAGCTGTGGCCTTCTGCTGTAGAAATACTACTTTATTTTCCTTATTAATATCTACATATTTTGCCCAGTAGAATAAAGATGTTTAGTTTCTTTGGGATGATATCATTAATAATGAATGGAACTCGCAAAGAAACAGTGATTTACATTCCCAATTATTAATAAGCCATAAGAATTTGTATCACCATAATCTCAGAAATGGAATTCAGAAAGGATATACTAGGCTGCACGTAATCAATCCTTTCCATTTTTCTTTCTGATTTTAACTAGCGGTACAAAGCACATAACCTGAGTGGTTCATGGTTGCTTAAAGGATGCCCTGTTGACTCCTGCTCGTCAAGGCATCAAGTAACATTTTTGGAGTTCTAGAATTCTGGAACATGGTTATCTCATCTCCCCAAGAAAACAAAATACAAAAGGCTTTTTTTTCTCCAGTATTCTGCATTGTGTCTCTCTGCCTTGTTTATTCAATATCTTTCTTCACATTTCAGTTGAAAATCTTCTGATTTCTCTACGCTTTTATCTCTTCAGCTCTCTTTTTCCTACCCTCATCCACTTTACTTTCAAGGTGATATAATGCTTTGTTTAGAAGCATAGGAGATGTGGGCTGTAGTGTTGACTGAATTACTTCAGAGTGAAAGGAACAAGGCATCCTTGCCTTAGTTTCCCAATCGATAAAAATATCATAGCATGAACCAATTTTACAGCTCTTTTATAGATCTCCATAAATATACAGTTAAATTGTTTCTGTTAGTATAATTTGTTTAATTCTCTGGGTGTTCCTAGGACATGGAGTTGTTGGGGCTGGTCCAGAGTAGGGCCACAAAGGTGATCAGAGCAGCACCTCCTCTATGAGGACAGGCTGAGAGAGCTGAGGCTCTTCAGCCTGGAGAAGAGAAGGTTCTGCGTGAACCCTACAGCGGCCTTCCAGTACCTGAAGGGTATCTACAGGAAAGCTGGGGAGGGACTTTTTATAAGACAAGGGGAAAAGGCTTTAAACTGGAAAAGGGTAGATTTAGACTAAATATTAGGAAGAAAATCTTTACTGTGAGGGTGGTGAGACACTGGAACAGGTTGCCCAGGAGAGCTGTGGATTCCCCCGTCTGTTTAGGCGTTCAAGGTCAGGCTGGATGGGGCTTTGAGCAACCTGGTCTAGATGGAGGTGTCCCTGCCTATAGCAGGGGGTTGGAACTAGGTGATCTTCAAGGTCCTTTCCAATCCAAACAATTCTATGATTCTGTGATTCTATGATTTTTCAGTCAGTAAAGTTCTTTGTGATGGATCAACATGAGTGACGTGACATGACACTACAAGTGTTCTATGATTCCATGAATTTTATGATGATTTCAATAAAATTGTGACAATGCACTGTGTGGATCAATCTATCTGTGGGACACAGACAGTGCTTTTCTATTCATGTATTTAGGTGCCTTTATTTTTCAAAAGAAAAGGCCACGTGTTTTCAAGCACTCTGTGCACTATTCACACTCCTTGAAGCCCAGGTTACCTATTGCAATGATACACAAGCTATAAAGGTGAACACTGTGGAGCCAAAGTTCCTTTTGAACATATTGTAAAATGAACTTTTAACTAAATCTCTCACATGATGCCTAAAAGAAGTTGTACAAACAGCTGTTCTGTTTAGAATGTGGTGTACAAGCTCATAGCTGACCTCTGGCAAGTGTATCATATGAATACTTGTATAGATAATTCTGGAAAGGTAACCAAAATGTAACTCTATCTAAGTAGAAGGGTAACCAAAACTATGAAAACTTCTTTTTCTTTGATTCCTTACAGCACGCTCCTGCAATGCTCTAGTTCTTTTTCAGATTCTTCAGGAGGCTGATGTAAAGCTCTTGAAGTCTCATGAGGAAAGGATGAACTCTCCTGTCAACAATGTTCTTTGTAAGGCATTGCCTCGAACAATTATTCTAGCTTCTCAGTGTGCTACTGAACAGTCACAGAGCTACAGGCAGAGGTAGCTGGAATCAATTGCCCCGTGGTGGAAGTGTATGTTATTAGTGTATGGTTTGGCAATAAAGTGCCAAACACTTTGAGTTCAGCAGGTGAACAGGACTTGCACTGAGCTGGTCCCTGAACAATGTGGAGGAACCAAACATTCTCAGCATGCTGACATCCAGAGGAGACTCTCAGAATTTGGCCAGGACATCTTGTCTTGACGAGAGGAGATATTTTTTCATGGAGTTTCAAAGTGCTTGCCCCACACAACCATTTTCCTTTAACTGGCTTTTTTTTCTTAGGGTTTCAGATGAACTTTTTACTCCTCTCTTAGCAGATTTTTAATTATCCTAGTGACACACTGAGCAGAAGCTGAGATGGAGACTCCAGCCATTTTTGAGTCACATCTGCAGATCATGTAGGTATAACCTCTATGGTAACTGACCCATGTCAGTTGGAAGGAAAAAAATCTCAGACCTAAAGGTTAATTGATGTTTCATTTACATGTGTTTTATGCAATTCCACTGTTGCAAATTGAGTATCTAATTAGAATGAGATTATTAACAGATTGAGCTTCTTTTTTGTTACTTGAATGTCTGAAGAACTACTTGAAATGTTTTAGAAATGGTGACTCCTTTCTTACACTTTCTTGGATGGAAAATCCTGTCTAGTTCTTTTTCTAAAGGCAGAAGGAAGATACTTGTCACTCCAGAGGGAAATCATTTCCTTATTTTATGACAGAAAAGACATACCTATCATATCCCTTTCCAGGATAAGAATAGTTTTGTGTGATCATTGTCCCAGGACGCCACATAGGATAATTTTAGAAGTATCTAATGTTTAATTCTTCAACATGAGGAAAAAGCAACCAACTTAACAAATTCATACACAGAAATTCTCCAAAATTCCCCTGACAAGTCAAAACACATAATGTTTTTACAGAGGTTTGGAAGTTCTTTTGGTGCTCAACCTGTACCCCACACATGAAATCTGATTATTTGCGATACACTGGTCTGCCGATGAGAGCTGTTAAAAAGCTCAGATGTTAAAAATGTGAAGCTGAAGTGTCTGATTTTTCCATCAGGAGGTTCCTCAGATTCACCCAAGTGAGAAAGCCAAGAGAATTTCAATGAAAAAAAGTCAGATGTGTTGACTTGCAATATTTGCTAGCTCTGGTAAAAGCTTTAAGAAGTATGTTGGAGTATAACTACAAAACTAAAATATATATATATATATAACTTTTTTAGTTTTCATAGTTTTTTCACTATTATGGACTTCACAGACCATCTAATCTTTCTAATCATTCTAATTCATTGAGACAACTGGAAATTGTAGATAATAACCACAGAAAATCAACCTAAAGGTGAGACTGCCTAATCTGGATAACCTGTTTAATTTATCCATTATGCACTTTTGAGTTGTACTGCTTATGAAAACAGACTCCTCCTTTCATTCCAGTATCTCTACCTTATTATTAAGATATTTGAGATTGATCTTTTTGGCTTTCCATGGATCCAACATAATCTGCTTAGGAAAAAAAAAAAAAAAAAAGTAGCATTATTTTGTATTTATACTGAACGAAGTGACTCTCTTGGAGTACCACCTTTGATATCCTTCAGAATAATCACGAAAATTCCCAGTAACTTTTCATTATTTTATTCATTCTGTTGAAAGAAGCATCTCCATGTGATCTCTTGCAATTAAAATTCTTCCAATAATCCTCGCAGAACTCCAGGGATCTCCTTTTTCTCATGGATCTCAACACAGTGAACTAATCTACATTCAGAAAAAGTTAGAGATGTAATTACTAGATAACCTTTAAAAGGTTGATTATATTCTCAATGCAATCACCAATGTCTCGTAGATCCTATTTTGAAGACTTCTGGCTTCTCTTACAGACTGTTTTGTTTTCTCCACGATCACTAATTTTGTGATCTGAACACAAAAGTTAGACTTGCCTTGGGTGAAAACTCATGACATATGAGTTCTGAGTGTAACATTTGATATTTCTTGTTTTGCTTTGCTTGTTGTTTTGGGAATTGAAATTTAGAACCTATGAGTAATATTCTGAGCTCAGGAACTCTGCTTAAATTGAATGAATAAAGCATGGCTGGGGATGCTTAGGACTAATACTTTTCTAAAATGTAAAATATTTGCCATATCAAAAAAACTCAGTAAAAGCAGGAATATTATGATACATTCGGGTGCTTCAAAAATATTTTCTTCCAGCATGCATTCAAATAAAATGTCATAAAATGTCACCTTGGAGTTGTGTATTTATTGCCTTTCTATATTTCCAAATTAAATCCACTCATCCAACAAATGCAAAAAATGTTCTGCTTTAAAACTATGTCTTAGATCTGATAGCCTCATGCTTGCCTGCATGTTACTAACCAAAAGGACTCTACCTTTTTTTTTTGTACAGCAATATTATTGATGATCTGTGTGCAAGCTTCCTCACAGACTGTTTTACTCCTGCAAAATTATGATGAATAAAATGTAAATAACAGTTGCAGTTTGCAGGATCAGCAGAATGATGCATATCTGTGTTAGGAGTGCAGAAATGTAGAACTGGAACGCAAATTAAGCATGCTCCAATTTGCATGAAAATAAATATTCATACCAGTGTTTACATAATAACAGAACACATTTTGATAGAATTTAAGTCTAACAAATGCAGTGTGGAATATATTTTAGGAATATTGTAGGTGTTTTTATGTAATACTTACCAAGCTGATGCCTGACTATTTGCCTAATGCTCCAAACGTGGACAAAGAGAAAGAAAGAATTTTGTTCCTCATATCCTTATACTCCAGCTATTCCTCTCTTTTGGTGGAAATGTCCCCCATACGTGTGTATCATGTTATAAATATGTTAGCTGTCTCTTGGTTGTCTATTCCTAAACTTCATAAATCTCTACTGAGAAATCCTTAAGAAACAGGGGAAAGCTATATGGCACTTTTCGTACTTTATTAAGAGCAGTAGGAGAGAGAGCTTTAGAGATATTATGAAGCTGGAAGAGGAAGGTGTTAGATATCCTGGTCACATATTCTCTGATATAATGGTTTGTGTTACTGAATCATTTTGCAGAGAAAAAATAAATTCTCAGTCATTTAATAAAGAAAATAATAATTTTGTTGCTAGAGCATGTCCTACAGAGTAGAGTCAAATACATGTCTGCTAAGTATATGACCTGCAAATGACGACATGCCAGGCTGCCAAGGCAGATGACTCTGTTTTCATCTCTGCTTTCTTTCAAGTTTGTCTTGGTGTTGTAGATATGTTTTTATTTCATAATGAAATTAGTCTTTGCTGACTATCTGTAGTGCTACATTTCTGTGGTGCTTTTATTTAAGAATACAAATACACAAAAATTTATTACGACTTCAGACATGAAGTAATAAAATGTCAGGTTGATGACACATCAGAAGAAAGTGAGGCTCAAGGAGATCACGGGGCCATGCAGTGATAGTTCTTGGCCATAATGTTGCCATTTCCTTTAATTTTCCTGTTCGATAGGACAGCAATATTCTGAGCGTGTTCCTGGCTGTGCCCATCACTTGCAACAGGATTCAGTATGAGAAGAATAATGTTCGACCTCTAGTGACTGATACTTCCAGTTTCTTTCACTATGGATCTTTGCCATACCAATATGCACCCTTGTAGTAATAACAGAATTGCATAGAAATATGTAATATGGGGAAACTTCTTCAGTATTCAGTTTATTTTACAGAAAGGTCTGCAGTTTTACTTTTGTCCATATGGAATAAGAATTTAAATGTAAAATATTTAATAGCATCTTAATTAGTATGCTGCCTTCTCTGCTGTATCCATGCATTCAGAATGACTTCTCATGAGATTAATTGCAGGCATAGTTCATCCTTGTTCCAAAATAACCAAACTAGGGAATACTAAAGTTTTTCCTAGGAAAAATACCTAGGAGTCTTGGTTATATAGTCATAGACAAATTGCTGGAAAGTAAAAGGAGTGTCTCTTGGAATACATTTCTGGGCACACGAAGGAGATGAAGGTGCCTAGAAACAGTCAGCACTGATTGCCCAAGGGTAAATCATGCCATAACAACCTGATTACCTTTTATGATCAAATAACTGGATTTATGGATGAAGGGAGAGTTATGAATGTCATTTACCTCAGTGTTTGAAAAGCTTTAATGCAGTCTCTCACAATATGCTTGCATCCAAGTTGGAACATTATAGTCTGAACTGGCAGACAACCGGAGAGGTGAAACACTGGCTAAAGATCAGGTTTGGAAGGTCATACTTATGCCTGGAGGTCCCTGGAAATAGATGTACTGCAGGGTTTGATCCTGAGTTCTGTTCTATTTAAGATCTTTATCAAGGTGTTTAAGCACCAGAACTATCCTATGAGTACATTACTCTATGACATGGTTTCACAATTTACATAAGTTTGCGAGCTTTTCTCCAGTAGGTATCCACATGGATGGCTGAGCCTGAAGTAAACGTGAGGTAATTACAAGTTGCTTACCCTTTACTTTATTACTAACTAAAAGTTTATGCAACACCAGGTAATGTGGCAACTGCTTAATTTGCTCATTTGCTTATGTCCTTTGTTTTGAAACTGAGCAGAATGTGAGGACAAGAAAACTCACATTTTAATTTGTTGATTCCAAGGATCTGGTATTTTGCAATAGGAAACTGCACTGTCATCACAGGGAAACTGAATGCATGCAATTCCATTAATGCATTCCTAGGTTCGTCTGCTACTGAGCCAGTCTTTGATGGATAATCATTGGTGTTCTTATTCATCAAGAAGTATGTGAAGCACAGCCTTAAGAAGACCACTGGGAACTGTCTCCCTTGTTTCACAGTGAAGACATCATAGATCTCTGAAAAAGGCTCATGCTTGGGCCTGGAATACAATTGATGGCATGAAATGGAGGACCTCTGGGAAGAGGCTTCATCATCATAGTTTTCTTATCTAGTACAACCTTGTTTAATTTTGGTCCTGGGCAACCCCAAACACTTAGTTTGACAGGGGTTGACACCACGATTTATGCCTTGACATTTCTTTTCTTGTCTTAAATTAAAAGGAGAATCGAGTGGGATAGACAGGGGTGATTTACTTCTCACAGGGTGCCATGATCTCCTCACATAAATACAACCACAGGAGCATTTATCTTGCAATAAAACACTTTCTGCTGCTAGTGTGCAGGTTCATAGTGGCAGCTCTGGGCATTCAGATGTTTCGTAATTTATTAAGAGTTGCAGTGAGTGTGGACATTTTAAAATACTGATCTGTTCATCACTGTGAAGGATTTATGGTGAAATTTTCATGTAGAAATCATTCTGGTTCCATTCACCAATATTTAGTGTCCCCCAACTCTTAGGTCAAATACGAAAATATAGTTTCTCCAGAGAAACAGATGTGGAGGGCAGACATCTACTTGCATCCCACTACTGCAGTGCTGGGCACAGGCACAAGCTAAGGAGATAATCACTATGGGTTTGCTTGATGAGTTAAAGCTAGTATATGGGGGTCCTAATCTGTAGTGGCAGCTTCTACAAGCTATGGTGATAAAAGTAAATAGTTGCTTGTTTAATCATAATGATATTACCACTAATAGGAATGATAATGACGATGGTAATAATAATGATGATGACTACAGTAATAATAATAATGCTTGTTTATCTGCATGTATTGCATAAGTAATTTCTGTTTAGTTGCAGGCCGGCAAATCAAGACACAAGGAACGAAGTCCCTTACCTGCATTTTGTACAGGTTCTGACAGGCAGAATGTACAAGTCAGGGTGGATCAGTCTCCCTTAGGATGGAAGTGGAGAAATTAGATGCTAGTTTTGTTTTTTCTTCTTTTTCATTTTAAAAGCTGCAAATAGCCAGATTTTTTTTCTTTACTGATTGGATTTTGTTTTTTTCAGCTGTTCTTTTTAAGAAAGACTCGTCTTAAAGAACATAATTCAGTTGGTGATCTGCCTATGTTGTTCACAACAAGTGTTCTGTAGAGCAATCACTGCAGAGAGCTCACAATTTCCATTGCCTAACTGCTTGGCTGAGTTATATTATATGGTTTTTATTTTCTATGGGTTGTCCAGAAAAAGAGATACATCTGCAGCTTTCCACAAACTCTCATTCATGCAAATTGTCTGTAACTGGAAAAACATAAGCTCACAACAAAGCAAACAGAATTCAGCTGTTCAAATCCTCACAGAAGTGAAGCTGAAAACATGATCAAAGCAACCCAGGTATCCCCACAGCTCACTTAGATGTTCGTTTGCAGAACTGAATATGTGGTGAGAGAACTGAAGCAGAAAAGACACAGCAAGGTTGTAGATAGTTGCTTTGTAAGAGCTGAACAGGGGCCCACAGGAGCTGCAGCTACTATGAGTCACTACAACCTCTAATAGTTCACAAAGGCTTTACCTCCACTGTGATGCCTTCTGCAGCATGGCCCTTCTGGTCCCCAGTGGACAGTGCAGCCATAGCCGACCTGTCTGTCAGGAAGGGATGTGGGTGTACCTCAGCTCACCATGGGCTCTTATCTCCTTGCAGGGAAACTCACACACAAAGGCTGGGAAGGCTCTTCATTGTACTCCACTTGGACCGTAGAACAATTTATTCTGCAATACCAACACAATCATTAGGATGAATATGCCATGAAGAAGAGCCATGGTAGAAGCTGCTGAAATCTGAATATCATGATTTGCCCAAATACTAAGAAATGACAGGCTCTAAAGTGATGAAACAAAACAGCATAAGAGTCAAGTAAGGTACAATATCATGCTTGACATATCTATAGTAGCTAAAGGTAGCTTCAGTGCTGGAAATACAAACAGCATCAACATCTTAAGTATGTGGGAGACAACATAACAAAAGACAGGTGAGTTTTGTCAGTGGTAGTTAACTAAGCAGTATGGACAGCGGAAGCATTAGTGCGCCTTTGCACTGAATGTGCAGTGCTTGGCACTTTCTGGCCATAAAGTTAATTCTGTGTTAACAGAAACGGATATATAAGCTTCCAGGGCATTTATGTAGGGGAAAAGATGAAAGGGGCACAAATTCATATGCAGATCAAGTAAGACTACAGAAGATTTCCGCTCATAAAATTATTTGGATAGCCAGGTAGAATCACAGAATCATGGAATCACTGAATCCTTAAGAGTTGGAAGGGGCTTTTAAGGGTTGTCTAGTCCAACTCCCACACAGTGAGGGGACTAGAACAGAGACATGCACAGCTAAATCAGGTTGCCCAGGGCCTGATCCAGCCTCACCATGAAAATCTCCACCTATGAGGCATCCTGTTCCAGTGCCTCACCACCCTCACTGTAAAAGACTTTTTCCTTATATCCAGCCTAAATCTACCCTCTTTAAGCTTGAAGCCATTTCTCCTTGTTCTGTCAACACAGACCCTCCTAAAGAGTTTGCCCCCTTCTTTCCTGTAGCTCCCCTTTAGATACGGAAAAGCTGCTATCAGGACGCCTTGGACCCATCTCTTCTTCAGGCTGAACAGCCCCAGCTCTTTCAGTCTATCCTCATAGGAGAGGTGTTCCATCCCTTGGATCAGGTAGTTCTTATAGGTCTGTTCCCACACACAGAAACTATTGATATGAAGCTTTAATTTTATCCTTGTATGTAGATATATATATATATATATATTATATATATTATATAGATAATAACATAATATATATTATATATATCTATATATATTATATAGATAATAACATATATATATATATATTTTTTTTTTCTGGAGAATCTTCATTTGGATTTTCACAGTAAGGGCAAATTTCTGTACTAACTAGTTTTTTGTTAGTTAGTTAGTTAGTTTGTTAGTTTGTTTGAAGAGATCCTGCATTAAAGAGGCTATATAAGGACAGACTTTATCCCATCCATTCAGTCTTCTGCCCACTGTGTTTTCTTCCAGGCAGACACAGCTCTGATTTAAGTAGCTGTGATGAAGGCACCATGCAACATGAGAGCATTTGCTGTATTGCTGCTTTCAGATGGGACAGTAACCTCTGTCTTTTATGCCTTCTCAGGCAATTCTGTGCTTGGCAATATCCAACACTGGACACTTCCTTGGAAGGGGACACGTTCGTTTAGTGAACTACAAACAACGCATCTGCAGGTTTCTATTCTGACCCTTATATTTCACTAGCCCAACTTTTGTTCTAATGGTAGAGCCTCAGCTATGTAAGTCTTACTGTGCAGAAAGATGATGCAATGCAAATAGGATACAAATGTTACAATGTGTTTGTGTGTCATCAAGAGACAGACATAATATTGGTTTGTTACTCTGACATAAGAATCTCAGAATGAAGACAGTGCTTTGTTACTCAAGGCAGACCAGAGCAGATTATCAAGGAGGTCTCCATTCCCCACCTTATTCTGTCCTTCAGCTCCTTTATTGATCTCCCAATAAAGCACCATTATATTTGCTTGTGAGAGATAGGTGCATAAGGAAGCACCTGCTGTCCTCTCTTGCCATTTGAAAGCAGCTCTTTAATGCAACACCACACTCTCTATCACTCTAACAAATTTACAGAGAAACTTTCCACTTGTCTTGGCCAGAGCCTTGTTCCATTGTGAGGCTGACAGAGAATCTGTTATTAGGACAAATTCAAAACTAAACGAACTGATCAATGAGAAAGAGTTTTATTGTTTTCACAGAAAATTGCAGGTTAGCTCTCTCAGAGAATGATATAAAACTGGGCCATACTGACTACTGAATTGGTGCATATTCAGCCACATCAACACATTACAGAAATCCCTTGGATTTTGAGCTTCTTTTCCCCTCAAAAACAATGAGAATGCTAATGAGTACAAATGTACATATTTGGAACATGGGATGAGACAAAAAAAAATGCATTAGTATGATTACAACTGCTAAAAATTTATTAGTGGTGGGGTGTTTTAGAACCCATCTGCCCAATCTATACAACATGTTGCCAAGTCTAGCACTATGATATAAATATTATATCTGTGAGTACAAGCATATTCAGCCACTGGGGTTAGGTAATTATAGCAGAGTATCAGAGTTCTTTACCTCCATGTTTCCAGTTCCAGCAGGAAAATTCAATCTATCAAGGCCAGAGAACTATTGTAGAGTGAAGTTTCCTGGGTTTCCATTCAATTTGGTGCCCTCTTCAGAATGGCTCTGTAGCTTTCTCCACTTGGCTCAGACTGGCAAGTAAAAAAAACAAAAAGGCTTGTGCATGTTTTAAAACATATGGTTCCTTCACTGTAACCATCTTAGGTGGCATGCAAGGTTTGAAAGGTACAGGCCATTCCTCTGCCTGGCTCTCATTTCAGGTTGTGTCTAGTAAGAACTAAATGACCCAAAGAGTGTGATGCCTGAGATGACAGAACCGATAAATTACTTGTATGCAGTGTGTTAACAGATTTAGAATACAAAATCTTCATATGCTCAGAACTTTTCATCTTGTTCAAATTTAAGTGTGTGTAAAAATGTGAAACAGCTCACTAACTCTGAATCACTCTGAGAGGTCAAGACCTTAACTACCAGTTGGTCCAAACCAGAAAGCTCTGCAGTGATTTATGATATGTATGGAGATAACAGTTTCTTTTTTCCTTACACTTCAATTTTTACAGGGAATAAAATTGCAGAATTGACTCTGGATGGCTTAAACAGTGCCGTACAACAGAGCCTTCATCCTTACTACTGCTGGCTCAGCTTCATCCAAGCCAGCAGTAATTAAGGGTGTTATTGTTTAGTGTCTGTTTGTTACCTTCTATCTGAAATTATTTTTATGGGAACTTCCATCTCAGAAAGTAAATCAAAACCATACCTTCCTTACCAGGTTCAGCTCTCAAATGAACAACCAAATTCACACAGAAACTTCCCTCTCGTGTTTCATGTAAGGAGTTCTCGTTATGTGAAGGAAATGTTTTTGCTGCTGACACAACTAAGAGGGCTTCCACTTGCATGTAGGTTTTTTTGTTTGTTTGTTTGTCTGTTTTTTTTGTTTGTTTATTTGTTTTTCTAAATAGGGAACTCAATATCATAAGACTTTTACTTGGTTTCTTCAATCCTTAGATTTCTGTAATGATGACAGTAAATGTCTCATGAAATAAAAGGACTGTAACACACCTGCAGCTGGTGGAGTTAGAGGGGCTTTTGTGCTCTCCTTGCAACTGAGCAGACTGTTTCCTCTTAACGAAGCCCAAAGTTATGACCTTTTGATACACTTGCTCATTCCCTCTTAATATTTTCTCTCACATTCGGTCTCATTTATAGGGAAATGTTCTGAGTTCTTTGAAAATCAGAAGAATGTGACATAAAACATGAATCCATGTTTCCCTATCTTAATATTCCTGACTTGAATACTTTTTAAATTGTACCAAGAAGAGTGCAGTTAGAATCTGCTGAGTAGAACTGTATGAACAGTGTTTCCATCAGCTCCTTGAAGCAGATAAGGCCATGAATAATTCAGCACAGGAGTGTCTGGCTCTTCCCTGGTAGCTACACAGTAGGTCACAAATGACTAAGCTCAGAAGTGGATGCGTCCTCAATCTAATTACACTTCCTTTAACACCACTGAATTAGCACTTCTGTTTTATTGTACCCTGAAGCTAAAATGGTTATTAGGTTACAGAACAAGTAAATTATTGCTAAATGCCTTGGGCAGATTACTCAATAACTTCTGACTATCACTTTATTAACTACATTTTACGTCATCAGAAAAGCTTAAGATAAGACACTTAGTAAAAAAAAAAATGTTACCTTAAAAATACGAAAGATAAATAATAGCGTTTGTATAAAGGAGTAGGCTAAGTTCCAAATCCGTGCTATACAGATGTGTGTATGGACATGTAAGTTATGTGACATGAGCACAACACATGAACCATTGTTCCTATGTCATTGCTGCTCAAACTATTTAAGATATAGATTTTTTTTTTTTTTTACAGATTATGATAAAGGTACAATTTAAACATTTAACTTGAATATAATTTAAAATACTCTAACAACATCCTCACTCTGAGGCTCAGTATTGCACCAAAAAAGTTCCTTTAATTGCAATAAGCTTATTTGGTACACAGGCCAAAGGGGTGGACAACCAAGTGACTATTTTCCTGGATCAATTTCTTAGATAATCTACCCTCTCTAACCTTGCTTACAAATTTTAGAAGGAGTTTTTGCTCCTCAACCAGTTCTACCTGATCCTTCCTTCTAGGCACAGCTCCCTGAACAAAGGTGTCTTCATGGAATCTCTAAATGCAGGTCTTCAGGAGCTGTACACACCAAAAGGTGTGTTAGTGTAACTGTGAGTGGCTCAATGGGATGTTGAGGTAAGGAGGGAAGTGAACAGCAGAGAAATTACAGCTGAAGCTATCACACTGGGAAATCAGAGTGTATGTCTTTTTGGTACATATCCCATCTATGTTAATACTGACAGGCACCTCTCCTGGGTCTTCAAGCCTGCTCTTAAGCTCTCCTGAGCCACTGTTACCTCATTCCCTCTTCTACCTCCTCCCATTTGTACCATCTGGGAGGTGATGAGCAGAACCCTAATGTGGAGATGGAGATGGGACTGGCTGGCTCAAGTACAAAGCAGAGGGACAGTGCATGAAGACAGCCCAGCAACAGCTTGTCAATGAGTGGATGGGCCTACAGTCCACCTGTTCGGGTGGCTGCAAAAACAGTTGCAGTAGCAGCTGAGTTTTGGGCTTTATTTGCCAATCTGATGCTTTGATAGCCCTGTATAAACATTAGATTTTGCAATCTTTCCCACCACGCAGAAACACGCAATACTAAGATCTGAAGGATGTGGATCAAATTTTCAGTTCATTTTTAGAATCATCAACAGTAAGCAGTCCCAACTGTGACTCTTTCTTATCCTCTGATTTTTAACGACATTTTACTGCACACCTGAGAAGGTGTGTAAATATACATAACTAACATGCATTTTTATATAAATTATGCACATAAATATAAATCACATAAAAAAGGACATAGATATGCATCTTCAATCATTAGGGAAGGGTTCAGCAAAAAGTCAGTTACTGAAATCTTGCTATTTTATGTAGGAAATAAATAATGCTTAAGCAGTTAGAGGTATCTAATTAACTTCCCAATACCTGAGGGTTCACAAAAAGGATAGGGCCAACAAGGCAGGTTTGATTCTGTATTTCCCAAACATGTGAAGAATCTCAGGATCAAAATAGGTAGTAGCTGAACTGCATGCTTTATGACATGCAGCAATCATTTACGATAAGTAGCCTTCTAGTGACATTTTAGATAGGCACAGAGTTCTACCAAAAGTATCAAGAATCTCAGAAGGGCTGCACTTGAGGTGTTTTTTCCATTTCTTCTGTATTTTTACTAACAAGCATCAGCTTTCAACCAAAAGGCCCAAGAAATGCCTCGCACTTTCAGCTCTTGCTGAAATCAATAAGCTCCTAATAAAGAATGAGTAGTATAAAGCATAATCACAGCCAAGCTGGTAGGGAAACAAGAAGGGAGAGTTTTGTACCAATGCAAAAGAGATTGTCCATGTCCCAGGTAGCTCTGACCTTTTATATATGGCAAACATATAAACTACAGTATGTCTAAACAGTGTTTTTGTTCAGTGATATTCTCTGAGGTGAGATTCGCAGTACACACTAAGGAGGGCTAAAGTGTTTCTAATTCCTTGCATTTTAGCTTTATTTATTTATTTTCTCCTCAACATACAGGAGCTTCTGCATATGAAACAAAATAAAGAAAGAACTTTTAGATATTTAGATGAAGGAGAAGCAGCAAAAGCTACTCTGTTAACCATTCTGTCAGGCAGAGGTGATGATAGCATTGCCCTTACTCTCCCTGAGATAGCTGGAAGTTAATGACCCTGCACAAATTTATGAACAAAGTTCATTTGATGTAGAGTTAATTTGATCTAGTTGTTGGTCAACTTTTGAAGGAGGGTGAGACTGGGTAAGGATTGTATCTGGGCTTTGGTATCTTATTTTGAGTATTATTCCATCATATTCCATATTTGCAAAGGGAAAAGTGGACGCTGCCTAGGGTGCGCTTTCTTAGTATGACGGAATTTTCTATTTGAGAGATCTGGTACTCAGAACCTAGGATAAATAAAACAAAACATGAAAAACAACTAAGGACATGAGGAGTAAATTGAATGGATTACCCATGAAACAGCTAAATTCACATATTCAGTCGATTGCCCTCACAGCATTAGAGCTGCTGTAAGATAAAGTTATAGGGCGGCCATGACAGTGGGCTCCATGTTGAGACACTCCAGTAGATCCCTATCTTCCTACTACAGGACTGCTGGAAGGGCACTGGTCCCACTCTCCTGGGTAAGCTTGGGATGGAACAACCACAACAAAAAAATTAAGAAAAAATTATTGGATGCAACTTGTGTGACAGTAAGAAATGTAATTTCCAGTAATAACTGAGTTTCTGTACTGTGCTTAATAAAGTTTTAGCAGACTGATGCACAGTAAATTTGTGGTCACAGCAGGTTGCTTATTGGTATAGCACAGCCATGTGCATGTTGTCTAATAGAAATGAGGGTGTAGCAGCACTACATTTATGTTCCAGCTGATCCCTCTAGGGCTACAAAACATTATGGCTGTGAACAGTAACTAAAGGTGATGGCAAATAAGCCAGGGATAGATTTTGATGTAGCAAATGATAACAAATTAGACAGAATCCTTGTGTAATAACTTACTTCTGTCTTCAAGCATAATGAAATATGTTCACATAAGATGTTGGGATAAAATAAAAGCTTTAGTCGTGGATATACCTCAGAAATAAAATCTGCATCTTGGGTGAGAGTTCAGAAAAATCAGAATCTGACTAATTAAAAAGTGGGTCTGAACCTGATTTTTTAATGGGACCAATCTGGAGATATTTCTCTTGCCATATTTCTTAAACTTCCTGGTCTGAACAAGAATGTTACAAACACTGCAAAATGTTAAGAGTGTTGTGCAGTGTTAGGTTTCCATGGCAATGACACACTGAGGCTCTGCAATTTATCTGCATTGAAGCTGACAGTAGTATTGAGAAATCTGTCTCTCTTCACTATTTTGAGAACTCCATGTTATTCATCCGCAGCAAAAGTTTTTCTGGATGAGATGCAATACAATTTCTGCAAAGAGTATGTATTCTGGACACCATCCAGGATGCTATATTTTCAAGATTTTCTTAGAATTATTGAGAAGTATTCACATTAATGAGAACAACCAAGGTTTCATGAACAATACTATGTTTTTAAGCACACAATAGCTATTTTCTCAGTGAAAATATGAGGTTTGCTAGGGCAGAAATTTCAGTTCCCATTTCATCATCAGGGCTTTCTGTGGGACATATATTTAATATGAACACATATGGCCATATACATATATATAAGTTCATTTCTTCATTTACTGAATAGGAGAATGATGATTGAATTGTGTATTTTACACTGTGGTTAGTGAAGATAAATAGAAAGAAAAGAAGATGGCAAGGAAGAAGACTCAGTTTGGATGTTCTTCTAAGACCATGAAGGAGTATAATGAGTTATAATCACAAAGACATTCTTTCTTGTTGTGATTTCACATTTCTAGTTCTGCTTTTTAGGATAAATAAATAAATAAATAAAGGGAAAAAATGAACTGAACAAAAACAATTAAAAAAAAATAACATTAGGTGATGCTTAGATTAAGAATCATATTTTGGGTGAAAATTCTGCTTGGTTGACTAGTTTTTAATTTTCCCATATAGCATGTTTTCTGATCTCTCCCTGCATCGTAGCAGTTCAACCTGGAATAAATATTTGTATCTCAAATTCAGTCCTCCTGACTTTAGGAAAAAAAGTCTATATCAGCAAGTATGTTGGGATGCTTATTACAAAATGCAAAATAATGGCTATCAAACCATTATCTTTTGCTGTAATCTGGTTGCTATGGATTAAAATGCAAAAAGGGGCATATTGTTGTATCTGTTGTTATTATTATCACATATAATTGTAAGTTACAGTTTTTCTGTGAAGTGATCTTCTAGCTCTGGAAGAAGTATCAAAACATATGTATTTCTCCAAGCTTACACTTGATTGACTTAATGGTGACTTTGAGCTCTGTTATAAGAAATTTTTCATATTTGCAAAGACAAGTCTAATGGGCAAAAGGTCCAAAGGGCAAAAGATCAAACTCACTCTTGAATTCACCAAAACAGCTGCCAAAGCCACCGATCCAAAGCAAGAGGCAATGGATCACTGACTGTGAGTGTTGCCAGCACGATATTTCATTCTGAAGTAAGGGATGTCAGCCTGTTAGTCATGTTGATTACTTGCCTGTAGACTTATAAGTGTTTGTTTAACATTGAAATATCAGGTTCCAGCCACTTGACTGATTTCAATGGCTGTGATAGGAAATACATTTAGTTTATATGGCACGTTAAGCTTCCCTTTTCAGCAGGGAATTTAATATTGAGCTTCCACATAATCTTTAACAACTAGCCATTGCATTATTATGAGATCAAATTAGTTATGAATGAATGATTAGCTTGAGATGTAACTAAAATTTAGAATGCCAAAGTACCTCCGCAGTTCTCTCAGATGACTGAAATTATATTCATTCTTTAGAATTCTGCTTAGTTTAATGGTGAGAGAATTCTGCACGGAATTATTAACGTAATTCCTGAAATGCAGTAATATTTATTTCTAGATTTGTGCTGTTTAAGTTGAGTCCCCTTCCCAAATGTTCTGTTGTAAATAACTTGTAAACAACGTGAACATGAGAATTAAATATTCAGATTCAGGCTGACATCTACAAAATGTTTTGTTTAGATTTTATAGCTGAAAATTTCTGATATTTCTGGTAGAAAATTACACCTTTAGAAGATAGAATTTCCTAGCAAGAAAATTCTACTCAGAGTTCTCCCACCTGTCTTATGATAGCTAAGGTGCTGGAAACATAATATTTATGGATGCTATTATTAGAGGTTGTTTTAGAAAATGAGCTTCTTTTTTTGCATATTTAATGGAATATATTTTTTACTGACATACATAATTTTGTGAACTAGGGATATTTCTGCAATACATTATTTTTCTAGACTGAAATAAAAATGCTAAGCTAATTCCAGATTGTTTATGTTCTTGAGTGACAAATTATTATGACATCTGGTAACAATTTTAGAGGACTGGGATGACCCTCTGCCTTGGAAAAGTGTGATTTATGGGAGTAAGGGGTCTGTGTGAGGTATGTGCTTTCAGATGAAAAACAAAATGAAAGACCAGGCTGCCTGCATTAATTAAAGTGCTTGTGGGGCTCTTCACAGGACAGAAATTCCTTCTTCAAACTGTAGTGTAAGTAAGTCCCTTTCATCAAACACTCTATCTTAATTACCAAATTACTGGAAGATGATCTAATTACAATCTACTAATGTGCAAGACATCCTACGCTGGCATTGTAGGCACCATTTTGTGTTATAGGTTATTGCTAAGGATTGTTAAACACCGTGTTGCATTCCTATAAATACAGTTTCCAAAGTATGTAAATTCTATTGATGTCCCGTCAGGGAGAAAAGTGTTAAATAAATCTAAACTATTAGATTATTACTCTAGTGGGAATAAGGTATCAAAGTGTTTGACAGTAGGCCAAGAATTTACCATGATTGAAATACAGATAAGGAGTATTTCCATAGTTGCACTCCAGAGAATAAAAAAACTAAAACATGGCTACAGTCCTTACACTACAGCAAAAGTCCCTAGCTAATGAGATTAGAAAGGGAATTTCTTCAGCAGCATCTTATTAAAAAATAATAATAAATAATCCTTCAATGCTTAAGAACAAGACTCCTTACATTTTCCCTGTCGTTATTTTACCAGGTTTATGCTATGTTCCCTTTTCTTCACAATAAAAACTCTTATGTAGATATGACTGTGAATGGCATAGATCTGCCCTGGGAAGTTGCAAAATGCTATTGAGACAGAGGCTTTTTATTATTTTAAGAAATTATTATTCTGATGGGAATAAAGCAGTGAAACATTTGTCAGTAGGCCAACAATTTACTGTGATTAAAATACAGGTAATGTGAACAAATGGCTCACATGACTATTTGACAGATTTTTTCAAATATCTGAAAGCTGAACATGGTGTTTGCCCTATGCACTTAGCTAAATAATTTTCACTCTAATCTGCTTTAATATTATCATCCAGTATATTGACTTTAAGTGTTCTATTCCTACACCCACTGAAGTCAATAATAAGTTTCCACTACCTTCAGTTGCATAGAAACAGATTTTGATGGCTTAAATCTCATAGCTTGCCATCAAAAGCTTAGTATGTATTTATAAGTAGAGATGTTTTTCCACAGTGGAATGATGTTGAACAGGGAAAGCTTAAGCAATGACACTGGGGACAGAGCTATGAACAAAACCAAGGACTCTCAGCTCTTTCTCCCAGATCTAAGGACTAGGCTTCACATTACATAGAAGCTTTTCTTCACAGACTCAAAGCACTTTGAAGCTACCTCACACACAGGTGGTGCACAGTGCTACTTAGTCTGGGAGTGTGGTTTGTTCCAGTTTATACCTGATTTCATTGGAGCACACTTATATTGGCTGTGTGAAAGAACTAAATTTGTTTATTCAGCAGGCAGATTTACTAGAAAATATATTGGACATAGCTTTGATTCCTTACCACTGACGTGACAGCTTCTTAAACAGAGTCCTGTTCACCAATTTCCTTCAATGTCTGAAGGAACTTGCCAATCGCTATTAAGATTTCTTAATGACGAGTTTGAAAAATCAGCTACTGTGTTGTGGATACCCATTCATCAATTTATCTCTACATTTTCCATCAGGAGCTTTGATTGTATGGTAATTTATTTGTTAGGACAGTAAAATTGACCCAACTTCTCAGACATTATCATGGGACTTTAAAAGAACATCACTTGAATTTCTAGGTCTACAAAGCCCTCTTCCTTCATCATTTGCTAAGTAGTCCCTAAAATAACATTATTTTTTCTTTACTGTTTGTAAATCTCAAACATGTTCTATCTGTTATACACATCTATGCAAGTTGCTGTGGCCTAGGTTAATAAAACCTTACCAGTGTCTGAGGCCACTCTTCCAAACTCCTCATTCAGAGAAAGAATTTATTTCAGAAACTAAGAACTAAGCAGGATTACAACCTATATTTAAGACTGGAGTATCTGCATAAGCAGGAAATGATGTGAAGACTTTATGAATGTGAAAAAGTATGAAGTATGAAAAACATGAAAAAACTTGAGCTGGAATAAGGTTTTAAGTAGACAGCAAGAAATTCACTACCCAGACCTTTCCCTGTGTTTAAGGCATTTATAGCATGGATTTCCTGGTGTCCAGTGAAAGCTACAGCTGTTAGCTGTCAGCAGGCACTAGCAGTTTCTTTAATCTACTCAGACAAATGTAAATAATCTAGATAATTAATTCCATTTTTTTTTCTGTCAAATTTATTGAAATACAACAGTGAGAAAAAAAAAAAAAGAGTGCAGAGTGAAGTGAAGTTAGTTGCTCAGCATTGCAGCGTCTCTAAGAATGCTGTCTAAAATAAATAAAAATTATACATGAAGGTTCATTATTTTTACTTGTATTCCCTATAGCTAATTTTAAAACTGGAATCAATAAGTTCATTTCTGTATACTTCACTCAAGTATATAATATGATTGATTCAGGTCTACATGCAGTTCAGGCTTTTGTAGACCTGTCACTGTGCATCCAAACTACTGGTCTACTCGTGAGAGTAATACATGGGCTTAAGAAAGATAATGTTGCATTGTGTAACTATGGTGTAGTCAAGACATGACCCTTGAGTGAAATAATTCATAATCACCTTAAATTTAGACTCTAGTTCTCAATATTCTATTTCCAAACATACATACAAAGGATGGGGAAAAGGTCATTGAAAAAAAGTTGAGAAACACAAAAATCTCCTCACTAAGGAGATACTGGGCCTATTCAACAGTTACAGAAAAAAAGGATAAGAATAACATAAAATAATGAATGCATATAGTCACATAATTCTCCTTGCTTTTTTTTCCTCGTGAAGAAGAACAAAAGGAAACTAGAGAAAATTATGCTGCAAGTGGAGGGGAAGAAATGCTTTTGAAGATGAAGAATAATTGTTGGCACCATTATATGTGATTGAGACGAAGTTAAAAGGAGAATTCAGAAATTGATTAGACATTTATATGAATAATAAGCACACAATCTAAAGTTACAATAGCCAGAACTTATTAGGTTATTGTAATTCAATGTCATGCATTTAGCAAATTCCCTAAAATTAAACTTAGACTTGCATAATGCAGTAGCAGAACAACACTTGAAAATCTTTCCCTTAATGGATTTTAGAAGGCCAAGAATTATGTATGATAAACCTGGTGTAAAAATGGTTACAGACAACAAGAAGAGCTGGGACAATCAGCCTGTATAAGTATGAAAGCCAAGTAAAAATTTCTGTAATCGCTTCAGATCTATGAATGCAGTATTGAAGTACCTCTGTCCTGTATAGATTAAAGGCTGAAGACACTAATGACACTTTGCTGGACAAAGGTGTCTTTTTTGTTTCTTTTCCTGTCTTGGTCTAGTTCATCATCTTTGAATACAAATGCTAACTATTTCAGTATGACAGTTGTAATTGCAATTTCTGTGTGCAAAGAATACTTGAGATACTTCTAAGACTGCCAGCTGACTTAATTTTCCCCCAAACCAAAACCATCTGGGAGGAATGAATCCAACTGGCATTTCTCTACACATACCTTTGCACCTCAACCAGCACCAGGGATGTGTTGTGTCTCTTACTGCCTTACAATGGAAGAGACGTAATTACTGGCAATTTCTCTCTACATGTAAATACTGTGGATTGGAATCATTTAAAATGCTATACTAGAGACAACAGAATGTTTACTTGGAATAATTTTTTAATATACTAAATAATATAATTAATGAAAGAAATTTCCCCTACCAGCTTTCGCTATAGTTTAAAACTCATTGAGCGCAACCAGAGTATTTAGCTAGCTGGAGGAGAAAGCTTGAGCAATGGGCTGGAAAAGCAAGGTCTTTTCAAATATGCCTGCTTTTAAGATTTAGTTTCAGTCTTTTCTCCCTCCCTGTCATGTAATTAAAGTTCTTGACTTGTTTGAAAATGGCTCAGATTAAGTTTCATTTTGTTAAGCACCTCAATTTTTCAGCAAGTTAAAAAAAAAACACCATTAGGAATTCGCATTATCCATTACAACCTCCTTCATGATCTGAAATTTATATGGGAAATGCTAATTGGACGTTCATCATCATAAAGATAATGATTTCTGTAGTCTTTGCGGTGATAATTAAGATAGAAGATGAAAATGATGTGGAGTGAACACTGTGTTCTTTATTTGCTGTAAATGGAGAATGGAAAATTAATTCTGTCCTTGTCTTCAGGGTAGAGATGCCAGGAAGGTATAGAGGGGGACATGTAAAAAGAAATTGTTTCTTCTAAGACATCTAAATTTGCTTAGGGGAGAGATGGCCTTGCAGATTTTACTCTAATATCCAGATGAAGAATGTTGATACTGCGTGAAATCTCCACCTATTACTGGGAACTGTCCTAAAGACAGATACGGCTAATGAGATTCCTTTTGTTATGCTTCAGCACACCATGGGTAGGAGCTTCCCCTCTACTGCTTTCTAAAATGCGTTCCAAGTTCTCTGAGGGAAAGAGATGACTTCTGTGGTGCATGCAGTGACAGAGGAAGACTATGCAGAGGAAGACTGGTCTGAATAGTCACCACAACTACTTGCACCAGCTTCCGAGACTAAAAGCAAAATAAATATAAGAAGGAAAGAGTTTTATAGAAATATTTTTCTCAGTAAGAGAAATATTTTCTTACTTCTCTTACTGAGAAAAATATTTGTTTTACTTTGTTTTACTCTTCTGAAATCTCTAAAGAGGTTTAGTGACTCTGCATAGCAGTGGATAAAGAACTGAAAGCAGTCACTGAATCCAAGATGGACATGGTTACTACTATTTTTACTGAAACTGGAATAAACCTGAACCGTCAGCCTAAAGTCTTTGCTGAACCTGTGTAGGACTCAAGAAAATCAAACATCTCTGAATTTTGGTTCAGAATAGAAACTTGATTAAAGACAGATGCATAGAAATTTGCCTGATTCAAATGCTGTGCCTGGTTGATACAGCAGTCCTGTAATGCTTTCTTTCCTATCATCTGCATTTGGCTTCTCCCCTGCAATACCTCTCAGAAGGACAGAGTGTATCAATGTTTGCCTCATTTCCATAGCTGTGTGCTACCCTGTTTCATATATTCTTACAAATATCAATTTGCAAGTGTCACCTGCCTAATGATCCTGCTTTTCTTTTATTTAGGATGTCCTGTGCCAGACAGCTCTATTTAGTTATCATCACCAGGCTGCCCACTAAGCGTCCAACTCCCTCAACTGGCCTCAGCTGGCATAGCCTATTCTCCCCCCTCCAGATAGTCAATATCACACCAGATAGTGGTGGAACTGGAAAGAAACTGTGGTGTTGTGGTCACACCTGTGGTGAAAACTGGGATTCTGCAGAGAAAGAGAGAATATGGCTATGATGTCCTTTTTCTGGCAGGACTCTTGTCTCTTAGGCCTGCCTTGTCACACAAGGTTTTCCATTTTAAAATACTGCATTTTCTTGCGAACTCTGCTCGATTGTCTTAAGGTTATGGAAATCAGTTTTGAACCATTCTGGGTGCGAGCCAATATCACTTCAATTGCAGTTGAACCCAGGAGTGGCCTAGAAGCCTGCATGCTGCACTTCTCAGGGCACAGGGCAGGGACCCCAGCACTCCAGACCTCTGTCCTTTGTCGCAGAAAGTTCTCTGCATTACTAGCCACACTGCAACAGTACCTGAGGGCTCCAGCTACTGCCTGTGTTGCAGCTGGCATCCAAGAAGTTGCAGTCTTTGTTCTGAGGTTTACCAGTAAGCATCAGGCAAGATGCAATGAATAAATAATAATGCGTAGAAGGATTAAGGAGTACAAAGGCAGCAGTAATATGATCAGACAGTTACAGAGGCACAGTGTGCAGAATTTAAGGGTTTTTGAGCAAGTCTGAAGAGAATTCTACTGACAATTAAAGTCAGTATTTGCAGAAAATGTATTTAGAGGCCATGCAGAACCACGCATTTGGTTTGAACAGTTTTTCTATGATGAATCTAAATTAAAAAAGAATATTAATCTGAAGTTGCATAAATCATCCCTGATAATGGGGACAAGAGCACCACTACAGGCATAGATTAACAAGGAAAGAGTAGTGGACTTGTAAAGACTTCAATTCCCCTGCGGGTATTAGTACCCATTGATGTGGTAAACACTCCTAGATAGCGAGCTGTGGGCACAGCCACATGGCTGCGTCCATCCCTGAGACATGCACAGACAAAAGGGATTCCTTTTTCTCATAACAGTCATGAGGCAAATAAAGGTTCAGGAGCTCAAAGCATCAGGAGAATTCTCATGCTAAAGGGCTCAGTGACTGAAATGTTTGTTGATTCAGTGACAGGGTGACCAATGGTATCCTGAGGCCATTAAAGATATTGAATTTTGCAAAACTTTTGAAAACTGAGAAGCAAAGAGTTAAGCATTCTTTCTCAATTCATTGAACATCAGAAATGCAGCTGTAGTGTCTATGCCCAGGCAGATTCATCTTGTTTCCTTAGAGCAGACAGAAGAAACCAACATGAGTTATTTCTGTACTTTATATTAGATGTATGTTTGCTCCTTGCCACAGCAAACAGCTGGAGCCCACTGGGCAGGCCATGCTTTAATATGGGGAGCTCTGGACCTCAGTTATGAAGGAAAGTGAGCTCCTGCTGATAGCCACTTCTGTGATCAAAGGTGAAAAAAAAACACATGTACTTTGATCTCAGTTCTACAGTACATAGAGGTCTCCCTGCTGCAAGGACTATCAATAGCTATGCTGTTATTCAATGGTGAGCAAGAGAGAGGGTCATGTTAACTGGCATTATATGCATATAAGTAAAAGTCTGTAAGAACTACAGTCCTGTGAAACAACTGTAGCATATCATAAGCAGGATATGATTTTTGGTTTTCAGTGTAGGGCTAGTGAAGATGATCCCTCTTCAGCACACTCAAGGCTAGAGTGCAAGCCCACACAGTATGCATGAGTTGCTGAACTGCAAGAAGCTAAAGGCATTTAACCTTTTCTTTCTTGTTTTTCAGAAATCTGCATTGCGCATAGCATTTAGGGACAGCGAAGGATTCCGCAGGTTCCATGCGATTTAATGCAGGCATCCATCAGGTGCCCTCACAATCAGCTCTGAGAAGAGCAGGAGTGACAGCGCTTATTTCTGGCTCTAACTAGTGGCTACCCATTGCAATATGGTGAATAATAAACAATCTGGTGAACAGAGACCTGTTATTCAACCAGGTCTGGAGAGTGAAATCAGTGGATATTTATGCTGGGGCCATAAAAAAAATTGCAAGTCCAATAGCTACATAAGAGAGAGGAACTATCAAATTTGACTAACAGCATGTTACGTATACATTGTCAGACATAGTTATAACAATGAGACTCTATATTTCATCTTTCTGAATGAAAAAATTTCTTACAAGAAGCAATTAAATTAGTGATCCAAGTTGTTCTTTTAATAGTTACAGTATTTAAGTCATTTCAGCAGCATCCTACAGTTTTACGAGGCCATAATCTGATTCCCAAAAGGAAGAACTGTGGAGAAAAGTAAAACAGTGAAATGGAAGCACTATTCCTGGTGTGAGAAACCTCACATGGGGCTGTGCAAGTAATTGACTTCTTGGTTTGCTTGCTGAACTGGAAAAAAAAAAAAGACAGGCGAGCAGCAGTGAGAAAAAAAACTTATCCTCTTGTATTGGATCAACACAGAGTGAGGGAAAAGGGAAATATAATTTTGTAGGTCAGTATCCTTAAATAAAGTTAAAAAACATATTCTTATTTTGGAGATATTCCAGACTGTACAAGATTTAACCAGACAATGAGTCAGAGGGTATGGCACTCCTTTTGCTTAGTGTTTCTGACGTTCATCTCAGATGTGAGCCATTTGAGCAGCAGTGTCTGCTAGTAGGTGTTTAATTATCTAACACACAGTGCAGCAACTTCAGAAAAACCAACTGTTCTGTCTTGATCCACTGGTCAGACCAAAGCCACTACCAACTTCTGAGTTTTGTAGAGCTGGCACTGAAATGGTTTCTCTGTTTGGAGCATGAACACTGCGTTGGGCTTTAAATTGTTTTCTGCTGAAATGAAAAACAGTTCTCAGCATATTTCCTGTACATATAGCAGCAAATATTAGGCTGGAAAACTGCAAATAATTAATTCTTCCTTTGAATTTGGGGATTTCCTAGATTATAGTCCAGTATTTAAAGTTGGAAATTGAGGTCAAGAAGGTACATCTTCAGAAAGTCCTTGGGCACTTTGGACATTTTACTTCAAAGTTTTAATCTGGAAATACACAAACTGACTTGAACATAATAAGATGCCTGCCTTGAACCTGTGAAATGAGACTCCTGTGAACTCCAGTATCAGCCTCAACTTCAATTTTTGCATTGCTCGAAGTTAGACTATCTTGAACCTTTATTTATAAATGAATCTCAAATAAGGACACATCCAGAAATATTATGAACATGAAAACAGTGGTGTAACTCTGCATCTGTTTAAGGGGAGGTGTCACTTGTCCAAGCAGAATGAACAAGTGATTTTACAAACCTTTCTTCCAAAAGATTTTGTGATCCCTTGTGATAGGCTTAACTGAATCAAAATATTAAGTGAAACACAAATAAGAACTCAGATCTAAATCCTGCTTTTCATGGTTCTTGAAATACTAAATTTGAGTAGATGTATCTCTGGTTACTTTGTAGTTTATGGAAGACTTGGTAATCATCCACAAGGTTTATAGACTTCTAGATTATCCTACTTCTGTTAAAGCAATGCTAGCTTTTTGCATATAGGTTTAAAGTTGACAGATAACAGTAAGATATAAATAATGAATTGTTCATAAAAAGGGAAAGCCTGCATAATGTTCTTTTGTTAAGGAGGGCTCCTCTCTCTGTCATTCACATACCATATTCATGTAAAACTCTAAAGCAGTCACACTGCAAAATATACAAGTCAGTGTTACACAGAGACGTTTATGGGTAATATTTACTATATCACCTCTGGGAACACAATTTACTCTTCTTGCTTTCACCTTGTCTTTCCCTTCTTTTCCACACAGAGTTGTACTAGCAATGCATACAGATTCAAAGAATGACCAAGGCTGGAAAAGACCTCCAAGATCATCCAGCCTAGCTGTACACCTACCACCAGTATTTCCCCACTAAACCATGTCCCTTAGTACAACACTTCTTGAATATCTCTAGGGATGGTGACTCAACCATCTCACTGGGCAGCCTGTTCCAGTACTCTACTCTTTTGGAGGAGAATTTTTTTTTAATATCCAACTTGAACCTCCCCTGGAGCAATTTAAGGCCATTCCATCTCGTCATATCACTAGTTACATGGCTGTTTCCCAACTCACCACAAAATCACAAAATCAGAGGCTGATTCCCAACTCACCACAACCTCCCTTCAGGAAGTTGTAGAGTGCAATGAGGTTTCCGCCGAGCCTCCTCCAGACTAAACAATCCCAGTTCCCTCAGCCACTCCTCATAACACTTGTGCTCCAGACCCCTCGCCAGCTTTGTTGCCCTTCTCTGGACATATTTTAGGGCCTCAGTGTCTTTCTTGTAGTGAGGGACCCAAAACTGAACAAAGTACTCAATGTGTAGCCTCACCAGAGTTGAGTACAGGGGGACAATCACTTCCCTGCTCCTGCCGGCAACACTATTTCTGATACAAACCAGGATGCTATTGGCCTTCTTGGCTATTGGGGCACACTACTGGCTCATGTTTATCATGACTACTGGTCATGTTTATCGACCAACAACCCTAGGTCCACCTCTTCTACACAGTCTTCCAGACTTGTTCTCTTTTATCCAAGTGGCCAGGTTGAGTTCAGTCTTGGCTTTTCCCTTTCTGATTTTGCTTTGTGCAAAGGGACAATTCTTTCCACATGAGTGTAGTTTTTGGAACTTACTTAGATTTTAAGTAAGTGGAAGGAGGTCCTAAGAAAATTCTCTTGCCACGTATTTGATATTTTTCACTGCAGGGAGATCGAGAAGATAATATGTACTTTGAAAGCCCCTGACCATATCATCTCAGAGTTTGATTTCCTCAATTCTACCAAATTTAGTAATCACAGATTTGGCTTACAATGGAGTAGAAAACTTTGACTTTCCTGATTAGACATGTCAGAGAGGGAGTCTTCTTGAAACAAAACACATGTATACACTCACACATGCAAAGTAGCTGCAATCTGCATAACTGCAATTTTGGGATTGTGCACTGGTCAATTCCTATTGACGAACTAATTTTCTGCTATTATGAGGCTATGTATATTGATCTTGAAATAACCAGCAAATCTAAGAGTATTTATTTGGTGTCCAAGAATGTGAGAAGACTGGTTTGCAGATAACAACAAGTAATTTATCCTGGTAAGTGTCTTCTTAAAGGTAATCAATAATGTCAGTGGGATGAAGAATTACATCATTTTGTAAGGATCCTTCTGAACTGGTGTGATTCATTAGTGCTGTTTTTTTGGATGGTATGGCACAACACTATGCAAGTCTTAGGCTGGAGCTTAAAAAGGTCTGTTTCCAGCCTACACTTGACATACACCAAAGGACTAGGATCCAAAGGGTTAATATTCACACACCTGCTCAGTATGGGTTACTAGTTGCCTTTGGGAGGAAGGCAGAAGTGACAGTGCTTTCACATAGCTGGCTGCAAAATAAACAGTTCACACAGGCAGGCGAGGAATTGCAGAGACTGAGTGATATTGTGGGGTAAGATGAAATATGAAAACCTTAACATATGTCAGGGGTTTATGTTTGTTTGTTTGTTTTTATTTATTTGTTTTGTTTCACAATAGTTACTGTAAATATAGTTTCTCTTTCTGGAAGGCTCACAGCCTTGGAGGCATTTGTACCAGCATCAAGAACTTCTTTTACTTAAACAGTGCTTTCTTGCAGCATAATTTCATCAGCTCTTGTAAGATAACCAGGTTCAGGCAGTTAGTATTTGACTGAGGAGATCAAAAAAGAACATTTACACCTGAACAGATGTTAGAAATCTGTATGTGGCATTTTTTTTCTTACACAGAACAAGTCGTGGTAGAAAAGATTCTGCACCTCAGTGAGGTCTTTGAGTGTGCTGATCACAGATATTAAGCTAGATTTGTGAGGGGCTATTTGTACCATGCAAAATTTTTTTTTCTTGAAGTAATTCACTTACATCTAGTTAGCTTTTTTTGGTGTTTGCAGTGTTCTTTGCTTTCTTTCCTAGGAAAGCTTCCAGCTTTCTTCCAGTGTTGGCTTTGCCAAAGCAAGCAAAATAATCTTCAGTTTGCATGTTATTAAATACTGCATTAAGTTTGTGAAGACAGCCTAGGCACTGTGTAGATATTGGAGGCCTGAACTTAGCTCTGAAAGAACTGATTCAATTTAAACTGTGAGTTAGAGGAGAATCTCTAACTAGTAAGAAAGGTGAGAGAAGTCTAGCGTTGTTCTGCTATTGTTCAGTAAAGGGCATTGCTTTCCTGCAGTTACAGCCACACACACACAACAGTATGCAAATACAAACACCAGACGATTAAAATATAAGAATCTTTGGGAACCTGTTCAATTCAGGTAGAAACTGTTCACAATGAAAGATGTGTAAAGGAATATCTGAGCTATCTCTTGAGGATGAAAAACAAAATTATGTTTCTGGGGCCAGTGCATTGTGGAACTAAGAAATGATTTTGAATGAGGCTAAATGAAGACTACATCACTGGTAAATAGAAATTCAGGAGGCAAAAACTAATGACGTGCAGAGGCTAGCTAGACTTTGTGAAAACTAGACTCCTTGTTCAGAAGAAGGAGGCTTGTTTCTCATTCTCCTCTCAATGACACTTGAGGAGCTGACTTTGATGCCTCTAAGCTGCTCTGGCCCAGCCATTGTTGGGAAGACAACCCCCTATGTAGTTAAGCCATAACTTCACCTGGGTGACCTAGAAGTTTAAAATGATGGAAGAGCATTTACTCTTCTCTCTTCATGCCTGAATAGGTGATGGCTGCTCAGGTTCCAGTGAAATCAGATTAGTTCTCAGCACAGGGAGGATCATGTTTTCAGCTGCAAACTATATATTGGAAATTCCTGTCCTTTTTAGGCAGCATTTTCAATTTCACTGAGCAGACAGTAGCGTTCACTGTGGCTCAGAATCTAAAAACATGAACTATGATTCTCTCAAAGATACTGGAACTAACTGCAAAGTAAGATATTCAGCAGCCTTTGAATGTCTGAATCTGGTACTCTGACATAAGAGTTATCCTGTGGTTTTAGGTAGCATTCAGAATATAGCCCTAAAGTAAGACGATGACTTCCAAGCTCGTATTTGACAGTTCAGCTTTCATACCCATACTAGCTATTCCCTTTAGATCTGCAAATTGCATATATGGCCTTTATCAGTTTTCAGCATTTCAGTACTCTAAGATGTGATATGCTTTCAGTATTCATTTTAATGAGTAGCTTCTTAGCTAGAGAATTCATGAAAATTCCGTACTAAGATTAATAGTTCTCCTGGGCTGAATGGCTCAAATAACCCTAAATAGCATACAGAGTTGGTTGGTGACTCAAATTCAGCCTGAGTGAGTGGTTTCTGAAGTTCTTCTTTTCACGAGTAAGGAATAGCATTAGCTGATGTGAAAGAGATCGGAATGGAAAGTCAAAAAGCCACTGGGAGTTAGCATGTAGGAGCCATGTTCTAGCAAAGAGGCTACAGGGATGTCTGAAACTCAGAATTATGATGCGAGTGACAGAATTACTGGTGACCTTTAGGGTTGGAGTAGTGAGATGTTGTATGAGCCTCCCCTGAGATATGCCAATATGTCTGTACACGGGGAGTCCAGAATGAATATAAGCAAGAGGCTTTGCAGATCAATTTGAGGTGGATAAGCAGAGTGCTGTGTGGGGACTTCATATAAAACCTTCCCCACAAACTGCTGGCTTACTGCCAGTAGTATTAAATCCTTGACTTTCTGCTCGCAATATACACTCAGGATAAAATTTATGAACACATTGCTGAAAAAAGCATCCCTGATCCCCACACAAGCTGCACATTACTTTTGGCATCTCAGTTTCTTTCAGTGCTTAATCCCGTCTCACTTCCCCACACTATTTGCCTGTGGAGACCTGTCAGCATCTGAAAGAGTATGGCCTCTTATAGATGTTCTACTTAATTTAAATTAATTTTTAAAAAATATACATATATTTTAAAGATAAGTCATCATATTTTGGATTTTAAATTATAAAATGTACACTTTTTTCATAAATTGAGGAAGATTGAAATGCTTGTTGACAAAAGTCTACTGTGAAATTGTGCACTGTAAGAATTTATTTTACTTCTAAACTGAGATATTTTTCATGGCTAATGTCTATGTATTCAGTTCCATATGTATGTATACATATATGGCTTTCATGCAAGTCATCATGCAAACTGTGACATCATCAACTGCAAGATGTAGAAAATGAATCTTCTAAAGAAGACACAAAGTTCTGCAAATCCCAGCAAGTGCACAGCCACGTGACGACCTTGTTTTTTTTCACCCAGACTCCAGAACAATTCCAGAAAGAACTTTTAATAACCTCAGTGCTGCCTTCAGGTTTGCAAGAAAGTTAAAAACAAAATGTACAAGCTAGCAGCCTTACCTCCTCAACAATTATGGAGCTTCTAGCAGGAAAGTAGTAAGAGCAAGGACACAGTGCTAGGACATCCTTTGGCTTCCCTTGCGTGCTCAGGAGCTGTAAATGGAGACCACAATTAAGCTGGCCACAGGAATTTTTCTTTTGTGAAATGCAAGAGACTCAGAATTGGGATTCTCACCATTAAATAAACTTTACAACGGGCTACTCCCACCTTTGATAACATCTGCAGATGGAAAGGAGTTGGCTTCAGAAGTTGTTGGTTTTTTTTAAATAATTTTACACTGACAATAACTAAAGAAATGGTTGTTTCTGAGCTTGCTTACGACCACAGCTTGCTAATGAAAATCTGCATACAGTAAATGAAAAGAGAGACAGTATTCTATTGAGATTGTTTGTATGCTTTCCCAAGCAACCTGCAGACCTTTGAGTTAGATGAATTAGCAAGAAAGGCTTGCTCTACTTCTGTTTTGTAAGTAGCAGACTTGCAGAACAAAAGGACCCAGGACTGCCAGCTCTTCTCTGCAAGAATGTTACACTAAACTAAAAAATAACAATAATTTTAATTAATTTATTATTTATTTACACACTCGTCCATCTTCCATCCATTGAAAATGAGCTGCAAGTATCAGATCAAAATGTGAGAGTACCTTGGAGTGAGCTGGAGTTGGTGTTGTATGTTTCAGCAAGATGACAGTTTCCCATTTATATATTTCCTTTTATCATAAAAAAAGGATGAATGACTCACACTGTGGAAACTTATTTATGCAAACCAATGGGCTTTAAGTTTACTGTGACCGTTCAAGAATGTTAGTGTCATAATGAAAGGTTTCAGGAGAATGTTAGCTCAGAGTTGAGTAACAAAAAAAACCCAACAGTTATTATAGGGCTGATCAAGAAAGATACAGAGAAGGAAACACAGATTATCATCATGCCACTATAAAAATTTATGTTGCAGTTGCATTGTGTGCAGGCATATTCCCTTCATCCCAAAAAAGGCATAATAGATGGAAAAAGCCTGAAATTGTTTTCATGCGAGTGTGGATGCAGCAATAAGGGACATAGTTTAGGAATGGGACTTCAGGTCGCCTTGAAGATCTTGAAGGTCTATTCCAACCTAAATGATTTTATAATTCTTTGATGAGTGACTGTGAGCCCTAGGATTCTCCAAGCCTGGGAAAGAGGTCTTATGAGACAGAATATAACACTAGTCTTTAAAACTGTGAGTCTCAAGGAGAGGATGAATAAATGAAGGCCACTTTTTTGTAGAGGCTTTCAAAAAACGATCTGAGGGTTCTGCCAGGTGGCAGTCTCCAAACTCTCCAATGGAAGCACTTCTCTGCATGGTGTAGACTTCAGAACTTCACACAGATGTAAGAAACACCAGCTTTACTCATGCTTTCTATACTCACTGTGATTCTGAAGATTACATAAAAGAATGGTCAGTGAGCTGATAGCTCTGTGCTAGCCTTCTGGAGTGGTTCCTCTAGAGTGGCAGGGACTTAGTAGTTAGAAATAAAGCATAAAAATTTCAAATACTTTTAGGCAACACTTCTCTTTAAAACAAACTGAAGGCAATCAAAGCAAAATTGACCAACCAATGTAATTCACGCCGATGCTAAATACGAGAATACTGTTTAGACACAATTGATCTCACATTTGTGGGTCAAGGAAAGACAGGAATGAGACAAATTCTTTAAAGTCATTTCTTCAGAAACCACACTTGAAGCAATGAGAGCTTTACTGATGAATCTACTGACAGTAGATCAATCAGGTCCTTGGGGGAAACAAAACAAAACAAACGCTTTATTTTGTGAATTATTATTGTTGTGGGTGAATCTCTGCTGCTGTCATGAGTAAGCTGGGGCTGACAAATGTCCACAGACACAAGGAAGGAACGTTTTGTAATTTGTAGTCTCTCTCATAAGATACCATTCCATCCACCATCTTAAATCACAGGAAATGTTAGCTCTTGTTGAAAGTCTGTTTAAGGCAATGACAACAAAAAATTCTGTTTCTTAACCCTATTGCTTGCTCTCTGTTCATCTGCCTTGGAATACACAAAAAAGCAAAACCAGATAAACCAAAACAAAATAAAATACCTTTTCAGCTCAATACTGTAATTCAGAAATGTCCTTTCCTAGGACTGAATGTAGCAAAACCTTATAAAGAAAAATTGCATGTTTGCCCTTGACCACTTGCTATCCCTTCTCCCTTGATTTTCCCAGCTTCTGTGATTACTGGTGCAAAACTTGCGACAAGTGCAAGAGAAAAAACTAGAGCAGGCTTATTGCCAGCATTTTAACCATAGAACTTTATAAACCAGATTTGTCTTACATGAAGACTGTGCTGTATGTGATGTTAGCAATTTTTGAATTATATCAATGACAGTAATAAAAGAAAGGGTTGAGGCAATGCATTTAGATACCTTCCCAGAGCACTTTGCTGTCCTGCTCTTCTCCAACAGATCTACATTCTAACCCTGAAACCAGTCACACTTTGATACAGAATCACAGAACTGAGTTGGAAGAGACCATCTATTCCACCTGCCCTGCAATGAACAGGGACAACCACAGGTAGATCAGAGTGCTCAGAGCCTTGTCCAGCCTGACCTTGAGAGTCTCCAGGGAGGAGGCTTCCACCACCTCTCAGCAACCTGTACTAGAACTCCACCACCCTTCCCATGAAATAAGTTTTCCTTATATCCAGTCTAACTCTCTCATCTTTTAGTTTGAAACCACTTCCCCTTGTCTTATCACAACAGGCCGTTCAGATACTGAAATGCTGCTCTCAGGTTTCCCCAGAGCCTTTTCTTCTCCAGTCTGAACACCTCCACCTCTCCCAGCTTGTCCTCATAGGAAAGGTGTTCCATCCCTTGGATCATTTTTGTGGCCCTCCTCTGGGTGTGCTCCAACAGATCCATGTCTCTTCTGTACTGAGAACTCCACATATGACAGCAGTACTCTATACAAGTGGAGTCTTTCAAAGGGACCTAATAAAATTCCATTTATTCCTGAAGGTCTCTGTAGTTCCCAGGTTACAAATATTTTTTCATCACCGTTGGACTTGAATGTTACACAGAAACATATAAAAAAATAATAAAAATAATTTATATATATATATATGTAACTCTGAAACTAATGCCTCCTATTTATTTACATGGAAACTACAACAGATACGAAGAGCACAATACCACTATTTGATAGAGAATATTCTTAGCTACAAAACATTTTTCAACATAGTCACCACCACTATCTATGTGTTTTTGCCAGCAATGAAGAAGAACCTGCATAAGAACCTGCATGCTGTGCTCATAAAAATCTGCATGACCATCTGGAATACGTGGCTTGTATTTCAAGTCACTGTTGCCAGTGCTGAAATGCATCACCCACCACCTCACTGCGCTCACATCTACTATTTGGTGTCTGACATGGAAGTGTGTATGAAGCAAAGGTGTAGCACTGAATTCCTCAAAGTGGAAAAATCGTACCCACTGACATCCATTGATGCTTGCAGAACATTCATGGTGACCATTTTGACAGACTCCTCCTCTGCTGCTATCTGGCACATGGCAATAAAATATAATGGAATATAGGTGGGAAGGTTCAGCCTCTACTGTCATACCATCAACATCCATCTCAGATGTCATGGGCCAACATCATAAGACAGGAGGCACAACTTTTGGAGCAGTCCTCATTATTATATATTATAGGTATAATACGTATGTACATAATACACACATATATATGTATATACATATATACAGACATATAACCACAGTTGTTTAAGATTATAAAGAAAAATATGCATAGCGAGAGAATGTCTTCTGCTAGAATCTAATAATATAGTCAGAAAAACTGAGCAAATTTTGGGTACTTTTGCTAGTCAGAATTGAAGTAACGAACTGTGTGCAACCAGGAATAAGTGGCTCCAGTGTAATGTAATTATGCAAACCAGTTAGAGTTAGAGTGAAAAGGTGACTGGTATCCACAGAATGGAAGATATCTGCAAAGAGAGAATTAAGAATGCTGTTTGCCCACTGGGGGATAAAAAGAGAGAGAGAGAGAGAGGAAGATAATTATCACCTAAGGAGATAAATTAAGGGGAAAGCTGCAACGTGTACTAGAAAGATTATGTTTTAAACCAACAACAATACAAAATATTTATAGTCAAACAAGGTGAAAGGAAACAAAGGTGAAAAGATGGGAAGTAACTGAAACTCTTCTCCTTCTTCTTCTTCTCCTGTAATTTCTGTAACAAATTCCATCTGGACATAGAAAGTGAGGACTAACGAGATGAAGTAGCTTAATACAGGCTGCCTTGTGAATAAATCAGCAGCTCAGTTAGGAACCTCTCTCACCCTAGTAAAGCTCCCTGAGATAATGCCTCAGTCTTGCTGGGGTTTGAAGCTGGACCTCAGCTGAAGCTTGTTGTCTTCTACCTGTGTCTGAAAATGATGTTTTATTAGGTAGTTTTGCTTCCAAGAGAGAGAATAAAAAGTTGAAATAAAGTTTGATGAATAAAATCCACCTTTCAACCTTAGAGCAGCATGGAAATGAAAGCTGTCATGTAGACCCTCTGTCTTTTAAATTACTCATCCATCACTCTTCTTGGACAATAAGCAAACAGCTGGGTCTGGTTCAACAGATTCTCTCTCTACAGGAAAATGATTTATGCAGGGTGTGAGTCTATGTTTCCCATTTATTGTCTGATTGAATGAGTAATAAAAGACAGTCCGAATCTGAGTCAAGTCATTAGCATCTGTTAATATGAGGGGATTTCACAATTTGACATATCCTGGCCAGAAGATGGGAGGGAAAATCGGAGCTGCTTCCAGAGAATGAGTAAAAAAGATAAATTAAAAATGACATCTACCCTAAACTTCATTACATTATTAAAGCTCTTTCCATCTGATCTCGAATGCCATGTGGATGGGTCAATTTGCAGATTGCCGTGGACATCCTAATGCTCATGTAGGCACCTCAAGACAAGCTGTCATAAATAGTTAAGTTGCCCTGGGAGCAGCGCCAAAATGCATTTCAGTGATGGCTGCAGAGATGCCTGCTAAAAAGCAAACAGCACATTAGCAGCCCTCAGAGTTATTGTGCAAATGGAGTGTGAAATTCTGGTCCATTGCTCAGCACTATAACTTTTTGTCTCCCTGATAATGATTAAGAGAAGCTTTGCTTGACTTGATGGTGGGTGGAAAGAAGGGTGTGAAAAATGAAAAAGACTCCTCTGGATGTTTCACTTGACCTTCAGGAAACTCTAAAGGAGGGTTGTCTGAGCTACACACAGAGGAATCAGCTGGCTCTGTTTGTTCAGAAGCCTGGTGATGAATTTAGGAGCCCAGGGATGCATGTTGTGGAATTACCATAAAATAGAATGTCCCAAGCAGTTATTAAATATTTAAAAGGCAATCTGACCCTAACTGTTGGCTGAAATGAATGAAAGGAGAAAGATCCTACTGCTACCCTCGGGAAGAAATGCCATGACTGAAACCCACAAAATTGGAACTGATCTGCCATTCCGTGTTAATTTACTGGAAATTATTCTCTTTGCGTTTTCATTATTAATCATGATAACATCATACTTTCAGAGCATCTTACATCTCATAGTATTTCAAATAATTAGACCTCCTAGTCACAGAATGATTACCACTGGTGGAGCACAAAGTGCAATGCCTTAAAGGGTGGGTGAGTATCACCCAGATTTACCAGTGAGCTAGAGAAGGATGTAACGATTTGCCTCAGTGACAGATGCTGGGTCAGAACATAAATTTTCCGACCTGCAGCTCTGCTGAACTATGCTGCCTGTCCAGAGCATTCATTTCATCTACCTCCTGCTACCAATTGATAGGCACAGAATTAAAGGCCTGAGCAATTGACCCAAAGAGCCCTGAAATCAGTGGCATTGCTTTAAGGGAGTTTGAGGCTCTTAACATTTGCTCCTTATTTGCAGGTGCATTTTATTTTCTGCTTGCCTAACACAAGGTTCTTTGATATTTTAGACAGAGTACTCCTCCAAAATTATAAACTACCTTCAAAAATGTAATTCTCAGTGGCAAAGCCTAAGCAGACAAAGCAAGAGCCTAGTCTGCTTAAGTACTAGGCTAAACATCTTCTGGCAATTGCTTTTAGTTTTACACATTGGGCAAAAGATATTATAGCGATCAAACACACTGGGCCAATCCAGAGCTGTGCCAATGAACAGATTCAGGCAAAGTACTTCTGGATTTGTCACACCTCAATTTTTACAGAACGCAGGATGAATGACTTAAATTTGCAGTGAAAAGCTTCCATCAGTCACTATTTTCCACTGACCTTTTTCTGAAGAAACAGAAGACTCAGTAACTGAAGCCTAGTGGGAAAATTTTGCTTGTGCATCTTATGACATCTATGTAGTTTTTCAATAGTTGCTGCAGCATCTGCTAGATTTAGAGACTAAATTATCTGTCTATGGGCATAGAAGATAAGACTTTCCTCTATCAGCCAAAAACTATGGTAAGTGGTGTATAAGTAGTCCATCACAGGTTTAGCGAGACATTGAGAATATCCAATAATTAATTCATTAGATCAGCGTAATGCCTAAAGACATTATTGTAGGATCACAGAAGGCAATTATACTAGCCCCAGACCAGTTAAACCCTACCTAAACTTACAGAAATGAAGTAAGAGAAAGAAGAGATGGATTTCATTTGTATTAATATTGAAGCAATACAGACTCAGCTTCAAACTGGAACTTCTACTGTACTGGAGAGCTCTAGATCCTTAACTAAAATAAATAAATAAAATCACTTTCCTGCTCCCTGCCTGAAACAAGCAAAATGAAACAAAGACAAAGTGTGATAGATTTTGTTTTACTTCACTTCAGGGAAGAGCATGCCTGTAGTCTGCTGCTCCGGCAGATTCATTTGATGGGTGGAAATAGGCTTTGGGATACTTGCTTTCTATCATGGGACATGCATGGAAAAGCCAGGTTGAAACATTTTCAATTCAATTCATTTCAAAATCAAAAGTTTTCATTGTGCGTATACACACGTGGGACACGTATCTGAATATGCGAAGAGACTGCTTGGTTCTGGGGACTGCTATCTGGGTCTTAAGGTCAAGTGTAATGAAACAGTCTTAGTCTTGCAGAACCAAAGGATTGAGCTCCTATCTTTTTTCAGAGTCTTCTGTTCAGGTTAAACTGGTTTTGCTCCATAAATAATAATAATAAAAAAAGCAAATTGCAGAAACACCAGATCTTTACCAGAGCTAAACCTACATGCATATGCATAGAAGCTTGGACTAACCTTCTCTGAAATTCATAGCACCTTGACTCTTCCTAATACAGATTTTTCATACAAATTGAAAAAAGTAAATAAAAAAAAAGACCATTTGAAATCAAAAGGCATTTTGAGTAGTCGGCTATGGGCAAGTAGTATACAGTGATTAACTTGTTTGATAAATTCATCTCATTCTGTGTTGACAGAATATTCAAGAAAATATTTTGATTTCTATGAGTTTGAGAGCTGGCCAAACAGAATTTGCCAAATCCTGGGTTCTCTTAATAGTTCTCAGATGAGGTCAAGGACACTACATCTGTGCTTGAAAATATCAAGCCAATGCTGCAGGTGAATATAGTTTAAAGAAATATAATGAATAAGCCAGTTTTCAGTGAGCTTTCAATATTGAAGCCGATGAACCAAATCAAATACTTTTGCTGTCATTCACCTGACTGGATGAACAAAGCGACTTGAAGGGCCACAGCAAGCTGAATACTTATCTGAAATAAGTTTCGACCTCACTATGCAGGCTATCCCCAAAGATCCGTGAATGTGAATATGAATAAGCATAGATGAATCCAACTAGATTTCTTACTGTTTTGAATACTACTTCAGCAGCTTTGTTGATTTGTTAGGCCTTGAAACAAATTAAAAACTCATGAGACTCACTCCCATATATTGGCTGTTTTTGCCCCACAAACCCATAAAGTGTTTTCAAGTCACTTGCCTGAATGCAGCATAAGCATGCGTTTATCTGTATGCCCACAATCCTTTCTTCCTATAAGCATTTAATGAACATAAAAAGCTAGATACTTCATAAATCCAATACTTGTATTTCATAAGGCCTATGAAAGACAATTCAAAGGTTTTATCAAAACAATGTGTTCAAACACATTTTAACAGTGTCTGTCTTGTTTTGCCAGGGTCTGAATTCAGCGTATTCGTCTGAGGTATTTAAACATAAATACTCATGCTTTGTGATATAATGTAGAAAATAACCAGGATCTACTTGATCTTTTACCACTTGGTTTGCAGTGGTCCAGGGGATAATATAGCTGGTACAGAAGCAGACTCAAATCCCAGATAGGTCAGACCTTCCAGCCTTCCTAGGTTCAACCTACATGGGATGTGCATAGTAAGTTTGGGACAAGTGCTTGAAAAGAGAAGTTCCTGAGTATGAAATTTAAATAAGTATTTTCTATAGTAGAAATATACAGCGCTGCTCATCAGGGAGACATTTCTTCTAAAGCGTATTTTATTCCTGAATTTTGTCTGTTTCAAGGAATGAATAATATCTACAAGTTAATTTCACTGTTGTTGAAATTGAAGTGCAACAGTATTGTTGTCCTTCACACTACTTCCCCTAGAATTTATACAATTGTATGAGAAAAGCTTATGGAGCCACAGAATTTAAGAAACACTCTGGATATAAGGAGACATGGAGATAGATTACTGTAGGTATTTGTATCAGATGATTTTACATGTATTTCATTATTAGTACTTTTGTGAGCATTGTTTAATTGGAAAGTAAATGAGATGTGAATTGCAAATGCTGTCTTCAAATATATCCCAGTAATATTCATTTAGGAGATAATTTTCTCCAGAAGCCTGAGAAATGTTTTCATTCCCGATATTCAATATAATAGCCAATTTTTGCTTAAACTTGATGTTCATAAATGTATTAGCACAGTTTTGTTTTCTTAACTCTTCAAAAGAAAAAAAAAAAAAAGACAGGAGGGTCACTTACGGTGGGAAATCTTATCTAATAAACAAGAACAAGAATTCCCTTCCGTTATAAAATCCATGAGTTATCCATTTCACAGCTGGTCAAACGTCTCAGCTTTAAATGCTGTCTTACAGACCGTTACATATTCCACAACAGTTGCTAATTTGATGAATATTATTTTGGTCTCGAAGTATTCAAGAAAAATAGTGTGGGTATTGATCTATCTTTAGTCTTCAACGTACAGACAGCCTGAAACACCCAGAGCACTTATGGTTAGATTGCTACAAGCTGAGGAGAAAACAGAAAGACTAAAAAAGGGTCTTATCTGATAGGTTTTGGGACACAGAAGTTCACATTGAGGAAAATGTTACATGTATAAGATCTTGTCTTTAAGATCTGAAGATGTTATAAACAGTCCAGGCTGGAGCACAGATCTTTTCATAGTCTTGAGTTTTATCTCAGACCATATTTCATTAAATACAAATATTTCCAGCCTCATTTTTTCCCCTCTGGAAGTTCTAGCAAAACAAACATTATCAAGCAACAAGTCTGTTAACTAAAAAAAAAAAAATAATCTAAAAAGAAAACAAGCTCAAAATGATTCTGACATGAAAATGAATGAAAATCTGGGCTTTTACAGTGCCACTAACACTTGTTCTTTTGACATTATACTTCAGAGTTCAGCCATCTTGCATTTTCCTGTTAGAAGTACTGAGCTCTTTGTGATTTGATCTTTCAGCTCACCAAGAATTGTATCAGCCACATTTTCTCCTCTTCAGTAAATATTTGGTCTGAAAGAAAATATGAGTAGGGCTCATGCTCTCTGCACTGAGGACTCCTGCCCTCTCCACAGGATGACCCATTGAAACAAGGCCAGACAGGACATTTAGGTCTCTTCTGTAACATTAGTAACATTCCTGTGCTAGGGAAAAGTCTCTTCTGACCTCTCAGGGCATGGTGCTTCCTGACTGTCCCATGAACAGTAAAGGAAGGTCATGGCAAAATAAATAAATAAATAAAAATCTTTGCCATTGTTTTGGGACCATCTACACAGACTGTTTTCTATTCTGTATCATTTGGCTTCTTGCTTTTGTGCTAACAAGAAAGGAAAAACTCAGCAGCATAACTGCTATAAGGGCTGGAAGCTGAGGTTTACATCTGGTGATTGATACCAATTAACAATGACAGATCATGAACTGCAAACATATTCCTGTCCTGTTCCCACCCTACAACATTGCAGACACCTTAACACTAGCTTCTCAAACTACATCTTCAGGAGATGTGTTCAAAGAGCCCTTCTCACAAGTGTTTTAACAAAAATTTGTTTCTGATAAGAGATTTTGCATTTATTTCCCCTGTGGTTTTCCATAAGATACATCACTGGCTGATGTCAAGAACTATTATAATCATGTACTTTCACAATAGAGTAATGAGATCTTCTTTCTTTATCTGCAGTGTCTCCTTAATGCTTTCCATTAAGAGACTGTTTATGATGAATTCATTCCTCTGATTGCAATGTAATTTACATTTATATGATATGCTAGAACTTTGAAATAATAGATTCAGGCTTTGTTTAAAACTTTGTGACTTAGAAAATCTCATAAATAGAGGCTAAAAAACTAAAACAGTCTCTTGTTTGACTAAGTATGATTCTTTCCTATGTGGTTCAGTCCTTGAGTATTGTAAAAATCTTCTTTGAATCGAATATTTAGGTTGCTTTTTAGTGTACAACTTGCCTGTATGAATAAAATAGACAAGAATTGTTTAAATAGTTAAGGATATTTGCTGCCTGTGAATCTTGCAGATAATCAAGAACTAGAAATATATCTCTTCTAAGAGCCAAGGAATATATTTGACTTTAGTTTCATTTTCCCATGTTCATCCATCATACTCCTGTCAGTGGCATGTATGCACTTTCTAGCCCATCAAATAAACTTGTAATAGCATTTAGTTTTGACCAGCTTTGAATAACAACTCTGAGTACAAGATAGAAAGTCGCTAATCCTGATTTGTAAATCTGGTTCAAACAGAATGTTTCCTACCGCAACAAATCTGGGTTTCAGTCTTTTCTAGCCTTACACATTCACTCTTGCCCCTTGGCAGCAATGTGTTGTGCTTCCTCCTCCCATTAAGAATGGTAAAACAGTTATTCTGGGGTATGCCATAATCTCATTGCTAAAATGATCCAACTTAAAAATAAAATTAGACAGAAAAAGTTTGTTTTGAAGCCCTGGATCATTTTGCCACCAGTGCTAGTACATTAGGGAGCTATATTCTTAATACCCTGACTTGTAAATCTAGGTAGCAGGTTTTGTCACAAGTGATTTGAGATACTGACTTTGCATATACAGTGGTTACACATGACACCCAGCTGGAAGATGAATAGACATGCACAGACTTGATAATACTAATTATGCTGTCAACAGAAGTTTTCAGGACCACATAATCATGGTTGGTGCTAGATAAACGTACCCCAAGTCTCACTTGAGGGTAGGAGAAATGGGTGAAAGTACAGGAGACATCTGCCAAGTTGAAAAATGGTGCAATCCAGGAGTTCACAACAGGTAAAGTGTGCATTACCTGGTAGCTGGCAGCTGTGCTGAGGTTAGTGATGGCTGAGCAGTGGCTGCCTTCATGTACAGAAGGCACAAAGTGATTATTAAATAAAACAGAAATCACAGCTGGGTGCCACAGAACCGAGAGAGTCTGAGAACAAAAGTTACACTTGCTGGCACATGGTATTGGCTTAGTGTTCACCCTAATAGCCTATAGGATGAAAGAGGAATTCATTTCTGTCCTCATAACAATTTTAGTGTTTCTCCTATGGCTGATGGAATGGCAAAATGCTTCAACACAGTGGATAGGTTTCTCCTGATATAGTGGGCCAGCCTGCATCAGTCCCTGCTGCAAGGCAACCATTAGACAACAGTCAGATGGTAAAGCCTTCTATTACATAACAGATAGATATTATTTGATTTCCAAAGGGTGGATCCTTGTCCCATTTCAAATTAAGTTTAGTTCGTAGTTAGGAAACAGACCATACCTTTCTCACAGTAGTTCAACCTAACTATAATAACTGTCAACATACCATAGACGGAAGATTTTAAGACTTACTTATACAATTAATCTAAATTTCAGCAAGTTCAGTACAGTTTGGCACTGTCTATTTAACTAGAACTTTTTTTGGCTTGCATTTCCTTGTTAATCTTTTACACAGATTCCAGAGTTATCCTATGCATGGCAACAAATCTGCCTGAAAAAGTGCTTTAATATTTGAAAAACGGTGCGTCAAGTAACAAACGCAGGAGTGCTGTACTGAAGGAGGATTGCATTCAAAGGTACCTGCCTTTTACAACTGACTGGGAAACCATTGATTATTTTCACAAGATTTTGCTTTCTAAGATCACAGGCAATTTAGCAGCATAGCTGCATTTAGCAGAAGCTATAATGATTCTTCCTTTTAAGACTTTGACATTGCTGCCCTGTATACATTTTCATGCATACAAAACATTCACTTTCAACTCCAGCCAGTCACTTACAAAAGACATTTTTTCCATGTTATCCACCTGTCAGGAGAAGATACGTATTTTGGAGGTGAATTGTTTTAAGACAGAGAAGCAACAGACTGTTTAACATCACTTGTAAGAAGTTAGCAGTATCTCAGTGCTGACATCTTAAAATGACCTACAAACACAACTCGAAGCTACAAGGTTGAAATGCACCTCCAGCTTAACCCTTGGTGTCACGATTTCAGACATATGAAATAGACCAGAAAACAGCCTGGAATTGCTATGCTGTACTGGATTTTTTTGTTTGTTTTCTGTTTCCATACCTAATGGTATGTGCTCTTGTTTGGAAATATGAACATGTAGGACAAGTACGTCCTGTGCTACCAGAGAGCTATCATTCACGTTCATAAACGTTTGGCATGCTGTTTGCATAGCCCTTCTTTTGGGATTTCAAAGTTGGAAAAGAAGGAAAAAAGTCTGGTACAGAAGTAGGAAAACAGGTACTTTGGTGTACCCTGCAAGGTGACGGCTTCAAACCAGCCCAATGCTGGGCCCCGGAGCCTGCTAGGCAAGTAAGGGACGTGGACACACAGGCACAGCCCTGTGGTGGCAGTTGTACTGGGTCTGAGAAGAAACACGGGAAGACAGGCTGAGTGTGGTGGAGCTTAACATGTGGGCTGTGTCTGATATTGACACTGGAACAAAAAAAACCAAACCTGTTTCTTGTCTATAGGTACCCGTGGGCCATAAAAGGAAAGAAAGACAGTGTTAGTAAGAGGATAAGAGAAATAGAGGCAGGGACATTCAGAAAACACACTAGTGGTAAATGAGACACACTGCAAAGAGGATTCCATGCCAAAACTTGTAGTTAAACTAATTGTCAGCTGTAATGAGGAAGGAGCTATTTTACAGATTAAACCTGCAGCTATGTACTCAATAATGAAATGATTTTGTGAAAATATAATGAAATAGCATGTGAATAACCATCACTATCTGTATAACATGTCAGACTGAAATGCTTATAAATGTGTGGCTACTTACCTAAGAATAGACATTCTGCTAAAAACTAAAAGGCCTGTTATGTGCATGTAAATTCTCCTATTAAAGAATGTTTCTGAACATTGCTCCTGCTTTATCTGTCAGCCCATAAGTCCAGAGTTCAAAACAATCTTGATATCTACCTTACTACATTTAAAACCAGGAAGACTGCTTATGAAAATACAAGTGGCATTACTCCCAAATATCATAGATGGCCTCTCTATCATATTGTACTCTGTGCACACAGCTGACAGACTTGGCTTCCAATACTTTACTTATGTCTAGGTTTATATTTGGAAAGTGCACTTGTGTCTTTAAAATCTAAGGCTTACATAGTGTGAAATTAATGACATTGTAAAAACGAGAATTAAAAAAAAAATAATATTCTTTCCCTTTTGAATAATCAGCTCACTACATTTCACAGAATCACAGAATTATCGAGGTTGGAAAAGACCTAGAAGATCATCCAGTCCAACCATTACCAATACTTCCCAGCTAAATCATACCCCTCAACGCAACATCCAAACGTTTCTTGAACACTCCCATGGTCGGTGACTCCACCACCTCCCTGGGCAGTGCATTCCAATGCCTGACTACCCTTTCCGAGTAGTAATACTTCCTAATGTCCAGCCTGAACCTCCCCTGGCGCAGCTTGAAACCATTCCCTCTAGTTCTATCACTGATTACACGAGAGAAGAGGCCAACCCCCAGCTCACCACAACCTCCCTTCAGGAAGTTATAGAGAGCTATAAGGTCTCCCCTGAGCCTCCTCTTCTCCAGGCTGAACAATCCCAGCTCCCTCAACCGCTCCTCATAAGGCCCGTGCTCCAGACCCCTCACAAGCTTCGTAGCCCTCCTCTGAACACGTTCCAGGGCCTCAATGTCTTTCTTGCAGTGAGGGGCCCAAAACAGAACACAGTACTCGAGGTGCGGCTGCACCAATGCCGAGTACAGGGGGACAATTACCTCCCTGTTCCTGCTAGTAACGCTGTTTTTGATGCAAGCCAGGATGCCGTTGGCCTTCTTGGCCACCCGGGCACACTGTCGGCTCATGTTCAGCCGAGCATCAATCAGTACCCCCAGGTCTGTTTCCTCAACACAGTCCTCCAGCCACTCCGCCCCAAACCTATAGCGCTGCCTGGGGTTGTTGTGGCCAAAATAAAAATAATCTGCATCTAAAAAGAGTGAAAATTATGTATTTGCAAGTTGATACCATTAATTGTCTGCTGAAACTGATGTACTGGATCATGAGTACCACATGATCCAACAAATCAAAACCAGATGCTCAGTTTGTAAACTAAGATTTGTTTATGACAAATTTTTACTTAAAAATCATAGGATCACAGAATGACTTGGGCTGAAAGGGACCTTAAAGCCCACTCAGTCCCAAGACCCTGCTGTGAGCAGGACTACCACTCACCAGAACAAGCTGCCAAGGCCCCCTTCCAAAATGGCCTTGAGTGCCTCCTGGGCTGGGGCACCCACAACTCCTCTGGGCAGAAATATTTGAAGAGATACCATCTTTAGTTGTTTTTCCTGCACTTGGTTGCTGCTAAAAATAGTGGAATTCTGGTCTGTGATTAGCATTTCAGCAGGCAATTAATAAGCATGTAGCCAGTAATAATAAAAGGTACAATAACCAGGATACAAAAACACAGTCAACCCCCACATGAGGGGCAGCAACTACAGTGACTTGCTACAAGTGAAAAACCTTGGTGGTAGTCTTGCGTTGCTGTTCTCTCTTTGTAGTTCCAAGACTGCAGGTACAGAGTGTCAATTTTCCACAGTTTTAAAAACTTTAATAAAATAGAAGAACTAAGACTTGTCTCTTTACTGAACTATAGTAAAAACAGTGTCTGATAAACAGATATAGGTCTCCCAACTCAAGCCTTCAAACGTATTTAAACTTGCATAACAAAAAAGCCAACAATAAGGAAAGAGTAGTATGGTACTATGGGGTACGCAAGGATACAAAAGGTGAGATCATGTGCTCTGTTGTAAATTCACCATTTGATTTTCTTTTTAGGAAACATGTTTTAAATGTTACTTTACATCCCCTAGTTGAGGGCCTGGACTGATAAACCTAGGTTCACTCTGTAGAGCACAACAATGCTGGCAAGCACTGGGAGAAGGCAGATGATGCTTTTGTAACATATGTGTATTGAAGCTGTTGAACTGAGCGTGTCTGAGTCACACTCAGATTATGTCTTTTCAGAAGGTCCTCTGATAGAAGAAAGTTAGCAGGGCAGGTTTGGGCTTTGAATACACTTCATTTTTCTGCAGAAATAACTGTGTAGCTGCCTAGAGCTTTCAAAAGTCAGCATGCTGGTTTGAAAGAAAAATGTGTTTCTCAGGACATGCAGCTGTGCACTGACCCAATCAATTTCTGTCTGCCTTCCTGAATAGCTGTGTGCACCAGGGGCCTACCACAAAATCTGAATGCCTTCTGTAAAGCCCAGAAGGAATTTAAAATTTGTTCTTTCTCCTTCTGCTTCACGCCCCTCAGCATAAACATCGCCACTTGCTTAAGGAAAGCACACCAGAAATACCACAACTTCATAAAACTACACTTAAAAACAAGCCAGAAAAGAAGGAACAGAACAGACAAATTTTCTGTATGGGCTGTTCACTTATTGGCTCGTGACAGATCTGTGAAGAACAGAGGAGGAAAGGTAGATCAAGAAAATACTTAAAGGGTATTTTTCATCAGGATGCTCCTATTCTTAAATGGAGAATCAACGATTTTGATTCATAGTACACAAGAACTCTGGAAATCACAGGTCTGAATCCTGGAACTCAAGATATTTTTAGTCAATATAGCAATTAAAATACTCAACACCAAACAAAAAAAAAAATTAATATCAATTGGCCTTTCTCATCTCCCATATGCAATAGCCAGCTATAACATCCAGAAACATTAAATAGCCTCTGTCTTGTAGAGCAAAACAGTGGCATCTTACTTGGATCAGAAAATGATTTTGTATTTCTTGATAAAAAATTTAAATCACTGCCAGGGGGTGGAGCTAAAGAGCCACACACAAGCATAAAAAGGGATGGAAGGTTTCTTTGTAGTTGTATGGAGTATGTGAATTAACAAAAGTCAGTCTGTTATAATTCTTTTTTATAGGCAAGTGTTAAGACATAGTACATTTGACTCAATGCAAAGGAAGAAGCAAGTACATTTTGGGCTACATTCAGTCCTGTCACAAGAAGGAATAACTCCAGTGGATTCAAAACTGAATTTTTCTTCCACTGAAAGAGACATGGCAGTGATTCTTTCCAGTTCCTTCAGAAAAGGAAGAGAACACGCAGCTAGAAAGGCATTCTTGCCCAATTTATTTTATGCTGTATGCAGATGATTTAAACAGCTCCCAGCAAAAGTGCTGGAGGCTTAGTCCTGCAGTGCTTGTTGAAGTACGAAGAGACAGAGGATCACAACAAAGGTGAAGGCATGTGCCTTCATGTTTCTGAAAGGATGAACAGTTTCACAGAAAAACTCCACAGTGCTATTTTAAAAGAACAGAGAAAGGGCTGCTGAAGAGAAATTGCACATGGGCATGCTGTGCTGAGAAGTAGGGAAACTCTATAATTTAAGGTCCACCTGTTATTGTTCTGAAAGCTTTTTCCAGCATAAGGAACACAAAAGTTCCTGCCTGCTAGCTTTTCGTGTGCCTGGAGGTTTTTTTTGTTTGTTTTTCCCCCCTCTTCTTTCCCAAAAGATGCTGGCCTCCTTTACAGAGGCTTGAACATCCTCCTACCCTGATCCACAGGTTTAATATTCTCTGGATACCTGCACAGACCTCATCTGTTCACTCTAAAATCTAAACTATTATGCTGATAAAATTCAGTCTTTGTCCACCGTGTGAATCCAGATGTGATGTGGATAAGTTTGGGATACCCAGGTAAAGATAGCTACACAGCAACTCCATCATTTGTGCATTGCTAGAGCTGATATCCTCATTGTAGGAATTCAGCCACTAAAGAAAGTCACAAGCTTATGAGTAGTTTTGATTCAGCACCCTGCAGCTATTGTTCAATCACAGAACATTCATTTTTAAAATCAATTGGTACTGGTTCATTTTGCAATAGGGAAACAGGAATGAGTTGGATGTTAAGAACCAGGGACACTGTACAGATGCAGACTGAAAATGGAGAGATAATGTTCCTCATTTTGACTGGCTTATGTTGATACTATTCATATAACTACCACAATAAAAAAAAAAAAAAAAAGATCTCTTCAGCCCCTTTTTTCATTCAGGGGACAGAATAGAACTTATTTCCTTTTCTCAGTTGATAATAGTTAATTGGTAGGCAACATAGCCTGGCAAGATATCTTGAGGAATGCTTGTTAACCACAACTCTGAACTAAATCCTTTGGTTTCTGAGCTTATTTAAGCTGAAATCACTGAGCAGAATGCATCCTGAAATTATTTTCCAAATGAATACTACATACACAAACCCTGCTCATCTTCTGCTCCATTATTTTTATCTGTTAAAGAAAAACAATCTTCATATTTCTACACAGCTTCTGGAGACATACCTCCTTTTTCTCACTGGTCTAAAAAAAAACAAACCAAAACCAGTATGTGATGTATTTGAAAATGAGCTTTATCTCAAAATCTGGACAACCTATATAGTATTATTTAACTACAGCTGGACAGCTACAACAAATATAGGGTGATAGAAAGTACAGCAGCAACAGCAGGGTGGCAGAACCCCAGGCTACATAAAGTGAGGATAAGCCCTGGTGCAGCAGCCAGGGTTGCAGAAATAAAGGGGAAAAAAAAAAAAAAATCCACTTACCCTTAAGAAGCCCCAGGTAGGTAGGGATAGCCAGCAAGAAATCTTTACCTCCCCTGCCAATCCTTAAATGAGATCTGGGAAGGGGTGGATCCTGGCTCCACCCTTTCCAGTCACTCAGGTGCACTGCATACACCTGAACTCCTCTGGGTTGGCCCTGCCTTCCACCAGGTGCTCAATCGTTGGTTCAAGTTGTAACTTAGGACTTCTGCTACAACAGCATACAGGCTGGTACGATGGAGGAATTTAAACTAAATCATCTGTGCTGTCTTTGGCTTCTTTACCATGACGCTAAAATAGCAGAGGTTACTATTAGTCTCACAGTGTTTCACTGAAAACATACTCTTCCTACAGGAATACAGGAACCATATAAACTTACTATTATATTAAATTGATTAGTCTTTGCTTTTGCAACTCTTCTTGGATTAACGCAGTCAGAGTTATTCCTCTGCTTGTCCTGCAAGACCTCTGCAGCTTCTAGAGAAAGTGATTTTCCAGAATGCATTCTCATAATACCTTTCTGATCATCAACATTGTTAAGTCAGTTAGTGACAACTGTGGAATCACAGGTAGGCAGTAATCTGTTTCAGAATTTAATTAATATTCAATAACAGGTATATTAGGTTCAATGAGGAGTGTGAGGATGAACATGCAGGACATTAAAATTAAAGTGATACAGTTGTGCCTCTAACCACTAATGGTTTTTCTAACTATGTCCAGTGAAGCACCTTGAATTTTATTGTTATACAGAACATACAAGACTGGATATACAAGAATTTGAACAGCAAGTGTAAACATAGACAGTGGCAATTGGAAACTCTACTGTTAAACTCTGATAGCTTTCTCTTACTCCATAAAGTACAAAGGAAAACACCAATGTTCCAAATTATGCAAAAGACCAGTGGTTTAAATTTTTAGGGGAAAATGGCAGCATGTTTTAAAAACAACATACGAACACAGACCAGGCAGGTACATACATCTATTCTGGTTTATGTGTGATGAGTGCTGCAGGTCTCACTGAGAGTATGCAGAGTATGCCCTTAGGGTACAATCGGTGCCTTTGCCTCTCCCCACTCACCTCCTGCCTTCCTGTATCTGGAGAAGAGGAACAAAAGGGAGTGAAAGGGCATCCTGATCTACTAGATCAGGCCAAGAGCTTGTCAAGGTTAGTTTTTAGATCAGGTTCTTCATGTCAGAAAGAAAAAATTAATAAAAACTCTTTATTGTCACCTTTCTGAGCCACTGCACCCTTTTCTAACCCACATCCCTTCACCATACTGCCCTCATCACGCAATGTGCATATGTAGTGATAGTAAATGTGCTGGAAATGCACTGTTGTGAACAGCTGTAGGCTGCTGTGTCTTTAATGAAGTTGACTGCAGCCATGCAGCAAACTTTGAGTGAGACAGAGTTTGGTGGCTTTGTAGTCCTTTGCTCATCCTCAGCTTTCTTGACAGTATGTCAAGACATCTGTACTTGTGAGTGCTATTTCTGTTCACAAATAACTTTTCATTCCTATTTGCAGAGAGATGGAAGAAAGAACTAAGGGCAAAGCTCACAAAGGAAAGCTCAAAGCCAGATGGAGATTCATATACCACATGATGAAGAGGCTCTTACTTATAGTCTAAGCACTGTCCTGCCCTGCATCTACTTGGAGCAGTGACTGAGCACTGCCTTCCTGAACAGACGAATTGCCTGATATTCCACTGTTGGACTATATAGATCAAACTGCCTGCTAATAATTCATTACCTCTTGTGGAATACAGTGCTGGCAAAATAAAAGATTTGTGGGGGCAGTTCTGCTTTCTGACAGAGCACCCTAGGCCTGAGATGTCATGCTGGTTTCAGCCTTCTGCATGAGAACTAATAGCTCTGCACTTCAGAAGTGGGGCAAGAGTTGACAGATTGCCTGCATGCAGCTCCCACAAACAACTTATGGAGATCAGGGTGCTGCTGTGAAGATGTGTAGGAACTACTCTCAGAACTGACAGCCTCCAAGTAGCTAGCCTTGATAGCTCCTTTATACTCTAAACTTATGGATTTTTAAATTATTCGGAGAGTTTTGTTATCTGTGTTTTTTTTCCCCTCTGAATAGTTGAGATATTTCAGTAGGGGAATTTACATTACAGAATTTAGAGGGCTGCTGTTCCCTGTTTGTTCATTCTCTATCTGGAATTCCCTCCCTTTTCTTATTAATGATTTGATGTCTTTCTGAGGAGAATGAATGCAAAAAGAATAAGACCTAATGGTGCAGGTTAGTTATCCATGAAACTTCTCTGTATTTAATTATAACAGTTGGTATCTTCCTGCTTAGTATGACTGGTACAGTAAATCTAAAGAGAATGAATATTTTTTTCTATATGGAACTCTACATAACAAGTAGCCTGCAAACTGGACAAATCTGTATGTGTAGCATAGCATTTTCCTCCTGAGAGATCCTGGAAATTTAGATTAAAAAAAAAAGATTTAATTATTTGGACTGGGATGGAAGAATAATGCCTAGTAGTGTGTACACATAAGCTTTGGAGCACATTTACAGTAGTACGAAGATTCCTGATTCAAGATCAGCAGGTAAACATTACTGATGAGATGGGATACACAAATCCTAACATGGGCGAAACAAAGAGCAGCTATAGGGATATTCATTCTTCCCTGCCACTTCTCCACAGTGCTTCAGAGGGTGAGAATGATTGTGGAAAAGCAGGCTTGTACAGAGCCTGACACACTGCCTTCTGCTTCTGGAGGAATGATGCTGCAGGCAAAGTTAGCTAGCAGGTGTCTCCCAGGAAGTAAATGATACACATTTCCTACAAATAATGTACCAAAAGGCATGGATTTGAATTGAAGACTACTTAAAATCCCTTGATGGAAAGGCCTCCTCCTCCTCCTGCTTATTCATTGTTTAATTTCCTTTATTATTGTGAAATCAATAGTCACTCCACCCTAACTGAGGCAGAGCAGAGCGCACCCCAGCCTGAGGCTGACAGACACAGGACATGGATGGCTTTGTCCCACCACGGGAAGATGGTGGCACACTCCATATCCTCTGTCTGGACTTTGAAGACTAGTGATTTTTTTCATGATCACGATGTTGTTTTGGATTTGTTCATCAGTTCACACTAGAGTGGGAGAAACTAGAGATAGACAGAAGACACTTTGATTTACTGAACTGAGATGTGATAATAGCAGACTTCCAAGAGCTATAGAAGGACATGGTTTGTGAAGTCAGGAATGTACCCTGCAATGTTCCATCCTATCTATGGGAACTTCTGTCTCAAATAATACTACTGTGCATTTGAAATTTAAGGACTATGCACGTCAGATAATGACTATTTGCCTAGATGGGAAGGGGGCTCTCTATCTTTCATTGTATTTCTACCTTTCCCAGCCAAATTTGCTTCCACTTAATACAATAGCAGCAGAATTGTGGCTGGTCATTTTGGAATGAAGAAAACTATTCTCAAGTTGTATTGCCAGTATAAATAGAGAAGGAGCAATACCTCAAGCATAGAGTAACAACAGAAAAAAAGGTTTAGAAAGTACCCTATTGTATCGCCTATTGTATCATTTCTATGCTGTTGACATGAGAGAATGTTCTTAGACTTCTAATGAAGGCGAAGCTGCTGCTTCCCCTATCTATCTGTTCCAGTACTCCCCTTTTCTTAAGATTAGAAGGTTTTTCTAATCACATGACCAGAATCTTTCTTGTAACACAGGCCTGGGCCATCATCCCCTCCATCAGGAAAAAAATGAGAACAGTCTCTTCTTTCCCTTTACAAACCAGCGTCTGTGTGTCTGGAGATCTCAGCAGGTTTTGCTCAGTCTTTTTCTCCCCAGTGTGTTCAGTCTTTGCTCATCACCATTTTTTTCCAGCCCTATGCTCTTATTGCTTTCCTCTGGTTTTTCTCCAATAGTCCACACTGCCAGGAGTACCAAGAGCTCACAAAAGCTTCTGTATTGTTGCAGAACAGCACTGCAGCACAATGACACAGAAGTATGCCTTGAGTAAGTGGGGGAAGGAATGCAGGAAGGAGCCTTCAGCTGCAGTGCCTTGGCATTGCTGAGGGGAACTCTGGATGGCAGGATATGGCCATTTCCACAGCATATCCCTAACTAGGCCACTATTAAGCCTTTGCACTACATTTAGCACACATACACAGAAAAAAAAAAAAAAAAAACAGTAGTAAAAGATGATAGTTTCTCTACAGGATGGGCTTATGTGAAAGTGATGCAAGACCAAAGCTTCAGGAAGGGTAAAAAAAAAGATCATTTTCCTCTTCTTATGCCCTGTCTACATAATAGTGTAATTTTTTAAATTACTGTAGTTAGAAGTAATATAAATCCTTTAAAAATCCAGTTAATTCAATAATTGAATTATGATAAAGCCATATACATCAGTTACAAACCAAATCAATTCCCATGGAATATGGACCAATTTAACTAAAGCCATACCCATGCCCAAGCTGTAACCAACACAACATGGCCCTGCTGTGTCACCAGGGGTTTAATAAGCCATTATCCTCTTGACATTTTACAATCAAATGATATCAAATCAAAGATGTTATTTGAGACTGATATCTGTAACAAATCAGTGGTATTTAGAAATGAGAGTTTTATTTTAAAATTGCTATTGTTTATAATGTATTTATTGTACACATGCATAAACTAAATCTATCACTGTTACCTTTCACAAAGAAATCTCAGAACATGAAACAGCTAATTTGAAAAAAAAGTAAAATCCTCATAAGCAACATATAAAGAAAAGAATTGTTTCCAAGAGGAAATGGAGATACAGAAAAAAATGGTGTCAAATACTTTCCAAAATACATATCTTTGAAGTTCTGAAATAGGACTTAAAAAAATAGCAGGAGGCAGAACTGAAAGCACGGAGCATTTACATGCTTGGAGATTTTTAGGAGAAATATCAACAGCCCTACATGGCAGCAGCAGGAGGCACTGATATGACACAGAAAAGAACTGTGCTGCCAGCTGAATTAAGAGGGATAAGAGCTTTCTTCTGACCCTGCTCCTCAAGTACAAATTTCTGAGCTATTGCCTGTAAATTACAAAGCTTTGATTTTTCAGTGCCCAATTTAATACATACTTTGACCTTTCAATGTGCCATATGAAGCTTTGATCCTTACCAGCCAACTGTCAGAGTGAACTTTGCATAAGATGAAAACAATACATTTCAAAATCATGTTCACCCTCTCTTAAAAAAGCCCAGAAAATCTTTCCGAGATGGGGAAAACTCATCTTTAGATGCTGCCTCAGGGTAAATGCTAGAGTAGAACTACATGTACATAGGTTGCTCCAAAAGTAACGTCTCTTGTTTATTTCCATAGAAATTGCAACAGCTACAAAGAGCACAAGAACACTATTTGATAGAGAAAATTCTCAGCTTCAAAATGATTATTTTTTCAACATAGTCACCACCACTCTTTGTTCACTATAAACATGCAGCAAGTATTGATGAGTGTCAGTGGGTGCCATTTTTTCCACATGGAGGAATTCAGTGACACTCTTTTGCTTTCTACGTACTCCCGTGTCATACATTATTTTGCCATACTGCCCTTCTGCTGCCATTTGTCACATGGCAAGAAGATGCAATAGAATATTGTTGGGAAGGTTCAGCCTCTACTGCCATGCCACCAGCATCCCCCTCTGACACTGTGGGCCAACATAACAAAATAGGAGGTATTATGTTTGGGGCAACCCACATAGATACAGTCAGAAATATTGGTAATCAGATCCTGTATGGCTGATAAAATACCCAGATTATACAGGAAGAAATAATCAGACAAAATGAATGAAAATTTAGTGAGAATGTTCTTATTTCAGCCCTACCTTGGAAAGCACGGGAAGAAGACAAAAATGGCAGATCATGGCTTAAAGAATGGCTATCTCTGGAACAGGTAAGTGGTTCTGTAGCCTAATACAACTTCATGTTGAGAAGGTGAGTTCAAAATGTATAGCTCTTTTCAATCAAGAACAGTTTAGAAGCAGGTCATTTTGAATCAGCCTGAAAATAGCAAAAAAGTCATACAAAGTCCAGTTGATATTTTTATTCCCATTAATGCTGGGGAAGTTAAACTCCACCAAACAAATTCAAAAGCCTAAATTAAAAAAGCTCAAAAATGTGAAAATAAAGTTTGTAGCAGGAAGTACTTCATTTTTTATTTGCCTTGGCCCTTTTCTATCTAAAAGTCGCAGAAAACCAGATCCCAATGTTCCTAAGATTATGTAATGTATTGTGTAATGCCTTTCATGCCTGGAATCCCTACACAATTTTATATTATACACTACAACCTATTTTCATCAGTTTTAAATGTAACGAAAGTTCCAAACTTATCCTAAAAAAACCATAGGTGTTTTATGTTTAGCATAGATGGATGCTGCTGCTTCTCCTATCTTTTTCTTTTTAATACAAAATACTATAAAATTTCTAGTTTTTGGAAAAAAAATAAAAACTGCACAAATTGAGATTTCCTGTGCTATGTGTGAACTGCAACATTTACCAATACAGTGGCTGCGCTGGTGGTATTTAGCTCACTACTTTGCAGTGCATGGTTGAAACCTGAAATATCAGTTTGCAGTCTTCTCTGATAGATCCTTCAAAAGAATTCTTTGGAGCTGCAAGCTTTGATATCAGTTTAAAGTAAGGTTTTGTCAGTTTTAAAAGTCATTTTTTTTCCTACTCTGCAAAGTGACTCTAGAAATAGCATCCCTGGTACCACAGCCCTCCTTCATCTGTGATTTCTCTCAGATTTATTTAGTTCCCAAGGTAGAAGCTTTGCTGGCTTTCTTCTCACTGCTGTTAGGCGTACATTCCCCTCAGTCACTGAAAATCCACCTGTGTAAATGTTTTGAAATCATTATAAGTAGTCTAAGAGTCTAGATTTCTCTGCCCCTTTTTATCTATGGACGCATGATGTCACTTAGATCACAGCTGACTTTTCTCCCATGGCTCTGTATGATTAATAGAACTGAAAATCTGTACCCAAATCACTGCAGTGACAGGACTTCAAAACCCAGCAGGAAATTCACCTTGTGCTTGTGCTAAGCACAGAACTCAAAGGAGGGGGCACTGATCCTCTGACTCCAAGCAGCTTGGAAACATAGTTTCTGGCATTTGAGCATAGTTAGCATGTCTGAACAGAAAAAAACGTGTTAATTCCTGGTTTTTACACTATGCAAAGGACTGGGAGGGGTGGCAAAGGACCTTAAGCTGGTTGTAAAGATTCTGAATCAGTTATCCTCAGAGAACTCAAGCTGATTTTGCTGCCAGTTTATGCCAGCTCTGCTAGCTGACCTTCTCAACTGCTGGCATAAATTGCTGCAACACACCCCTAAATTTCCTCCACAGCGAGCAGATTTGTTGAATTAGAAGGTACAATCCTTAGATAGCTATTTTTCTGGGTGACATGCAGAGGCCAGGAAAGAAGGAAAGTGCTTCAACTTGATTTGTGCTGCATGAGGGACCAAAGTGTCACAACAGCCAGCCCTGTCCGCTGCACTTTGGTGGTTGGGAGGACAGCAGGAGGACTGCTCCATAATGAGGGGAGACAGGCACAGAAAGGGAACAGAACTGTGATTACAGAAGAGAAACTGAATTGCCTGACAGTGTCACACTGAGAAAGAAAAAGAAGGGGAGGATTAACGACAGGATCGGAAGATATGTCTCCTGCTCTGTGACTCCAGCATGGCCCTGCTGGCAAACCAAGGGACTAGGGTTGAGAGTGAAATAGTCTTTGGCTTGGGGACAGATGATGAAGCCCTGTGAATCACTGCTGATGATTCCTGCTTTCATTATGATGGTGTTATTTGTCTGTGGATTTTAAGGACCTATTTTCAGCATGGCATTTCCTTGGTAACCGCAATCCGTATAGTTGCAAATGCTTTTCATGTAAGACTTGGCAGTGCTAGAGAATGAAGTCCTATGTGCAACTGTAGGAAGAAGCCAGATTGAATAAATTGAGACAAATTTCCCTTACCTCTTCTGTGCTATTATTAAAAGGCTACTAATTAGAGATATGGGATAATGTCCCTAGACTTTAGCTATCCTTACTGGAGCTGCAGTGGGACTATTTGGAAACAAAAGGGAGAAAGGATGAGGTTGTAAATGAGAGGGATCTTTCAGCACTACCAATTAAACAGTGCCTTAAGTACTGTCTTTACATTTGCTGTCATCCAGAGACCTGATGATAATTTATAGGAAGAAATCACATGGAAAATCACATGATAACACTCCTGTAACCTTAAATGATTGCAGCACACCAGGAGTCAACTAAAATCAGATGAAGTAATTTTCACTTTGATTCCAAATCTGCATTAAAAATGAGCTTTGATTCAGCTGGGGAAGGCAGAGCCAAAAGAGTTTTCTCTGAGGTTTGTCTTCGTGTTACCCAGTGCCTTCTGACTTTCTGTGATTCCTTCTGCTCCTGTCTCACTGGTTTTTCATACTTTTTGCTTGCTTAATAATCAGAATTTTGTTTTAAAATAAGGAATTTGTTGTAACAAAACTGGGGAGGATATATGTGTCAAATTCTGATACTAGCAGCCAGACAACATGTATTGATGAGCACTCACGTATCAGACAAGTCAAATGTGAGACAACTAAGTTCAAGCATTGGAAAAACTCACTAAGTTTGATCCAGAACCTGTGCCAACAGGCTTCAAGAGACAGCGGCTAACTAAAAAGCTTTTATTCAAATGTCTGGACCTTCAAACTAATTTCATATTAAATAGACTCTGTTGGGAACAAATTTTGAGAACGTTCTATGTTAGCACCTGTAGTTCACTTTGCAGATGTTCTTCATCTCAGTACAATTCTGCTACTCCAGAAGTACCCCAAAACACCTATCCATATTTAAAGGACTTCCTATTGTGTATCAAAATGGGCTATTTTATCCTTATTGCTGAATCAAATATGCCAAAATAATTTATCAAAACTGCATCATTACATATAGACAGTTTTTGAAATTGTCGCATATAACTTCATTAAACTTTCAGCCTGGACTGTAATTTGAGGGAAGAAAAATAACTGTAAGTGAAAAAATTCTGTATTATTAGATCATCCAGGTGGTAAACATATTCTCCAAAAAAGTCATCTAATCAGTGTTTCAGTCATCAGATTTAAATTGTAAATGAAACTCTTGTCTGTACATTAGAAAAGCACATGCCATGTTTTGTTAACATAATCAGAAAAATGGAGCTGCCACAAACCCTTTCCCCATCTGCCAGTCATTGCATTAAATGCTTCTGCAATTTTATTAGAATTCTCTGTCTCTGCAGATCCTGCTCAACTGTGAAATTGGAATTGCAAACAGAAATATTACGTTTCTGCTTACAGTAGTGGATAAAAGGTCCTATTTTGACATGTGGAGAGACAGGGAAAGGTTTTGTTGTTGTTGTTGTTGTTGTTTAAGGTAAAAGGACAGTACAGTGAATTTCCCCCAATGTAAGTATGAGGCAGAAGGTAAGAAAGCAAATGTTTCCTTTATATGACATTTTTCTGTGACAGCAGGTAGAAATGAAGAGGCTTGAAGCAGCTTTCTGGCAGCAGCATTAACAAAGGACAAAAAACTGCCTGTCCTTCCTGTCCTGGGAGCAGGATGCTGGCTGAAGGTTAATAAGCCTGAGCTGCTCGTGCTGCTGCAGCCACTGCCTCTGCTCAGGCTGCAGTACTGGATGAGCAGAGCTTGGTGAAGGTGCAGGCAAGTCCTGCAGCTTAAATCCTTGATGGAGCCCTGTTCTTAGTGTATACTTGCTGCAATGCTTTGGTTAATGCAAGAGGTGTTTGGGAGGATTTATCTAGTTCTGGTAATATCACCTGTGCTGGGTATTGCTGATTTCTACTATTTCTGAAAATGACAAAACACAGTCATCAAAAACAGCTTGGCAAATTCAGTGGTTGAACCAACTCATCTAAGTGGCAAATGTTTTTATATCTTTCTTAACTAAAGTTCATGATTTAGGACGTTTCTCTAATTTCTAATTCTCCTTTCTTCCCAACCTCATGGTATGTCTCCATTTCCTTATTAGACTGTTCAAGAGTTAAATACAGTTTTGTGCTTGCTCATTTTCAGTTTGCCTACACAGCACATTTCCTTCTCTGATGGAAAAAGAGAAGTATGAAAATGGAAAAAGGGACATGGAAAGACTCTCCAGTTTTTCAACCCCCCTTGCAAGCACCTCACTTCCACCATTCAAAACAGAGTAGAGACAGAAAGAGTGATCTGTGGGTTCTCAGGAAAAAAAAAAAAATAAAAATCAAACAAACAAACAAGATTCCCCCAACAAATCTGTTTTTTTTTTCTTGTTGATTTCAGTAATCTCAGTCATGAAATCTAATCAATCCTGCATCAGCAATACCTGATTTTTCAGTTCCTTGCACTGACTGACATTCAACTGCAAACAAAACACTACGGCAAAAATAGAAGCTATGCAAACTTAATCGAACATTCCTTAAGGCCTATTGCTGTTTCCTTTCAGGGGAATTAATGTCTCTAGTGTTTTCTGAGTACACTATTCAGAACTGTTCAAAGATTTCTGTCTTTTTCTGCAACTGTTCCTACACTAATGTCTCTCTTTCCCTTGGATCAAAGTCTTGGTCTACTTTTCTTTCTCACTACAACTGGATTTTGGTCTCAGCCATGGCTTCTTGGCATTCTTACCTAGTATGGCCCACCCAAACGATACACGGAAATATGCAGTCAGAGGAGTAATTTCATCACTAACTGGCAGAGGACAAAGCATCTGCAGCTGATGCCACTCCCAAATGCCCTCATGAGGACTTCGTGAATGCTGCATATCAGCCTGCTATCTTCCTCTTTCTTTCCCTAATAAGATTTATCCCCAGCAATTTTTAAAGAAATGTCAGTGGGGCTGTGTTCTTCTCAAGGGCCCCCTCTCTTTCCCCTTTGTCCTGCTTCTCTCCTCCCACCCTCTCAGGCTTACTACCTTTTCCTTCTGCTTCCTCCTTCCCTGAGAGCACAGTCTATAGGTACCTCTATTCTCCCTGCTGCCAGCGCACACTGAGGTTTTACTCAAGAAAGGAGCAAAAGGCAAACACTCTCCTTGCTCTTTTAGAGGTAAGTAACCTTCTCTTTTCTTCAGCCTGGTCTGACCTGATGCCTGACAGCTAGTTAGAGGATAGATGCCTCTCTGAGCAAACTCGGGGGATTTTATTTGCAATTTAGCGTGCATGCATATATTTGTGTGTGCATGCATACAGGGTTTTAGATACTAGTACTTTCAGATAAACCATAAAAGCTAAAGGTAACTTTTCTTTGCTCCCCTTCCTCCTTCTCCATCTTGCAATATATGAACATAAGTACATCATTTTCTCTGCTAGAGCATCTTGAAGTCATGTAGGCTTGATTCATAATTATTTACATAAGTGCAGTGTTGCTAAGATGCAGTAACAACAGTGGAAAACCTGTATATGCAGACACTTAGCTTCCATAGAAGGCTGGCGGTGATTTCACACTCATCCAGTTTCCCCCAATCAGATTCACACAGTGATGAACAATGAACCCAGTGAAACTCTGAAATGGCCTTCCAAATGTTCCCAGATAAAGGAAGTGGGCAGCATATGAATAGCTCCAATATTTTGCAGTCACAATACAGCACGTAACTTAATTATTTTACAGCAGAGACATTTTTATATTTCTACAAGCTTCTCTATAACCATTTGTTAAAATTGAACCTTCCTGGCAAGACCTACTCTGCATTTCCAGATTCCGTTTCCATACACAACAAGCAAATGGTACCTTCAGTCTAAACAATTTCACTTTGCATCAAAGATAACCAGTGAAAAACCAAAAACTAACACAAATTTGTTAGAGACTACCTGACGTGGAGATTTCTGTTTCTTGAATTTCTTCACAGTACTGTCATCAAGCAGATCTGTTTGTATCTTGAAGTGTTGCATGAAGAAAATAATTCTGAAAAATACCATATTTGTAACACTGTTATGATGTCTGCCCTCATCCACTCTCCCTTTCCATATGTGGTGACCTTTGTTTTTTGGGACAACTTGGAAATGTGATACTAAGCTTATTATGGCATTCACTGCTATGACCTTGATATAGAACTAAATAATAAAAAATGGACAAAGCTAAAAGTTGTGTAATAACAGTGAATGAACAAAGACCTGAAAAGTAATTTAACTGACTTTCTGCAAATGTAGCTTTTTCGATACATAAAGCAACCTCCAACAAAGCCAAGTCAAAGAACTTCAAACTAAGAGTTGGCAATGTCACTGGAATTGCTTTACTGACCTAAAGCCAGAGCACATTTCTTGCAGATGTAGGCGTGGATGTGTTTTACTGAATGTAAACTGCACAAGATATTTGAATTTAGTTTATAGTGAATATATCATAATAAGCAGAGATAACATATTTTAGCTTGCAATCTTAATTCAGTATTCCCAGGCTTATAGGTTTTGATTAAACTTGACATTTTTTTACTGTTCTTAAGAGTTCTTATTGGGAGTGGCCAAATTCCCTAAGATTGATCATATGTCATGGTTTTATGGTCATCCGTATTCCACGTCATAACGTCATGCAGTGCACTGGGAATTAAAATGTTAATGTCCCAGTTCCGCATACCAAAGAGAAGAAACTACATTCCCCAGAAGACTGTTCACTGTGCTGGTATCATTCCTGCACAGGGGGGGAACACATATAAGGCGTTGTGGGGCCATCTGATGCTCTCTCTCGCTTTCCTTTGGCTGTCCTCCCTGCTGCTCAACTTGACTGTCGCATCTACATCTCAGCATTAGCGTAAGGCCTTCTTTTTTTTTTTTTTTTTTCAGACAATCTTTTTTTTTTTTTTTTTTCATTATATCTGATTTGGTAAATCCCAATTCTAATTATACTGTATTATACTGTCTTATCTTGTTTTTTCAATACTCTATTTAGTAAATTAGTTTATTTCTCATCACATTGTTGCCGTTTTTTTCAAATAATTTGTGGTCCCTTGTTTTCCTATCTCTGGAGGCGCAGATTCTGAAAAATCCCTCCACCCTGCTCGTCACAGAACCGGGCCGAACCAGCCCGTAAACCATTGACATCATACAAGCCTGTTTGAACATGACTGGACCTGTAGTGCCAAGGTGAGTATTAACCCTTTAATGCAACAGAAGGCTCTACAGGGTTTTCCCTGTAGCCCAACTTATATTTTTTTAAAGCACAATACATAAATAAATGTTTATAATCAGGAGTTACAATCAACAATGGTAACACAGTTATAGTATAACAGGACTTTAAACTGGAGTTATTTCTTTCCATCAAAATTTATTATTGAAAAAATAGGACAGAAATAATACAAGAGACAAAGTAAGGAGTATCAGATATCCTTTTCTTAACGGATGGCAGATCATCTTTAATGCCACATAGCTGAGCATGTAACTCTGTCCAAGGATGCTAAAAATAGAGTTTCAGTACTACTTCACAGGTGAGCTCTGGACTGAGACACTAGGGCTGATACCCTGCTCTGGCTTTAAGTGAATCTCACTGTGAGATCTGGATGGCATTCAGGTGAGAATAAGGGGTGACTCTGCTGAAGTCAACAGAGCTGTGCCTACTTACGCCAAATGACAATCTGGCCCATATTGCTGTTTTTTATTAGAGTTAAGTCAAAACTGCTGCTTTATATGTATCGATTAATCAAAGTGATACATAAAACATATGGATCCAAGAGGAGCAGGGTAAAGGATGACATCTTCCAGCAGTCTTATCACATTAATATTAAGTCATCATCACTATCATATAATACTTAATGGAAGCATATTTCAATCAGGTGTACAAAGCCACAGGGATACAGTCATCGCTATTAGGTTGATGCAAACAGCTGTCCACTTCGGATAAATTTAATGACCTACACCAGATGCTGCTGAAAACCGGTTCCAGAAATCCAGTAACCTGACTCTCCTCCTGACATATTCAAGCTCCAGCTTCCAAACTAAGCTTTTCATCTTTTAACAATGCTTGTTGATACCTGATTCTTTAACTCCATGGATGAATCAAGAGACATGGCTCAGGACCAAGACATTCTTTCCCTATAGAAAAGCCTAGACACATCACAGAAATTTTACTCTGTTGGCTATTTCTTTCAACATTGATTAATCCATCTCTAAGCTGTGTTTTTAAGCATCACTTGAGGCAATCCACAAAAGCTATTTCATTTGCACGGTTTCTCTTCTTTTTCAATGCCTTTGTATCAAAGAATCACTCTCACTCTTTATCTTAACCAGCTGATGTGGCACCAAACAGCTGCTGCTCTAACAGAGTTCCCGTATTCCCAGAAATATAGAACAAAGGTCCTAACCTTTCATGGTCATGAAAAGTAATCCTGCGAGTTCATATACAAATAAAATTGTTTTGCTCCTACCCTTGACAGAATCCAATCTCTGGTACTTGCTCTTTCTTCATAAATTACTCTCTGCTTTTCAGTTTCACACAGATTTTATTCTGATTCCATTGAAGCCCTTGGGTGATTTATGCACTTTATTACTTACCTCAGTAGAATGGCTTTATTTTGCACAACTAAGATACTATTTTTAGTAGTATGACAGCCACTTCAGTACCATTCAACTATGAACAACTAATTAAGTAATGATTATAAATAATGAAAATTCAGTACAGGTTTACACTACAAAAGGTTATTGTGTATACTGGAGTTTGGACAGGTTGTTTTACATCCTCACTTTTATGCAGAGTGACATGGGTTTGCTGAAAACCTCATTTAGTTAAGACAGGACTTGTGGTGTAATCTGCAGGGAAGGGTACTGATTCGCTGCAATACAGCAAAATCTTTATTGCACTTCTCCATGCAAAACCAATTGCTCCCACCTTTGATCCCGATTCTCCAGCATGTAATAGAAGAGATAGCTTAATCCTTGTTCTTCTTGAGGTAAATTTTCTGTCTGGAAAATAATCTATAGAGATTCACATGTGGCTTCATAAACCATCACAATGTTTCGTGAGGACAAATGCAAGGTATGACCTTTTCCTGTGATGTTTTTTTTAACGGTCTTCCTCAAAGTTATTGTCAAGGATAGATATAACTGAAACAAAAATCACAGACGTATTTTTTGCTACCTATAGTTACAGAAAATAAACTGCTTATCTAATATTTTAGATAGTATTACTCCTAAATATCTGCTCATCCATTGAGAAAGTCCTCTGAAAAAGATTCTCAGGCTACAAGAAATTACTACACTATGAGTCTGCATCTCAGGAGCCTACATCTCAGGAGGCTTTGGATCCAGAAACACTAGTCTGTATATGGTGAATGCCAAATAGAAAGATTTATGTTTGATACAGGAAATAACTAGCCTTAATAGACTCATTTTTCACCTGAGATCTATAGTTATTCATCTCATCATTTGAGAATTATCCAGTAACAAAGCAGTGTCTAAAACCTACTATGAAATTACCAGGAGAAAAAGCAAAGGGCCTCTGTACCACCAGAAGTGAATTTGATAATGCAATGGCAATATAAGAAACTGGGCTCTGAACAGCTAGTGTCATTAATTTCTATATTTCACTTTATTGGAAATGCTCATGGTTCTCTGATTAGCATATAAACAGTACATTTCAGGATAAATTGAAAGATATTTTTGTCATTAAACTTACTTTCCCATCCCATAAGGAAACAAAGTAATTTTCTGGCTTTTCAAAGAAAATCTTGCAATTCTGGGCACCTTTTTGAGACACTACAGACACTGATTTCATGGACAGTTGCAAATGTACAGCTGCTTAGGAAAATCAGGTGCCAAATCTTACCCTGCAGACAGTGCACTTGAAAAATATAAAACTAGATGATTTGGATGGATGGCCTTGAGAAGGGACTAGACAGATTTCTCCTCTGCTGAGTACAGAAGAGAGTGTAAAATCTTATTAAATTCTGTGTCTTGTAAAAAAAAAAAAGAAAAAAGAAAAAAAAAGAAAAAGAAAAAAGAAAAACCCCTTTATTTCTATGAATTATGTATTTTACTATGTACAGACAAAACTTGTTAATACTGAAGTTAATGACTGGAAGGCTTTATTACAGTTGTGACATCTTTCAACAGAAGTTTCCAGCAGCTAGTACTTCAAGTTTGATGAAGAAAAACAAGAGAAAAAAGAACAAATCAACAAAAACACTCTGCCCCTAAAGTAATCACATATGCCAATTAGAAGAGGAAAGCTGCCAAGGCTTTGGGAGCACAGCTACAGTTTTTGAGCTCAAGTCACATCAGCCATGTCTGAATTGCTTGAATTTTCACATCCTAAGAGAAAGGCAACTTGATACATTGCTGAATTCATATGCATGAATGCAAGGCCTTCTCTCTGTACATTTTCCTAAGATTTTCCTTGGAGAGCTGTCTAACACAGTGATAGCTTATCAAAACCTTTCACCGTGTGATTTCAGAAAAAGTTCTTTGCAGACTAAATTGTGTTAAAGAAGGGCAAGCAAGAGAATGAGAGAAACAAGATCCATCTGTTAACTTAGGCTATGTGTTTTCTAATTATTCAGCACTATCTTGGGGCTGACTGCAGGTGGCACTGACCAGTTTGACCATTCAGCACAGGCTGTACATTAGTTTGTATTCTCAGGGCAAGATGACATTGCAGAAACCTGTCAGGGTTGCTATGGTCTTTCAGAAGCAGCTTTATTACCTGGGGATGTAGTAAAAAGCATTTCAAAAAATACAGAAAGGTAATTGACATTTTATCCAAGATTGTGATGCATTCAACAAACTTTACAAAGGGATTTATAAAGTAGAAACCACAGTCGATATATGCACATACTCAAGGTCATCCAAATATTATATTTCTCATGCATAGAAAACATGAGTAACTTCACTATGAACAATCTCTCATTTTGTTGTGGGGACAATGAAACAAAAAATGGAAAACAAGAAGTCAGCATACATCTCTTCCCTTTGCAATCAACAGATCTGCATAGATCAGTGCATAATGTAAGCTGTTACAGACTCCCAAATACTTATTGTTATTCTTTTGATACAGTGCAAAGTCAGCTGGCTCAGTTTAGACTAGCCTTCACTGGTGCTTTCAGTTAAATGTTTTCCTTGCTCTGCAGTAGATGAAGATCACTCACAGAGTGATCCTGAAGGCCCTGCAATAAGGGTGGGTAACACCCTTCAGAGATGTGGTACTAAACTAGCTGAGATTAGTAGCATCTTATAATTCTGAAACTGATACTGCAGCAAATATGTGAACACAGACCTAACTGTCAAGTGTCTCATCAAGCTGGAGTTGCTTCTGCAGCTGAAATCACTTGTAGAAATTTAAAGCTGTGATACAGACAGCACAGCAATACTACAGGGCAAGATAACACGAAATAAAGTAAGTTCTGGCAATTAGCACCCAAAGCAAAGGAGTGGACATCTTGCTTGAGTGGGTATGGTAGTTTGAGAAGGGAGGCTTATGGTCTGTAGTTTGCTCTTTTTCTTCCAATACAGAACTATGCTAAAAAGAAACTTGCTTTTTATTTATTTATTTATTTATTTTGAAGACTAACTCTTCTCCATTCATTACCTTGTACTTGAGCAGCAATTGAAAGTTCAATTTATATTGGTGTTGCAATTGTATCACTAAAAAATGGCCACTACAACCTGACTGGGGGTGGGCTGTTAAGTGGGTTAGAGGTGATTAATTATTAGGTCTCAGGCATGGAAGTATGTATGTTTGATTCATTTTATCTTTGTTGCAATAAAGTTGTGTTGAATAATTGGTGGCTAGATAAGTAGCTTTGTTGCTAATTGACAAGAGAGAGAAGAAAAATACACTGACTGTTATTATGCGAGAACAGGAGAAGTGTCTTTCATCCCTCATCACAAATTGTCATTCTCTCTAGACAGCAGTTACTTGTGACTCTGCACCGAAGTTCACATTCATCTGCCATGAAAGGAAAGACTGGAAGAAAGAGGTTGACCTGAAAGGTCAGGCATTCCCACAGAGAGAACTCCCTTTCTGAGCTTCGTGGAGGTTATCTTGGTTAGCTGAAAATTCTTAATCATGAACTACACATGCAGCTTCTTTTATTCTCATTGCTTTTAGGATTCAATTAAAATGCAAGCGCAGGAAAACAAATTATTTCTTTGAGCTATATATATATTTCTTCAGAGGGACATCTTAGCCCTCCCTTTAAAGACTGCATTCAAGAACTGAAAGCCACAAGGACCCTGTTCTTTTTTGTAATAGCCCAAGTCAGTTATCTAGATCAAAAGAGAGATTAAGAGAGCAAATGGTGGTAGACAGGCAGATACGGCCTTGCATGCAAGGTACTGGATCAAGTGTAGGACACCTGAGTTTAATTAAATTCTGTTTTTTTGGTGGGTTTTTTTTTTACCCTGTAGACTTCCAGCAATAATTTTTAAATCACATTTCACATCTCTAAAACAGTGTTAGCATTCCCTTTCCTCCCTTTTGTGTAGGTCTTCCTTACTTAACTGAAAGCTGTTTTTGCCTGAGTGCTTTCTCTTAATGTACTTGATATCAACAAACTATAGTGAGAGAACAGGTTGATAATACTGACCATTCATTCAGTAATAAGCAGGTCAGAAAATGTGCCCTGAATGGAATCAGAAATTACTAGAAACGAGATTTTAAATCGTTATTATTAGGGACATTCTTAAAATGGCAGTTTCAGGAAAATAGGCTGCATATTTTCAGAAGGAGGATATCCTGTAAAGAGCCCTTAAACTTAAATTATTCTTTGATTCTTTGATAAAAGTGTTGATATTCCCTGGTAAATACGCTTCATTAATTTTCATCTGTTACACAAGACAAGGAGATGTTTCTGAAGTCGTGGTTGCATTAATGACGGAAGACTAAGCCTATCTTTAACTGCTCATGAAATTAGTGACTTCAAGTCAGCTTTTAATGTCCATGATGACACCTGTCTTTCCACTTTAAAGAAAACTTTTGTAACTAGACTGTAACAGGACAAAATATTCTCAGTGTGTCTTAAACCGACTTCCAGATGTCTACTATTTGAACTATGACTTGAGATACAGCATATCTGCTTTTTTGAAGAGTAAGGAATGAGAAAGAGATGTTATACAGTGCAAAAAACTGTTGCATAGGATTGTTTCTTCATTTCTTGTGCTTTTTCCAAAGTAACTTCCTTTCTAAGGCAGGAATTGTAAGACAAAGGAAAGTCTCACAGTCACATGCTGAACTCAGGAATGAGTTTTTATCCTCATCTTTTTTTATTTTTATTTTTTTAAATCCCTGATTTTATCCCTGATGAATTCTGATGTGTTTCTTAGCAAGTAACTCCAAATCCAATCTTTTTCACGTGGGGTCATTAACAGCTTGTCACTTGTTCCCAAGGTGCCCAGCAAGACACTCTTCTTCCTGATTGGAAGGAGTGTAAAATGCTTACAGCTATAGCTGCGTCAATCAGAGATGTGCTCGCAGCATACAAAATAAGATCTACTGTTAAATACTGAAACTTAGGTGCTACATATCTCAGCATGGTTGATACTAGTGGCTATGTTTGACTTCCTTGTGGCTCAGTTTTCTGTCTACAAAAGAGAGGATAATGGCAGTCTTCACATGGGTTTTGAGAAGATAAATTCACTAATGCCTGTGAAGTAGTAGATACATATTAGTCATGAGCACAGAAAATCCCATGGGGGAAAAAACAGTTGAGTATTTGGAGCACAGCTGGTATGCAGTGCACTAAAAAATACAAATATCACATACTAAAAATTAAGAAGAAAATAAAAACTCGAAGAGCTGTTCTTTAAATGCATCCTCTCAATTCCAAGCACCAATTGAGACAACAAATTTATGTAATTAAAAGCATATGATCATGGATTAAGGACTCTATCATAATGCCTACATACTAGAGGCCAAACTAAATTTGTAGGCACCCCCTTAATTCTGTCCTTTAACTGTCTGTACTTGCCCTTGAAACTCAGATAAAGTTCTTCAAGTAATGCATACAGTATTTCTATTTTGATAATATCTCATTGATGCATATAATCACAGAGCACATTTAATCTACTAAATAAGCATGATGTAAAACAGGCATTCTTTCCAAATTTATCTCTTTCTGTAATTTTCCTGTTTCTTCTTACTCATTTTCAGTGTCCAACTTAGCTTATAACTGTAAATGTGGAAGTTACATCTAATGGCCATACACCTGAGTATAAATCTGGACGGCTGAATAGCTAATGATATTAAAAGACAAAATACTGGTTTATTTCCTTAGATAATCAAATATGTAACTCCAGACATACTTTCATACCTATATTCTGAAATATTAACCTTGCAGCTTCCCATGTTTCTCCCAGATGTACTCCAGCCATTGTTTTTCATGATAGAGCCATGATAGAGCCATGATAGAGCTAGGTTTACTTTTGCAAATGAAAATAATTACTTTTTTTAATACGTTAGAAACTTTTGTTGCTGAAGCCTTAAGGCACATTTGGTGTAGGTGATAAGCAAATTCAAACGCTGCAAGTTAAAGGTGATGGATACTGCAAAATTTTCTTGGCATCCCCCCAGGATGGAATATGAAGGTGAATCACATTTATATATAAATACAATGACTGTTTTGCACATATGACGGTTACAGAAATATGATGCAATTTTTTCTTAAAATAGGTCTGGGTACTTCATGCTTTACCCCTGGAAAGCCAGTAACATATAAGCAGTTTTAATATGAATAAACAAAATGACCTTGCCCTGTTCTGACCAGTTCTGATACCTGTCACAAAAGGCAGCTTTTTGAGTTGCCTTTGGCACATTCACTTCAGGTTTCCATCACAACCAGGAAATGCACCTTTGCAATAACTTAGACTGAAGTGTCTAAATTTTGACAAATTCAGTGGAGGATATCCATTGAATGTAGCTCTAAATAGAAACTAGTTCAAATATCTGTGGAAAATGCACATGAGTAATAAAAAAGGTCATACAGACGTAGCATCCATTCACTACTGTTTTGTCTTAGAGCATGGTTCATAGATAGGATGTAGTGTCTGTATAGAGTGAAGGATGTATAGAGAGAGTGAAGGATGGGAACACAGGCTGCAGGATGGAAGGTACAAAGGTGATACCAAGTGGTCAGTCATATACATGGCTAAAATGATAGCTGAATTACAAATAACACTGAACATCAGTTTTCTTAGAAAGCTATTCATTTCACTGGAAATGTGAATCCTCTTATGATATTTTTGCAGCCCATCATAGAAGAGACAGTTCCTGGGACTAGGTTAATCCAAGATGGACAGATTCAGGTGTAATAGTTTCAGTGTTGGTTTAATTCTGAGGCTGATACAGTGGAAGTGATGTGAAAAAAAAAAGTCAAAGTGTGAGGAGTTCATGAGAAGGAATATAAGTAGAGTGCTGATTATATAAATAACATGCCATCCTTCTCTCTTCTACAGAAAAATTAATTCCAAAGTATTAATTCTGAACAAACATTTTTTCTCTGTGAACGACTTTCCCTGACATTTATTATCATGGAATATGTGGCTGAAATTTAATTTCTGTTACACAGATGACCAATTTTACCTTTTGATATAGAGGATTGCCCCTGTTTTCAGACAGATAACATTTAGATTTGTTTCTTGTTTAGGGCTTGCTCTACAAAAATCTGTATATGAAATCCAGTTAAAGAAGACTAATTGCAAGTGGTCCATTCATCTGTTTCAGAAAAGATATAGTGCATAATTTAACTCTAAAAAGCACAGATTTAAATGGAGTATTCCTTTTTACTTTCAAATATTGATATTCAGGACACAAGTGGGAAAAAGAAAGAGTTTAGATGTTTGACAATAACTCATTTGGAAGGGCAAGAAATAATACAGAGGTGGATGACTGTAACGAAGAATAATGGTGTTACTGTATGTACCATGGTTCTGTACCTGAAAAAATAAAAGGACTTGATCAATGATAACTCATGTAGAGGAGGAATGCAAGATGATGAAGAACTAGCAGTGGTATCTCTGAGAGAATAATGACATCTTACCCCATGGTCCACATCGCCGTGCCCAGCAGGTGTGTTTGGGATGACTGATGAGAGCTCCAGCTCAGGCAGTCACTAGTAATTTAGTGTGGTAGGCCATGCAGAAACGACTTTCTTTACTGCCGACAGCTTCATTACAGCATGCCCATCCTTCACTTACTGCAGACCTTCCTCCATCAAACTGAAGATGAATGAGGGAATGGCCCAAACCCTATATGTCTGCAATATTATCGTCTCCATTATTGTTCTCTGGCCTGTTTTTGTTTTTAAGTTCAACAGTTGTACCTTTACATTGCACAAGAAACATCCAGAAACACCATTAGTACCACCATCCATATGAAATACAAACTAACAGAATCAGAAAGTGGGGTTTAAATATAGCCTGAAGAAGCTGTCATTTCTGACATTTTCCACAAAATTATTTCTAGACCATGCTGGGTCACTATGGAATCATTTATTTACTGACATGGTATGAGCCATCTTTCTCTAAAACTGAGTTTCCAACCAATTTTCAAACACATAATCTATAGAATAAATATGTTTTTGTAATAAATATATCCAGTCAATAGTCACCTTCCCTAATCCTCTCTGTGGGTGCTGTACACCATCAGATGGAGCAAGACTCTGTCAGCTCTGAGAATTCCAGTTAGAGTAATTGACTCAAAGGAAAAAGTAATTCATAACTTCTTTTGAAAGAAGAAAGCTCAAAGGAAGCAAGGACATTGCTCAGATGTTATGTGGATGCAAGGACTGTGGGAACAGAGAACAATGAAGCAGGGAAGACACGTCAAGGCTGCACAGAACTAAATGAAAGAAATCAGAAGTGAAAGTTTGAATGAACTTGGAGAGGAATTCCTTGTTCCACTCTTCAAACGAATAAGGGCAGATGTGTTTGTTCTCACTGCTGAAAGTGGTTTGACAAATGCTACTGGCCTAAATGAATGGTTTGTGTGTTTTTACAAGTTCTGTAAAATCACTGCTTATGATTGTCTCCAGTTGAGATTATCCTGCTCAGAAGGTCTGTTGATACCAATACAACATGTAAAACTCATTTCAACATCAGTTCTTGTTAAATTAAATTATTAACTTAGCTACATTAAAAAAAAGACCAAGTTTCTGTATATGAAAACAGTACAACCTATAAATATAATTAGACCAATATATTGTTTGAGGTAAATATTATATCTTCCACTTTGAAGGTGCTAAAGGCTGCAAAGAAGATGATATTGTAAATTCTTTATAACTTACAGTCTCTCATCCTTACTGTAGACCTAACATTGTATCATGCAAGTTCAGTACATATGTACATGACAGATTTTATGTGCATTCATCACACATTAAGTTCATTCATACAAGGGGATTCTGTGTGCGTGTCTGTAGAGTCACGTGATAAGAAGTGCCTTGCCTACTCAGCCATAAGATCAGGTAAAAAACAAGAGGATGGACACATACAAATAAGGTAAAATGCAAAGAAACTACAGGCACAAAAGCATGGTATAAAGTGAACACACATTAAAAGTCTAATGAATGTCAATAGTTACACTGGCAGACATGAGCTTTAAATAAATACTTGTATAAAGATAATTAATTAGCTTTGCAAACGTTCATGCAAGGGTTCTTGAATCTCCACTTTCTCTGTTCTGTCTCCCTTATAAAAGAACATTTAAATACTCTCCATAACAAGAGGCTCTAACAGAAAAATAGAAGAAGGGAAAAAAAGACTTTATTTACTGATTTATTTATCTTATAAACTACATGTTTTGTTAAAAAAAAAAAAAAATCACTTAAGTACATTATGCATGATGATTTTTCTGGCAGGTGCAGAAGTGGCAAATTTTGTGAGCCATCTGGATGGTTTCCTAGAGAGTGCTGCTGTAGATCTGTTGTTGAATGTTCATGTGAGTAACAACAGCACTGGGAGAAGTAACAGTGAGCGTAAGTGGAAAAACTGAAGCCAGGAGTGAGACAGTGATGTAAAATTAATTTCAGATACATGGTGGAAGGATAATAATTAGTGGCACACAATAAAGGAACAAAATAAAGCAAAAAAAAATAAAAAAAAAGCCTGGTGTTTTTTTATCAAGGAAGGCATAAAGACAAAAGTCTGACCGAATAGTGTGCATAGTTAATATAAATTAACTTTAAAACTTTAAAAATAAAATCTCAGCATTTGCATCACATTAAAATTTCTTGTTTAAACGGGGAGAATATTATGCAAAGCTTTTACTCCATCATCAGAGTAGTAGTAACAACTGCGCATTATTGTGAGTGTAAAAAAAGCCTCTAAGGGCTGAAAACACAGATGTAGAGAGACCTCTTTTTTCCCCATTAGCTAAGTGTCAAGGTAAAGCACTACACAAAAACTACACTTTTAGAAAATACTGGTGACTTTTCCTTGAAACAACTGTTTTCAAGAGGAAAAGCAGTAACCACTACATATTCAAATTCAGCAACCATATAGAAATGAATTTCCATAGAAAATTATTACAGTGAAATTTAACTTCAAATAGCATGTATGTGGTAACAGGAAAACTATTTTAAAGGATGAAGGCAAGTAATTAAAAGTGTAAAATGCCTTCAAGAGTATTTAAAGACACCATATTGCGTCCTCGGTGTAAATGTTTATCCCTATCAAAAGTAATCCAGATGACAAAAAAAAGAGTGTGGTTAAAAGACATCATTCACAGAATCACAGAATCACAGAATTATCGAGGTTGGAAAAGACCTAGAAGATCATCCAGTCCAACCATTACCAATACTTCCCAGCTAAATCATACCCCTCAACGCAACATCCAAACGTTTCTTGAACACTCCCATGGTCGGTGATTCGACCACCTCCCTGGGCAGTGCATTCCAATGCCTGACTACCCTTTCCGAGTAGTAATACTTCCTAATGTCCAGCCTGAACCTCCCCTGGCGCAGCTTGAAACCATTCCCTCTAGTTCTATCACTGATTACACGAGAGAAGAGGCCGACCCCCAGCTCACCACAACCTCCCTTCAGGAAGTTATAGAGAGCTATAAGGTCTCCCCTGAGCCTCCTCTTCTCCAGGCTGAACAATCCCAGCTCCCTCAACCGTTCCTCATAAGGCCTGTGCTCCAGACCCCTCACCAGCTTCGTAGCCCTCCTCTGAACACGTTCCAGGGCCTCAATGTCTTTCTTGCAGTGAGGGGCCCAAAACTGAACACAGTACTCGAGGTGCGGCCGCACCAATGCTGAGTACAGGGGGACAATTACCTTCCTGTTCCTGCTAGTAACACTGTTTTTGATGCAAGCCAGAATGCCGTTGGCCTTCTTGGCCACCCGGGCACACTGTCGGCTCATGTTCAGCCGAGCATCAATCAGTACCCCCAGGTCTGTTTCCTCAACACAGTCCTCCAGCCACTCCGCCCCAAGCCTATAGCGCTGCCTGGGGTTGTTGTGGCCAAAGTGCAGGACCCGGCATTTGGTCCTGTTGAACTTCATCCCATTGGCTTCAACCCAGCTCACCAGTCTATCCAGATCCCTCTGCAGGGCCTCGCTACCCTCAGGCAGATCGACACTCCCTGCCAATTTGGTGTCATCCGCGAACTTACTGAGGGTGCACTCAATGCCCTCATCCAAGTCATCAATAAAGATGTTGAAGAGGACAGGCCCCAGCACCGACCCCTGGGGAACACCACTCTTGACTGGTCTCCAACTGGATTTGACTCCATTTACCACCACTCTCTGGGCCCGGCCTTCCAGCCAGCTCCTTACCCAGCCGAGAGTGTACCCATCCAAGCCACGGGCTGCCAGCTTTTGAAGGAGAATAGCATGGGAGACAGTGTCAAAGGCTTTGCTGAAGTCTAAGTAGACCACATCAACCGCCTTTCCTTCATCCATAAGACGGGTCACAGGATCATAGAAGGAGATCAGATTGGTCAAGCAGGACCTGCCCTTCACGAACCCATGCTGGCTAGGTCCGATCTCCTGGTCATCCCACACCTGCCGCGTGATCTCCCTCAAGACAATCCGTTCCATTACCTTCCCTGGCACCGAGGTCAGGCTAACAGGCCTGTAGTTCCCCGGATCCTCCTTACAACCTTTCTTGTAAATGGGAGTCACGTTGGCAAGCCTCCAGTCTTCTGGGACCTCACCCGTTAACAAGGAGCGCTGAAAGATAACGGAAAGCGGCTCAGCGATCACCTCCGCCAGTTCCTTCAGCACTCTCGGGTGAATCTCATCCGGACCCATGGACTTGTGGCAGTCCAGTTGGAGTAGTAATTCCCTGACCGCTTCTTCAAGAATCACAGGGGGTTCAGTCTGCTCCCCAGCCGAGACTACCAAGCCAGAGCGTGGGGAGCCCCGGGAATAACTGAGATGACTTTTAAAGGCAGACGTAAAGAAGGCATTCAGAACCTCTGCCTTTTCCTTATCATCTGAGATCACATTCCCAGCCTCGTCCAGTAAAGACTGGAGATTCCCCTTTGCCCTCCTCTTACAGTTGATGTATTTATAAAAGAGTTTCTTGTTTGTTTTTACCCCAGCGGCCAGCTTAGATTCAAGCTGGGCTTTTGCCTCTCTGATTTTCCTTCTACACGTCTTAACAGCCTCTTTGTAGTCATTCTGAGTTGCTTTTCCCTCCTTCCACAGGCGATAAATTCTCTTTTTCTCCCGCAACCTTAAGAACAGCTCCCTGTTCACCCACGCCGGTCTTCTTCCCCGCCGGCTCATTTTGCGGCTCAGGGGGACCGCCCGCTCCTGCGCCTTTAAGACTTCCTTCTTCAAGAGCGACCAGCCCTCTTGGACCCCTTTGTTCGCTAAGACTGAACGCCAGGGGACTGCCCCTACTAGTCTTCTGAACAAATCAAAGTCTGCCCTCCGGAAGTCTAAGGTGGCAGTTTTGCTATTCTCCCTCCAGGCTCCACCTAGAATCGAGAACTCTACTATTTCGTGGTCACTCTGTCCAAGACAGCCCCCAACCTCCACATCTCCCACCAGACCTTCCCTGTTTGTGAACAGCAGGTCTAGCGGGGCAGCTCCTCTCGTGGGCTCTCTCACCAGCTGCATTAGGAAGTTATCCTCTATGCATTCCACGAACCTCCTAGCCTGCTTCTTCTCCGCCATGCCATACTCCCAGCATATGTCAGGGAAGTTAAAGTCACCCATGAGGACAAGGGCTGGTGACCGCGCAGCTCCTGCCAGCTGCTTATAGAACAGCTCATCTGCCTCTTCATCCTGGTTTGGCGGTCTATAACAGACGCCCACCAGGATGTCTGCCTTATCAGCCCTTCCCCTGATCTTCACCCATAGGGATTCAACCACATCATCCCCAGTCGCAAGCTCTGCAGCATGAAAGCATTCCCTGACATAGAGAGCCAAAACACAGGGACAATAGAGATTCAAAACACAGGAGTCACATCCAAAGGTGCAAAGCAGAAAATGCATAAAATTTCTGGTAAGTGAAATATAGAAAAATAGTAAGCTCACGTCAAAACTGATTCTGAGAAGTATATTGCCAAAGGCATAAAAATTAATAATAAAATCTCTCTGGAACACATAAAAACCAAACATCCTTCCAATTTCTATACAGCAGAGAGCTGAGCTATGGAGGAAGCACTGGAGGATGCTGTGGCCGTAGCATAAAGGCAAAAAGAACTGCTTACATTAGTGTTAACCACGTGGGAGCTAAAGGAGGTCACTGCACTGAAACCTTTGCTTATAAGGGACACCTCTATGGAACTGTCTCAAAACGAAATGTCAGCAGAAGAGGTTTTAGAAGAGATAAAAAAAAGTGTAATAACAAAAAACATAGGAAAGCAGTGGTATTAACTCAAGAATTCTCAAACTTACTGTTGAAATACTAACTGCTCTAAATGAACTACTGATAAATAAGTCTTTATACCCCCAAAAAAGAGCAGGTAGCAAGACTAACAACTATTTTCAAAAGGACTCTGTGGGGTGCATGGGGAGTGGGAAGATTCAGACATTTTTCATGTAGAGCAAATGACTGAAGTAGTGATAAAGAATATAAAAATAGACATGGACAAATATGACAATCCCAAGAACACTCAATAAGGCTTTTCTTAAAAAAAATAAAAAAGCAATCTACACTTTGCAAATCCAGCTGAGATTTTTGGTAATGTGTCATCCTGTTTATGTAGCACATTTCCAAAAAAAATTTTCAAACTGTGTTCATTTTAGAAGAGTATACACTCATAAAAAGAGAGACTAGGAGAATATGTGAAAAACGTAAAATGAGAAATGACTAGGAGGAGGTGAATAAAGCATGATTATGCATTGCTTTTTATAACAGAAGAAACACCGATTGCTGAGTGAAATTGCCCAACAAGCTTAAAATAAAAGAAATCAATTGTTTACTCAAGGTGTGATTGAACTGTTGAATAAAATGCCATAGAATATAGAGACCAAAATCTTGACAGGATTTAAAAAGTGACCCAAAAAATGATGGACATTAGGTACACTGCACGTTGTTATTCTAAAATGTGGATTTAATTTCGGAGTTAATATTTGTTCTATATGGCACAGATAGGGAAGGTACACGCTTGCCTCCTTTTCTTTCTTTCTTTTACTTACTTTCATGGACAGCTTATTCTGGTCATTGGCAGAGATAGGACACCATTAGCTGCTGCTGTGCTAATGCTTTCAAGTACCAACATGGAAAACAAGCTTTATAAGGTGACCTGTATGTCTTGATATTAAATATTGTATGAGTAAAAAGAACAGAAAAGTGATAGAAATATTATGGGGAGAAACTACCCTTCATTTTTGCTTTCATTATTATTAAGCCTCAAGAAATACATTAATTCAAACCAGATATAGAACTGGTATGAGCGTATTTAGTATCAGTATCTCCAAAGATACGTGATGAAAGTTTGTCTGAAAGGATAATGTTGAAACTGGGGTAATTAGATTGGGTTTTAATTCTCACCAAAACCCTAGCTGGTGCATTGCAGAGTTTCTCCAGGCTTCTCTTCCCCTCTACAAAATGGGAGAACTCCCTCGGTAACTCTCCATTTCCAGTGCTGCAAGCATAAATATTTAATGTTTCAAAGCACCCAGAAAATGTGTTTGAGAAGACTCCTAGCAAGATGCAGTGCCATTACTCTTTACAATTTGTTTACAAGCCTTCAGCCAGTTTTCAGCCCATGCAACAAGGGCTCACATCCAAGACTAGCTGAATTAATTCTTATAAAACCTTGTGAGGCATTGAATCAATACAGTGTTTACTGTTTAACTTACATATTGAAGAATATTTTAGATTAATATAGTGCTTCTCAAGCTGAATGTGCTTTGCAAACTACTTTAATATAATGGCAGCACTAAAATGCTGCACTAGCAGAAAGCATATAGAGTGGGGAAGATTACAGCCAAGGACAACAGGGCGAACTATTTACGCTTTATAAACTATTTTGAAACCTTTAATGTACACTGACTGCAGTTTGTAGAAATCCTAGAATACTCTGTTATTAGTAATGGTGCTGTCAAAGAAAGACAGAAACTGAAATATAATGTACCGCTTGGGAATTATGTGTCTTGGATTCCTTTCTGGCCCTGTGGTTGTGTTCTACTCTCTTCTGTTCTTTCAGATGTGATGAGAGTTATGTAGCTCTGAAGCTGTCCTGGAGCCATATAATCCCTGAATGTGTTTCTCACTTTTATGGAGCTTAGGTTTGCTTCAGAATCTCTGTCTTGCTGCAGCAGTAGATTTTATTTAGAAACAGGAAGCTGTGCTACTGAGGGGCATAAGCTGTGTCTGTCATCACATCCTGTACTCCAATGCAGGTGCTAGTGTGTGACAGCGAGATCTGGGATTTCTCTAAAATACCAGTAAACTCTTTCCGCTCTGCTGTAACAGGCATGCAAGCCCTTTCTCTCTCCCATAGCCTGGGACTGCTAGCAGGTGTCTTCTGCTCTGAATTCCACCCAAAGGATCTTGCACTCAACTGCAGTTTGAGACATTCATAGGCAGGCAAAATGAAAAACATGGAGATACATGCTAGAAAGCCAGCATGGTGGGCATATGTGAGAATAATGGGACTGAAAGCTGCTTCAGAATTTGAGTTCTTTTCTTTGACTTTCCTTTCCTGAATGGTGCTAAACAGACAGCATTCCTTTACCATAAAGTGATACAGAATTTAATATCCCTGGATTTAAGAGCGTCAGCGTTCCTAACCAGACTGTGCTCTTTGATGGACCTGTTACTAAGCCTGCAGTGGCTTCTTAAATTCCATGTGATAGTTTTCTTCTCTGTATCATTTCCTATCTATTGGAGAATTTTTTTTCTCTTCCTTTAGGATAGGATTTACACAGTTGCTTACAGGAGGAGAAATGTTGCTGATATTGCTCTCTTCCCCCCTTCATTACAGAGTCATTAGCAAAATTTCCATTGATTTTAGGGGCCAAAAATCTCAGCCTGATGTTAGCTTGTAACAGAAGGGAACTTCCCAAAACCCTAAAGTCTAGAATAGATACACATGACCATATTTTAGATATAAAATTTAGGTTATGAATGTGACACAATCCAAACCAATTTTCTACCACATGAATTAGTTTTTGGAATTTGCCTGACAGGAAGAAGCAAGCTGAGCTTTTTAGGATTTATATATACATATACATATATATATATAATTAGAATAATTATTTATTAAGATCGATTTTAAATCAGTTACCCAGCAATAAATCTAGCAGTATGTGAAGTCCTGGGAACTGCAATGCAAGCAGAAGTTAGATATGAATTACAAATAGGAATGCCCTGCTTTTCCAGCCCCCAACAAATCTCAATACTAACCTTTGCTGCCCATGAAAAAAACTGCCAAATCCAGAGGCTTCCTTATGACAGCAAGAAAAAAGAAAAATAGCAGTAATTATTCACAATGGATAGTTATCATTAACTCCAAAGAAAATAAGGTTGTAGCACCTAATTTAGCAAAAGCTGCTCCTCCAAACCAGATTCACATTACTATTGTCAAAATTTGACAGTGGTAATAAATCCCATGAAGCGCTGATCATCCTTTTATTCTGTATTTGCAGTGTCCAGCAGAATGAGGCCTCGATCCACATCAGAATGTCCTTGATCTTACCAAATTGTAAATAAAATAAAATAAACCATTGCCTTTCCTTCACTGGTTTCTTGGTCCAATCATAATGAACATGCTGTTCTGCACTCATTCATAAAATACCCTTGTGAGGGATACTGAAAGAAAATCCAGTGTTTTCTACTGAAAAATTTATTGGAATTTACATTTTTGGAATTTAGCTTTTGTCAAATGAACAAAAAAAATTTCATTTTTTTCAAATGAAAATGCATTCCATCTATCTCCTCTTTCTAAGAAGAAAACCAAGCAGTGAGAGCAATAGTGAGATGGGTAGGAAGAGCTTTAAAAATAACAGAAAGAACTCAGAGTTCTTGCTGAGATAAGAAATGGAAAAACAGTCATGGTCATGTTACCTTCTAGCTATTCTTTGTCTGAATTACTTTAATACTGTGCTGCCTATCTTGCACAGGCAAATTGAACGTGTAGCCCAGCAGTAGCTTGAGAACACATGTTAGGATGTCCTTTGTTCTATTCAGAAATTAGCATCTTAATTCATGTGGACATTTTGATCATACAGGCCTCTTTGTGCCAGTCACTGAACTGGATGATAAAGTTTTTGTGTAAATACATCTACATACGCAGATGGATGTTTCTGTTTTTCGTATTATACAAAAAGCTCGTAACCAGGGCATAAAGCACAGATAATGTTTAGATAAAATGTGAAACAATTCCACATAAAATTAAAAGCAAATCACTTTTCCCTGCAGTTTGGTTTAAAAGGAAATCAACTTAATTGAACATAGACAACTCTATTTCGCAAAAGTTATTACAGCCAAAAGTAATTTTTTTTTTGGGGGGGGGGGGGGGGGGGACTGGAAATATTTTAGTAGGCAATTTCAACTTCAATGAGATTATTTACCAGAAAATTAAATACATTTTCTGTTAAATGTAATAATGGATTCCATTGTCTGCATTGCTCAAGCAGAACTAGAATATAATTCTGTTTAATACAATTAAACACAGTCTCTATTAAAAATAATAACACAGTTTATTGTCTACACTACTCAGGCAGAACTACAATACGATGAAAGTCCTGTAGCTAAGTCACTCAGAAAATACATGTATCCTACTATATATCTGTTCTGAACTTTACATCCTCACAGCTCTCCAGGCTGGTCTGTCTTGTCTGTCCACATTGTAGTGAGCCTATGTTGTTCCCAGCTGAACAAAGACTTGCATGAAGTAAATCAAGTGGACTCTAAGCAGTGAGCTTTTCAAAGCTCCAGTCCCAAAGCATTTCTCTTATGTTTTCAGCATCTCTCATTTATAATGCCCAGTAACAGAGCTGAGTTTTATACTGACCATAATAAGAAGTAACTTATGTTTCTCAAGAAAATACCGTGTGTTAAAAGTTGTGGTAGAGCCACTATTTTTCACAACGCAAAACCAGATGCTTGTGGAAAGACAGTAATGAAAACAAAAAAGCGGCAAAGAGAAATAAGTGAATTATGGTAATATTTTATATCTAATTGAGCATCCTCTATGGGAAGAACACCTTCAAGCCTTATTTTTCCTCATGAGATCAGGACAAAGAATGGGAAGACAACGTAAGGAATTCACAAAAGTGATCAGAGATGGTGGAAAGAGTAAAATGCGACACCAACAAGTACTGTAGATGCAAGCATGAAACTGTTCTAACCTATGAGGTTTATTCTGAAAAATTGATGTAGCTCTTGATGTAGCTTAGAAACTTTCAGTGAGAGTCACATCAAACCTGGTAAGTTTGAAACCATTTTTTTTCTAGACTCAGAAGCCATCCTTGTACAAAATGGCATATCCACCTTTCTCTAAATTTAGTTTAATTGGTTGTGTAAGTTGTTCTTGTTTTTTTGTTTTTTGTTTCCATAAATGAACTTTCTTCCATATGTCAACCCAATGACACAAGCAGAGGATTTCTGATCCCTTTCCTGCTCTCTACTTTATTACTTTGTAGAGTTTTGTCACTGCCATAAGGTATCAAGGATTGTACTGGTGTGGAACCAGAAAGCTCAAAGGACAAAGCTGTGCTGTCACAATGTTCATTGTGTTATTTCCAGCAAAAATCTGACTAATTCTGGAAACTCAGATTTTTTAACATTTTGAGTCACATTTTAGCAATAAATAGGATTGTCGTTAATAGCTTGGAGGTCTGCTTTGAACTTCATAATGTGGCATGTATTTTTCCATGTTTGATTGCTTTAAAAAAAAAAATAGATTCAGCCTTTTGTCTTTGAATGAATTAAAAACAACCTCTGATTTGCTTTCAGTATGCTTTACATTTTAATGCTGTCTACAGAGACTGCCAGGAGAGGTTAATATGATGATCCCACTAGACTGTAGCTGCAAGTCAAGCTCTCTGAAACTCACAGTAAATTTGAGAATCTCTGAAAGTAAAAAGTGATAAAAACAATGTTATAAACTGTAAAAAAAAAAACAAACAAAACCAAAAACCACAAACCCACATTGTGGAAATCTGTACAATAAATATGGTAGGAGTGATTACGGAGAGGGCTTAACTTTCATCTCATTATAGTAGGTCTTTTTCTAATCCTATGTCTACATTTGAGCACACAACAGTCGCAATATATGTATTTACCTGGTGCTACTGTAAATAGAAGCTTGACCCATTAAGAATCCAGGTAAGCACAGTAAGTTTAGAATCATTTTTCTTTTCTCATGAATAATAATGATCACCTTAGATCACACCATATTCCCTGCCACAAGGAGAGAGGGAGTGGCAATACCACGGCTAATGTTAGATAATCTGCTCCATTTTCTCAATAATCTTTCAGTAAATGGGGAATGTACATAGTCCAAATGTTAGGTTTGATAAGGACAGTCATCTATTCCTACAATCCCCTCCCAAACCATAACACTGAAGTAGTAAAATAACTTCTGTTTTAACATAGTGTAGTTATACAGAAGTTTCACTGGAATTTTACCCTATGAAACTGAAATTCTTCCATACATTAACCCAGGACTGTTCACAGTAGCTTTTTAGGAAATGGTTCTTGCAGACTGGTGGTTGAAAGAGGATAATCGTAGGCAAATAAATATATATGAAATTTTTTTTCAATACTTGGCATTTTGTTAGTTAATATTCATGCACTCATTAGAAAAGTTGTAGGCACTCACTCAGAAGAAGGTAAAATTTCAGGTAAGTTAGATGGTAAAATCCACTGCAAATAATGGACACAACATTCTTGCAGTGTGCATCTCTTGTGCTGGAATTTGTTTTATGAACACTTTGCTGAATAGTCACTATTAGCCTAGACATTCACAGACATTATCTGCTTGCTTTGAAACAGACGTGAATAAAGCACAGGAAGAAAATACTGAATTCACTATGCACACATTCCCAAATCAGTTTTGCTGGGGAAATGAGCCTTTTAGTGAGAATCTAGTGAAGCAGTGTCTCTCTGCGAAGTCAGCTGCCCACTCTAGTAGAGTGAGCAGCTGGATATCAGTCTGAAGGGAGGAGGGTTCTGGATCACCCAGGGTCCAGTTCAACATGAATCCTCATGTGTTTCTCTTCAAATGGTTGCTCGAGCTGCCAGGAATAATCCAAATTCAGAGTAATTCCAATGTATTAGCATAGTTTTCAAGTCCTTGGGCTGCTGAGGCCTCACTGCTTATAGCTCAATTTGTAACAAGAGAGAGAAATTTCTGCCACATCTGTGATACCCACTTTTAACCACTAGCAAAAGACAAAGTTTTAATTTGATCTTAGGAGCCTTGGAGCAGCCTTCACCTTGAGTTTTGGCTTACCTGTCTCTGTACTGATACATATATATATAGGTAAAGATTTTTTAAGTGTGGGGAAGAGGCAGACAGAGAAACAGCGGTGCAGGAAATTAAATAGGCTTAAAGAGCAATAAAATAAGCTCATAGAACAAAAAGCTATTAAGGGCTATTGAAAGCAAAAATACTGTCCATAACTCAGAAAGATTCTGAGCTTCAAATTTCTGGATACTGCTACAGTAACTCTGGTATACACTGCAGGATAGTTGCCCTGCCCTTATACTCTGCGCAGGGCACCTATTGCTGGCCACTGTTGGAGAAAAGACACTGGGCTGCATGGGCTGTTCTAACTCAGTATGAACATCATTATTTTTGTGGGACAAAATATCAAATTTCAATGACACTGCTGTCGACATCATTGCTATGGAAACCAACTCTACTGCAATTTACTGGCTACACTTTTAAAATACATTAGGGATGAAGCATTTGTATCAACTCTCATGGAAATCAACCAACACCTTTTGCATATTTTCACGTTTTTGTCTAATGACCCAGCAATGAGGAGCTGTCAAGCTTGGCTAGTGACTAGCATAATGTACAGAAATATTATACAAGTTCCATACTGATGAGGCTCTGATATCTGCATAGAGCCATCTTAGAAATCAATTTGGCTTTTATAGAGCAGATACAAGAGGTGAAGGTTCAGGGGCTGTTTAGTCCAGAGCCTGTTTCTTCTCCTCCAGAGCATCTGGGAGCAGGGAAAACACGAGGTCTTCAGCAGTAGCTGTCATAAAGGCCACAGAAGCTACAGATCACTACAATTGTGGTTCTGTGCTGGGAATTTCACCACTTGCAAGAAGGTCACAACTAACAATATGGGCACCCTCCACAGTCCTGCTGTTTCTAATGTGATTACAGGACAGATTGATTTCTTTTGTAAGGTTTATGTTGAAGGTAACTAACTCAAATTATTTCAGATATTCATTCGAAAACTTCTGTGACTACTCACAGCTATCCCAGTGATATGGGTCAGTGTTTTTGCACCTTGTAGGTCCCCAGGGAAATGCTGCAAGGTACTGACCTTGTTTTTCCAGTGAGATAGCTGTGGTGTACATGCATCTTCTTATGCATGTGAAAAAAACAGGCATTGCCTCTTCTCTCCCTAGCTGATTAATGGTGAGGATACATTATCAGAGCTAATAGGAGTCAAATGAAGAAAACTAGTCAAGTGAAACCCTGTAAATTGGTTCCTGTGCTTTCTCCATCTCTTCTAATACCTAGTGCCAGGGATTTTCATTCTTGTCCAGCCAGGGCTAAAAAGGAAAGGATTAGAAAGTAAATAACTCCCACATCTGCAATAGGGGAGCAGTCAGCTGTTTCATTGGCCCATTTATTAGCAGGACAGAAATGTAAATCTACATCAGAGAAATGTTTTTTCCTCCTGTACAACCTGTCATTCTTCTTCGAAAAGTAGACGTGGATACTAGCATTCCACCCATATGGCTTTGTCTGTGTGTCTCTGCATCTTTATTATTCTCCGCCCCAAGCTATGTGACCTTTACTGAGGTGAAATTATGGCTGTTTTCAATGGGAATCTTGCTACTGAAAAGCAGTTGTTTAAAATTCCTACAATACTCTGCTGTAGAGCCACATTAGCTGGCGGAACTGTCCTGCTTGCAGAGGCTAGGTGGTGCTGTTTTGAAGACCTAGTTAAGAGCCCAGCTGAGATGCCTCACTGGGAGGTGATGCTTTGTCTATTCTATCTTTCTGTTGGTTGTTGTCAGTGACTACCAGGGGTGAGAAATCTTATTAGGGATAGCTGAGAAGCAGTGTTATGAGCTTTACTGATACTCAGATAATATTACAGAATCACAGAATCATAGATGGCTTGGGCTGGAAGGGACCACAAGGACAGTCAAGTTCCAACCCTCCAGCCACAGGCAGGGCCACCCACCTCCAGATCAGGTACTAGACCAAGACTAGAAAAGGGCTACCAGTCTTCTGTAAGAGAACAGACAATTACATTGATGTCTGCAGCTGTACTGTTTTCAGAGGTGATGGCTGGAAGTAGGGAACCGGCACTTTACCAGTGAGCATATTCCCTTGCTGGAATGGCCTGATGTATGTGTGTCTCCATGACTCTTTCCATACACCATGCTGCTTTTCATACCTTGTTACAACACTTTCTTTATGACTTACTGCAGGGATACATAACAAATGCATTGCTCCTCTGTCCGAGAGAGAAATGTTCTGGGAAAGAAAGTACAAACTCATTTCCTATACATAGAAAGATTAATTTCCTCTACATGGATATGTTTTATTATCTTTAGAGTTGCTCTCTTTTTCTCTTGCTTCTTTTACCCTGATGATGTTTATCTCTCAACATCAAGTCAGAGTAATCTCTCCACCTTGACAAAGAGTTTGATTTGGTAAGCCTACCGGTACCTGTTGTGACAGAGCACAGAGAGTCCTGGGCTTTTCTTACTGAATATTTTACTTGAAAGCCAAAGAAACCTATTTCTTTTTCTTTATAATTTAGAAACACTATGTTTACATAACAGTGAATAATATAGAAAGCCTGGACTATCTCCCCTCTCTTCCCTCATTACAGTAGTAATATATTAAAGTAATGCAGAGCCACATTCCTTTCACAATGTTGTCACGTCTCTACTTATCCCGTTTTAAAGAATATTAAATTAAGCATGTCAAGCTGATGGACTTTGTAATACAACATTGCAAACACAACAGATTTTGTCTTCTTGTTTGACTAATTTTTTTTTTATTTTGTTTTGTTATTTTTCAGTTGGAATCCCTTGAAAATTGTAAAACTTCTTTGTGTTCTTTTCTTTAGAGATTAACTTACCAGCCTTCTAAATAAAAAAGTCAGTGCCCACATTCAAGCCATTAAGAACATATGCTTGAAATAGCAAATAATTAGCATCAAGCTCTGAACTGATAAGCAGTATGAAAACATTAAATCACAGGATGTATCTCATTCTGCATCTGATAAGTAAAGATACATCTTACTGGACTGTAAACTTTAATAAGTATGAACAGAACAAGAAGCACAATGGAACCTGACCCAGACTTATACGCCTTATTACTACAGCAAGAATGGCATGGTAATAATAATGTTATCAATGCATCCTCTTTCTCAGCTATTCTGAGTATTCTGGATACATGCTTGTATGCAAATACCTAAAAGGAGCATCACAATAATGAACTAGTAAATGTTCTATGGCATTCCTTAATCTTTCTAGACTGATATTATTAATATGTATTTCTAGTCTTTGTAAATGTAAAAAAGAATGAATTGTTTTCATCTCATGTGCTGCTTATTAAACTTTATTATTTTCTGATAACTTATCAAGGCATGTGATTGTCACTCGATCTGAATTTTTCTTGCTTATTGTTGGTTCATCACTGAAAGAATAACATAAGAGATAAACATGAGAGAAAAACAATGGCCATTTATTACTGCTATCTAACATAAAGATATTTATTACAAAGAAAAAACACATCCCAAGTGTTTATAAATATAATAAGTCTTCTCATATTTAATTTTTTTGCAATCACTAAGATGACTCAGCCTAAAAAACTGTCTATTTTTAGAAAACTAAGGACCATCTCAGTATCACAGAGTGTGAAAGCTGTCCACTTATTGCTAATTGCTACCCAGGTGATCCATTACATACAGAAAATTCCTGCTGCTGAAAAAACCAATATTTTCATGCCATTGTAACTGTGTGTATCCCATTTGATAATGCTATGCCTTTCAGAACTATGAGTTTGTTTGTTTGTTTGTTTTTTCCAATGGAAGTTGTAAAACATGAAAGCAATGAATGAAAATGTTTCTGAAAATAAGTCTGAAAGCAACAACTGGAAAGCTATAAAGCTGATCCTCCACAGGAGTTTAACTTTCTTTCTTTGTTTAGGGTACTGTTGGATAGCCGTGTTGGTTACATACTGATTCAGTCAACCTTCACAGGACTAAAATAATGTTTCACAACATACGTGCTAATTTCCATAGCTTGTCCTTCAACGTCAAATTGTTTTTTGTACAGTGAAGCTGTAATGATGATATGAATGATGATACAAACAACATCCTCTGTACAGTCATTAACATTCTTAGATATTCATCAGCACTCTTAACCTCAGCTTATAGCTGAGAAAAACGAGCTATAAAAAATTGTGGTGAGGAGAAAAAGACCACAGAAGTTCAAGATGAGGTTAGATTGCAAGAAATCCACTGTGCCAGACCTACGTTTATATATATATATATAAATCATTACCTCAGGCATACACATCATCGCCACAGTCCTAAGACAGTTATAGAAGCACACTAATCTCCATGACTGAATTCTGTGATGTCATATGCATTATGTGCAGTGTAATATCAAAGTTTGTGTGTCAAAGGGGAAGTCAAAATTTAAAGATTTAGAAAAAAGAAGCATCTCTGGACAGAGTAGCAAATAATCTAGCAGGCATTTCACTTTATTTAAATGCTTCTTTTATCTTCAAAATTGCTCAGGTATGAAAGCTCTTCTTCGTTCTTTTGAGAATGATGTTTTAATGGCAATTCATCACAAAAGGCATGAAATCTTGATGACAAATCCATAAAGCCTGAAAAAGATTGCAGTGAAATGTGTCTCCTAATTTAAGTATTAGCTAGTCTACTGCTTAATACAATAAAACAGAAAAAAACAAAAAGAAGCTATTTGCTGTGGAGACGTGTGTGGAGATTTAGTGCGGCTTGAGTGCCCATACCTGAAACAAACCTCAACCCCCTCCTATTTTGCCTCCCCTGCGAACAGCCTGCAGAGCAGGTGGCTGCTGGCCCAGCTGTGACTCTCAAGTACTCCCAGGCCAGCTCACCCATCTGCCTGAATAGTCCTGCACCTGCTAATGAGCTTAGAAGCAGCAATATTTGTAATGTCATGACTACGTTGCAATGCTATAAAACAAAGGAGCCAACGTGCAAGAAGAAAACATGTATCTTCCAGTGATTGTCTAATGCTTAAATTCCTTCTACCTGCTGTTCTAATGCATTTGTGCTTTGTTTTCAACAACTAACAGGATCAGCATATTTTAATTTTTCCCTGAAAATCATTTTCGTGGCAATGCCTGTTTCTAGAAATATCAGATTTAGATATTCTGGCTTATCCAGTCCCATAACATTTCTGCATGGTTACAATGTTTATTAATTCATTTTATACAGTGAAATTAGGCATATTTTAAACTAGATCTTCAACATAAATAGTTGTGCTCCAATTAAACAAAGTTTGGAGGTAAGGCATCCTGACTTCTCACTGAGTTACTTCAGCTTCTTTTCTGTCAAACAACAAAAGCTGCAAATACAAATACTTTCTGGGATGTCCCTCTATTTAAATCAGATTTGCTGGATTTCTACAGAGAGATATCTTTATATTCTAACATAGTGTTGCTGTTTAGAAGCTCTACTTTGAAACCCAGAACTTCACATGGTTTCAAATAAGGTTACTCTGATAATTACCAGCTAAGGATCCTTCACTGCACATGGAGTTAACAAGTATATTTAATTTCTGTAAAATTAAATGCATACCACAAATATTTAGAATGTAAAGTTATTTTTTCAAGATGAATGCATTCACTCTATTACTGGATATTTCAACAGCCTCATCAGTTCCAAAAGAAGCCATTACTCATAAATTTGAAACAAATCCTTTTCTTTTTGGTAAAGCCTAATTATGTTTTTTTTTTTTTTTTTTTTTTTTTTTTTTCTGGGCTGCAAGGGCACATTGCTGGCTTGTGTGGAGCTAATCATCCACAAGTACAACAAAGTCTTTCTCAGCAGGGCTTTGCTCTTTCCTTTCATTCCCCAGCTTGTACTGATACTGGGGGTTGCCATGATCCAGTGCAAGACCTTGTATTTGGCTTTGTTGAACATCATGAGGACCTCCTGTGCCCAGTTCTTGAGCCTGCCTAGCTATCTCTGCATGACATCCCATCCCTCGGGCGTATCAACTGCACTACACAGCTTGGTGTCATCTGCAAAATTTCTGAGGTTGAATTTGATCCTGCTGTTGATGCCATGAATGAAGATATTATAGAGCATCAGTCTCAGTATTGACCCCCGAGGGACACCACTTGACACTGATCTCCATTTAGTCAATGAAGCGCTGATCACCAATCTCTGGGTCTAATCTTTCAGTTCCTTGTCCATCAAACAATCCACCCATCAAATCCATACCTTTCCAATTTAGAGAGAAGGATGTTATGGGAAACTATGCCAAAGGCCTTACTGAGGTCCAGACAGGTGACATAGTTGTCTCTTACTTTGTCCACTGATGCAGTTACACCACCATAGAAACCCTCTAGGTTGGTCAAACAGGACTTGCACTTAGTGAAGCCATGTCAATTGTCTTGTATCACGTCCCTGTCTTACATGTGCCTTAGCATTGCCTCCAGGAAGACCTATTCAGTGATCTACCCTCTGCAGAATGGGGCTGACAGGTTCGTATTTCCCTGGGTTGCTCTTTCTACCCTTCTTATAAGTGGATGAGACATTGCCCATTTTTCAAGTCTCCAGGGACACCTGACCCCCATGACTCTTCAAGTATCACTACTTCAGCCAATTCCCTCAGGACTCTGACATGCATCTCATTGAGACCCACAGACTTATGGATGCTCAAGCTAAACAGGTGATCGCAAACCTGACATTGCTCTCCCAGTCTCCTCCTTCCAAAGGCAGCTTACAGCCTCAGGGCAGTTGAACCACAGAGTACCCCCAGGGCTGTGGATCTCAGGGAATCTGTGCGGTAAAAACCATGGTGTTCAGAGCTCTAGCACCTTTCCCAGATAAAACGAACAACTCAGAGTTTTGTTTAAAGTCAAGCCAAAATCATATTTCAAAATATTATCTGAGAAATATAACTCACCATACCTGCCAATCTCATAAACGAGATTGTTAACAACAAAGAAATTTGACACATGCAGATTGTAGTAGTCCATCAGCAGCAAACAGAAACTGGAAAGATTTTATTTCACGATATATTAAAAGATATTGATAATGCCCCCGCAACAGAAATGGATAAAACAAAATCAATACCTCATAAATGCAAAGAATCTTCCATGTAGGAAATACAGGCACTGTTGGATTTAGCTTATATACCCTAAGGTGCTTGATAAATTCAACTCTGTAGTTGCCATGAGGTGTACAGAACTAAAAATTATGTCTACAATATGACAGTAGAAATTTTGAGAAGAGTCAGGCTAAGGATCTAGTCCTTAGGAATTCCAGACCTATGACTTATCCATGCACTTTCTGTCAGTCTGCATTTCTTTACATGGGCTGCAAAGCTTGGTATTTATGCAAAGTGAGCAGAGACATGCTAGGTTGTGTTCCTTTTAGTGTGAGAGAAGAGTTGGAAACACTCTGTCAACAACGATGTTAACAGGTTGTTCTCTGATCAAGATGCCAGCTGCCAGGGCACCTTTTCATCCAGTCTTTTCATTTTTGATATTCATTTAGCAAGCAATAGTTTATACAAGGAATCACCTTAGCTATTGCAAAGAGTGTTGTCACTATCTGACCCTCAACACAGGCTCTTTGAGTAGTAATTGTGAAGAAAGTAGCAAACACCAGTGTGTCTTATGCCTTCTCTGTAACTTAGTCAAGTCAAGTTGAACAGGTATTTGAGATCCATGGTAAGAACTCCCAAGATGTAGGCATTACACAGTTTCCAAAGATAAAAAAAAGTGCTTCTTCTATTAGATCAGGATGTGTTTGCAATACCAGTAGTTCAACAACAAGTCAGTAGAATATAAATTTGGTATTCTGGCACAAGGCTGAAGAGGTTTCTATTGAGTACATTACTGTCCACAATACAGATAGGGTCACACTACTATTCTTTTTTGCTACAGATTTCAGAATGAATTATCAGGAGCAAAGAGAAAGTAGTCTGACAGCTTTGACTATTGACCTTCTTTGTAAGCAGCCTCCATTCACACAATCCTGCCAATGCACCTTCAATGGTAGCCAATGAGTGACCACAGAGGCCACAGCATTTATCATTCTGCCTGGAGGTGGTTTCTCCACAACAGAAGTGATAAAGTACTACAGGGAAAGATATTTGCAGTACTGTCTATGCTCTGCCTTTTCTGAGCATAAGCAAGGAACATCAGTCTCCAGGCCTGTAAAAAAATTGTTTTTACAAAGAATGTAAGGTATTAATGATGGAAAAGGAGTTTTAAAAGGGCAAAGCCAAGAAGCTGGAATACCTGAAGAGTTATTAAGAAAGCAGAGAACACTTTGTTCTTTCTGAAGAGTTTACTTCAATCTCAGAGACTAGTAGTAAATGAATGATAATGAGAAGTACACTAAAAAAAGATACTCTCAATGCTTATGATGACCCGGGTTTTCAGGGCTGTGTGATCACTGAGATCACTAAGCATGCACTGGAACTAAAAAGGGGTAAGCTATTAAAAAATTGTAGGGAGAGATATTAGTGGTAAGTTGGAATATGTGCTTCTATTCTTTCTCAAATTGCACAGTGCTTTTCCCAGGAAAAGTTTTGTAATGGCTAGCTTAAGTATTTAAGTTTTCTGTTTCTATAAGAAATAGAATATCAGGATTGGGTTCTTAATAAAATAATAACCCACAAAGGTCTAAGTGGCCTAACTTTGGAAAATTGTTTTTATGTTTCAGACATTGCTTTAGTCAAAAGAAATTTCTTGAGCTGTGGTCACAGGCAACTTGCCAAAGCCTGACAGATGGATTTAGATTTCTGCAAAGCTTAGGACACATGGAATGGAAAGAACGATGCAGAAGTTATCAGAAGAGTGGATGGGAAATCAAAAGTAAGATAAGTAGGGTAGTCACAGTCACAGCACTGCACAGGGGAGGAATGGGGAAGAGCAAAGAATGTTTTTTTTTTCTTTTTTTTCTTTTCTTTTTTTTTCCGTCTGTTTATTTAAGAATAGCATCCAGATTTACTTTATACTTAAAGAGAAGATGGGAGAAATTATCAGCTCTTGATGGTTTGTATATATAATAAAGAATTTATGAGACTGGCCGACAACACTGATGAAATCTTGCTCTACTTTGATAAAACTTTAAATGAAAAAGCAAACCAAAACTAAATCTCAGTTTCTATTAAACCAGGTTAAATATCTCTTCAGAGATCTCTTCTTGTGACCAAGTGTTATAACAGCACTGTGCTTCTTCATAGTGTCTGAACTCTTTTTTGACTGGTAATCATAAACAAGAAGAATAGAAACAGGAGTATACTTGATTTCAGATCAAAACTACACGGCATCTCTGTAAGAACAGCAAAGAAAGTCTTTTTCAAGTTGAAGTACATGCTTCCATATTTCTTATCTTCTCATCACTGTTTGTATAATAAAAGCTCTTACTAGATGTAACAGAAACTAGGAGCAACATGCGCCTAGATGTGCATGTAAATTGTTGAATTTTAAGTGGCTAAAACTACTGCACTTCATTTCTAATAAATTGAAAAATTAAGTTCAAATATTGTCATTTTCTTCTGAAAGGAATGCAATACAGGAGAGCCTCAATAAGAAAATCCATTTCAAGTAAACAGATGATGTGACTTATACTCAGCTCTAATTCTGTGGATACCACAAACTCCATGGCTCTATGATCATGTAGTCTGACCATCTTCTACACAGTCTGTGTCCATGGAACAATTCAAAATGATCTGTCTGAACAACAGTAAATAGATAGTATCAAAAGACACACAAGAATGGGATCAACAAAATGCATTGTTGAATGCTGTCAGCATAAACCTTAGGCTTACAAGAGCATAGACAGTAAGGTTTTTGATTAAATGCTAGTCTCTAGAGGTCAAAGCTAATAGGGAATCACGGCTCTTTTCCCTTCTGAGAGAACTGAACACTTTGTATGTTCTTCAGACAATGGAGGATGAAAGACAAAAATCCTTAAATGGCATGATTTTTGTGCTGAAGGAGGTAACAAAGACAAATATATGGATATGCTTGTGTTACATATAAGTAGGACTAATAATCTTGCTTGGAAGATTCTCTTCCATCACCCCAAAGGGATTTAGGTTAAAGTCAAAGCAAGGATATTTTAAGTAACCACATGATACTGAAATTTGTCCCGAAAAATAAAAGATCATTCTAACACAAGCATGTGCTGAATTACGCTTATTTTATAATAATGTAGCATGAAATTGAATCATTCTGACAAATTTATACCTCTTCAGTTTCTAATGTATTCATATTGTTTTTTGTTTTGTTTTGTTTTGTTTTGTCTTTTTAAATATTCAATTGTTCTCATTTGTTGAGCGCTCAGGTTTTATGGATGACGCGCTCAGTCTTGAAATCCTTGGGTGTATGCATGTGCATGGACATTTATGCAACACTTCTCCATTTTTTTTTTTTTTTCTGGTTGCAGAGAAAAAAATTACTTTGTTTCAGAAGTGTAAGTTATGCACTATTCCAGCATGTGAATCTCTAGGATAACAGGTTTCAGTGTTTGATGTGAGACTGAAAATATGAAATGAGGGGATAAAGCAGTAAAGGAATGGAGGAGAGGACAAGACAAAACAAAAACTGCTTTCTTCTCCTAGTTCAGCATATGAATATTGCCTTTGCATTCTAAGGGTTACTGAACTATAACAATTTTAAGAATATAAAGCTATGAGTTCGTTGCTGCATCTAAGCTGTCTGACATGCCCTGGTATTAGTTGAAACCTCTGATACGTGGAAACATAAAGAGAAGATTTAACTATCACAAGCAAAAACTGAAAAAGAAATTTTTCCTTAGCTGAAATGGTAGAGTGCTGCTTTGTGATCTGATGATATCTAGCATGATTAAGTGACTAACATAACATTTTGCACAGATGTCTACTGAGCAGTTCAGGTATAAAGTAATCTGAACAGGTCTGACTGGGGACTACATGAATGTACAGAGCTGACAGTGTCCGAGCCTAAAGGGGCCATATATGCATTAAAGGCAAGGTAGGAAATGTGTGTTGCACATGAACACTGGGAAAAGACAACTCTTGAAACAATTTTCTACATGTACGGGTGATAGAAATGCACTTTCTGGTGCTGAGTTCCTTGCCTCAAGTCCTTGTATATCCAAGAGTTTCACTGTGTATATGACCTACTCTCTTGTGAGAACTGCCTTGCTTTTTCTAAAACCTCTTCTCAAAGATCTTTCGCTGTTCCTTTCTCTGCTTCCTGAGAGAAACCTGGAGGAGTTTAGAGGTATCCCAGAGATCCTTCAAGGCTGGTTACCAGGGCTGGTAGGTAAAGTACATGACCTCCAGCACAAGAGTGCTCCTTATACTCCTGGAATATCAATGTATGTTTAAAGACATCTAAAAATGAGCTTTTCATCATGGAGAGATCATTCAGAAGCTACAAGGAAATAAGTAACGTTAGAGACAGACACAGACAAAGAATCCAGAAAGGACTATCTGCATTACTATACACAGAAAATACTGCAGTCATTCTGCAGTATTCCTTTACATTGTCTCCTCCCTGTGCCATGAAAACACTATCAATCTAGATTTTTTTTGCATCAGGTTATTTCATCGTTTTCCACAGAAATTTCCCTCCATAGCATAAATCCAGTATGATGCATTCATATTCAAGAAACTACATATTAGAACAGACTGTCCTGGTGGCAGATTTATTAATACTACATATAATGAAGAGGTAGCCATACATTCACTGTAGGACTGCCTTCCCACAAAACACACACACAATCACTACTGAAGTTTAAAGGGTTGGCCGACTGCCTTCAAGGATGAATTATGTATCTAAATGGCTTTTAAACATCATATGCTAGAAGCTTGTAAAACACAGTTAACTGTTCTCTGACTCTCAGAATGGAAAAATAAACAAACAAACAAAAAAACCTTTATTATTTGTTTGAAATGTAAGGGAATAATAATAATAATAATAAAAGTTAAAAAGTATGCCTGCTACCCTGCAGCAATGCAGGATTTCTTCATTGATGTTAGGCAAAACTGGAGGACAAAAGCGCTGACTTGGAATTGAGCCCATGCAGAAACTGTTGTCACAGAAGTATCCTACCATTACTTGCAAACCTTTCACAGCTTTCTAAAGCCACTGTGTAACTTGTTTATGACAGCACAAGAATAGTCGGTGACAGATATAAAGTCTTCAATTAAGAACATCAGGATATAGCAATATTCTGAACACTAGCACTGATGTTATCAATATGGAGAAGTTACTGTACCTTTGTGTACGAAGTTGGAAGGCATTCATTAAATCTAGAAGAGGTCTATGAAAAAAAAAAAACAACAAAGGAAACAGGGAGTTAGTACAGTTGACAGTACAGTATAAGAATATATACAAAATTGGTACAAATAAGAATACAAAACAGGGCTATATTAAGTCATTTAGTAGGCACTGTCAGGGAGAAATGGGGCTGACATAGAGAGGCATTTCTCAGATCCAGGAGGTGATAAATCTTAGGGCAGATATACAAACTTTTGGGTTGGTTTAGCATTTTAAAGGCAAGTTTTATTTAAAGTCTCTGAAGTGAATAATATACAGCTTTCATTACTGTGTCTGGTCCATATCATCACTGTGCCAGCTGAAAGAAGAACTGCATTCTCCAAACTTATGTGAGAAGTGAGGAAATATTTGACATTTGGAAAACTGTAGGTAGGGCAACTCCAGGAGTGTGAGAATCACTCAGCTAAAGGGAAGATGCTTAAAGAACATCTTTCACAGACTTTACAGTCACCTATGATATCGATTTCCATTCTGGTTTCTGTTCTTTTTGGTATAGACTTTCGTTTTGAGGTGGAGAGTATGTATTTATGCACAAAATATACTTAAAGTCTTTGCACAGTATCTGTAAAGTTACAGGCCTCTGTAAAAATACGTGCTGTTAGCTCACACATTTAAGGACATAGTAACATTGAATTTACTACAGTATATATGCTAATATTATGCTAATTGGGTAGGAAAGATAAAAATTTTCTTATTTGGAATCAATAAAGAGATTTTACATTTTTTAGGCATATAGTCTTTCAATATTTAAAACAGAACAGGAAAAAAAAGGACATAGTTTATGATTCATCCATAAAAACATACATAAATGTTTTAATGAACAATTAAGTCATACGGATAAACATATTGGTTACTAGATGAAGAATTCCATATCAGTGTAGATGTAGAATTCCTCAGCACCATTTTCTGAGTAATTCAACATAACATTTTACTCAATGAGAGCCATAACTACAAGGAAGCTCTTTCATAACTCCATACGCATAATGAAGGTGATCAAATAGTTAATTACACATTTTCCTTTGCAGTGCCCTACCTAATCTCCTGACAAACCTCATACTCCTGTTCTCTGTTTGCGCAATCCTTGCAATTGTATCTTACCACTTTGCATTTCATTTAACATAGGCTATAACTCCGTTTTGTTTAATATAAAAGAAAAATTCATGAACGTTTTGAGTATTGTGTGATATTCTAAATGTATTTTAGAATGGATCATATTTTAACCAAGAGTGGTAGAAAGCTTTCTGACATCTGATTCTGTTTTGAAAAATTAATTATAACCTTTTTTTCTCTTTTCATAGCACCCATGCCAATGGGTCATGGCCATGAAAGTGAAATGTTTCTTAAATGCATGGAGTCATTTTTGACACGTTGCCTACCCCTCTGCTAAGGTCACCCTCATCCAGCTGCTGGAGATAACACACTGTTGGTTTGCATCTCCAAGGGAAAAAGCCTGAAGTACAACAAAAAGCATAATGGCTTTTCTTTTTATCTATTGTCTGTAAAATATACATTTTCCCCCTGGAAACCAAGATCATTGATGTCATGCCATCAGTGCAACAGGTACAATCCTGGTGTTCGTTGGGTTGAATTTAGGAGACTATCTCGAGGGGCTGGAAGTGCGATTGAACTCTGCATAGAGAATTCTGCTACGGAAAACAATCTGTACTGGTAGTATGCTGCAAGGAATGTACAAATTTGGTTACTAAGAACTGATCCTAGACTGTTAATCATGCATATTCCTGTCAAATACATTAGCCCTTTCATGGTCACACTATGGCTAACATAAGTAAGTCAGATTTTCAATGGAAACTGCAGACTGAAAATCTCATACTGTACTACATGGAGCAAAACTGTGTCATAAGGGAACATGTATCAGCAAAGTTGTGCTGGTGCCATGAATTTTTCCACTGTGTTTCAGACCTGATAAAAAGGAGTGCTTGAAAAAAATAGGTAGGATGACTAACCTAATAATGTCAGGTGAAATAATGAGGGGGTGGTGAGGGGGTGGGTGGGTGAGGGAGAGAGTACACAGAAAAGGAGGGGGTAAGAAAGAAAGGAAGCAGCCTCTTTTTAATTAGTGGAAATACCATGGTCTTTTCACAGGAAGGCCTTTACTAAGGTAGTCATTCATTCATTATTGACCCATCTGTGCCCATACAGCGTAGTTAATCCCTGCAAAGACAGAAGCTACTTTTTAAATCTTTTGAGTTTCAGCTGATTTTAAACCTACTCCCACTGAAATATTTACTGCACATCTTCCTCATAAATTATATCATATTTAAAAAATGAAAATTCTCATTTCAGCATGATCAACTCAAGTGGAAAACTGCAAATCCTCCAACAGAAAATTAGCAAACATTTGTTCTGCCTGTCAGCTCAAGTGTGCTGTACTTTTTCCCTGGCACATATGTATTTAGATTTTCTAGTTTGTGAACCTACCATGGCTTCCTGCATTACCCGTGGAGACAGGAATTCTATGGCTGCAAATGAGTATATTATTTAATCATGAAAAGACAAGACTTTGAATAAGAGAAAACATTTCTAAGAGAAAAGTTACCAAGGACTCGCGGATCTGACTGCATAATTCAATCTCATTCCATCTCTTGAATGAAAATGGAATAGTGCTCAAACAATATATTTCTGCCCTGGGAGTGTACTTCATGTACACACAAGTACAATGATATACTTCATTTAGCCTTGCCCACAAACCGGCTTTGTAGATAAAAGGGCATGACAATACGATCTCTGAGCATTTAACAGTAATTGCTTTGTGCCACATTAAAAAGATATCTATTTTGTCTTGCATTTGCCTACTAAGTAGGTAAAAGTATTTTTTCAAGTTTTGGGGTGCAACGTGGCATTCTTTCAAGAGGCTTCAGTTTTAGAATGTCTTTGGTGTTCTCTCCTTCAAAATAAACATTTTTTGAACGTGACTCTAGGCAGTTTTAAAATGTATAGAACATAAAATCATCGGACGTGAACTTTTGTACTGAATGCTGCCATCTTACACATGTAAACACAAGACAGCTTGTGCAAATTTTCCAGAAATTAAAGAGGCCTGGCAAAATTTGGGAAGCCTAAGAACTAAGTACATGATGTAACTAACTGCTAGATGGCATTTCAAATGTAGTTCATTTAGACCTTTATTTTACATTTAATTTCGTTTGTGTCTGGTTTACTCCAGTTTCAACAACCCCAGTTTTTACCAGTGAAGCAACTGAGACTAAAACCATCTAAAAGTATTTACACTCTATAATCTAAAAGAAGCAGTAGACTTAGGAAAATTGGTGAGCATGCAAAAGTAATTTCAATTATATGTAAAAATGGGAACTTAGAAATAAATTAAAACTAGTTTTCTAACTTTAAAAACTGTACAAAATACCACTCTTTTTGCTGTCTCAAAAATATGGTAAAATTCCCTTTAGTTGGAATGAGAAATTTCACATAATTTTTGAGATGTGACGTGATTAAAAATACGGCTCTGTGGAGTTCTTAAGGCTTGTATGCCTTGAAGTTCATGCAAATAGGTGTCTGCTGTGGTAGAATAGAAGAACAGAAGATTAACATCTATAATTCAGTTATAACTATCAGCTAACACCTCAGAACTGCTTGCCTGTCCTCCTGCCACCACCGTGACCCCATAGCTCAGTCAAATTTAAATAAATATTACCCAGGAATACTCAAAGTGGTAAGAAGTGCACTACAGAGCAAGACTGCACTATGACATTAGGGTTCAAGAAGATCATACTCATTTTGGCACCCTACTTCAGGAGCTGATTCCCAAGGTAAATGTGCGCTGGTTTGTGTAGGTGTTTCCAGTGTTGTAGAGAAAAACAAGTAGAATGGCCAGGGAGTATTCCCCCTAAGGTGACAGACTCTCGGTGCTAAATTGAACAGTTTACAAGAGGAGAGAATTAAGATTTGCAAGGAGTTTATAGAAGTGGATGATTAAGATTTGCTGACCCTCATCTCTTACAGAAACCCATAAACAAAAATAGTGAACGTTTGTGTTACTGGTTAATTTTGTCTGAATTTTGAGACAAGTAACTGAAGTATATGACTAAACAAACAGGACACAAGATACCTATAGTACTGTGATATGACTTTTTTTTTTATGGTCACAGAATTGTAAATACAGTTAGATCTCTGGCAAACAGGCTGCATAGTGAACAATATCATATAGTTTCATTTACCAATACCTGTTAAAAAAAAAAATAATTGTCAAATGCTTTTAAATATTACTTTTGACGTCACTGTGACCTATAGCCTGGCATGTAGCCAAAGAAAAGGAGACTCCAAGAATGAAAAGAACGAGCGCCAGAAACTTTGTGTAGGCAGAGAGAAGCAGAGATTGCTAGGAAGTAGATTCAGTTTTACAGTCACAGATCAATGAACGATGTGTCACAAGGCAGATGACTACGTAGACCTGTTTGTAGGTGTTAAATTCCCTGTCACACCAAGATTAGCCAATAATAATAAATAACTTCCTGAGGTCATACCATTCACTGCGTATTTCAAGTCCCAAGAGAAAAGACATAACGATAGCCAGACTAGTCAGGAACGAACTCAAATAAGATTCAGCTTTAAACTGTGATTGTATGTAAAAAGAAGGCCTTTTTTCCCTCTCCTAACTTACATATTCCAATCATATTTAAAAAACAATCCTCAATTCACTATGAATACCATCACTCAATTTCTCTCAGAGATGTAGGCTTCTTAACATCCTTTTTCCCCCTTCGTCTTTGAAGTCTCTAGTATGCTATTCTTCCAAACTACTTTAAAAGGAAATCAATAGTTCCTCATTATAGCAGTAATGCACATATGTCTGCAGACTAACGATCTTCATATTCCAAAATCCTCGGTTCTTAATACAAAGGAATGATTTTGATTTTTCTCATCACATCCACGCTACACTAAAATGTTTGTATGTACTTTTTCAAAGTTACTAAGTCTTTATGTTGAACTGAATCTCTTTTATAACACCCTTTTTTTATTCCTCTACAGTCTGGAAGATCATTGTAAAGAATTCCTATCTATCTGCTCTTACTTCTCTTTTTTGTCTGCAAAAGTTTATTTCCCTAGTGTTTGAATATGAGAAAGCATTTCTAAGAGAAAAGTTTCCAAAGGCTCTGGGATCTTACTGTATAATTCAATTTCATTCTGTTTCTTGTATGAAAATGGAATTTAGCTACAAGGACTGTCAGTTACTCAATTGCGATCACTGCCTCAAACTGGAAGACCTCGTTATTAATAAGTGGGCTGAAGCCTTTATTCCTTAAAGTAAGTCACTCTCTCTTCCAGATGCTTCTTCATTTTCAGGGTAATAATACTGATTTAATACTTGGCAACAGATTTGCTAAAGTATGGTTAGCTAGGAAGTATAGCAAATGTTATTGGCAGCAGTGCTGTAAACAGATAAATTGGTAAAAATATTAAATATACAGGAATACCATGATTTTTTTTTTTTTCCCCTGCAGGTTAGATGCCAAAGGCTAATTCAGAACAGAATGCCTGTGCCATTGCTTCCCATGTTCAAAATAAAACAGTAGTACAAGTCCTTTCACAGTGCTGACATAAATTTTGATGTGTCAGCATTTCCTGAGAACTAAGACATGGCATTATGAATACTGTAAATCAGACTTTAACTCTATATTTAATGAAGGTGTTGGATAGCATACAGAAAATAAAAGATTGGAAACAGTGAAGAAATAGTGAAGATGAAAAGTGCTATTGAATGTCTACTACTCAGTAAGGGCTATCCAGTCAGTACACTAAATGAGATGGAGCACCTATGGGAAACGTATTTTATAATGCAATTGAAGTCTATCAAAATGCTTACATAGAAGTGATTTGAATGAAGATTGCACTGGAAACCTTAATAAGAGAATTTCTGAACATTTGGGTTTTAGTCTTGTTGTTGCATTAATGCCACTTTCAGGAGACATGCAATATATACTATATCTAAATTAAAATATTAAACTACTGTTGCATTTACAGCTTCTGAAGGGATGAACCTTATTGTCAAGGACATCAGTGAATGTAAAATATCTTTGAAATCCTGAAGGAGAGTGACATCCCCTAGGCAGACCTACAGAACAATGCCAGAATAACAGTAAGATGCAGAAGGGTCACGTCCAGGTCTATCTGTTACAGGAAAGGTTTATTTCTAGTAAATTACTAGAAATAATTACTAGAATAATTACTAGAAATAATTACTACCCCTTCCTTAAAACATTTTAAGAGTAGAAATTGAAAAGATTCTGAAGCAAGATGACCTTGTTTTGGCAAAAGAAGAAACGTCCTGACAGAACCTGAAAGATCTGTCTCAAGCTCACATCTCAGCATTGTTGTAATCCTCTTTTACTCCATGGTAGTTCAATGCTATACACATTTCTATTCTCTCTAGTATGAGATTGAACTCAGGTTTATATTGAAGGGTTCTCACTCCTAGCCAGAGAGTTTTGCTTAGGATCACTTTCGTGGCTCCTGACATGGTTCTCAGAAGTATTCTGAGGATATTGCTGAGGAACTGTTTAGTATTGTAGCTCTTGTGCCACAGCATCATACAGCCTGTCTATTAGGTTTATCTTTGAGTACTAATATACAACTGCAGGATATATAAAGCACAGCAGTCAGTTAGTCTGATGAAAACACGTCTTTATGTATTTGTGATTAAGTCCATTTATTTTTCTTTCATAGTACATAAAATTCAGAGCTGTAACTACTAAATTAAGCACATTATGATGCGCAATACTTAGGTGTTTGTCATGTTCCTCTAACCCCAGGCATTTGGGATGCTATGATGTACATCTACAGAGTCAACTGACATAGCATATAATGGAGCTGATTATGATTTAAACAAATACATTTTTAGCTAAGTAAATCTACAGAAAAAGTATGGTTGCTCTGGTCTCCATTTAAATTATACTATTTATTTCTTCAAACTCCTAAGTTTAGAAATTGAAAGAAATACCCTAAACATGACAATTCACATGTATTATAAACTCACTAGCACTTCTGTTCTATGCATAGCATGTTTTATGCATTTCTCAGTTTGCTTTCATTAAAGCCAACTGAAACAGCAAGGAAACCTGTCTGATCTTTCTAGTAAACACAGCTTCAGACATTGGGTCAATTTTTAGTGTAAACAACAGAGAGGTTAAATTACCACTATAAAAGCTTCCTACCCATCAACAGTGATTTCTTCTTTTCTTAGAATGTATTTCCACCATAACACTGCAAAAGCAGAATTTTGGGGGTGCTCTTGTTGCTACTGAATGTATAAAGAACTCAGCCAAGTGACTAATTCAAGACAGAAGAGATCTGTATTTTCTTTTCCCCAGAATGTATCAACCGTCATTAGGAATGCAGACAGTAAAAAGGCAATTTGGGACTCTGAGAGTAGGTTACAAAAACAATTTACAGTTGTGTTCACTGTTAGCAGTATACTAAATCACATCGAGACTCTTCATTTGTTGAGGCTGCATTCAGTATGGTATTAAAAAAAAAAACCTATTTCCATCAGTATTTTATTGTTGTTTGCCAAAAAGGTATTTTCTTCGAGGTGCTTAATGTTCCAGTAGGGACATTACTGTACAGATACCAATTAGCTACTTACACTGTAACGACAGGCATGCAATGCAGACACAGTGTGGAATGAAATCATGACATACCAAGGTACTTGTCAGACAAAGTTGTTTCTCCTTTCTTTTTAATTACACAGTGGAGTAGTTCTATCAATGTTCATACAGTAAATATATTGTCAATTTTAATTACTGAAAATCTAGGACAGACACATTGAAGTCTTATGTATTTTACATTCATTTCTCTCTGAAACATTTTTCAACTGAGTGCCATCTCAAAGTGCTTTATAAATTCCGAGTTAATCAGGAGAGCCCAGTGTAGTAGTGAAACACAACACTATTGCTCCTTTCTACATTCCGTACTTAATAAAATAAATAATTTTCCCAGTACCTCAAATCAATTCACTGACAGAACCAGAAAAAGCTCTCAGAATTCTAATGTCTCAGTGTTCACTGAACAAAGCTACCTGCTGTTCCCATCAACTACAGTCTGACATAGAAGTACTTGTTGGTACATAACAAATGGTGATTACATTTTTTGTGTTTCTGCTCAGCTTAGCAAAATGTTCTTCCATCTTGCTGAATTTTCTAGGTTCTCCTTCATGCACTACAGTCTGCTGCCACTGAGTTTTTCACTATGTTGCACTATTAGATCAATGCTCTTCTACCTCTTGAAAAATTGCCTGAGCCCTCATCCTAATCTTAATGCAAATTTGATCTCTATATGGTGAAATATGTATCCTAACAACTCTTCTTTTCCTGTACGGCTTATTTTCAAGACAGCTCTGTAACTCTGGGTTCCAGTCAAAACCACTCAATTACTGCATCCATAAGCCATTCCACTGAGGTTTCAGGCTTATGTATTCCGGCTTCTAAGTAGGTTGGGTCAGTAAATGACTCACTCCTGTGTAAGTGTTACAAGAACCTCTTAGCAATTTTTAATACTTTTTTTCTCCCTCATTCTTCTGAAAGGCTAGCATTCTTGAAAAGAGCAGAAAGTTTAGCAAAATTAGAAGTGTTTTAATCCAGACTGCAAAGCTCTAAAGAACCTAATTTCCAGGTGCTTCCCTGCAGCGCCCTCCCCTCACAGCTTGAGGCCTCTGCTTCCTTTCTGTAGTCCAGGATCTTGCAGAATATTTCCACCTTACTCATGCTCTGTTGTGACATGCTTTTGTTATTCAAAGCAAGGCTTTTACAGCTTGGTAACCACGGTAAGAACTCATTTCCTCTGAACGGCAATTTTAAAAAGAGGCTAAGATGTCTTGTGGCACCCTGTCAAAAACTGTAAATAGTTCTCACAACACCATATTTCAAAACTGACAGCAGTGTAAACTTCTGAGTGGGGATGGTTTGAAGGTAACGCTAAAAGTGAGATTGTGGGGTACCAGATCTGGTCTCTGTCAAGAAGGTCAGGAAAAATTGGCTCAGCTCAGAAGATAGAATATTTTTTCTGTCATACATTCATTGCCAGACTACATTCCAAATCCCATGTATATGACTTCCATCTCTTATGTTATTGGCATATGATACGTGAAAATAGAAGAAATATGAACAAAGAAACATTTGTTCTCCTATGTTTGTGTTACAAGGAAATTAAAAAGAGACTTCTGTCTTTATTAATCCAGATAAATAGCTTGAGACATTAAGACTGCCTTGTTCTTTGTAAGAGCAGTTTCCAGATCTCTGTGGATTCTATGGCAAAAGCAAAAACAACTTGTGCTTGAAGACAGATCAAAGATAATTATTAGGAAAAAAAAATTGTATGTAAAATTAATCAAAATAATTTTTCTTTAATGAAGTTATGACGACTAATGTAAAGGCTTTATTTGCTGTCCTACTAAAAGCACACAAATGAAATAATAATAAATAATAAGTAAGTATGTTTGCAATCAAAATGTTAATGGGTGTAATACAATTAAACAGGTGGAAGCATGAGGGCTGCTCTGAATGTAATACCTCCTGTTTTATTATCTTGACCCACAATGTCAGAGGTGGGTGTTGGTGGTATAGCAGGAGAGGTTGAGAACCTTCGCACAGATGATATTGCATCACATTTTGTTGCGGTGTGACAGATGGCAGCAGAGAGGCAGTCTGACCAAATGGCATCTGACATGGAAGCGCATCTGAAGCAAACATGTATTGAGTTCCTCCATGTGGAAAAAAATGGCACTCACTGACATTAACTGATGCTTGCTGAACTTTTATGGAGACCAAACAGCGGACGTGAGCACAGTGCAGTGGTGGTGGTTTGTTTCAGCAGTGGCAATGGCGGCAGGAAGTCGCATCTGCCGGTGCTGATATTTATGAGTCTGACACACAGGCTCTTCTTGCTAGCAAAAATGCATAGTTAATGGAGGTAACTACATTGAAAAATAATTCTTTGTAGCTGGGAATTTGTTCTATAAAACAGTGCAGTTGTGCTCTTTGCATCTGTTGTAGATTCCATGGAAACAAACAGGAGGCATTACTTTCCGAGTAACCTATGTAATTTGTTAAATTGTGGAAAACAGTTTGTTGATTTGCTGTATCAGTCATGATGTTCATAGCCTTCCTTTGGTACAGACAAAGAAGTCAATATTCAACAAACTTATTTCAATTGGTGATTCCAATTAAGGGAAAGACTTGATGAAATGGTAAAAGTCATGCTTCATCTAATAATAATAATAATGAATAGAGTCTGGGTATTAAAGAAGAACATCAACTAGTTTAGGAATATATCCATAATAAGTGGCGTTTTCTTCCACTACTAAGCTGTTTTCTTGCTGGTTTGGAAAAACTTATGTGAACCTAGGTCTAAATCAACTTCATTTAGATCAAAATGAGTAATATAAATAGGATTTTGGTGGCATTTCAATTTCCTTTCAAATGCAGCTTGGCATAAACTGTAAGATAATCACTAAACACTAAATAAAAATGTAGAATTAATCATTTTCTAACAAATCAAACATGATAATTAAGGAATTGAATGGCTATAGATTAAGCTTTCTAAATGATTTACTTCAATGCCTATACATGTAGCATGTCGTTCTGAGTTAGTAAAAATAAATGCCACATACTTTGAGAAATATTATCCGTTCAGAAAAGCAGCTGCAATGCATCAACAATAATAGAGTTAAAGATGTTTAAAACAATTTTCTCCTCATTGATTTGAATAACGATCAAAATGTAGTAGTTTTCATCACTTTGAATTAAATCAGCCTGTTTAAAAAGCACAACAAAACAATGAATAGTACTGTCATTCAGATCACCTCCTGAACTAATAACAGTAGATATTGTGTTTGTTTTTTAAAAAGCTTAGCAAAGGTTTTTAGGGAATTTCAGAGTACCCAGGAGATTACTGGCCTGAGGCGATGCCCTGATCAGAATGGATACATAATGGAGCACAATGAATACCCGCATTTGTTTTTTTTCCTTTGGCTGTGTGAATCCCAGTATCTGGTTTATGATAATTGTCCTCTATGCCTTTCTCCCTTCTCTTCCCATAAAATGCAGGTCCAGCAGCAGACATGAAAGCGTTCTTTGACAGCAAACGTAGCAAAATTAAACATGCCCTGTAGAGACAGGAGGCTGGGTGCATGGGGAAATTAAATCTGTCAGTGCATCCTATTGCCCATCAGTCTTGAGCTATGATTATTCATTTGGTAAGGTAACTGCAGAGAATGTTTCAATGAATTAAAGAGAAAGACCTGAGCCTGAACCTTATTTCTAGAGTGCAGTTTAATCAATAGCATCAGGGAATACTGTGTTTAAATTATGAATATATTTATATTTACTGAAGTCAAGGCTTGTGAAAGATACCTTTCATGACAGGTCTAGAAATTAATTTCTGTCATTACATTTTATCTCAACCCTGGCAGTGCCATAGAGGCCAAAAGCAATTTCATTTACCTAGATAGTACAACTCAAGTGTATCCTATAACACTCTCAATACAGTCAGCATTATTTACAAAACCAGCCTATGCCCTTACTTAATGATCTGGCAGTCATGCTAAACAACTGAACCTTTTAGGGAATAGTGTTAGTTGAATGTCAATACATACGTAAGATTGCCTTTCATCTGTGCAGAGAAATGGCAATTAGTATTTCCATTGAGTTTTCTGACAGAGGGGAAGCTGAATTAAAGCCTATTTATAAATATTTTAATATCATAAAACAGCCTTAGAGCAATCAATTTGAGCAGCACTGTAAATATGCCCTTCATTATGTAAAGGTTGGCTGTTTAATAACAATATGCAAATAACTTTGCAAGAGTACTTCTTTAGTCTCTTCATTTTTCTGGAACAATGTCCCTCCCACTGGGGGAGTCTACAGAGAAATGTACTATCACTTTCATTGTTTGTTTGCATGTATAGGATGTATTTATGTTCTGCTGAATCAAAAACTTATGCCCCTGGCAGCTTTTTTCATTAAAACTTCTATTAAAACTTGACTTGGTATCATGAGAGTGTTCATTATTCACAAGTTAATGTTTTGAAGTAGAAACAGAAAGTCAGACGCTGTTGAGCCAGTATATCTTGTCATGTCTCCACTGTCCGTAGTTGAGGATCTGTGCCATAAACCCCGTTTCCAGCTTACTTGTCCATTCGGTCTGTTTCTAGGTAGAGCTGATCATCTAGCTCCAAGGCTTACTTCCTGTAACCATTAGCAAATGATTTTCTCTCTTTTAGACACAGATTTTCTGCCTGAAAAATCAGCGTAAAAATGCCCAGCTTATGCATGTATTGCCTTATTATTATTATTATTATTATTCAGGAATTTCAGTAATGTTAGAATGATATACAGCCAGTAAAAATTAAGTGAGAATTAGAGTGAGTTTTAATATAGAGATGTAGTTCACAAGTTAACCAACATGAGATTTGAGCCTGCAATGACAAGTAAAGGAGACAGACTCCAACAAGCTAATATTTCTTCTCATCTGCACAACCAAAAAAAATAAAAGAAAAAGGGGATTAAAGCCTCTGCTCTTCAACTGAAATCAGGAATATTCCTATACTTTTATTGCCAGTAACTTATTCAGTATAATAATTCTGCATAGAATTGTCTTCCTGCTCTAATTAAAATTAATAGTATTACGCTTTTCATATATTTTTTCTTTCTCTTTTGTAAGGTAACTTCACTCTTCATTACTAATACCTCAGTCCTTCAAAAAATTAAATTCCTTTTTATAGCCATTATCAATGTAATCACTTAAACTCATATTTCTGAATTAATACACTACTGACATAAATTTATTATTTTCAGTCTTATTCTGAAGCTTGTTGGATTGGCTGAAATCATACACAACCACTCATAGATCAGTAAGTAATTTATTTAGAATGCCAGGGATCATTTGTGATCTAATATTTGTGTGGGGGTCAAAGTTAAAAAAAGCAAAAAACATCTGCGTATGTTCTCAAAAATAAGCTCAGACAATTCAGTTTGCCAAAGTTCTTGAGCAAGAATCACCTTAAAGAATCAGATAGGAGAAATGGAAATGACAGTTCAAAATGAGGGCAATATAGAAATGTTTTTGCTATGTAAATCTTATTTCCCCAGTTGTCCAACCATGGACAATTACAGCTACAAAACAGCAGTTTTGCAACTGGTGAACTATGAGAACAACACAGAGTATCACTTCAACATTACATGGCTTAGCTGAGCAGCAAAACAAGTTTGTAACTTTTTTGGTTTTTAGTTGCAGATCATGTAATACCATGCCATTCTAGGTTACAGGGGAAAATACTAGGTAGTCCAAATCCTTCATGGAAAATTCACAGACGTTTCCCATGGCAAAGTAAGATTTTCACTTTTTGTCTTGAGAAGGTTTATTAAAAACTCAAAGGTCACTAAAGCTTTGATAATGGTCTTTTGCTGACCTGACATTAGCACAGAAGACCCGATGTTAAGTACTATTTATAGCCTACACCAGAAGTTTTTTGTATGTACAAGATCTAAGATTATATAAATATCTGCAAGAGAGCTCAAACTGACTCTACTGCATATTGAGACAAACCCTCAAAACACAAACTCAGAAATCATTCCTTGTGGTAGCTGTTAGTATTCCTTACTGAATGGTCATCCTTATTATAAAGCTAACTTTAGTAGTCAGCCATTCATGAAGAAACAAAAAGTACTCCTGGGTGAAATACTATAAGCCTCCTTTTATGGCTTCTAACCATTTGCTTTACATCACAACTGAATGGTATTTCCTTTGGAAAGAACATGAGGTATGTAATTAACTCTGAAGGAAAGACACTCATTACTTCATGAACAAGTTGTCTTCCAGGACAGCTTTTGCTTACCTGTGCTTACTTCATGAGAATTGACAGCACTGTGAATGTCCAATAAACCCACTTACTTTGAAGAGATTACTACTTATAGTCAAATAATGCTATTTTTTCCAGAGCATAGCTTTAGAACTAAGAAGTTGCATGCTATTAGAAGGACATAGCTTTAATTGTTTCTAGGAAATTAATATCTTCATTAAAAGCACAAGCCGTAACAATACTAATTAAAGAACCACGGATGTGTCAAAGTTACTTCTTTACTTCTGTGAAGGAACAGGATTTTGATGTAGATGTCCCTACTCCCTGCATTTTACTAATAAGTGAATAATATGGAAGCCAGCTCTTTGGCACATACTGTTTCAAAATTCAATATTATTGTATCATACAATGTGCAAATATAGATGTATCTACATAGGAGTCTCTCAAAGTAGTATCTCCTATTTATTCCCATGAAAACTACAACAGATAACAAAGAGCAAAATAACACTGTTTGATAGAGGAAATACCCAGGTACAAAAAACTATTTCTCTACACAGCCACCACTCTTAGCTATGTATTTTTGCCAGTGATGAACAAGAGCCTGAATGCCACACTCATAAAACTCGGCACTGGAGGTGCTCACTGTCACTGTCACCGCTGCTGAAATGCACCACCCACCACCTCACTATGCTCATGTCCATTGTTTGGTCTCCACAAATGTTCAGCAAGCATTGATGAATGTAAGTGGGTGCCATTTCTTTTGCATGGAGGAATTCAGTGGTACATCTTTGCTTCATACACACTGCCATATCTGATGCCATTTGGCTAGACCACTCCCCCTGCTGCTATCTGTCACTCAGCAACAAAATATTATGGGATATTGATGGAAAAGTTCAGCCTCTACTGCCATGCCATCAACATCTGCCTCTGATGTTGTGGGCCAAGATAATAAAACGGGAGGCCCTACTTTTGCAGCAGCCCTCATATTCTCCCATCCGGGCATTTTGCCAAGTGATCAAGCTAGCATACACACAAGACACAGAACAGCTTCTACTCTTGTCCACAAGGAATAGCCCTTTAAAGGACTTTATTGAGGAATATAAAGATTTAGAAAAACCTTCAAATCTGTTGGTACACTGTAAAAGATTACAGTGAGTTAATAGGAAATTTAGTTCTCACAAGCATCAGCAATATAGATCAAAGAAAAAAATGCTAGTTCTGAATGCTGTTGTCAATGGTATATACAATGCTTCTGTGTACTCTTATCGTTTCAGATGGAAACAAATGCATAAAAGGCTGGCTTCTGACTCCTGACCAGTAGATTTGTCAAAAACAAAACAAAAAACCAAACCAAAACAAAAACCAAATCTAGCAAGTTGGAACAAAGTACCAATTTCCTATTAAAATTCTGTCACAAAAAAATCTCATGTCTAAGACTCTTATAAGGGTCAGAAGATATGATGTCAGTATGTTCTTAACACACAGGTTTACGAGGAGAGATAAGAACATCAGATCATTCCATTGTAGCAGGAAGCTGGAATCTTTATAGCATTTAATAAGACCAGAAAGAGAAAATGTAATACTAAGACTACTATTAGCTGTTGACTGCATCTAAGAACAATTAGTAAGATTACATAAAGAACATCCTAAATGTTGTACAGATCAGGAATCCAGCAAAGTAACTGCCTTCATGTAGTAGTAAAGACATGGGAAACTAACAAAACATAGCAAACAAGCAAAATAAACAGATGTATTGGACAGAGGATTTGAGGAGGTATGATTAAATTGAACTAGGATGCATGCAATTCCAAGCTATCCAGTAGAAGCTGTGGCAACACTCTATTTGTACTTATATTGTATTTCTACTCCTGAAACCCCCTTAGTGCAGAGACCTGCAATTCACTGAACTACAGCTTAACACACCAACCCAAATTTTCCCATGAGAAGTTTTTTACACATTTCAGTAACACAGCATAGGGAAAATAACTGAGTAAATGATCAGATAATTGTTTTCCATTTCTGATCCATGGGAAATATATGGCCTCCCTTTTCACTCAAAGGGAATTTTAATTCCAGAAAGAGATTTTAAAAGAAAGTGGCAGTGTTGATTGGTGGCTGACTCAGAAAGCAGGAAAGGGGAAGATGAAACAAAGTGATTCAGACAAAAGGAAAAAGCCCTTAATCTGGCTTGTCTGGAGACACAAAAGTCTCCTGAAGCAAAATAAATAAATAAATAACATGACCAATCTATCTTGCTTTCCCTTCTGAGGACAAACAGGGAGAAAGCAACACAAATTCAGCAAAAGCAGGCAAGCTTGGCTTTCTTTGAATAAGATCCCACCTGACAACGTCATAATTTATTTTCCTGGGTGCTAGATTTATATCTGAGCTTAATTATTGCCTGCATGAGCTTGTGAGACCCAAAAGGAGTGCCCTCCAAGATGCATATGACCTGTAAATACTGGTTTGTGTTTGTGCCACAAGAGAAGGGGGACTGTTTCCTTTTTTTTTTTTTTTTTTTTTTTTAAACAGAAGATGTAATAGTTTATGACAAGGTCTATTATCCCCTGGAAGAAAAAGGGAAAAAGGGAATGTCTATGCTGTTGCAAAAGCTAATACACTCCAAATGTCAGCCTCCATCTAGGCACACCACGTATGGACAGTGATTGCTAAGCCATCTGCCCATCGGTTTTTGAAATGTGTTATCAAATATAAATAAGGAAGTGGGGATGAATATGACTCTATAAGAATTATTCTAGCTGTTTTCTTTAGACATAATCTACAACTTCTGATATTTCATGTCATTTACGAGAGCAACGCCAGGAGCAGAACCTAGTGCCAGCCTTGCCCATGGGTGCTGAGAAACATAAACTACTATTTCTGTTTACACTAATACAATTTGAAAAGAGTGTCCTTTCACTCCTGGAGGCTTGTCTGCCAAACGACAACATAGGTCACTTTCCTGAATCAATGTTTAGGTTAGATTTATGCACTGTCTGACATCTATAAATTAGATAACCTGTACTAAAAAAACTTTCAATTTCAAATATTGGTCACCTTTCCGTATACCAAAAGTTCTCAAAGCAATTCAGTTTGTTTCCATACACTATTGAAACAGTTTGTCTGCTCTGGAAGAAGGCGGAAGGCAACTGGTAGGCAGTATCGCTTGGGCTGCTGTTTTAGCAGTGGGTTCTCAGAAAGCACCTACAGTTGTGAAGTGCAGCCACTAGAATATCTTGAATGCCCATGCTTTCAGATTGGATGCCTGAGGATCCATAAGGGTACAAGGCAAGAAAGGATCTAAAATGTGCTCTATATTACTATTCAATCTGTATTTCTAGTTTCAGAGACTTATGCCTTGAGTTTAGAATAAATATGTTTTCAGATGTTATTACGTCTCTACAGATCCACACAGCCACCAAGCTTCACAGCTGTGTGACTAACTGGTAAGGTTGATACTTGCTGAATCAGCTGAGAATGGCAATTTTGACAAAAAATTATGGTATTTTCTACCAATTCAGACCAGCATGAATCTTAGCTTTGTTGCACAGGAGATTTATGGTAGCAAGAGTCTCACATAAACTTCTCTTTCTAGAAACTGGGGCATTGAAAAGCCATTAGCTTAGCCAGATAGATTTGCTATAGTGTTATTACTGTAGTGTAGTTGAGCTCTGAAATGACAAGGCACCTGAATCCTGAAAGATTCTTGTGGTACAGGCCTCTACATTTTCCTTCCTTAGCCAAGCTTAATAAAACAAAGATTATATTAATAATGTGGAATGTTGGGCATATAGTCAATTTTTTTATACCACAATGCACAGTTAATCTCTGAAATATCTAATGAGTGCGCTCTAAAACAGTGTTATTGTGTCAGGTGGTTGTTAAGACCTACAAATGTAGTTGTGCCACATCCCAGGGGTATTCTCAGTCTTCAGTGAATGTGATTCACTTCAGCCTGCACTTTCACTGCTAGAGATTTTGAAACCAGAGCTTCCAAATTTTGCTGTTTATAGAATAGCTAGCCAAGATGTCACATCATGGATTCACATTTGATCACATCATGGATTCTTAAGATATCAGTGCTACCTGTGACTACTATTTTCCATCAGTGAAAGGCACAGCAGTGTCTCTCCAAAGTGATAACAGCTTTTAAGACCCCAAATCATACTGAGTGGTTTCTTTTTAACTTTTACAGACTCTCTATACTTCTGTAAATTCCAAATGATTCTAGAATGTGTTTCCACCAATAAATGAGCTTTTGTTTTCATTTTTCTGTTTAAAAATGTGTCAAGCAAGTCACACGTGATACTTGCATGTACAGAATCAATGTTTCAATCATCTTCATATTTTGTCAACTTTTAAGTTCCAGCTTTTTTTAATTGTTCTTGCCTTCCACTCAGCATGTATTTATTGCTCACTTGTATTCACTTCCATGCTTAGGTCAACTTCCTGCTAGGAATGTGGTGCTTGGAACTTGCTCTAAAATTAGCCCACAGACGTCTTTAGTCTTGATGAAATGCCTAGAGAATGCTTAAATTAATCTTTTGAATACTTAGTGATTTAAAGTTAATGTGCAAAATTTAAAATGAAATAATGCAGTTTGGTTAAGATAATTCCCAGAGTTTATAAAAGTCTTGGGAAAAAATAACGTGGGAAGCTCAGGGTATTAGGTACCCAAGAGCCATTCTCAGCCTATGCTTTGTCTGTAAATTTTTCTTCTACTCACCCATAAGGTGCTGAGATCTTGTCTCTTGATTGCTGTGACAGCTAAGCATCTTGCAAACAGTATTTGACATTTCTAAGGCAAGCGGATCAATGTTCTTTGCTGTATCTTTAGAACTGGTTAAATTCACTGTGGAGAGAGTATGACCCAGGGAGCTGACAGAAGAGCACATTCTGCATAGGTCTGTCAAATTCTGAGTATTCATGTACTGCAAGGAAAGTGAGAGAAAGATGGATATTTCTGAGATATTGAAACATTTATACTGAATAAGTCTATGAAGAACCTCTGGGTATTGCTGTTATTCCCATCAATAATAAAAATAAGCAATAACTTCCATTATGGAAAACAAACTGTGTAAATAATATCATACACCAGATAATAGAACCCCATAAGCTCTGTTACCATAAGAGAGCAGAAAAACGTTAGAATTGAGAGATGATAAATGTTTGATTTATATAATCACATTGCTCACATTTTTTCTCTGTAATCAAATAAGTAGATCGTAGGGATATGAGAAGTACATACAGGCAGGAACTTCCTTCCTGGACTTTTTAAGGTAAGTACGTAGGTAGCTGTATTTAGAGAAAGACTGTAGTCAAAATAAGCAATAACAAGAATGAAACCTAAACAAACAGATAATATATATTGATTCTACAGATGGTTGGACAGAATAAAAGGTAAAAATTATTGCAGATACGTTTGGACATCTTAAAAAACAAACAGATCAATAAGATTTATTTAGTCAGAGTAGACTAAAATTCACTAGTATAATAACAGAACTATTTGTCTTAGCAAGTATCTTGTTATTGGTGATCAATAATGCAGCTAAGATGACTGATGGCTTTGTTTTCTTGCAGTGCCTCAGCCAGTCTAAATTATTTATTTGACATGCTGCCTCTTGGCAAATGCAAGGGAACAGTGATAAGAAATTTGCATTCCTCTAATATACATACCTCGGAATGAATGTATAACATTTCTCAAGCTTTTGGTGAATGACATATGGCATTAGTCTGAGGGACAATTCTGCTGACCAGACATGTTTTTGTCTCCTGGCATGAATAGCAATATAGCCATCAGAATGAAAAACTAGGCAGAGTTACTTATATTTGTTGCAAATGGCAGTTGCATAATGCAGAAGAGAACACTGGCGTTTTCAAAAATGTCCAGAATTTAGGTGCTTCTCAGTAGCCAAGGAGCTGGCACAGTTTACCTGAAGCTATAGTTTCGAGTTGTTGTAGCCAAATTTAGTCTATAGGCAGAGAAGAAGGAAGAGGATGAAAAAAAAATCCAAAAACTAAGAACTTAAAAGCAGAATGGAACAAGTCTACCGAGATCAGTGTACTGCTTCTGACAGTGGCCAGTTCTGAAGCTGCGGTGAAGAGTGAATAGAAGAGTCAACACAGAAAAATATTTCCCTCTCTATATATTGTCTTTTCCGCGTCATCTGTTCTCCATGCTAAGGAGTTCTGTTATCCTGTTACATGCAAGCCTTTCAATAGCTTCAATCATCCTTTCTTTTCTCTGCACTGTTTTGGCTATGCTACAGCCTATTCAAGACTTAGTAATCACAACTGAGTTCAAGGTGTGAGTGTAGATAGATTTACACACTGGTGTAGCAATATTCATTTATTTTCCTATGATTTCTTAACACATAATTCAAAACATTCTATTCCCTTTTGTGTTTATTTCAACTTCATAACATTATTTTTAACTATTGTTGGGCATGAAGCAGATATTTTCAGAAGCTTATAAACAGTGACTCTAGCATCTCTTTTTTAAACTTTAAGAAAAATAGTAATTAAGAGATGGTCATTGTGCATGTGCTTCTTCTTACAGATTATTTTGCATCTTTTTAATATTGATTTTAGTTTGCTGGTTTATAACTCATTTACCTAGGATCACAAGGCCCTTCTAGCAAAACTGCTGCCTGCTCTTCTTTTTGAATAATTTTGGATTGATGGTAGACTATCTATCTCCTCACTTTTTACCTTCCCTACCAATATTTATGAATATTTTCAGTAGGTTAGATATCAGTACAGATTCCTGTGTGGGGCAGGATGAAACTTTAACTTTGCTTAAAGGCAAGATAAAAATAACAGTGATAAAGATTAACCACAGCAAGCCTGGGGAAATGCGCTTGCCCTGGGCTACTGTTTCATTGCTTTACCACTGTAGAAATTCCAAGGTTCTGCTCCCTAAATATCCTGCACAGATGAGTGTAAACTTCACCTGCTCTGTGCACACGTGTGGTATTCTTACAGAGGGAATCTCTTCTGCATATGGAGCAGCTACAGAGAGCATTCCAGCTTACAGAAGAAAGTTGCTGGCATCTGCCTCACACAGATGTTATTTCCTCAAACACCTTCCACTGTAAAGCTGCACCTGGACGTAAACATCTCACATCCACTCAAAAATTAGCAGTTCTGGAAATAAGTTTCCAAAACACCAAAAGAAACACTTGACTAACCTGGTAACAGCACTCTAAAAAATTATTTTTTTCTAGTGCATATAACCATTAGAAACAATGCTTTCTATTGAGATGTTCTCATAAACTGTTGATGCAGTTAACAGTTAAATCCAAGAAAAGTGTTTTCCTAATCAAAGACCAGTTTGTACACAACCCACATATCAGAAGTTGATCACCGTAATTTGACAGAATTGCTGGAATTACAGGACAGCCTCTGGAAAATGTAGACAGGAGCCTCATAATTTTGCTATTTCAAGATCAGGTAAATTAATAATTTCCCTTCCTGGTGCCATTATAGCTGTCTACCTGGTGTTAGTATCTTTATTTTCAATGAGGGAGCAGCAGTGCTAGCCTAGAGCGCTACTAATAGCTTGTTGAAAATGCTCCTGGTACCATGGTGGTGCTAGCTTCAGCAACAAAAAGTGACACCCTGTGCCACTGCTGTGGCAAGGCTTGGTATTCACACAGCACTGCCAGCTCACCTATGGCTCAGTGCTGCAGGGTGGCAGAGGAATTTTGGTCTTTTGTAGTTCACCACTGGAAACTACCTCTTTGACTTTCCACTGTGACTTGTTCAGTATTGAATAACAAAGTCAGTGGGTGCACTCCTGTCTGGCTCATGACTAGTTTTATGGTACATGATTTCCATTATCTATGATTTTGAGATCTGCAGTGCAGGTAGATTAATTTCTGAGCAATGACAATACTGTATTGTATCTTGCCATGAGTCCTACACCGCATCTAACAGCACTTTAAAACTTTTGTTTATTTCTCCCATTCAGATGAAATTAATGCACTTTGAAGAGGTTAAGGCAGAATGGACAATTACAAAATGCTGCTGAAAACAATTAGTTCTCATTTGCTTAACACCATTTCCTAATGTGCAGCTGTAAAACTTTTCACAGGAACTTTAAAATACAATCAATTTTCCTTGGCTATTTCCTAATAATTCAAACCAAGTGCAGAAGCTGACATGCAATCAAGTTAATACAGGTCGATACCCATTTTCTTTCAGTTAAATAGGAATTCTAACACGGTGACACAAGCTGTGGAATCACAAATAGTTACTGCATATCTGTTTGCTGAACGTGTATGCAGAGAGAGGACATGACTCAGCTACCTTTAGTCATACTGAACGAAACTCACCAGTACTTCTCATTAAGTAAAACAAAGAATAGCTCCAGTCATTAGGACAAAACTAGTCTGAGAATCTCTCAGTCTCAAATACAAGGTTCACATGTATATTTCATTTCCATAAATAAAACTAAAGCAGTTAACAAAATTGGTGTCTGACTGATCTTGTTTGGGAAAGTGAAAATAGGAAGATAAACTTCCGCAGTCAGTGGAGTTAAAACCAGAATAAACCAAGCCCTACACACACAAAGTAATACATACCTCTCTGCAAAACTGACCTTTCACTCTGTTTGCTGCAGCACACAATAATGGAAGGTTATGGCTAGAATCTGCAGAACAACACCCTACCCAGCTGAAATTGCCATAAAGGCTTAGGAAACAATAAGGGAAGGAAGTGCCAGGAACTTCCCTACAGACCACATGTAAATATTTGTGAGATGAACTATGAGATTTTCTGGACTTAATTTTAGATGTCATCTGAAAAATGCCACATTTCCCTCAGATGACATAACAAATTATTCATGCATAAACTTAATTACCCATATGACATTTATCGCAAACTTATATCTGCATTGGCTGGTTATGATAGTCTGAAGTCTGAGCTTTTAATGTGGCTCTGATGAAGTCATTAAAACAAAATAGGAGCAGCTAAAAATAAGAATTGTCCCATCTTTTTGTGACTAAAATATTTTTAATACTTTGATAACTGTTTTCAAGTCTGATTGTCTCAGATTTTGCTGATGCATTACTCCACAGTGGTAGAATTTGCTAATTGACAATGGTTATAGGACACCGCTAAAATGATTAAGTTTTATGCTAGGTATAAATGTATCGCGTGTTGTGTTTGGAATGAAGATGTGTGCTGGTGAATAAAAAGGAGAAAAAGATCCCTATCATAAAAAAATTATTGAGATGCATGTTGAATTACATATAAATCTCACACAAAGAGTTGTACAGGCATCCAGAATGAGATTTATTTTCATACAGTCACCTGACTCCTTTTTTTTCCTATTTCACTGAGAATAAATACAGGACTGTCACCACAATAATATGGTTCTCTTTCACCAAATGATTATTTCCAATGATCCTCTATGTCCTTGTTTGATATTTTATTTTTGTGCTTGCCAGTCTTATTTTCCTGACGTTTGAGATATGAATTAGCAGATGTTAAAGAGGAAGAGATGCAGTCATAGAAGAGCATGTTCTCAATGTCAGTGAGATTAGAAACCACCTTAAAAATAAAAGAGAAAAATACAAGGTGCAGAGAAAGGTGCAAAGGCCTACTCTTTAAAAATAGAAGATCTTTGGTAAAACTGCACAGATTTCTGTGGCTTGGTGACCTGTGCTATCTGCAAGATCCTCTGCACACATTTGCATGTAGAACACAAACTGGACTTAGTGGAAAAAATAACAACATTACAAAACAACTCTCCATACTTGGTTTGATGGCAGTCTGAAGTCAAAGACTTCAAAATTAATCATACTTGCACATTTCAGTAGAGGAGCTACAGAAAATTTGCATGTGAAGAAATAATTACTTGTAAGAACACAGATTACTTTAATCTCTAGGGATATGAAGCCAACGCCTATGCAAATCCCATGAGACTGCTTGATACTCAGTCATCTAGAAGACAGTGATGTCTAACAACTAAGGTATGAATTGCAGTATAATTTAATACCTGTGAATAATAAAGACCACATTTACTCATGACTTATGCTCATACTATACTTACAGAAAGGCATAATCCATTTCTCCATCAAGTAGGAATGAGGGAAAGGTTTTGACTCACATATCTAATACTAGGTTAATGATTTTAATGTAATCTACCTAGGAAATAGCTACCTACCATGAACAGAACAATGTTAGATTCAGCCAGCACTGATTTTCAAGAACAGAGCAATCTTGTTCCTCTATGTGTTATAGTCTATTTTCTTCATTAGCAATAATGACATCTATGGGAATTTGCAATGGTTGGGAGAAAAGTTTTCATGCCTCCTAAGTGGTGTTTTGTGTATGCTTAAAAGCATTTATTTAGATATACATTTACCTGAGTGTCTCATTTGAGCAGAACTATGCTGGGAATGTAAAATATGTGGAGAGCCGGGGAGAGATGGACACAGATGAAAGCTGCTGATTTTCCCAGTATATGAGAAACCAGCCACATCTCTCTCTTTTTTCCCAGATGAAAAAAGACAATATCCTTAATGCGTTCGAACAAACTATTTTGAAGCATGACAGATTCACTGTGCTTGAGAACTACTTCTCTCCATTGCAATTGTAGCTTATAGAGACAAATAAGGGCTAGGATTGACTACACTTGACTACCATGAATTCCAAAGAACACTTGTAACAGAAACAGTGTATAGCATAGATAAGAATGCTAGGATTTGTCCCTTAACTACAAGCAGTATACAGACAGTATATTAATCTACTAAGCAAGGTTCTACATTTTTAATCTCCCTTAAATAAAGCTTATTTGTCGTTCAATAACAAACTTCAAAAGGGCTTACTCAGAGAAATTTTTCTTCCTTTTTTGTTTTTCTTTGTTTTTCTTTCCTCACTTTCATCATCCAAAACAACTGTTTTTCTAGAATCCATCTCAAATCTGAGCTTTTGTACTAGGTTTGTTACAATTTGCACAGAGATGGAAACTGTCGTCTATAGTTTGGATCATCTGAAGGATTACATCTATTGAATGAACCAAGTGAACTTTACCCATGGAAATATTGAAGGATGTATAGAGGAATTTAATTAAATTTGCATCCCTCAAGGTGACTTGTTAGCACTGTTGAGAATTAGAGTGTTAATATGACTATGAGGGCTACATTGGTTGATTTGGTGTGTCATACTGAATTATGGCACCTGAATCCATGTCAAACATTGTATCTCTGAGGGGAGGATAGGCAAAGTTGAGGATAACTTCTGGAGGCATCATCAATACCTGCAAATTTCCTATCTCTACACTTGTTAAATATCCCAATCAGATTTGCAGCGGAGAAGGAACAATCCAGAGCCGAACAGTACGGGGTGCCTGAAACCCCAGAATGTTTTTGCAAATCATTGGGAGAGGGAGAGAAAATGGAGAAATTTCCACCACATTTTAATGGCTAAAAGAACAAATGTCAAAATGACATTATTGTATTATTTCACACTGCATATCAAAGATTAGTGCATCTGTTCCAGTGACTGAGAACAATTTCAACAGCCAGACAACTTATTGTATAGAATTTGTATTGTCATTCAATGTCCTGAAAATTATTTATGGAAGGTGAAAGCATGGTTTCCCAGAAATTACTGTGGAGCCGAGGCTCTTTTGAAAAAACGCCTTTTTAAGAATAGGCATAACCAATGGTTAATTCCAGTAATTCAAATTTCAGTGTGCAGGAAAGAGCAGGATATTATTCTTGCCATAATGATGATTGAATGATGGACTGCTAAATACCTACATAGGTTACTCTGAAAGTAATGCCTCCTATTAATTTCCATGGAAACTACAACAGATACAAAGAGCAAAATAACTCTGTCTGATTGAGGAAATTCTCAGCTAGAAAAAACAACCAACCAAATGAACAGAAACACACACACACAAAAACCCAAACCAAACAAAACCAACCAACCAAAGAAACAAACGAAAAAACTCAACTATTTTTCAACTTAGTCACCACCATTTGCTATGTATTTTTGCCAGAGATAACAAAAAGCCTGAATGCTTTCTTACTATCAAATCTCATACACAAAAGGTTGGGAATAAACTCCTTAGTTTTGCCTTGTGAAGCCTGTAAAATATGTCCTTATAAGTATTTGATAGAACGCACTGGTAGACATGTAAGCTTCACTGGAGTTTATCCTGGTATGAAAGATTAACTTGAGATAAAATGATTAAACATGAAGGGTACTGAAAAAGTACTCACACATTATCTTAATTTTCTTTCTCAGTTCAAGCAGTTGTTTACTGGTAGCTACCTCGGAACTTCCACTATAATTGATTCTGTTCCATAAGAACAGTAAGAGATACAGACTAGCATCCTCGATCAGCAGTATAAATTTACTAGATCTGCAGTAATCTTCAGGAGTGAAAGCATTAATATTTCTCACTATATCCTATACATTCTAATGTAAGAGGTAACGAGTTTATTATTTGTCTAAATAGCTGATTCTTTCTTAATATTATACAGTGGGAACAATATTCAGTGCCCATGACTTCCCCATGTTCGGGGTTAAAACGATATTCTTATGATGAATGCAATGCATGAATTTCCACCAGGGTTATTTCTTTTTGTTGTGACCAAAATAAATAAATAAATAAATAAATAAAAAGGAAGTGTTGGACTGGCCTTCTTTGCACAACTCATTGCATCAGACCTTTCTCCTCTTAATCATTGTCTCTTCACTGCAGATTTTTTTTTGTTGTTGTTATTTCACATATATGTTGCATAAAATATATGCTTTGCATAAAACATATACTTACAGGTCCAAAAATATTACTTCGCTCTTCTGTGTTGTTTTGGAATTGACTGTGTATTTAGCCTGGCTTAACAGGTGGCAAAACTGTCAGTTTCTATATTTTTAACCATTTTATGAAAGGTGTGGATAGAATGAACGTACCTGTCTAGGTATGGAACTGGGATAAAGATATTCTGAACTCAGTTATGTATGTTTGGAAATTACTTACAGAATTATTTATACTATGGAAATGTAGTTCAGATACTGACTTGTTTGCATCTGTAGAATTCCATTTTTTTTTTTCAGTGGAGTAACCCTGACCTCTTAAAGCAGTCAAAGGTCCCTCAGCCAGACACAATATGCAACTAGGTAAAAGGAAAATTAAGCAATAGACCTGGATATGAGTATGGTAAATTTTATCAGAAGTCCAGTTCTTTCCTAGTTCTCACCTTTATAGAACATCTATGAGAATTATAATATTTACAGAAATAAGGGGTTATTAAAATCAGGTAGAGGAAAACTACCAAGTGAATCTGCCTGACATTTCAGCCATGAGCTGCATTCATGCCCTGAAGTACCCAGTTCTGCTCTGGGATTGTGGCCATGAGCTCAAACAGCACATTTCATTTGCGTCAGCAGGCTCTACCTCTGCAGCACTCTGAGTTGGGAAGAGGCTATATTTGTGTGAGGTGTAAAAGCATGCTGAAGTTTTAAAAAAGTACCAGACGAAGTGGCTAAAAAAGATCTCAGTCAGAGGATTAGTTTTGGTCATTACACTGCGGTAGGCACTGTGGAACAAAACAATGCCCTGAAAAGTGAAAAAATGAGTAGACTATTCTAGTGTCCTTAGTCTGTATGTCCACATACTTATGTGGAAGGCATGTTGGCCCCCCCTCCACTTTTAAGAAGCATCCTGGATATGGTTTCTTCCAGTTCCTGGAATTACAACCAGTGTCTCCTCTAGATGCTTTTACTACCATGCAACAGTGTTTAAAGAAGGCTCTCAGGACTCAGAGTGTCTTTTTCCCTTTTCAAACACATTCCTTATAAAGCAGGGAACATTCATCCTGCATCTTTCAAATCAATATCAAGGTAGCAGGGTGAACTGCATACCAATTGATTTGCAAATGTATACTCTTTCTGTCTCTGCCAACAGGATTAAAACTCATTCATGAATCAACAGCTTTCCATAATCACTTCCTGCCAGATTTCAATAACAACTCAGGCATATAAAAGCCTCTTGGTTTCTTATGTATTAAAAATACTTTCCTCCAATTTTCTACCTCTTGGACTTCCCATTCTCTTTCCATTCTCTTGAAAGCCTTCTGTATGTGCTTTGTCATCCATCCTCCAAAAACTCCATCTACTTACTGACTGCAAAGACTATTCACATTAACCAAAAGAAAAAGGTGGTTGTTTTATACCCCAGTCTGATAGCAGATAGGATCTGAAAGAGCCCTGAGTCATCATCATTTTTCTGCAAATCTCAGTCACTGTCTTAATTAAAAGTCATTACTTTTAGATTGTTAAATTCTCATGGATAATGAGCTTGGTAGTTCTTATCTACTCCTTATGGACAGTTGTCCATTTCAGAAAAGCCATCAGGATCCTATGGCATATTTAATGTAGAATATTTAATCTCTAGTAAGCAAAGCAGTTAGACTTCTTCACTGGGCAACTTGGACTTTTGCTTCAGATTATAATGTGCCTATATAATTAAATGTTGTATTAGCCTGGCAAATCTATTTTGAAACAGTGGAATTTTCACTTATCGTGGTAAGAGCCAATACAGTGAAAATGAGCTTTTCTTGCAAACCAAAACAATATATGAATGTAAAAAAGCACACTTTCTGTTCAGAATTGAGACAAAACCCAAGAGCTGCAAAAAGTTTTTACCTCTCAGTGGCTGTGCTGTGAGTGACCAATACTGGCCCAAAGTTCTAGGTTGCCCAGTGGGGACCATTCATGTTTGCATGGAGCAATTCCTACATTTCCAGCTTAAGGAGGAGTAATTTAAGTCTGCAGGTATAATGGGATGCATGAGTTTGAAGGGCAAAACAAAGTTCTTGGCAAGCATACTTAATAGTCAGTGCAAACTGAATTCAGTCTGAAGAAACTGAAACCAGCTTGCATCTGTTTAGTCGTTCAACTATTTTGATGCTCAGGACATAGATCTGAAACTCAGCCCAAACCGCCCCCAAAAGGGTATGATGCAAAAAACTACAGTACCTCTATAATATTTTTGACACAGTACACTCTTTTAAACAAACACTCTCATTAATAGTGCATTCTGGGAAAGCATCACTGTTCATAGTTTGTTTTACATTGTCTTCATATCAGAAGGGTGAAAATTGGCAATTGCACAAGGCAATCACACACAGGAAGCATGCAAGAAAAGAAGAAAATCTTTGATAGTACAGCAACATAACTGTGTAGCTGTTTAGTTTCCCTTACAAATAAGTAAAACTGGCTTCAGTACCCATCATCTGTAATGCACAAAAGTTGCAATCCCTAGATTTCTTCATTGTTCTATGAAGGAAACATCTTGTAAATGTCCAGATAGAAGGCAATTTGAAACAGTGAAATGGATCTGAAAGAAACTACCAAATGGTTCCTGTCTTTACTTTTTCAACAGTAGGGTTGCCATAGGCATTAGAAAGGAACACAGTGGACTGTGAATTGTTAGGACTGAAAGCTGTGCTGTGTGAGTTGCCTACTTCTGCTGGAGTACAGGAATTATTGGTGCTGCTGGGATGCACATCATGCAGCATCACTAAATCTAGCATCATCTGATTTCACTGCTGGCATCAAGACCTAATCTGACTTTCTGAGGCTGGCAAAGTGGGCTCTTAAAGTCTACTTGTGTTGATGGAATCAAAATGGAAAGCTAACAGGTCTGCTGAAAACCTGGGCCTAAAATTCTCCTGTTTGGAAAATATTGTCTGCACAGGCAATCAAAACTATCCTGCTAATGAAGCCATAATATCTCACCTTGATTTTGTGAGTGTTGCTATTCATTCAAAGGCACTCCTTGTGCATGGAACTCACTTAAAGGGACTAAATGCCCCTTCAAAGAAAAAAAATCTGTTTATTTGCACCAAAGCAACTACTTTTTGTCTTTGCAATGCATGCTCCCTTGCATGCCTATGTGTGCATGTACAGCACTTGCCTGGATGCTTTCCTGTGTAACCTACTGTTAGGAACCTACTATAGCAGGAAGTTTGGATTAGGTAATCTCCAAAGACCCCTTCCAGTGTCTATGACTCTGTGAAATTATGTCTGGGCTTTGCTTATTCTCAATAAGCAGTTTGCATGCTGCACCCTTCTTTGGAGGCTAACAGAATAAATCAGCATAGGCAGGGGACATTCTTTGCCAGCTGGCGTGAATATCTGGGAATGTTCCTACGCACATTATATTTACTATTATAGATGTAGCTAAAGTGCCTGATGTGCTGGGCGTGTTAATGAGTGGACTGTAGCCCTCTTGGTCCCTTTGCTCTTCTGCACCTGTTAAAAGCAAGCACTGTTTGTCATAAAAGAGAAACAGTAGAGAAAATAAGGCATGAAAATGAAATTATTTCTGAAGTATTTGGCTTGCAGTGCTTAATAAACTCAGTGTTTTTTTTTCTGTTTGTTTTTAGGTTTTTGTTGTTGTTGTTTTGTTTTTGTTTTTTAAATATCTGCTTTGGTGCTCATTTTCTGGCCAGAGAGATGTAAACACTGAATTCAGACTCTTCAGGAATACATGTCATAAGACATCAAGGATGCAGCTGGACAAATGCCAAGAAATATCTATAGGACTTTGACAAATATGCCAAATAGCAAACATCATACTCGCTTGTCATATTCCCTTGAGTCATCATGTAATTGGGCTGTGAAATTATGTGCCAGTGCTTAAGACTGTGCCCATTTTTTCAGCTACAGGCAGACAGGGAAAGGAAGGAAATGCAGACTTTACTTTCTCCTTATACTGCACTACTGCTACGCTCTAAAATCAAGGTGGGTCAAATCTGACTGCTACAGAAGCTGGATCTTGATATCGAAAGCTCTTGTCCTGCCTGCGTGATCTGGCTCTCTGTCAATTCAGTGTGACACAGAAATGGTGGCTGCTAACTCTAGTGTGGTCCTCCAGTATGGATGTGGCAATTAAATCCCAATCTAGACTGTACATGACAGGAAAAAACACTCATCTTTTAGACACAGGGTTCTTAAATTCTTCCTCTGAGAAAAAGGCAGGAGGCTGAATGGAGTGTGCCAGAGGTGAGATTTGGCCTGTAGGCCACCAGCTTGATTGTGCCTGTTTAGAACACCCTGAGGGTTACTCCAAACTGTGCTCCCAAAGGCATGTTTTTTCATGTGTTGTTTAGGGCTAAATCCCACCAGCCTTGTGCACAAAGACTCTGAATCTCCGCTGCTTCAGTTTTATCAGAGTACATTCAAGACCATCCACTTGAATATGAATCAGGCGCTAATTCAGTCATATCATAAGTTCATCCTCTCCCCTATTACAAGAAAATCTCACTGATATGAATCTGAGAATGAATATAGAATGCTCTAGTCTATGCATTACTAAGAAAGTAAGTAAATGAGGACAAGGAATTGGAATATTATGTCTCTGCTTAATTTCAGAGCTGCAGTTGCTTATGATGATATCTGAAGTGTATATGAATGAACTGTACCATGCATTATAAGCATGATAAAGATGTGGTAATATGAGGCAACACTACAATAATCACAAGAAGTGCTTAGATTTGGAATGAGTCTATAATATATTTTCAGTGCATTAGAAAACGCAGATGCCTTTGAATTGAACATTAGAATCTACATGGTTCTATTAATTTCAAAGGGAAAATGGATCAAAATGGATAAAATGTAGGGCAGCAGAAGGAACTTGGAAAGGAGGGCAGAGGAATGCCAACACCGAAGTACTGGATTTAGATTCTATGGGTGTGGGAAAGACAGTATACCTACCAGTCTTTGAGACTGCTATACCTTTAAATGCTGTGTTCACTGAGGCAAAATAAATTTGCCTGCTGTCTACAGAACTCTGGAAGAGAACTCCAGTAGGCATAGAGCTTCCTGGCACATTTAGAAAACTCCACTGGTAGTTTATAGGGTGTAAATTGGTTTAGTATGGCCACATCACACAGGCAGGACACACTACTTCAGTACCATGGTAGGATCCATAGCAGTATCCTGGATTCATACTGCATTATTGTAAGTACAAAGTGACGCCTATCTAAGAGCAACTGAAGCGAGGGGAATAAGGGAAGCTTAATTATGTCTGTCTCCAATGCTGTGCTATGCAGTGGCAAATGGTAGGTCATTTCATCTTATAACATCCATGTTCTCCACACATGATTCTACTAAGTTTTGCTTTGCAAAGCACTAAAAGTGCTTAGATAGACAGGACTAAATAGTGGTCCTTTCCTCCACAGACTGGCACATTCGTGTTCATAACAGTCTGAGATCTATAAATGTGTTAGTTTCTTTTTCTTGGTACAGTGACTGGATCACAGGTAAGTTTGTATTAATGCTTAGCTTTTACGCAAAAATGCATGATTATATATGTGTTCTGTCATCATATAATCATCTAACGGAATTTAATATGAAACACTAGGCACTTTTAGTTACAAAATCATATCCTTACACATCACCGCTGAGGGTGGTTATATATCTGCAACAGGATCATGGGGTCTGGAAAGAAGCAGAAACTGGGAAACATCACAACATTTGGGCTTATAAAAGCTGGAGTGGAGAACTACATTATTTCAAAGTTTACTTTTTAGGCTTAGTCCATAATATGACTTTAGTGTCTCAGTTAAGATGGCATCTCCACAATCTCACTATGACCGGTGAAGAAAGATCAAGTGATATATAAAGTCTCTGAGGCTATTTTTCACTGACTGCATTAAAAACCTCTGGCTACCAAGGCTGTTACCAGGGACTTTAACTCTGGGACTATTTAAATCAAGCTAAATAGAAATTCCTGATTCATCATTTCCTTCCCCTTCTTTGTTTCAGCTCATCTGACATGCTGGTGAACCTATTCAAGGAATGAAATTAATAGAAAACTATAACTTAATAAATAAATAAATAAATAAAAGTAGTTTTCTATTACTTTATATCCCTGAATCGGCTCATCTTGTGAGATGAGCTGAGCACTTGTGCTGGCACATGAGATGGAATAACAGTGCCTGCCTGGAAACACACAGCTGAGACTAATAGCAGGACCATGGCAATGTTAACTTACATCTGCTTCTTGACGTACCTAATTTTTGTTAGAAGCATCTGATTTTAGCTAAGAAACAGAGATTATACACTGGAATTGAAAACAAAAGATACAAGGGACACGCAGAACCTGTAGAGCTCAACAGAATTTGAGCTCTGGTTTGGGGCTTATATAGTCTTTTTTTACTGTCACTGACAGCTTTATTCTGTGCCATTTGGCAACCTATGCACTCAGTTACATCAGAGGAAAGCAAGTGTGGAGTAAGTTAAAAACATTATCACATCATGGGATGGGAACTGTATCTAATTAATTCCCTTGCTACAGTAAGATATTTTTCTATCGTATACTCAGCAATATTATACTCAACAGTGAATTTTAAATAACCTATTCTTTTGAGTCTTTATTTTTGTTTTTTTTTTTTTTTTAGCGAAGTTCTCCACTGCTCCAACTTCCTTTGAATGATCCTTAATTTCCCTTAATGTATTCTTAATTTTACTATTAAAAAATTAATGAATAGCGACTAGCATATTGATAGGAGAGAGAGAACTTTTAACAAGATTTGTTTTATCTAAAGGGAATCAAAGACAACTGCAGATCCAAGTTAACCAATGCGTTTCTTCATAATCAGACCTCAAGAGCAAACAGTCTCTGCAGTTTGAAAGGTGTGTAAACCTTTTATTACATAGCTCTACTGACTTAACAATGTGAGCAGTACTTCAAGCCTAGACTCCCTAGGGCTTCCATTCCAGATCACGACTAGAAGAAGCCAGATGAGCTAGAGAAGAGAGAAGGCTTGAATTCCAACCTGGAAGCCTGAACTTCAACCCACACAGCCACTGGCACTAAGAACTGAAGGCACAATTGAGAAGATAAAAAAAATAATAATAATAATAAAAAAAAAAAATATATATATATATATATTCTACAGATCAGGTGACTTCTGGATGAGAGGAAGAAGCTGAAAAATGCTACCTGCAAACTAGCTTCATGGCCTTCAATGCTAAAGAGAGCTGATAAATATTTGTAGGCTGCAACTATGTCTGTAAATCGTTTCCCTGTTTTTCATCAGCTTCTACAAATTCAGCAAATAGTTTAAAGCTTTCTCTGCCTGCATGAATAAGAATCAGCAGAGCCATCATCTCACTAAATTATGATTTGACTGGATCAGTTTCAATTAAGTCAATTTTTGAACAAGTCTATTCTGCTTTGCAAGGTAATGCAACTCAGTAGATACATGACTGAGTGCGCAAGAAGACAGAGGAACAGCAGCTTCAAATCTCACCTCATCAAAGCTTTGAGTAATTCATACAGATATCCTACACTCCTACAGTGCCTTTTCATTGCAAAGGACATCAAAGCCATTTAAAAGAGTGACTTGAGAGGGGGACAGAGAGAGAACGCATCTGTAAATCTACAGGAAGAGGTCTGTTATCAGAGAATCACAGAAAGGCTTGGGTTGAAAGGATCTCAAGGATCATCAAGTTCCAACTCACATTATTATTTAATAACCACAAAATAAATAACCACAAGAAATTTCATTGATTTTATTTTCAAATTGAAAAACGCCATCCTTGGCAACATAACACTTCAAATTAAATGTTGAAGACATTTTAATAATTTTCATTCCAAGTTAATAATAATTATTTAATATGGCGGAACTACATCATGCAAACTCCTCTAATGTCACATGAAGGCTACATCTAGTTACTGGCCCATGTTATTCATGACATCTTACAAAGTCATAATCGTAATACTACTTGGCACTTTACATCTTTAAAGAACTATGAAAATGTTAATTAATTTCCACAACTGCCTAGGGAGTAAATATTTTCATACTGATTTTACAGATTAAGGGGATGAAACATAATGTGTGGACATAACTTCTCCAAGGCAATTCATCAAATAAGTGCCAGATACAGGGCTAAAACACAACGATTCATCAGGCTTCTAAACAACAATGCCTGGGGCAGCCACTTACTTATTCATAAATAAAGCTTAAAACTTTTTCAGATGCTCCTTAATATATTATTCTACTGTGTAGTGATTATTTACTGTAGTAACTGATGACAGCTGGACTCACACTGTTCTATCTTTACAATAAAATTATTTTTATTTCAGCTTCAGAAGCAAGATTCATTTCTATAAAAATAAGTTCATTCTGATACAGAGATTAAGTAGGTCAAAAGGCTCCCAGAACAGCACACTAACACATTGAAGCAGAATAGAGTTCCAGGTGCATTATTCTTTATTTTATTTTTTCAATATTTTCTTATGTCTCCTCTTCCTAAGAGCATCAGAGATTCAGGATCTTTTGGAAAGTTTTTTGAGTGGTTAAGAACAAAGGCTTGAAAATTCAGGTGCTAATAGCCTGTTCTACCGATCAACTTAATAATCAAAATGCAAAATGTCTAATCTGATAACTATCTTTCTTATTCACCTAATCAGTACTGCTGAATATTTGCATTAAACACAAAGACTAGAAAATAGGTAACCCAGATATTCTACCTTATCCCAAAACATATGTAGGTTCTGCTGGACTAAAAGGTATTTGGCCTAAGTCAGCCAAAGAGTAAAATCCAAAGCTGGGGAGACCTCTGCTTCCACTGCTTGACTTCCCACCTTCCTAAGCATCTGAGTTCTGGTCTTGTCACACAACTAAGAGGTGACATTTCCCTCAAGCTACCTTGCAGGACCACACTGTACATCTGTGATTATCTAGGAAAATACGCTTTATAATACAAAAACAAAACAAAAAAAAAAACCCCACAAACGAACAAACAAAAAAACCCACAAATGAAACCGAGACACTTCCAAAATAAAAATATCCTTCCTCAGTGTCCCAGTTTTGTCAGCCTTAAGACCCTGAATACACTTGACAGCCAAGAGAACAGAATTCTTCAGACAGCATTAGTCCCATACAAAATCAACCTGTACTGTTTTCTCTTATTTAGAAAAGAAGCTGTCTGGCAGCATCCTGCAGAACACTTACCCATGTCTGTGCCTGAACAGCATGCTTCACATTCAGCTCAGAAGAATTAATTTTAATCACTATTTGAAGATCAGAGCTGACGAAGTTGGAAGCTAGAGTACACCGCCTTTTCTTATTCAGGAGAAATAAATACTTTTATAAAACCCTTTTGGAAAGAAATCTGGTAGCTGTTCCACTCTACATTTTCCAGGACTCCTAATATATTTTAATTTGTTGCATCTACAAACATAAAGTAGTACACTCTTTGCACTAAATTATGGCAAAAAACAATGCCAGGTCAGCTGGCTTGTTGCCACGGTGCTCATGACGCTGATCAAGATGCTAACATGCAACTGAGCTTCAAAGGATAACCTGGTACAGAAAGGAGGAGGAAATGAAGACAAATGAAAAAGGAAGGCAAAAAGAAGAGCTTCTGACACTGCTTGGTTTTAATTACTGTTTTAAAAACTGGTAAAATCATGAGCTCAGATGTACTTAATCAGGAGGTCAGAAATCATCTTCCAAATCTGACGTAGCATGGAAAAGAAAAAAACTGTAAGTGATATAATTGATTTAAGCACCTAATCTCTTTGGGTGCCATAGGATTGACTCTTCCTTTAGCCCTAGGAAAGTGAGATTACTTTTGTTTTGTGCAAATGGACCCTCAGCATCTGAGACTTGCTCTTCAGGCAAGTGTTACTACATAGCCCACCTAACAGAGAGAGAACATCCAAGCAGTCCTCTAAGATATCACCTTGCTGCACTGCCAAAACTCTAGGTTATTGCCATAAGCTGTGGCAATTAGGGAAGCCTGTCTTCATATAACTAAAATAATGAACTCACTCTTTAACTAACACTCAGATAAATGCTAATTATAAGAACAAACCCAGAGTCTGGATACTTCTCTACTGTCCTCAAACACTGCTCATGTTTATTATAACAACCACCCACTACGCGCTGAGCTTAAGAAATCCCGTCTGCAGAACCTGGATGGTTTGGTAGCCATAGTAATTTTAGATGTTTACATACAGCAACAACATACGTCTGGTAAAGAAACTTTCTGTTCTTTTAGCAATCATTATGTTTCAGTGCTAGGAACATGGCATGGACCAGTTTCTGATCTTCTGCTTTCTCCTAGAAGGGTTCCTGTTTTTATTAGTCTTGATAGAAAGCACTTGTCTTCTCCCCACTGCTTCTCACTGTTATAGGAATATGGTCATTTCTCTGGTGCGCAGATATACAACTAGCAAGATCTCATAAGACTCATAGCCTTATCCCACAACTCTCTCCAGTTTAGAAAACACAATTCCATCTGATTGAGGTAAAGCATAGAATTAAGCGGGATCATTTTTATGCTTACAATGTAATGACAACTAAATCAAGTGCACTGTAAAACCTTCTCTGAGTTCTCTTGTACATGAGGGGACAACAATACTGATTTAATACAAGCTGTTGAGCTATATCCTTTTTGTGGAAACTGAGTGCCATGATCTAGCACTGAGGAAGATGGCACAGCCTACACTTAGGTGCTGGCCATCAACTCAGTAGAACATGATCTAAACTAATGCTGCTTGGTAAAATGTCTGCAGGAAACTTCATGTCCTAAATAGGCTGTTTGCCTTTTTTCTCACTCTCAAAGCACAGCTGCCCATTTTTTCCCTCTGTATTCACTAGAAGTAAAGACTGAAAAAAAATTAAAATTTGGTTTTCCTTTTCTCATCCTCTAAGAAGAGCATCTCAAAGTCCATATTATAAGTCTAAGGCCTTTATGAGTTACGGCTACACTGTCAACAAACAAAGCTGATAATGGTTTGGTATCCTCTCTAAGCGCTCTCTTCAAAAGAAGACCCACTTGCAGTGTCAGTTCAATATAATATTTTATTTCCCATCCTCCACTATAGTATTGATATATATTCTCTGTAGTAATAAAAAGCTGTCATGTTTCACCCTAGAGGTGGCTTCTTTTCATATCAAGATCCTGTAAAGAACTTCAGGAATCGCAGGATGAAAGACTGTACAAATGTACGTCACTCTTACTACAAAGAACTGTCTCATAAAGCAATAGGTTTGGAATGTTTGAGGGTTTTATATTTAATTAAATGATTCCTTTAGAACATGAAACAGAAGCCTTTCTTCAGTGTTGTTATTTTTGTTTTATTTCTAAAGGACTGTTTCAAAGAAAGTTAGCTCAGAACATTAGTCACTGCTGTCAGCTCCTGTCAGCTTCGTTCCCCTCTGACATGATTTGAAGGCTTGCGTGCAAAATATCGTACATATCCCTGTCCAAAATATGCATCAATGGTTACCTGAAAGGCTGTGGATGAGAAACTGCCATCACCTCCTGAGTAATTGGAACAAGGAAGGAGGACACTGTGTGCACTAATTTGACAAAGAATTAACCTGTCTCCTGTACTGTAAAGTTGTAATGGGCTCATTCATTACTCATACAGCTCTGTGACACTTCACATGTTAGGAAATGATACCTCTGGTTTCCTTCAGGATGTAGCTTGCCCAGTGGATGGGAAAGAAGCAATGGGAGCCAGACAAAAGTGCTTGAGAATGAGAGCTAATTAATAGTGATATTTACTGGGATAATAATTAATTGCCTTTTCACAGTATTTCAGAGTTTTAAGAGCGCTATAAAAATGTTCATTAACCTTCACAATTACCCTTCTGAGATAGGGAAATATTGCAGTACACCAGCACGTTGTGATTTGCCCAACAATGCTATAAGACAGACAGAGGAAAAAAAAAACTCTCTCTGGTTGCAGTGTGCATACATATTGAAAAAACAAGGCTGTGCATAAGTCATTCAACTCCAGCCCAGATATGCCTGTCATGCTGTAAGTAGCTGATGTCTGAGGGACTGGCAGTCAGCACAAAATGGTGCCCTAGCACCCACTTCTGTAAGCTGATGCTGGCTCAGTTAGCCAGTGCCTGAATGCAATTTCTCCTCTAGTAATTGCCCATGCTTCACTTCATCAGCCTCCCCATATCATAAGGTTGGCCCATTTCCCTCTGCTTAAAATTTAATCAGAGATTTTACTGCTCATCAACAGCTTAACGGGAGCAGTTAGAACTCTGAAACTTTGCATATTTTGGCTTAATTATTGCTAACAGACAGATGCCACTTTCAAGCGCACTCCTTCCCAGCCCTTGCTCCCTTCAGCTGCTCAAACCTGAAACATAAATACATTGGTTAAACAACCAATAAGTGGCAAGATGATTAGGGATTAGTGGAAAGACAGTAATCTCCTTATTTCTGCTCGACGTTTAATTTTTGGTTATCTATGCTAAATTGCAGGCCTTACCTCTCATTTGGCAAGATCATAACTCCTTTTATCCCTGCTCTAAAGCAATAGATAAAATGAGACAGCAGTCTAGAACTGAATAGATGTTTAATGGTCAGTGTATGCTGTTCCTGTGCATGATTCACGTACAGAAGAAGCAACACGTAACAAGCTAATTCAAATATAGAAAGGGAACAGTTCCTGCTGCCCTTTGTCCAGATAGACTGGTGTCAAGCTTCACACTTGACCTCTGGGATTGATCAGCAAACTTCAGGAGAACCGTAATTTGTGACCAGGATTTCAAACGCGACACAGGAGCTGTCTTCATTTGGGCCAGACTTACTATCATTCCCCTAAACTACTCACTTTCCCCTGTCTCCAGAAAACCAATTTTTATGAGCACTTCCATGGTCTGAAGAGGTAATACAGCCAATGTGTTGAAAGAGAACCTTTATGTTCCACTTTCAAAATTTTCCCTGAGAAGTGAAATTCTTCCTGCTCTTCTTTTCATGTAACGGAACTATCCTTTGAAATGGAAGAAGAAATAAGCTTCCTGCAGATCTGCATTTTCTACCTTTTGGAATTCAGCACCCAGGATATCATGCTGCCATTTACTTGTAAGGTAACTTGTGAGGTTAAACTAAACCAAATCCAAAACCTGAGCTAACTCCAAATCCCAATCCCTGTCTTTTTACAAGCTTGCAACCTTTTTCCTGCAACAGTCCTTTGGACTTGACAGAAACTCAAGAGAGGACTGGGACTGTAACTCGCTTTGTTCACTCTGCCTGACCTTTTACGTCCCTGTTGCAAGAAACATTCCGGCCTCCACCACACTGCCTTTGTTTCATTTCACTGACTGGAAAGAGGCTGCATCTGGTCAGCACAGCACCAGTAGGTCTTCAGCACTTCTCCACCTACTCAGTGTAAGGCACGGCAGGACAGTCTCTGTCAAAAACAGTCCTGATTCCATCTTCTGTTGGTATATAGGCAGTAACAAACCAGCAAGCAGAGGTCCAGTAGATGACGCTCAGGACTGTGCAGCAAAATTCCATTTTTATTTATTTATTTTAAGATTAAGAAATGGATTGTGCACTTCAGATGGTTTTCATTGCCCAACTCTTTAATCCAGCCCTTATCCAGCAGCCTCATATTTACACAGGGGGTATAACAGCTCCCAGACATTAGAGAAACTCCAAGACAGCTCCTAGCTTTGACAGAGTCAGTGTAAGCGTTACTAAGATTTAAAACCAAAAGTAGCTTTCAGATGCTTTATTCCCATTAAAGACTACATATATGAGAGGAGCTTCTTGATATTTTTAACTTCTAATAGTTGAGATTCCTGAGGAGCCTTCAAGGCTTGCTCCAACACTAGTTAACAGCCATTTTCTTTGTCTCTGCTTTTCTGGATTTCCCCCTGCCCATTGCAAACATATTTTTAGATACACTAAGACAATCTTTTTTCCTTACCATAGCAACAGTTGACAGTAGTGCATGTGTCATTTCAGCTTTCTTTTCAAAATATAGCAAGATTGATGAGAAGCATAGTATGTCTGTGGATTTCAGAACACAATGACATTTGCATTGCATACTTCAGGCTTGGCTAAGTTTCAAATGTGCCTTGTTTAATGGAGATTATTTTTGTACCAGTGATAAATACATCTGGGTTCACTGATTTTCGCTACAAACTTGCTGAGTGACCTTGACCGGGTTGTTTAATCTACCACCTCTTCATTCCTTTTTATAACACGGGTACTTCCTTACCTTTCAGGTTGCTAGGAAGCTAGACTTGTTATTAGATGTGAAGCTTTCTGGAACTACCATGATAAAAGTACTTCAAATGTCACAATTTATTTATATATCTAACTGACATCAGGTAAAGAAATTTGTTAAAAGAAAGGACACATGTAAGTCTTCCCTTTTTGACAGGCCTGTAACATCACAAACAGCTTTTAGTTCCAAATACTTCATCTCTAGAATATTCACCCTTCAATGAACAACAAAGCTTGTGAATTCTGCAGCAATTACTTGTTCTTTTGCAAAGCATTCTTGAGGGTTTTATTTTTAGGTATGGGAATAAAATGACTCAATTTTTCCCCTTGTTGTCTCCTGTCTCAGCAAGCAATAAAATGTCAGTGCTGTGGTAGGTAATGGGAAGGAAAAACATCTCTATTGACTGAACAGAGTTATAGCTGAATATTTTCATGAACACTCCACTTGTGCCTTAAGCACAACAAACACTGCAGGTAAAAGATATCTGAAATAAAGAATGAACTGAATACAAACAAAATCATTCATCAAAAGGGAAAATACCATCATTCAGAAGGGAGAGTTCAACAGACTACAGCATGTTTCTGCACTTGATTTTTCTATACTGCATCTGACAGAAGCAAGTAGAAGATGAATACCATGTCCGACAAACAAGAAGATATGCTACAGTTATCTAATCTGTCACTGAATTTAAACTGTGAAGCAATGTGCTTGAGAGAATGCTATACTACAGGTTTCCTAATTTGGATAAGGTACCTAATTAGAATTAAAGAGATAAATAGTAGCTCATGACTCTCAGTGTTCAGCTTGGAATACCAAGATGTATTAAACACATTCCATGTATTAAATGCTAAGCCACAGTTCCCCAAAACTAGTCAGACCAATCATGTCTTTAATTAGTATGGGCAGTTTGAAAAAGTTCCTTAACCTTGTAATTGCAAAACAAGCTCATTTAGGAACTAACTCTTATGTCTGGATACAAATGTAATTGCCTAGTGATAAGGACAGGAATTCATTTAGCAAATCTGCAGCATCTTGCAGAAACTCCTAGCTGGTCACCTGTTTCTCTCCTCATATCTGCGAGCTCTTCAGTTTGACCACAGAAATCACAGTTCTAGCCTCACTTTTAAAAACTACCTAGATGGGAAGCACACACTATCCTTTGAGACTGAGGGTTGATGAAGTACACCAATAGCTTTGAAGGTTCCTGTCCAAATGGCTGATCTAACCTCCTCAATTTCTTTCATTACTGTAACACGTAAGAGCTACACTTGAAAGAACATACCTTGCCATACCGCATAGCTACCACCAGGCTGTTTGATGAAGAAAAACAATTTATACATAGAAAAAAATCCTGAATTTTGTATTTTCTTGGACATATATTATGACACTAGGAACTTCTTTCCTGAAAGGCTGCATGCATTCAGATTGCTGCACGGCTCCACTGAACTCATCTACATTAATGATCAAAGGGGTAAGAAAAAACCTAGTAGGAATAGCCAAAGATTGCCTGGCATGTTAATGAGGATCCTGATCACACAACAGTAGTGATGCTGTGCAAGTCTGCGTAGCTTCTATCTTCCTACTGAGTTGTACTCAAGGAGTGTGTAATTAATTGTTACTGTTCATTTATTTGTACAGATCAATGAATTTGAAAGTGAGTGCCACCCAGTGACAATCTAACAACTGACACTAGACAGTAAAGGCAAAATTTCCTTCCGAACACAGAAGGACAAAAAGGAACTTTTTGTCTTTTTTTCAGCTCAGGCTGACTTGTAGTCTTTCTAAACCACACCATTTGTCTCTATACACCTCACGGAGATGCTTATTCAACAGACTGCTATGAAGCCTTATTGTCTTTGAAAAAGAAAGAAAAAAAGACTTCTCTAGCTTTTAAGGGGGAAAAGAGGGAAAGAGATTCTAGACAGAAAAAAAAAAAACCCACCATACATTTTCATCAAGGGCTACTGAACCTTGCTGCCATTGCCTTCCTGCTGAGGCCCTGCTTCTCCACTCTGGGGGGGAAAGTAAGCACATACTTAAAGTGTATTTTCATCCCTGCAGTTAAAGTCAATGATTCAGGGGAGTATTTATGAGTATCAATGTACTCTCACACATACAAATTCCATAAAATAGAATAGTTACCATAGCGTGTACTAGCACTTCTCTGAGCAAGAATTTTTGCTACAAAAACTTTTATTAGAACTGTGTTAATATTTTATTAACTGATAAATTGGAAAATACGGAATGAAGATCCACTTTGCACTTGCAGCAGGCTGTCTGGGGACTCTGTGTAGGTATCTCAGACACCGCTGATCCAATTTTAGTATCAGAAATACCACAAAAAAGTTTTCTTGTGAATTAGGAAAAGTAAGGAAAGATTAAAAAAAAAAAAAAAAAAAGGGAAGTTGTAAATTGTGGAAAAAAAAAAAATCACTATAGGTAAAGCTATAGTTGAGCACAGCCTTGCTACTGAACCACTATAATCCATTTTTATTGAAAACGTTATACATCTCCATATAGAAACTCTAACTCCTATTAGGTTTAATTACTTTTGTCTACAGCTAGGGGAACTACAGTTTCTGCTCCTGATTCACCAGTGTATTAATCCAGTTTCATATCGGCATAAGTGCACTGAAATTAATGATATTATAATAGCAATAGAGGAAGACAGCATTGTCTGATAGTATGCCAATTCAAGAACCGTAGATGCAATGATTCCTAATACTCTTTAACTAGCTTAACTGTTTAGCTAGTTGGTAGACATTTTAATTTCAGCACCTTAAACTTAACCTGAGTCTTCTGAAGTAGCCACAGAAAGCTAAAAAATCTTGAATTCTGAGCGGAAAAAAAAAAAGGTAATCACCTTCTACTCATAAAACGCCTTTCATTCAAAAATACTGAAATGTACTAAGCAACTTTTCACACTATCTAAAAAGAATAATTTTACTTGTCATTGAAGTGGGAATAAGAGTGTACAAAAATATTATTTTAGAGCTTTGCATGGGAAGGTGAAGTTCTGCCTTATGCTTGCTGCTGGCATTAATCCTACCCACACCTTACATTCGCTGAATAGCATTTAAGGCCATCTTCTGTCCACATCCATCTTGAAGTAACCTGAAATATGCATGAACTGAACACAGATGAGATTTGGCTAAGCTGGAATGAGTACTATTTGCCCAGAATGCTCACTCTGCCAAAACTCAGAAGACGCACTGCAGTTCAGGCTGGGCCAAGCCCTCTTCAGGCACTGCTGTCAGATCCTGGATGCAGGACCAGCTCTGCAGCCCACACTGACTGGTCCACAACATGCAGGCAAACAAGGCCTCACACGACCCCATGGTGTGCTCCAATTCCCCACTGCTGCCCTTACTGCTCCCAGATGGTCTGTGCCTACAGCTTGTCTGAGACAGGATGGACATACTAACATTGATGCAGATGTGTCACCTTCATATTTTTTCCAGACAGTTCAAAGCTTATAAAAAGGGACCGTAAGTTTCACAGAGATACAAGAGACAAACTCACATTCTAATATTTTTACTAACATGGTAGATTTGGTGTTTTCTTTTGAAAGGATGGCTTGCCTTTAAAAAAAAAAATCACGAAATGCATTGCCACAAATGAGGTCTTTGTAATTGCATATACTTATCTGAAAATTCCAGCCTACATTACTAAAGGGAGCCACTTCAAAGATAACAAAAGACAAAAAATGTCTTTTGAGTATGTGGGTAACCAACTAATAAGTACTGAGTGAAGCTCTGCAATTGAAAAATAATGCTTTTAATTGACCTAAGTTCCTCTGATTGTACAATGCAAAATATTTTTGCCACTCGCTACGTCCACAACTGCTCTTCTGGGAATTTAATACCTCACTATTCCTTGGCACAGCAAGTATGAAGCACACTTTGTTCTTTTCCACTTTCATATGTATGCTGGTATGGAACAGAGGACTCTCAGTTTCTCTGCTTTCTGGAGTCTCTCACTGTCTCACTGCCTTCTCCTGTTCATTAAGACAATTACTGGATTCACCATGGTCAATAACCTTTCTTGGTCCAATACAATTAATTCTGAATGGGTAACTGAAATTACACAGCTTAGAGTATTCATAGAAAAAAATTAAGATTTTATTTAAAATAGAATGCATGCCCTTTTAACTGAGATTCAAAAATGTGTGTGTATATATATATATATATATATATATATATATACACGAGACGTAACAAAGATGCAGGCAAGGCTCCTGTTCATAAGTTCAGCTGCAAAGAGGCTGTCTTACTGGGGAATGAGGTTATAACAGGACACTGGACCTGTGACAATTCCAGTTATAATGCATCGGCATAAAGACAATTGCTTCCTCTCTTGCTCTTTTTCCATCACTAAGCAGCTCTGGGGGTATTTTGTATAAACTATAAAAGGTCAGACCAATATTTATGATCACTGATCTTATTCTGAGAGCAAACTTCACAGCCCAGTCACCAAAAATCTATTTTGCTAGGTCAGTGGAGGTAACTGCATCGTGAGAGCAATCTGGCAGGGCAGAGCTTTGAGGTGGAAAACAGCTTCAGGTGCCCAGTGAAACCAATGAAGTGTTTATGCCCTGTTTTGCTGAACTTTTAAGGTCTGTGATTTCCAACACATGTACAGGTATCAACAGCAGTTAACCCACAGCTTGGGAAGGAATGATCACTCAGCTGAAGATAAGTAAGTCAAAATCCAGGGACAAGGGCATACATTTCTCATGCATGAGATCAATATAAACTGTCATGTAAATACAAAGATATTATTGATAAATCCTCTTTTCTCTTTTGGACCTCAGGCCCTTTATCCTTTACAGCCCATCTTCCTTAAATTGCTACACTAGTTTAATGAAGCATATCTCTGAGTTCCTCTAGATAGACTTCTGGTAGTTTCTGTTTCTATTCCCCTTGGCATTTTTTTTCAGATGTACTTGAATGAACTTCAAGATTAAATAAATCAAAATATTCTCTCCATCCTTAGTGCATTAGTTACTAAGCTTACCAACTTGGTTTGATAACCTCATGACTACTGTCAGCTGCTTACAACAGACCAGTATTCCACTTGGAGGTCATCATATAAGTGTTATACGTGTATGAATGCATACGTTTAGGAAACTGTAAAAGCTATATAACCTTCCGTTCAGCCTTCACATGCTGAAGCAGTCAGTATTCCGCAGCAAAAGCCACAGCTAGTTTAAAAACAAAGTCCCATTTCAGTCTTCCTTAACTTCAGCTTGGAATATTCATTTGGCCTTTTAAATTACTTGCTGATGAGGTCTGAAGGTATTTAATTTCTCTGGGTCTTTGCCTCCTCATCTGTAAAAGGCAAGAATGAAGAGCTTTGCCTTCCTGCATCAGGTATTGGGTATTTGCAGATTGAATCTGTTATCTAACTGCTGGGACTTAACAGTGTGATTTGATGGGCTACTAAGTAAGAAAGAGGATTAGTTCGTGATGCTGATGGAAACAGAGGTCAAGATTTCTTTTCAAAGATGTACTATTAAACCAAGCAATCTCTATCAAGAGAGAAACTATCAGGGAAACTCCTTTGATATATTCACAAAGAATTCTTCTTCCCAAGATACTATATGACTCACAAATCACTGTTGCAAGCAGCTTCCCTCCCCCCCATAGACCAATGTGTTTGTTATCAGCTTGCAGAACCTCCTGAAATATATTATACTACATAAAATTAATACAGGTGCCTTTCTTTTATTATTATGACTTACAATTGATCGTATTTTATTTATAGCATATGAAAGTAAAATGCTATGGACTGTGTCCTATCTGTAATTACTTCCAAAGGCTTTTTATCATTGCAAAGAATCTAGCTGTTAGAGAAGCTGTGGGTACAATTCCATCAGAGAAAATATAATCACTATCTTTTCCATCCTAAACCTAATTCTTGCATCATATCCTTGCTGTAAATTGAGATGACACAAATGAGCTGAAAGATGGTCAGAGCAGATGCCACAGTTTTCTGACTTCCAGAAACGTTCACGTGAAAAATTGTCCACAGATTTAAACTGAAAGGACCTTGTCGAAAAAAGGTAGGAAACTTGCAGTGATGCTAAAGAGGGGAAATCTCAAGATGCTGAAACAAGAAAACAAAACATGCTTTTTTCCTTAGTATCCACTTTTTGTTTTCCTATAGGTCATTTTATCTCAGTCTCTTATGTAAATTCCTGTATTTTTGCTCTCTTCAATGTATTACTCATGCAAGTCACTAAAAATGTTTCCTAATTCACTTTATCTTGTACAACCTACAACTGAGAAATTAACTGTAAAGATAACCCTGGTGTCACATTACTGGATTGACAGGATTCAGGATTTCTTACCAATATCAGATCCATGAAGGTCCATGGACTCAAGATCCATACTCCAAAAAAACAACCTCCTATGAACATCATAATTCCTGTAAGACAGCTTCTCCAAGAAAAGTGTTTAGATTCAATCTTGGGATGGAACCACTATCCTGGACTGGAATGAAGATGGGCTGGATGAAATCTGAGAAGAGCAATGTGTTTTTTCCCCCCTTTTTTTCCAGTCAGAGAGACCATCTTTTGTACTCCCAGTCAAGAGATTTAGAGCAAGTTTTACGCAGTCATTATGATGTTTGTTTTAGTTTCTACATCCACTAAAATTCATGGGGCAGTCAAGATTAAAAAAAAAAAAATAACAAAAAATGCAGGAATTTGCAAAGGGGAATGATGGTTCTGATGCCAGCATTCTCAAGTCAACAACAAGTTAAAGTCCTCTTGCTGTGAATCCCAACTAAAACAAGGTTTACCTTTCTGCAGGTGCTGAAAATACGGGTACCAGGTAGCTTCTCAAAGCAGATTATAATTTTGATCTGATATATATTCAGGACTAAAAACTACAAGTTTGAAACTCCTGGCTGAGAATTAACAAAAGTAATATGTCCCGCTTTAAACAGCTTTGTCAAATGAATAAAGTGGATCCTTTCCTTTGTTACCAACACAAACACTTACATAAGTGGAAAGCCTGTTTTATGTTTTACTTCTCAGAGAAGTAACAGGAAAACTATGCAATTATGAGGCAATGTCTTCTCTTTCAAAAAAAGGTAGTCCCACTAAACTCACACTTCACACTACCAAACTATTCAAAAGCATCAAATAGTAAGTACTGGATAATACTTCATATGTGAACCATACATCTTCATTTTATGGTACCTTGCTGCTAAGTAGTTTAAAGCATTTTTATTCAACTGGAAGAAATTTCTTATACTCGTGTTTATTTCTTTTCTAGAATCTCTTTAAAACAATATGCATATGAAAATAGTATTCTTTGTTTCTGTCCTTTTCTGCCCTTTGCTTATTAAGAGTTAGGTAATGAATCCTTATTTATCACGACTTAAGACCATGAAGTAAAATAAAGAATCTACTTAATGGCATAAAATAGATCTGCATGTGATGTTACTGTTCCGTTCCTTCTACATCAGGCTCTATGACAATGCAAATAAATCAGTTTCACTTCTACCTTCGGCGATTGGCAAGTTATTTCTTCAATAGCTGAAGAATCCTCAGAGTGAATTATGTTTAGAGTCATTCTTTCATTCTTAAAGAAAAATGAACCTTAAATCCTTAAGCAAGGACTGGATTGGAGGAAAGAAAAAGAACCTTTTGTTTTCATCATGCAGGAAAAAAAAATGCAGAGGAACAGGGTTTTGGTTTTTGTGTGTGTGTGTGTGTGTGTATGCGTGTGTTTTAAGAGGAAAAAGAACAAAGTGAAGTTTTACATTTAGCAAGGTTCATACATCTTTCACCTCTATGAATAAAATCTTTTTCACCTGCATCCTTCATTGCTCATGGAGCTCTTGATGAATATGAATAATTGTCTCAACTGTTTTATCTGACATGAATGCTGCTTCCTTATTTCCTTTCAGAACACCTTTGGGATATTATTATCCTACTTTTCTACTAAAATATAGTAAATCAGAGCCTATTAAGCATAAGCCCTTTGAGAAGGACTGTGCATTCAGATGAAGAAAAGCTGGCTACGTTTATAACAGTAGGGGGCTAAACTTCTCATACAGTGGACATAAGTATTCCTACTTTGAAAACATATTTGTGTAAAACTGATCATCTTGCCTTACATCTTTTGAGGAAAGGAAGGACTGCATTTAGAAAGATTATTTAAAAAAATCTTGACTGTCGTCAGCACCATTGGATTTCAGTTTCATATTTTATCTGTTTACTGACACAATTGCGAAGCTAGCATATTGAACTCAACGTATTTTATGCAGTTCAAGCTGTGTGTGCAAATCAGGTTAATTGATTTAAACAGTTATTCAGTTTACCATGGAATAAATCAAAATATGACCCCGTAGGGCTCCACTAGTACTCATCTGCTCTAACTGAGACTACAGTTGGGTAGTGGAATCTGAAGTACCTCACTCTTTCCCCCCCCCAGAATGTAAGTATGGCGTTACATAAGTATTCCCCTACATGAAAGTTTTAAATCTAATTCCATTACATACGTAGAAAATTTTGAAACATAAATCTTGAAATCTAGATAAAAAAAAGACATGCAATTGTACTTTCAACAAAAATAAGAAACACATATATGTTGGAAAACTAAAATGGCAGGACAGAGGGTGGAGGTAATTATCATAACAAAGTTAAAAACAGACTTCTCCCCAGGGCTACTCTGAACACTTCAGTTAACAGGACAAAGCAGTAAAAACATTCCTTTTCCCCCGTATATAAAATTCAACAAGTTCTTAAACTGTTCCAAGAGCTGTTTGTAGATAAAACATAGTAGATAAAGGTAGGTGGAAAGAAACCTGAAGGAAAGTGATAAAATGATAACAATTGAAAGTCGCAAGGGAAGAATAGAGAACAATAAAACAATGTACTTCAAGAAACTCAGTGCAGGTCTGAATCACTTCAGAGAGTGAGAGCTGAACAATAAATAATATGCGGGCAACCGAATTTTTATGTTTGGTGTTCTTCTTTCTCTTTATAAGTTTAAGTTGACTTATCCTGTTGAAATTTACTCTACACGACTTGAAGGAGGCTGAGGCAACTGCAGATTCTTAAACAGTAATCTTATATAATTCATGCAAGACAATAAAACATCAGAAGACCAGGAAGAGTATGTCTTTCAATAGGATAAAGGAACATGTTGGGATAAAGACAGCAGCTTACTAAAAGTTCCCTGAGATACTTAAATGAGTAATTCAAAACAGTATTTGTAAACATTGAAATTTTAGTAGGGATATTAATAACTAGCAAACATTTGTTAAAAGTACATCAAGTGATATCTACTTGCATGCCTTATTTAAGGACATAATAGGCTTTTGACAGTAATAGAGAAGCACTTGAAATCACATATCTAGACTTCAGCAATAGCTCTGACTCCTTAGATGGCTCTTAGAAAGTCTAGAGAACTATGTGCAAGAAATAAAAGCAGTTGTACAAGTGTAGAACTTTCTGCAGAATCAGCTGGTCCGAAAGGGATGATGAGTTAAACCTGATACCACTGACAGCAGGGTAAGGGCCTCACTAGCCAAGATCTAGCCTCACAACACCCAATCAGGACGGAGCCAGAGAAAACACCCAGGTTCAACTAGAAGTACAGATCAACAGACACATCCATGGTGACAAATTGGGTCCAAGGCCAAGACAGAAGACCAAATCACAGGTTACATTCAGAGTGAGTAACCAGTATTACATGCAGCCCAGCAAACACAATACAGATTCAGACTGATAAAACAAGACCAAAAAAAAAAATAATGCCATGAATCAAGAACAAAAGAATTCTCAGATAAACCCAGCTATACCTTAGCAGGAAACTGGCATAGATCCCCATGGCCTGTAGGCAGGACGGAATGCTGGAGAGACCCCAGGCGAGGCTGCTCTCCCTTATTATTTCTATAAGGTTCATTTGAGTCTTCAGAGCCCTGACAGTTGTAACTGTCAAAATGGTAGTAATGTGTGGATGTAGTCTGTCTTGTACAGTATGTAATACCTGAATGACTGAGAAAGTCCTTAATTCTATTTGTTGATAGTACTGCATGATGATTAAAATTCTGAACAAAAATTTAAAATTTTCATGATATACTGGAGGAATAGCTTGAAATACCAGAATGTAATTTAGGAATGCCAAGTGAAGACTTTTACATTTCAGCATCTAATCTAAGATAGCAATATTCAACTCTTGCTAAAATCGATGGAAAAAGGAAATCATCGTTAAGGGATAATGCATAGCACAACAAATTATACTGCCACACAGTGTAATAAAGAGATATCTCTATGAGGTGTATCTTTTAGGAGTGCTAACTCTTTGGTGCTAGCTAATGTAATGGTTATTTAATACAGCAAGGTGTTCTCATGACATTTAGAGGCGTGTGTTAAAAATAAGTCAGGTAATTTACAAACACAGGTCTGCATTTGAAAAGTCTAATGGTTAGTGACTGTAACTAACAGAAAAATAGAAATATTCTAGGCTGTCATAATTTTAGCTTCCCCCCCCCCCCTTTTTTTTTTCTCCCCCCTGAAATATTCTTTTGGACAAAATTACTTTGAGGCCAACACTACACCTTGTTTCCCTCTACCTCAGTGCATAACATGCATACATGTCCCAAACTCAGGAACATATATGTAACATTTTTCATTTTTGTGTTAAAGTTCTGGCTATGTGAAATGACAGAACCGTGTAATAGGCATTCTTTGTATATGCATGTGTTGCAGTTCAGATTACTAGTGGCTATAGGCATAAATGGATAGGGTTATTTGCATGGGTACAAGAGCTAGTTTTGAAAATCTATTTGTAGAAGAGGGACTCCTGTCTCCTACATGGAACAGCTTGTATCATTAGATATGGTATCAGATTAATTTTCATGATCCAAGTTGCTGTATATATGTTTAGTACTCAGGAAGTTGTCTCTGTCCTTTGTAAGAAACAAGCCTGGTCTCATATTAAAACACCTAATCAGTATATTTTGGATCTTGCAGAGGCAAATCTGAAAACTCCTACAATTTCAGATGTCCCCGTACACAGCATATTAATCACAGTTGTGTCATTCTGTTTGCAATATTTTGCTCTAAGGACATTAAACTACACCCAAACAAGGCTCAGAAGATGAGCCCTAGGGATTCTTATGGTAAAAACAAGCCTTTAGCAGAATTAAAAGAATGACACATCCTGTATTTTCAACAGTTTAAAACACTCCTAGACTACTCTTCAGAAAATGCATGATAAATAATAGAAATAAAATAAATGATGAGTCATAAAATTTGATCTTAAAATTGCCATATAATTTAAAACTAAATTTTCATTTTTGAGGTTGTAACATGCAGTTTTTTTCTAGACTGATGCCTTCAGCTTCAATGAGAACAGTTGGAGAACATCGTAAGGAAAAATGGTACACAGTCTGGAACATGCAAGTGACTTTGGCTCTTAATTCAGATTGTTGTATAGTGTATTTAAAAAAAAAAGTCAGCAATGATTTTCTTAGGAATCTTTTCACCGTAATATTACTTTCATTTTACTCATTTACTTACAAAGTCAGTCTAATTCAGGCACTCAAATATGCAAGGTATGTAAAAACTATGATAAAAATATATATCAGCACACATTATGAGCACCACTTGATGTTCTAATAATCCAAGTAAAGCCTATTTTTAATACATGAGAGCTGCTCTGAAAGCAACGCCTCCCATTTTATTATGTTGGTCCACAACGTCAGAGGCAGATGGTGGTGGTGTGGCAGTAGAGACTGAACCTTCCCACCAATATCCAGTTACACTTTGTTGCCATGAGCACAGTGTGATAGTGGGTGGCACATTGCAGCAGTAGCAACCCCAACAGTGTGTCACCTCGGCTGGTGCAGATTCTTCTGAGTGCAGCATGCAGGCTCTTTTCAGTGCTGGTGAAAATGCATAGCTAATAACAGTGCCTATGCTGAAAAACAGTTTTTTTTTGTAGCTGAGAATTTGCTGTATCAAACTGTGCTCTTTGTAGCTATTGTGGTTTCAGTGGAAATAAACAGGAGGCATCACTTTCATAGAGAACTAAGTAGAGAAGAATGACTTCATTTATTCCTACAGGTGTGAGTTAAGCAACTGTAATGAGTTTAACATCAATTTATAGCAATTATTGGCCTGGGCATTATATGCTAACACTGTCTGGCTTCCAATTCAAATCAAAGAACACTCTGATGTCATGCATTTCATTAAAAAGTATTTATCACTACACACTACTCTGAGGTCTAAAAACAGATTCAGACCTCGGGGAAAGACGCAAATGAAAAATTCTATTAGAAAAACAAAACTATTCTTTAATGCTCAAGGCCTTAGCGGTCTTAAATTTGTAATTAACCCAGCAAGAACAAAATCCTCATACTAAAGGCTAAACATAACTTAAGGACTCTTTTCTTCAGGACAAAGCAATGTTACTGAAATGCTGAGTTCTGAATGCCTCATCAGGTCCTGTGTGAAAGCCGAGACATCTCTGCTTTGCATCTGAAGAAACTACCGTTAAGAACCTAAAAATCATTATCATTCCAAAGCGTACTCCTGCTTTTTGATTCCTTGGTTTCAAAACTGAGCTCAAGGCACTTAGATCACTGAGCAGAAAGCTGCTGGCCACTCTGTGATGCCAGTGGAGTCAATGGGAGATGACTTACTCAGAAAACCAGCAATTTGCGTCTCAAGTTCTGCACTCACAGTCAAAAACTGACACAGTAAGCCAGACTCATTTTCTGTTTTAACTCTCCAATAAAAACAGTCTCTCCAGTTCCTAAATTTGTCTTTTACGTGAAATAGACTTTTCTGCCTATTGCATGTAAGTGTAAATTTTCTTGGAGCTAATTTTAATTACCTTTTGGGAAAGAAAAAAAATAAAATAACACCAACATATGATATTTGGGGAGCAAAATAGCTACATGTTATGGGATGTCACATATTATCTGTATGCATCTTCATTAAACTATCAATGTAGAACTTGAATGCCCCGCTCTATTACTTCCTCAAATGTCTTTTCACTTATCATTAAAACAAAGATATTAAGAAGGCCCAAAAGGTACAGTAGCTCCACTTTCCTTTTACCAACAGTCTTAGAGTTCCCTTCCCCTTCCCCCAAGATTTCCCCTTCAATAACATTTATTTCAAAGAATTTTGACATCAAGGACAATGTGGTACCCAGTTATTTGACTGAGTAAGACAAAGGGCAGGCTTCATGCACTGCTGCATATTAAGGGAAAATATTATTTCCGCTTTTTCAAAGACCTAGATAGAACTGAATTTAAACTCTAATAGTTAACCAATTTGAGAGCAAATGAGATGTTTCACATTGAGGCTGTTGTTGATGATGGTGCATTGTTTGTGATTGGATCTCCCTCAGTGCTTGTGATTGCTGTTAATGCAGTCTTAGAAACATTTTCAATAATTGCTTCACATGGCCCTAGCAAGGGAAAGAGAAATGGAAAGAAAGTCTGCAACAGCAGAACAAATCTTTCTGGAATTGAGTTCACTCTGAAATTTGGCTACCACACTTAACAGAACAGGATGAGCTCAACTGTTTGTTGTTGTTTTTTTTTTTTTTAATTTATGCAAATTATTTCTGTCAGTTAATAAGGTAAACTGAGAAAATGCTGAGACTGCAGCACAGACTGGAATACTGTTGGTAAGCTCTGCGTACCATCTCTGAATGAGACGTAATATTCCTTCCTTCTTGATTTGAATGAGAGCTAAGAGATGTTTCTGTGTTTCAGACCAAACAGGAAGATCTATACAAGTATTCTTAAAATGTGCTTCACCTCTTGTCAACCTCAAGAACATTTGCTTTATTTGCAGCTATTCCCATAATCTCTCAGTGACTCCCAGAGGTGATCTATTCAGCATTAGTCAATGCTGTAGGAAGAATCCTCCACAAGTATTCCACACTCTGCCATCAACTCCCTCATTGTCTGCAAGTGAACCACTTCGGGCATGGCTGCAATGTACAGTCAAGTACAGCATGGAGATTCCAAGCTCATACATTTGCAAGGCATTGCTTAATAAGGAACAGAAAATCATGCAACCTGAAAGCAATCTGGCCATATCTGACACCGCTGTGCCAGACCTTTTAAGTTCATTCTTTTATCATTACAGTTTATTTGCTCAGAGGCTGTGCTGAGATTGTTCTGTTTCTGGTTCTGAAGCAGCTATGAACATTATTACCCCAAGGAGGTATGTTTCACACTTCAGTGCACAGTGCAGACATGCCAATGGTCCGCCCCAGCCTTGAAATCCTACCTGTAATCCTACCTGTAAAACAGGGACAATGATTTGACCTATAAAATATAAAGATGCAGAAAGTAATGCATTTTGACAGTTTCCCTAAAGTTCAGTATAGTGATGAGGGCCAGATGAATAATGCAGATGTTTGAGAACTGTTGCAAGACTGCACAGAGTCCTTAAATTTGATTCCTCAGAGTCAGTGGATACTTTTGAAAGTATCACTGATTTAGCCAAGTTCTAAGGTGACTGTAAGGGCAGTACTGGTATCAGGGCCTGTAGGGCATTCAGAAACATTAACAGCCCCGACCAGCCTCACCTGTGAAATTCTCCCTCTCCAGTTCCTCCATAGTCCATAGGCTCAGGAGTTCCAGGCCTGGAAGTTCAGTCCTTCTCTGAGCTGTGCTGCAGAGATGCTGGTTCTCAGCACTAATGGGGTCACAGCCTCACACCACAGCACTATCTCATGCAGACTTTGTTGGGACTGCCCAGGTGAGGCAAGATCTCACTCCTTTGCCATGCCAGAGATTGTTGCATAGTCCTTACTCAGCCCCCTCAGATGTGTGTGTGGTAGGGAACTCCTTAGTTGCACCTCTCCCACGCCTTGTGATGGGCAGCTAGCCCTTGTTGCTCCCTGACAACTAGCACTAGATTCAAGAAAGCCTGGCCCTTCTGCTCTACGCTTTTATCGGGACACATCCTACCCTCTTCAAATGCTATATGCAGCTATGGCAAGACTGGTCAGTTGGTTACCTCCATCCAATTTCAACCAGTAGCCTTATGCTGTTTCTCTGGACTCAGAATGGTTGAGAAGCAAGGTGGCACCAATGACACAAAGAGGCAAGACGCAGAAAGCTTCAGTCACCCAAGTCTTGATGGCACTGAATTAGAAATTACAATCATTCATGTTCTCAACATTATAAAAAGCCAGGGTATTTCCTTCATGTAGCTAGAAAGGTGAGAAAATTGGTAGTCTGACCATGTAGGGAAGAAGACAGAAACAGCCTCCAGCCTTTGAGGAAATTAATTCTTGGAGACTGAAAACCTCAAATTATCTAAAGGAGAACATTTTGTAGCCTTGTACTGTAGATCACTAACAAGTAACTCTACTCCTACATATTTATCTTAGATGCAATATATATTTCTTAATCATTTTCTGTTTATCATAAAGCTACCAATGATAGTAGCTTATGATTAGATTGAAACTGTCTAAATTTTTTTTGCATTGCTCTTCAGACTTCTTTAAAACGGCGTTTGATTTCCTTTTGACCCAATCTGTCTGAAGTCCAAATCAAGAGGTAAAATTTTGTGTTCACTATTTACTCTTTTAGTGTTACAGGTGGTGGAAAATGACTCCAGTGGGGAGTTGCAAAATTAGCAAACGTTTTGCCCATACCATGGATATGACTTCTCCTAGTGATTATTTCTGCAGTTTTAGGAGAATCACATATATTTGTGTGCACATAAATCTTAGTTAATTGGAAAGTTTATGTCAAAAGCAGATATTTGCACCTGTCTGCTTGTATAGATAGAAACAGCTCCTTGACAGGTTCTACAAACTATCAGTCTGGGTCAAGTTAAACTGTAATAATTGTTCCACTGACTTTAAAGGGAACACACTCTTATGATGTTATTACTGTTGCAATTTGGTGGAAACCCATCACCACAAAATCCCGATTCCTACTGCTGTATCTTTCTCTACATGAGCTCAAATCTGCTTTGCCATTGAAAATAGAATATTGCATATAGCTACTGCAAAGCTAACTCTTAGTATCGAACATCTCTGTTTCTCCATCTGGTGTTTTAACTCAATTAACAAATTAGAACATGAGTGATTGATGTAGAAATAATAATTAGACCTATTTCTCTGAAATGGCTCAGTTCGTAAAAGAAGTTCATGCACTTTAAAAGTGCAATGAAGATGTTAACTAGATGATCCTTACTACACCTCTATATGGTAGCAGTTTCTCTTTGTTTACTCATTTTGTACATTAAGAGAGAGAGATTTAATTTTTGTCATCTCATGGCCTCACACATGATGAGGGTAAGTGATATCTTTTTGCTAGTGGCATGTTTATGCATTGTGTCTTCGTGCTTTTCATGCTAAATTGAAAAGCCAAATTTCCAGGGAAGGACCAGTGGCATTAAAGTATCAAGTTGACTCAGAGACATATAATATTTGCAATTTCAAGACTTTTCCCTGTGTTTCTGTGTAGAGTTGTTTCTGCTGTGTGTCATTTCTCCTTTGGTATTCCCCTACTTTAGTTACCTCTGCACTTCATAAGTTACAGATCCTGGATCACTTTAAAATGGAAAAGCCCTAAGCAGTGTGCAGCAATGTTCTCTCTCTTATATTCTTTACTGAAACGGTCACCATGAGATTGCTGCCTTTGAAGAAGAGTTAGGTAAGACATCCTCCAAATGAGGAGGAGACATACATGAACATCTGCAGGGCATATGCAACTTTGAACATATATAAAATAAGGACTGCTTTGGGAGGATAATTGAAAAAGTAAGCTGGTATACGTTTAGTCCTTCTCAGAGGAGAACTTCTAACTAAGCTTCTAGTCTTCCCTCAAACAATCCACTCTAGGATGTCAGCATGAAGGAGAAGGAAGAAGAAACAAAAAAAGCTTTCCTATTTCCTTTAACAAGCTATGTGCAGAAAGCTGAAATATGGCCAGGGATGTGATTCACACTAAGACATCCTTTCAGCCTTCTCTGCAGCGCTCCAGTCCTTGTCACTGTCTGGTTTCTCTGTCAGACAGATTTAGTGCAATGAACTTAAAACTCCTGGTGAAGAGACTAGACATAAACCTTCCAGTTTGAACGACAGAATTACTCTGTTGTAAACGAGCAATGAATAAACATACAAAAGGAAAACATCACTTTTTGTGGGTTCATATAGTACGCAATAAAAATATATAGCTCCCCATTTATAAAATCAATCAAAGTTTTTCAACTGTCCCATATTTTTTACATGCCTTCACAACTGTGAGCAGCTGCGTCTACATATGTTCCTTGATTTTATGCCCACATTACAATGGCATCGAAGCACTCCTAGCTGTGCAGGCACATTTTTTATCCACCCCCAGCCTTCTGTTGCTGGGACAGTAAATGCATTTGATGGAAGAGTAACAGGGGCATGAGGGTAGCGTAGAGTATGCAACACAAAGACTCTAATGGAAGTAGGAAGGAATAAATCATATTTCTTACCATACTAAGGCATGGTATCCTGTATTAAGCATTCAGTCAAACATACTCAATTTGGCAGGCCTGCTTTATGAAAAGGCTTGTTTATCTTTAATGATGGAGTAAAATTTTATATAATTACTTTGGTACAAAGATCTTTTAAATTTATTTTTTTATGAATGATGGCCACTGTTCTCATAGGTGAAGTATAGAAGAATATATATTAACCGAGCCTACTTAATTTGTAAACATTGATCTTTTAAGAGAACAGGGCATATGCCATGCTGTACCTGCAGATTTCTGAGAAAGGGAGGCATTAATTTAAGAAAATAATCGACTATTTATTTAATGTATTATACAAAAGCCAGCTACAATTTTGATCCAGCTGTAATTAATTCTTCACGTTTTAAAATTTCTGTCATTTTAGACTTTGGAGAAAATTCCCTCATTAATAATTCTGGACAATTATAAGCACTAAACACAACTGAATGCTTTTCACTCCGCAATTCGCTCTCCATTTGTGGCTGACGGATTTTTCCTGCTTACATGCATGATGGGAAACTTTAGGCTTTGTCTAGTCTTATTTTAAACAACTGATGTACTGAGGTTCTACAAATCTCTTCCTGAAAGTAACCACAATCCAATAAACACCTTCGGTAGGAAATATTGCCCATGTCCAGCCATAACTATAGCTCTCATTCATTGAAAAGGCCAAAGAAGCTTGTGTATTTTAAGCATCAGATAAGAAAAAAATTTCTTTTGCACTGTTAAAGTTCTTGTACGTCTCTGCATAGAGGGGCAGAAGCAAGTAGTGTATACTCCACCAACAAATATGCTCAGCCCACAACATTAATTGTGTGCATACAAACATCTTCCTCAAGTCAACAAACAGCTTTTAGCAAGCTTATCTAGATGTAAAGGCAAATCATAGAATTATAGAATGGCTGAAGAGTCCCCAAGAATCATCAAGTTCCAACACCCTTGCCACAGGCTGGACCCACCAACCTCCAGATCTGGTACTAGACTAGACTAGACCAAATTGGGGCAGATCATATCTCACTAGAAACAAGTTAGCACAAAGCATTTACTGTAATTGGAGCTGCTGTAAGCCAAGGGAAACATGGAATAATAGGAAATGACTGTATCCCAGCACAGGTCCATCATGTTGGTTCCCTGAAGGAGTATATTTTCACCTCAACTGAATTCATCCACCCATTAGGGAATACATTTTTAAGGTATTAATAATGCAAACACATTCGGATATCTTTGCCAATCTTCACTGTGTGTTTATCATAAAAGGAGTTATGAATAAAAGGAATTAAGGGAAGGAAAAAAGTGTCAGTACAAGAATTCTATTTAAGTTACTGCTATTAAATCTCATCTCACAAGCAAAATAGTACAGTAATTAAAGCAGTATTTACAATGCAATAAAGGTAATTACTAGCAATGTGAACTAGATGAGGCTCTTTCTCAGGGAAACTAGTCAAGGACCAGACCAGAGCAGTAAATCCTTCAACAACCTCATTTGTCAATTATCTTCATAATCTTGTTGCTTATAATGATTATCTAATTTATTACTACCAAACTGGACAAATCATGAGGTAAAACAAAAGCAATCAAGTGAGCTGGAGATTGTCAGCCAAACTGCAAGCAGAATCTAGGAGAGCAGGAAAGTACCATAGCAATTGATACCAGGGGCAGAACATCTTAGAAGGCAGAGACTGCAGTTTATGGGGCTGCATATTGGACAGGACCGTGAGTAGTTATAACGCATTAAAAATTCATCGAGTTCCTTTCCTCAGAAGGCCTTTCTACCATACTTAATATCACGTATTTTTCAGCCACACTTAAAAAATTTTAAAGGCTTTCAGAAGAGACTGATAAGCTAGATGATTCTACCAAGCAAACTAACAGAAACTAGTTTAAGTATATAATCACTTGTTCTAGAATTAAACATGGCACACTACTTTTTAAAAACCACATCAAATAAAGTCGGAGTTTACAGGTTATAACGCTATAATGAGATGAAAAGTACAGCAATGATAGCAGGGTCAGAAAGTATTTGGCAGCAGCAAATAAGCACAAGGCCAAACACAGCAGTCACAGATGCAGAGACAGAGGGGAAAAAAAAATTGCTTACCTTTAGAAGGCCTCAGGTATACAGGGATCTCCAACAAGATACCCTTGTCTCCACCGCCAACCCTTACACAAGGTCTGGGAAGGAGTGAATCCTGGCTCCACCCCTTCCAGTCACTCAGGTGTATTGCATACACCTGAGCTCCCCTTGGTTGGCCCTGCCTTCCCACCAGGTGCTCAATCACTGGTTTAGGCTGTGACTTAGCATTTCTGCTACACAGGTGTTTCTGTGCTCTCTAAAGTAGTCTTCGGCTGTGGGCAAAGAAGAATCTTGTGGTACGCTGATTTTTTTTTGGTATACCAAATTTTCAAAAGTAATTAAACAAGTTTTTTAATGATAGGTTCTTAAATTAACCAGACACAGGTAAAATCAAAGATCATCACACAGTTAATTGATTAAGCAGCAGAAAATAATGGGAAGGAATGGCCGGTGTTGCCACAGGAAGGAGGTTAACCAATTCAGTCTTTGTCATGCCTTACATTCTTTGGCATAAATCTAACCTGAGAGAAGGGAAGTTCTGCTTTAGAGAGCTAGTAAGTCTGATGCTGAGCCTGTACTATGCAATACAGAGTTGCCTCACCTAGCTCTAAGTGAACTAAACCGTAGATGGAGAATATTACAGTCCCATACAGATGTTATCTTCGATTCTGAAAGTAGTTCAAGTACATTAATGTAGTATTGCAATTAGACCAGCCAGTTCTGATTTTCAGCTGACTATTATTTGTCAAAATGCAACGCCATGGTATTCTTTTATAGCTGTAGATGGTAGTCTCTGCTGGCCACAGAATTCCTGTACCAATTTCCTCTACACGTGACTCAGACAGAAATTGGGAAAACAGCAGGCATAGATCCATCCACCTCCGGAAACTTGTGAGCCACAAATCTGAAGTTATATTTAAATCGCTGCAAAAAATTAAAATGAAAAAGGAAACACAGAACAGTTTAGGAAAAGAACTACAAAGCATCCAAGAAATACCTCTGATGACCTGGTTTTGATTCATAGACATCAATCTCCCGAGCAAACCATGGACCTTATTAGTAACTGCCCCTCAACCCCAGGCACGTGTTGTAGCTGTCAGTCACACACCTGAGGAAAGCTTGCAAGTGGCAAAAAAAATGACGGCAAATGGGAGGCTGAGTGGGACCTGCTGGTCACCACAGATGGCATTTGGCTAGTGCCTGAAGAAGAGACAAGAGTGGAAACAAATAGAAATTGAATTAAAATCATTTTTAGTGGTCTTGGAACTGAATGACTGAATCTTTTCCTGAGCTGTGAACACATACTGAGACAATAAACTATGTTTTCTAGGGAAGATATAGCAGAAGTGAATCTCCAGCAGTGATGGCTATTTTATTTTTTTCCACTTTCTCAGCCCTGTAACATTATTACCCTTTTGCACTGTCAGTTATTAAAATTATATTAATGATCAGGAACTGTATTAAACTGTCTGAAAATGAAATAATACAATAGTGCATTTGAAGGTTACAGACAGCCCTTGGGTGTAATTCACTAAGCTCTAATCTACCTGCACGGCACTCTAACAGATGAAGCACGAAGCATTGTTTCTGGGACACCAATTACTACTAAGATATATGCTCCTCCACCCCCAAACATACACACAAGCAATACTCTTTACAATTTGACAGCTGGAATAGGGCAGTCATCCAAAAACAAACCAGCCTAACAGTCAGTTTTCTTCATTGCACCATCACAGGCTTCCTTAGTAAAGCAATGAGGAAAAGTGCATTGCTCCTATTACAAGCAAAGGCATGTAATATCAAGAATCAGAGATCCAGCCCTTTGATGCAGTCAGATAGTTACAAGGAGTACCCTAGGTGACTTTGATTTGAGAGGTGACAGAATCCCTTGCCAAAGGAATTATTTTACCACTGGGAACAAGACAAGCAGCCAATTCTTACGCTTTATTCAATAAAAGATATTTCTTTGTCCCTTCTTTTATGTTAATAAAACAAATATAATTACTTTTTATGCTTAGTCTTTTCTAAAGCACAAGTAAGGCCTTAATCCAGAGTCAAAAGAAATTATTGCTCAATCAGGCTCTCTTGGAAAGGCTGTACTGTGATAGATGTGTCATAAATCATAAAGAAAGGTGGGGCTCAAATCCTTTCTGAAATTTTATTATCTAATTTTGCCATCTCTGAAATGAAGAATGTCTTATCCGACAGGCAATAAAATGAAGGAAACTCTATAAATGGAGTTTATAATGTAACCAATTAAAGTGTTTTTCCAGAGTTCAAGTTTACACTAAAAGGGATAATTCATTTGGTATTTGGTTGGGAGGGCACAGCAGAAGGAGAAAGTAGGGAAGGAAGAAAACTATTGTAATATTTGCCAAGCAAAAACAAACAAACAAACAAACAACCACCAAAAAAAAACCCAGTACCTTTAACACCATAGGTTACTTCTGTAAATCTGGAGATATTGTAAGACAGTTACATTTTCTCTGCCAATAGGAGATTTTGGTATTATGGAGGTGCTACACAGAGATATAGCTTAATATTATAAAAAATTGCAATGTTTCACATTAATGAAGAAGCATGCATTTCACTATACACCATACATAATAGTTAACTGATGGCAATGACATGGAAGGTTAATATACATTAAAGTAAGGATCTCCGTTGTTCTGTCCTCGCCAGAAAACTTTGAAAACTCTCTGAGATGGAATACAGTGCTTGACAGTTGTGAAATACATTTGCTATCAATTAGTAACCTCAAAATACTTCTAAAAAATAATCATCCTTCTGGGTAAACCTTGTATTTCCTAGTTCAAAATGATTGTTTAAAATCCAGATTCCTTAGAACAATTAGAATGGAGAAAAGATTATGATGCTTTTCTCTTTCTTGAATATAGTTGAACTAAATACTTCAGATTTTATTTGTGCCTTAATTTGGAAAAACATCCACTAAATTCTGTGAGAAGTTAAAGACAGTTCAGAAAATATCATCTAATTGCACCTGTACAGCCAATGGATAACCTCATAACTGTTTGTAATAGATGCAAGAGATATCAGCCTGTGTGTGATTTCTACTTCACCTGCTGTGGAAAGTCATGGATCAGCTAAATATGCAAATTATTATTAATATATAATAGATATGTTAATCTCATAGATAGATATAAATAAAACACTCAAAGTCACGAAGAAACCATTCGTGATACAGCAGCATTTGTATACTGACTTTAGGGATAATTTACCCATCTGTGAGGGGTGATAACAATTCACATCCTTAGGACAGAGGGAGAATTCTGGTAATCAGTCACCTTTGGATGAAAACCTGACACGGAGTGCATACTTCCCAGTCTGGATGAGGGTATTGTGAGGGAGCTGCTTACACATCAGAGGGAGATCTCAAGCAACAGTGCACAGACTCCAGGCATGTTAGCTTCACAGTGTCACCAACCCAGCCAGGAGGTTGGTGCAATGACAGTGTGGTGCACGTAGGAAGAAAGAGCATCATATATTGAATCTAACCTTAACTAATAGGGACCTGCTATCTTTCTGAATGAGACATATCTCTTCTGCCTTTGAGATCATGGTGTATTGCTATTTTCTGCAATGACAAGAGTAGTTGCACTGGCTAATGTAAACTCTCCCAACATCTCTGGTACATTCATAATTCTGTTTTTCCCCTTTCCAGAACAGTTAATGAGCAGACAACACACAGCTGCTGCACTGCACCCTGCAGTAGCTGCTTTTCCACAGTGTTAGTTCAGTAATGATCCCAACATACATTCTTTATTCTGCTTACACTTTAGTTTCAACATACGTGACCATGAACCAGAGAAAAATCATCAGTGTCAGTATCCTGTTTTCCCTACACCAAGAGTCTCAACAGTTTTTCCCTCTGTGGGAACATTTTTTTTTCAAATAATTTTGTTGCTATAAAATACTTGGTCTTCCTGACATTAAATGAAAAAAAAAAACACACCTTAAAGCTGTCATTCCTTTATAGTCCAGTTCAGAGACAGGACTGGGGCTATGTTGCATAATTTGGGATTCAATACAAGTATTCAGAAGGTTAAGGGCTTTGACGTAAAGACTGCCAAACGTAAATGGCATTTCATCTCCCTGAAATGAAATTTGTGTCAAATATATATTGCTGTGTTTTCCTCATGAGTTAACGGTGTTAACAGAGCATGATGGGAAGAAAAAAAAAAGTTACCATTTTCTTTGTCCTATACGTGTTTTGGAAAGAAACACTCCATGAAGAGAGGCCTAAATAATGTTTGTCCATACTGTCCTGAATCTGTAGTATTTATTAACCATCAAAGAGGTGATGTGCACAAAAAAGTGCACATTTCTCCAGTTGAGGTCCAAATGGTGATCTCAATACAATGAGGTGCTATCAGCTTGGCTGTTTGAGCCTTTTTCTGCCTAGGAGCCATGCATAGTTCATCCCAGCAGTAGACTGCACCTCACAGATTTTGCAGGTGACACCTGCAAAAAGGCTAAAAGCTCAAATGAAATCAGACATGCTGCAGACTCTCCTCTTTTTCTTTGAAAAGTATTCTGGGAGGCAATCACAGTCTTGCTTGCCATTTTCCATCAGCACACTCATCCTGGTGTCACATGTCCTGTAACATCTGTTCCTTCACCGACTAGACCATTTCTTAATGATGAATTAAAAACAATTCTAATTAAACACTATAATGGATCTATCAATCTGTGTTACTGAGGCAAAACAAGGATGTAATTAGTTATTGATACAAAAAGATTTGTTTAAACTAGTTTGATTTCCTATTAGCCACCACAAGCATGTTTATTCACAACTTGAAAAAACACACACTGCTGTATCTTTCTTTTAGGCTAAAGATACATGTGGAAGCAGATTATTGTAACGGTCTGAGTCATTTGTTCCACATTCTTCCCTATTTTAGATAATAATTCTTCTTTTGACTGACAATACATTACTTCCACAATTCAGATCATCTATATTCAACATATCAACATATATTATATTCACTACTTCACTGTATAAGAAGCCTTTTCTATAATCATTTTAAAAGATAAAGAAGAAATCTATAATTCAACATTTACCAATCACTCTTTCTTCTGTTACCAGAGAAAATCCTCTTTTAAATCCAAAGGAAATCCTGATTAAACAAGAGAATGTGGAGGAAGCACAATGACATGAAATGTAAGAGAAGGTAGGAAGATTTGTCCAAAAAGGAAATGACAAACATCTGGTGCAGTTAGGAGTTGAATTACAGTCAGAGCATTCTTAGCAAAGCTGTGAGAAGTTTGAAATAATCAAAATCAGAAGTCTTATTAAAAAGCTACAGAAATATTTTGAAATGAGCCGGTATTACTAAATGCAGGTGCACTTTATCTCACTTTCATGTCATGGTCTTAAATATCTTTTTCTTCAGTATTTCCTCAATCGCTTTCTATGATCTTATGGTCAGACCGGTCCCTACAATTACCCATGTAGCTTTCCCACAACATTTTGCCTGGATTCTGTCTTAAGAAGTATTATGCGTACTCCCCGACCACTGCACCAGTTCTGAAATGATAAATGTTACAAAACTGCCAAACCCACACAATTTTTAAATGCGTGCCTCCCACATGCGTCTACAGCACTCACATGGGTTGGACTGTTTATCAAGACAAGAAGTAGAGGTATTTTTCCAAAACTATACTTGGAATAGTTCATATTCTCTGGTATAGTCTGTCTTTGCACCAAGTTCTGCTTCCAAAGCAGTAGAAATCTGTTCTAATGGAAGACATAGATATTGCAGTAGTGTAATACTTTTACCTGAGTTACTCTAACTCAGTATTTTTTCTGACAATATTTTTGCTGCAAATTAATTTTATCAAATAACTAAATAAAATATGAGAGTAACCTTGTTGTATTTTGTCCTTTAGTAAATAATAAAAAGTCATAAAGGTGATTTATAATAATTTTGTGTTTTGAGGTTTTTGCTTGATTATTTTTATGTGGATTTTATGCAACCTTCCATTTGCTGAGTTGACCATAAGGAGTCTGATAAAAATTTGGACCTTTAGAAAATAAAACATAAAATTACTTTGGAATAAATGGGGGAAATGGTTTGTAAAATGTAGACAGATTGGATTGTTTTGTTCCAATGTACAGTTCACCTCTGCTGAGATGAACATTGTTCAGTCATGTCCTTGATGGAAAGGAGAAACAGCTCCACACCACTGTTGTATGGAGTTGTTTAATCTGCTACCAGAGAACAATTCCCTTTTCTTGAATATGACATAGAAGACTATTAAAAAACACCTCTTCCGTCAACCTAAATTTATTCAGTTAAATCCAGGCCAAGCTATTTTTCTCATATTTTTCTCTGTCAGCCAGAAGGAGAATTCCAACTAATATGAGGAATCATTTCAGTTCCAACTGTATTCTAGGCAGTCTTAGCTGCAATATGTGTATAGGAAGCCAGGGACTGAAGATGCATCATACTAAATCTGTGGCATGGTGAAATTAGCATCCTGTTGGCAGGTATTCATCTATAAAGTTGTCAGATGGTGACCACTCTGGCCACAGACAACATAGGCCTGATTGAAAATGAATAATAATAATAATAATAAAAATCCATCTACCAAGAAAATGGCTGTCATTACTTTATTTATTGTAAATCAATTCCTCTGTTCAATGTCTTGTTTAACATAGAAGCCTTCCAGTCTAAGGAAATGATAACTGTTGATACAATAAAAGAAGTACTACCTATGTCCTTGACACAAGGCTAACAAAGAACCTGCTTTGATGTATTTTTCATCTTGTTTTGCATTCCTCTCCCTTCAACGAAGTTTAACTGAACAAACAGAAAAAGATTACATGGAAAAAGGTCTATATATGGCTTAGATTGAAATGAACATTTACAGCCTTACTGCTTTTTTTTTTTAATATAATTTAGCTCTGCGAAGTTCATTTTCATTTCTTTTCAGCTCTATTTTCAAGAGTAAAAAAGAAAATTTAACGATGGTAATTTTACTCTGTCATAGCTTAATCCTTAGGCTGTGATAAGAAGCTCTAAAGAATAACCAACCAGCTAATGTGTCTGAGATATCATTTGTTTTATTCATATGCAATATATTTGTGCAATAAAAACTGTAGTTTTTTCCTGCCTATTAGAGGGTAGTTGGTAGAACATAATTGTCTTTCATATTAACCATGCAAACAGAATCTAAGGTTCTTTCTTTTTATTCACCTGCCAGGTATCATTTGCTATATGATTCCTTTCAAATGTACACTTGGACACAGAGACAAGAAAATAAGGGACCATATACAACATGGCCATAGGATAGGGTTCTTGAAAGTTTCTAATGAATGCTAACTAGGTTGGAAGATGAAATTTACATGCTGATGCAAATGTAACATGGGGGAAGGAAAGGTCTGAACCAAAATGGCACTAGATGTGTTTTGCAGCAAAACCGTCCAGAAGCAGACAGTGAGCTAACTGGTTAAAGCAAAAGGTTTCCCCATTTGTTAAAAGCTGCTGATGTACTTTTGTACTCATTCCTACTCGTATAATCCAGTTACGCTCTCATATGCTTTAATGCATTTTTAAGAAATGTTGATTTTGTCATTTCAGGCTCTTCCTGCACCTACTACCATTATTTTGCATGGAGATAAATTCTGTTACTTCATGTCAGTTCTCTGAGGTACTGCCACTAAGCACACTACCACTCTAAGGAATTTCTTAATTCTCATTTTTGGTTTAACGTGCCTCCAGTGGTAATAATATAGTTAATATTTCTGTTTATTTTCTTCTTAAAGACTTACTTTTTTTCTCTTATTTTTCTCTAAAAAGTACTCCAGAGATTGCAACTTTATTACTTCATAGGCAGTCTCACTCATATTGCCTTCAGTCTTCATATTCTCACAACTTCTCTGTTGAGCATAATCCAATCAAAGAAAGCACACGTTCAGGATAGACTAGGATACAGACTTTTTTTTTCTCCCCAACAGATGAGTAATTGGAGTTAGTCATTACTACCAAATCCTATAGTCTGAATAGTTATGTTATTTGCTTTTATCCTTATCAATCTATTACAGGAAACCTTAAGGGTAGTATATATTTTTTTTTTGCTATATATGGTCTATATTTTATTCAAAGCTTGACTGGGCAAGGCCCTGAGCAACCTGATCTAAACTGATCATGCTCTGAGGGAGAGGTCAAACCAGATGATAAAGAGAAGTTCCTTCCAATATAAATAATTCCATCATGTTGTGATTTGTCAATATGCTGGATACTTGTAGAATGGACTGAACTCCCTCTGCATTAGGACGTCAGATGAAATGTTGGCATCCATGATGTATAAGAAACTTTCCTCTTTCTCCTATCAGAATTTAGTATACCCTTATGTGTTCTTCATTGCAGCTGAATGAACCCATGCACCAAATCTCTGCAATGCCAATTAAGCCACCTCTTTCGTGTGTTAAGAATTCTAGTTCCTCTTGTTTAATGGTTTTTTTTTTTTTCCCTTCTTCTTTTTCTTCTTCCATTAGCATCCAAACATGTATAGTATTTAGAAGACTGGCTCAGCATTCATCTCAGAAGCTGAACTTAATGGTCCTTGTGGGTCCCTTCTAACTTGGAATATTCTTCGATCCATTTAGCATACACATCTTACACAATTTGAATTCATAGACCCAACAGTTTTGTTGTAGGATACTTGTAGGGAGCAGCTGATATGGTCTGCTTTGTTATGAGATAAATCACATTCCAGAAGAGTCAGTCTCCATTAGATTGTCACCAACATCCCAAACAGGAATTCAAGTTAGTATCTGTGAAATCACCTTGCTTTCAGGAACTTTCTAAACTCTGAGCAAATATTAAGTGAATTATAGGCCCGATACCCTACACTGCCCTTCACTATATCATACCATGGTAACATTTTAGTCTCACTTTGAACCTTAGCAAATACACACTGCAGGGCAGGAGTATTTTGCTTTATCTGTTTCCCTCCTGTCTGTTTGTCCTTTAGATACTCTACCATACTCATAGCAACGGATTACTGAAAAAAAAAAATATCTGCTGCTATTCATCACTTTGAGCAGACAATATTGACTTGAGTATCAGCGATGGAAGGGTAGAAGTGCGTTTGTTGTAGCGAAGGAACAGTGCAGGTGATGAGTACAAAATCTGATTCCAGAGTCACAGAATGATTGAGATTGGGAGTGACCTTCAGAGGTCACCTTGTCCAACCCCACTGCTCAAGCAGTAACACCTAGAGCTGGTTGCCCAGTACTTTGCCAAGGCAGTTTCTTAATATCTCCAAGGATGGAGATTTCACTACATCTCTGGGCAATTTGTTCCAGTGCTCAATCATTTCAAGGTTAAAAAAAGAAAAAAAGTGTTTCCTGATACTCAGAAAAACATGTACTGTGCTTTCATTTATGTCCATGACCTCACGACTTTGCATGGGGCACCACTAAAAAGACACTGTCTATCTTCTCTACTTGCTTCCTTCAAGTATTAGTATACACTGACTCATTACCCCAGAGCCCTCTCTAGACTGAAAAGTCCCAGATCTCTCAGCCTTTCCTTGAAGACATTTTCTAGTTCCTCCACCTCTGAGGACTATTTCCAGTAGCTTCATGCCTGTCTTCATGTGGGGAGCTCAGTGTTCCAGGTGTGGCTTCATCAACGCCTAGAGGGGAAAGATTACCTCCCTCCACCTGCTGGCAGCAATCCTTCTACTTTATCTCAGGGTATCATTAGCTTTCTTTGCTGCAAAGACACACTACTGGCTCATGTTCAACATGATGCTCATCAGGACTTCTAGGTCCTTTTCTTCAAAGCTGATTTTCAGGTGGGCAGCCTCCAGCATTTGTTGACATATGGGTCTGTTCCTTGCCATGCCAGACTTCACACTTCCTATTGCTGAACTTCATCAGTTTCTTGCCAGATCATTTCTCCAGACTATTGAGGTTCCTCTAGATGGCAGCATGACCCTCCAGCACATCAGCCATTCCTCCCATTCAGTGTATGAGTTCGAAATCCTTGCCATTTCCTCAATGCAAGGAAAGGCATTAGGATAGTTTCTAGCTGAGGCTCTACAGATGCACTTTGATAAGAAACAATGTTTCCAGAACAGTCCCATCACCATTGAAACTTAGGAGAAGCTCAGGCAACCCAAACCTGTCTCACCATAAACTCTTCACACAACAGATGTCAACACAGCCACAAACACTAGCAATTTATTTATTTATTTTCTTTTTTTTTTTGTAAAATAGCATAGACAAGATGTACTGTAGAGAGGTCAGTAGGTAAGATAAGGTCTTCTACTTTCAATATGATGATTAATCTTTAAATTTTGTCTTGAAAGTAATAAGAACACTATACATAAGCAGTTATTTAAACCAACCCTCTTAGGAGATGCATCCTTCTCAACTGTTTACACTGTGTTTAAATGTACATGTGCTATACATATGTTAACTTTGAGAAGTATCATTCATATCGACAGTGTTTGTAAAATTAAACTACAAAGTCACGCTGAAACCATATATTTCCAGATGAAGAGCAATAGCTTGAATTTTGATACTATTTCTTCCTTGAGTGAAAAGTACAAACGATGCTGAGGCCAAGGAATTTTTAGCTGTCCATAAGTGACTGGAAGAGCAGCAGAGGGATTCACTTGCATCTCACCTAAAAATCCCACTTTAGCCACATTACTCATCAAGCATGCAGTTTTTATTTGAGGAGAAGTGGCTGGAACACATGCTGTACAAGTATTTTTACTTCCAAGGGCAGTTGCTTACTATGCCATGCAGTTATCCATGACTAATGTGCTTCTACTAAAAATGCTTCATATCAGATTCCTTGTAAGAAATTCTAAGAAACGTGTGGTGCTATTAGCTTAAGGCCTACAAGATGATCTCCATACAAGTGTTCATAAACCAGTGCACTCTGCTCACCAGAACTGATGGATGAAGATTTCAGGGCCTTAAAACACAAGAAAAACTTCAAGTATTATTTCCATTAGGCAACTATGCATATTTGTCTAAATTATTCCACCTCCACCTTCTGTTTATTCAACTGTGCCTGGGGACTCATTTATATTTCATTCTATAGAATTTGAAAAAAGAAAGTAACTGCAGCTGTAGGTTTAGAGTTGCTCTAAACCTACTAAACCTGCTTTACAGCAACACACTGAAATGTACTCTTCTTTCATTAACTGAACTTACTACATTTTTATTACTTAAATACTTCTAATAAAGATTTCTTAGATGACAACTAATTGACCAGTTTCCAAAAGTAAATCTTATAAGAATAAAGAACTAATATTTTGTTTTTTTGGCATGCAGTAGTCAGATGCAATCCTTTGTATTAGCTCAAAAGCAAGATGAAACATTTCTTCTAGCCATGCATTCCAGTTCATCCATTAGGGTCAAACACTTGTCAACTTGCAAAAGCTGTGGGAAGTTTACACCATTTTCTTTGACCTCTGGGGCAAAATTTGCATTGTTGAAACTGAAGGAAAATATATTGCTCAATTCAGGCATACTATCACAGCAGGATGAATCACAAAATGGAATCACAAGATAAACGTGAAAGCTTACTACACCGCTATTCATTGGGTAAGATTATTTGTTATTCACCTAACCATTCAGACAAATTGCATTTTGCTAGCAATAGGTTCAGCATCCTGTAAGCGTTATGAGTTTATAAGCAAATGATAATCGAAATACTTCTCACAGGTTTTGTGCCACTGATCACCATTTATTATGAGTTCCACCAAAACCTACAATAAATGAATATTTAGAAGGGAAATGCCTTTGAAGAGATGGGAAACCTGGAATTCTCATGCACTAGTAAATTGTTGAATGCATGGATATACCACAAGAAGAAACAGAAATAAAGATCAAATTAGAAATGGAATCTCTCCCCATCAGTAAGTTCTCTTTCAATACCTAATATAGTGAAAAAAAAAAAAAATCAAATTAGACAAGACATGGTACCTATAGTAGAGGCCTAATTTGGTATATAAATATCTTAGAGTAACATTATAACACAATGAAAAGCACAGCAATGATAGCAGGATAAAAAAGTCTTTAACTGTAGCAAGTAAGGATATGCTCAAATGCAGCAGCATGCACAGAAACAAAGAAAAAAAAAAATTTTTGCTTACTTTTGGAAGGCCTCAGGTAGCAGGGGTCTCCAGATGAGACACCTTTGCCTCCATTGTCAAGCCTGAAATGAGGTCTGGGAAGGGGTGGATCCTTGCTCCACCCCTTCTAGTCACTCCAGTGCATTGCATGCAGCTGAGCTCCCCCAGGTTGGCCCTGCCTTCTCACCAGGTGATCAATCACTGTTTCTGGCCCTGACTTGGCATTTCTGCTATACTTAGTGAAAGGGCTCATTTTCTATACAGTGAACATCCCTATATGTCAATTAATGTTACAATGCCACTGCCTTTGGAGGAGGAAAGACATCCTGAGTAATTTATGGTTTTTTTTTATTAGCATATTGGCTTATAGATGTATTCTAAAAGCATTAGCCTCCTTCTATCACACGTTATCTTTATTATATACTGATACGTGATTAAAATGTAATTCTAATAGAATTCTATTATATATTTCCATGAAGAGAAAGTTGTTAGACTTTTTTTCAATCTTAAAATTTTTTGAATGAGGATGTTGTAACATTGTTGATACTTACTGTAACCCTAACAATGCCTTAGGGTCCTCACTTCAGGTCCAGATACCATTGTTCAAGGCCATGCAAAAGCACGTAGGATTACTTTGCGCTCTGTGTATTAGCTTGGTGTCTAGAACTCTGTTCACCACTTAATATCACTCATATGTCTCATCTGAAATATTTTGTTTTTTTTTCTAATACTAGGCAAAGTAATTTCTGGATGTGAACGTATTATTTGCTTATATTGTATATGCTTTTCTGATCATTTATAAAACACAGTTATGAAGTGGCTTGAGTAGCTGCTTTGGGTTTTGGCCTGACAACCATGCCTATTCGCAATATGAAAGTAAGTTTATTTTCTGCCAGTATCTAACTTTTTAAAATTAAAAAGAAAAAAAAAAAGAAGAAGAAAGAAAAAGGCACACTGAAGCACACACCACTTCTTCTAAGACAGAGAAATAAATCACTGCTTCTTTCAATCTGATTGCTTCTGACGTCTCTGCAGTAAATATGGATTAGATCAGCTAGTTGCAGAGAACAGGGCACTAAATTTCCCTTAATACTGTCCTTGTTTTAAAAAAGAAATCTGCTTTTGTGAAAAAAACTTACTTGTAATGGTAATGACACCATGGAAAATAAAAAGCTGAGTTTGTGTTTGAAAAAATGCTTCTCTTTCTTCACTATCATGTTCCTGATGTGCAAAATGCATGCTATGCAGAGTGTTGAAGACCCTGCAATCACTCTGGGAGAGACTTCCGTATCTGCTTCTGCAGACTGTCTGGGGCAGTTAAATGTAAGTGGGAGCTGTGGGACAGAATGGAGTTAACAAACATTTAGGCTCAACAAAGAAAACTGAGTTTCTTAATTAGATGGGATGGAATGGATAGCGGTTCTCACAAACAAAATGATTTTGGTTAAAGCTTTATTGCCTAAATTATTTAAATGGTTTAGATGGACACTTGGTAACTCACTAGAAATTACCTGTGTATCTCCTCGAATTTCGAAGAGACCTAGCTCTCTCTTCAGCTACATTCCTGCTGAGGTGAGAAGCTTGCTTGTTGCCTGTTTGTTACAAAAATAAAGGCCCTGTATTCCTTTATTTATTGAAACTCTTTAACTGAAACAAAGAACAAAATAAATGTATTAAATACCAAAACTCAAGCTCAGTGTAAATGATTTTGTATTGTCTGGAAATGAGAAGAAAAGCTAATTATTGTTAATGTGAGATTTTGAAACAGAGACTTTTCTCATCTCTTCTAAATGACATTAACACTTAAATTCCACTCAAAAGAAGAAGATAAATCTAGACAATATTGGGATGTAGTAAAATCAATATTGATTATTAGGTGCAAAAGTGCTTTATGAAAAACAACAAAAACGTTTTCAGATTCCTTAGGAAAAAGGCATTGTAATAAAACTAGAATAAATTAACACAATCTAATCAGCTTTTAAATAACTAACATTCTTCCTTGGAATTTATGTTGTCAGAAGTGCTACTGCTGTTGATTTTAAGCAAACAGCTGGTGCTGCTGAATGCAGCTACACAGCATGTGGAAGTGCAACTTTGACAATCTACCTGCTTGATTAATCATTCATTGATTCATTATGTTTCTCTCTGAAACACATTTTTTTCCCACTTGCACGTTGTCCTGAGCCTTCTATCTTTTTCTGCCCAACTCAAGACTATCTCCTGAAGGGGCAGTGATGGTGGGGATGTTCATGTGGATCAGCTGCCCTAGAAGTGGCATTTGATAGCAATTAATTCATTCTAAACACTAATGAACTAGTAGTTGGACTGTCCTTTGAATGTGTAGCCTATCCCTTTACCCTCTTGTTGTAAGAAACCTGGAATTCTGTCTTGAATGATGTGTTACTTCTCTTTAATGTAACTATTAGAGAAGATGCATACATTAGAGGAGATGCATGAAACAACTAAACTGCTGCGGATTGAGGCTGGGTTCCCGGAATCTGAGCTGTTCGTGTATCGGCGCGGGGGAGAGATGACAAGGACCCAATATGAGTGCATCAAACTCCATTTATTGCTTGTGGTCAAACTGCTTTTATAGTCTACAAGTCACACTTGGTTCAAGCTGATTGATTTTATTACTCTTGGCTTTAATTGATTGGTTGTAAAACCCACCACCTTTGTTTACCTTCCATGGTAACACACCATAGCTACAATCAGGATACCATTCTCAGGGGTCTGCTCTTCCCCCTCATTCCACCCGTATCTCAGTTTCCTCCTTAGTTGTGTCTCACCAGAGCAGGGCCAGGCTGACCTTGTTTTTCTCAGCCAGCTGGTATTTTTCAGCAGGCCATACTATCCCACGGCCATGCAGTCACTGTTGCCAGCTCTGTCTTGCTCGTACAGTGCTCCCAGAGGCCTGTGGTCCTTTGGCCATTCTGCAACACTAAACCTTGCATTTGGGCTGGAGAAATCAAGGTTTATAATGGCATTTGTTCATGGGAGAGCCAGTTGCAGCTTGGCACTGATTCTGAAACCAGTTTCCTCTGCACATATGAATTTTGCCATTATTACAAAATGTTCAATGCCTAAGACGTCATTCATACTCAAACCTTAGATATTCCAGGCCCAGACAATTGAATGCTTCTAAGGGAAGCAACGACCCTGAACTCAAATCAGTATTTTATAGTGAACAATTTTAGTGAGCAGAGAAAAATCTGGTGTGTTTTCAGTATCCTCTGATGCTAAGGAGATACGTTGCAAGGCTCTACAGTATTAGGAATGTAAGTGCACAAAGTCAACATGTGTTGGTTATTCTGTTACTGTCATTCAACAAAGAAGTAAGGAACACGTGAACTTGAAAATTCCATTTCTCACCTATTCTAACATGACTGTCTGGAATTTCTTTGGTTGATGTGAACCCTTTTGTTCCACAGCCATGTGTGATTAGTTGATTAATTAAAAATTGCTCCAAAGTAACTTTCAAAATCAAGTATAAATCATTTTGTTCCCTCAAGTACTCACAACAGCCAGAGTTGTTGGGCACTGTGCAGCGTAATGTCATAGAGAGATTCAGCCTGTTCCTGAACAAACTAGTCCAGAATGAGAGCTGGCAGGAAAGCACTCAAGGTAGTTAACGCCACTGAGCCCATATTCACTCTAGCCATTGAAGCCTGAAGAAAGAACTGCAGAGGGTGTCAAGATGACATATGAAGTACTGATATTACAGAGTGCTTTGCCTTACGTACATCTGAAAGCATTGCTCAAGTTACGAAATTCTGAACTAGTAATCTGTATTATTTACAGAAAAAAAACAACCTGCTATTTTTACTGACATGTTGTAGAATAAATTGAACACTCAGTAATCGTTGTTTGCCTTCACTTACTTTTCTAGTCTTTTCTAGCAGGACCAAATATTTATCCGTGGTTGAAAAAATGATGCATTTATTCTCGTTTGTTATCTGGCTATGTTGTTTGTACAAGCACCCTCAGAGTTGTGCACAAGTATACATACAGCTGCAAGGATATCAGTGAAAGGTGAGAGGGCTTAAGAGATGAGCCACCATACACAGTTGTTTGAGGTACCTTCTCTCTTTGGAATCCTTGTATAAGGATATCCAAATCTTGCGAGCTGCTGTTAGAAAATATAACAAACGGTATGTAACCCTATTCTTGGGTGTTATCTGGTGTATAGGCCAAAGATTCATAACTAGTACTGGGACAACATCCTTTCTTGCATTGTATATTCACAATGGATCATCACAATCATGAGCCTAAAAGAGGAATACCTTACGCAGTAGAGGAATGTTACCAAGCTTTGAAGGCTCTTGGTTTTTCAGGAGAATAACTGGGTCAAATTATATAAGAAGGACAAATTTTTTAAAAAAGACATTTTTCTTGTAAAATGCATTCCTATTGAATTCATAAAATTCTTAGGTGATGGATTTAATGGATTTTTGAATGGGAATACAGAATATAACTTCTTCAGATTTCATTCACTTTTTATACTACTAAAATAGCTTTTAAAAATTATATCAGTACTGTGCAGTACTTAATTTTAACTCCACAATTTAGATACTATTCCTTTAGCCTTCTTAAATGCTTAAATATTTAATTATATAAATAACATAGTGTTGAATTGTAGGTAATATTTTCTCCTAAATTACTTAAACAAAGTAGTGAATTGATATGATTGAATGGTTCCAATTTTCCTACAAATATTTTTGAAATATAACAGTTCTGATAGTGAATTACAAAAATGGCACTCTTGAAAATTTTCTATGAAATGGAAATTATGTCTTCCAGCCCGCTGTATAAATAAACCATAGATGTATATATTTAGTGTTTACCAGAAACATATGAGAGAAGGAACTTAATGAATTAATATAAAACCATTTCAGTAAAGACCTTAAACCAACATTAAGAAAGCTGAAATCCACAGCAAATTTAAGTAGGTTTCCACATGAGAAATTTCAAGGTGGGTCGTATTTATACGTAAGGTATATTTGCCTCAGTATTTGTACCAACTTGTTTTGTCACTAAAAAACTCAGACATAACAAGCTGCACCCCACAGTCCAATCTGTGAATAACAAGTTATAATCCAGCCTTGAAAAGAACTGGGAATCTCCACTATCAGCTTGAATTCATCAAACTGAGCAGGGGCAGAAAGAACGTCTCAGATACTATGATGCTGACTAAGTGAGGGAGTTTGAAGTCCAGAGAAGAATCAGTAACAACACTACATGTAGACTCTTAATTTTTCAAGCTGAGTCAGAAAGGCATCACTAAAAGAAATTCCTAAGTCTGGATCCACACTCAACACATATTGTTAGCACATCAATGAAATCTTGTGTTGGTTCAAGTATTATTTCTGCATTAAAAACACATGGTTTTGTGTTTACATATTTTGAACAGTATTGCTTCAACAAACCAATTATTTTAATACATGTAATAATTCACATTTGATCTGAAAGGGGCCCACCAAGTGTGTGTTTAAGTATGTATGTTTGCGTGTATTTCTTAGACAACGCAGATTAGCCATTGTGGTTTAATAAATATATTCATGAAGTCCACTGGTAAATGTGGGGATAGGCCTATCTGTGCCTTCAGCATAATGATCTTGCCCTCGGGGATTTTTTTCCAAGTTTCCTGAGGGGATGCAATATGTGATCATTGCGTGGTTGAAACCCCACCCTCATTAGGAGCTATCTGTCTATTATGATGTCTGTGATACACAAAGCCTGTTCCAAAACTAATGCCTCCTATTTATTTCCATGGAAACTACAATAGCTACAAAGAGCACTACCACACTGTTTGACTAAATTCTCAGCTACCAAAAAATCCTTTTCGACATAGTCACCACCATTAGCTATGCATTTTCATCAGCAGTGAATTGAAGCCTGCATTGCATGACCGTAAAAGCCTGAACCAGTGGAGATAACACACTGTTGTTTTTGTCAGTGCTGCAACATATCACCCACCGCCTCACTGTGCTCACATTCACTGCTTGATGTCAATGAATGTCAATGGGTGCCAGTTTTTCTGCATGGAGGAATTCAATGACACATCTTTGCTTCATACAAACTTCCATGTCAGTCATAATTTTGTCAGACTGTCTCTCTGCTGCCATCTGTCACCTGGCAACAAAATGTAATGGGATACTGGTGTATAGGTTCAACCTCGACTGTCATAAAATCAACATCTGCCTCTGACATCATGGGCCAACATAATAAAATAGGAAGCATTATTTTTGAGGCAGCCCTTGCATTCAAAGCCTCAAATGCATTATGAAAAGCAGAAACAAAAAAGAAATTCAAAAAAAGATCAATTAATAAAGCTGAAATTTTCTAAATTCCCAAACTATCTTTGCTATTTTCCAGGGTAAACAGACATTTGAAGAACTTGGCTTAACCTGGTGCAACAGTGTTATCATCTTCATGCATGTAATGATTCTCAAATCAAGAGATTTGATTTCGATAAAAGCGTGCTTTGATGCAAATGAGATTACCTGAATACTATGCTTCATGCTTTCACAAAAATTATGCTTGTGGATTCTCCTCTCCTCTTGGAAGGTCTCATCACTATTTTTGCATAAAAGCCAAGTCTCATTTTGCTAACTTTTCTTTTCCTCATGTCAAAGATGACAAAGAAGAAAATGAGAAAAGTGGAGCTACAATGACCTTCACACAAAAAAATTACTTGTAACAGAGCTAAAATTGTTGATGACTCTCATAATTGTCTTTCCTGATTTTATATCATTTTTTGTAACTACTATAAAACATTAATCCTTTTCCACTTTAAATGGTTCATTATGCCTAATATTGCACAGGAGTAAGACTTCAGTAGCTCTCAAATTTTACATCACTTCTGTGTCATTTTGATACTCAGGTTCAGTTTGATGAACTTGTAATGGGGAGTCTCCTATGTGTTTTCAACATTAGCAATAGTTGAAGGCAAAAAGTCATGTCCTATTATTTTTCATTTGATTTCTCTAAAACTATGAAGTATTTAACTTAGATCAAGATTCTTGTTAGGAGTTTCGCCTCCTTACAAATGCTAAATGAATGATTTCCACCTGGAAATTGTTGTGTGCTATGTGTGAGAAGTGAAAATAAAAATGAACACATTAGTACTCCTGTTGCTGGAGGACGGGCCATCATATCATGGGGTTGTTGGTTGATGCTCAGCTGAACATGAGCTGACAGTGTGCTCAGGTGGCTAAGAAGGCCAACAGCATTCTGGCCTTCATTAGAAATAGTGTGATCAGCAGGAGCAGAGACATAATCATCCCCCTCTACTCACTTTTGTGCCTCTCATGACAAGAAAGACATTGAGGCCCTGAATGTGTCCAGAGAAGGACAACGAAAGTGGTGAGGGGTCTGGAGCACAAGTCTTATGAGGAGCAGCTCAGGGAGCTGGGATTTTTTAGCCTGGAGAAGAGAAGGCTCAGGGGAGACCTCATTGCAGTCTACAACTTCCTGAAGGGAGGCTATGATGAGGAGGGGCTTGGCCTCCTCCCAGGCAACAAACAGGACCTGAGGAAATGACCACAAGCTGTACCAGAGGAGGTTTAGATTAGACATAAGGAAAAACTTTTTCTCTCAGAGAGTGGTCAGGCACTGGAATGGCCTGCCCAGGGAGGTGGTGGAGTCACTGTCCCCAGCAGTGTTCAAGAAGCGTCTGGATGAGGAGCTACAAGATACGGTTTAGTGGCTTGTGGTAGCAATGGTAATGGGAGGATGGTTGGACTAGATGATCTTGCAGGTCCTTTCCAACCTTGTGATTCTGTGATTCTACATCACAAACTCCCTGCTACCAAGCAGAAGCAGATCTTTTTGTTGATGCTGGCAGAAAGGTCACAAACTCATTGGTCTCTGAATTAAAACCATTTTTTCATCTTCCAATCTTGATTGTTCAGTGCCTTTAATATATAGATACATTTGTAAGATTTCTAAATCTCTATCTAAGGAAAACTCAGATGTCTTCCACACTTAGTGTTTTGCTCATGAGTGCACCTGGAGAGAACCACTAGTGTCTGCAAGATACAGAGAGTAATTAAGTTCCACCTCTAGGTCCTAGGATGAAAGAAAAGGCTCCTTCAAAGGAGGAAGCCTTTAGCTGATATACCACTCTATCTCCTAACCATGACAGTGAAAAAGAAAGGATTTCATTGCACCAAGAAGAGGACAAGTCTTTCTCAAGCTGTTGTTATCCACAGATGGGAACTGGTGTGCAAAAATTCATCACATTATGTGAAAATGAGTAACTTGCACAATTGAAATTTATGCCCTGAAACAAAACATGAATATATGTATACTACACATAATTGGCATGGCAATAGTATCCACTGAAATATCTAGGTCTCCACATCAAGCTAAATATCACAGAGCTATAATAAACAAGCAAATAAAAATATGGTGATTAGCAAACTGGATTTGTGTTCCTAAGTACCTGATGTGCTGTAAGTCAGTTCATACTCACATCCTAAAGCAGTATGTGAAATGTATACCTATTCAAATGACATTTACAAAACCTGCTTATGCTTTCAACATGACAAATTCATCGTCAATTACTTGGAAAAATAGGGTGAGTATTTATAAAATGTTCTGCTTTTTTCATAAAAGAAAAACCCATTCCCAGGTATTCCTAGTAATTCTTACTATGGTCTCATCCACAGTATGACATCCACAACGTTCATCAGAGTACAGTGCAGTGCTGTACACCTATAGGAATTGTTGCTTAATTTCACAGTTTGGGTGCCCAAATTAAACTGCACTGATTAGCTCTTTGACTCCTATATTAAAAATTACCTTCAGTGGTTTTAATACAGACACCCAGAAAGGTTTAAATTTTAAACAGATGACCATGGGTTAAGCTTTATTCCCTGTCTTATTAGGAATTATACTGAAAAAGCTCTAACAACCTCCCTGTACATTTGCAAAAATCTTTCTGGTGACACCTTATGACATCTTGTCAAAATCCTTACTTTATTCTTGCTAGTTTTACATTAAGTTGCTGTCTGCTGGAAATAAGTTTTATCACAGCAGGAGCCTAAACCAACATTTATTTCAGAAATCCCATGGAAACATTCAGAACTATCACAATTATATAAAAATGTGCCCCACATCTTCTGTGGGTGGATAGATAAATGCCTGCATCTGGAAGGCTGGAAACAGGTTTCAGCCCCTGTCTGTGGATGGGTCTGCTCAGAAAGCTCAACTACAACAGTCTGCAGCCATCTGCTTGTTGCAATCAGATCCGCTTCAATGTGCCACAGTCTGACCTTTGTTATGGCAACAATATCTTGTGATGGATGCTCAAGCCAGCTGGTCTGCAGAGATCCTGGATTGCCTTAGTGAGTTTAGTATGACCTTTTGCAGTGCAGACACCAGAAGTCAAAGAGGTGAGCTATCATGTTATCAGAGAGATCTCAGCATACTGTAAAGGAGCTTTTTTCAGCCTAGGGCTGAAAATCCTGCAGAGTCAGTTTTTTACTTCTGTGGTAGAGCCCAAATGCATTCACCTTTCTCAGTTTAAACTTCACATTTAATAGAAACTGTTTTTATAACAAATATTTATATAAAACCTGTTCAATAAATTAGGTAGGATTTCCTGTTATTCTTTCACTGCTGCTTAGATTTGTGGAGCTACTCTGAAGTGTTTGTATTATTGCTGTAAAGAAGCACCAAAACTATTCAAAATGTTGTTTTGAGCCTCATTGGCCACTTTTTTTCCATATCTCTTGCCTTATTAAGGAATTCTCAGGTAAAATAGCCAACCTTGTATCCATTTCCTCCTCCCTTCCAGAGAGTTTCTAACAATACAAGCATACCCAGTTTCACAGGTAATACACCACATTTCACTGGTTATATTCTGTTGTACTTAAGAGTTCTGTCTTCTGTCTCTTTATGGTCACTTATAGTACACCAAGCCCGTAGGTGAAAATACTACTGAAAAGTTCTTGAAGTGGATATGCCTCTAAATGCCTCCCAATATAAGGTACATAACAAAAAACAGATTTGAACAGATGCCTATATATAATATAATCTAGCTGCAATCTTGGGCAAGTAAGAAAAAGAATGAATATCAAATTTTCTAGTTGACACAAACAGGTCCATACCTACTGTGCTTCAGGGAACAAACTTTTCAGGTGAGAAAAGACAGCTGCTGTGTTTTTTGCATTTGTAATATGCCAAGTCAACATCTTCAGTATTATTATTAACAAAAAAAAAAATCTCTCTATATATACTTTTAAAGATATTTTTTGTCCCTCAGAGACCTTCAAGATTTTTTTTTTTTACTAGTTTTATCCAACAGCTAATGTATCATGATCAAAGTAACATATGACCTAGCACTAGAGCTTTGATTTAGGAAATACTCAGCCAATTTGTATTAATAGGCTAAATTATTCTCCAAAGCTTTTTAACCTGACCTATTTTTTGCAAGTCACAGAGCAAACTGGCATCTTTTCATGTGGTTATTTTCAGCCAAGCACGAATTTTCCATCTTTGTTTCTTGGTTGTTTTGTTTTTTTTTTCTTGTTAGTGAGGAAAAAATTGATGGTAATCTCAAAACTATCAGAATTTGTATGTGCAGTTCACTGTATTAACTCCAAGGTGTAATTTTTCCTAGCATGTTCTGTGTTTCTCTCTCTCAACTCTCCCTCTACCACAAGACCTGTGAGAAGTATCTAGGTACTGGCTTTATCCCAAATAAAAATATTCAACTAAATCTTTTAAATGTCAATACCATCAAAAATACTTTATATTTCATTGAAACAGATCATGGGCCAAACCAAATCCATATAACAGTCTTCAGTAGCTCCCCAGCTGAGCATTAGATATTGTGAACATGCACATTGATTATAAAAGGGTGCATCTATTGTATCTATCTATTTTAGGTAGTTGTTTGGTACCAGCCATATTACCCCATTCTTCTTCATTTGTTTATTTAAATACGTTCTCTTTTCTACAACTTTATTCAATGCTTTTGGATCTCTACAATCAAAGCATTCTGTTACTTTCTTCCTTCAAGCATTTTAACAGGAGAACTACCGCAGAAGACAAGTCAAGAAATGTATTAAGCTTCTCTTGACCCTCAACTTCCATGCAATGCAAACTCAAGGCACAAATTGTAGAGTGCTGTGCTTTTCATCTTCATTCCATTAAGAATGGAATTCTTTATTTCCTGAAACATGACCTCCCAGTCCTCCAGCACTGTGCACAATGGATCTCTACCCTGTGTGCTTACTGCTTTACAGGTGTAAGCTGGCTCCCTGACCTAAATTTTACTTTTTTCTACTGCTGGGTTCTTTCAGTACCATTTCATTTCTAGCTACACCTTAGGTGTGTCTTCAGGCTGAAAACTTCTTACAGGTTTAATTTTTGTGAACCTAATATTCCTTAATTTTTTTTGTAACAGGGCCTCACACATTATTACAAATCTCTGGAGCAACAGGAAAAAAATTAACATATTACATAAAATTTTAGTACCAGAAATCATAAAATCTGCTAATAGCCTTCCAAAAACCCAGTGCTCCTAGATAGAAGTTTGATTCTTTTTCAACTGCATTCACAGAATCATAGAGCCATGAAATTGCTCGGGCTAGAAATAACCTTAAACATCATCTAGTTCCAATCCCCCTGCCACGGGCAGGGTTGTCAGTCACTAGATCTGGTTGCCCAGGGCCCTACCCAACCCGGCCTTGAACACTCCAGTTTGGGGCAGCCACAACTTCTCCAGGCCACCTGTTCCAGTGCTTCACACCCTGAGTAAAGAATCTCTTATTCCTACTCTCCCATCTTTTAGTTTAAAGCCATTCCCCCTTGTCCCTATCACTATTTGACTGCGTAAAAAGATGGCCTCCCTCCTGCTTGTAAGCTCCCTTCAAGTACTGGAAGGCTGCAATGAGGTTTCCCTAGAGCCTTCTCATCTCCAAGCTAACCAAGCCCAGTTCCCCCCAGCCTTTTCTCACAGGAGAGGAACTCCACAACTCTGATCATCTTCAAGGTTCTCCTCTGAATCCTGCTCCAACAACTCAAAATTTGGCATTCCAGACATTAACTTCTAAAAATTTAAAAGCTTTTTTCTTTTTCTTCCATTTGTTTCCACCCTATTTACAGTCTGTTTGTTTCAGTAAGTTACAATGCTTAGTAAAAAATGCTTGTTAGATTTTATTTTACCAAGTCATCAGCTTTAACTGCTTTTGTACAAGAATACTTGGGTTCCTCCAGCCATTTACCTAACTATTGTGTTTGGGGCTACGCAACTAAATTATCCTCAATATTATACAAGTGTATTACAGATAAGTTGATGCGCAGTGAGAAAGAGGTAGCCATAAGGTATTCTTCTAAACAAAATAAAGGTCAAGAGAACTGCAGAACACTCTTGCTACCTGAAGGTCTCAAAATTAAATTAAAACTTAAAAATATTAGAAATGATTTAACACTTCAAATATTTAACAACAACCTTTTCTATTCATCTCTTGGATTCTTCATCTTGTCCTATGATTATAAAAGGCCATGCTGACCTCTAATTTTGACCCTTCTTCGACATCCATGTTCCTAATCCTGTGCTACAGTAGTTTCTGGATGATTGATTGGCTTGCTAAAACAGTCACTATGTGTATTCATCTTCCATTATTAATCAATTAATCACTTCAGCAAATAAGATGTTAGTGCTATTCTATCACCTTCAGATAATTCTAGAAATGAAACAGAGAGCGAACTTCAGCTTGCATTCTAACATCACCCTATTCATACACACCAACAGTAATACAAAACACAGATGACTGATAATTTGGTATTTTTGCAGAGAAATGTAGACTGAAATCAGGCAACTAATAGTACATTACTTTAAGTATTATTATTATTATTTTTAACATTTTACATCCTTCTCTGCCCAGACTGACCAAGGACATCATCACAGAAACTCTAGGTGAGAAACGGGGTCAAAGTGATATGAGAGAAACTAACAATGTCTGTGAGCAAAAGTCATTTCCATTCATTCCCACAATATCATTACATCTGAATCATGCCCCTTAAAGTGGCTTGTGTGACCTTTTGGAGATGGACACTTCTAACCGTCCATCTTACAGCTCTGAATGCATTAGCATGACTTCTTGAGGGTTCTTTCTGCTTTTGTTTCCTTGAACTTTCTTCCTTGTTCTAGTCACTATTTCAGCGTTGCTTTTGCCCTGCTCCTATTTCAGCTTGTAATCAACCCTTGGCTTTTAACCCCATTTACACTCCTAATCTGCTCCCAGTAAAGCCAGTCATCAATAAGAATGTTAAAAAGATTTGCTGACAGCTAATTCTTCTACCTTCAGTCTAGCTAAAATACTCAGATCTGTCCTCCTCTCTCCCAAGTTAGGTATTATTTTTATGTTAAATGTATGTGGAAATGAGGAAGATAAATTTCTTGGTTATACTATGTCCACAGTAAATCCATTGACTTCAATGGTAACATTTAAGATTGATATTGCAGAGACAGGGAGAGTTCTGCAGACTTCATCCAAAATCAGGAGGCACAGGGATTGTTTAATCTATCTTTCAATACAAATATCTCAGTTCTACTAGTAGGGATTTGAGGTAGACAGTTCGGGATGAGAAAATGGTTACTTCAGATTCAAATAGCCTTAACTACCAGCAGTTTTGGGCTCTTTTTGTTCTTTTGTATATCTGACAGATTGCATTTTTACTAGGAAGATTTCTACTGTATTTTTTGTTTATTTGCTGAAGGAGCAAGGGGCACGTTGCTTCAGTTCATTTTTATAACCCTACCTAAGAAAGTTACTTATTTCTGTATTTATACTTAGGCTGACTTTGGATGACCTGTAACAATTCTCAGAGAGCGTGTGAAGATTCAGAAGAGAGACAGATATTGAGAAAGGTGTTACTGAAAGGCTGAGTTTTCTCCATTAAACAGCATGAACTTCAAAAGCTTGTGGTTTTTGGCTTTTTTTTGTTAATTAAAAAAAGTAGTTATATTGATTTTCAGTAAATTTTTCACCTTCTCGGGAAAAAATAGTTTGTAAGAGTTCCTGAGGAAGCCAGGTGCCTTTATTAATCGTAAATATTAAAGTATGGAGTTCTGCAAAAAAAAAAAAAACACCAAACAAACACCAACAACCCTATTGCTTCTGTTCATGAAAATGGAGCTAGAGGGATAAATATATGTGCACACGAGTCTGGGAATGGCTGAGGGACGCTGATTTGGATGCTGGTAATAGCAAGACTAATATAAAGACCTTACTTTCTGACTACAAGTGAATAGACTGTCTGTACTTGACGTCACTCTTCAGTGAATAGAGTACCAGCAAGCACTCTTGATTTAAACAGACAAATTCAAATAGAATGAATAATATGATAATGCCCACATTGTAAGACAAATGCCTTTGGATTAACCGAGACCTAGTTTGAAACTCTTAAAGTGAAAATAGAGCAAGAGCAACAAAATCATTACCAGTCTACAGCTGAGACACACAACTTTTTTTTTACTTAATGCAGCAACAAATCATGTTTGATTTGAAATTGCCTTTTTTTTGCTTGTTTCTACTAAGAACTTGCACCAAAAATTAGAAAACAGAGATAGAACAAAACTGACTGGCAGTGCATGGAATCATCATCAGGCCTCAGAAGATAACCTCTAGGAGTTCTGATCACTTCAGACCAACTGAAAACCGCAGGCAAGTCCAATCCATGGCCCATGGGCCACATGCAGCTCAGCTCGCAATGCAGCCTGCCCCTGCCCAGAGTGGCCAGAGCGCATCCATTACTCAACGATGACCAACCACTGGTGCACTATTAATACTATCTGGGCTGAAATCAGGACAAGGAGAGGGAACAGAGCAGTCCTAATTGAATTTATGGTAAATAATTGTATTTTGATACATTAAACATAGTCCTGTGAACAGCAAAAACTATGCAGCCATGCTTTCCATCATGATAAACAAATTTGAGAACAAGTTTTCAGATAGCAAACAAACGATCATTTCTTTTACATACTGATTCAATTTTCAGTAAGCATAAATGACCTGCAAATTTTCAAATGGAATGTATAGAGATGCAATCAGATATTCAACTCAAAAATCTTATCATATCTCTCTACTGGACTTTCATAAGCACTGTCTTCGTGGAGAGAAATATTCCTCACTTTACAGTTACACTTTATTCATGTTATTACTTTTCGGCAGTATGTATATTTGTGAACAACTGTTTTCAAGGATGAACCACAGGGACAATGAAATTGAATAAAAAAATCTCTCATGAATACCTGGAGAGCTCTCTAAGAACTGAAACCAGTGCCACCAAACCAGACTGATGCATTAGTTTCACAAAAACAAGGTCAAATATCCCACTAGTTTTACGGCTTTGTTGCTCCCCTTTTTTATGTTTTAATTAAAAAATATTAAAAATTAAAACACTTTGTTACTTACATACATTAGCTATGTTATACACCTTATGAGGAGAGCTCGAAAAGTAACGTCTCTTTTTTTTTATCATGTTGGCCCACAAAGTCAGACGCGGATGCTGGTGGTAGGTCAGTAGAGGCTGAACCTTCACACCAATATCCCATTACATTTTGCTGCTGTGCAACAAATGTGTGATGAAGGGGCAGTCTGACAAAATGGCATATGACATGGAAGCGTGTATGAAGCAAAGATGTGTCACTGAATTCCACCATGCAGAAAAACTGGCACCCATTGACATTCATTGACATCAAGCAGTGAATGTAAGCACAGTGAGGCAGTGGATGATGAGCTTCAGCACTAACAAAAGCAACAGTGCGTCACCTCCACTGTTGCAGGCTCTTTGTAGCTATTGTAGTTTCCATGGAAATAAATAGGAGGCATTACTTTTGGACTGATCTACACATATGTGGTCCAAGACATTCCTCTTCAGTGTGGGAAAAAGTCAAAAGGTTGGATACCTACCATGGAACACAATAGTGTAGCAAATAATTAGCAGCGATAAATACACAGATTCTCCCCCCCCCCACCCCCTTCCAAGCACACACAGACAATTAATTAATAATAAATAAAAAGCTAATGATAGCTTTATTGCTCCAAGATCCATGATTGACAGTAAAATCCTATTGGCAATTCTGAGAGGAGGATGTGAGAGTTGTGCATATGCTTTTTTTTTTTTTTTTTTCCTGAAAAAGCCTTCAAAATAATACTGTTTAAGCAACAACATAAAGAATGGCAAGATTTGAAAGACTAGGCTGACTTGTGGAAACTTGAATTTCATTTCTCTTTGCACCATATATATGCATTAGAGCAGCATTATATTTGAGACAAACAGTTTTGCATATGGGACCTTTGCTTCATTCAATACCCAGGAAGAGAGAGAACTATGGTAAAGACTCAGTACCGTGCAAACAACTTTTGACATTTTAATTAATATAAATGCTTGATTTATCAGCTAAAATACAATGCTTTTCATGTAGCTTTTCCGCATATCTTACTAGACAGATCAGAAACAAATAGTTACAAGGATGTCCACTAGAGTGAGTATCTGCTGCATTAGGAGATTTTCATCTGTATATTCTGATCATAGGCTAGGGAGAAGGAAACAAGATTCTGACTCCTCTAGACCTTTATGTTCTCTCTTACAGAGCAGGTTATTCCTGAGGATTTCTTTATCAAGGGCACCATATTCATTCTTTTTTAGCAACTGAGCAAGCCCACACATGGCAAATTAGCTCTAAGATCATTATGAAAGTACTTATTGACCTGATATTCACAGTTACCAGCAAGGTAACCTTGTCTTGTGTTTACATAAGAAAACTGCCACCTGAAAAGTTAGCTGTACCCCTGAGGAAGAGAACTAATGAGGCCATGATAAAGTAAAAATAATAATAATAAAAAAAATAAGAGCATGCCACAAATAAAACCATAGTAGGATAAGAAAAATAAGAAATTTAGAAGAGCACGGAAAAATGGAATCTCTCAGTGAACAAAATATCTGTTGGTGTTGCTTGTAGCAGACAAAATCCAGATTATGAGCCTTTAAAGTCATAGTTAGAGGTCCCTTATTACTGAAAGGAATCCTGGGGGAAAACTCCAACTTGTTTTTAAAAGGATCCACTCCTTTTTTCTTGTAAAGTAGATTTTTAAAAAGATTTTTCTAAGCTATTGTTGAGGATGATATTATACACTTCACTCATAAGGGAAAGCAGCAATGTATTTTATTGCTATCAGGCAAGTGATTTAACAAAGCTTATGTGACTTAATAAGATTTATGATGGCAAAGTCACTCGACTATGTACTGAACAGGGAACAAAGTCAGATAAAACTGTTAGGGAGACCCTCCAATTGAGTTACAAGTTTTAGCACGGATCCCCTGACTAATGGCTTATGTCTAAAGGATTATGTGTGCAATCGATCCTTTATATCACTCAATATGATATAGCAAGTCAGCAAGCTATTAGCAGATAAGAAATCTTAGTCTTGCAAGAAGTTTCAAGAAGCTTGCTATTAGTCACTTACAAGGTATCTGTTGCAGGTGAGAAATCTCTCAACCTAGAGGAGTAACCCTGAGAGGCATCTCTGCTCAAGGGGAAGATCCTGGCATTCAGCCTGCTGCCATGCAAGAAGAGTTCAAGAGGATCTGCGGAGTCTACTACTTATGAAGTGAGATGACTGACTACTAGTCATATTTGCATAATTCATTGGTGCACACTATCACCCCTGAATTCACCTTGAGCCCAGTTCAGCTATCATGACCAAATACATCTGTCACAGCTATCACTGACGGTCATTGCACAAGCAGATCTATGGGTGAAAGGTCAAGCTGGGATGTGGGGAGATAGTACACCACTACAGCTATTTTGAAAAAATATTCCTTATAAGCTGTTTCTTTTAGTGGTTTGGATTTAGCATTTGTTATTGATAACCCAATGCATTCTTAGTGGTAAATCAGGCTACAGAAATCATTATTATTGAAAACATAGTAAGAAGTAAGCTCTCTAGGTCCCACTACTACTCCACCTCTTAGGGAGGAATCAATGTCCTCAACAGACAGCTGTCCAGTTTTCTCTTAAAAGCATCTACTGGTGGGGAATCCATAAGCTCTCTAGAAAAACTCTCAGAGGACTTAACTATCCTTACAGCAGAAGGTTTTCTTAATGTTTAACCTCAGTCTCCTCCGCTGCAACTTAATCCCTTAAAAGTAGTCTAAAAATCATGAGATTTAAAAAGTAATATCCCTTGGGATCTTCATATTATTTGCCTTTCAGTGTTTGATCCTTTCAGATTAACCTTTATAAATGCTTCTTAGCATCCATGAGAACTTGAAATTTACCTTCTGAAAACTGAAAGTTGAATTTCTAGTGAAATAATTTTACTCCACAAACTGGGATTTCAATTAAAAAAAAAAAAACACACAAAACACCCAGAATTGCAGGGTATGAAATAAAAATCTTATAGCAAAATAAAAACCTGTCTGTGAGAAGCGTATGACAGTTGCTGTTCTAGATTCCGTTCATCACCATGAGGCTTAACTAAGCATGAATATAAATTTAAGATCTGGTTCAGGTTTCCAGTACACTTAGCCTGTGAAGAGTAATCTGGCATAGAGTAAGAATGAAATTTATCTTTGAGAATGTAACATTGTTATTCTGCTAAAAAAATTACTTTTTAAGATGTTTTCTATGAACAAGCAAATTTGGGGCTGATTTTTATGAAATATTCTAAGCATTTCTTTTCTGCTGGAGCACACCTTTTTGATACAGAATAAGCAATGAAAAAGCCCAAGTTAGTTGGGTGCCATTGATAGTACAAAAACAGTAATCTAGCTATCCTGAATTTATTCACAGACCACAAAGATTGTATTTATTTATTTTGCTGGAGGTGTCCACTTTAAATTAGACATTAATTGATAGCAGGACTGCCAGTAAAGGACTGCCATACTGGGATACCTCCCAAGCACTACATTCTCATTTTGTGTTACAATTAAAAAAAAAAAATACACAGCTATTTTCACAGAATCACAGAATCATCAAGGTTGGAAAAGACCCAGAAGATCATCCAGTCCAACCATTACCAATACTTCCCAGCTAAATTATATCCCTCAACGCAACATCCAAACGTTTCTTGAACATTCCCATAGTCGATGACTCCACCACCTCCCTGGACAGTGCATTCCAATGCCTGACTACCCTTTCCGAGAAGTAATACTTCCTAATGTCCAGCCTGAACCTCCCCTGGAGCAGCTTGAAACCATTCCCTCTAGTTCTATCACCGATTACACGAAAGAGGCCCACCCCCAGCTCACTACAACCTCCCTTCAGGAAGTTATAGAGAGCTATAAGGTCTCCCCTGAGCCTCCTCTTCTCCAGGCTGAACAATCCCAGCTCCCTCAACCGCTCCTCATAAGGCCTGAGCTCCAGACCCCTCACCAGCTTCGTAGCCCTCCTCTGAACACGTTCCAGAGCCTCAATGTCTTTCTTGCAGTGAGGGGCCCAAAACTGAACACAGTACTTGAGGTGCAGCCACACCAATGCCAAGTACAGGGGGACAATTACCTCCCTGTTCCTGCTAGTAACACTGTTTTTGATGCAAGCCAGGATGCCGTTGACCTTCTTGGCCACCCGGGCACACTGTCGGCTCATGTTCAGCCGAGCATCAATCAGTACCCCCAGGTCTGTTTCCTCAACACAGTCCTCCAGCCACTCTGCCCCAAGCCTATAGCGCTGCCTGGGGTTGTTGTGGCCAAAGTGCAGGACTCGGCATTTGGTCTTGTTGAACCTCATCCCGTTGGCTTCGGCCCAGCTCACCAGCCTATCCAGATCCCTCTGCAGGGCCTTGCTACCCTCAGGCAGATCCACACTCCCTGCCAATTTGGTGTCATCCGCAAACTTACTGAGGGCGCACTCAATGCCCTCAATTTTGGCAAGGAACTCAGTGGTCTGTGCCACTAGTATCTCTTTAGTACAGAAAATTCAAATGGTGGTAGTGCATTTCCTTCTGAACTTGTTTTTTTAGAAACCTGTTTAAAAAAAAAAAAAAAAAAAAAAAAAAAACCAAGGCAAAAATCACCAGGACTCACATTTTATCACTCATAATAATATGATGGGGGCCAATTCCTGCGACATTAAGCAAACAGAGAAACATTAATCTGGAAAGGCACCAACAGAGAAGTGAACCCCCTCCTCTGCTGGAGCTATTAAAACACTGAGGCAAAACCTGATGTAGGCCAACCTCCCTCTGTACAGGCACACTTCATTTCCTATGAAAAATAGCCCAATTATATTTCATTTCAGCATGCAGAAAAATGATCCAACCATGCAACCACAGATAACAAATCCAACGTGTATAAATGGTCCCAGTGCAATTAGTTGCTAGACTGAGCCAATTTAGCCCAAAAGAAAACTAGCAGTTCTAGCACTCACTGAGGAGAAATATAAGACACTGGTGGAGCATGTTCAAACTCCATTACCAAAAGCAAAATAATTGGACACCTTGCTAAATATGTGACACAAGAAGAAAAGCTTCTACATAGCTTAGGTAGACAGAATAGAAAGCACTAACATATTTGCTTGACATATCTGTCAGAGCTCAGAATCACAGCTGAGCAAAGTAGATGAAACAATACTTCCTGAAAGGGTCGTTCTTTTTAACTTCTGAGCCTCCAGTCCTACACCTCACTTTTCCTAGGTACCTGTGTCCTCAAATTAGCAGAAAACTAGGCTGGTAATCTGAGGTTATAAAACAGCTCACATCCTAAAACACACATGGTAGTTGTGTTCCTGTAACTAGAAGCTACCTTTTCATTTCTTTGGGTTAGGTTAAGCTCAAGCTTGCCTCCTTTTCAGGATAAAAATTTAGAAAAGTGAATAGCAAAATGAAGGATCCCAGAGTTTTTGTGAGGGAAGAAGTGAGATTATTACAGCTTTCTTACAGCTTTTTAGGCACAGAGGTGAGGTGTTCTCTTATCATTTTGGAGATACTTTCCTGCCTTGAGATGCTTTTCTGAAAAGGAAATAACATGACATCTGAAACTTGAAAATGTTCCATAGTTGTATACTCTATAGGACATATCAGTAGTGCTTTAAGATTACCTTCACTAAACAGTAAGGAAAGGAAAAGCCTAAAGAAGTGATAGGTTATATATTGCATAGCAGTGTTCAAATTAGACCCTGCATTAAACAGTTCCCAGTTTTGCTTCCAACCGTTCTCTGCAGGGGTACACTGTAGACAGCATAGCAAACTGCAGCGATTAGAGTCTTGTTAAAGGAGAAGGGTCACAAGTTTCTCTGAAAAATTCACTTGACATCTTGATTATATAGGAAATGCGACCAACTCACAGATTCGGGACAGCACAGAAAACTCTCACTGCCTGTTATTTGACACAGCTCTTGCTGTTAGGTGGCAGAATGAGACCTAATGTGTGAGTGGCTGTGGACCTTTTGCCACACATCTAAGAAAGCCAAAATGAGGTGGAAAAAAAGCTGACTTGCTACATGCTAATGAGCCAGGCCGAGGAGATCTGATGCTTCTGTTTAAGTCCAGCGCTTCTGAAGGCACATGCTTAATGGTTCAGATCTGCTACGACCCCCCACCCCCCCCCCCACCCCGTCCCGGGGAAACACTGACATTTCTGGGCAAGCACTCATAAGCATGCATTTTATGTCCTGTCCCAGAGTAGAATTTTGAGTACATCAAATGCTGCTGAGAAGTTGGACTTTTAGAGTGTCTGAAAAAAGTATGAACTTTGCCACCTATGCCAGTAGTACAAGCAGTGCATGTGCACAGGCAGATAACTGGAATGTCATAAAACCAGGAGTACTGAGGTCCTCAGATTTTGAACGGATTATTTGATGAAGACATCTCTCTGCAGTATTTCCACTGAAAGCAACGGAATAAACACCAGCTTTTTCCTTTTTTGCAAACTACATTGAAAATACCACGTGACTGTCCCATTGTGATGCAGTTTCTATGGACATAGGCAGAATTAATATCTTCCAAATCAGTAAGTGTCCTAGCTGATAAAATTTCAGGGTGTGAAACTCTCTATTCCTTGTTTCTCTTATTGAGAATCATGTAGATTAGTCTGACAAAACAGACAGATGACATTTAAAACTATCAACATATTACAGCACTTTCACAGATGATGGTCACTTGACTTTCTATTTGAACTTTCAGTATCCTAAAGCAAATCAGAGCTTTGTTTCTTCTCCTTCAGGGGAGGAGAAGCTCATTGGGAAAAGGAAAAACTGCGACAGTTAAGACAGTGTAAGGCATATGACAGGTGCAGATCCCACTGGCAGAGACTGTCAGGAGAAAAAAGCATTCTCCATGCAGATCAGTATGCTTGCAGTAGCCCAAATAATCTCTCTTTCTTTCACCTTTCATATTTGGGCATCAACTTCAAGGCTATGAATGAAGTGTGCTCAACATAACAAACAGCAGTTTGACATGAAAAAACTGTCTTAATGGAGACTTCAACCCCATGCATAACCGTTCCTGTTTCGGTCAGTTCAAGGAGGCTGAGCTTGTAGTCTTCCTCCAAGACACCTGAGCCTCTCCAGAATGAGCTACATACACAGTTCAGCAGCAGAAACTGGAACAGGCTTTAATCTCCAGTCTGAATTCAGGGGACTAATCGGCTACTGATATATATAATACTATGTTTTTTCTCGTGAAACTTTTGCAACTGTTTGTACATAGCAATGGCCTGATTGTTCTGCTCATTGATGTTGGATGCTAGCTTCAATATAATACTACTTATATGAAGCAGTTTCAGAAAGAATCATATAATCGCGAGGTTGGAAAGGACCTACAAGATCATCTAGTCCAACCGTCCTCCCATTACTGTTGCTACCACAAGCCACTAAACCATCTCATAACGCCACAGTCTCATCAATGCCCCTTTTTGTCATACATTTTTGCTACACTGCTTCCTCACCCCATATCATATTAGTTGCATTACACATCCAATCCATTTAGGAGGAGCTACTTAGGAAAAAAAATGAACTCACTGTGAAATGCATTTAATTCTCTAAGATCAACTGGATGTACTGAGTCATATAACCCAATCATTGTCTCAATTTACACACTCTCCTGAGTCACAGAGCTCATATTTGAACCCTAGAAGTCATTTCCATTTTGCTGTTCTACATACTGGGAAATTCTTGTACTGAGAAATATTCTTAGCATCTCCAGAATTATTTTTACTTTAAGCAGAATTAGAAAAATACACAAGAGGATTTATGTGGCTGAACAGACAGTTACCCTAACTTTGTTCCATGTGTTTTCAGAAACTTTCTGTCTTGACAAAGTCTATGTTTCTTCCACTGACTGACAAAATACCTAAGGAGAATAAAAACTTAAATTGGTGCTGTACCATGCTAAACATCTTCAAAAATTAAATTTTATCTGTTTTTATGTCTCTCAAAAATCACACTCAGATGGCACTCAGTGTCACAGTTCAACCCATTTTTCCTAAAATGTTTCAATGCGAACTGTGATAATTGAACTTGCTTGTGCTTTATTGATATGAGAAGCTATAGACCAAAACTGCTGAGGTGTGTGATAGAGCCGTCTTGAAAGAGATGAATGCTACGTGACCACCTGTCAGAAACACAAGAGAGGTATTAGAAGTAGAGGCTATGAATATATGCTCCATATGATATTTTTCTCATGGGAGAGAAGCTGTCATAGACTTAGACATGTTGATTCATGCCTAACCACTTCAGTGTTCTTTTTCTCACAGTATTTTGTTCACAGGCTGATGGACATGCTTAAGGTACAGACAAGGACTGCAACCTCTTAAAAGCCTTGCTTTGGACATTGACAGAACTTTTTTTGCATATTGATATACAAAAAAACTTCTGACATGCTTCCTAGAGCCCAGCAAAGATTTTGGAGCCAAAGTATGCTATTGTCATACGTGAAGTTTTCTCACTTAAGAAACTAGTGGCAGCCAGCATGGCTACACTGCAGGGTAAAAAGAACCCACATTCATTTCAATGCTTACAGCACCTAATGAGAATTGATTGTCTGGAGTTGCAGGCAGCTTTTGGACAAGTTCTACTAAGTTAATCAGATTTCCAGGATCCTACAGGAATATAAGTAGTATTGTGAATAGCTGAATCTCTGTAACTAAATTATTCTTTTTGGTTATCTGGAAGCTTTAAAAATGTGAAATTATACCCTAGCCAAGATCATTGAATGGTTTGAGTTGGAAGGGACCTTTACTATCCTCTAATTCCAACCCCCCACCCCCCGCTATAGGCAGGGACACCTCCCTCCTAGACCAGGTTGCATTTGTTTGTGTGAACATCATGATAAGTTAAAATATATTTGGTTTTAACCTTCCAAAGGATTAGAAATAAGAGCTTATTCAGAATGAGAGCAAACATAGTTGGTTTCCCAGACTTGGCCTAGGACAAGTTTTGTCACCATGCAAGTGATTCTCAGTTGAATCAGGCTGCCCTCCTGCACTCTGAGTCTAAGTCATGGTTGGCAAGATCCCTTCCCTGTCAGATGTAGTATGACATTCTCAGCTCCATATTCCTTATGCAGCATATGACTTTTGCTGTGTTCTGACACCACTAAATACTAGATGTTAATATATTACTGAAGCGATTTAATCATTTTTCTTATTTCTATATTTGTCACATTCACTATGGTCAGAAACAGGCTATTGCACTACCTGGACCACAAGTCTAGCCTCTAGTATTTCTGTACTGTACTGGAATAAAAATTCAGGTGAAGCTGCTCAGTGGCAAGCAGCACTGTCATGCTTTCAGTTAATACTGGAGTAAGTCAAATGTGACTAACTCAAAATCATTTTAAGACAATTAGTCAGGCCTACAAATATATGCCTGGAACAACAGGCAGAAAATTCTTGTGTTCTATGCAAAAAATACATGAATTGATGCTAATCAGGAATATTTTTGGAGCAGTAGGAAACAATAGGAAGGGAATTACTCTCTCTGATTGACTTGCGGAAAACAAACTTCATAACAAACTAGTTCTAAAGCAGGTATGTTTAATGAGTGATGCGCATACACCCTGGTGCAAGGGGGATAGCTCCACCTCACTTGCACACCGTTAGGAGAAAGCGTGCTACAGATATAGGCTGAACTAATACATAATCAATAGTTGGCAGGAATTCAGATACATATTCATTACATTCCTGAGATCCCGTTAGCATGAGGTCCCTCCCCCCTTGCGCGTGCGTAGTGAGTCATGGGGGTGGTCGTGGGACGAAGGCTCATTGTCTTCTTCATGAAGGCTTGTAGTCTTCCTCGCTGTAAACTTTCAACCCAGTGGGAGGGGCACCCCCCAAACTGGTTCCAGCTTGCCCTGTGGACATCTAATCACCTCAGTGTTCTCAGGCTGTTGCACCCTTATCTTTATGGCCTTCACCCCCCTTGTTATTTGAGACATGGTGTCTGCAATCCCCATTCTTCTAACAGCTTCTACATAAACTAACTTTTCACTACCCCCTCCCAGTTTCTGTAAAGTTCCCTTCTCTCCTTTACTGCGGGGCCCTTCTTTCACCTTTCATGATGACTTGATAAATAATAATGGATGAGATATAGGTTCCCTTCACAAAAACGATCAGAAGCCTCTAGAGTCTCTCTCCTTTTGATCACATAAGATTTAAATAGGTAATGGGAGAATCGCCAATAATCACGCAAGTTTTCCAACCTTTAGAGGAATTATCAGAGCTTTTTTTTTTCTCCTATGTTTCACATGATCTAAACATTTTCACCCCCTTTCTCTTTCCTTCCCTCCATTCTCAGATAGGGTGAAAGTGTTGGATTAATTACCTGGAAATAAGACGTACCCCAGTAAAACTAAAAAGTTTAATCTTACAAGACATGGTAAATAAGAAATTGTATGATTCAAAGGCTTATGTTTAAATGTCCATGCATGGGAAATTTTGGATAAAACAAAACTGAAAATTCTCATTCTTCTCAAATGCACTCTTTTAAAAAAAAAAAAACAACAATAACTCCTTTAGAAATATAGTCCACATAGGCTGGTTAGATAAACCTCAGTTGGAACTCTTTCTTTCTGGAAGAGTACATGAGAGGGCTTATCTATGACCACCTGAGTTCTGCAAAGTAAGTGTTAGCTAGGGATGCCAGAGCTCTGGATTAACACTGAAGAGCAAAGCTTAATAAATCTAAACAATGGCATTATGATACATTTGTTGTATATCATATATAAATACAGAAACATATAATCACAGTCATTTATAAATAATAAATAAATCCTATCTCTCATAGTAATAACAGAGCCAACAAAGATTCACTTTGGTAGCATCCTCAAACTTGCTGGAAAAAGCAGAAATTTACTTTTAGTTTTATTGGCCTCAGATAAAGAAAAGTCTACCAGTCATCTGGATTGCAGCTGCTTTAAATATTTCAAAGTATTGAGTTTGGTTTTTAATAATTTATCATCACTGCTAAATGACTATTTCTAACAGTTCTTCTCTTTTTTCCTTCAGTATTTTTTCCCTTGTATTCGTTGACTTTTTTAATAACAGAGTAAAAGGACAAAAACTGTGGGACTGCAACAAAATTTGGAAAGGCCTTTACAACAGAATTAAAATCAAGCAAACAATTTTTTTAGGGGGATGGAAGATGAATCATAAACACCTGCTCTCAAATAGAAAATGAGCTTTAAGCAAATATTTTTCATTTTTATAAATCATACTATGTTGTTGGCTTTCCATTCTAGTAACTTGGCAGCTATATAATGAGGCAAACTCATCAAGAAGCAGGTGAGGTAGGGCATTCTGCAAGAGATGCATTTTATGATCACCATCAGGGGAACACTGGCATGATGGTTTTTGCAAATTAGTATACTGACAATATTCTGGTGTATCTCCACAATTCCTGGAGATTCAGTGCAACTTTGTGTTCCTTTGATCTGAATCTCATGTGTTTTCTCATAGGGCTGAGCTCATTTGGGCAGCCAGTGTATGTTCATGGGAGAGATTCAAACAAACCCATTTCAAAAGACAAAGCCTTACAACACAGTAAAATCTGATGTCTTTTTTTCTTCCCCTGTCAGGCAGCACTGCCTGCAGTTTGAGAAAGGAGATTTCAGTTGATTTTTTTTTTTTTTTTTTACACTTTTTGAAAATATCTTTACTGTGGATGAAAGCTATCACATTGTTAATGCCATCCCTTTTTGAGTCTTGCTCCACTCCTTGCCTATACAGAAAGCCTAGTTTTCTACAGTCACTCATACAGTTGCAATTCAATTTCTTTCCCTAGGATAACTAAGCACAGAACTTACTCTTCTCCCAAGAATCAAAACAAATAATTTACTCAGCTGCACCTGGGCCTGCCTGTGATATGTTTATTGATCAGCTCTAGAATTTTTATCTACCTTGGAACACACAAAAATCAAGCCTAAAAACAATGGCCTAATCTGAGTTTTATTACTACATATCTAGGTTTACTCATATCTATAATGCTGTGCAGCAAATTAAGAAGTGCACATTCCACACTGAATAGCAAACAGTGAATGAACACTGCCAAGTAACCTGTTTTATAAGTGGGAAAATCCTTTGTCTGATCTTACTCTTAACCAAATTACTGCTTTAGAGTGATTTAATGTTATATGTTAAAAAAGATTGGTTTACACAAATTCCTCTCTCCTCTGACCTTTGGGTTATTTAGTATTGCTCCAACACTGTAAACATTTGAAGTCAACTTCTCAGGTTCCTTCACTGTGCATCTTCTGAAACCTCCAGTTCAGCGTGGTAGTCAAAACATTAATGCAGCTAATTTAGAAAAGTTTGGTCAGAACAAATCACATCATTTCTCCTCTTTTGCCTCACCTTATCAGCAAGGGTTCAGCCTGATTTTCTTAACTTTTGTTACGTTGTGTTTCAGCAACAACCTGTCACAGTAACATGCTTAGGATGGAAGCTCAAAAACAGGCCCAGAATGCAACTTCTTCAGCAACTGGCTGGCAAGGAGCTGCATATTGTTTCAGATCTGGGACCATCTTATAGGACAGACCACCTTGTAATTTGCAACCTCCCTCAATTCTGACTCTTAGGGCAATAGATGGCGGTATTGTATTAAAAATTTAGCAACATAGGTGACTTCAGGGTCCGACTAATGGCATCCTCTGCTGCTGCTGAAAGAAGAGTGCACCTTTTCCTCCTAAAGTGCACCATAATCTCTACAGTCTCCACTCATCAGGGCTGGGATGCTGTTTCGAGCCCTTTCCTGGACTTGATATCCTCTTCAGAGGCGCACCAAGGGTGAAACAGGCTCACCCTTTCTACTCTCTCACGTAGGTCTTTTTGTTAGAAAAGTTACTTAGGTACTGCTGTCACTGAATAGCAGACAGACTAATGGTTCTGCATGGTTCTGAGTCTCCTAATGAAAATATTCACATGAATTTGCTTCCATCTGTGATTTTTTTTTTTTTGGCCAGCATCAATACATTTTACAGTGGACTATATATATTTTAAAATCAAATTGTCAATTACAATTCTTTGCTGCTCAGTTTGTCTTCCAACACTGTTCATTTCATTTTTCCCCGTTAATCAAAGCAGGTGAGAACAGTTATGAAACTTGTGCTGGATGTTTCCGTTCATTCATCACATGATTTGTTAATCTTCTGATTCCTCATAGCCTGCCTGCATTTATTCAAATGAATCTATGGTATCATCCAAGAAGCTACTTGAAGAAAGCATTGATTTTCAGCTCCTCCTGAGACAAATTCTTGATTTTTTTAGTTACAATAACGAAAGCCTCTACTTTCCACTATTTTAGTGTCCCTGTATTCTCATGTTAACAAATTGAAGCTCACAGCTTCCTCAGAGGCTGGTCTCATCTAATCTGGCAGTGGAAGCAATGAGGCATGGATGTTAAGCATCTTGCCCAAGGCCATGCAGAAACTGCAGCAGAATAGGTTCTGGGACGCTGACTCCTTACCTCTCCAATTTTTCTTCCCATCTTCTTTCCTGAATATTACTCACAAGACTGCACTGGAAAACTTGATCTTCAAGTAGATGTAAATGTAAAGCCAAAAACTGAATGCCCATTTGAAACCACTTGATAAATACAGTCACTGCTAATAAACTACATTCCCCACATGTAAAGATTGATTTTGATCAGTAGATTTTTCTTCGTTTATGAGAAAGCCTACAGATAAACTCCAATGGTTTCATTGCATTCTTTAAGTTTTTCTGGACGCTTTATTCATCTCACTCACACATTAAGTACTGCAAATGAAGAAGTGTACAAGTTTTCTAACAGAATAGTCATATAAAAAATTCTTAGTATTTGAGCTCAGAGTTATTGCTCTCTGAATCAAACAGATTGAGCAAGAATGACTGGTAGGAGGATTCAAATGCATGTCCACAGAAGTACTGTGCCAGAAGTTCCAAAGAACAGCAGTAGGAAGAACTGACTGAGAGAAAATATACCTATGAATACACTGAGGTTTACTAATTAGTATTTCCATTCATATTTTAGACCCCTTTTTCACTTTTTCTGCACTTGTGATCTCTAGTTTTGTCAAAATAAATTATGTAGGTATGTGTCATAACATTAATGATATTAAACCTTTTTTTATTCCATGACAAATGTAATGAAATGTGATGTTAAATGTATCCTGTAGTAGCACTATTCATTAAAAATTAAATAAATGCGTACATTTGTGGGCTGTGCCTAATATCTTTGAGAGAGATCAGAGTTTTGGAAAGTAGTTCTGCCACAACTGAGTTAAAGGTTAAATACAATAAAGTGAATAGGAACTTGAAGAGTAGCATAGCAGCCAAGGAGAATAAAATGGGATTTTATACTGGCAGGACCTGACAACCTGAGCAAAGCTCAGTACAGGAAGTTTCTTAGCCATATCCCAAAAGAATTTTATTATCTCAGTTTCCTCACCTCTAACATAAACAGTCACCAGTGACTTTAGAAATTTCTTTTCATGAGGAGTTCTGGTAAATAGGAAGTGCTTAACATAGGCAGTAAGGGCTACAGAACAATTATCAGGGAGATTTTCTAAAGATAACACTGATTTAGTCGTTTACAACCAAGGTGTACAAAGCAGAGTAACAGCCTTACACTAAGAGGAAATTCAGCCATTTATTGTCAGAAAATGAATCAAATCTTGTTTGGAGATGCTAAGTAGAAGCGCAGTGAGGCACAGGGGTTATATGGCATTTTTATGTAATTCACAAAAATGGGAAGGAAACAGCCAACAACAAACATGGAGTCACTGAACTTTTCCTTCGTCTCTATTAATTAATCAAGGTTATACTGCAGGAGCTAGTGATTGGATGATTTTTGCAGGAAGAGATGTGAAAATGTTGCACAGCAAGAAGAAAACCCTACATTTTATATTGTAATCAGTTGATGCCTCCACCGGAAAAAAAACATCCTCTTACTTTGCATCTAGAGATCTAATCTTATGCTCCACTTTCTCTCTTCATTTAACATCTGATACAACAACCTAAAGGAAAATTGAATATTACTAGCTGCTATTAGGTGATAAATGTCAGTAACTACTGACAGTCAGAAAGTTAAACCCAGATATTTGGTGAAGCATGAAATAACTACCAAAACCTCTTTTCTAACATTATACCAAGACCCTCAGTATCCCCTATTGTAGGCATATTCCTCACTTGACTATGCAGCACTAACGAAAGACATGGTATACCCTACGGGTCCTTTGCTGCTCCATAAAGCATCCACATGCTTTGCCACCTCTTGACACCACTGAAATTCTTTAGAGATACACAAAACACCTTTCCCAATATAATTGCACCAAGTACAGAAATACACCAGTAATGTGGAATACCTTCATGCTCACGCATCTGATTCAGGTCTGCATGTGCAATTTCTGGCTTGATCCCAAGTTTAATGAACAAATTATCTAATTAGTGATTCCACTTTATGCAACTGAACAAGATATGCCTTCCCCACAGCTTGTTTCTAGTTAAAACATAAATATATCAAAGCAGGTTTTGTTTATCATTGGCCTATGCATGTTCCAGTACCTTGGAGTCTCAAACCATAAGATAGTTAGAAGCTTCCAGCTGATTTGTTTTATATAATAGGGGTGGTTTCAGGCCTAACAAAAGTAATCATAACTTTATCAGAAAGCACAGCATATTACCCTTGACAGAGTACATACCTATTAAACTCTAAGAGAATGCAGACTGTCTCTCCTAAGAATAATGCTAGTTGAAGATCTAACATTTTATTCAATAATGCAGTCCAAAGTTGAAATATCATAAATTGCACTAAATCATCCATTGTGAAATTAGCAGTGTTATAAACAATGATTTTTTTTTTTCCCTTTTGCAAAATATCACTCTGAAAGCTGACCACAATTAACTACTAATCTTTATGAATCAAAATAGATTTGATGAATAATTAGTTCAGTGTAACAAACGAACCAACAAACCTAGAGTTTCAACCAAATCATGGAACAAGATTACTTCTTATGCAAAGTAAATCCTATCATGCTATTGCTTGACAACAAAAAAGACTTGGTGGTACATACATTCCTATACAAGAGAAGAGGTCTGTGGAATTATATTTCAGTCAGATATTAATCTGACCATCACTTCTGATTTTTGAAAAATCAGCATCCAGTAACAGTTAATATTTCTACTGCAGTACTCTTTAGTTACAGAGCTCACCTTTGAAAGCAGTTTTGCCAACAGGACTATCAAGAGCAACAAAAATTGGGCCTGAAGCATCCCAGAAGAAATGTATCTACTTCCCCAGAGAGTTAGAGAATTCTGTTTCATAAGGTGAGCTAGTGGGGTTTGGATGATTGAGTAATCCTTCTTAACCTTCTATCCTGCAGGGAAAGGGGCTTGGAATAACATCTAACAGCTTACAGAAACCAGAAGACACACAGACAGACAAAGCTGTTCATTCGGATACTTCTCTTTTCTGAAGTTCTACCTAGGCTTAATGCTTTATTGTTAGAAGAATAGTAGTAGTATTTTAGGGCCTCTAAAGCACACTTCTTCAAATTGGTACTCTTTAAGGGGTACAGAAACTCTTAAAGGGATGAACTCTAAACTAGTGATTGAAATGCACTACAATCCAAGAGAATAAAAGTGATGCACTCAATGGAGAAGTGAGCTAGGATAATAGTATTACAGCCAGTATTATACATTTTTACGGCTCTGATTCATATTTATAGCTTATCCCAGATATAGTGAATAGCATGCAGTCTACATACAACATTAATTAGCTATATATGGAGGTTGTATGTGCTGTTCTTTTTCTCCCTTACTTTTCAAGGTAACTCACAGGTATTTTTCTCTTTTTAGCAAAGACAGAAAAAGTTCTCACTCAAGAGCACCTCGAATTTGACATGGTTTCACAAATATGTAAGAACAAGTTATGAACTTCCTGCTTGAATTTGGAGGCAAGACACACACACTGATTTTCATCTGATTCCTTAAAATATTAGAGGAATTCTTCCTTAGAAAATTCATTACTGGTTGTACTGGGCACAGAGAACTATGAAACTGCCTCCAACCAGTTTCAGCACAACACATGAAGGGTAATTGTCATAAGCCAGTGATAAGAAAAGAGAAGCTTACACTGTTGAAAAGGCAAGGACTTGCTGAAAACTCCCAGAAAGGAGCAAACTCTGAATATAGATGTTTCCCACTTGGCTATCAGCCCTTAAATGGGGTTAGGGAGGTTGTACAGGCAAATTGCTCGTACCTGTGCTCCCAGGGTTAGCCACACCTCTTCACCAGATGCTCAATTGCTCAAGCCCTGTTTCAGGCCATGACCTGACAGTTCCCATGCACAGGTAAGTAGTGCTCCAGTACAAGAAAAGCACACAAAGGATGAAATTTGCCTTCAAAGATTTCTTGTAGCCTTTTGATCTTTCTGAAAAAGCATATTCACCCTTTAAACTGAAAAGGCTTCATGATTTGCACTCAAAAACTGAGTGTATCAACAGGGTAACCATTAAAATTACACTTCATGTGTTGGCAGTAAAACTTGCACATCAAAACTGCATTCTTGCCCAAGTAAAAATCTCCACAGAAAGATGCCTGTCTTTGATTTTCATTAAAAACTTTAATAAGGAACTCCAGAACCTAACGATTTATTTCTGAAATGACTTTCAGTTAAGAGCATTTTTCAGCTGAAAATTGGCATTAGCTATTGCATTTTGCAGCTAAAATATTAGTAAATTATACCTGTATACATAAGAAATAATTTCAGACCAACTATTCTTCAAAAATATCTTCAAGCCAACTTTCCTTACAAATGGTTGTCTAGCCATTTTGAATATATATATAGATTGCTCCAGAAGTAATGCCTCCTATTACATGAAATCTACAACAGATACAAAGACCAGTATAACACTATTTGATAAAGAAATAATATCTGTGTCAGTGGGAGTCACGTTGCCACTGCTGAAGCGCACCACCTACAGCCTCAATGTGCTCTCATCTAGTGCTTGGTCTCCATAAATGTTCAGCAAGTATCAGTGAAAGTCAATTGGTGCCATTTTCCTGCAGAAAGAAACTCAATTCTGCACCTTTACTTCATACACATTTCTATGTCAGACAGCATATTGTCAGACATCCAGAGCAAACTTAAAACAGAAACATTATTTTCCTGGAGAAGCTTTTATAATACTTCATCTACTTTTCTTTAAAAATTGTTTACACAAATATGGTTAATACCTAGTGGAAATTAGTAGTCAAATGTAAAAAACAAACAACAACAAAACAATCTAAAGTGAGGAAAACATTAGGTTTTCAGGAATCACCAAAAAGAGCAAAACCAATACCATAGCATAAGTCTATGGTAAGTATACAGTGTTAGTATGAATATCTGAAAGTAACTCAGTATGTTGAGAACACAAGAGGAAACACCAACTAAGACAGAACATCATGAAGCCACGCATTGTGGAGAATACTGAGTGTGGATCAGAGTATTAAAAGAGATAAGGAAAATACAATTCTTTGACTTGCTGTATACAGGATATTTCATCACATGCTAAGAATTTATATAGATCACACCAACCATCTACCACATCAGAATGCAAAACTAACTAATTTTTTCAATGGGAAAGATGAAACACTAACATAAGAGAAAGTATACTGATGACAGCAAAGTAGCAAAGTCCTAGGCTACAGCAAGAGAGGACTTAAATACAACAGCCATAAGCGCAGAAACAAAGGAAAGAACCTGCTTACCTGCAGAAGGCCTCAGGAAGACACGGATCTCCAGCAAGAAACCCTCACATCCACTGCCAACCCTTAAACGAGGTCTGGGAAGGGGTGGATCCTGGCTCCACCCTTTCCAGTCACTCAGGAGCATTGCATGCAGTTGAGCTCCCCTAGGTTGGCCCTGTCTTCCACCAGGTGCTCAATCAGTGGTTCAAGCCATGATTTAGCATTTCTGCTATAGAAGGAAATTTTTACAACAGAACCCGAGGGCTGAAATAGTACTGTGATTTTATTGTCTCTGATTAGTTAAAAAAGAGCTCTGGGAAAAACAATGCTGCGTTCATCCTCAGAGCATCAACTTTAGTTGTGTTCTTACAAGGCTCTTCCGAAGCAAAGTCAAAATTACTGTGGTTAGTCATAACTTTCTAAGATTAAACAAAGTCTATCACTCTCAGGAGCAATATAAATGAGCAGTGGTATTCTGCATTTGTAAGCTGCAATTATAAGCATCTGAATGGATCTTAAGACTACTCTAGCATATGTTTCACCACTGATTCCATAACAGTTTCCACACCACTTTCTTCCCAGTTTGATGTGTCTAATGTCTTACTACCCGTAAAGTTTGACCGTCACTGTACAGTTGTACAATCAATAGATAAACAGAGGTTTAAACAGATGTTTCATTAAGAAAGATTATTGTGATGGAAAGATAATCTATAATAAATGGAAATGCTCACCAATGTTGAAGGCTCACAGTAAACTCCATACAGAATCAATCTCCAGAGAAAGAGATCAGTCCTCAGTGGCAGTCAGCCCTTAAATGGGATCTAGGAGAGGTGCAGCCAGGCTCCACCCCTTCTGGTAGCACAGCTGAATTACCTTCACCTGTACTCCCGCAGCTGACTCATTGCTTGCCTCAGGTGGTCAATCAGAGGTTCAGGCTGTGATCAGCAGTTTCCCATACAGTCACTGACAGACATCCACTGCAGTGACACAATTAGTAGAATTTTTCTACATTGAAAATGCATCACTATTTCAATCAAATCTAGTAGTGAAAACAAACAAGGAAAAAAACCCAGCAACCTATCAGGTAAAATTTTGCAAATCTGTTTTGTTATACGCACCCAGTTCTAGTAAAGAAATAGTATAAAACCCTGTCCTCTGTGCACCAGCCCTTCTCTTTATGATCAACAAGGTCACATTTCCCTCACAACTTCAAGTCTTCTTTAAGCCTCATAAAGTGGAAATCTTAAGTCAGCACATGCCAGTATAAGATCAAACTTCCATCGAAGCTTGAAGAAATTATTGGCAACAATACTGCTCCATGCATATCAAAATTAGAAATTCTGCCAGCTGCTAAGTTAAATTGACAAGAATTAACTAAAATAAAGTTTGCACACATGCAATGTATCAACAACAATGCAATGTAATTGGAAATCTATGCTGAGGAAGGAATGTTCAGATTAAGTTGTAAAAAAAACACATTCCAGTATAGCTTCTGTAATTGCTGTGGTCTTATTATCCTGGATGCATCTGACTAACTGATTTCCATTACAGGAGGCATTACAAACAATTTTTTCATTTAAAAGCAAAAGCTCACCTTGAAATTTAAATACAAATATCTTGATGCTTATTAGCAAGTAAACTTTATTGGATAAACTGTTAGTAGCTACATAGAAAGGTGGTAGATGAGTGTTAAATAACTGTGTTTGCTTGAACATTCTACAGGGAACTCCACATTCATATTAAAAATTTAAAATGTGTAAATTAGTAATCAGACATAGTACTCCACAGCTTCTTCAAATTTAGATGTTTACCGCATTCCATAATCAATGCATATTATCTTCATTTTACAGAATAGACAGCAAAGAGGAAAATAATCAGATCTATGAATATAACTTCTGAAGAACTCAGGTACTCACACCTGTATCTCCTCTTTCTCTGCTTCACAAAACTTACTATATTTTGATTGGCAAGCTGAGGTTTTTTTTAGAGAAATAACTTATGAATCAAATTACAGCTAGGATGTGTGGGGCAAGATGTAGCTGAAGTTCAGACCTCTTAATGGTTCATTTGAAGGAAAAAACAATGACCCTATTATCTGCCATGGTAGGTTTGAAGTCTTTTCATGCTTCTATAATAAAGAACAAGCACTTTAAACTCAGAGGGAAAAAAGTAATTTATGAAAACCTGATGAAAAAAATACAGTCTAACCCATATTAGTATCCCTAGAAACACACCTGTCTGCCCAAGGGAACTGAATAAAACGTGAACCTTGATTAATAAAGCTTCTGATTAAGAGCAGTGGAAAAAAAAAAAAAAAAAAAGTGATCATGCAATTTCTCCTTCATAAGCTATGCTTTTGGAAATTCCCAAGACATTCTATCAATGGCCAGAGGAAGTTTATACTCTTTTCTGTTTTGTATGAAAAAACACTGACTTAAAAGATAGAACATCATTTACATATTTGTTCTGAAACAAAATACATTTGGGAAAGAGGTTGAATCACAGCACAAAGGTGACCAACTACTGCTGTTTTGAGAATGCCTTTTAGAAATGGTACCACCCCTCTCCACTATGCCAGCAGAAAGCATCTTCCCTCTGTCATAGTGACAGGGAAATTAAGTGACTCAGATGTCAGAGAAATCTGCTCTAAATATATCTCATGGGAACAGATCATATTTGTTTGAGATATGTTACTTGTCTCAACATTCTTTATAACTTACAGTTTTTACACAAAAACAACAGAGAAGATCCCACTATTGTTTACGTCTTGTTTTATGAAAGTATGTTTGAACAGGGGTATTCCTCCATCTAATCAGCAATTGTAAACAAACATGAGGCCAATGAGTAAGAAGTAGATCTGGTTAGGCTTTTGTAAGAAGTAAATAAATTCCTCACATGCATTTGTACTTGCAGTAGCCACTGAGCTCCACTTGAGCTAAGCACTATACCAACTCAGCACGAAATGTTAAGACCAATGTCTTTTAAGTGAAGCTTAAATTTCAAGTAATGGAGATAGCTCTGTTTTCAGTGTCTTTGGAGAAGTTAAATGATTTGACTAAGCTCAAATAAGAATTCTCTGGCAACAAACATTGATTTTCTATTTCAAATTTTTCTATTGTCTTCTTGAAACACCAAAGTAATTAAAAACAACAACAACAACAACAAAACCAAACAGCAGAGACATAACCTAGGCAGACTTTTTTTCCTAATGGAGACTCTCCTGGGGAAGGAGGAAATCAAACTATTAATTAGTTTAATTCTTACAGAGAGCTAGAACCTTGTTGCAAACAACAGCTTTAAATAGGACTAATTTTAAGTCATTTTCTCATCTTTATTTTGTTCTTTAAAGGTTACAGGAATCTCCAAGACATAGATCTAGTCTCTGTAAAAGATGAGATCAGTTTAAGGGAACTAGCTGAAAGTGAAATGAAAGGACTGTTCTTCACTACTTTTTCACAAATTGAGTACTTTTGTGTTGCCTGAGTAGCATAAACGATGCATGAAGCTTGAATACAATGTCACCTTAGCTGAGTCTATATGCCTCAGATAAGAAGTTTTGAAATACAACCATCCCAATCACTTGTTCATTACAAAAAGACGACATGTGGATGAACTTAAATGACAAATTAGTGTTAGAATGTGAGTGCTGATTGTTTTAGACTCGATCATAAAATTTTTATTTTCTTAGAGAGCTTACTTATGATAGAGAAGACGCTAGGCCCAATTTTGGCTTCTTTTATATCATTGAAATAATTTATGAAACTTCAGCTGTTTAAAGATAGTGAGAGAATTGTCTCTTTGTACCTTTCAACTACTTAGTATTGACTTTTATTAAGTCTTTAACATCACACAGTATTCTCTAACATCACACTGTTATCAGCTATACTGCAAGAGCCAAGCTTCCTTCAGTATGACAAAGCACACACTGTCTTGTCACCCAGTTAAAGGTCTCCTCTTCACCAGAGTGCTTGATGAAGTGTGGTCTGCATGATTTAAGAGCAAGATACGTAAGTGATCTTGTACTTCAAAGTCTGCAGGGAATAAAACAGCACCGATGGTGAAGAGGTTCAGCCTTTCTGCTCTTCAGATATGCAGAATGTGATAGATACAGTATTGGACAGCCCTGGATTTTGTGGCACTCACGCTGTAATCATTGCTGGGGACCTGAAAACCGTTTAAATCATACTAGAATCCAGACTCTGGAGTTGAATAAAAAACTTTTTTTTTTTTTTAATATACCTTTTAATCTGGTGGAATGAGGAGATGTTACATTATCCTTGACTTGCTGGTAGTTCTTACATAGTTCTTTGGCAAATAAGACCATTTTAAAGCTAGACTGATAATTAAAGATAATTTTACTCAGTAAAAAACTAGTTAACTTCGCAGACATAAGAAAGTCTTTCACACCTCCTTCTTGGAAATAAAACCAATGTGAGCAGTAGACTACAGATAATTTGCCCAACTTTGACACAGCCTACCACAAAATTTGTATGAAAGACCCTTCCTGTGTTCCTGCATTCACCGGTTTGTTTGGTTTTACCTTTTGTATTTCCTATGCCATTTCAGTGGAAGATGGAGTTGTTTCCAAGTGATATACTGACACAGCTCCTCTGTTCAAGCAGTAAAACTTACCCCTCAGCCTGCACAGACATATCTGCAGAGGTAGTAGAAGCTGGTGAGGAGCTACCACCTTGCAAGCTCAGTTAAGCTTCATGTGAAGATAAGAAATTACATGCGGACACTTACTGACCACTGCATCCTAATTCATGGAGACACTTTTGAGTTAGAGGGTAGCATCTTATTCTAATGATGAATGATAGGAAGACCAGGGAGAAAGATTTGGAGGTATTTCTACTGCACACGCATGATGGCTGACATACTATTCATGTCTCATCCTCTTTGCTCCTGAAGATATCTTGCTGCCACCATTGCTATCAGCCTAGTCCTCATTTCAGATTTTCTTTAACATATATTGGGTATTATAGGGATGCTCAGCTACAGCTTAAAAATAAAAATAGCAGTCCAATATATGTTTCAAGTCAATTAAGACAAATACAATAGGATAGTTTTGGTAGTATTCATTTTAACAGCCACAGGAGATGATAGAAACAGTGATATTTGATTTAAAAAGTATTAGAAAAATTGTAATCAACATCCTCTGTGGGATATAATAATTGCCAATAAAAAAGAAAAAAGGGATTATGGATTTGTATAACTGTTTCCATAATAATGTTATACCTCTATTAAAAGGTAAGAGGCTCAGAATATTCAATAATTTCAACCTTGCCTTGGACTGTATAATGTGGAATGTTTATACACAAAAATGCTTTAACACTCACAACTTTCAATTCCACAATTATATAACCCAACATGTAGGAGGTTCTCATGGCATATTTCTCATTTACTTCCAATTGCTGTTTCAAATATCTTCCATAGCTAACCATGGACAAGTGTGGATGGACATAAAAAAATAGGAAAGACCAGTACATTTTTCCAGCCTATTTATTAACATTAGAACTTTCACCATATAAAAATAAATAACAAAATTAATAGATCCATAAAAGCATTGCAAAAGCCAGAAAGCATAGAAAAAATAGTTGGTTTAAGCCTGTGCGAAGTTCTCTCTAAGACTTGGAGAATTTTTTTATTTCTTCTCCTACATTGCAATCCTACTTGCATGCCTGGGAGCTGACATAAGGACTTCATTCCCAGAACTGGATGTTGGTAACATACAGCCTGTGCCCAAAATCACAGATTAAAATAATCTAATGGAGAACAACTATTCGTATTCCACACTGAATAGAGTTGCTTGAAGGAAGAATTGCTAGAAAAACAAATTTCAGTGTAACATCAAGAACTATATGAAATCAAAGAGTGTTTTTCAGTTCAGAAATCAGAATCATTCTGTGGGTGAGTGAATATATGTACAGAAAAGAAAACACTGGGCAAATGTTTGATAATTTCTCAAATTCTAGTTAATATAATAATATCTTTTCTTTGATCCTCCGGGAAAAAATTCAGTTCTCAAAGTTTCTTAAATACTTGGAAATTGTTTCTTCTTTTCCCATTTGTCCATATTAACAGTCTCACTGCTGTCAATAGGTTCTAGGCATGTGGAGTAAGATATATTTCCAGTATTGCCCAACATGTTACAAAGGTTATTGTTAAAAAGCCAATATTGATCCACAGTAATTGAATCTCAAATAATATTAGCACTGAATCAGTGGTTGACATTTTAGCAACAGCAACTAAATGTTAGCACACAGTATGAGAAATATGTTTCTAACCCCATCCTGTGTAAACCATGTCTTGAACATTACAGTAGTTACATTGATAACAATGAAAATTTTTGTAATATAAATATTGTATATTTAGAAACATTAATGCTATATGAGAAGTGGCACCATGTTTTACCACACTGTTCAGAACATCTTCAATGCACATGATTGTGTTATCAGAAAAGATTAAGGAGGAACAAACTTCACATTTTTAATGAAACATGGCAGTTAAGGAAATCTCCCATTACTGAGATTAGAACAAGAGCTCCACATTCAGAAAGCTGTCAACAGCTGTTCAGAATTACATGCTATTTACTGCAATGGTGTTTGCAATATATAGTGATGGCAGATATTGAGGACAAGAGACAAGAGTGATGACATTGGTGGACAATGGAAGGACAATTGATATCACCTACCTGGACTTGTGAAATGCCTTTAACACAGTCACATATCACATCCTTGTCTCTAAATTGGAAAGATATGGATTTGAAGGCCAACTGTGAGGTGAAGAAAGAATTGGTAGGATGGTTGTAGCCAGAGGGTTGTTGTCAATGGCTCTACATGCAGGTGGAGGCTGGTCATGAGTGGTGTCCCACAGGGGTCCATCTTGGTATCTTCAATACCTTTATCAACTACATAGACAGTGGGATCAAGTCTACTTTTAGCAAGTTTGCTGACAACACCAGGCTGAGTGGTGCAGTTGATGCAACACAAAGGAGGGATGTCATCCAGAGGGACCTGGACATGCTTGGTAAGTGGGCCCATGAGAATCTGATGGGGTTTAAGAAGGCCAAGCACAAGGTGTTGCACTTGGTTCAGAGCAATCCCAGATATAAGTACAGACTGGGAGAAGAACTCGAGAGCAACTCTGATGAGAAGGACTCTGCCAAAAAGTATCAAGGTGGATGAAACGCTGGACATGAGCCAGCAGTGTGCTCTCACAGTCCAGAAGGCCAACAGTATCCTGGGCTTCATGAAAAGAGAAGTGGCCAGCAAGGACATGGAAATGATTGTCCCCTTCTACTCTGCCCTCGTGAGGCCCCAGCTGGAGTAATGTGTCCAAGCCTCAGGCCTCCAGTACAGCAGGGATGTAGAGCATGCCCAGAGGAAGGCCACAAAGATGATTAATGAGCTGGAGTACCACGACTATGAAGATAGATTGAGGGACTTTGGCTTCTTTAGGTTGGAGAAGAGAAGGCTCAGAGAAGACCTCACTGTGGTCTTCCAGTACTTGAAGGGAGTTTATACTCAGGAGAAACTGACTTTTTGCATGGTCCAATGGTGACAGGGCAAGGGGGAATGGCTTTAAACTAAAAAATGAGTAGATTTGGGTTAGATGTTAGGAAGAAAAGTTTTACTCAGAGGATGGTGAGATGCTGGAACAGGTTGCACAGAAGAGCTGTGGATGCCCCATCTCTGGAGGTATTCAAGGCCAGGCTGGATGGGGCTCTGGGCAGCCTGATGTGGTGAGGGACAACCCTGCCTGTGGCAAGGGTGGAACCAAATGATCTTTAAGGTCACTTCCAACCTAAGCCATTCTATGATTCTATCAATCACGCTTTAAAATTCAAAGTTGCCATTATTTAATTCTTCTACTATGATAATATTTTAGAGGGAACTCACCAATTTCATGGGCATTAGTAACTCTAATCCATTTATAACTAGAACACGTAAAGCAAGATGATTAGATACTATGTACCATTGTAGACTTGCAATGATACAGGATATTTGGTAACGTGAATGAAAAATCACCTTGCATTAGCAATAGTTTCTATCTTAAGCTCTATTGGCAACAACAGGAACATAGGACTTGATGGTTCAGTAACCCAGTAACATACAAGCAATTACATATTCTAAGGGCCAGATAAAGAACTTAGAGGTTTTCATTATGTGTCAAACTCAGCTACTGTTAGATTCTAGTGACTGGGAAAATGGAAAAGCAAATAGAGTCTTTGTTATCCATTCAGTTACACCTGTCTAAGATTCATTTCTTTTATACCAATCCATTATCATACCAAGAAACCAAAGAAACTGAACAGACCAAAAAGCAAACAAGAGTGATGAATCACTCCATAAATATGTCATGTTTTGTGAATGTGACACTCCTTTCAATCCAGCCAGTCTCAACATACAACTACTATTCCCTGAAATAACAATAGCTTTTGGAATAAAAAAATAAAAATAAAAAACAAAGCTACAGCACAGTCTGAAGCATTATGGAATTGGAGAGTCATGGTGATAAAGAGTCCACTCAATTTCTCCTGTTTTCTGTGGAAGAATTCTCAGTTCTAGAAAATGGAATAATGATAATAATATCTTGGTGTTTACTCATTTAACATCTAAGAAATGGGAAGTTATGGTCATCTGCCTTGTTTGGATAGAACGGACTGCAGTATACTATCCGAGGCTCCACTGTTATCTAGAGTAGATGACAGATTGCAAAGCACTTGTGCCTGTTCAGAAATGAACACTGGCATCCACTGAGGAAGAGAACTATAATAAAAATTTAAAATGTAATTTCTGCCTCACTCTCCTTCTGAAATTACCCTGTCTGGTGAGATATGACACTGATGTCTTCTAATATTGACTAAGGAGCAATTTCTAGTAGATTCTAATAGATTCATCTTGACAACATGCTATTCAATGTCAAAACCAAGCCCATGGCTCTACTTGGAGGAATCTTTCTGCTGTTCTGGGAAAACATCACCATAGAGTCACAGTTAAAATTGGTCTGATAACTCTGTTTTCGTCAGTAATAGTTCTGTGAGGGAACAGTTAATCCCATGAGATGCAGAAAATTCTTGTGCATGTTGTATCCAGTAAATATACATAAAAGCTGCTGACGCTGCTTGTTATGAGGCTGACCTAATTTGTGCAAGTCTCACCCAACTCGGGTTCAAGTTGTTCTTTGGAAAGACCCCCATGACCTTTTCTGCACAGCTACTTTCCAGCAACTTTGTATTTAGCCTGTTTTATTGCTTGGGGTTATTATATCTGAGGTGCAGGACTCAGCATTTGCCAGCTTTGAACTTCATAAGGTTTCTGGCAACTTGTGTCTTCAGTTTTTGTTTGTTTGTTTGTTTTTTTGAGGTCTCCGAATGGCAGCCATAAACTCCAGTTTACCAATCATTGTCTTCGCAATTAACTGACTTGCTGAAGGTACATCTAACTCATAATTACAATAAATAAACAGCACCGACCCCTCAATGCCACAAGTAACCAGTTATTAGGTGGCAAGGGAAGCAGCTGATATAAAAAGCAGAGATTCAATCTACAGTTTGTTGCAAAGCTTTCAGGTTGTGCCAATACAGATCACTTGAATTTAGCTAAGAAAAAGTGCAAAATTCTATACTCAGGGTAATCCCCTGCATCAGTGTGGTCTTGGGAACCAGCTCACTGAATAGCAGCTCTTCTGAAAAGAACCTGAGGCTAAAAGTGGGAACCTTGCAAGAATGGAGCTGCAGTTAAGTGGAAAGCATTCCTTTTCTTAATGAAAAATATTCAAAACTTCACTGAGACATGGATAATTAAGACAATTTCTGACAGCTAGTAAACAAGCAAAATCCTTCGAAAGTATAGTTCAATCAAGATTCACATCTCACCTCAAGATTCATTTGATAGGTGAAAACTGTTGAATATCAATCAATGTAGCACTCCCACTGTGAGTAAAAGAAACAACACACTACACTCTATAATGGACAATGTGAAAAGTAGACCAAGTGAGAGTATTGCCCCATCCACTCAGGACTGGTGATGTCACACATGGAGTACTGTGCCTAGTTTCTGACCCTACACTTCAAGAGGGATGTGCAGATACTGGAGAGTTTCCAGCAAAAGACTCAGAAGATGACAAGACAACAACAGCACATAATTAATGAGGAAAGTCTGAGAAAACAATCTGATTGATGGGAAACCAAGGGACAATCTAATAGCAACATAACTATTCATACAGAAGCTACAAAAACAGTGATGCTAAATTCTGCATTATTCCTTATAATAAGAGGACACTGCAGAGAAAAATAACCAGGAAGCTAGAATTGCACTGGGACAGATTGCCCAGAGAGGCTGTTGAATCTCCATCCTTGAGGCTGCTGATACCCTGCTCAGCAAGGCCATGGCAAGCCTTACACAATGTTGAACGTGTTCCTGTTTTACAGGAAAAGGTGGATTCGTTAACTTTCAGAGGTAATTCCAGAATTTCTCCAATTCTTTGTTTTTCATAATGATGTAATTACAAAAGTGTAGTTTGCTCTCTTTAGTGTTTGTTACTATATAAATTGCAAAAGTTTGAGTGCCAGCAGGACTATCTTGGTCATACCTTGGCAACACGCAATGCCAGACCACCTTTGAGGGAACTCTTAAAATGGAAGAGGTAATATCTGCTATTTGAAAACATAAAAAAAAAAAAAAAACTTCTTTCCTTATTAAGTCTAGTCCTTGTTATCATAAGCAAGCACATAATGACTACTTTACAATTTTACCACCTTTATTAACCACAGATGCCATTTACACTGAAATTCCACAGGTATAATACTAAGATCTTCACAATTACTGAGATGGGAACGCTTCATAATAATCACCTGTTTTTAAGACTCTGCATGCATCCTACCTCTGATAGGTTAAGATATAGAATTGCTTTCTCTATCTGCATACATAGAAAATCATTCTAATTGAAGACCTGTGGGATAATCATGCTTAATTCATAATGAGGTTGGTTTCACAAAGGTTTCCCCTGCTCGTTTCTGCTTTTCCTGATATTCAGTGCTTACTTGCTCCTTCTCTGCTTTCCAAAGAGATGCTTCAGTATCTCATAACAATAATTCTAAAATCTGCAGGTATCTCTAAAAAGTATAGGTGCTTATAAGCAAGTGTCTAATACTGGACCTAGATATGGGCAGTACACCTAGATTCAAGACAAAGTCACAATTTAGAAGAATACAGACCTCAGTCCTGATTTGAGCTTCACAAATAACTTCCATTTTAGAACTCAACATCAAAAAACAAACAAAGAAACAAACAAAAAACTACACTGAATACCACTTACTTGGACATCATTTAAGTTCTACATTTCTCACCTCAAGTTCAACATTGCCATTTCTCAATTTACACATGTAGCATGGTTGGACTAGATGATCTTCTAGGTCTTTTCCAACCTTGATAATTCTGTGATTCTGTGACAGATCAATACAGTGAGAAAGACGCTACAACAAAGGTATGATGACAAAAGGTCTAGCAAAATAGAGAGGTGTTATAAAGGCAGGGAAAAAATTGCTCATAATATTAGAAGATTCTAGGTTTGCAGGAGAAAGCTTCGCCAGAGTCACCAGAAAGAGAACCTTCCCCAGTGGCAGTCAGCCTTTAAATGAGGTCTAGGAGAGGTGCAGCCAGACTCCACCCCTGCTGGTAACACAGCTGAATTGCCTTCACCTGTGCTCCCAGGGCTGACTGGGTCCTTTCCCCAGGTGCTCAATCAGTGGTTCAGGCCATGACTCAGCAGTTACCATACAATATGAAAACCTAGTGACTTAGTTAAATGGCTCAGTATTACAAAATATATCCATGTTAAAAGTTCAGAAAATATAACAAGCTTTTTACAGCAAGGATCAAAGTGTGTACCACATTTACCACAGAGTAATGTAATAATTCCACTTTGTTTTTTTTTTTTTTTTCAGCAAAGAAATACAGGAAAAACATAAACTGAATTTTATACAATGCCTAGATTTTTCCAGTGACAGAAGTGATAAAGATAAAAGATGACTTTGCTAGTAATTACGCATACAATGCCTACATACCTGGTTTAAATTTAAAATAAAACAGGAGGGATGTATTTTGGCAAAATAAAAATAATAAACTAATTTCTTAATGTCCACTCACCCCACGAACTGTAAAATACATGAGAAAAAATGTAGAACAATTTAGAGTAAGAATCTTATGAGTAAATAGAAAAGTCTTGCTGTACTTGTATACTTTAGGTATTTGCTACAGATAAATGATAAGTAACCACAATATAAGCCTAATAAAATTTGTCTTATTTATTTTGTAAAGCAGTTCTCCTTTCAGGGCATGTTTTCTTAGAAGATTGATTAGTCTATTTATTGTGCAAGCTTGGAAAATACAGAATGATTAGACATGCAGCTTTTTTTTTAATCCTATCTCTGTCATTCTTTACATCAACACTGGCATATTCCTAGTGGTATAGCCTATACCAGTATGAAAGGTAAAGTTTAGCCATCAGCACAGAAAAACAATCTTGAAGGGCAACTTTACTGCATTATAATGAGGACTGGGAAAAACATAAAGCTTTCTACCTTCACAGTGACTCAAAAAGTTCACAAAGAAAGTTCTACACGCAGGAAAAAGGCTGTTTAATGCACAAAATATTGCTAGGTACATCAATTGCAACTCCCATTGGGTTCATGCCTGCTCACATTGAAGACAGTGGCAAAACTCTGATTATCTTCACAGTTTTTCAGTATGAACTCACAAAGACCTAAAAAACTGCTCACACTGTACATGGGTGAATGTTGTGTGCTGAGCGTCACTGGGAATATTCAGGAAATGTGTGATATGTGTGTATCTTTATATATATATCAGTGTATCTGAGATTGGAATTTATCTGAAGTAGATACTTAGCAGGTGTATTTATGTCAACATAATGTGAAGTTGTACACATACCTTATACCCTTATGATCCTTATACCCTTATGTATAAGGATTAGCTTTACTCAGTTTTTGCTAACAATATATTTTTGAGAAGTAGGAATCCTATATGACTGTTTTTCCGAAGGCAGCTAGCTAATCTGTATCTGAAATAATATGGTAAACAAATGCTCTCCTATTTGGAAACCAGATTCTAATTCTCATCATTTGCCTTGAAAATCCTAATAACTCTGGTGATTTAGGAATTTATTCAGCATTTGGTACACAAAGAGTAAACTAAAGAGCTTTCCATCTCCTTATTTCCTCTCCGTATGGACTGCTTATAGATGCAATGAGGACAAACTGCTTTCCATACCTGTCACTCATCTCAAGCCAAAACACTGAACTACTGAATAGTATTACCATGTTTACAAGCAGAATATAGAAATAAACCATCAAGAGATAAAATACTGTTATGGACTTAATGGTATGTAACTAATTTTCTGTTGGGAAAATACACTACTTAAATTTCAGTACTATGTTTTCTACCTAAAACTAAGTGTGGTGTAAATAAGAAATGAACCCTTTGTTCATACCTGGAAGGCAGTTTCAGGAGCTGTGACATGTACTGTGCCTTAAACATTATGGCCATTGCTCACCATTAAAGGTCTGTCTCAAGCAGAAGAAATATTATGGCCGGGCTAGGGTAGAAAAAAGAGTTTCTAGAAAGACAAATACTGGTCCTTAGTACAAAATCCAGCTGCTCAAGGGTACACCAGGAGTGAAAGGCCACAGTACACAGAACTTATTTCATAGATCCACAAATGATGATTTAAAGGTGTCAGTATAAGCTTATTAGACCCATTCTGCTTCCATCCTCTCTCCATATGGAGGGATGGATTTTTCTTACTGTCTTTCATACATATTCCTACTATTAAGGGTACTATTAACTCTCTACAGGCATTCCAGTGCCTTCTTCCATGTCCATTCAGTTTAACAGGCCTTGTCCACCAAAGCATTCACATAAGGACACAGAAAGAGGATAAAGCATTATGATATGGCTGGGCCTGATCCCACCAGGGGCATACAGATGGAGCTTTTTAATCATTTCTGATGACTCAGGGTTCAGAGTTGATCTCAGTGAACCTCAGTAAAGCTAGCAGTACTGAAGTCCTTTTCTCTATCCTCAGCAATTTATATAGTACCAGAATATAAATACATCATTATTGTATTGCATATGCTTCTCAAAGGACTCAAGCGTTTTAATTTTGAGCACAGGGAGTGCTGACTTACTTAGTGTACAAGCTAGGATATGGAGATCCACACTTGATTTAAGCATGGATTTCAACATTCTCTCCCTTAATACTTTCTGTGACCTTGAGCAAATCATTTTAACTTTCTCTGCTGATCTTTAACTTCTCACATGTACAGTGAAAACCTTGTAAGTTACAGTTAAGTGAAAAGCACTCCTTTTCTTCATGAAAAATATCCAAAACTTTGCAAAAATATGGATAATAAAGACAATTTCTGACAGCCAGTAAACAAGCAAAATCCCTTGAATGTACAGTTTGATAGAGATTTACATCTTACTTGAAGATTCATTTAAGAGGTGGAAGCTTTTTTTTTATTACATAAGAAAATGAACTAAAAAGACAAATCTACTGGAAAATAAATCCCAAATGCCTAAGCCCAATGGCTTCCCCTTCTTGAGTTCTTGAAAATAAAAGATTCTAAACACTTCTTTTATCAAGGCCTCTTAAATGGAATAATTTAAAGGAAAAACAAACAGCAATTGCATGATTGTAAAGCAAAATTAGCATTTTGCTCAAAAGGAATGGCAATTAGCAATGATGACATTGTGATTTATACTAATTGAGATTAAGTCAGACAAAATGGCAACATTAGTAATCATTTGAAGTACTGTATTACTCATTACACTGTGCTTTGTAAACATCTCTCTTGAAATTAAAAAGTAATTAGTAGCATTTTAGTCATTTAATTCACTATAATTAGGATTTTAGGGAAACTACAGTCCTGCTGTTAGAAGCCTTTAAGGTTTTGAATTGAGGGAATGACTTTTTAATTTTTTTTATTTTTTTTTTTAACTCAGCTTTTAGTGGTGGTTCACCTTCTGTGCTTCTCTAATCCATAGAGGAAAATGGTATCATTGGCAATAATAGGAAGGTATTCATTAGAGATGGCCTGGAACAGACATATTCATACATTTTAATGCAGTGACGTGAAATGACTTAGAGAAATGCTAATAGGTTTACACTGCCAAATCTAAATCTCACTTCAAAGTCAGTCTGGACAATGAGTAAGTATTGTAAATTACTGTCAGGGGGAACTAAGTGTGTCCAGTGTGAAGGAGGTTATTATTTGAGCAGAACATTGGGCTCAAAATTGTCTTTTCAACAAAACATGCAGTAAGGGGAAACAACCAGGACATAATGTCCACCAAGTGCTTTAAACAAGTAAGCAAACATCTCTGAGGGCAACATGTACCTGCAGAACTAGCTTTCTCTATGACACATACATACGCCAGCAAAGTACACGGTGTATTTAACATCCACGACTGTGAGTAGCCAATTAGCAAGTACAAGCAAGGCATGAAGTCCATACCCTAATGCATGGATGTCCAATCTTTTGGCTTGCCTGGGCCACACTGAGTGAAGAGAAATTGTCTAGGGCTACATTTACAAAGGTTGCTCCAGAAGTAATGACTCCTCATTATTACACTAACTTCTTATGCAATTATTCTGCTTTTTTTTTTTTTTTTTTTTTTCCCTCCTCTTCCTTCTGGCTTTAAGCTGTGAAAGAAGGTCCATCTTCCAAGAGGCTCTTCCATTTATGACAATTATCTGTCTGATCTTTCAGAACGCCACCACTGGGAGTGGTATGATAGGTTGGCCTAGAGCATTTTACGCAGATCTACAGGATGCCCCAGGAAGGCTGGGGAGCATATTTAAATAGCTTTCTAAGAGAATGCAATGTTAGCAGCCCCCTTCTATCACCAAACTCTTGTGGAAGGAATAACATAATTTTAAACTCCCTGGAGGAGGTAGAGCTTAAGTTATTTGATTATGTATTAAAGTAACATAAGCAGTTTTTTCCCGACTTATACTGTATTTTCATTTTACACCTAAAGGTAGATCCCATCTTAAACCTACTGTCTTCTCTCCTACATTCTTTCCTACTCCACATTTTTTCCACCTTTGGTTTCTCCTCCTTTTTGTTCTTTTCCTATCTCACCATCACATCTCACCAGATGGAACACAAGCTTTACAATTTGAAATCAAGCTACCTCACCCACCACGTTCGAGTAACTTCAGAATTAGATAAAATCATTTGTCTCTTTCTTCATCGTGACAGAACTATTGAAATTCTTCCTTGTTATTCTGAAAGATTGCCTTTTGAAATAAAACCCAGCTACAAAACATGTCAAAGTTTTCTGCTTTTGTGTACAGTAAATCAACAACCACAGCGCACAGTTGCAGCCAACTTCAGAAAGATTTGTTCAGTAATGGATTAAATCTGTTTCTCTACTACTGTGTGCCTGATCCATCTGTAACAATGTGCCTCTCTCAAGCTGCAGGGCTTTGTATAGAGATGTAATGCCAGGAAGACAAAGACTTTATGATCTGTCAGGGTCATTCCTCAGGATAAAGTATTTGATAGTTAGCATATTGATAGTGCAATGGAATTAATGAAGGCAGACATACCGCTTTAATTGATACCATTTGTTTCTGTAATCACTAGTGATTCCACTGTCCAGATTGCTCTACTACTTCCTCATGCTCCATTAAGGCACTTCCTTCTGCTGCACAGGTGGTTTCTTTTCTTTTTTTCTTCTTCTGCTAAATACAATAGTGATCGGAGAGTGCAGAGAATGGGCCCAAGCTGACTCAGAGCTTAAAGATCTTTACGTCAGAATGTCTGCATTCTTTACAAAACCAGCACTCACGTAACTGTCAATACGCCATTTAACCAAGGGTTCAGCTTTTCTCTAGTGCTCACTGGCAAAAATGCTAAACACATTCAGCACCTGTCAAATATGCACAAACACAGAACAAATAAATACAGAAGTCAATGACACTGGAGTATTGAGAACTCACCTGAGAAGCTGCAGATTAATTACATTATTAATATAAGGGTAGGAGGGTTGTGAATCTCTAACAACATGCTATTTGTGTTAACCCAAAACGGTTATTTTTAGTTGGTATGTGGTGATAGATATGCAAGAGATACTAATGACCCCTTATATGTCATTTTTTCTGACTAGCTTCTCTTCCTTTAGAAAATGTATTTCTATCAAATCAGCCCTTCTTAATGTAAGCAGAGCTGAATGAAATTCCTTAAGAGAGAGGTGGAGACAATTCTGAAATAAGGAGCATTTCTAGGTCAGCCATGACTCTTTGCTTTCTACTTCTGTCAAGGAAGAAATATGTGCCATCTGTATTCAAGTCAGTGCACCAGTCTCTTTTGGTTAGAAGTGAATAAGGCTCCCAAGGTAACAGTTATTAGAAAGAGACTGGATTGTGCTGTTTCCGTGTCATTTTAAAACAGGCAAAAGAAAAAAAAAAAAAAAAAAAGGCCTGAAAGAGCTCTAAATATGAGTTGGCAAGGACACATATTGGCAGAATTTGAGTCTTTATGGAAAAAATAAAAGAGTGCTCTGGTTTTGAAAAACACTGTCTCAACAACTGAAATACTTTTCTCAGACTATAGTTATTTCTTTTGCCAATTTCTGAGACTTCCAATATATAAAGCTTTAACTTTTGTCACATATAAAAATTACTTAGTCTATTAAAAACAGTGTGAGTAATCAGCAATTACAGTGATGTTAAAAATTTTAAGCCTGGCAATTAAACTTACTACTACAGGAGTGTGGTCTCTGTACAGGTAACAAAACATGTTAGTCCAGAGTAATGACACCACCATACAATGAGTATGAAATTCACTGGATAATGATGAAGAATTCACTTCTGTAGTTAACCTCCCTTTCATGTGACTTAGTTGCAATTACAGATTTCAAAAGTTTTATCCATTACATAATTACATAGTAGATGAAAAAAAAGAAAAATTAATCTCACGTATTTAAGATACTAATCGGGGGGAGACAGTCTTCCAACCCGATTTAAGTATCTAAAAAAACAACCGAATGAGCCTCCTCATTCTGAGAGTCTTTTTAAGACCCTGACATAATTTAGATGATTAGGGCCATACCTTCTGGCCTAAAAATTCAGAGGAAACAAACAGGTGGATATAATGTGGAGCATTTGTATAAGATGACCAACAGCCCCAGTAAGCAATACGCTGACTGCTGGTTCAGTGTATGCAAAGTAGATCTGTGCTTTGATGCCTGGATTAACTTCCTCAAAAGCTCTGCCTTGGCTTATCTGTCTGACATGAAGAACAATCATGGAAGCAGTGAAATTTTTCATCTTCCTTGGACAAAATTTCAAATAAGGAATTAAAAATGAATCTGGAAAGTTTAGATGCATAGCAGTCCTAAAAGTCAGATACCGACCCCAAGCTAAGTTATATGCTTCAGGAGGTTAAAAAATAGTTCTTTATTAATTCCTTCAATAGCTATACAAAAAAAAGCAACACACACACACACAAAAAGCTTGAAAAATTTCTCCTGTAACAATGAAATAATTTTGTAGAGCTTGCAATTGGATTTGAGCTCTCCTTCAAAATGCATAAGCTTATATGAGATCCAAGAATGCATATAGAGGTATGGAGGTCCTTTAAGAAGCCTGTCCTACCTATTACAGAGTAATATTCTGTTACTACCAGTGAACTCTGTTTTGTTCTTGTACAAAATAAATCTTTCTCCACCATTTGAACAGAACTACTGATACTAGTACAGGACAATTCAGCTAACTAGCATTTCTGCCCCAATCCCAAGTCAAAATCTCATAGTTTAGGAAGACGGGTTTGCCTTGTTAATCATAATAGGAAACTACAAACAAGTAATTACATTTTGTCTCCTAAAGTTCCCTCTACAGTTTTAATTCCTTAATTTCTAGTTTGAGGCACTCAATTCATGGGGTTACCAAGTGATGCTGCAGTTATTATCCTTCACTTAATTAGTATCTGCTTTCTTGTCATGGATAATTCTATCTTGTATGATGTAAGTAATAACTAATACTCTTTTTAAAAGAAAACAGCACCAAGTAATCTTCATTAGCAGAGCTCAAACTATATCCCCAAAGAAGTGCCCTATTTCTCTTTTGACTAAACTGAAGCACAGACTTGTTAGAATAATACCTACGATTCTCAAGAACAGCAAGAATATTAAGTGGCAGAGCTAGAAAGAGAATCCTCACTTGAATTCAAGGGCAACGTTCTGTACATCAGTGTTCATCATAAAGTTATAACATTTTTATTTACCTCAAACATTTTGCCCAGTAGCAGGAATAAGTGTACAAATTTTGACAGGAAAATATATTTAAGAAAAACAGAAGTTGGCCAAACTCTGAATCCTTCTCCTCTTGCTCGCAGTAGCTGGTAGCAACATGCATAGTCACTCATGTTCTGTCTTTTCGACAACTATTTATTTCAAGGAGGTCTAATCCCTTGATAATGTAAGAATTAGAAGAAAATGAATATTTAATATGACATTCCTCTAATCACAGTTGAGATAAGAGCAGAAAGAAGCTCTCCTGCTTGTAACAGGCAAGAAAATCCTCAATCTTAAAATTCATTTAATCTTTTTCTACTATACCCTATCAATCACAAAACTATCACAGAAAATGATCTTTAACAAAGATATTATTTAGTCTTGTGTTATGGACTTCCACCAGATCTCTTTAAAAAAAATGTAACCAGATTCTAAATGGGGAAACTTTTTTCTTTTCTTTTTTTTTTTTTACTTACTAGAATTTTAGATTTGCTGAACGGTACTGCATCCTGGAACAACTGACTTTAATGGGAAATAACTAAGTTACTCTCCAGAAGTGAAACAGTAGATAAGAAATACTTCAAAATTTTACTTTCTTTGGAACACTTGGAAGGAAGTATACAGGTTGACTTGCAAGCACTTAAATTCCTTAATTAATAAAATACATTTTAATATTAATAACAAAAGAATTTCATTGACTTGGAAGATAATTGAAAACAGATAGGCCCAAGATTATGGCAAAAAGAAATAAATAAATAAACCATCAGAGAGAGCCTGAAGTACTTCAGCTTTGGAACAGTCCTTACACAGACAATACGCATTTGACTGTTAAGGTAAACACAGGAGGGTTATTCTCTAAACTACATGCTTAACTTTATGATTTTTTTTTTTCCTCAGCTGTGAAGCAGCTTTTTCACTGCTTTGAAAAGCATGCACCAACCCTTTATAAAACACGAAATAAACACAAGTCTTCTGGGGTCTGTAAATGAAAACCCTACCTAAAGTTAAGTAGAGGTTCTTCCAGAAAGCTAACAACCTGAAAAATATGCATGGATTATTTGAAAAGGAAGACGACACTCAAATATGTTGTTAACTGTAGCAATGATCTATGGGGATGCTGGAGAAAAGAAGTAAACTAGTGAGAGCAGAAGATGAAAGCTTAGAAGAAAAAGGATGGATGAGATTGAGGCTAGCATGTTACAGGAAAGTTTGCCACAAGTGATCCACAGCACAGGAGAACAGGACAAGTCTGAGAAAGAAAATCTAAAAAGGAAGAAGTTCTTCATACAGCAGTGAGGTAGAGTAGCAATTGAGCTACTTCAAAAACTGGTGAGAAAGGAGAACAGGTACAGAAAGGACTAAAGAGCACTAGCACTCAATTCCACATACTTAGCACAGGCAATGGCTTCTCAAAAAACAGTCATCTGCCGTTAATCTATGGTCCATTTTCCCAGTCTACGGTCACAGAATTCTTTCACTGGCAAAGGGAGTGTCTCTTTTCAAACGTACAGAGCCTTGGAACTTAGAAGATAGGAAACAATACAGAATTTACGTTGCATTTGTAAAGCCACAGCAGATCACAGACCCTCGCTGAGTTTATCTTCATAGCAGGACATACAGGAAGGTGAACAGCACCATCAGCTGCTCAAGAACGTGCTGGGCTTCTTGCTTGTTTTCATGTTACATGGATGAAAACAGCAAAAGCAGACTCAAAGCATAGCCACTTCGTGCTCAACCTAGTAATGGCAAAAAGTGTATGATGCACTGCTCACCAGATGAGATGCCACAGATGGCAGATGAAGAACATCTGTATTTAATCTCTAAAAATATATTTTCTTTCTGTTTCTCCTGACCTTCTCTGTTCTGCTCAAAGTCATTGTGTAGTTCAGGTAGTGATTATCTGATTGACTAGCACAAGCAAATTTGGTTCTTGCCTTCTATTTCTTTTAGTTCTCAGAACAAATATAAGTGTTCTTGGAGTGAATAAATCATTCCTGCTTATCTTCAAAATATGGTAAGGCTTTAAGCCACTCATTTACCTGTTCTCCTGTTTGCCCAGGGAAAATGCAACCTAGGAGAGTCCTCTGATGGACACCTCTACAGAAAACTAGCAGGAGGCAGAGGAAAAAGGCTAAGTTAAAAAGCACTTTCATCTTTGTTACTGTGCTATACTAAGAAGGTTCAGCTACTGAAAAGAAAGTGTTTAAAGATCCAGTGGAATGATGGCCAAACAGAAATCAGTGAATTACAGAAACAACACTCCTACTTTTCATAAGCAATTTTTCTTGAGAAGATTTAAAAACTGGAAAAACATCAACGTTGTAAAATTCTTGAATGTACTTCTGAATATGGAATAGTTTTTGAAAGTCTTAGATTCAGTTGTTTAGAATGTCTTTTTCTAGCCAACTGGAAGAAATTACCTTATTCCTCCCCTAGAATTTCACTTCTCGTTCAGTTTTACCGCATCACCTTTGATTTATCACCTGCTGAAGTTGGGGGAAAATGAAATGCAGCTCCTGAGGCCAGAATCAATACACTTTTCACTCTGAGTGACAATAAAGTAAAACTTTGGGGAACATATGTCATCAAAAATGGGTGTGTTTGAATGGCTTGCTTATTATGAAGTACATTTTCATCTCTAAAGTGTGTTGTTTTTGCAAAACGCACTGAAGAACTGTACCAAAAAATTTGTAAGACTGCAAAGCAATTTTTAAAAAGGAGAAAACTGGCAGATATTAAGAAGAAGGAATAATACAGAAGGAGAATATTCTATAAGTGTTTTTAGGAAGCATTTCCAAGCATTTTACTTACATCTATACTTAAGCTACTAGAACTATAAGTGTATGTTTGGACGAAGGCTTCTGCGCAGTAAAAGCACAGCACAAGTATGAGATGCAAAATCATTCTTCACTGATCTTCCTCCCACACCTTGAAGTAACCTGTCTTTTTTAGATAAACACCTCCCTGGACATGACATTAACACTAACATCAAGACAGAAATCCCAAAATATATAACACAAATTCTGCATTATTCAAGTCTTCCCATATCTTTGCATTTCAGAAAAATAGAAAAATGAAACCACTACCTCATCCAAGTTTTGCTTTCTTTTCCTCCAACTTCATTACTTTCTTATAATGCCATATATTTACAGCAATTCTCTGTCCCCTTTTGTCCTTCCCTCATCTTTTACATATGCAGTGCACTCTGAAAGCTATCTGTCAGAACTATCCTTGGATCTTATCTGAGTTACACTGGAGAATAGCTTCACTTCTGTCAGGTTTGCAGACACTTTATCTATATTGGTTTACCTGCCTTCCCATTCCATCTTATACATGAAAAGAAATAAAACCACTCCAACTTTATTCCTTTTTTTTTTTTTTTTTTTTTTTCCCTTCTCTGTGTTGCCTCCATTGTTTGTTTTCAGATCAGGACTTCATAACAGTGTATATTTTTCATTTATATTTTTGTAAGCAGTGCCAGGTATACTGTGAGCTCTTATTAAAGAATAAAAAGGAAACTGAAATTCAATCTTCTTACATAACTGAAAAAATAAGAATACACAAAACCATGTGTTTTAATTCCTACTCCACAGAGTTAGGAAGAAACTAAAATTGAGCTAAATTCACTATAGTAAGAGCTGATTCATTTGCCAGAAAAGAGGAAATTCAAATCAGGTCAACTTTTTCTCATTGATGATAATGTAGAAAATAAATCCAAGCTGGACTTTGGATCTAAGGAGGCTTAAAAAAAAACATTTTTTATGAAACTAAACAAAGCAGTGAAAAAAATGTAAAAATAACCATATACATACGTAGCATAATGCCATCATAAATGATAAAATCCTAGAGAAGTGTGAAATTCCAAAATGCTTTTTTTTTTTTTTTTTTTTTTTTTTAAGGTAACACAGATGAAAGAACAATAAATCTCAGCCTGAGCCATATCTAAATGAAACACTCTTGCTTTGTTTTGACTACATCTCTACTGTTCTTGTGACCTACTTTGGGAAAAAAAATTGCCTTTTCTTCCAACCAATTACTCCAGAGCAGCGTGCAACCATGCTGCTCAGAGGATGGGCAGCCCCTTCCAAAACTAATTCAGACAGCACTCAGCATATTACTGGCACAGAACATATTCTGGAACTACTGTGCCTACTCAGTGCAAACACCTGTAAGCACACCACACTTACCATCTGTCTGGCCTTGTTTGCCATGCGTCTGCACCATCAAGCTTGAAAAACAGCCATACGGAGCCAAATGCTGCTCAGTGGTCCTGGAGACAACAGGCTGCTTCCCCCAGTTTGTCACCACTGCATGTCCTGTGCAACATCTTGTCAGGTCTCTACTAAGCCAGCCTTGCCCTCCTATGATCAAGGTCAGGATATTAATTTATGAGCTTCCTCTTTCAGAAATATCCTTGATGAAGAAACACATGCAGCTGTTGGTCTATTGAGAAATACAATGTTGCATTGTGGCTCCAGGAGCCCAAAGCTAGAAGCAGGACTTCTGACATAGTCTTCTGACATAGTCTTCTGGACTTTTGAACGGAGGGATTGCTTCCCTTGGCTTGGATCTTCGCTGCCTGGGTGTGCTGCTGGCTTGCATTCAGCTTCCTGTCCAATGAGGTACTCAAGTCCTTTCCTCCAATGATGCTTCCATCAGCCTCATCCTGCACAGCTGCACAGGGTTTTTTGTTGTTTTTTTTTTCTCCAACCCAGTAGCAGGACTTCAGATTTGCTTTTACTGAAATTTGTGAAGCTCCTTACAGATCATTTCTCTAGCTTGTCCAGTCTGCTCAGAGTAGCAGCTCTCCCCCACTTTAAGTCACTCACAAACTTAATGAAGATATACTTCATCCCATCTAGCTAGCTCTCAGCTAGCTGAGGGAACAATACTTCTGTGGAGCAGGAGTGTTGTCTGCAAGGTTTCCGGCCTTTTCTTACCTTCATGGTACCTCCATAGCGTTTGAGTACAGATGGGTCATGCCTACCCCACGTCCTCACAAACTGCTGGCCTTGCTGAGGTACTACAGGGGGGCAGCCAGCAGTCCACTCTGAAGAGCCATCCTGCCTGGCATCCTCACAGCTTTTCCTGGGAAGGGAAATTCTGTGCCACAGTATAAATCTGCAAAGGTGCCAGAACAAGGGAGTCAAAAGGATGAAAAACAGAAAAATGCTTGCTTGGGAAGAAACATGTAATTGCTACTTCAACAAGAGAACCATAAGATAATCAGGTCTTGTTTCCTGGTGGTTGTGTGTTGATTTGGAGATTACATAGGAGATCTGGGGGAAACAAAGTCTGTGCTATCACTCCTCACAGTGATGTTTTGAAAAGTCATATGTTTCCTGTGCTGGTAGCCACCTCTTCTGAACTGATGATTGCTTTGTTGTTGAATCTTCCAGTTTTGCAGTTTCATTCTAGCAAGCAATTTTGGTATAAGACAGAAGTGTCTAGGCGTTCACTAGTCTCACACGTTTGTTGTCCAGTCTCTGACAGAAATGGCAATTATTTAAAAAAAAATCTACTGCACACTTGAATTTTGCTGACAGCATTTCCACCTTCTGGGCCCAGTTAAATTGTTACCTCTGATGATGCTTGCTTGAATCCTCAGTCATCACCGCCTGAATAACAGAATGAAAGGACAGTGTAAATGATCTGATTTAGTCTAAATCTAAAGAAGATCCACCAGAAGTTGTAAAGGTCACATCTGTTTCTTCAGATCTTGGCAACTAACAGCACCATAGGCCAAAAACCTATCTGCAATAACTGCCTTGATTTCATACACACTATCTTCTATTTTACATACAATTATTTTATTTAACCTTATAAATGATGTTTCTACAGTTTAGTCCCACAGCTGATGTATTCAGAGTGGTACCTGTTGTTAATGGTCGTACACTGCAATGCTGCTGTTACAAGTATTATATTCAGAGTTTGCCTCCACAAATATTTACTTAGCATAACATCATTCCCTTAATTTGCAAAACCTCACATAGACTTTTGAATTGTAGATGGATAGGGCTATGATTCTATACCAGTAAATAGGGTTGAGCAGTGCTACACAGAACCAAGGAGTTTTCTATCCCTTACATTGCCCTGCCAGCAGGAAGAACAAGAGTTTGCAAGTCAGTGAGCAGCTGTATGGTGGTGAGCTGCCTGCTAAGGTTCAGTCACAGCAGTTTTCTGAAAGAAGCACAGAAGTTTAACACCTCGATAAAGTGGGAACCCACACAAGACTGGATGTCAGCATGGTAAAGCAAGTTCATCCCCAAAATGATTAGTAGTGAAATACCTAATATTGACGTCTGATTGGTCAGTATATCTATCTATTTTCTACAAAGTTAACAAGCAATGAAGTGAATAAGGCAGTTAACTTTCTCATACAGAGATTACAGTGAAGTAACAGCAGAAACTGAATTTCTAAAATACTTGCATTAAAATATGCCTATCATATTATTCATTCAGGCATTCTTCAAAAACAGGAAAGCTACCAGCATACTTGTCATGTTCTAGACTGTTATTCTTACTGTGAATATCAATACTGTGATTAATTGTCCTGCCAACAACTTGCAGTATACACAAGCCTGTTTACATTTCAGCACATGAGACTTCTTTTTTAATTTTCAGTGCTTCTCCTTCATGTTAGAAAAACTGCAGTATTGGACTTAATGGATCTGTAATTTACTGTGGTTATTAATATTACATATGAGTTTCATGCCATTTTCCCCCAACATGTCTGGCCAGGGATCCAGGTTATCTTCATTGGAATTCTTGGCAGGATTTTTTTCCATTAAATAATCCATTTATTAATATTATTAGTAATCCAAGGAAATTTCAAAATGAAGTGTTCTTTGGAGGACTCATAGTCTCCAAGCCCTCCTCAAATTGCCATTTATACAATATGCTACCTAACCACCAGGGTCACTTTGCTGTGAAGGTACATCACAACGGGAAAGCAGTAAATCTTGGTGAATATTTCACAACTGTCTCTGGCAATTAAGGTTTTGAAGGCATCTTCTCTGCATAGCCAGTAAAATGGGAATCAAAAGGCAACCACAGGACAGCCTAGATGAAATGAGCCAAGTGCTGCCCTGTATTATTTCACAATGAAATAAATGCTCAGGCTAAAGTAAAAAATGATAGGCACTGTTGTGGTACTCCACTGTGTAGTAACAAAAGATTCTATGGAGTTCTTTTGAGCAAGGGAGAAAAATATTTTTAGGAGCTGTTGTTTCTTTTCAAATATACAGAATTTCTTTTTCAAATAAGAATTCAGAGAGTGACAGTTCTTTCGTTCTTGCTTTTCGAGGAGTTCAGCCTCTGTTGCTGAGGATTCTCTCATGCTGTGAAAGACATTCATTGAATTCAGCCTAGACAATCTCTTCAGTGTTTCCAATTTCCATTGGACTGGAAATAGGATTGTATTTCCACCCAAATTTAGAAGTTTTCAATCCACTGGACATACTGACAATTGTTTTGCAGAAACACCATAAGGCACATTTAGAGTCTTGGGAGATGGAAGCTTTTGTCTTTTTTTTTTTTTTTTTCCTTCATTTTTGAAGAAATGCTTTTGCTCCTTATACTTTGGACACTTAAAAATACTATAGAGTTATGTCAGTGCAGCTCTGCGTGTCAGTACTCTACACCTTCATCCAGGTCAAACTGCATATCTCCCATCCTAAACATGTCTGTTCAAACAAAGCTAGTAACTCCTCAAAGTATGCAAATTTAAAAAGCTAAAATAAAATTTGCTTTTTAATCATTTTTAATAATAGTGCTGCAGTCAAGCATTTCCTAGACTTTTTTTTAAAGTTAATTGATTGTGTAATTAGTCATCTTACTCCGAAATAGCAAAAGATTTTTCCTAACACTACCAAGATCATACAATAGTTAATAATGCAGCATCATTTTTAAGTACAGATAATGTTAATGAATCTTATGTCTTCCTGTATGTTGTTACCATAGGAAATAACATCATGCATGTAAGAAAGGGGAACGTGATATTTTGTTGCATCACTGAACAAGTTGCTAGTTAGAAACCTACAGTTGTCAGAATTGGTTGCAACATAAAAATGGAGCAATAACTCTTTCATATGGCTCCACCATATATTACGTGCTTCACTTGCATGATTTATTACATATATACACATTCCTAGTAGCAGTACCAGACTTGAGCCACACTTCTGGAAATGCTTCAGGGCTAGGAGAGTGTTCAGCAAGATACAAAAATAGAATAACAGGGACATATGATAAGTTCTAAAATGCATGTGGTAAGTCTTGCAAGAAGACTATTTAATCAATACAGGTTTCAGGCTAGGTTCTGAACTGATTCAAGTACTATCACTCATTACATATTCTAGTTCTTAAAAAACTTCCAGCAGTAGGAAATTCAGCATTACACTTAGTAATTGCCCCCGCTATGGTAGTCCACCTGTGGTAAGTGGCACACTTCGTACCATAAACATCAGATGAGATATTTTATGTACATGAAAGTAATTGATACTAAGTGATGTCAAAAGCAGGGTACTGCGTTATATAGAAAAACACATGATGTGGCACTGAGTTCCTATGTTTATCTATGTTGTAGAAAAAGATAACATATAGCTGTATTTCCTATTCCACTTTACCAGGAGCAACACCAACATGAAACATCAATATGTAATGCCACGTAAATTTCAAGTTTCCAAGCAGTTCTGAAGAAGAAATTTTATATACCACACCCTCTCCTCATGGCCTAGGAATTCTACTTAAGCTCAAGCTTGGGCATTCATTCTTTTGTTTAAACCATACTGTAGGCATACCTATTTCCAGCTCACAGCCATTCCTCTATCTGACCATGGACAAATCTCAGTGATCCAAAATCTGACCTACAGACTGATTTCTAGCTTGACTTCAGACCTGCTTTGTTGCTGGAGACTCTTCTGGCAATCACTGGACTGTATCTAATCTTACCCATAGTCCCTAGACCTGACCTTTGCCAGCAAATTCCCTGCCTTACCAGCTTTGTTGCCATGCTCAGCTTCTTGTCCCCCTGGGGAGCAACCAGGCCTTGCTGCATCCTAATATTCACATGCATTGCTTTGTTAGCTAGGACATGTCAGAAAGGGCTGAAATGCATGGAAAAAAAAGTATTAATAGATATACCACCCATAGAGTCACATACATGACAAGGCTGTCCTTTCTTTCCTTGGATTTAATTAATTCAACTATGGCACTGTGTAGAAACTAATTAAGTACCCATAAGATGCATCTTAACTTATCTCTTCCTTGTTCTAGCAGCATGTTGCAATGATGTATTAGAGCATAATAACTATACTACAGAGCACCTTTAATCGTTAAGAACACAGTTTGATTCATTCCGGTGATACTGCACTGTTCACTTATTGACACTTAAAAATTAAGCTACCATTTAATTAATTTTTTTCCTGGACACCTTTACAATAGGGTGTATCAATTCAATTCAGCAGTTTAATTGAACTCATTGAAATATATCAGAAAGACTCCTAAGGGGGTTCCCTCTATTCTTTTTTCAGTTGTCTTTGTATAGAATATACCATTCTAGAAAAGATGGACTCCTTATTGAATAAGGAAAACCACAAAACTATAGTCTAACACTATACTCTTACATGTCTGTTTTGCTTATACAGTATCTCAAGAACTTACTATTTTATCTAAGAAAAACTTTATCCTGCTGTGGGGGTTTTTCCTTCAACACTTTTAAAAAACAGAACTCAGATTTGTTCTACCCTAGAGAAAATTTACTGTATTTCCTAGAGAAAATTCACTAATATGAATTTCCTTACTATAGAGGCTATATAACTGTTTTATATATATATATATAAAACTGTTAAATATAGGGACTAGTCTCCCTCTGCCTGGCCCTCAGCGAACATTGGTCTGGTATATATCAGGGAAGTTGAAGTCTACCATGAGAATGAGTGCTGGTGAACATGCAGCTTCCACAAGCTGCTCGCAGAATGCCTCATCCATCTCTTCATCCTGATTAGGTGGTCTATAACAGACCCCCACCAAGTGGGCCTAACCAGCTTCAGGAGTTTCCTGGTTATGTCCCTGACCTGGGCCCCAGGAAGGCGGCACACTTCCTGACAGAAGCACATATAGGGCCCTCAGTTCCTCTGAAAAGAGAGTCACCCACCACGACTACCCTTCTTTCTTTCCTGGCAGAGGAAGTCTCAAGGCATGAGGGTGGGTGCCTTGCATTAGGCTCCCTTGTAGACAGTTCCTTCATCATCTCACCACTCACCTCCACTTTGATTTCCAGTGCCTGAAACCTGTTGCTTAGAGGGAGCGGTGGACGCAAGGTAGGCAGGAAGGGGGATGATGCCAAGTTGGGGCTCTCTTCCAACTCTCCTCATCAGTCAGGTCTATCCTCCTGTGACTGGGCAGGGAGTCCACCCCTTTTCTAGGGGTATCTCGCTGGTCCCCTTCCCTCCAGGATGCCAGAGAGTCACTCCACCAGTCAATCTTCCTCTCATGCTCCCTGATGGTCCTTAGCCTCTGCACCTCCTCCTTGAGCTCCACCATCAGGCTGAGCAGCTCATCCAACTGCTCACACCTCACACAGGTGGAATCCCTGCCACCCTCTCCAGGTAGCAGCAGGCTTAGGCACTCCCTGCAGCCGGAGACCTGAGCTGCTACATCTCTGGGCAGACCCTCCGTCTGGGTCACCAGTCTTCTTGGAATAAGGCCCTCTGTCTGGCAGAGACCATGTTTAGGCCTGCAGTCTCAGAGACCACCAAGAAGAAAGCCGGTCTCCTGAACAAGGAGGGACAATACTTACAGCCCCCACCGCTTGAGCCGCCTTCCACAGCTGTATCACCATGTAGGCAGCACTACTCACTGAACCACTCTCTCGAGTGGTTCTCAATGGGCAGCAACGATGGTTACCAACCTGGGATGATCTGTGAGTGGAAGCTATCCCCTTAACTATTTAAAGCTTAGCTTTTTTTTTTTTAAAAAAAAAGCTTTAGCTTTTTTTTTTTTTTTTTTTTTTTTTTTTAAAGCTGTTAGCTCCCCAGCACACACGCAGCGCTGTTTCTGTCTTCAAAAAAGCCTTAAAAAGAGCTTTTCCGTTGGCTTTTTCTACTCCAGATTCCTTGCCCAGTGCAGTCTTACATGCTCTGAAGCTAGCCTCCGCAGTTTTCCTTTAGCTTATTGGTGCATTGTGGTTTTGTGATTTTTGTTGTCGGTATTCCGCATCAGAACATCATGCAGAACAGTGGGAGTTAAAGAGTTAATGTTCTGGTTCCGCGTTACCGTCTTTTTGGGCAGTTTGAGTTTCCGGAGGACATGGGGAGGGGCGGCATCCTCGGAGGACTTTGCGAGAAGGGGAAGAGGGGTGGGACTCCGGACCGGACCGGACCGGACCGGACCGGACCGGACCGGACCCGACCCGACCCGACCCGACCCTGGCCCCTCTTTGTTTCTGGCCGTCTCGACTCGCCGCGGAGAAAAGCACGTGCTTCCCTCGTGCTGTCGTGGTTTGACTCGTACTTTGGGTACTCTTGTCTCTCTCATTTAGCTTGATTTGGTTGAATTTAGTAAATGACCGTTCCTACTCAGATCGTTGCCACTGTGTTTTCTCTTTGTTAAAACTATCTGCTCGCTCTCTGCCCTTCCCCCTGTCCTGGAGCGCATGGCCCGGGGCCGGTCGGATCGCATAGCGAACCTTCCTTTTTTTTTTCTTCTTTTTTTTTTTTTTTTTTTTCCGTTTCCTTCGCTCCTTTGTCTCTCCTTTTTTTCTTTATCTCGGGGTCTGTGCCCCCTGTTACAGACTTATATCTGGGGATAACCCCGTGACATGGTGTCTGCTTTCCTTTGTTCACTCCCTACTTGTAACCCCAGTGTTGGTGCTGGTGGAGTAGTATGAGATGCGGAGTGCCTTGGCTCAGTAAGCGCTGCCTAGCAATAGCTAAATCATCAGTGTGTTATCAACTGTTTGTGTCACAAGTCCAAAACATAGCAGTGGACAGACTACTACACTGGAAAATTAACTCTTGTCCTGACCAGATTAGTACAGGAACAAATGAATAGCTTTGTGATACTGACAATTAAGTTAGCTGTTGTTGTTGTTCTTGGTGCTCTCAGAGTATTAGTGCATGTGTTGTGAAAGTAAATTGAGTCAATTTTAGTGTTATTTCTCATCTGATTTCTCTTTTATAGTGTGAGTACATCAAGATATGTAAAAATAGTACATGTTTCAATGGTTCCTAAACTGCTTTTTGTCTCATGCATACAGGATAACTTCATACAGTTTTTATGCTTCTAGAAGCTATTATTTACAGTAAAATGTAAACAAACAATGATGTTCACAAATTTAAATGCATTCAATACTTTACTCTGACACAATGTCAATAAATAAATATTGCTTAAAGTACAACAAAATCAGTTGAGCATAGGATCAGAGATCAGATCATGCAGAATTCAGCTATAGCGATAAAGCCTTGTACTACAGATGCAATTGCCAGAGAAATGAGGAAATATCTTGATATTTCCTCATATATATATAACCATATATATATATATATTTCCTCATATATATAACCAGATCAATATCTTGATCTGGTTGTTTATCCAGTGCCCCCTGAGGGTAATTATGTAATTATGCTATACATCATGAGGACTGTAACATGGACAAAATTGTTTGGAAATTATATTTGAAGATCTGTTTTTGTCTTCTATTAAGGACTTCACTGTTTCTGAGGTTTCTAGCTTATGTTTGGTTTAAAAAAAACCCACAAGATTGAAGAGTGTTTCAGATGTTATTTTCAGGCTGTTGGTTTCCTATGGACTCTAGAAGTTTCAGACTAGCCGTACTAATATTTTGGGCTGAGGGAGGAAAATCTTATGTTTTTTTACTAAAGATTTTTTAAAGTCATTATTTAAACCTTTATGTTAGTCCAGATTCATTTGGTCCATTCATGTAACCTACAATACCAAGGCATTTTTACTGAGAAGAAAGCAATAGAGTAAGTGCAGTGATAAGCAGCCAGTGAGGAACAAAACTGTCTGTCCATAGTCCATTATTGCCAGTGTTTCATCCTAAGTCTGCTGATAGCGTACTTGTGACTTCTTATAGGCCTGTGAGCTAAATAGACAAAGTAGAATTGTGGTTAGAAAAGAAGTCAACTGCTTGTTTAGGTTGTGGTGTGAAAAGTGTGAGTAAACCCAGGAATTAGGGTTTGAACTGAATCCTTGAAGTCTTTGCTGTAGGTACTGTTCAAGCCTGTATTTCAGCACAATCATGGTTGTTAGAGTGGAAAGTTAACAACTGTAACTTCTTAAGTTTACTTCATTAGAGCTTGAGCAATAGTGGCAGGTGTTACTGGGCAGTTCTCATTAAAGGAAAAGTACATTCAGTATTTAAGATGTTTTGGATTTCTCTCTTCTGCAGTTAATGAAATCCTTACTCTTCTGTCACAAAATAGTTTATTATGGGAGGTGGACCAAGGGAAGGAAATAGCGAGATGGAAACATTAGAATAAAAATAATAGAAAATATTTTGTCTCACTGGACAAAATTATAAGAGGAATTTAAAGATACCACTTTTTCTGCTTTCCTTGAAAGAGACAGATAGGAATGATTCCAGAAAAATGTTGATACAGATTCTCCTATCTGTAGAAACTTTATTCCAATCTTATTGATTGGTCTCTGCTGTCTGCAAATTTGGGTTGTGTACCTAATGAAAAACAAATCTTTTTGGAGACCACTAGTGCATTCAATTGGAAAAGAGATCCTGCTTTATTTCAATTCTTTTTATAGAAAATCTTAAAAATGGGTCAAAGATAAGGAGAACAAGTATGATTGATGGGTTGTCATTATTCCCGGCTTCTCAGTACTCTATCATATTCCTTTAGATAACTAAAACTACTGCAAAATTATAGGAAAACTGTGGTCTAGTCTCTTGTACAGAAGTGTTTCCTTCGGGTCTAAGCCTGTCAGAATTTGAGTGTAAATATCAGCTAAAATTTCTTGTAATTCTGTGTTCTACATAATTCAGGTGTTGGATAAAAAGAATTTGGGAACTTCAGAGTCTGTGTCGATACGGTTTTTTTCTACTCATACTTTTGCTGTTCTCTAGATGGCGACTCTGAATTTTTTTACTGACATTAAATATTTCCTTTTTGTCACAAATATTTGGGGAGCCCAAGTGAGCTCCTCCTTTTGTTTTCTTGTATTAGGCTAGCCACACTATTAAACTTTTCTTGTGTTTCAACAGTAGTGTGTATTCCTACTTACAAATCACAGGGAGAATCAAAGTTTTAGGCTTAGAAGCTCTCAAATGTGTTTTTAATCAGGATAGTTGCCAGCGCATAGAAGCGGTCACAAGAATAACAGTGCCAAAGTGCTTTAAAATGGAGAGTAGAAAATTGTCAGGCAGAAATTTGGCAGAAAATATTTCTTAACTAATGTGCTAGTTCAAATACACAGTTACACAAAATGTAATTAAACACTTTTCTTGGGGAGAAATAACATGTCATAGCCCCTCTGAGTATTTCATCCCAGCTTTTTACATCTTTGTTCTTTTAAAAGATTAGTTGTAATATTTCCTCTATTATATGATAAATTGGGGAGTGGAAAAAGCAACAGAGCACTAATCCATTGGTCTGTCAGCAGCTGAGTTTCAGTTTTTATTGTATTGTAGACAAAACACAGAATTGAGAAGAAAAAGCATTAAAATGGAATGTTAATCAACTAAACATCTGTGTGACCTTGCCCTTCACAGAGTGCAAGGCATTTTGTCTCAAATATGATTGATCACAGAGCATGTACTTATCTCAAGGTCAACAATAGAACCTGTGAGAAACAATAACATTCATAATGGATCCAAAGGCAGAGAATTTTGTTGAATATCCCCCCCCAATGAAGTATCAAGCAAAAATTAAAATGACAGGATTAATATAGGTGTATGATCCCACGGCTCAGCAGCTATAACGTCTTTGATATGTAGTTGTCTCTCTCAAAGGATGAACAAGACTGGGAGAGCAGAGCATTTATGGAGACGTTTCTATCAGGAATTTGATATTCTCCTAGGAATCAGGAAATATGAGTAGTAACATCAACAACAATTTGAAGTTTCTGTTTCTTGCTTGCCTGCACTACAGCCAGGAGCGAGGGTAGAATGGCTTTTCCACAGCACAAAAGATCAAACTTCTTATATTTAAAAGCTATACTGATTGTTACTGGATATTTGAAAGTTTCTTCTCAGACAGTTAACTACATATATTTGAGACTAGAATAGCTTTTTCCCTCGGGTGGTTTGTTAACTTTCCACCTGTTGCCAGAAACAGAGGCAATGCTTTGTAACATCTCTCTTTTAAATGACAAGTACTTATAGAGCAAAGTAAGGTGATTAGGAGCCTTTGACAAATCGTTTTACCACATCTCTGAAGTATTTCTCTCTGTTACTGGATCTGAGTTTATTAAGAATAGGAAAATCAGGGAGAAAAATACATTTGTAAAGGTAAAGGAACAGTCTCTGTACTTACCGGATTTCCTTTTAGTGGGTGATGACCATGCTGTAGTGATATTCATTATCATATTTAAATTGTAAGTTCTGTATATCAAGGGCTTTTTTCAGTTTGTGCAGCAACAATATGAATTAATTGATGGAAGCAATGACTGTTGGAGAGGTAGGACATTCAAAAGGAGTGGTGAAACTAGACATACCACCTAGGACAACTTGTGTCTGAACTGAATACTAAGTTATATTTCTATTATAAATTTTCTTTAAAGAAACTTCTTCAGAAGTTATCAGTGCTTATTCTTGATCTTAATTTGTTTGTCTCACATTGTATAAGCAAACATTCAAGCCTTCTAGCATAATCAGCCTTTCTGTGTATCCTGCACTGCTTGAGAGCATGCAAGACCTCACAAAATCGCTTGATGTAAATGCTACTGAATTGTACTTACAGTCACGTGGCTAAAGGTAGAATTTAACGATAATAGCTGGGATCATAGACATTCAGGTTTTCACTCTAAACCATGCTGCTGAAGGTGTTGAGATCTTCTGGGGTCTGTATTATGTTGTAACTGTCTAAAATGGTCACGTTAGAAGCATTCGCATTCTCTGATGTCTTATCAGATGATACTGGCTTTAACAGCTTATCAGCGATAACAATATGAACAGACTTATGAAATAGATAAGTGGAAGTTAGCGGATATAGAAATGCAAAGTATCACCACCGGGCTTTACATTATGTTCTGGGGAGGAGTTCAAGTGATTTAATTAGACCATTAGATATATGCAGAAGAATTAGAAGAACATATTCACATTTCTATTATACTCAGAAGTTAGGCAATCATCTCAGGTAAAATTTTTTTCTTATTAGAGAGATCAGCGAATGAGAGGTAGAGGTTAAAAACATGCATGCTAACAGTAAAATATCAAAAACTTTTTCACTAGTGATTGGGTGTTCTGTTGCAATATCAAATTAGTTGAAATTCCACAGGAAAAAAAAAAAAAAAGTTGGAACTAAATTTCATAGCATGAAGTTGAGATTGCTGCAGAGGAACCTGAGATCTTTTGAAATAGAAATTGCCATATCTCAAGGGTAATCAAATATGTTCTTCAATAAGCTAAAATAACGTCCTTCCCACAAATGTTTTCCAAAAAAAAAAAAAAAAAAAGCAAACTGGAAGAAGCAGGTTTTCAGGTTTTGCTTTTTAACTCCAGTCTGTAGCTAGAACTAGTTTTCTGTTTCAATGGAAGAGGGAAAGTATATTTGGAAGTATGAAGCAACGCATTCAGCTCTATTAGAATTGCTTGGTAATCAGGACAAACAGTGAGCTTCTCTACCCATGCCTCCTGCTAAAAAGATGTACTTTAGCATCGCCACAGAAGAGCTGGTGTTCTTTTTTTTTTTGTAGGCTTGCTCAATTTTCCTCTGTGCCAGCTGGCTCTAATACTCATGATGTCTGGAGAGTATGAGTGGTCAGTCCTTCCATATCTCATTTCCCCAAAAGATTTTCTGTCTCTAGAAAGTCCAGGATGGATGTATTCTGTTAGAAGTCCATCATATACTGAAAACCAATGCAGGAGAAAAATAGCTGTATGATGAGAGAGCTGGATAACTCAGGTTTTGAACACTTATGCAAGCAAGCTATGGCTCTGTCTAATTTATGTAATCTACAGAATGCTGCATTTACGCTTGGGGATCAGAAAATATTCTCTAACTCGCTGTTTCCTGGCTACCTCTGTAAGAGGTTAATGAGACAATGATTACTCCTGGCATTCTGGAGGCATACTTTTGATGATTATTCCACTGTATGTATCAGTCTAACTAGTTAAGGTTTTTTTATTAGCTGATTTGATCTTTTTGTAGAAGATGATGATAGAGAATTCAATATAGCTTCTCCCTTGACTGTATGTTTTCTATCTTTTTCTATAAACATCTACTAGTTCCCCTGTCTAGGAAAGACTTGCCCTTACCTTTTTCTTCTGTCTGCGTTACAAACCTCTCATTATACAACACTGTACTGTTTTGGGGGGGACTACCACGGGCCTTTATTGACCTTCTAGCACTTTTGCAAGCTAATAATTGTCTCAAAGACATCTAATGCATATGAAAAAAAATATAAATTTTATCATTTTATTGTCTTTGTAAAATTGAAGTTGTAAGTCTCCATAATCAGTATCACAACAGCCTCAGCACTTTGCAGGACTCATAGCATATGTTAAGAAAATCAGTATTTGCTGTATATTTTGTTAAGGACATCTTAAAATAAACATGCAGTTTTAAAAACTGATAACATCTGAGCTCTAAAAGCAGAAAGTTTCTTTTGCATGGATATCACTGCATGTGCTCAACCTTTTTTCTAAGCTTCGTCACCTTGCAGTTTGGACCTGACTGAAGACTGATGCTGCATGTTTACATGTGAGTTAAGAATTATAGCAGAATTTTAAAAGGGAAGGCTTTATTTGGGGACAGAAAACCCTTATTTACCCACTAGATTACATGTCTAATCGCTATGATCAAAGATCTCACGGCAGCAGACTACTTCTCAATGTCTGACATATGAGATGACCATGCTATTGGTTGCTCTTGGCAAGGTTTTTCTGTGGTCTAGAATGCAAAAGACTATGCCAAGACTCATTTAATAAAAAGGAGTAACTGTTCAGTATATGAGGTCTGAAAATACCGTTCCTCTTTCTTCTGCAACATATTCAAATGACTCTTTAATGTGATGTTTTGCAGGTGAAATGGTAATACTTTGTGTTCTGTAGCTAACTTTCATAATAAAAAGGTAAACCTTCCCAGTCCTTACCCTAACCTTCTTCTGCCATACCACCACCATCTGCCTCTGATGGTGTGGGCCAATGTAGTAAAATAGGAGGCATTACTTTTAGAATAGCGTCAGTGTATTAATAAAGCCGGAGAAATTGTACCACCACAACTCAGGGAATTCATATTTGAATGAAAGTTACTAGCATGATTGTAAACCTCCTTTACATCCTGAAAAAATTGCGCTTAGCAACTAATTAAGTTAGAAGACTTTGTTTAATTTCTAAAATAGCTTGAATTACTTGAAGGTCCCTTATGCATAACCCATTTTGCTTCAAAATGCAATAGGAAAGCAAAAGCAGTAATGTAACTGGAGGAGTGATGGGGCTGTGTTATAAAGGTACGTACATTTTTCAAGCTTTTCTCTGATCCTGACCTCAGTAGAAATTTGAATTGAATGTTTTTACTCTTTCATTGTTGAGATATGGAAGTGTTATTCTTGCCTTGACAGGCAACAATAATTTGTTAGAATGATAACCAGCCAGTATAAGTGGAGGTATTGAAGTATTAGAATTAAGTGAATATCAACATGAGTTTCTTCTTGTGACTCAATGCTTTGCAGGCTGAGATCAGAAAAGGCCTTTTTTTTCTTGGGAGGAGCCTTTTATCACTCACGTTTCTGAGATCTGTTTGTTTTCCTTGTAAGAGTGTATGTGTTGTCATAGCTCATAAATACCTCTGTCCAGACCTGTGCATGAACGGAGCTACCATCTTTGTGAAAGCTTCTGAGGCAATATTCCAGCTCATGGGTGTCCAAACTTTTGGCTTGCCTGGATGGCACTGAGTGAAGAGGAATTGTCTTGGGCCACATATAAGATATATAATATGGTTAATATATGTAACTAATGAAACTTATTACATTTTTAATATTCTTATTGAAACATAAAGAGAAACAAAAACACAGAACTAATAGGATATTTGACTTTTTTTTTGTGAAAATAATCATCAGTCTGGTTCAATGGAAGTGGTTGCAATTCTTAGTGAGTTCTCAAGGTGCTTGTCAGAGATATTTGATAAAATTTTACTCTCCCTGTGCTTCATCTTTCAAAATAGTTGTTTGCAAATGTACATACTGCAAAAAAGTGATGACATCAGTAAAATGAGACTGAAGCAAGGGATATAGGAGAGGTCTTACGAAGTTTAGTAAAGAGCCATTATTAAATTTTTGAGGTATATGATCGCAACTCTATATTTTACATATGAAAACTCACAGGTAATGCATGTATGTTGACTGAAAATTGAGTTGCTAATGTATCAAAAAAGTGATGACTTTTGCAGCAATCTTGACACCTATTCTCAAATTCCTTTATCAAAATGGAAAGTATGGCTGCATATTTTTTGCTGTTCACAGTACTGCATTTAGCCAATGTATCAAGATGCATAAAATTATTTACCAAAATGTGAGCTTTCCATAGTTAAAGTTTCATTTTGAATGCTGTTATAGTTTGAAGCAGCACAGCTGAGTTGATGTTCACCTTGAAAGATGCATGTTTAACTCATTTGAATGAGTGATCAAACCCACCAAAAATACTTGATCTGTGAGCTATTTTTAATCCTCATGTTCTGGAACAAATTTTCCTTTGGATTCCACAAATGACTTGATTTCATTTCACAAATCATAAAATCTTTTCAGCATTTTACTCTGACTTAGCTACTTTACTTCAGAAAAGTAGATGATGTCCCCATAATCAGCATCCATACTTTTAAGGAACTTCTTGAATTGGTGATGACTCAGTCCCTTGAATTTTATGACAATTTGCATGACATTATCCATTTTTGAAACTTTCATGCCTAAATTTTCTTGATGTACATTGCGGAGATATTTCATCAAATGTGAGTTGCTGGTGGCAGCTGCGTAGTCTTCTTTCAATTTTATAAGTGTGTGTGTTTTAATGCGAGAGGTAGAGTTAGCACTGCACTGTGCCCATGCCTTATCCTGATTTTAGCTAAGATAGTATTAATTGTGTACTTATTGTTTGGTTGTTACTGAGTGATGAGTGTGTGCCTGGGGCTGTGCTGGGTGTCATGGTTTTGTAATTTTTGCTATTGGTATTCCACATCATGACATCATGTGGAGCACAGAGAAGAAGAACTACACGTCTCAGAGGACCTCATGGTCAGAGAGGAAAGGATGTCACAGAAGTGACGCTCACTCTCTCTCTCTCGCTGCCTTGCAGCAGGTGTGGGTGTGCTTCTAAACCTTCAATTTCAAAGTAGGCTTCTCGGTCTTTGGAAAACTCTCTCTCTCTTCTTTTACTTGATTTATTGGCCTCAATTTCAATTAGGTTGTATTACATTGTGTTATCTTGCATTCCGATATCATAGTTAGTAAAATAAGTTTTCCTCCTTAGATCGTTGCTTAGATCGTTTCTTTCCTTGAGCCCAGCTCCCATCTCCCTACCCCTTTCCCTTTTCCCTTCCTGTTTTGGGGGGCTGGGTGGCCCATGGGCCTACTGCCTCCCTGTCACAGATATAGATTGATCTAGATAACCCCATGACACTGGGCCACTCACTGGGGAAGAGCTGCTGCCATGATGGTGCGGCGGCAGCAGGGGTTGGGCCACAGTGCTGGATTGGGCATGCTTGCTCTAGCTAAAATCTAGAGTTGTGGGAAAATGTATTTATTTGTCATAGCAAGAAGCAAATAACTTAAAGTCCACCTGGAACTGTGTATGAAAATGACTGCTTTTCTGACATGTGAGATTACAGCAGCCATTTGCTATGCTTAGTTATGAGTTATAAGTAATCTCTCAGTGAAGAGCTCTGTAATAGATACTGATATGGTGCAGTACTAGTAAATCAGCAGACAAAAGCAGGATACATTGAGACCCATACATCAACATTTCAGGCAGTCTGGGACTGGATCTATTCTACTGGGATATGAAAGTTACAGCATTTGCACCCATCACAAAGTGCATAACTAGGCTAAATCGCCTTCCTTAAGCATGCAGTAACATGTGGGTTTGAAGTAAAGCCTTCACTTAACCTTTATACTAGATGAATTTGCAGTGAAATAGGGTTTGGGGGAAGAAAGCTAAATGAGAATCTTTTCCAAGCATGCACAATCCTCCAACCTATGTGTATCCATCCTTCTCTCTTGTCTGGGAGTATGTGCTTCCAAAAGTAAGACCTTCTATTTATTTGCATGGAAATGATAACAGATACAAAGAACACAATAACATTATTTGATTGAGCAAATTCTCACCAACAAAAAAATATTTTCCCACAGTCAACCACCATTAGCTACGCATTTTCACCAGCAATGAACAAAAGCCTGCATGCCATACTCTATAAAAAAATCTATACCAGTGGTATAGTAAGGGTGTGACTGAAAGCTGAGGCTGGTAATGGCAAACATATTACACAATGGTTTTCTCATTTTGATGATTTTTCCAACTTTTGCGTTACTGCTAGCATATGGGAAAATGAATTATAAGTTGATTGAAGAAATACTCTTCATATCCCTTCTGTGAAAAACATGATCTACTCCAAGTTATAGCCTTTTGGAGAAGGATGAGAATGTTACTTGGTAACGCTTGGATGCTCATACAGCACAGACAACATAAAAATTGTGAATAGTTATTCTGAGCCATAAAGTAATAAATTGAAAAGCAATTCTGTTGGGTTAATTTCCAAACCCTTTCAATGTTGTATTTTTCAAAGAGTTCATCCATGGTTTAACTCTTAACTACTATAAGTAAATGAGCTGTAACATGCCTCCTTTTCCTTTGTGTCTCCAGAGACATTTCTTTTAGTAAAAGATTTCTTTCTACTAGGTATTGCCCATACAATAAGGGAAACACATATTCTGTGGATAACACAGAATATATATTTATACATAGATAACAACAACAATAGAGTAATGATTTTCCAACATGAGAAGACCTTTGCCTGAAGTTTCTTCTTGAGGCTTCTTAGGGTAAAATTTAGCTACCTGGAACTACATGTTGGGACATTTCGTTTTGTCCTCCAGCTACTTTATGGTGTTAGTACTAAAGTTCTTTGATGGAACAAAAGTTACCTTAGCAAACTAAACCAAAAGCTCATTATTAGCTCATATTGTTCTGTCAAGGTTATAGTATGAAAGAGGGAGTCAGATGAGTACTGTTTATTAATTATGATGCTGTATATTCCCTGAATGCTTTGGTATGATACTTTTTATAAGATTTCATATCTTGCAAAGATTAGAACATCTCTGCTGAAAGAAATGATTGCCCTTCAGAGCACCACTCTGGTGGTATGCTGCTGGTACTCTCTTCTCTTACCACAAGACAGGGGAGGAGAAGGCACAAGTGTATTATCTCAGCTGTTGTGATGGATTAAATCTGACGTGCTGCCAAATCATATGTATATTAATAAGCTTTTCTCACTGATCCCTAATGGCAGTCAGATGGGTTCATTGGTAGATTGTGGTGGACATTTAAATGTTTGAGCTGGGCAATTTGAGATGAATTGTCATGATTTGTTAGCCCTGTTGAGGGAACAGTGCCAGGAAGTATCTGGCTGATGACTTAAGAGACACCTCGTAAGGAGAATAAAACCCCAACTCAGTCAGCAAATCTCTTGGCGGTGCTAAGAGGTCTAAACCCAGTGACCAACACAATGTGCTGCCACTCGTAATAAGGCAGGAATTAAAAGCTGTTCTTACTAGTGCCTTAGAGGTTGCCAAACAATATGCTTCCGAATCAGTCTATCACCAACGAAGAACCACTGCCTGTCCTTGGCCTTCAGAGTATATCTGTGTGTGTGGAAACAGATTGGAAGATGAATTTCTGGTTATGGGATTAAAAGTTTCTAATTTTTAAAACGTGTTTCCTCACAGTTGCTGCGTACATTTAAGGAGCTGATTGCTGGCATCTACACAGAGCTGTATCAGTCTGCAGGACTGAGTAAAAACTTGAGTAAAGGATCAAGGTGACAATGGGGAGACTGAATGCTATTGAATCTAGCCTATCTTCTTTCACAATAAGCAAAAGAGAGCAATTGTTTTACCTTTAGTTTCTCTGGTAGTACTCAAAAGTGTGATAACAATAAGTCATTATATAAGCTCCTAGAAGCTTTACTGTCTAGTAGATTAACTGTCGCTGAATGCTGTTTCTATACATAAAAACAAAATAACATTCTCTGATAGAACAAGAAGAATGCTAAAACTCTAGGGAAGAAAACAGGGGATTCTTGTATGACTCATATTTGAGTTATGGCCTAGCGTACAGAGAATAAGATACAAAATAAGGCTATTCAGAACTTCACCATGGACAAGAACTGGGAATCAGCTTCTCTGTTGTACTATCTTGTGTTCCATATATCTTAATCCTGTTAAGATACTTTGTGGTCTATATGGAGGGATGCTTTGTAAGAGACTTGTTTTTGTATGTTTTTCTTTCCTGGATAATCTTTATGCTTTCTGTACTCCACCTTATAATTACAAATATATTTACACACTTCAATGAAGAAATGAACTATTTTCCCCAGATCCTTCTAGGTATCTGTAATTACTATTCTTTCTACAAGGACCGTATCTGCTGACCAAATATCAACCTTTGGAAGTTTATAGGTGTTTTTTTCCAGTCATGTTTTCAGGACCACTTCACTTTCTCCACACTGCTGCAAGTTAGGCTTGCCATTTATTACAACTTGCTGCCAGATGCTCTTCAAAGACTATAAAATAAATAATATTCCTTCAAAAAGCTTTTTCTTATGTCTCTTATCTATCATTTGTTCCCTCATCTTTATGCATTTAGTAAAGACCTGTCAGAATGAATGGCTAGGGATGTGATTATTTAGCCGTTTTGGTAGAAGAAAAAAGCAATGCACCAGTCTTTCATGTTTGGATACATGCTTAGGTCATTACAGAAAATGAATTTTTTGACCTTTTCACCTACTTTTCTTTGTTACATAGAGTTAAAAATGAATTGTTTTTTTGCTTTGAAGGCAAATTCAGTAAGTTAGCATTAAGATACGCAGCTGCCTGGGAACTGTGATGCAGAATGACAGAGGGCAGAGGCAGTCAGAAATGAAATGCATTTGCAAAGCTATTGTAGACAAAGGTATAATTATGTTGTATTTTTTTTTTTTTTTCTTCTGGTGTTTGAGTCTATAAGTGCACATACACCCATTTGTTTAGTCTGGCTGATGATTTAGTTTGAAAAGGCTCCTAAAGAGCCCTCTCTATTATCTACTGTTTTGGCACAATGATTTTATATATTTATAGACCCATGATTTGGCCCAATTCAAAGCTATAGTTAAATCAGAGCTTACTGGGATCCAAATTTACATTTAATACCTTTCAGAGCAGGGTCTAACTAAGGATCTATGATAATGTGTATAAAATTTAGTATAGAACAATTATAGATTTTATATTTTAAAACTTGTGTTGTATGATAAAATGAAGAAATTTTTGAGATTTTAAATGGTTTTGTGATATCAGATACGAGTGTTATGTTGTCAGTTCATCATCAGATTCTTCAGTTGTTGGTACTGTTTTGCTGGAAAACAGGCATATCCTAGGAGCCATGTTTTCATAGGCTTCTATGTTCCATGGAAGAAAAACTGACATTAAAAAAAACTTATATAGAATTTTCAAATTTGTGTGGTAAGTGGAAATGGAAATGCTCTCCTTTATAACAGTGGCCCTATTAGAAAATAATTTTGTATCTGTTCCTCTTCTACAAGGTGAATGTAATAGCATTCATCTGGACTCTGATTTTTAGATGCACTGTGACCGGGCCAGGTTGTTCAGTCTCTATTGCACAGTAAATAAACAGATGTTCAGCTGTTCTGCTTATCCATCCATCAGTCCAAAATCTTCCATCTCAACTGTTCTTCTATAATCAACTTTGCCTTTTAATGCCTGATTTAGACACACGTTCAGAGTGAGCAGCTGGGCGCCACTCCTCCATTCAGAGGGTTTTGTTATGAAGTACACTTAACTGTGGCTAGAATGTAAAATACGCAGTAAATTATAAAAAGACAGGATTTTGATTTCCTCCGAGGTGGTTTTGTTCTTTTTTCTTTCTTTCTTTTTTTATTTTTTGGAAAGTATTATGCCTTTTATGTCTCATTTCTCCTTTTGTTTTTCACTTTCTGATTATATAAGTGTAAAAGAAAAAGTTATTTCTAGGCAACCAACTAATTTAATTTTGACTATTTTGCAGACTTGTTGCTTTAAATCAGTAATTTCTTACCAGTCAAGGTATTTTGCCATGGTTGATACTCTGTGTTAGACAGTTTATATTGTCTGGCTATGAAATGTTTCTGGCTACGCAGACGTGTTCAATAACAATCCATTCAAATCCCTTTTGTAGGCCACAGGATTACTAAAAGCAAGACAAATCCTCCTTTTAAATGGCATTTTAAGATTCCAAGTCCTCTGTTACAATATTAAATATATAGAATTCTATTTCATTTGATAATGAGTCAGACTAGTTAATGTAAGTGTGCACTAGTAATGATTAGATGGACTCAGAACTCCTCAGCTTTTTCATGGTTTGTATACTTACAACAGTAATAATGTTACTTATCTTCAGTGACGAGTTTTTGTGAGTTTGGAGAAAAAAGTTGGGATGCTATTCATATATAATGAAGTTTCAGGTGTCCATGAAGTGCTTCAGAGTGACCGCTGTGAAATCCAAAGTGGCTGCTGATTACTTAAGATGTAAAATAACTGCTATTAGGGCACCCATTGAGAGTGGATCTTATTTATCTTAAATTATGCTAAATACAGACATGGCTCTTTCATCTATGATATCAAGAAATAAGAAGGATGGGATGTCTTAGAAAGATAATATTGTCATTTTTAAGATCCATTGATTGCTGTTTCACTTGTTTCCGTGTAAATATTAAAAAAAATCTTAAGTGTTAATTTGAAGTTAAAAAGTATGGTAAATGTGTGCAGTATGAGAAGTGATCAAGTTTTAACTACACATAGAGAGGAAGTAAAGGTGTCATACTGTTTACCTTTCAGGCACCTTAACTTGTAAGTATACTAGTTTATGAGTATAATATCTTCTAAAGCACAGTGAAAGAATTGAGATGTTTTATGTTGTGTAACGTAATGTTAGTGACCTGAGGATACTAACAGCCCTTACTAGCCCTAAAAAGCTTCCCCAGGCTCCTGCTCATGGGAGTCAGTCCCGCTTCAGCTTGTAGCAGGGCCAGCGGTCCCTGCCCCAGTGATGTGTGGATCTCCAGCTCTGTGACAGAGCTCCCCTGCCTGGACACTGGTCCTGCTGAGCTGGTATGATCTTTGGGCTGATATCCTTGCCTGGGCATGAGCCTATTTCCATACCTGTGGCCCTGCCAGACCTTGATGAGGCTGTCTGACACCTGGTGGGTGCCCTCACCAGGCCTGATCCTGACCTGTGGGCTAACATTGTGATCTGGCTTTTGGATCTTCCTGACACCACAAACTTAGCTGGTGATCTGTACTGCTGCTTGAATTTGGCCATTGTCTCTGGGCCTGCTCTGCTTGCCTTGCAAAAGTACTGTGTGCAGGTCCCTACCTGGTGACAGCCTTGCCTTGCCAGCCCTCACCTATGGTCCCTGGTGCTCTGTCCATCAAAAAACGAGTGGATTTGATATTGTTTGAGAGACCTCAGTACAATGAGGTGTTCAGCGTTGGATCTGGGTGCTGTAATGGAATTTTCAGGGCTTAAACTTGAAGGAAAAATGAGCATCCTAGAGAGCTTAAGAGTGATTTGGTTGATGGACAGCAGTCTACCAATTATGGTGTATATTCTCTACTAGCTACAATGACAAAGGCTTCAATAGAGTCCAAAGGAGAAGTCTTCCAAGTCCTTTCTCTGCTCCCATCACCAGACCATCCCTTCTGCTATTTTCTTAACATCGTGCTCCAACTTTTATGAAAAAGATGAAATGGTCAGCTGAATTGTTCAAGTGCCATTTAATAGCATTACTTTTATGTTATGCTATAAACAGTGATATGCTATTCATGTTATATAGTATCTTGTATAAATGGCAGTTACTGAAGTGTTACAATGTATAAAACTGTAAAAGCAGTATCAAATTCTGCCTTGTAGCACCTTGCCATTTGTAAATCATCTTAAGTGCTTATTCAATCTTCCTTTTCTATCTCAGTGTAAAGTACGTGACAGCTTCATAATATGCCCGTATCTCAGGTTCTGCCACCTCTGAGAGAAGCTGTGCAGTTTTTGAGGTGCGTTAGTTCAAAAAAAATTTCAGAACAGGGAGGATCAAGGTGTAGGATAATTTTTGTTTTCTTACTGAAAACTTCTTTGTGACTGAATTTACAGTCACGCTGAGTGAACTTCCCTCTTTATCTCTCACTCAGCATCTACATATTGTGAATTACGCCTGAATACCAGTGTTATTTAATGTGGCCAGAAAAAAAAAAAAAAAATGATAGCCCATTATCACTTTATATCCAGAGATCATTTTCAGAGTTCAAGGCTATTCTTTTAACCGTGCCACAGAAATTACACAGGCACTACTAGTTTTTACAACCCCCTTAGGCAATACTGAAACTATAAACACAATGGGAATAAAGTCTCACCATGTCTCTCTAGTAGCACCAAAGACAGTTACTAGAATTGGTGCTGACACAGCGTTCAGCTTGTATTAAAGGTTTAACATAGAACACAAAACCTCCTGGCTGCTTGTTTACAAGCTGTTAGATTGCTGGTAGAGGATGTGTGTAAGTACTGTCTCAAAATACATACCAGCAAGGTGTCTAATAGTACCACGAAACAGCATGTGTAGTGAAACACATTGTTGAGTTCCGGTCAGGGATCTGGGCAAATAACACTGGGAAAATCCAGATGTGCATGTATGTACATAAATCTTGACTATACAGTAAAGAAGCAATATGAAACAGTTAAATGTATGTAGAAGTAGTGCAAAAATGTGTTATATTTGTGTCTATGTATGCAGACATGTATAGACGTATGTGTGTTTATGTGGACATTGCTTGTGTTTTATGAAACCTGTGTACACAGTTTGTATCTCATATATAATTTTACATTCTCAGTTAATTGATGTAAGGCAGGAAAAGTGACTGCAGTGAGAAATTACAGTGATCTGATGAAAGGGTATGAGAATCAGGCCCTGACAGAACAGGTGCAGTTGCACATTAGAACATATCTCTCTTATTAATTATCTGTAATAATTCTGTTACTTTGTTACAAGTGAAAGGTATTCAGTGATATTTAAGAATTATGAAGACTTCAAAATTGCAAATATTTCCTCTTGTCTATTAAATATTCAGCAAAATTAGTCACTCAAGCAAAGATATTACAGGGAAAGCAATTCAGACACTCACAGGAAGACAATTTATGGAAAATTTGTCAATTAACTTTGAGTGCTTTAATAATTAATGATTGATTCTTATTTTTACACTTTCCTGAATGAATATTTCTTGATTTCAGCCCTGTGTAAAACTTCTACTGACATACGTCTTGTTATTTTAAATTCCTTTGTTTGGTGATGATTTTGTCTTTGTCATCAGTTTCTGTTACTTGACTTACTTGAGCATTCAAGTAGTAGGTTTCTTCCCACTGCTTTTTGGTGGTGGTGGGTTTTTGTTTTTTGCTTTTTTAAATTATTATATTTTAAATCAATTTCTATTGTTTTTTTTTTATAAAACATTATTTCTGTTAGCTATAAAAGTGAGTTTTTATTCCTCGTTATTCCCTTTATTTTATAATCTGAAACCTTAATTCCGTGTATTTGTCAGTTCAGGTTTTGGCCATAAGATAAATAATTGTCATCTTGCCAGCTGTACCAGAAAATTGTTGCCAGACTGAATTATTAGAAAATTGAAGGTCAGTGAGGTTCATTCTTTATATTATAGTGCATACTGATTGGTGATCCCTGAGCCTCCAACAACTTGCTTCAGTGGAGTTCATTCAGTTTTTACATGAACGTTGACCCGGTTTGCATGTACAAGTGTAGGGTTTTTTCAAAGACTAGAGGAATGCAGGTCCCAGCAGAGACCATACCAGCTCATACTGTAGCTCCCCAGAACCAGAAAGTGGAGGCTACAGTTTTTATACAGCCAGGGGAGAGAATTTCTGACAATCTCATACGTCACAGTACTGAAAGTAGCTTGAGTATCATAGCTTTCACTTGAGACAGGCCATATTTCAGAGTCAGCCTTCTCTGTAATTTAGCATATTTATTAGCCATCTTACCCATTCGGAGGATTGAATTGGACCTATTTAAAGTATTATTTCTGTGTGACTGCTGTCAGTGTTTATTAAGCCTCACTGCAGAGACAGAGCAGGGCTGGGAAATCAGCCTCACTAGTGACAGAGTCTGCATTAAGTAACCAGAGCTGGTAGTGAGCTTCATACTGTATTTTTTTCATTTAGATGTTGGTAGCTTGGTTTTAGTTTTAAATGCAGTTGAACTATTTTAATGATCTCTAAAAATCACATCATTGTAGCTACTGGAAATTGAATTCTGAAGCACAATTGCATCTTTTTTACAATGTTGACCTAATCTGAATCTCTTACTTCCAGCGTGACTTCAAACTCTTCCCTCTGAGAGCTTTTAGAATCAGTCCACATTGACAGAAAGATGGTAAGGACAATTACAAGGAGAATCTGAAAATTTTCTCAAAAATGTTTTTCTAGTCATCTTTACTGTAATCACAGGCATTTGCTCTAGGAAACACAACAGTGTTCTGCCTTCAGGGCTTCGGACTCAGGAGAAACACGAGTAACAAAATCGATTCATGAGATTTTATTTTAACCTCAGTATGCTAACACTGATTTTCTGCTTTTGCTGCATCCTGAGACTGTTCCCTTGAGCCAAAGTTGTTTGGTTTCATCCTTCAGTGGCTAACTCTTAGCTGGTCCTGTGAAAATGCTACACTGTAGCGGTAATGGAATGGCTTTTATGTCCTAAAAATCTCCCTGCTCAAGTTGCGTCATCCCTTCTCAATTGATTCAGTTGCAGACATGGAGGGACAGCAGTCTTGAATTTCAAGATTTTTTTTCTGTTGAGTTCATTTTGTTGTTAAAAATTTCATTCCAATCTTATAACTTTAAATTTCCAGTGATGTTCTTTAAATTTGTGTCAATCTCATCTGTTTTCTTCTGAAGTTTGAGTTGTCTCATGGTAACTATAGTTCAGGAAAACCCCTGACTTTCTTAAACTCTCCAAATGTCTTAAATTAAAAAATTTACACCAGAAATCTGATAAGAACAAATCCTTTGTGAAAGCTCAGATACTTTAAATCAGATTGGAAACGATGAGAGTACACCATGTTTTGTATGTTTAATTGTCTCCAGACTTGCAGTAAATGGATTTGTGTACTGTGCTTACTGGTTGATGTCTTACTGCCTTAGTGAGAGGCACGATGGTTACTTCACAGCCAAAGGAGAGAGTGCTACAGTAGGGGCAGATGAGACAGATGTGCTGAATATACAGACAGTTGTACAGGTCTGAGTGTGGTAAATTAAGTTCTGTGTGATGGCTGAGTATGAGTTGGTCTCACATTGTTGTTTTTGAGGTATTTGATGCCTTGAATACTCATTCTCCTGAAAAAGATGTGTTCTGTGAATGATCAGTTCTGCCCATGAAGTAGAAACAGTCAATTATAATTCCTGGGGAAGCTAAGAGAACAAGAAAGATTAAGTGACTTCCTCAGGGGCACAAAATTAGTTCTAGTTGTAGGAATAGAAATAGGTCTTAGTCTTACATGTTAAACCTTAGTTATATTCCATCTGTTCTGAATAGAGAACCCTGGAAAGTCATGTCAATGAGAATTCAAATGGTAAAGAAAGCATCATCAGTTGCCATATAAGATCGAAAATCAGAGGTTTTATTGCTAGTGTGGGTGTCTAGGAGTAAAGGAAAACACCTGTTTTCTATCATAAGGGAAGTTTTAAAATCAGACAGTTTTTAAAAAAAAAAAGCTTTTGATTTTCCCATGTTTTGGATGCATGCTGGGATCACAGTAAGAGAACTGAAGTAGGGTTAAGTTTGGTGATTACAGAAAGCTATTTATTTATTGAAGATAGGTCTGGAAGAATGTTGCTCAGTTTGCCCAACTTCAGTGTTACAGAGTAGATAAGCCTGCATCATCCCAAGGTCATTTATAAACAACAGTCTGATTTATTCTTAAAGGTAGCTAGCAAAAGAAATTTCACGTCAATACTGGTAAGCTCTTAATTTCGGTGCTTCATTTCTGTTACAGTTGGAAAGCTTCCCTAAATATTATTTAACACAGGGTAAACCTATTCATAATCACAATCACGCTGACAGGATTTTTTTTGCACCTTTATCTGAAATCAGAGACAAAGATCTAAAAGGCTTTTTCAGAACGGAGGAGAGCGGAGCTTTTCAATTTCTGTATGTCAGTTAAATTTCATGCAGATTCACTGACCAAAACTATCCTTCTTACACTTTAATTAAATAACCTTTGAGAATGAAGAACCACAGGGGACAAGGTCATAGTGAAAATTGTAATTATGTTCTAGAGCTATTGATTTTATGCTAATGATTTTAAGTTATGCATATAGATGTGTATCTGATAATCTTACCTACAATGGCAGGTGGTGTTTCAAACTTCCTATGTGACTTGGGATGGGGCTTGTTTAGACAGACTTCAGCATGTCTATATAATTTATTGCAAAGGGTTGGTATGTGTAGGAGAGGGAGCTCAATATCAGGTTGAAGGAAAATTTTTTTGACTTTTTGTTAGGGGACTGCAAAGAACTGAGGCAAATGGAGAGGAGGAGGCAGTATGAAAAGCAAGACATAACCATATCTCTGCACTCCCAGTGCCACAGGTTTTTAAAATCAAGATTCTGATGTATGAAGCAGTTTCTCCTGGGAAACTCCCAGTACACAAAGATCATCACTGAGATATCTTGTATTCAGGATTTCTTTCTTATTTGTATATATTCTAAAGGCTTTTTTATGGACAACTGTTTTTTTTTTTTTTTTTTTAATTTAGAGTCATAGAATCACTTGGGTTGGAAGGTACGTTAAAGGTCATCAGTTCTGATGTCGTGGACAGGATTGCCATCCACTTCATCAGACTGCCCAGGGCCTCATCCAATCTGGCATTCAACGCCTCCAGGGGTGGGGCATCTACTGCGTCTCTGGACAAAATGTTCTGTTGCCTCACCACTCTCTGAGTAAAAGATTCTCTCCCAGTATCCAATCTAAATCCACCCTGTTTTACTTCAAAATTCTTCTTCCTCGTCCTACCACTATCGGACAGTGTAAAAAGGCAGTCTCCTTCCCGTTTATTAGCTCCCTTTAAGTACTGGAAGGCTGCAGCGAAAGGCTTCAGAGCCTTTTCTTTTCCAAACTGAAAGATCCCAGCTCCCTAAACCTTTCTTTGTGGGAGAGGTGCTCCAGTCCTGTAATCATCTTCGTGGCCCTCCTCTGGACCCACACCAACAGCTCAATGTCTTTTCTGTGCTGGAATTTCCCTGGCCTGGACATAGTAAACTAGATGGTTCCTCACAAGGTCAGAGTAGAGGGAGATAGTTACCTCCTTCACCCTGCTGGCTGCTCCTCTTTTGATCCAGCCCAGGAAACATTTGCCCTTCCAGGCTGCAAACTCACACTGTTGGCTCACATCAAGCTTTTAGTCCACCAGAATCTCAAGATCCATCTCCACTGGGCTGCTCTCAATGAATTCTTTTCCAAGTCTTTAAACATCTGGGATTGCCTCAAACCCAAATGCAGTACCTTGCACTTTGCCTTTGGATGGTATCCAAGTCCCTTTGGCAAGAATAAGTTTGTTCTAATTCTGTGTGTTGTGAATGTCTTGATTTTGTGACTCACGAAGTCTTTCCAACTATCTGTAGTTCAGATGAGCACCTATATTTTTACTGTGAATAATTTTAAAGCACTTTTGTTCATTGATGAAACTTATAAGTCAGGGTATTCTGGTCTGGAGAAGCAAATCTTTTTCCAGAAAATCTCCAAGAGATTGTATTGTATTAAGTTTGTGCATGTCACAGATGGCAGCCAGAATGTGGCTGAATCATGTACACTGATATTGTTTTACTGTATCTTATTGTTTAGATAATAGTAGATAAGGTGAGATCTTCCATAAGATTGTATTTTTTTAATAAAAAAACTCCAACTCGAAGTCCAAAGGATTTTAATCAACAACTTGCACCAAGACATTATAGAATTAACAGTCCACCGATATCAGTAACAGTAGTTAATTATAGAATATCTTGCCGTGCTCAAAGGCACACATCAGAATTTGCACTACATTCATTACAAGTCTGTTGATCGCTTTTTAGTGAAGAGGGATGTTTGTGGTCCATATACATCTGGTCTTGTTTTGCTTTGAGCATATCTATCACCTTTGTGTCCCTTGACATGTAGCTTTTATTCTGAATCCAGAAAATGCTTGTTCTTACCATGTTTACAGTAAACACTGACTTCCGTAGGAGTGCTCAAAAGTATCAGCTTGACCAATGGAGTGAAACTTTCTTGAGTTTTGATTTTCTCTGGATCACGAATAGAGCAAACTGACAAGCAGTAGACAAGAAGAAATTTTCTCCAGTTACTGCCCATGCTGCGCCTATTGGAAAGACTAATACAGCCTTCAGTCACTTTATCTGTCAATCTCACACTCCCCACTGGTTCACAAATCAAAAGAAGTTAAAGATGCAGTTAAAAAAGAAAACGTCTTGGAAAATAATGGAGATAGGAGGGGAAAAAATGTACTTTAAATGATGAGAGGAGTTCAAAAATACTGATTACCTACATGCCAGGTTCTCACTCAACAGATGGTCTTTACCTACAAACAATATAGCTGAAAATGTTTGCTATTGGTTAAAAGCTTGACTTGCTTTTCCTTCTCACACTGCCTACATTTCAGTGTCTTGTCTCTCTCTCCCTTACAGCTTGACACTGTTTAATGTCTCCTCTGCCATTCTCACTAATCATTTCCTCTAATTATTAATGGCATCAGGTCTCCCTGGGCTTTACCCTGTGTGATCAACCACTTTTAGTTGGAACTGAAGCAACCGCAAGAATGACAAACAGCAGTCTGTTGTCAAGCATCAGACTCAGAGGTGTGTACATACATATATTTTTTATTTTAATCTGTTTGGTTTTTTTGGTTTGTTTGTTTATTCAGTAAAATTATTACAGTAAAATTTCTAGTTTGGGAAACACTTTAGAGAGGTAATTAATCTGTTCTGATATAATCTGCCTCTAGAATGACAAATCTTTAAACTCATGATGAGAGATCCAACAACCTGTATAATTATTCTATACACACCTTACAAAATTCTTACAGTAACTTATTTACATGAATAATACAGCTGCAGTGTTTCTGTGAATGTCTTGATCAAAGAGTGAAAAAGTTGTGAAAATAACTGTAAACAATCTTGAGTCTTTCCTGTACTTTTCTGTTATTACCTGACTAGATTGCTACTAGTCTTTGTATGTATGGTATCTGTTAGAACCACTGGAGATAATGTTGGGAGACCACTTTATATGTATAATTGATATTAGTTCTCACAGAAATTTACAGTGTCTAGTATATGTGACATGGCTATTATTCAGTTGTTAAAACTGCATAGCAATATCATAGTTTCTGTCAAGGAGAAAAAAAAAACTTGTGTAAAATTCAAAATGTGGAGTAAAATCACTGTAGTTTTATTTTTTGTAGTAGACCTGCACTAATAAATGTACGTGCAGTAAGACACGTGGAAAAGAAAAAGGTCGTGATCTTTAGGAAGAAGGAGTGGCTAGGTTATTTCTCTGTAAGCTTGCATCTGAGGCAGAGCAGCGTCAACCCTATAGGGATTAATTTAGTACTTGGGGAAGGAGTAGGCATATAAATCTAAATGATAGATCCTTCCTTCCTCTTGCATCTGATGGATTTACTTGAAAGCAAAGTGAGCATATATAACATTATTCTTGTGTTATAAGAGTTGGCTTCTCTTTCTGCTCCACAAGTGGGAATCCTACAAGTTTATTCCCTCACATAGAGTCACACAAACACAAACTTATTTATTTTGACAGTGAAGAGGCTCAGATAGTTTCTAGTTATTGTGTCATATATACTTCTATAGTGTGTTATTTTCCAAGGTCAGATCTGAAGTCCTGTCACCACTGAAATTCTGTCAGTCCCTTTATTTTATGGAAATTTATCTTTGCTCTACCCTTTTGCTTCACTGTTCAGAAACAGCTCATGTGGCAGTGAATGCTGACAACGAAGTCAAGAACAGTAGTCAAGTTGTAGAGGGAATGCAGAACCAGAAATAACAAACAAGGTTACAGGCTGTGGTTGACGTACAGTAAGATGCCTTCTGGTTATGGGCAGAAGGTTCCAAAAGGCCGTGTGAGAATTCTTTGCTTGTGTGCTTTGAGAGAAAAATGTGCCTCTTTGTCTAAACAATGTCTTCTTGAAGCTCTAATTCTGAGTTCATAATTCTTAACAAACACACAACAACCCAGTGCCACAAAAAAACCCACTCCAATTTATTTCCGAATTCAGTCCCACCTTTTAAGTGGGGGGGAGGGGAAGAGGGGAGTTTTTTTTTTTTTTTGTAAAGCTCTTAAAAAAAGAAATAGTAAAAGCTATAGCTCTTGGACGGCCAATCAATAACCTCACATAGAAACTGTGTTAATTTATCATTCTCTTGCAAAGAATACTGTAAATGAGATCAAATAGTTATGTACTTTCCAAACATAATCTGCAGTGCTTCATTTTTTTTTTTTACTATTACAAAGGCATTTACCGAGGAAACAGTCTATGTCAGATAGGAGCCAATCATAATTCTACTGTTATTATATCCTAAAGTCAGATGATGTTTTGGTGAAAGGGTATTAAATTGCATCAGGTGAAGCCAGTAGAGCATTTGCGTTTATGTTCTTGAATACCCAGTAAACCTCGAAGTCACTGATGCTATCCAAAATCTTTTTGTACATCAGGTGATATTAACTTCTTTCTTGGTAAAGTAATGTATGCCAGACGCTATACCCACAGGGCATTACAGCTGTAACTTTTTACACATGAAGTGTGACTCTTCGCTTCTTCCTTAAGGGACACAAGATGACAAGCTTAGAGACTCTCTTAGCTCTAAGCTCTTCCTTGCTGAACAGCATGAAACAGGCAGAATTATTGAAGGCTTCACATTTGTATCAACTTTCAGACTTCACTTTCATAAGAGTGTCAGTTTTGGTAGCAGTGGTTATGAAAATGCATGAAAAAGCTAGTTTATTTCATATAAACTTTTTAAAAGATCTCTGACAGCAGCATTAGCTGTTTGAATGAATTTGAATATACTAGCAGAGTCAGAGTCGTTAGCTGGAAGAATATGACATAGCACAGAAACGTTGATTGCTACATCTGTCCCTCTCTAAAAATTGCCAATATATTCTAATAAAATACAGTGTATTTACTTACTTTTAAATATTCAAGGCAGGGCATTGATTTAGCTAAAAAAAATTGTCAGCACGCTAATACACATGAATAATTAAAAGCTCTTTCATGAGATGTAGCCACCAAAACTGTGGCCAATGTTAAAAAAATAAATAAATGAAGATTTGGACTATTGCTTACAAAATCCATTATAAATTGAAATGCCTCTTATTTTCTCAAACCAAAAATAGATTTCAAATAGGGAGAGTTTTGGTTTGTTTAAACGTCTTAATTCACTTTAAATCAAATTTCAGAAGTCTTACAAGCTAATCAGAAAGCTGGAGTTTATTTGGCCTGCTGCCAGTTCAGTGACTCGCTGGGTTTCTGCTTTGCTCATTCTGGCATGCTGTAACCATGTAACATGTTTATATTGTCTGTATCTTTTCTCAGCCTCTTAAAAACATTTTGTTTCAAGAAAAAGGAAACTTCATTAACACTTTTAAAAATGCATCTGAACTTGTACTGTTAAAATCAGTATTTCATAAGTAAAGACAACTGGAACTGCTGCTTCTGCTGTACCTAAAATTATTTCTTTGCACATTTGCCACAGATTTTCCAGTCAGAATGATCAAAACCCGAGTGCTTCAGCTGAGATCCAAAAGAGAAATTGACTGTAACATAGAATAGATAATTTATGCTTTTCCTGCAGCTAATTTTTGGGAAGATATTATGCACGTTTTCTTTAAAGAAGAAATTCTCAATGGACATGTCTGAAATACTCCAACGCTTTATGGAACATTAACCTTTTACACTCTTGCAGGCACTGTCAAAGATTTGCTGATATGAGTTAGTTAGAAACATGCCTTTAGCACACAGATTATTGGCTTGATCAAAATGAAGAGACTTTGTGTATTTACAAGTTGATCAGATGCTAAGTACTTGCTTACCCCATTTACTTACTGTTTTACAGGCTTGGGACTGAGTGTTTATGTATTGTGAACAGTGTTGTTTTAACTTATCTGCAGAAAGACCAAAGCAAAAATCCCTTTTTCTTATATTCTCTTTTTCTGACTCTGTTCCACCTTCATGTTGAGAAGTGATACCATATTTATTAATTCCAACGTTTATAGGGTATTTTTTGAAAAATAGTGCCATGGTTGGAATTTGCAAAGAACAATGCGCAAATCTCAAACATTATTTTGTTTAGATATGTTAGGATCCTTAACAAACTGAGAAAATTCCCTGAAATTTAATGCCTGTGTAAGATCTGTATGGGTCAACAACTACTATCTATTCATCTACCAACATAGTCACTTTACTGTAGGAGGCTATCAGGTTACTTAAGCATGATATTGCCTTCATAAATCCATACTCACTGCTCACAGTTACCTTCTTGTCCTTCATATATTTGACACAGGAGATTAATGAATCTCCAAAAGGATTTTCTTCATCTCTTTCCCAGGGTTTGAGCTGATGCTGACTGGCCTGTAGCTCAATGGATCTTTCTTTCTGCCTTTCCTGAATATAGTGATACTTGCTCCCTTCTAGTTTACAGGAACCTCTGCCAATCACCATGATCATTCAAAGATAATCAGTCCTGCAGTAACATCAGCCAGCTCCCTCAGTACTTGTGGGTGCAACCCATCAGGCTCTGTGTGTAAGTCTAGTTACTTTAAGTGCTTCCTAAATTCATTCTCTTTCCACTGAGGGTAATCAGTAAGTCTTTGTTCCCAGCTTTCCCTCTGATTTCTGGGACATGGCACTCTGGAAGGACAGTTTTACTGGTAAGGAATTAGACAAGGCATCTAGTACCTCTTTGCCTTCTCCATGTCACTGGTTCCTCTCTCCCAGTTCAGCAGCAGACCTACATTTTTCCTAGTCTTCCTTACACTGTTTTTACTGCTGGGCAGTAGGAAACCAGATGAGGATTAACAAAAGCAAGTGTAGAGTCTTGCATCTGGGAAGCAATAAATGCAAGTATTAGTACAGGTTGTGGCATGACCTTCTGGAGAGGAGCTCTGTGGAGAAGGACCTGGGGGTCCTGGTGGATGGCAGGTTGGCCATGAGCCAGCAGTGTGCCCTGGTGGCCAAGAAGGCTAGTGGGATCCTGGGGTGCATTAAAAGGAGTTCAGCCAGCAGGTCAAGCTATGTGACCCCCCCCTTCTACTGAGCCCTGGAAAAAGGACTTCCTAGAAAAAGGATTCAGTGGAGGGGCACAGAGATGATAAAGGACCTGGAACATCTCTCTTATGAGGAAAAGCTGAGTGACCTGGGTCTGTTCAGACTTAAGTAAAAAAGACTTGAGAGGTGATCTTATTAATGCTTATAAATATCTTAAGTGTGGGAGTCAAAGGGATATGGTCTACCTCTTTTCAGCAGCCTGTGGGAACAGGACAAGGGGGAGTGGCCATAAACTTGGGCACAGGAAGTTCTGCATGTGAAGGAATTTCTTCACAGTGAGGGTGATGGAGCACTGGAACAGGCTGCCCAGGGAGAGGTTGTAGATTCCTCTTCTCTGGAGATATTCAAGACCTGCCTGGATGCCTACCTGTACAGCCTGCTGTTGGGAGCCTGCTTTGCAGGGGGATTGGACTCGAGGCTCTCTAGAAGTCCCTTCCAACCCCTACAATCTTGTGATTCTGTGATTCATGTGCTTGTGGAATTATTTCATACTACCTTTGACACCACTTGCCAAATGCAACTCCAGGTTCACATTATATAACCTTATCCCGGCAAGATGGGGCAGCAGTGTATTTTTCTTTTGGGTTACCTGCTCCTATTTGTACTTGTACTTTCCTTCCAAGCAGACCTCTGAAGAGGTTAAAATATTCTCTCCTGAAAGCTAGATCTCTGATCCTGCTTGTTGAGCTCTCCCTTTCTTTTAGAATCATGAACTCTACCATCTCATGGTCACTGCAGCCAAAGCGGACTCTGGCTTTAATGAGCCTAACCAGTTTTTCATTAGAATCAGGTTGAGCAGAGGGTTGTTCTTTGTTTCTGCTTCTTGTTCTTCAGTTATGCTTGCTGTGAGGTTGCCAACAATGCATTCAAGAGTTTTCCTAGATTGGCTGAGCCCTTCTGTATTGTCCTTCCAGCAGACATCAGTGTGAATTAAGTCCCCTGTGATGAGCAGAGCCTATTTGAAGAATGCTTCATCTATGCCTTCCTGATTAGGAGATCTGTGGCAGCTATCAGTGGCAGCTGAACCCATGTTGGTCTGCCTGCTAATCTTAACCAATAAATTTATTATGAAGTATATTCACTTAACCAATGAATTTACTATTTTACACATCAAAATGTCCAGGTTTCTAGAGAATCTAGTTTTAGATTTCTTCCTACTTGATACTCCAATAGTTTTGTTCATGAATGTGATAGCTGGCAGAACATTAATCTCTCACTCTAATAGGCTTGTATAAATTACATGGGTCAACAGGCTGATACAACCTGACTGAGATGGTCAAACCTTTGTAGTGCTACTGATACTCTCCTGAAACATGCTGATCATCACCTGTTTGAAAATAGAGGCAGGTGTAGCAAAGAATTTCAGTTGCAGTGTTTTCATAACAAGTTTGTTCTCTCTAGAGCATTCTTAGACACAGTCTGCATTTTTTTTTTATTTTTTATTTTTCCAAGTCCACAGCTGCACTTCAGTTGCTTAACTGAATTGTTTGGGAAGTTCAGTGGACTTTTGTTTAATGTCTACCAGGAAAAATATTCTTAATGTATCTTTCCTTGCCTGGCACGAGAAGCTATTTTGGTTGAAGAAATAATGCCATGTTTAGAATCTTAAGACTTGTAAATGAGGAATGGAGCATTAGTATTTTACTGCAAATGAACGGAGGTGAAATTTTAGTTTAATTTTCAGTTAAAAGTGACTTGTTAGCACATTGTCCATCACTCACTAATTTTCCAAATTAGAAGCAGAGTTTGAAGTAGAGCCAGATTGGCTCATCTTCAAGCTGAATTTGCATGTCTGAGAGAAATACTAGTGTTCATTTCCAGCCACTGGGGGTAAAGTAGGCAGAGCTGCGGTGATCCCATATATTCTTCAGAATTTAGAGTAAAACTGGTATAGAAAATATTGTAAAAACTGAATATGATTATAAATTAGAAACTCATCCTGTGAAAATTAGAGAAATCATAGAAAAGAGAGATGGCATGCACCTCGAAAGTCCTTGTATTTCCTAATTGTCAGAAAGCTGTGCCTTTATCGTTGTTGTCATTCTTTGACTTGTTCTTTTAAATTGCCAGTAGTCTTCAAGGAGACTAAAATAGCATTCGCTGTCCTTAGATGTTGAAATGTCTAGCATTTTAGTAGTCTCTTGTTTTTACTGTCGGTTTGTGTAGTTTTCTTGTCCTGTCTGATAGGTTCACACTCAATTTCTCACAAAATTCAGCTGCCTGATCTCTGATCATTTGAACGGAACTTTGTTTGGTGTGCAAAGCTAGATAGTACTCTAGAAAAAGTACCTTTAAGAATAAAGAGGTTTCAGATCATTACTGCATACCTGTAATATAATGTTTTTGCATATACTTTCTAGTATATGCGTTGATCTCTGCTACAGCAAAGTTGACTCAAATTGTTGGCTCAGATCCCATTTCTGAAACAGTGTAACCCTTAGATTGTTTTCTATGAAATTGCTGCTCTCCTAGTCACTCTGCTATGGCAGTAATTGCCATATGCTATAGAACGTGTTGTACTTTACTGTTTTCAGAATAGCATTGCCAGGATGCAGAAGGAACATGATCTATTTTGCCCTTCAGCGATATTAGCATTTGGTGATTGACAGTTATGCTAGGAAGAAACATTATCCTTATGATAACTGATCAACATTTGACTTCTAAATCTTGTTGCTGATCCTTTTCTTGAAATTTCATTTGGCACTCAAAAACAAAATTAAAAAAAACCAACCACACTGGTAGTTAACTAGGTTCTTTTGTACAAGTTGTACTTTAATTGTGGCTTTATTTTTTTTCTGTACAAAAATAGGGAAATCACAGAATATAAAGAAAACCTTTACTGTCTATGCAGGAGTACTATATGATTTGCAGAAATTTGAAACTAATACTTTAAAAGCAATTTTAAGTGAAGATGTTGAGATTTCAAGTTGCTAGCATAAAAAATGAAATAATAGATATCTTCTATATGCACAGATGATAGGAGTACATGAGGCAGCACAAAATACCTTTGTCTCACCCAACTTGGGAAAAAAGGTAATTGTAGAAATACTTTTTTCAGCGTTGCATACTGTCAGTGTGAGAGATCTTTTCTGTGGTGTGACTCCTTCTTTTCTCATCAGTTACGTTTTCATATGGTAGCAATAAGCATGGAACTAGAAGGAATATCTTTTGACTAGATATTGAGTGCATCCAACTTTGTAGCCGCTCTCTTGTAAACAATGGGCTTCAAGTTATATGCTGATCTGAATTTCCTTCAATGTCTTGCCAAATGAATAGCACATTTCTTCACCATTTCCTCGTCAGGCATCTGGCACTCTCTGTATCAAGCATTCAAAAACTGGAATATCAACTTAAAATTATATTGACTTTGAAAAATAATTTTTTTTCCTTCTTTATGCAAATTTCTTTGTATCTTGGACAGAAAACTGGGAGACTTATTTGATCTTTTTATTGCAGAGCATGAGTCTTAAAGACAGACTTTAATTATTGTAAGATTTCTGATATGAATATGAGATTTGTCAACACTCATGCCTGTCTTTGCTGCAACCTATCACTACTGCTGCTCATCTTGGCATCTTTTTTATGTTATCATCTTCCTAACATTCCTGAACTTAAAAGCAGTGGTAATTTTCTAAGTATACAAGTTTCGTGATTCTTTCCTTGATTTTTTGAAGCAGCTTACTGGAAATGACAAGTCACTGACAGAGAAAACACTTGTTAAGCTGAAACTGTTCTCTTGTATGCTATAAAATTTTCCTTGTGGCTGAGTCTAGGCACCATTTTTTGGATCTTTCTTTGTGAGCCATGTGATTAAGATGGGGACTGAGTCAAAGGCAGCAGCAGTGCAGAGGCCGTTACTAGCTGCGCCCTGTTAAAATGACAAATAATGTACTGCTTTAACAGACCTTTTCTGTCTTCTCTGAGGCCACTGCGGAAAAGACGTCGGATATGTAGAATTAGCCTAGTGTACTATATGTAGTATGAACAAGTGTGAATAGTGTTAATAAATGGGAGATAAATGAGGGATGAATTAGCCTAAACTAAAATGGAAGTTGGAGTAGCCAAAACAGCACCAAACTGATTTGGAAAATTAAGGTAAATTTTCTCTTTTTGTGTTGGGTTAATTTGTGTTGGGTTAACTTCCCTTGGCTGCCAGACAACACCCGAGATGATCTCTCATTCTCCTTCCTCAATTGGAGGGCATGGGGAGGAAATTAAAGGACAAAGCTCATGGGTCAAGGTAAAGAAAGGAAGATTGCTTACCAGTTACAGTCAACAGACAAAACAGATTTCACTTTAGGAAAACTATTTTAATTTATTACAGATTAGAAGTAGAGTAGGATAGTGGGGAGTGAAGACAAAACTAAAAATACCTTTCTCCTTTTTCTCCTGTTCTCCATTCTTCCTAGGCTCAACTTCCGTTCTTTATTCCTGGCGCTTCTTCCCCATCTCAAGCATCACAGAGGAATTGAGGAATGGGTGTTGTGCTTGCTCAGTTCATAATATTTTGCCTCTGCTGCTTCCTTCCTTTTTCCTCCTCACACTCCTACTGTAGCCTGAGGTTGCTCCCAGGGAATACAGTCTGTCACAAACTGCTGTAGTATGGGTCCCCTATGGGCTGCAGTTTCTTCTAAGAGCCTGCTCCTGTGTGTGCTCTCAACTGGCTGCAGTTTTGTTTGGGACATGTTGAATTGCTGCAGTGCATTCCTCAGTGGAATGCAGTGTTGAAATCTGCTCTGATGCACTTCTCCATGGACAACATGGGGACAGCCTGCTTCACCATGATGGTGTTCTTCACAGATTGCAGGGGAATCTGCTCCGGTGCCTGATGTACCTTCTCCTGCTCCTTTGTCTCTGGCCCTGATTGTCTGCAGGATTGCTTCGCTCATTTTTTCTTGCTCCTCTCTCCCAGCTGCTTCTGCACAGCATAATTTATCCTTTCTTAAATATGTTATCAAAGAGGCACAACTTTTCTGCTTATTAAGATATTTATAGAAATAGGAAGAAGGGCATGCCCATATGTTAACTAAGAATAAGAGGCTTCTTTTATGGCAGTGGCATAGGGACTAAAAAGGAACACAACTTACTTATTTTCCTAAAACTCTGTACGTACTGTTATGGCACTTGAATCTTTTTGATAAAATACATCTCAGACTTTATTGCTATTTGTATTCTGTTCTAAAGAACCATTTGAAGTAAAATAAAAAATAAAAACATAATTACAAAAATAAAAAGAAGTTAATTGCTACAGGCAAAAATCTTATAAGACTTTCCATTTCAGATGTGAAGAATGAAAGCATTAAAAGAAAGCATTCAAATTAATATTATTATTTTTTTTGTATAATTGAACCTTTTTTATCTCTTTTTACATCGAAGCAAGAGAAAAATCAAACAATAATGGATTATTTATTTCTTCTGCTTGTAATATACAATCCATGTATTCCACTGTAAGGGCTAAGGAAGCAGATGTGGTGGATTCCATACCTTTTTTTTATATAGCTCTGTAGCAGTAGGCAACAAACAGTGCTGACAGTGTAGGTCAGGTCCATGAGCCTTGTAAAACTTGCCCTCGAGTGTTGTGAACTAAGTATAGAAAGAACTCACATATTTGATGTGGTTATTTTTAAAGATGCATACACATTCCTGTCATGTGAGCCTTGTCACCTTAGAAAACAGATTAAAAATGTAGAAAGGCAGATTTGCACACAAAAAGTTTCTTTCTTTGCTAGACGTCTTATGAAAAATTATCCTACTTCACTGAAAATGGTCTTGCCTTGCTTAAAATGTATTTTTATGTCAAACAATTCACTGAAACAGACGTGTCTGTGGGGTCAGTTAGGAAATGTAGGACACTGTATGTCCTCCCTAGAGCAGGGGAAAGAGTGGGAAGTTTGGTTCACATGTGCTGCTTGAAGAAGAGATGTCAGCAGGGACTGTCACTCACTTGTCAAGGAAGTTTCTCTTCTCTGCTGCATATTGGCTAATGCTTACTGTTGTATTTTTAAAAGGGTTATTTATGTTAAAGGACGTAAAAGTCACTAGAGTCTCTGCTAACTCATCATCTCTTTCCAGCTTTTTATTTTATGAAAGGATAGGAACTAACAGCTATTATATATCTGTCATAACTGTGTGATACCTGTTTTCCACTTGTGATCTCTATAGATGAAAAAAGTTCCTTTGATTCCTGTGAGAACTGCATTGAGTGCTTAGTATCTCCATTGCCTACAACTGTAGGACTCAGTGTCTCAATTCCAAGTATAGATGGTATCTACAGGCATCTCATTGCAGCTCAAAGGAACAAAAGCAATTTGAATTCACAATGATGCATAAACTCTGGGTGATATGTATGTAAGATAATCACTAAAATGTTTTGGATGCTTTTCCAGTTATTTGTGTCTTTATAGTCTCAGAATGTATTTGCTGTATGGAAAAAGATTTTCTCAAATGTTATGTCCTCTTTTTGTAGATAAGCAGAAATTCCAGCTTTTTCTGTAAATTAGAAAGGATACAGGGAAAGCTAAACTAACTTTTTTAAAGAAGGCTGTGTTGGAGAAAAGAGGCATATCTTTGCCAAGTACTGGAGGACAAGTGTTTCTTAAATTCACTGTGTTCCATATTATGTGAGTTTCACAACTTGATGCAAGATTCCCATCAAGGGAAATTGTGGGTATACAGATCTATAACATCCTTTGTTTCTGAGGAAAAATGATGAAAAGGCATCCTATCAGTACATGCAGAAGTAGATTTTGCCACTCTAAGGACTCAAACAGAAAGGGAGAATTTGCAGTTGTTCAGAGCAGATTGAGTCAATGTGGCTTTCAGTCACAAGTGCCTGAGGCAGGATCCTGCTACACAACAGTGCTCCCTGTCAGCATTCCATAGGAGCTAGAACTGATTTTGCAGTCTTGTTATTTGCCATTCTAAGCATGTGTTTTCAGTTGCTTAATGCCTAAAGCTGTTTTTCCATTAATATCGCATGGTTGTCTAATCATACTGGGAAAACTCAGACTCATAAAAATTCAAGGCACGTTTTTTTGCATAGGTTTAAGTGCCTTTCTATCCCAGACTCTCACTGCATTTGTGTGCATCTTCTACTTTGCTACATGGATTACTGAAAATCTCCAAAAGTGATAGAATTAAATAGTCTTAAAATGCCAGTATAAACACAATGGCAAAAATGCTGAAGAATTCTAACTTATATGTCTTTCTTAAGGTCCTCATGCTCCAGAAACATGGCTTTTGCACTGAGGAACTGTATATTTTACAGTCTTAACATGAAGCAAGGAAAGAATAAGGACATTTGAATCATATTACAGCTTCAGTTCTGTTGTGCACTTCATTAGTGAACTCTGTTTTCTTTGAAGAAAAGAAAAATATTATGCAATTTTTTTTTTTTTATCCTTAACTAATCTCAAGTATTTTAAGGATGCGTACATTACAATAGCCTCCAGATATGAGGGCTGTTAACAAGCTGACATGGAACACTTCTGCTTCTACATTATACAGGTGAAAGTACTGCAGTGGGAGTGCAGGAATATGAATACATTTGGGAGAAATAAATTGCAGAAGATGCTAGTATGACCAAAAAAAATGCTAAAGTGACAGTTAAACCAACCGAGACACCCTGTGAATTTAAGGGTTTTATTATGGTATAGTGAGAAAGTCTTATGCAGTATTATCTGAATTAAATTGTCATGTAAAAAAGAATGTTTAAGAAAGCCCACTTGCACACTGACATTTTGAGATTTTGATGCTGTCTTAATTTGAATTACAGATATATTGTAAATGGACATTTTAAAATGCCCTTCTAATTAGACAAGTAACTGTGAAAATGTCTCGATCCAGCAAAGCAAGTCTACAGCTTTTATGAAATCTAACCTCTCTTCTTTTGTATCTGAAGTGTGTCTGTACTAATATCTACACTGGTTAACAGTAAGGGGTTTTTAGAATAGATTTTATTTTATTTTCAGCAGAAATACCATAGCTACATGATGAGAGGTAAATTCCAAAGTAATTAAAATATACATGCAGAAGTTGAGGAAAGTCTAAGGACTTCATCTGGAACCACTTTCTCTCTGAACTATATGGAACATAAATATTCAGAAAGTTAGGGATTCCAGTCTGCAAATTGATGGGGCATTGGTAACAAACTGATGTAGGAATTCTTTTTTTTTTTTTTTTTTTTTTTCTGTTTAATTGAAGGAAAGATTGTATCTTGTGACTTTCCTTCATAGTCTTGGAGAAATATCCTCAGCATCTCTATTTATAGTAGATATTTATGTCTATCTAGTAATTGCTTCATGCAATCACCAGCAGATTGTGACTTATTTTGCTAAATTTTTCATGCTAACATAAGCTAATGTAAGTACTCTAAGCATTCTACAAACAATTTTAGACCAAAGCTGTTAAAAATAACCTCTGTGTAAATAGTTCTGTTTGTTGCAGATTCTTCAAGCCTGTAAATTTATAATTTCTGAAAAAGTTCTTTACAAAATAAGTTCCGCTCTAATATGAGGAGATACTGGGACAAAATCAGTAATAAAGTGGTTCAGGTAAAAGACTTAAGTGTTATTTTCTACCATTAAAATTACATGCAAGCTGTGTAATTACCTCATTAACTCTTTTCATATGGGAATATTTTCTTTCCCCCTTATTGTATATAATACCAGGAGAGTTCCAGATGTTTTACTGACGTGAAGGGAAAAATATATTTTAAGGACTTAATAGTGTAAATATATAATGATATAGAGTATTATTTGAAATCAGAAACTGTTTCTTGGGAAAGGTGTGAATTTTGTCTTTATGTAAATGATTTATCTATATGCTGTGTCTAATAAGGACCAAGCAAAAAGTAATGTGATGGCAAAAGGGAATCTTAAAACCTCACCATCTAGTTATAGTTAGATGACATTGATGGAACAGATTTGAGATTGCACGCAAGTTGATTTTTTGAAAATTTGAGGCCTGCTCCAAAAGTAATACCTCCTATTTTAGTGCATTGTTGCATGATGTCAGAGGGAGATACTGGTGTTATAGCAGTAGAGGTTAAACCTTCCCTTGAATTTTCCATAACATTTTTGTTGTGTGATAGATGGCAGCAGAGGGATAGTATGACAAAATGGCGTCTGACATGGAAGTGCCTCTGAAGCAAAGGCGTGGAATTGTCTTGCTTTATGCAGAAAAAATGGCACCCATTGACATTCATCAACATTTGCTGAATGTTTAAGGAGACCAAACAGCAGATGTGAGCACAGTGAAGCAGTGGGTGGTGCATTTCAGCAGTGTTGACAACAACAGTGGATCACCTCTACTCAGGCTCTTGTTTATTTCTGGTGAAAATACATAGCTGATGTTAGTGACTATGTTGAAAAATATTTTTTTGTTGCTGATAATTTACTCTATCAAATAGCATTATTATATTCTTTCTACCTTTTGAAGTTTCCATGGAAATAAATTGAAGGCTTTACTTCAGAGCAGCCTACATGTATAGAAGAAGGTGGTGGTGCTTGTCAAACACTGTTAAGAAACTACTGTGTTAGTCCACCTTTTTATATTCTTTTGTTCGTATTTCTGATCTCCTTACCTTCGTTTCCCAAAAAAAGTTCCCTTTTCTTAGCCTTTCTAGTCTAATTAGAGCCTCGAAATGTTGATTTGCACTAAAAGCATCTTCTTTTTTTTTTCTTCTTTTTTTTTCTTTAGTAATTTATTATGAAAGTAGTTATTTGTTGTTACTTATAAAATAGAAGAACATATTTCTTAAAATTGGAGTGCTTTTCTGGATTTGCTAGTATTTAAATGTGTCAAGAATTATTCTATCATAGGATGCTTAATAAACTTCTAAGTGTCACCAAATCCTGGGAAGAACTGTAGGTGTATTGGAAAAAGAAGTACAGTGCAAATGATTTTAAAGAAAATAGGGCCTTTGAGAAAGGGAAAAGTAATGAAAATACAGAAGTACAACTGTATTCTTGTCAAAGAGTCGTAATAAGAAAGATCAAAGATCTAGAAAATAAGATTGCATGTAAACTTCTATTCATGAGACAATCTTGAAAAAGAATGGAGGTGATATTGTCAGAGGTTGCTATAGAGAGGGAAAGAATACGTAATCTAAATAATTAGGTTAAACCCCATAGCAAGTGTTTCAAGGTAGCCCTGAGGAAAGCAGTACCTGGTCTAGAGAAATCAGAGGATGTTCCACATCAGATGCCATCAAGAACAGGTTAGAAAAAACACTTAAGAAGAATTATGTAGGTATGCTGATTATTCCATCAGTGAATGAATTAGAGGACCTCTGAAGGTTGTTTTCTGCTCTGCAATTTCATTATACCATTAGCGGAAGCAGTCTATCTGACTTTTCTCTCTTACTGTGAAGTCCTACTCATTTTGATAAATAACAATTGCATTCCTGGAGACAGTGCTGGGGAAATGGAGGTAGAGTAGAAACAATTCTAGTTGGAGATTTGGGGACAGATTTGGGGGAGAAATCTTGGCCTTTGCAAATGAAGACCTAATGGTAGAATGATGGTAACTAGCTGGTAGTATTGTAATATGAAAAGTAATAGAGTCATTTGTCAGTTCCCATACACCAGGATGAAATATTGCTCTACACTGTCTTGATAGCCAGTCTTTGTGCCCTAACTAGAACCAAAGTAATTTTTTCTCTAAGCTTGATGTATTTACAGGATACTTTGAAAAGCTAAGTAACAAAAGGCGTGTAACTGCTCAGTAATTTGCTCCTCTAAGAAAAGAGAGAGGATTTGATGTTTTTTATTGCAGTGATAGCGCACCAGCAAATAGGAAGCAGAAACAATGTCAGCTTATGTCTGTTACGTAGAGAAATGTAAATGGAAAAACTCTGTTCCACTGCAGCTGCTCCTACAGGTAAATGCCAGCAAAACAGATTACAAGTTAGCAATCAGCAGTGATATCGACCACATTTTGTGTTAAAAAGAAAATAAAACAGAAAGGTTTCTCTTACTGGACCATTCTTGTAGAATTAGGTAAGCTTTTAAGTAGTGTGGAATTATTAATAGTGTGTTTCCAACCTTTCTTTCCTTACCTCTAATATTGTATAATTCTAAACAGAGATGTTAAACTTTTATATAAACGTATATAGCTAAAAATAGACATTGTAGGCATAAGTGAGCATTGTTGGAATTCAGCACTGAGAAAGAAAGAGCAGGAAAAGAGAAGGAAGATAGCACAAGAAAGATCTTAGTAGATTTTCTATAACTTACCAAAAAAGAAGCATAAATGCAGATGGAAATTGTTGCATTTTGAAAAGCACAGGATCTCTCATTATAAGTGAGATAATCTTCAAAGAATGTTCTGACTTCAATCAGTCTTCAAACAGTCTGTGCTTAGCATTTTACATAGAACTGTTCAACTGTACTTGAAAGTAGGGAAAAAGAGCTTTATGAACTTGAAGGACAGAATGTAGTCAACACCTGATAAAAAAAATAAAATAAATTGGAATGTAAAGCTGTCTTTCCAGAAAAGACTGTGCTGTTAGAATGAGTGATATTCTTTCTCAGTCAGCATTGAACTTGATAAACGACGTGTGGTCAGTAACAATACTGACTAATGAATAACCAAAGGCCCGTCCCCTGTGATCATAAGAATGCCTTGGTTGCATTTTCATGAATATTGCAGACCAGATCTATGTCTTGGGAAAATAGTAAAGCTGATTCTAAGTCATATTTTCTTTTCCCTCTAATTTCACTTGAAACTACTTCAAACATCATAGTTGACACTAACATACATTGTGATGCAATGAACAGCTGCACCACAGATGCACTACAATTTACAGATGGATGAATGGAAGTGATTTTCCCACTTAGAAGATAAGCAAAGTTTTAGATTAATTAAGCAACCTCATATTGGATCAACCTAATAGGAAACTCCATTAAAGCCTACTAAGGACATCACCAGATTAAGGTGTCAATTTAAAATTTTTAGGTAAATAAAAAAAAACCCTATTGCTTCGTTGGATGTTGATCAGTACTTTCTTACTGACTTTTATTTATTATTACTTTTAGCAAATTTGTGAAGTTATAGCATCATGAAAATGCTGATTGGTTATATTCATGAAGACTGATTAGGAAAATGATATACATCATTAGTATGTTGGTGTCAAATAGTGAAAGGTCTCCGAGGTAAATATTTTTCTTTTTTTAGTCTAATCACATATAAGTATGGCAGCTACTTTGGTAATAACTACTTTCTGACAGCTATTAAAGTGTTTGCATGCTGAAGGCACTGTATAGGTACCAGCTGAAATAAAGATGATTTGTCATACTTGTATTTTAAAGAGTAATCTAATGAAAAAAAAAGTTCACCAATGAGAGAAGACCCTTTCATTTTATGGTTATACATGTAAATACATATAATTTTTGTTACAGGTAGGCTTTGCACCACCGCATACGTAAAGGACCTACAGTTTGCAAATTCCACAGCATTAGTTCTTAGGGGTGATTTTGTGCAGATAGCAATGATATTTGGATTTATATGCATTCCTTAATCACTACAGATCTTCTGATAAACAGAGTGAGCCCATATACTGGAAAAAAAAAAAATTACCTTGAGGATAACAGTGTATGGATCAAACTCCCAGGAAAGATTTTGAGATTTGGTAATAAAAGCTTATAGCTGGGTGTATATATTTACAAATATTGAATTTAATATTAGTTAGAGAACCTTAGCTGAGTTATTTCTAAAGTGATAAGTACCATACTTCATAACTAATATTTCTGTAAGGCTACCTGATTCCTTTTTTTCTTGTTTGAATTTTTAATTCACTTCGAATTCTTCAGTATAGTAGGTGTTTGTAAGCACACATTTACTGCCTTAAGTACCTTCCTTTTTTAACAGGTAGTAATTCGCATTTAGTTATTAGAATTCCTAAACATTTCCCCTGGTCTGACTTGAGTGTAATTCATTTTTATACTGCTTTCTGATATTTAATCTAAAGTTGTTCTCAGCTACTCCTTCTTTTCTCTTGCCAAGAATGCTCCCTAACTAGAGTAACATTATAAAGCAGAGATGACACAGCATTTCCTTGTAAGGGAATGTCTAATATAAAATGAGAAAGGAACAAGGTAATGAAAGATGGAGAAATTCTTGAAGAAACAACCATGTAGATATAAGAAAATTTAAGCAAAAATTTCAGTGTTTTGCTGTTTTTTTTTGCTCTGGTGAGGCCACATTTAGTCCAGTTTTGGGCTCCCCAGTTCAAAAAAGACTGGGATCTCCTAGAAGGAATTCAGTGGAGGGCCTGGAGCATCTCTCAAATGAGGAAAGGCTCAGCATTCTGGGTCTGTTCAGCCTGGGGAAAAGAAGACTGAGAAGGGATCTGATGAATGTTTATAAACATTTAAAGGGAGGTGGGGGGCAAATGGAAAAGGCCAGGCTCTGCTCAGTATTGTGTAGTGATAGGACAAGGAGTAATGGCCTGAAACTTGAACTTCTGTACTAACATGCAGAAGAACTTTTTTATGTAAAGAGCCCTGGAACAGGTTGCCCAGAGAGGCTGTGGGGTCTCCTTCTACAGAGATAAGCAAGATCTGTTGGGATGCCTACCTGTGTGACCTAATGTAGGGTACCTGCTTTAGCTGGGGGGTTGGACTTGATTATCTCTTGAAATCCCTTCCAACCCCTGCGATTCTGTGATTTCTGTGCTGCATCTCATGTATCGTGTGCTGAATAAGCTATGGTGTAGTATCTCAAAAAACATTGATCAAATTTAATATAAACTGTATGTTTTATTCTTTTGTCTGTAACAGATACAAGTTAACATACTTTCACATTTTCCTTGCCAGTAATTTGTGGCCAGTATGAGAATGGGATAGTATAGTATGTTTGGGAGCATCAGGAAAATATGATTTCATTATTCATGAATCTTAGATTGAGGCTCTGTAAACTTTTGTCTAGACATGAAAGGATCAGAACTTTAGTTTTTTCAATATTTAACTTTGTTGCATTGCATTCTCAATGAAACTAAACACATCCCAAATATTTACAGAACTGATGAGCCCAGACCTGTTCACACTCACTTTTGTTGAGTTTCAAATAATGCACATTATCAAGATGAAGCAGGAAACAGAGGAAAAGTTACTAGCTCATGCAGGCAGATCATTGCCAAGGGATATTTATTTTTAAACTAGCTATAAGATGAAAAGGCTGTTGACGCTGTAAGTTCATCAAGCAAAAAGTTTGAAAACAAGACATGTAAAGCAGTATAAAATGTTATTTCTTTTGGCTAGAAGGGTGTTATGGTACAATAAATAACAATAATTACTTTCTTCTGTCTTGTCAGAACATACTTTGCAAATACATTACTTTGAGTTATGTTTAAACAACAAAGGCAATGTCAGCATCAACCAAGGCTTTATGAAATGGAATTAATATTAGACAAAATTGTTTCCTAATGGGTTCTGATACAGCAAAATTCTGTTTATGCCAGAAAATGAGTTGTCTTCAATTCCAATTACTTAGAACATGCTTTCCAGCAGTTCTTATGATGCTTCTTGTTAGGAATCACATTTCTCTGGGGGAAATATATAGATCTGCCTCTTAGTGGTTTCTGCTTGCAATTTATCTGTTGTGGAGAAGAACAGATAAGGATTAAGGAATGGTGGTGAAAATTCATCTAACTTGTTGTTTGTACGGAGTTGAAATTAACTCATGAGCTGTGGTTTGCACAAGACTTGTTTGAAAAATTAAGTCTGTTTTTAGTCTGTGTTTCAGTCCGTATTTCAGGTCTTCAGATTTCAGCTTTGTCATAGATTTTAAATGTACCCTACGTTGGTCTGTCAGCGAGTCTGTTTCCATGTGGTAAAGTAGGAAAACTGTTGTGGATAAAGGGGTCCAAACACAAATATCATCACAATTTTAAATAGCGTACATACCTATAGTCTGAAATAAAAAATCCCAATTTGATTTTAAGTATTAAGCCTTAATAATACTTATTTTTAATAAGATGTGAAATATTTAGTATCTTCCTGTTAATGCTTGTGTAGATCTGTTTAATATGCACATTTTATTTCTGAGCTCCCTAACTATTGCAGTGACAGAAGCCATTCACACCCTAGATAGATTAAGATCTTAAACCTTCAGGATTGCTGCTGTCCTTCAAACTGGGAAATATGTGTAGATAAAATGCTTTTGATGAGCTTTATTGCATTTTAAGATAAATGAGTTTGATAGAAGGGCTAGGAAGGTGGAATGGATGCCAGTAAATTTACTCTGCTGAATATGTGTGTACTGGGGGTCTTATTGTTGCTTTCTCCATCTCCTTAAAAGTACTGTACTTCCATGGTTCTTCAAAAAATGTGGTAGAAAATGTACATAAGTAGCTAACTAAAGCTTGGTCTGTAGGCTGTTTTGTAGGGCAAAAGAAGAAAACCAATTTACCAGAGCACTTTTTTTTTTTTTTTTTTCTCTTTGAGCCAGGTTTTCTAGTAGAAAGTAGCTTTTGTGAAGACAAAGTAAATATGTTGTAAGCTGAGTCCTTGGGAACTAATAGAGCCCCTTGAGATTATGTTGAGATGTAAATTGTTACTTTTTCAGAGAGGAAATGAGATTTAACTTCAGATTTATCTGAGCTTTTCCATCATGTCTGCCGGGCAATTTGCTCTGAATAGGAGTCTGGACTTTTGTTAATCCATGCGGAATGTAATAACTGTTAAAGACATTGAGTTTACACAAGAAATCCTACTTCTGCAAGGTAATAAATTGAGAAAATTGGTGCTTAACATATATTTCAGGTTGTCACCTTACACATAGCACTTCAGTGCTTCACTACAGTAACTTGAAGAAACTCATGGCTCTTTAGGAAAAGTACAAATAGAGATGCTGTTGGCTGGTAGCCACTTGAACCCCATAAAATGTAGTTAAGCAATCTTCCCTTCTGAAGAGGGTAACAGTGTATAGGGTATGGAAAGGCTAAGTCCCATTTCTTTTCCAGGAAATGTTCTGGGATGCCTGTGTGACACTGTGAGCATAACTGCTCACAGTTATCTGATTGCATTATATGCCTAAAAGAAACGAAGATAATGTGAGAACGTGCATTTTCTAGAACTGGGGAAAGGAATCATCAGCATGTCTATTTCTCACAGACCTAGGCTTTCTGATTCCTTTTTTTATTACATCTTTAAATGAAAAACTGGGTAGCTCGATGCTTCCTCACCAGGGAGTAGATACTTTTAATTTCTGACTACCGTGAAACATCACTTTCTTGCTTACTCTCTTCATTTTATACTTCCCTTGAACATTTGTGACTTTACAGCTTGAACACTTTGGCCTGCCCTGGAATCCCAAATCTTAATGATGGAACATGACTGCAGTTTGTTTCCAAAATAATCCCTTCATACTTAAGGAAAGGTCTTGGCAGTGGCTTATCTCTAAGTAATCCCATCACAGGGAATTTCTTGGCAGCCATTTCTTAAAAAATAGGGAACCTTAATTTAAAATATTTAGCTGAATAAATAAAAAGATCACATTATAAAATAAAACGAGATAGGATTAAGTGAGAACAGGGAAAAGACAGCTGATTGATTTTTTTTTTTTTTTTTCCCCCACTGAAAACTAAGGTACAGATGCTTGGGGATGAGGCCTGATGCTGTGTTCTTCTTGTGGTAATTAGAGAGCAAGTGCTGCCAAAAACTGTTTTCCTGTCTGCCAGTCAGTTTGCAGGATGTTCCTGAAGCTCCTCACAGATCCCACTCAGCTGTGAAACCAAACCTGTAACACGCATCACATCAACAAAATGACGCTAAGAAAAGAAACTGAAGGAGTGTTTCACAGTGAGCAGTTCACAAAGTATCTGAAATTTTCAAGAAAGCAAGGCCTTCATCATTGGAAAAAAACAAAACAAAACAAAACAACAAAGAACTTTGTCAGTGTTAGTTGCTTCCATGGAGAGGGAGAAGTGGCTGCCATTCCATGTGTGCCCAACCATATTAGGTACCTTTAAAACACTATGTAGTCTTTTTTAAAAAAGATATTTTTCTCTGCATTACTCGGCTCCATAAATGGACAGATTTTGCTGTTGTATCTGTATCTTCAAAATGTCACAATTCACGATTCTGAAGAAAAGGTGCTGATTAATTTCCATTTTTTGTGAGGGGGAAAAGTAACCGAGTTTGATGCTGATTTCAGAGAGGTAATAAGGGAGAAGATCAGTCCAATGGGACCTTATAGTCTTAGAAATATCTAAGGCCTCTTTTTTTTTTCTTCTTCTTTTTTTTTTTTTTTTTTTAAATGTGAAGTTTTACTTTATATATAATATAAAGTATATTTAATATAACTGATAGCTTTGTAATATAACTGATAGTTTTAGCTATTCTTATTCTGTGCATGTTTCCATTGCATTACTTGGTTGTCATACTGATTTCTGTGTTTCCCACAAGGATTAGAATCACTTAATGAATATTCTGTACACAGAAGTTAAACTGATCACTTTTAACATTCATATACTTTTATGAGGGAAGGGAACAATCAGTGTTATGCATAGTACTTCCATGAACTTAAGTTTTCTTAAAAAGTAGGGTACTAGTTTTTTGAGATGCTGATGTACAGATCTGTTAGGTTTTAAATACGTGATAACCAAATATTATTTCAGACTTGTTAAGAAAATTGCCATAGTGTTCTTATTAAAAAATATCATAGTGTTCTTAGTAAAACTAATACTGAACTCTGTAAACATACAGCACTAAATAGTACAGAACTTTATAGTTTGAAATGTAGATCTTTATTGGTAGTTTTTAAGCAGTCTGATTTATGCTTTGTTGCCTTTATAGTGTTTGACGTTAATAGGTGCAACAAAACATTTAACTTCCTCTGGCATGCACAAGCAAATCTGTTCTCATGAAAAGGTAGTCATCTTTCAAGTGAATAGTTGATTGGACTCTTCAGTTCTGGTAAGACAAAACTCACTTGCTGATACCTCAAATGGCAGAGATTTGTGGACCAAACCCCAAGAGTAAGCACATGAGGATCCTGAACCACAAACTGGGTTTGCTGTCAGAGCTTCATGTTTCCTCATAGTGCCGCTACATTCACAAGTCATGGCAGAGCAGTATGAAGAGATCATCTTAGGATGTGCTCACAGTCATGACTTGCTTTTTTGGAAACATTTCCTTAACCTCTCTGTTTCCGAGCTTTTTCAGGGGATTTGATAAGCCCCGCAACTCAAAAGCAGAAGCAATTCTGTGACCACTGCTACATTGTGTAAGGGTTAGCACAAGTGTAACACTTTAGTGTGACAAATAGAAAATAAATGCCCTTCAAATAGCACTTGAAATCAGCTATACACAATGACAAAAGTAAAATGCATGTATTTCTTGTGGCCTTTCTTGCTTCATTTTTGTTCACATTGACACCACAATATAAATTATGTGAGTACAAAGAGCACATTAACTATTGCTGTATCTTCTGGTAAATCAGAGCCTCTGTAGCTAAGTATTAATTGTTTTCTGTTCCTGAGCAAGTGGATAAAATGACTACACAAAAGACATACTGGTAAAAAGAAGAATAAACTCTAATGAATAATTAGGATATATTAGTATAACATGTTTGGATGTGACTTATTCAGACAAGATGAGAGATTTAGCTGACTTAATAAGCCAGAGTAACATTGTAAAAGACTAATGATTGAAGAGATTTTATGTGCAGAAGATACTGCATGTATTTGTGAGCTGGGATTTCTGAGTCATTTTACAGCTTTACTACTGTAAACTCACTATGAGATTCTTAGCATATCAGCTAGTATCTTTGACCTTCAGTTTAGTCCCATGCTAATGATGAAAATAATGTATTTAACTGTTCAAAGAATCACACAGACCTCTGAAATAGATTGATGGTGCGACATTAAATGCAAAGGAAAGCATCTTTGGCTGTCTATATGAATATTAGACTGGCTCTTACAGAACTTACAGGTTACTTTAAAGAGGCACATTGTTATTGAGTATTCTGCATGTAGTAAAATTGAAATAAAGTGTAGCTGAAAAAAATGATATACTCTTCATAGCGAAGTGCTCCTAACACTTTTCATAATGGATACATCATGAATTTAAATGCTTATGGTATGTTGCAAAAAATATGATATTTGCTAAACCAGCAGCAAAGTGAACCCTAAATAAATTTCCTCTCACAATACAGGATAGAGCAACAATAATGTGTGTTGCAGAAAAGAAATCAAGAAGACAGGGCAGCTTGATTTATGATGTGAATAAATGTTAAGGTTATTAGTAAGATTAGTGTATAGGAGTGTTACCACAAATGAATAATATGCAGTAGCAAATTGGGTTTCTTGCTGCACAACAGAACACTAGTCTAATAGAAAAAATACAGTGTGTCATAAGAAGCAGAATAGTCTCGAAGTATTAAATAAACATACTGATGTTATTAATAATGAGGTAGTGCAGGATCTGTCTGTTCTTATTAAACATCCTCATTAATAACTTGAACCAAAGGGATAAGATAGTTAATAAAGTTTGCTGCTGCTCATGACTTTGTAAACATGTGAGTGTTCTCCAAGAATATTAAGACACCTGAAAGGACAAGAATTAGGAATAGAAATTTAGAGTCAATTGGTGAAAATGCACGTGCAACATTTTTGCTATCTGCACTGTACTGTTAAGGAAAGCTTAGAAATTCCTGAGCAAGTACATGAAGTACATCCAAAAATGCAGCTGCGATTGCAGGTAAAAGCCGGAATCTTAAACTGTAGTTTGTGATGGAGTAGCCTTTTGAAAATGATTTTAGAATGCAGTGTGGATAGATGTGGCATATTTGGGGCTCCACAAATGTAGGTAAGCATGGCAGGAATGTGTCAATCCCCAAGCGTATGGTGCCATCACAGCCCTGTCTTCTATATGTATATGACTCTTTTTCTAGTAAATGACTTGGAAAAAAAGGTTGTGATTCTTGAATACTAAGTCAATATGAATACAGAGTTGTAAGTTAAGTAAATTGTGCTAGGGAAATCTGTAGAAGCACAGAAACAAGCAAGGAAGGAAAAACTTCACAGAGCTGGGAAAGCCTTATATATGATAAAAGACTAAAATTACAGGGTGAATTTCTATGATGCCTTAACAACATAGGGCAAGTCTCTGTTCCATTCACAGGTGTGCTAAAAATGGTTGCTAGCTTGGATGTTATGTGTGCGTGCATTGTCTGAGTCCTTGAGAACAGAGACTTCTTTACAGTTTCTCATTATAAAGTTCTATCAATTGGCATTGTAAAAAAAAAAAAAAAAAAAAGAAAAAAAAAAGAAAAAAGAAAGCTGTCAATGAGTTTGCAGTCAACAATTGTTCAATGGTAAGGATGGCTCAGTAACTTGAGGTGGACTTACATAACTTCCCCAACTTCTGTAAATATTATCAGTATTTGTATTTGTCATTTCCAATTATCTATTAATATGTTAAACATCTAATGATTGCTTATTTTTCTAAAAAAAAAAACAAACAACTTGTTGAAACAAGCAAAATACAGCTCTGTATTTTCAGCTTTCATAGGCCTGCAATAAATGATTGTGTCTTAAAATGCTATAAGATAAATGTTGTGACAGTATAGATGATTTGTCAAGAGTGCAACAGAAAATAATCACATATCCCTCAATAAATATTGAACTGGTACTTTTCCTTATGTAGATCCGTCCTCTTCTTACAGTACAAAGCATACTAAGCAGAGTAATGATTCACATATTGCACAGGAAAGTCAATATGAAAACCCTCAGGAAATGCAAAGAATTTATTAAAAAATAATGTAGCTAATTGTGTGACTATCTCAGCCCTAGCAGGTCCAGAAGCTTGTTTAGTCTTCAAGTACGCATATGATAAAGGTGAACATTCAAAAACCACCATTTCTTGTAAATCCTAAGTATCTGGTTCTGAACTGCTGATGAAATAGTTTAACTGCTGTTACTGCTAAAGGGCCAGGAGAGAGAAGGACATCCACTGGATTTTATTCTTCATTCTGTTATCAAAAATAATTGACTTGAAGACCTTTTTTCACAGTAAATAACTTACTCACTGAATTAAGTGCACTGCTCGTGAATCACCAGTTTGGCAAAATGTGCTGTGTTCTCTACAGACTTGTTAAATCCACAGTCACCAGTCATGCTGACTTTGATGCAGTTCATGGTTGCTTATGTCATGCTGAAGGGTTTTTCAGCTGTTACAGAACAAACTGACTTTGTGAAATTATCATTAACATTTATGTAGTCTGGTCAGTTATGTAGCTGCTAAATAAATGGATGTGTTTTTCTCAGCACACCGGAGAAACATTTGTGGAACAGGTAGTAGCAGCTTGAACAAGAATGTTTAAAAGAAAGTATGCAGATTGCAGGAAAAAGTAGTGCCTACTATTTAGTTATATGGAAACTGCAACAGATCCAAAGAGCACAACAGCACTACTTGATATAGAACAAATTCTCAGCTACATAAAACCATTTTTCAGCTTAGTCACCACTACTACATATGCATTTTTTTGCCAGTGATGAACAAGAGCCTGCAGCATGCTTTTGTAAAACTCTACACCAGCAGAGGTGAATCACTGTTGCTGTCACCACTGATGAAATACACCGTCCACCACCTCACTGTGCTCACGGTAACTGTTTGGTCTCCATAAATGTTCAGCAAACATTGAAATGATAAATGCAATTTTTTTTTTTTAAACTTTTTATGTACTTATTTATTTTTTTGAGGAATTCAATAGTGCATCTTTTATTCAGAGGCACTTCCATGTCAGACGCCATTTTGTCAGACTGCCCCTCTGCTGCCATCTGTCACACAAAAGCAGCATGTAGTGGAATATTGGTGGGAAGGTTCAACCTTTATGCTGTACCACCAACATCCACCTTTGATGTTGTGGGCTGACATAATAAAACAGGAGGCATTACTTTCAGAGTAGCCCTTGTAAAAGAATGAAAGTCCCAAATGTCATGTTCAGTGTCCCACTGCACATAAAGAACAATATAGTGGCATTCATGTGAATAATATGTAATATTTCAGGTAAAAGAGTATGTGTCTCTAAGGGATTATATGTTCAATTAATTAAGGATCAGAATCAGAAATAGATTCTCAAATAATTTCTGCTCTTCCTCTCAAGGTATTTTCAAAACTATCAGTAATATAAGTGAATAACAGTAGCAGTGCTATCTGATACTAATTATAGCAGTTACCCACGCTGTGATGGTGAAGATTGCCTTCTGTGATGGTAATAGCTAGCGTTTGAATCATGCTTCTCATCTCTAAAAATCCTCAAATGCTCTGCAAACTAGAAACCCAGCCCTTCTGGGTATATGTATATCTTTGATGAAGGAGGTCCAAGAGAGAAGGACAGTGGGTGTTTTGTTTTGTTTTGCTTTGTTTTGTTAAATCATCTTTTTGTCTGACCATCCTTGGAGTCTGTATGTAGAAGCTCACCATCTATTTCTGAAGTTAAAATACTTCTTGATACAGAAAAATCATTGAGACATTTAGAATAAAAGCAAGTGTGCAAATTGCATCTCCAAAACTCTGCATATCTATTTATTTACTAAAAATGTCCAAAGCGTTTATTTTCTCTTCCCTCATCTTTGCATTTCTTTCATAACTGTGATTTTACTGTATCTAATTATGCATGTAAATATACAAAACTCCTTGTTGCAGACACGTGGTTTACTGTGCATAATTTTTGCACTTTTTACCAGTGTTAAATGTACCATCACCATTCAGAGGTTGCTCCTATCAGTTTATCTGAGACCTTTGGAAGTGGGAAACTGGTAAGCAGAAGTTCTTTATTAGTCATGCAAGCTCACTAACTCTGACGACAGCTGCAGAGGTTAGAAAGTTACACAAAAAGCTGTTTTTCTAGTTCACTGTCTGATGAGAAAAGGTTTGTTTTGTCAGCCCAAATGTGGTTGCTAACAGTGAGATCTGGGCAGAGTGGTGTGACTCAGAGATGTGCTCTTATGAAAAGACAGAAGAGCCTTTACTGGTCCCAAGAAAGGAGAGCAGCTATTTTAAGCATTGACTGTGACTCAGTGGCAGGAATGTGAGTGCTGTGGGAATTCTACCTTTCTGCACAACTGGTTTTCACTACAAGCAAGGTTAGTCACCTATTTAGAAGAGCACATCCTCAGTCAACATTTCTTAATATGGAAGAGAGAAAGAAGACTTTAGTTTTGATTGATCTTTTTTAATGTTAGCCTATGTTTTCTTCATCAGCCAATGAGATATGATGTGGAGGAAGCAAGTGTTCTCACTCATTGCAGATATGTTGAAACCTTCTTCCTCCAGCAATAGGATGTGTCACTGTTGCAGGCTCTCATCCTGCTAGAGCACTTCAGCCAGCCTCGCATCTGCTGGAAAAGTAGCCTGGTGAGCTGTAGGCAATCCAGGAGGCTCCTGGAATGCATTGAGGATAGATTCCTGAACCTAGCAATAGACAGCCCCACCAGGAAAGATGCAATGCTGGACCTGTTGTTCACCAGTGCAAATGAAGTGCTTGGTGACATCAGGATTGGAGGCTGCTTGGGCTGTAGTAGCCATGCAGTGGTGGAGTTCATACTTTTGAGGGATATGAGATGGGCTAAAAGTAAAATCAGGAAGCTTAATTTTAGGACAGCCAAATTCTAGCTCTTCTGAGAGTTAATCAACAGAACCCTATGGGAATCTGTCCTTAAGGACCTGGGAGCAGAGCAGAGCTTTAAGGAGGCTTATCTTGGGGCACAAGAACTCTCCATTTCCAAATGTAGGAAATCATGAAAGGGGAAGGCAAGAGAGGCATGGCTGCTGAACTGGGATCTGCTGTTCAAACTGGAGAGCAAGAAGAAAATGCACAGGCAGTGGAATCAGGGATAGGTATCCTGGGAGGAGTATAGGGATGCTGCTAAGCTATGTAGGGATGGAGTCAGAAAGGCCAAGGCCCCTCTGGAACTGGGCTTGGCAAGAGGTACAAAAAAGAATATGAAAGACTTCTATAGGTACATTAACCAGGAAAGGAAAGTTGAGCGAGGTGTACTGTCCCTAGCTGAGTAACGCAGGCAGGCTGGTAACAACAGACAAGGAGAAGGCTGAGGTATTTAGCAACTTTTTGCCTCAATCTTCACTTGGGACTGCCCTTAATGCAGCCCTCAAATGGATGGTTTGGAAGATGGGAACTGGGGGAGTAATTCCTCTCTTACTGTAAGTGGAGATCAGGTTTGCAACCACCTGAGAAACCTGAACATCCATAAGTCTATGGGTCCTTATGAGATGCATCCTTGCTGAGAAGGACTTGAGGGTACTAATGTATGGTAAGTTGGATGTAAGCCAGCAATGTGCCCTCACAACCCACAGTAAGTTAGGAGGCATTACTTTTGGAGCAGCTCTCATATATATGTGATGCAGACAGCCTTACTGAGGGTTAGGGTTAGAGTTAGGATCTAATCAGGGTTTCTGGGCAAAAATGTATTTAGCTTTGACAATTTTTAGAAATTCTAGTTTTAATTGAAAACTAATATGTTTAGCAGTTCCCTAAACACTTCAGTGATATATATAAACCTTAAAAAGTTATAACCCTCGGAGAATGAATAATTCAAGTGTGGTGGGAAATCTAAGCCTGGCAGGAATAAAAAGAGAAAAATAGATAATATGTATTTCCAAATCTCGGTTTGAAAATAAGCAGCTTGGGGAGAACTCATCTGAAAATTTTATTTTGAAGTAGTACAAATCTCCTATTTATCACATTTCCTCTTACCATAACACCCATTCTAAAATTATTTGTATAGAATAAAACTGAACTAGAATCCCAGGAAATGTAGCTCTCCAGTTGGAAAAATATCAAAGTTTGTAAAATACCTGAGAATAGCCAGTGTAAACAGCAAGAGCAAGACTAAAAGCCATTATGTATATCACAGCAACTAGCATTTCAGTTTTCACAGTTCACTGATAGAAAGTTTTTACACTAACATTTACAGTTCACTGATAGAAAGTTCTTGCACTAACAGACTCCATTTGTTCAACATCATTTATACAAGAAGTAAAATTAGGAGAGAATTTTGTGAGCAGAGCACACAAATACCTGAACTCATAATCAAAATCATGAAGATAAATGTCTGTGCTTTCAGGTGTGTGATTAGTGAACAAAATTGCATTTGTGGATAGGAATGGAAATTATTATTTTGACTTTTTTTTTTTTTAATTCTTGCTACATTTTAGCATAGTTTCAAAACGGGATTAAAATGTCTGAGTTAAAAAAAAAAAAAAAAAAAAGGAGAAACTAAATTGTTTCTTTGAATCCTTTATGAAAACACTGAATGTGGAGAAAAATGGTCTTCTCATCAACATATAGGTGTTAGCACTTTTTGATGCTACACTCATGTTTATAGCTTTGCATGATTTTCTAAGAATCTCATTAATGGCTTTCCATACACAACAGTACATGCCTTTGCCCTCTGGAGAATGTGGAAAAAGAACTCTAATGTGCAACAGGAGAAATATGGGGACTTCTGCAGTCAAAGATACTGGCATCCATGTTCACCTGTGACATGACTTGAGTTTATCCTGCTGCAAGCATTCCTAACTGACTTGGTGCTGTGAGTAGCTTGAAGTCTGGACAATCCTGTCAGCAGAGGTTTCTATCATTTCTGCAAGTTTTGCTGAAGTATAACGTGTATTTCAGACTATGTATGTAATACGATTACTATGAAGACTATTTAATGTCTTCTAGTCAGGTATTAAATCTCAGATGCTGAACAGTACTCAACATTTCAACAAAAGGAAAAAAATTGTAATGTATTAATTTGTGACCTAAATTGTGAGATCAGACAACTCCTATTACTGTCATACCAGGGCTGTCATCGCTCATATGGTTGCCCAATTCTATCAAAATCCCAGCAGCAGTAAATATTTGTATTGCATACACTTTGATTTCTCTACTGTCTTACACTCTGAAAGATCAAAGTACCTCCCTGTTTATCTTTTTCTTTCTCTCTCTCTCTCTCTCTTTTTTTTTTTTTTCATTTCTTTATGTTCACCAAAATAGTCTGGTGAAAGGCAGTGTGATGAACTGCTTGTTTATGGAGGCTGTTATGTTTCAGAATCCAATATTCAGTGTTGTTTTGGTTGTCATGTTACAAAAATGAAACCCCAAGGCCACAGCTTGCAAAGGAAAATCCTCTTTTGAAATCCGAACCTGTTGCAGCACTGTCTTTTTGTGTGGGCACATGGCCAGAAGCAAGATCTAAGAGAAACATGCCTCAGCAGTGTTAACTTTGAAACTTAACAGATGATTATTAAATTGTCTGATCACAGTACTACTTCTTGCACTGCCAAATCATCTTTAGTCATTCTCTTTGCTGCCCTTTATCTTCTAAGTATCTTACTTAGCTTGTAAGGTGTCTTGGGCAAGGAATGTTGCATGGCCAATATGTAGTAGCTCTTGATTCTAGCAATATTGTGGTGAAAATATGAATAAAAGTGTGAACATTGGAATAACAGAAGGGAAGACGTTAGGTTGTGGATAGTATTTACCTCCACTTAATTGTTGTGAGTTATCTAGTCCTCTTGCTCTATAGCTTGAAAGAGAGTAGTTCTCGTTTTCCAACAGAGATAAAACCAAGATAACTAATACAGATTGGAGTCTGCCGCTAATAAGGGGAAGTAAATGAGATAAAGTTTAACAAAACATAAGTTTTGAAGATTTTATTTGTAGGTAGGATCCTTTTTAAGATTGCTGCTAGTGTGGTTTGTCAGCAGTAGCTTTGTGCTGCTTTTTTAGCACACGGTTTCATGGAAACCTCATTGAAAAGATCTGTGGAGACCTGATAGCCACCTTTCAGTATCTGAGGGGGGTGTATTAGAAAGAAGGGGACAGTCTCTTACTAAAGTCTGTTGTGGTAAGACAAGGGGAAATGTTTTCAAACTTATTCGGGAGATTTGGCCTGGATATAAGGAAAAAGTTTTTTATTATGAGGGCAGTGAAGCACATGTGGCTCGGAGCTGAAGTTGGATCCTTTGTCCCGGGAGATGTCCAGGATCAGGCTGGATGAGTCTCTGAGCACCCTGATGTGGCTGTAGGTATTCCCGTTCAGTACAGGGAAGTTGGAGTAGATAGCCTTTAAAAGTCCCTTCCAACTTAAAGGACTCTATGATTTTATGATACTACGATGAGGTGAAAATACAGAAAGATCATATGTTCAACTAATTTAATTTTCATAATTTGAGTGATGGAAAAAAAACGTTTCCTATTTCCATTATTGTAAAATGAACACTGCAAGACCATTTGTTTCTGTATTTCTATTTTGCCTCTTCTCATTTCTGCGTGAGAAATATGTACCTTACCTCTGAAATTAACTTCTACCTCAGAGTCAGATGAGATCTTGATCTATACAGAAAAGTTAGGAGCTACTGAGGAAAAAAATCCAAAACCACTAATCTGTTCAATGGTTATGCAGATTCATTTACAATTTCATGAATTATGTTGTTTGTATAATACAATTCATTTATTATACAGAGTATATTATAAGTCACTGTGGTGAAAACTGAAACTCTTAATTTGTCATGGAAATTAATAAACGCTATTAAATGCAGAGCATTCATAGTTCATTCAGAGAAGCAACCCATATGTTAGGTGATTTTCCATTGTCATTATTATATGTAACATCCATTTCCTCCCTGCATAGCTTCCTTTCTTTTCCTCTCTGCTTTTGTTGTGGGAAGAGGTGAATGGTTTAAGGTATTAATACCATGCAAGGATGGCCAAGTGGCACTTCAGATACCAAAGCACTCCACATTTATAGATCTTGCCTCACAATTCTGTGTCCTTCATTGCCAGCACTTCTCATCTCGAAGAGTTCAGGGTAAACTCTTAAGAGTTCAAACTGTTTTCTCACTTCTGCACAATAAATATATATTTTTATCACACAAGGATAAAATTAATAGAATATTTACTTATTTGTGAAGGTAAGCATAGAGTTCCACAATTATTGAAGGACTTGATAGGTAATTGAGATTTCAGTCTGTTTTCCCAGTCACAAACTCTCAGTTCAAATGTTGATGAATCCACAATACCCATAAATCATTCTGCTGTGTTATAAAATCTGCCTATGATCTTTTATGTATGCATGCTACAAACATTTACTGTCACATTGTGACCCAGACAAAATTATTCATTTGTACTTGAACTAGCTGTTTGAAACTATTTGTGAACATTGCATTTATTGAAGGAAATGCAACATTTTATGTTTTTTTACATTTGTAAAAAAAGTCTTATGAGATGATTTTTGCAGTGATTACTTATACTTTGGTTGCTTGCATTTTCTTCATGGAATGAAAGAAAAGTGTTTTGAGAATAGAAGTCCTTGCCTCTATCTTTGCAAGACCTGGGAGGCATGAATGCCATTTTCCATTTTCCAATTGTTTGTTCTTTCTTTGCTTTTTCTTTCTGTGGTGTTTTGACTGGAGCTTTCTGAACTTTTGCGCATCCTCAGGCTGTCTTCATACTCAACCTGACATGAAATTGCAGTTGTGATGCTTTCAGATAAGAGCACGAACTGATGCCTTAAATTGTCATGTTCACTCCAAGGAATCCAGCATGAATAGTGTGGTGCATGTTGCAGCACATGTCAAACAGAAATGAAAGGCCTGACATGATGCAACGTTAACATCTTGTGACATTACATTGCCCTAAAGTAAAGCAAGCTACCCTATCCCGTGCTCATTAAAGCACTATGTTCTAATGAACTTATTACTGTAGAACTGCGAAAAAAGCTGTCTCCCTTTGTGGCTTTCAAAAATAATATTGGCCTTAACACAAAACAACAACAAAACAAAACAAAACAAAAAAAAAACAACCAAAAAACCCAAACCCTTTGAGATAAAAGAAGGTAGCTCTTATGTTTTTTTTTCCTTTACACCATCATTTCAGAAGAAGTTTGCCCTCAAACTGTGCTGCTGTTTTGTGCTTGAGTTTACAAACAAGGCCCTAAGTGTCATACTTTCCTCTATATTCCCCTACAAATTTTCTTCTATGAAATCCTTTGCAGAGGAAATCGGTGTTAAATACCCTAGGAGATAATATGTGGGAGATATTATCAGCACAAATCCATGTAAAGTTAGAAAACTAATAAAAGATTGAAATATGGTTAGAAAGAAAGCATTCTTCACTTTCCTTGGTCATAAGTATTTTATGAGTCAGTTCAAACTGGAGGAGATTTTAGTGGTTCAGTGCTTTCTGCAGATCATCTTCTCTGCACATTCAAAGTCTTGCTTCTTGAGTGAGTGAATCACTTATCTCATTGTGTACTTATCAAAAAGAAATCAATCTTGGAGAGGTGATCTACTATTTAAATTTTGAAAGAAATTTTAATCATAAAAGCAAGAAGCAACTTCAGTTTTCTTCCATTACTGTAATAAAATACTTTTTTTGCTAATATATTGGAAGGCCCTCTACCAGTCATTAAAAATTTCTCTCTCTCAAAAAAAAAACAACCCCAAACAGTTCAGCACATACAAGATCTGACTGGAAAGACCAAACACCAGATTGAAGTTAATGACTTCTTTGCCTCTGGTGATGAATTTACCATACTTTTAATAACATCCAGGCAGGACTGTATGCAAAGAAATGAAAAGCTGTATCTCAGCACTTCCTGTTTTCAAGATTTTTGCCAGTAAAACCACTGCTGAGACATGAGAAAAGAATTTCTATCTCCTCAGCTATAAGTGAGGGTGGATACTAGAACACATTTAACTACATCTTCTGACTTTGTATCATCATACTTGAAAAGGTTTGAACTCCTGGATTCACTTATGACAGAAAGGTGCCACATGTGAGATGCAGATTTTACCAATACTGTGTTTGTTATACAGATGATTGGACTTTTAATTTCTTATTCAAATTGACAGAATGTTTGTGGCATATTTGTCTTTTTCATAGTAGAAACTTGTAAACAGCTTCCCTTTTGCTTTCAGTTACCTGAGAATAGACTGATCTGCTGAAAACATGCTGTGTTGCTCCATTAATGAAACTTTAACATTCCCACCTTCTTCTCAATCACTTAGTGGTCAACGTCTACTCTTGCATTACATTTTTCAAGTTAAATCTGTTAAGGATTTGGTTTAACCAGTCAGGCTTAAGAATATGTGGTAAGGCTGGAGCACAAGTAACTGTGTTACTACTCTAGGAAAAAGGATGACTAGTGTCTTCTCCCACAGGAGAGGTTTGCGTCTCTGGCTATTCTTTGTTCTGCAGGCAATTTGAAGCACAAGCATGAGGAGCTGCTCTTAGGTTCATGGTGGTGGCAGTGACAAGTGGCTTTCTCTTGCCTGCATATTTTTTCCCAGAGACCTGTCCGAACACTTGAGAATTTGCAGCATATGAGCAATACAACTCAGAACGATAGAGAAAACAGCCAGGAGCAGGCTGTCGCCATCAGAGTAATCTGTCTAGCCTAAAATCTGCTGCCAGGATGCATGCCAAGAAAAATGACCATTCGTGATCAGGTGGAGGGCCAGGTTAGTAGACCTAGTTCACCTCCTATAATATCATATAATTCATATAACATATGAGTTACAGTCTGAACATGTCCAGTAGGTGCTCATTTTCTGGCACAGAACTTACAGCTGAAGCACATTTCCAACTGTTCCCTTCAGCTGATGTTTAAGTCTTTAAGAACAGCTAAGAAATAAAATTAAAGGTATCACACCCCTAGAATTTTTGATATTTCCACTTTTTTTTTTCATTGAAAATTAAGCTGAAAATCTGAAATACCAAAAATTTCTTGTGAAACAAAGGTTTTGTACATATAATGTTGAAATGTACCCTTTTCCTATGACATTAGTCTCTCTCAGTTGCTGTGTTTATCTATCTGGAAACCTCCTTTGTGGTGGGGATTTGAAATTGTAAATAGAGCCACTGAGACTACTTAGCCCAATGAAGAATCTGAAGTCAAACTGATCCCAAAACAATTGCTATAGCTTGCTTTCCCTTCTAGAGAAATAACCAGTTTGTAGATTTTGTGGGAAATATCTTGCGGAGGCCTCCATTTTTTTCCTGAAATCATCATTTTTAATGTAAAGCTGGCCATTACTTATACATAGGTTCTGCCCTGAAGAAGTCATAATTTGTATATGGTTACCTTGCTGACTTGTTCGTAAGTCTAAGCATAGTTGACCATTTTGTATATTATTTGCTGGTTTAGGCTTTATCCAACAGATTGCAGATGTTTGAAAATGAGATGCAAAGTTGGATGTCAAAGGGAGATGATGCATGAAGACGAATTAAGAACTGCAATCTCAAAAGGACTTTTCAATAAGCTGCAGAGTCCATTAGTTGTGGTAATAAGAAACAAGTCAGTCTTTATATTCACTGACCTCATTATTGTAATTGATAGTTGGACTATTTTTTTTTAACAAACAACTTTCCAGATGTCCTCATCTTATGCCTACAAGAGAGAAAGAAGTGGCAGTCGTAACTAACTAGCCACCATATAACGCTAACATAAAACTCGGTTATTCTAAGATCAGTCCCACTGAACAAGTGTTTTATGTTAAGCAGCTGCGCAAGTACTTTGCAACTTTGGGCCCATAAATGGATTTTGGAAGTAATTCAGCAGTAAATAGTGTTAAGGTCATTGTCATGACAACTAATCGTCTATTCTATGCAACAGCTGTTGGTAACTGCTTGTACCATTGCCTTAAATAACAACTGTGTGCATACGTAACCACATACACAGGTAGAACCAATGGGTTAATCTTTCAGGCTGAGAGAGTGTTTAAATTCCCTGGCAGCAAAATGTCAGTTTTTTAGTAACTTATGCGAATCTCTCTTTAAATGAATGAGCCTGTTGCTAGATATCAGAATCCAAATGGGAAATGCTATTTGCTAGGTAGAGAAAAATAGTCAGTGTGGTGAAGAATAGATTAGGTTGCCTCACAGTGACTGAGCAGAGATAATAGGAGATGATATGAATGTGGAAATAATAATTTGCAATGAGCCTTGTAACACTTGTAGCTTGTGTCTGAACAGTCAGAATGTGGTAGAATAGTTCTACCTTTCCTTGTTTAATAAAATATGTGCTTCAGGCATTTGCCTCACTGAACCTTGTGCATCTAAGAGATTGCTGGCTTTGCTGCTTTAACAGTTCTGTTGAGATCAGATTATTTAAACAGTGCATTAAACTGTGTAAGGTTTCTTGTGAACGGAGAACACACATCTTGAGCCGAATTTCTGAAAACAGCCATTCTTGCATCTTAGTTTTGTGACATTCACTTCACTGTCTAGTCTGACTCAGAAACATGGTTAATAGAAATCAGTGACTTTTAAAACAAATATTCACCAGTGTATTTGAAAGCATGATTCAAAGTGTTGGAAGATGGAGATGGAAGTCATTTGCCAGAAATAGAAGTGAATGAAAGAGGTTTATCTGTCTTTGTCAGTGCTACAATATTAACAATCTCAGCAGCCTCCCTGGGGATACACTGAGAGGCTGTTAGGGACTGAGAAGTTGAATGAAGATGCAAATTATTCACAGTTCTGCTAAACGCATAACGAAGCAAGCCACTCTGACAGCCAAGTGTCTGTCTCCAGACATTTTTTCTCAACAGATGATAGCTTGGGCAGCCAGCTGGACTTAATCTAGATACAGATTTTCAAAATTCAGGAGTTGTGAACCTGAAGATTAGTTATGACATGTTATTGAAATAGTTTTATTGATGAGGTGATGCTCCAGATGTGTTTGGGATTGATTCCACCTTGTCTTTTGTCCGAAGAAAAATATCATTGGAGAAACTGAACACAGAGAACGTATGATAATGACTCCATCATTAACAAGATGCTGCCATAAGCTCTCTTGCTTTTTTCCAGGAGACAGGGATCCCTGCCAGCTCAGACTGCGTAATTCTCTGACTTGCCCATGGTGGACAGTAGAGTTGTGATGCTTAATTTTCAGTGGTTCTTTCCTGAATTTTAGTCTTTGCCTTTTTAAAATAATGTTGCTTACATGCTCCTGTGCTAAAGCTTAACTTTGCATTATCCTTGAAAACCAACAGGGAAATAAGGCACGAATATCTTTCCTGATTTATCTTGATTTGGGGGTATTAGTCACTGGAAAGTTTCCTCTTAGAGACAACTTTTAGACTTGTCTGTGATTGTACTGGGGGGGGGAGGATGTGGGTGTTGGCTGTTCTGAGTCCATGTAGCTATTTAGTTCAGCCACTCTGTGGCCTAAGATTTTCTGTGTGTTGGTACTTCTGATAACTTCACAGCAAGATCTTTGTTCTGTGAGAGTATGATTACACATTTTCACTTTCTTTGTGATACAGAGGAAGTAAGGGTTGTATTTAGGAAGCGCAGGTTAAAATATAAAGTGTGCAGTGCGAGACTTGCAGATCCCAAGGGATGAGCTCTTATGATTCTGTAAGACACCCAGTGCAGTAAGGAGCTGGTCTTTACTGGTCAAATGATAACCATGTACAATGACTTCTCTTAAAAGGCCCTTGTAATATTTATTAGTCATAGGGTTGGAGATTATTCTCTTGATTGCTGGTAGTGATCATTTATCTTCAGTCTGTTGACAGTGACCCACTGTTAGTAAACACAAGTTGTAACGTGAGACCAATTTCTGGTAGAAACACTTTTCATCTAAGCAGTACATGAATGAAAGACCTAAGCCTGCAGGTTGTTCAGTGTTTGTGGTACTGGTGTAAAAGTTTTACTAGGGAATTAACCATGTAGGAAATGGTCCTCACTGTTATTTAAGCTAAATTAGAGAACATCCTAGAGTGACTCGTTATCACACAACCAGATGATATGGGAATATTGTAGTAAACACTTGATAGAATTCTATTGGCTGTATTATGCAAGGTATGTTAAAGGAACATTATAGATTCTTAGACAGTTAGACTGTTGCCTGTAATAAATTGGGTTTAGTATTCTCTAATTCTGTGGTACTTCATAGCAATCCAAATATAGTGGATAATATCACCAGATCAGTACACTGGTTTTCTTTATGTATGTTTACAATCACACTGAAGGCGAATAAATGATAACATGTTGAGGGCCTTAGCGCAAACTTCTTTCATATCTGATACTTTCTTAGGAATAAGCAGTATTTAAAGCTGTATTAAATCTTCATTTTTAGTGACTTTTCCTTACAACATTATTTTCTATCCTTTTCAAGTTAACCTTAGTACAGTTCTTTGGCAGAGCAAGTAGCAAGTCCATTTATAGTAGTAATAAATAATTTGAGTAATGACTGTTGCTTCTTTATCATTTAGTAATCTCCTTTCCATTCACTAATACGGATTTTCTGGATATAAAGAGAGCTGCGTACCTTCTTTTTTGTTTGTTTTCAAGCAGCATAGATCTAATGGCTAAGTATATGTGCATATAGGCAGAGAGAAGTAAAGATATAGAATATGCCCAGAGGGACTGGCCCGGTCTGATTGGCTTGCCATTTCTTTCAAATAGGCTAGATACCAGTAAGCAGTGCTGTCAGACAGAAAACCTCCTATCATTCAGATAGCAAATCAGTCCCACTGTCTCTACTGCACCTGGCAACTCATCATATCTGTTTTGCAGGTGAGCAAACTGATTGCTATTAGATTGCTATTAGTACAGTAGCATCCATCAGTGTTGAGCACCTCTGATCATTTATCTTGAGTTTTATTTTATGTTGGACAAGCAATAATGGGGAAGTACTTAAGAAAATTGGATATTAAACATTTTTCAAACCTAAGCCATAAGATTTTTTGCACTAACTCTCTCCCTAAATAGGCAGACTATGACTTAGATTTCAAGGTGTATGTATGAGCCTTAAAGAAATCCACACTCTGTTCTAGTATGAAGTGTCAACAAGCTTTCTCCTATGGAAGTAAACATTAGTTACTGAACTTGAACAACGCCAAAGGAATTTTCATTGTGATTAATGATGTGACAGTGAATAACAAAAGGAACATTGATAGTTTGCTGTTCATTATCAGGGATTGCTGTTTTCTTTGTACAGAATTGCAATTTGTCCTGGGCAGCACTTAATAGCAAAGCTCCTGAAACCATGTTCACATGACAAGCAAGCTGCAGGAATGATGGACTTCTCTAGTGAGCCAGACTGTAGGACTGCTGGGCAGCATGCAGAAAAAGAAGGTTTCTTACAACTCTGTGCTGAAGCATCATATGCTTTCTTGAAGTTGGGTTTGGGAGTCAGTCACACCATACTGATGATCAATACTGATTTTGAAAGACTCAGCCAGCAAATGCTAAACGAGGGTGGAAGATTTTGATCTGCCATACCTCTGCAGCATTACTGAGGACCTGCAGTCTATATTTGTTTACAAATCTTGTCAACTGGATACAGAGAATGAGGAAAGGGCATTTTATACTTCTGCTTTTAAGATAAAACATGACTTTTTTTCCCCTTTCAAGTACCTATGTAATGTACAATCTTTTTTTTTAGTAACTTCTGTTGCTGTTTTTATTTTCATCTAGCATGAGAAAAGGATCATTTCAAGTTCTGTGGCTGAAATCCACTCACTTCTCTCTTACAGGTATCTCTGTACACTGGAACATTTGTTGAGTATTTGTCATCCTAATACATTTTCACAGAGTGCCTGAAGAATAGCAGAATTTACCTCAGCTGAACACCATATGCTGTTTTAGGAACTGTACGTCACTGAGTTAAAGGCTGAGGTTCTCAGCCTTAAACTCATGAATTTATTGCAGCAGCTAAACCCGGGAAATACAAGTGCTTTCACATCCAAGCTATCTTTCTTGAGGATGCATGACATTATACCAGGGCACACACAGTGCTTTGTTTTCTGTGCTTGTGGTTTGGAAATGGTAAGAAAGTTTGCATCCACTATGCCCTCTTGCCACACCTTTGGGAGCCTACAGTGGAGAGGTTCCTAAGGAGGTCTGAACTTGTCTACAAACTCTACTAAGAGAAGACAATAACAAATGCATAATTATGGCCTTGTTTCCTGCATGGATGATTTAATCCTCATACACATTTTATGAGAGTTGTTCAGTCTATCTCTATTTGTGCCTCAGAAGTTAAGCTAATTGTGTACTGGTGACATTTGTTTGATTATTTGTCTTCTAAAGATCACCGTTCTACCTGGAAGTCCTCCTCCCAGAATCAAGAAGTAAAATTTTTACTCTTATGAGATAAATTACTACGTTGTGAATACCAAGCATAACTTTAGCAACCCATAGCTCTGTCATTACAGATATAACAATTGTCAGAGTATATTTATATTAATTATGTGTTCCAGCATTTATTCCAAGTTTAGCCACTATATATCTTTTACTTTTATAGGATTGTTACATTTATTTTGTGGTACTGCAACAGCCTTTTAATAAGAATTCCTCTTGTTACCATGGAGGCAGAGAAATCACATGTTCTAGAATTGAAGATACTTGCATGGAAATCATTCTCAGCCTCTCTAGACAGGAGACTTTGTGCTCATTTTTAGAGATACAGGTACTTGAAATCAATATGAAAAGAAGATGCTCGGACCTCTACGTTGCTTAGAATCTGTGTTCTCAGATGGAAAAAACACTCTGCCCTAATTTTCCTCTATGAGTTATGGCTTCTTTGTTCCACTGACTGTAGTCAAGAATTTGGACTCTAGATCATCTATTGTGTTGTGTAAAATATGTGATAGTGTCCATCTTGTTAATAAAATACAGTTGAAGAGCTCTGTCAAAACTCAATCATACAAATTAGTTAAGAGTAAACTGCCATGCTCTGGTAAATGACAGTGCCAAAAATAGTTTTCCTTTTTATTGATGTTCCACTGCTCTGGAACGGAACATCCATTATGCAGGAAAATGAGGGAGGTTGTTTTTCCCTCCCATAACTAACTCCACTAGGCAGATATCAACCAAGACTGATACAGAGGCTTGGTTCTTAAACTGAAGTTTGTGGTGTTTTATTTACTGGCAGAAATTGTATGGTGTCTTGAACTCTCCTGATGATGTATGTGCAGTTACTGTCACTGCTTCTTAGAGGCGGTATAATACTGTGAGTGGTATGTGAAGCAGTCCAGAAGGATAGTGTCTCTAGACCTGTGGCAATATAGAGAGGGAGGAGGGATGGTAAGCATATAGAGAAAGCAAAAAGAGCATTTAAATAGTTATAAAGCAAACAGGATCTGACTTGTTTTCCCCATCTCACATTTTAACTGACTAGTCTTACAAGTGTAACTCTTTAGAAGCAAAAGTTCATATCCAAATCCAGAATACTTTTCTTATTTACTTATCTGTCAGATAGATAACAAGGGGAGATGGAGACAATAAATAATGGTATGTCTGAACCCAGTGTTGATGTCACATTGAGCATTTTAGATGGAGACGGCAGTAGAGAAACCCTGTGCTGAAGTTAAGATATTTAAGTTATGTATGAGGAATTTGATTAAGTGTAACACCTAACAGGAGCTTAGCTGAGGGTGCACAGTGGAAACTTCCAGGCAGATAAAGTCCTCACACAGATTCTGCCTGATGATATCCTAGTAAAACTCAAGTCTGTTTTCTGAACTTGCAGGAAGCAATCAACCTGGGAACCATGAAATGCAAGAATGGGAAAAATGAGTTACTGAAAATTTTGCTAGACTCTGATATCTATTGTTCTGCTTTGTGCTTTAGTAGTAAATATTCTCTGATAATCCATCATAAAGCATATACATATGAGCAATGCATTCTTATCGATGACGTTTCATCCTTTATGCAACAACTCGACTGCCAACCTGTGAATGATGAAAAAATTTGTCTTAAGTCACAAGTTATCTCTGCTTATTGATGACAAATGATCAAGTAAATAGCAGATAAAAGACACAGGGAGCTTCATTTAAACACAGTCAGCCTTGAAAATCTTCTCCAGCCCTGCCAGAAGGCTGCCATTCAATAGCTTACAGTTCTTGTGAAAATAACTAGAACATGTTCTTTATCTGGAAGGCTGCACTCCATGATTGGCCAGAGAGCTAACACTCTTTGGGACCAAAACATGACCTCAAGAAGAATTATATACAGATTAAATGAGACAACTTCCCTTGATAATATGTATCTTGATAACAAAACAAGAAGATTCTTCCTGTTGAATTTGAAAGTCAGGTAGCATTTGGAGATGCTAGGTTAGTACACTTTGATGAATCTCTTCATTCTTATGCCAACCAAAGCATCACAACATATATTATTTGCTGCGAACTGTTTACTACCATAATTAACTCTGCTGTGCTCTGGGGTCAGAAATAGCTGTTTTATAACTGTTGCAAATCAAACAGCTCTGCCATTGAAGTAGTCACTTGCCAAAAGACAATGACATCTCATCCTTTAAATTGATAGTGTTTGAAAATGCCCCCTTTTATTTGTCTCTTTAAGGCTGAATTCACTATAAAATTGTACTGAGGGAAATGGGAGATGAATCAGCAATGCTCTTAACAATGCATAACCTTTATTATTCTGCTCCCCAGATCATTGAAATTTGCATTGCCTAGCAAGTTACAAGCTGTAATGACAGCACTTAGGATGGGCAGAAGAGGTGGCAGTGGAAATCCAGTGAGTAGAGTAGACATAGCTGAGCTTCAGAACTCACAGAGATTTTGCAGAGATGCTGAGCATTTACATAGCAGCCCCTAATTCCTTGGGTATACTTTCTATGATGCCATTATCCATTCTAAGGCTATTTGCTTTTAATATGCATGTATTATGTAATACTGATTAGAGTTCCTAATGATTCAGGCATTACATTTTGAATACTTTCTATTTTCTCTCTCTCTCTCTCTATATATATATTTATATATATATAAATATATATAATATATTTTTTTTTTCCCCATTTTTCTTTTCTGGTTCTGTGTCATAGATTTTAAAATCTGTTAAAGCAATATATGCCATGAAAATATTTTGCACATATATTTTAGTCAAGCTTTTTTTTATTTCTCAGGGTGAATAGGACAGGCACCAAGAGCAGGGCAGGTCTTGACAACAGTGAACTGAAAGCCCTGATTTCGTGGTAGGTCTACAGTGATCAGGCAGGTCTGAGCTCAGGCAAGCAAGTCTGGCCACAAATGAGATCTGTGGTCAGGCACTAGCCCTGCTGTACAGGACCAAGACAAAAGCTCTGGCTTAAAACAGCTCCCAGAGAAATAGAATTTGACCCTTACTGAAGCAGTTTCTAGTTCTTTATTTCTGCCCGATCTCTGTGTTGGCTCAGAGCAGCTGCAGCTAAACCCAGAGAAGAGAGATGTGTTCAGTGCCCTGAAACTTTTAAGTCTGTGAAGGGTTACCTCAGTCCAAACTCATCATGGATGGTGCGCTTGGAGCTGATATGTTTGCTTTTCTGGGAGCAGCTATGTTAGCAGAATTGACAGCACAGGGCAGTGGGATCTGGCTACCCTGAAAAGGTGTCATATAAAATCACTGTGCCAAAGTGGTATTTTGGGGGGATGTGAAACTAGAAGTTGGCAGTGACTGGGATCAGAGTTTCTCAGGTAAGAGAATGAAACCTAGAGGCTTGCTGAGCGTCCCATTGCAGGAGCTCCAAATGGGCTACGCTAGCTTGTTACAGATTTTAAATAGTTTTCATGAGGTATTCTGAGGCACTCAACTGCAGTTAATTTTTGTCTTGCTTCCATCAGACTATTTCATACAGAAGTAGCTGAATGGAATTAAAGGACTGCTCTCTTTAATAAAAGCCTATAATATTAGACCTTAAAAGTCTTATTCAAACACTAGGTCAGTGAGAAAATGAAGAAACAGAATCTAATTTGGGCAATGCCATGAAAATAAATTTTCTGAATATAAACTTTGGTTATGTATGGATATAATAGGTTTCACATGAACATTCTATATTATGGGTAAAGGAAATTCAGACTGAGAAGGGCTCATAGAGGGGAATGATAAAGTCTTAACTTTGCTCTCCCCAAGTGACTGAGCTTTCAGAGGGGCTGTAGTGATCTGCTGGTTGCAGGGATCATTTCACAAGTCACAAGGAGAAAGATGGAGTAAGGAAGTGATTGTCTGACATTAATTATCATTATGTCCTTCCTCTTAACAAATGCAATGCAACAGCCAAAAGTAGCTATAAAGGAGGAAAAAAGTAAGGTATAGTAGCAGTATGTGTCAAAATAGAGGCAGATGAAACAAGGCCTGATGATTGACCTTTGAATTTTAGTGTGATCAATTTTAATGGAGTAATGAGAGTAGAAGGTAGACTTTTTATTTTTTTAATCAATTTAGTTATTAAGGAGGTATAGAGAAGGTGCGTCTGTCTTGTAGCTTAGCTACCCTCTGTTAAAACGTCAAGTAATGGATTCAAATTCTTTTACTTGTAATAGGGAAAGAAGGTGAATGAATTAACAGCTAGACAGTATGCACTGCCCCATAAAAATAAGCTAGTACCTAACTTAATAGAATGAAATGCTGTTAAGCTAATATAAATTACATCTACTAGCAGAAGGAAGTAAATAACTTCAGTGTAGCAGTCTCTGGAATGCACTCAAATGTTGTTCTTTGGCTAAGGCATTTATCACACTGAAAGGATAACTCAAGGCAAAGTCCCTAAACAAGTACAGTTGGGTTTTCATTGACCTTGTCATCATTTATTACTAGGCAATGAAACTAATTATTATATTTAGAGTAGGTATGCAGTGTGGAACTACATATAGATTAGGAATAATCCAGTTTGGGTTACTGGAAAAAGACTATAATAAATAGAAGTTGTTAATAAAAAAAACCCAAACAATATGTAATAAATTATGGGAGGCTGAAAAGTATTTGCAGAGCTTTGTAGATAATGGGTTGAATTTAAAGTTAGGTGTACTGGAAATTTAATGACTTGTCTTTTGAACAGTGCTGCCTTAATTTATCAACTGGTGATTACAACTGTGATTAACAGCTATTATCATGATAGGTAACAGGTACTGATTAATTCCCTAATAATTTTGGTGTGGTTTAGAATAAGAAGCACTTCACAGATGGAGAAAGCATGCTTAACAAAACCAGTAATAAAAACACCTCTCTCTCATTACAGCACTGTCTTGAGGAAACAAGATTTGCGAAGGTGGGAAACTTAGGTAGATTTGTTAAGGTTGTTCCAAAGATTGCTTTAATGAAAGAGAATTATTGGGTGCATTTTTTTTCATAATGATAAATTTGTTTTGCATTTACAGTCATTATATTCTTGATACTCAAATATATATATATTTTTTTCATTACAATACTGCGTTCATTTTGAGCTTAACTCAGAAACTCATTTTTTTCCCCATGAAAGTATCATTTATTCACATATGCGGCACTTCTAAAGTGCCATATAAGTAGTGGCTCATTGTCTACTCCTTCAACAAAGAATGTCTAATGAAGGGTGAGAGGAGATGAAGTAACTATCTGCTAACCAAAGATGAAAATTCTGTTTTATGATAACGTCTTAAATTTTGATTTTTTTTTTTTTTCACAGTGAAAAAAGAAATCTTTTGAGAACATTTGCAAAAATCTGAATTGTTCTGAAAAAATCTGTTCAGAACTGGAGTCTGAGATTTACCAAAGAGAGTTAAATATATATGTCTTCCATTAGCTACGGCATTCGCGTACTGGACAGGATTCCAAGGTTTCTTTACATTGAATCAAAAGATTTTCCTGTAAGATCATTGTGAGCTAGTTGCAGAATGCACTTGATTTTGGATACAAATTGGAGACACTGTGAATCAGTTCCTTAGCCATCATAGTAAAGAAAGCAAAACAAAAGACTCAAAGGCTATTTCTCTTAATGTTGAAAAAAGGGCAGATAAAAATATTCTTGTCATTTACTTATCAACTTCAGACACCGTTACTTTGTATACAGATGAAAAGTAAAGTACTAGCTGTTACATTTCCCATCTAGAATACTATCAGTGACAGAACTTTTACAGAGGAAAAATTGCTATCTAGAAATAAATAAATAAATTTTAAAAATCTTTACCAACTCCATAGGCTTTCAGTTAAAATCACAGCAGAGATTTCCTGCTCCAAATAACTTCTAAACTCTCTGCTGTTGTCATTTTATTATTTTTTGTTGTTTTGGCTCTAAGGAGTTCAGTCAACTAAATGAATTATAGTTCTAATCATTTAGAAAGAAAACATATTTGTTTTAAAGCAAAAATAACTTGTCCACTCTCTTGATTTTAAGGACAAGTATTTAACAATGCTCCTTCAGTTTTAGGAGACTCACAATGCTGTCACATCACTGATTTCTGCCATAAGCATGATCCCAAAGTATCATTAGGTTGAAGAAGGAGGTAAGAGGAAGGAGAGAGTGAGAAAGACTGTAAGCCTAAAACTTTAGCTGAGGGTCTGAACTTCCCTGAAGCCCTGAGAGTTAGGATTTCATAGGAAATTAACAGAACTATAAACTCCTTTTAAAGTAAATCACAGTCAAATCATGAAAAAAAGGCTAGCAGTGAAATGAAATCTGATAAATTTATCAAAAGTTTTAGCAGAAAATGTAGCCCAATTAAGTACTACATCTCTAAAGCTCATAACTTTTATCTGATGATGACGATAAAGAATTACAACAGGTAAGAATTAAGACACTTAAAGATCTATTTTAGATATTATATTTACAAGAAAAACATTCTGAAACCAGTACTAAATTCAGAAAAGTGGACAACTGATTTTATCAACATGACAGAAGATTGCATCTTTTTTTCCTTAAAATCTGTTAAATGACATCATTAAGTAAGGTATGAATTTGATATGAGCAGATGGTTTTATTCTACAGTCCCATTCCATCTCTCTCCATCCCAATCACTTTTCAAAGATCTTGGTCTTTGTTTCTCTCTACTTCTCAGCCTTAATGGCTGAATATTTTTCAAAAGCCAAAAGGGAGTCATCAAGTATCAATAGCTTGATGCATATTCTGCGTATATCTTTTGCCATTCTTCATCTGTCTCTGGAGGCTGCACACAATGATAGTGATCTAAAAAGCTTCATGTTGGTAATGTAAATAGCTTTTTCTAATGTTCTTTAAAGCGTAACAGTTCTAACAAGCACTTCTGAATTGTGTAGTCCTGCACCAGACTTTTGAAATAGCAACTGCCAGGAAGCATTGGTTCTGTTCCAGAGTTTATATATGCACCAGGCCAACATTCTACTGCAGGTAATAGCAGAAGCTGAAAGCCTTGACAAGGATACAGTGTTTGTGGCATCTGCATGAGGATAGCTAGACAAAGCTTTTTTTTTTTTTTCTTTCTTTTTTTTTTCTTCCTGCATATCTTTAATCAAAAAGAGACTTCAGTATGCTACACAAACTGCTGAGTGAAGTAAGAACAGTAGAGAGGGCTGACAAGATCACAAGGGGCCTTAACACATTTAGTTCCATCCTCTTTTGTCTGGCTCATTTTCAGGACAGGCTTAACACCAGTAATAATGTGAGCCCTTCCCATTGGCTGATGCCATTCTCACTTTATGTAGTTAAAATGCAGTTTTGCAACATATTCTCTCAAACTTGAGGCTCCCTACTTTGAATATGTCTCTTGTGAGACAGCTCTTTTGTGAATATTGAGGGCAGGGTATGTGCAGTCATCATTTCAATAATAAAAATCAAAGTTGTTTTTGATAATGATTTTTATCCTACTCTGTGATATAGCTTGTGATGCCACAGATTACCACACAGAGGAACTGCTGTGGTAATATTGTATTTAGTGTTAATTGCCAAAGTGAGTGACAATGTTTACCCATTTTTAAGATTAAAAGGTGGCTCTCGGCAATACTCCAGTGTAACTGAAGTAAGTAGATCCAAACTTTGATTCATATATTTTACGTACTATGGACATTCCTTGAATATCTATTAAAATATGGAGAGGGAGGAGTCCTATCGGATTACTATGTATGTGATATTTAAAATTCAATATTATTGCATTTAATATAATATAATATATATTATATTAATTATAATATTATTATAATTACAATATAATATTAATTATAATATTAACACTTTTTCTTCCTCAAGATTTAACATTTTTATTTTAATCAAGACATTTTTCACACGTAGTGATTTTTCCAATTTAAGTGATGCTATATTTAGACTCTTCTTGATAAACTATGTATTCCAAAACAACCAAGAATTGTTAAGCTTCATATCTGAGATCACGTAAGCAATGATGCAGCAGCTAAAAAACTAGGATTGAAAAGTAATGGTAGTTACACTATGACAAAATACATTTACTAATATGTATCTATGTATTAAAAAAAATCTTGCAAATTTTCGTGGGGATCTAATTTCTACAGTGCAACCGTATGCATTGCAGCATTTACAATCTGTTGCTCATATCGAGCTCTGTGTACGAGTCAATAGTCTGGAGTCTTTGGCAAAGTACTTGAAAGTGGTGAGAGATCTGACTGAGACAAGGATGTGCTGGTTATCAGGTTTTTCTCAGATTTCTCCCTTTGGAATTTCCGCTGTATCTTGGGATAGGCACTCAGGATATGCATCACTCTGGATACAGTTACCTTGAGATTTTCAAACGTTCTGGATCATCTGAAACACAAATACTATTTCAGAACATCGTGCGAAGCGTTTAATTCTTTTGATTCCTGTTAAGGAAGGGAGGGTTTGGAAGTTAGAAGCAGTGGGAGCTATAGTTGAGATTAGAGGTCCTGTACTATATTTTCTTAAAGCAAAGTTTCTAATACAATAGTTCTGTAATTTTGTTTTTAATTGTACTTTTTCATAGTTGAAAATTCTTATTATTACGTCTCTTCGTTAAATATGTAGACTGTTTTCTTTCCTAGAGGTAGAATTCCCTTGCAGGGCAGGCAACCACTCAACTGAGTCTGATCAGGATACCTGAGTACCACTTTTATTCCCTAAATAGTTGATCACAGTTCTTTGTTTCCATTCCTGTATTTATAAAACTGTCTGTAATAATAATTTTATTTGAATGCAAAAAGAAAAACCTCTACTAAGATGAATTATACTGTTTGCTTAACTTATTTCAAAAAGGCTCAGACCAAAAAACTTGGAGGATTCAGAGGCCATACAGCTTTTATAAGAGGTATCAGAGCATTTATTTATTCTAAAGAACATTATTGATGACTTGGTATAGCACAAGGGTTTTTAATATAAAAAGTAAATCTCAGTGACTGACTTCTAGGGCTATTAGAACAAGCAAGGAACGGAGTGAATCTTTACAGGTACTGTAAAGGAGCTGTTAAGTCACAGTCTGAACTGACGATTGAGCACCTGGTGAAGGATTATGGCTGGCTTAGGAAGTGCAGGTGCAAACAACATACCTGTGCTTCACACATGATTGGAAGGGGTGGACCCAGGGTTCACAACCCAACCTGCTCCCCAACCTCTCTTCCCCCAGCTCATTTGAGGGCTAGCCTCTGAAGGATGAATTTTGTGGAAAAAAATTCTTATAAATGCTCATTTGAAACAAAAAGGACCACCAGGTATTTTGCACTTTTCCTGTCTCTTTTAATCATTTTTAATGGAAAAAAAAAAGTGGAAAAAGGTGGAGAATAGACAAAAGGCTTCAGAGAAAACATAAGCAGTTGCAGAAACAGGACATAAGAAAACAAGTTAATTGTACACATACTGATAGGACTTACTTATAGAGATCTGTGAGATGCATGGTAGATAGATGTTATGGATGTTTCCTCCAAGGAAACAAACTTTACATTACCGAGGAGGCAGCAGGAGGAGACACTGCTAGGGAAGTGAATTTTCTTCCTAGTATGTAGTCTATCTCAAAGGAAAATTGATTTACTATTCTGAACCATAATCTTCCTTTTCTATCTTAGAAGATAGAATTAGAAATTCCTCCTACTTAAGAAGTATTTCTACATACTGAAATATTCCTGTGTTTCATGCAATAAATTTTTAATTAGGGAAGTGCCAGAAAAACAAACAAACAAAAAACCTTGAAAGCGATTTCTTAATGCTTTTATAGTATGTAGGGATGATGATCATCAAACTTAGTACTGTCTGCAAGTAGTCTGTGCTTTGTTTGAGACTTATTTTGCATTAAAAAGAGCTCTTATGAGAATTAAACTGCAGAACTGATTAGTGAGGGAGAAACACTAGGACTGGTGGGAAAGATATGATAGTACAAAGTATTGTAGTTATCTAAAGCTGGTGCTATCTTCAGGTGGATATGATAACCACAACTATACCTGCTGCCAAACAATGGCAGTTTCTAGGCATCTTTTAGCTAAGGAAACAGAACTGTGATTCATTTTCAGCTGTAAACCTACAGGGAGATTTCATGAAAATATCAAGATTTCAATAGATAGCACTGGAGTGCTAACAGCTTCTTAAGAGTGCTTTTAATTTTTATTGTGCTGTTCGACAAAACATGCTAATTACCTCACAATCTTGAAGTTAAAATACATCAAAAACAACAAAATCTCTTCAACGAATACATTATTAAAACAGTCAGTCAAATTAAGATGGATTAACTTTGGGTTTCCTGAAAATTTAGGTGAATTTGTCAACCTTAAGTTCTTTAATTGCCGTGGTTATGTCATACATGCTACTTATTTGATACCTTTATGATTGCCTGGACTTTAAACTACTTGCTTTCCATTAACAGAAGTCATTTTAGCCTCCAACTAGAACTTCTAAAAATAAGAATACATTATCTGTTTAGCAAGTAAGAGTACAGATTACAATCTAGAAAAGAAATGGAAGAAAGAATCTTGCTTTTCTTGAAGTTATTGGACAAAAATTTTCAAGTTGAATCACTAGACTTTGGAATGACTTAGCATATAATTACAGCTAACGTTAATTAATGTAACCATTATGGAAAGGCATCATTTTAACAAAAACATGCTCAGGTCTTCGATTTCTTTTGCTTTTGCTGTGCTCGTCACAGTTCTACAAAGGGAGTAGCAGGGGTGTTGCCCAACAGGGAAAGTTGAGCTGACATTGAGGTAGGACAGAAGCCTCTCTGACAAGGGCACCATCCCATTGGAGTCCAGAGTCAGGTCAGGGAGTGCAATGAACAAAACAAGGTCAAGACTGGCAGGGTACATGGCATATCTGCAGTGAAGATAAGGCAAGGACCAAGGGTCTGGGCGTGAGCTCAGAAGCAGATCTTAAGCCAAAGGGCATAGTATGTGGGCTCCAGAAGGGAATTGCCAGTTCCTTCTCACATTTTAGCTGTTTCTGCGGAGGCCTGGTTCAAAGAGCACTGTAGCAGGGCAAATCTTGAATAGAAGAAGCTAAATCCCACAGATTGTGGAGGGGGAGAAAAGTTGCACTGGAGGACTGAAGAAGCAAGTGAGTGCAGGATGGTCAAGGTGTTTAGGCCCTGCTGGTACACTCAGGGCTTTGATGAAGATCACTGTAAATGTCATGCCAAAGTGTAGCTTGAGTAATTTCAGAGACTGACAGTAATTCTTAATTACCAGTTTTCCTTGTGTCATTTATGTATTTATCCCCAGAAACAAGGGACCACCAAGTGAGCTATTGTGACTTTAATTTATGTAAAAACAGTAAATATTACTCAAAATTTACATAGATTCCCATTTTAATCCTCTAGTGGCTATTAATTGTCTTCTTTGGTGCATAAGCAGTTATCTAGAAATATACCAGTGTTTAATTCTGCAAATGACTAAACAGTCATAACTGGTTTTCCTGATACAGTGATTCCTACTGAATCTCCAAAGCAAAATACATGTCTGTGGAGGATTGAAGTCACAGAATTCATAAACAGGAAGGGATCTCTTGAGATGGTGTAGTCCTGTCCATCCAAGAATCAGTCATTCTTTTCTTTCAGTCAGCATAACTCTCTAAGCAATGGTATTTTTCCTTGTTATTTTGGTTATTTTCATCTGTGTGAGGTTATCTTTTTTTCCCACTAGCCTCCCAGTTCATTTTCCATCCCTTTTAAAAATTCCAGTGTTTTCTTTATCTATTTATAGCACCCAAATAGTGAAACTTTCATCCTTTCTCTGGGAGAGTCTTCTTCACCTTTCTTCACATAATTGCAGTGATTTTTCTCAGTAATATTCTTTAGTTGTTTAAGTTTAGTTTTATCCCATGAATTGTAAGAATATTTTTTTTTGGTAGCACTTTGGAGCTATGTTTTGTTCTCTTAGGCACCTCTAACGTGTCATTCTCAGCATCCCAATGCATCCAGGAAGGCATTAATTGTAAAAATCAGCTACAGGGTTTCATGTGGCTTTGTTTAGAAATACTTTCAGATGACTACTTCAGATGGAGTTCTCTTTAGGATAGTTAAAATCGAACTTAGAATTCTACCTCATTCCTGTAAAAAATTTTCTTCAGAAAAAGTTACTTCTTCCATCTCTCCTAGATCAGTTTTTCCTTAGAATTCTTTCCAGTTTCCTCAGATTTATTACATCAAGAATTACAAAATAGAGAGTAAAATAGGACAGGATATTGAGAAAGGTATTATTTCAGTAAGAAAAATAATTATCTCAATAGAACATTGATTAGGAGTGTTCAGGAATGTCTTGTGTGCTAAACAGAGCTGAGCCAATAATCACAAAATTTTCCTACGAATTTTAATTCAGATTTTCAAATGGGTTTTTGTTATTCATGTGCTACCTTCACTTGTGCTCACTTCCACAATGTTTCAGTAATCGTACTGAAGTAATTTCCAAGCTGTGCATATGACAATGTACAGGAAGAGAAAATTGCATGTGCTCTGGGGAGTGTTGCTTATTCAAATGCTTGTATAATCAGAAAAAGCCACTGTATCACAAAGAACCATACCTTTGTTTCCCATATGAATGGGAGTATATATAGAACCTTTTGAATTTTTGTCTATGTTCTGTCACTCTAATACCATGTTTGTGGAAAAATGAATTTGTATGAGCAATTTTAATGAGGGATAATTGCTCTGTGGTGTTGTCTTTGGGCAAATGTTAAAATATGAAGAAAAAAGTGGTAGGAAATAAGTAGATACCGACATCAGCCAAGTCAGGGTTTGTATTGATGTCATGTTCAACTGGTATGATTATAACTACAAAAATAAAGAGTGCCTTGTCAGGTTTTATCTCCTGGACTCAGAAATGCATGTGGGGAGCTCCATTCATCTCAATGACTGCTGTGTAAGGAAGCTTTGGCAGAATGGCTTCTCTTCTGTTTTCACGTTATCCTGTTGTCAGCCCATTGCCCTCTTCAAATCTACTGTCAGTGTTTTGGGCTGAGGGATAAACACTGTTAGAAGAGAAGAATTAGGCAGATAATTTGACATCAACTCTGGGAAAGAAATACAAGCAGGTGGAGGTGAGTGGTCACAGTCTGGACCACTGAGCTAAAATGAGGACTAGCAAAATTATAAGACTTATGAGTCTGTTTCACGGGACTTCTGTGGCAGCTACGTGTCTTGGATGTGTGATGAAGTGACAGATTTGATGATATCAGCATGGGTCAAGTTTGTTGTAATTTCATGTACTATGTGTTTAGATCTACGACTCCATTATGATATCAGTAAGTCATTAACAGACAGTTTTAATCTGCTGCGTAAATTTAGGCTTTCGGGTTCTCCCAAAGTAAAACAAGCTAGAATGGGGAGGGAATAAGAAAAAAACAACAAAACAAACAGAAAAACTCCACAACTTTTATTAGAAGAAGAGAGAATTTGATTATGATGATATAAAAGTGTATATGAGGTCTACTCCAAAAGTAATGCCTCTTATTTTATGACATTGGCCTGTCATGTCAGAGAAGGATATTGCTGGTATAACAATAGAAGCTGAACCTTCCTGCTAATATTCTGTTACATTCTGTTATCTTAAGACAGATGGCAGGAGAGGAGCAGTCTGACAAAACTGTGATTGACATGGAAGTGTGCATGAGGGGAAGGTGTAGAATTGAATTCCTCCATGCAGAAGAAAATCGCATCCATTGACATTGATCAATGCTTGCTGGACTTTTGGGGAGGCCAAACACCGGATGTGAACACAGTGAGGTGGTGGGTGGTGCGTTTCAGCAGTGATGACAATGATGTGAAAGGTAAGCAGCTTTCCATATAATAACCATGAAGATTTTTACAAGTGTGTCATGCAGGCTTTTGAGCACTGCTAGTGAAAATGGATAGCTAATGGTGCTGACCATGTTGGAAAACCAGTGTTTTGTAGCTGAGAATTTGCTCATCTGTATGTATATATATATAGTATCGTTGTGCTCTGTGTATCTTGTAGTCTACATGGAAGGCATTATTTTCAGGGCAACTTACACATTTAGTACTTAAATTAAAATGGACAAACTATATTTTATATGCATAATATAGATATTCCCAGAACTTTCCAGTCTTTGTTCCACCACAGGTAAAATTAACAGAAAGATTCAGTGTATTTCTGGGAAGAAAGACCAGAATGTCTTTTTCCTTTTTAATCATAAGTAATAGCCGTAGCTCCTTGAACTTTAAAAGTGGTTAGGTGAGGGATGTTTATTATTCGGTGCAATATGCTATAGTGGCATTCCTTATTACAATATTATAAGACCAGAGGGTCCATAAACAGTATTTACCTCCTGGCAACATAATTCAGTGATAATATCCTTTTGATGCTGGGGCTATGCATAGCTGAAAGAAGGCCCAGGCTATCTCTGTAATTCCCAAAGCTGCTAAGTGGTTTCCTGAAGAAAATATATAAATAATACAATTAAATTTTAAAAGAAAAGGTAAAAGAAATAAAAGTGGCATTAAATAATTATTGCATTCATTTGGCTGTAACAGAAGCATAAAACGTATCTTAAGGGTTGCAGGCAAAAACACAAGTAGTGGGTACTGAACCAGAGATTCTTTTATAAGTGTTTGTATTTATAATAAAACCCTGGAGACAGCAAGGAGAGCATTTAAAAATTCAGGACTTATCTTTCAGATAATATAAAGCTTGCTTTCCTCAAATTCCAAATCCATAGGGCTCTTCCTGATGATGGTTTTGTTTTTCTTGACTTTGAAAACTAAAAATATTTTGCATCAAATCTTCTTGTACTGAGAAGAACCATCTTTTAAGATCTTTTGTCTTGATTTGAAGATGAGTATTGTTTATGAATGCTTCTGAAAATGATTGTAAATTCTACAAATAAAGATTTATTTGGCAAGATTTATGTCCAAAGCTGTCTTTAAAGAAAGGATCTGATTCCAGGCACGTTCAGATTACTTGGGGCTGCATTTAACATGCATATATGCTCAAGGCTCTGCAGTTTGAGAATTGTCTCCCACTTGCCTGTGCAGTCTCTTACCCTGGCATTCACCTCAAAGAAACCATGACACAAAGAAGAGAGGATGCATATTTTTTGGTCTACCTTCAATAAAAATACAGAAAGTGGGCGCCGTATGTTCCCAAATTGCCTTGGCTTGAAACATCCACAGAGCAGATATAGCTAGAAGGATTGTTTAAAGCTCTGAGTATTTTATACTCCAAACTACTGACCCTCTTCCTCAAAGGCAGTAATGTTATAACATCGTGTTGGTATAATTGGGGTCATTGTCTTCTATCAGTTGCAGATGTTTGCTGAGGTGAGTTCTCATGTGCTTGTGTACAACTTGAGTGTTGTCTGCCCTGCTGGAAAGAAGTGACAGTACCTCCCCAACAGGTTGTGTGATTTGTGGATTTAGAAGTTAGTCCGTGTAACAAGAAAGGCCATTAGAAGATTTATTATGAAACTTGCTTCACCTTAGATAAAGCGTGATGCTGATATGCTTCCTTGTGGAAGGCCTCTTAAGCAGTCAACTAAGAAGTGAGTTGTGGTAGTCATCTCAAATACACTGAAGTATTTGATACTTTTTACCCAATACTTTTAATTACCCCAATACTTTTGTTGTACTGCTGATGATTTAGAATCAAATATTCACAGCATTTAAAACATAATTTACACATAACTTACTTGAATTTCTTTTAGTTTTTTGCATACTTTCCTCATATGAAAGCTAGCAAGCAGCTGCTACTCACGCAAATACACACATGCACAGACAAGGCAGACTGCTTCAGCTGGTCATTTAAAATACAAACCTGCATTTCTTGAATATATTCTTCTGTATTCACTGAAGTACAGAGATGACAGTTTTTCCTTTTTCTTTTTTTTTGTCAGTGCTTTTCTCTGGTGAATATTAGGTGCCTCCTCTTATAAAACAGAAGAACAAATCAATGCAGTGTCTTCATTTGTTGTCTCTGCATTTGTGACGACAGTAAGCCTAGAAGTGTCTTGGGGCGGCCTCAAAGCTTGTTTTCTACTTTAAGAAAAATTGCATGAGACAAACAAAACAAACAAACCCAAACACAACCACTTTTGAGATTTAATTATCCCTCTCCAGTAATTCTCAGAACAAACCATATTGGAAAGAAGCTTACAAATTCTCATTTCCTATGGAGTTCCGCGAGTCACTGTAGGAATAAAACTGTTAGGTGAACAGTTTAGAATAAGCTATGTCCTCGTTCTGTGATACTGTTCAGTGACTATTACCTTTTAGTTCTTCCCCATCTGGTACTTCTAAAACTTTCACTAGATCTACCTTATTTAACTGCACACTTCCTACAAGGTAACATTTGTATCATCTGCATAAATGAAATATGAGAAATGACCCTGTCACATTGTGAGGATCTGATGCAGCATCTTTCACTCCCACTACATTTGCTTTTCCAACTGCTTGGAATCTTTCCAAACTCTGCACAAATTGAAGCTTAAAAAAAAAATAAAAAAAAATCCAATGATACTTTCAGTAATGTTTTGCAATGACAGGACAGAAGCCTGGAAATGGAGTGTCAATCTTTGAGCATTTTTCCAGCTGCTAACATAGTTTGTGATTGAACAGTATGTGCACTGTGAAATTATGAAAGGACAGACCTTGCCACTGAGACCACCAAGATTTATCAAGCACAGCTGACAGTAACTACAGAAATTCCAGACAGCTTTATGGGGCATAAATAACGGATATATGTACTCCCACATGTTTACTGAGAGAGTAGCTGACAGTATCCCATGTGGTCTTTCTAGAAGAATCCTTCCATGATTACACACTAACTGTGGCGACCTTAAGAAATGTATTGTACAATCGTTGGCAACAGAAATCAGAACTTTCTGCCATAATGAAAATTCACAAAGATAGTTTTAATGATAGTTTTCATCATCTACAAATGTCTTAAGACATGCAGTCTGGTCAAAGAAAAAATTTCAGTAAACTTTGTCAGCTTTCATTCTTTTGCACTTACACTTGATTTTCTTCCTCTGTGATGTTAAATGCAGAGACAAAAAATATGTGATGTGCTCAGCCCTCATTTTCCCACCAGAATTATGCCAAAAGACTGAAAAAAAGTCACACATTATGCTTGTTGTAATGAGAAAAGTAGGGTCTTGAAATGGAAGCCTTGACTTTTTTTTTAATTGTTGCCAAGGGCCCTTGTCTGACAGATCTTGAAATAACTGGTCCTTCCATAGTTGTGGAATATTTGTGCCTTTTGCTGGACAATTTCCATCCTTTTCCATCACAAGTGGCTGAATTTTTTATGCTTGGATGGACTCCATTTGCAGCTCAGGTGCATGTCTCCAGCCATTTTGTTTCCTTCTTGCCTCAGGAGAATTAAGTGGTATTTGACAGTGAATGTCAACGTGCAAGTATATCACATTAGAATAAAATTAAGTTGTTTTTTTTTTTTTTTTTAATATATATATTAAGCAAAACTTAATTGTTTGGGACATTAATTTCAGTGGAGGATAGAAACTCAGTGGATTTTATTAAGAAACAAAGAAGCATCCTATAAAGAATTTACTTTCTTGATGCATTTTTCCTGTGTTTGTCAGTAAAGAACAGAGGTTTTGAAAGTCCTTCCTTGGGGATGGGTCATAGGGATAGAAAAAGAATAGTTCTTTTGCATTTGTCAAGGGAAATCATGCACCTGATCCATGTGACAACTGCATCAAAGGAAATGATTTGAATTTGTGACCTTTTCTGTCAGTGTTTTTTACAAAATGTAGAATGGTAACATGAGATTGAAGAAGAAAGGTAAAAGGAGGCTATACAAAATAGATGGGTTAAAAGATGAGCCACGTACAAATAATCTACACCAAAGTACATGAGGAACTATCTACTGTGGTTTAATGAGGATTAGATAGCAGCAATAGAGATATAGGATAGAAATCTAGCCTGGTACATAAAGGAACCTTCCCAACCATAGCAACTTTTTGATAGTAGAAAACATTAAGAATTTTATCTGTGTTCTTTTAAAATCAGTTGACAAGAACTGTAAATTCTGAAACAGCACCTTCCTACACTTAGGAAAAGTGTTACATCCTCCAACAGCACTTTTTGTGTTTAGCTTATAGGTCATTCCTAAGCACTTGATAGATAGAAATCTTGAATACTATGAATGTATTGGGGGGGGGGGGGGGGGGGGGGGGAGGGAAGGGGGTGTTGGCTGTTCTGAGTCCATGTAGCAATTTAGTTCAGCCATGCCGTGGTCTAAGATTTTGTGTGTGTTGGTACTTCAGAGCAAGATCTTTGTCCTGTGAAAGATGATTACACATTTTCTTTTCTTTGCAATGCAGAGAAAGAAAGGAAGAGTTGTATTTAGGCAGCGCAGGTTAAAATATAAAGTGTGCAGTGGGAGACTTGCAGATTCCAAGGGATGAGCTCTTATGATTCAGTAAGGAGCTAGTTGTTACTGGTCAAATGATTACCTTGTACAATGACTTCTCTTAAAAAGCCCTTGTAATATTTATTAGGCGTAGGGTTGGAGATTATTCTCTTGATTGCTGGTAGTGATCATTTATCTTGGCTTCAGTTTAAACTAACACAGTTGTTATGTATTTCTCTCCAGCAAAATACTTACAGATGCCTATGATAGTATTAAATATTCAAAATGTACATCACTGCTATAAACTTTGTTGTGGAAAATAATTTTACCGAAGGAAATCGAATGAGAATATCATGTTCCCTTTATTGTAAGTGTATCCAGCTCCTTGAATTATTCACCACTGTATAACTATTGATAAAAGGAATATACCTGCAGTATCTAGACAAAGCAGAGCCTGGGAGAGTCTGTTGAAAGTCTGCTTGGAATATGTTCTGTAATGTCCCAAATGTCAGATCAAGCATGAAGCATGGCTACTTTGTTCTTCACAGTAAGAATTTTCCTGGCAATAACTGAGCGCTCCAAGTTATGGTGTAAAGGATAATGGTATGGCGTATGCGACCGCCTCTTGGATAGAACTTCAGTTGATCTAGTATGAAAGATTCAAGGCACTGCTTGCCTTATCTTAATAGAAAGTCAACACTTTGTTATATGAATATTGGAATAAAAGTAGCAAAGCACAAGTTCATTTGGACATGCAGGTAGCACTAGTCACAGAGACAGATTGTTTTAATGAAAATTATAGAAGCATTGCGTTTTCACCTGATTTTACTGCTTTCTCCTCTGTCCTGTGTATTGAATTTACATCATGTGTGCTTTCATTCCCTTTACTCTTTCTTGCCTCCCTTACTGCATCTTCCTTTCATCTTTCCCTTAGAAATCCCGGTTCTCCTGACTTCAGTACGTGCAGACTAGCTTTAATTCAGGAGCTTGTTTTCTGTTCTCTACCGCAATAAATATATTGAGGCCATTAATTTCTATGATTTTTTTTTTTTTTTCCCAAACAGAAAGGTAGCAGGAGTGGAAAAGACGTCACATACAAGGAAAACTGTGGATGACAGCTAGGGGAGTTTAGTATACAATGGAAGGTTGTTTTGTGATTTCTAGAACTCCTCTCGAAGCATAGCACAGTAGTAGTTCACTGGTAGGTAGTTCTCTGGTTCTAAGGAGCTGATTTTCTACTCCCTGCCATATAAACAATTCTAATAAGAGGACTGTAGTACCTCAGTTTCAACACTAAAAAGAGGAACAAGGGGAATGACTTTACAGATGACTTTGAACAGTCTTGAGCAGAAGTAGGGGGCCTGATGTGGTAAATAAAAATACAAAGCTGCTCTTTCCTTGGTGTTTATTTTCTAGCTGAGAGATCTGCATTGCACCTTGGTTGTAATTAGTTGAGTTATTTTCAGCAGTCTTATCCAGACATACCTAGGTAGTGCTTGAGCTACCTATGATCAGGTAACAACTTTGTGTTGACTTGTCATCAGGAAACTATTCTATAGACTTGTTGAAAGAAGTGACAGCTGCTCACTGTGCGTGAGATAAAATTTATCTTGTATTCTTCACTTTGCCTAACAATTATAATCTCTGTAAGAAAGGCAGATAAACTCTCCTACATTCTGTAATCTCTTGTAAATATGCTTCAAATTAAGCAGATGTCAAATTGTCCTGCTATTAATGCCATATGCGTATGAAACTTTATTCAGAATCTGCTTGACAGTCCAATTCAGCAGCAGAACTAATGGCATTAGTGACACAGTAGTCAAAAGGCCCTTTTTGAAGTGAAAATAAGAAAACTGATAACAGACGTGTGAAAATTCAATAATTTTAAATCAATTCCATCTAACATAACACAAATGTCTGCGTAATTCTTATCCTTCATTTCCCAGTTGTTGTAGTTGTTGCCTCTAAACCTCCAGGCCTTGCACCATAAGAAGCAGGGTATGTAGGAAGGTGTGTTATTAACCAAGCAACTATCCTGGGCCCACAGAGTAACAGGAAGGTGGTTACTTTGGTGTCTGATTACAAAACAGTCTGGGTAATGCTGCAGTCACTCCGTTTGAGTTTTCTGAACTAACTATAAGTTAGGACACTTGAGACCAGCTATAAAACTATGGCACAGTATGCAACATGTAGAGACAGTGGGACAAATATGCTCAGTGCCATCAGGTCCAGTGGATGGTGGAAGATAGCAGTCAAACATGCTAATAGTAAATTGTTCTTTTTGTATATGCTTATTTTTATTTTTAATTCTGAATCAGTTTCCCAGTCAATTGGGAATGAGAGCATCAGACTGCAGGAATAACAAAACAAAGCAGAGAAAGGCTGCATTTAGATGGTTTAGACTATTCTGACTCAGCGGGCTGGGGAGCAAAAAGTATTTGTGTCTCTGAGAACTTGCCTGATATTGCCACAGTTTGTCAAACTGTGGTAAGTGGTTGCCTTTGTGATGTCCCCACTGTGGGTAAACTAGCCTAACATAAATTTTCTGACACACATACTCATTGACAGTATGACAACTGGTGGGAGGTACTGTAGTGACTTGGCAGCTGTTAGATCTGCTGCTGCAAGGTAATTTGAATAAAGTGTTTGCCAGCAACCTTTTAAGATTGCTACAGCAAAGAGATGGACAGTGGGATTTATGCTTTTGATGGTTTTTTTAGACCAAGCCCTTTGTTTTAATAGGGTTCTGCAGAGAATTCAAAACTCTCAACTGGCATTCCTGTAGGAATGTGGGAAACAAGAAGGGAAACTTCTTTGAGAAGCTGTGCCATCAGTTGCTTTCTCTGCTGTCTGCTCTTGGGTTCTGGCTGTCTGCTGCAATATGTGTCAGACAGCTGAGCATCAGAAACACCTCTTGCTGGCCATCCTCATGATAGGCAGGTACTGCGTGTCACCTTCACTTTCCCTAATACAAGGAGACAGTATCATGAGGAGTGTCACTGAAGATTTACAGCCCACTGAGATCCCTTTTTCTCTTTTGCAGGAACTAATGTGAGCAATAAAGTACACAAACACATGAAACCACATAACTCTTGTTGTCAGTTGTGTCACTTGGATTCAATATATCCCATACTGGGTGACAGCAGTGTCTGCTATTGTGTGGTGAATGTTCCAAAAAAAACCCAAACATAGCTCTCGCTCCCTCCCAACCCAGCAAACAGAATCACACCTCTACACACTAGCGAGGCAATTATTGCAGATACATTAATCTATTTGTCTTATCTCCTGATTTCAGTTTTGCTAGCTAGTTCTACTTATTTTGCTTTCTTGTGTGCTTTCTATTTTTGTTTTCTTAATTCTGTTTTCCTTTCTCCAGATGCAGAGGAAACACAGTGCTGTCAAGTCACTGTACTTCTTGACAACATAATTCCTTTTGGTCAAAAACAAAGCAGTGTAATTTTGAGGGGAGTATTCTACCCCTTTTTCTAATGTCAAAGTAAAACCTCCACAGAGATGTGTCACCTTCAAGGAAATACTCTCACGAGTGATTATGTAATTTTGATTAAATGTATTTCAGTGTCTTTTTTTTTTTTTTTTTTAAGATTCCTGCTAGCATAACCGGCTTCCAACACTTCATATCGAATACAAAGCAACACATCTGAGATTAATGCATAGATGAGAATTGATTCACTTACTCATTGATGAATGATGGGACAAATAGGCAAGTGTGTAATTATTCTTCATTTTGCTCAATTGTACCTATCATAAACCGGTCTTACTGAAATACGATCTCTCTACTTGTGGGACAGTTGTGAAAGAAGAGAATTGTACTGATGAAAACATTGTTATGATTTGGCAGGTTTTAGTGTTGCCACAGGTAAACTAATTTGTGAAGATTAATTTGTGTTCTACGTGTTACTGCAGAGATTTGAGTAGCTACTACTTAAGTAATCAAAAGTTTTGACAGTGTTGCTGAGGCTGACAGTAGACGTTATGCAAGAAATGTTTTCTGCTTCCTTAATGACTTTATACAGGAGATAACATCTGACTCTATACCATCTGTGGGAATCTATTCACAGAGCCACATAGCTGAATCTCTGATCCATTCCAGCAGAATTACTCTACACTGTCCAAAGCTTAGGCATGCCTGTTTACAGTCTACGTGAACAGCAGAGAAACAGAGGAGAAAAACATGTTGTTGACCATAAGCATTGTGCAACTGAAGAAGAGAAATAAATAAGAGGTGGAGAAAAAGGAAATTACAGAAAAGTTGAGGTAGGAAGAGACCTCTGTATGTCATGTGTTCCAATCCCCTGCTGAAGCAAGGACATCCAGAGCAGGCTGCCCAGGCCCACATCCTGCTGGCTTTTGGAGATCTCTGAGGGACTTCATAGCTTCTGGGCAGTGTGTGCCAGTGCTTGTCACCCGCACAAGGCACAGGTGCTTTCTGGTGTTACCAGATGGAACCTCCTGTGTTCCAGATCTCATCCATTTCACCCATTGCACTGGACACTACTACTACTACACTGAACACTGGAAAGACACTATGACATCTGTTCATGTATTTCCTAATACACAAAACAGTGATCTAACTTGTCCCATGTTGTCTGGAAAAGGTGTGTGCCTCTTATGATAGCTATTAACCAGAACTTGAGGAATTAAGACAAAGATATTGAGGCAATTTTCTCTCTAAGTCTGGGGTGAATATTCAGTTAGCCAAATCTACTCTCACTTTTTAAATTGTACCAAATTAATAAACACTTTTAAAATACTTTCTATAATATTTTTGTATTGTAAATTTTAATTTTTGTACATATACAGACTTTCTGCATCTCATTAGGTTTTTTGCCTTGAAGCTGTGCTGACATTACCAGCAAGGGCTGAAATGTGAGACTTTTTTGAGACAATGTAATAGCCTGTGTCCTAAAAATTAAGACTAGAAAAGGCTTAAATTAGAAAAATTTACTGTATGATTAGCTAGTTATGTGAGATTTTCATTATATATGTATTTTTTAATCGGGTATGAGCTAGATACCTGTGCGTTACTACTGCATTATTTCTACTTCTCCATTTAGCAGCTAGGGGAAAGGAAATTACAGTTCTAATTTTACCTTAATTTTATTGGTTTTGTTCTTTGTACTCGTAATTAATATGTTCTGTGCTGTAGAAGGGTGAAATTATATGCTTGTCATAGAATTAATTAAAGTCAGATTAAGTCAGTTGAGATTCCTCTCACCATCCCTGCTGTGCTTACACTTTTTGGGGCCTTTTGGCACAAAGGCATCATTACGTACTCTCATTTCCTCCTGGAATGAGATAGGAACTCCCCCCTCCTACAAGAATAAACACACTTGAACTTGCTTGCTCTCAGTTCCAGTGTTTCCATCGCGCCTAAGCCTTGTAAAATGGCATGAGTCAACCTGAAAACCATCATCTCCTTTCTTGATTCTTTTCTTATTTTCTGACAGAGTCCTTTCAGGTGCTGTTTCTGAGCTCTCAGATCCTATTGACAGGGTTATATCTGCGTATTATAAGTAAATGCAGTTAGTGGTGTGTTCCACAGCCACTCTATGGACAGTTTCCCTCAACCTCTCTGCTCATCTCTCTCTTGCCATTCCTTTAGGCCTTGCAGATCAAACATTAAGGCGGCTCTCTGTACAGAGAAGACAGAACCAATGCCATTGTTTTACCCCAGGTGAAACTAGAATTCATTGTAGAGATTTCGTAGAATCATTGAATCGTATTGGCTTTGGTTGGAAGGGACCTTAAAGATTATCTAGTTCCAGTCCCCCTGCTTTGGGAGCAGGGTTGCTACCTTCTAGATCAGGCTACTCAAGGTCCCATCCAACCTGGCCATGAGTGCTCCAGGGTTGGAGCATCCACAGCTTCTTTGGGCAACCTTTTCCAGTGCATAAACACCCTTGGGGTAAATAACTTCTTCCTTATATCTAGTCTCCCCTCTTTTAGTTTAAAGCCATGCCCCTTTGTCCTATCACTATCTGACTGTGCAAAAGAGTTGGTCCTCCTCCTGCTTGTAAGCTTCGTTCAAGTACTGGAAGACTGCAGTGAGGTCTTCCCAGAGCCTTCTCCAAGCTAAACAAGCCCAACTCACTCAGCCTTTTTTCACAGGAGAGGAACTCCAGCCCTTTGATCATCTTTGTGGCCCACCTCTGGACCCACTGCTACAGCTCCACAGCCTCTTATGTGCTGAGGGTGCTGCTTCTGGATGCAGTACTCCAGATGGGGCCTAATGAGGGCAATGTAGAGGGGAACCATCGCTTCCCTTTCTCTGCTGGCCAAACCTTTTCTGATGTAGCACAGGATATAGTTGGCCTCCTGGGCTGCAAGCTCACACTGATGGCTTGTTTCAAACTTTTTGTCCACTAGTATCTCCAAGACCTTCTTGACAGGGCTGCTATCAATGAGTTCTTCTCTCAGTTTGTGGTTGTTATCTGGGATTGTCGTGGCTCAAGTGCAACACTTTGCACTTGGCTTTGTTGAGTCTCATTAGGTTCATGTGAGCCCACTGTACAAGCCAGTCCAGGTCCCTCTGCATGACGTACCTTCCTTCTATTGTGTCAACTGCACAACTCGGTGTCATCAGCAAAGTCGCTAAGTGTACACTCAATCCCACTGTCTGTGTCATTAATAGAGATGCTGAAGAGCATCCAAGATGGACGCCTGGGAGACACCACTCATCACTGGTGTTGACCACAACCCTTTGGCTGAGACCATCCACCCAACTTTGTTTACTTAGTAGCCCAGACTTCAAATCCGTATCTTTCCAATTTAAAGACAAGAATGTGGTGTGGGACCATATTAAAGAAACCAAGTAGATGACATCATTTGAGCTAATCCTTCATTTACTGAGCCTGTAACTCACTCATAGCAGGCTATCATGACCTGCTCTTGGTGAATCCATGCTGTCTGTCTCTGGTCAGCACCTTGTCCTGCATGTGCTTTAACCCGTATTCCAGGAGGATCTGTTCTATGATCTTCCCAGGTGCAGAGGTGAGGCTTTATCGTCCTGTAGTTCCATGGGTCTTCCTTTCTCTGTTTCTTAAAAACAAGAGTGCTGTTTCCCTTTTTAAATTGAAGCACTGAAATTCTTAAGTTAAGAACAAGAGGAGTAAAGACTAATAACTGAATGTGTAAGTGGTGCTTCAGTTTTACAGTGTGAATTTCAAAAAAAAAAACAAGCCAACTGAATCTCTCGTAGTGTGGTCCTGAAGGCAGAAAAAGTAAGTCCCAAGTTCGAGGGTTTGTGTACCTTCCATTAGCAGGCTAGTTCACGTTGAAATGAAATAAATGAGTTGTGGCTGCTCTGCCTTTTGGAACTGCAGATGTTTGGAATATAACTATACTTTCCCAAACAGTATGATATTTGTAGTATGACAAAGTTGTAAGGAGATATATTGAGAATAAAGACTATAAGCTTAGAATTTAAGGAGTGTTAAATTATATCTCCAGTTTCAGTTGTCTAAAGTTCTTAGAAGGTAAAATCTTTTTTTTTTTTTGCTGTTTTTGCTATCAATAATTGAAACATTCTTTGCTATTTAAGAAAATAAAAACTAGTACAGAAATATTTAGTGAAAGAGATATCACCTTCTGCAGTATTAGCAAGCAATTCCCTGCTGTGATTCTTCTGGAGCTGTTGATGCAGGGGAAGTGTCTGTATTCTCAAATGATTATTTGTTCAGTATCCGCATTTTGTTGAGAGTGCATCTTGTATGCTTTTTGTCTTCTTTGTGCTGATCTTTCTATCCTCTTTATAAAGATGCTATTCTGCTTTGTATTTGCCAAGGGAGTCGTGCAGGTTCATTCTGTTTTGTAGAAGTTTCTTTTCTGTTACAACAGCAGATAGCCACCTACTAATTAAGGTAAATGCGCACGCGAGAATGTCTCCATGGAGCTTTATTTGTTTAAGATTGATACTTTTACTTCAGCTATTTCTGCCTTTTGATAAAGAAGGTGTTTGTGCCCGTTATTCTACTTCTGTGTTCACTCTGTCGTTCTGCATATCACTGGGCTGTGGTGAGATTACTGATCTCCAAACTATTTTCAAGTCTATAGGTACTTCAATTGATAGTCGTGGATGTTTGGCACTAATAAAAAACAAACAAACAAACAAACAAAAAAACAAAAAACCCCCTACAAAAATAGAATTTTAGAATGCCTTCCTTAACAGCACAAATCATACCAAAATAACTGGGATAGATCAGCATCCTTCTTTAAGTTTGCTCAGCTGTCTTTGAAAATGAATACTATTAGAATTAATGCTTTAGTGATGTTTTCTAACTTCTGAGTTGTGAAAATAATCCTAATGAAAATTGTTTTTCCACTGAGGTTGCTAAAGTGATGAGCTACTTTGGAGTAGCTGGTTGTGCTTTGATAATTTTGAGGCAAAAATGAATTCAGTGGGCTTTTTGTGGGAACTGTTAGTGAGATTAAGCAAGGTAGATGTCTTATTAGTCGGTACTACAGAACTATTAATTAGTAAGTGTACTTCAAAGGTAAATTTCTTATTTGTTTCAGGAATTTGACATACTTTAGAAAAAAAAATAACTTGTCTGCCATTCTAAAACTTGGTCTGGGTGTCCATAGGAGACTTTTATTTATATGACATCAGATAGAGTATCAAAGACTAGTGTGAGGTGAGAGATCCCAATGCCCACCTTGCAGACAGACAACTGAAAGGCAAAGTGACTTACTTGGCCTTACAAAAAGTCTGTGGGGAACGTGTACTTCAGCAGATTGCCTAATAATTTCTTAGCTCAGTGTCTCTTGTATTTGTGTGTGTCCTTAAAATAATGCCATTACCATTAAGTGTATTTCCATTTACTAGTCCACCTTTAATTAGGTGCAGTGTGGGAGAAATTAAGCTTTTAATTGCTACTGGATGTGCTGTAGCCTGGAAATGCTGACACTGATCTTTCTATTCCAAACCATTGTGCTTCAGAAAAGGAGGAAAATGTGGAAACCTGCAGGGTCCACAGATAACCTTTTTAACTTACCCAGCTTTGACAGTTCTTGATTGCTAACTTTCTCTTCAGTGAACTTGCATTTTTTTTCTACCTCTTGCTGGATTGTTGCCTTATTGTAGAGAACATTTTTACTTGGCCAGAAGACACCTGACTGCAAACAAACCTGCTTAGATTCTAGAATTGAAAGAAGTACTTCCATATCAGCAGCTCATCACAGTGTGGAATCAAAGGGAAATATGACACTGAAGGCATGAAAATCTAACAAGTCTTCTAAACCTACATATAGAGGGTTTTGTTTCCTCTTTTGATGTAGATACAAATGCCTCTGGCATGCTCTTCCTTATTTGTTTGGGTGATCTTTATGAATGCAACTTATTTTTCTACTGCTGTTGTCTATTGCACGTTGCCTAGTAACGTGCAACCTACATCTTCGTAAAATGATGTACCGTTACCATTTTAGTCTTTGAAAGAACAGTTTAAGTGAAACTATTAAACTCATCCCTTCTCTTACCAGCCTCAAGACTTAGTTAACTAACAATATGGTATTAGGTTAAAGAAGGAATAGAGCTGCTAGCAGGAATGGCTTAAAGAATTGGGCAGCTTTTATATTCTACACTACAAAAATGATCAAACTTGTAAGCAAAAGTAAGGTAGTGAAGCTTTTCTTCTTTCTTCCTTTTCTTTGTGGCCTGGAAGGGCTTAAAGGGGAAGGAAAGTGAAATAGCCTGTATGGCCAGAGGTCTAAGTGGTAGGATTTGGGTTTTGTTTGTAGTTTTGTGATGCTAAGACATAACTGAGCCTCCAGTTTTGATTTGGCTATTTGGACATGGTGAGAACATTCTCTGTATTGAAGTGTACTAAGGAGCTTACTAGCAGATAAATCGTGGAAGAATCAAAACAGTTCTCTAAGCGGGTGCTGGAACAGAAAATACAGTAAATTTTCTAAGAATTTAGCTCTGTTCATTAGAAAATTGATGATACCATCTTTGCATAAAGGAGGCCTTTTTATCAGGGATTACAAAACAGGTGTAAATCAAGTCAACAGAAGACTTGGGAGGCAAATTAATACTACCTTGCCAATCAATACATTAGGAGACTAATATATGTACAGTACTCAAATGGATTCTCCAAAGCCTATGGAGAAATATGGAGTTCAGAAGACTTTTATGTAGTTGATTGCCTGGAAAAAAAGCAACTAGGGACTACGCAGAATATATGAATGAATTTTAATAACAAGCCAGCAGTTACAAGTGAGCCCTGAATTGTTTTCAAGGAAAAAGATGTGTAAATAAAGGGCTGCATTTGATGGATGTGTCAAGGCTAGTCAATCGTGTCAATATTCAGTGTTAACAGTGGCAATTGAGTCAGATTGTGCAAGACTTTTTTTTTCTCAGTTTGCTTTCTGTTACAACTAAGTTAATTCCCAGTCATAAACAGGATTGATTTAAAAACTAATCATTACATTTGGTCTTTCTGGATTTTCTGTAGCTAAAATGAGCTTGATTGTTTTAATACATATTTTTATGTATCCATGATTTCTTGGCATTTTCTTCCATGTGTACATAACTGGACATTTAGTCAACAGCTCTAAATAATGAAAATATTAACTCTTCAAGGTCGTGAAGATCATTCCAATGGCAGTAATGCCCAGTGTAAAATTTTAACACGAGAGACTTACAGCATATTTTTTCTTTTAATGTAGCAATATTCTTTGTTCCTATTTAGGGATTTTCATGTCTTTTATTTTTATTGCATTTTTATCTTGCAGATATCTGTTCCAGAGGTAAAACATGCTACTTTTGAAAGTAGGGAAACCTTGCATTTGCTAAGGAAAAAATCTGTGGGAATAGCTCATTATTTTTTGAAGGGTCTCAATAGCTTTGTAGAATTCATATTTGGACAGTTTTATGCTTTAGGTTATGAAATCTTAGAAACTTTCAGGTAAAAAAAAAAAAGTAAGTTAGCCTGCAGATATATATAACTAACAGAGTGGCTTTATCTGGATTACAGCTTCCCAAATAATATTTGACATTTTCATAGCATATTTTTGATCTATTAAGTCTGGGAACATCTCAGGAAGGTAGGAACATCTGAAGGTCCTCATTTTTATATAAGAAACTAGGTCATGTTTTTTCATTCCTTTCATGAATTTCATTTCTTTTGTTCCATGATGATATATATTTATTGAACTGCCAGTCAAAATAAGGTTTAAAAATCACATATTGAGGGTCAAATGGCGTATAAGTGGATTTTGTAAATGCTATCATATCAAGGCAAATATGACAAAAAAACAACAAAGCTTGCAAAATAAGGATCTTTTTAAACACAGTACAGTTAAAAAACAGTGAGACTGTCAGTTTTGTAAATGCTCCTCAATTGCAGCCATTTTCAATATATCGTTCATGTTTTTTCAAATAAATGAAAGTTAAAACATATAACTTTTCTTGCACTAGACATTGTCCCCATTTCACTACAGAATAAACCAGAGCTTGAGAGTATGGTAATTCAAGACATGCAAATAGGTGCTTTGACCACCTTCTCTCAGCTCTAATTCTAGTGCTACACTGTGCCTTGATAATTTAACAGTTGAAGTAGCCCTGAGGCTAGCGTGGTCACAGGAATGATTACGCATCAGCTGGGTGTGAAATAGCTTGCAAGTTCTTTTCTTAGCCCCACATATGTAAAGTTTGCTCTTTCACTGAAATATCTTTGAACTGATTCAGATGACAACACCTTCAGCTATTCTAGGTACTTGAACATTTATTTCCATTTTAACCTACTTTTTTTTTTTTTTTTTTTTTTTTCATCAATTAGAGGCTCATGTGGCCATGCAACTGTCTCTACTAGATAGAGCTGAGTATTTATAATGACAAAAGTGTAGCCAGAATCATTTTGGTTTATCTGGTTTTGTGTCAGGTTGTCCTTAAGAAATGTCACTTCACAACAAAATTCTGATCATGCATATAGCATCTTTCTTTCATTGGGAGGGACTTGACAAAGCAGATACTGTTGCCCTTTTGTCAGGCTTAATCATAGACTTACCATCAGTGTAGCTAATTGACCATACATACATAATAGGGTTTATACATACCTTTAAGAAACTATATTATTTGTCTTCTCACTCAGGAGGATGTGAACACATCTGACAGTACAACTTCTGACCTCTCTGTTGCACAGAACATGATCAGGATATTGGGATCTTGAAAGAATCATAGTATATGCAGTAAATGTTAATCTTATTTCTTGATCTTTTTACAATTGGAGCTTCTTGATGGAAACTTTTCAGCATATAAAAATCTCTGAACATAGAAAGAATAGAACAACAGGGAGCTGAGTGAAGTCAATGATACACAGTCCAAGAGGAGCCGGAGAGAACACTGCAGTTTCCATCATTTTAAAGACGAATGACTGCAAATACCACCAGCTGGTGATGGGTTCAGCAAGCCTTTGCTAGTTGTGCTCGAGGAGATGTCTTTTTTACCCCAGGAACAGTTCTGCATAGGTGTAATGGACTATAGTTTAAATTATCTTGCTAGGGAGAAAAATGTTACTATCAAGGGAAAAAAATAAAAAGATGTTTTTTTACTCACTGCCAAGGTTTTGAACAAGCTAGAAACTCTAAAGGTAGGGATCACGTTCTGCCATATGACACCATCATTAAAAGTTTAAGCAGGTTAATTGGAATAGTAAGACAGCAGCTAGGAAAATTAATTAATATATATTAATATGTATTAATTAACAATAATATTAATATATATTAATTAATAATAATTAATGTGCCTTAAAGATGCTGAACATTGGAGAGAGAATTCTTCAGTCGTTGTTAGCTTGTTTTTGCTTTTCATTCTATTTTTGGTAGAGCAAGGAGAGCTACCTTAGGCATCTGAAAGTATGACTGTGTGTTCTGACATGGCTTTTATCACTATCATTCAGAACCCCTTGAGAGTAAGTAACCATTTCTCATGATGCATTGCAGAGCAGTCATAACTACCCTGAGGTGGCTTTGAGGGCTGAAGCACAGGTAATGAGACAAGGCAGGCCCATTTTCATCAGAGTTCAGGAAGTAGAAGATTAATCAGCTGGAGTAGTCTTCCCTTAGACACTACTTTGAAAAGCAGACTATGTTGAAATAAAATCTCTCAGCATTACCCTTAATCTCAGTGGCTTTATGTATTAAGCAAATATTTTACTTTTCTCCTTAGTCAAATAGATAAAATTTAAGTATACAGATTATGCAGGATTCGATTCTGTGTTTTGGAGGGATCAGGGTTTATATTTACTATTGTGACTCATGACTTGCATTTCTTGTGTTGTTTCTGCTGTAGTGAAATAACAGTACCATAGTGGCATTCAAGCTCTGCTGACCATGCTGTTTAAGCAGGATGGATCTTGCCTGTTTTTCCCTGTGGATGCAGTTTTGTTTTCCAGCTTCTGTCCCGTGAAGACTTGGTCAGTAACTGTACTTCACATCCAAGCTCAGTAGTGCAATTCTTGCACAGTATGCAAAAAAACCCTCAGAGCCAGTGTTATACTACCATTATTTATACTTTGGATTTTCTCTCTCTTTTTTTTCTTTCTTTCCTTGATAGAAGACCTATTTTTTTTTCACTATGCCAAGTGCAGTTAGTTTGCAGAGCATTCACATACCCTGGACAAGCATAGTTAGCATTAACAGCAGCCAAGTAATCTGAACACAGGAACCACTTATGGAGCTGAAATATAGAGGCATCCTTTGTTCATTTCCTCCTATTGGCATTCTGAATTCCTCAAAGCTTCTTTGCTTTCTCATGAATTTCTTACTTCAGTAGCCTGGCCTGAAATTCTTTTTCTGGGATGAGAAGGATCTTCCTTATTTTCTGCTTTGAGCCTTGGGGCTACTACCAGTTCAGTTACTGGTAGAAGCAGTCAGCTTCATTACTGCTCATCCAATTAAAAATAATAATAATAATAAAAAAAGAACACTTGCATTTCATTCACTGCCATATACAATTAATTTCTCTTTTGATGCTAGTGTGTCACACTGTTTATCTTAACTTTGCTTTGCTCATATGCTCTCTTAAAAATGTAATCAGCACATATATATATTTAAGGTTCTGTGAATTCCATTTCTGAACGGATGATGAGTTTTCCTGGTACAGGTGAGATGTTGGCAGGAATTACATTGGGAATATTTATCCTTTGCTCCGTTCTAACTACTAAATGTAAATGATAAATACACCTGAATGAGCTGTTACTCTCCTTTCAGAGTAGCATATTAAAATTTTATCTCTGCCAATTTCTATTCTGGCTGAACAGAAAGTTTCTATATTGCTAGTAATAAATTAAGCAATTAACTAAAAGGTTGAATATCACTCAATAGCAATACTTCTGTGCTACCACTGTTTTTGTCATCCTATATTAATTTATTTGTTAGAGGAATATTTCTGACTAGTCTTAATCCACATTAGCGCTCCTAAAATTAAAATATCCCTTTTCTTTTGAAATCTTGAGTTGTGCCTCTGTGATTTTTAAAAGTGCACTGTACCAAATAGATGGTTCCAAATTTTCAAAAGTAAGTCAGAATTTTTCCTTGTTATTCTTCTATTTCACATTTTATATGCACATGCATAACATGCAGAAGTTCCTTAGCAGATTATGTTTTTCATTGTGGCTAGGTTTCTTCAGTATGGGGCTTGGTAATTAAAAGCATATAGTTGTCCTGCACAGTACTAGAATAAAATGGAAAACAGTAAATGTAACTTACCTATAGGTAACTCTTCAAGAAATTGTGACAGTTGATTAACAAGCCAAGGAGGATGGTCAAGGTCAAGGTCACCAGGTTCTGTTTGGTTTTCAAAATGCCTGAGTAATCTGTATCAGCTTTATCAAGTATCGGCTAACTGGAAACCCCATAATCTCCACACATTCTCTGCAACCAAAACTTTTCTGATTCAAAATTGCGCTGATGCTGCAACTGTTGTACATTCACATGAAATACTTCTAATGCAACATCTCCTGTATATGCAATTAGAACTCCCATCTGTAAGCTGGGTGTTTTCCTATTTGTTTGTTTGTTTGTTTGTTTTTTGAGCTTAGCATGGCACTTTGGTAATAACCACAATAGTAGAGGTTTCTACTGTCAGTATTACACCTGCAATAAAGAGTAGACTCCTGCATACTGCTTCTTATGTAGTATTCTCTATACTATCCTGAAAGCAATCACAAGTGCCAGAGTTGCCCCGCTACTCATCATCCTTGAATATTCACTTTCTGTAGCATCTGATAAGCTCCGATATATTTTATTTTTTCAAGATTTTAGTAGCTTCTCTTCAGGCTTTTTTTTTTTTTTTTTTCTTTTAAGAGAAATGATTCCTGTATTTCAGCACGATTCACAATAAGGTTTTAAACTGCTGGTGATGAGAATGCTCGTTCTTTTGCTCCTTTGTGGTAGCTACTGATCTATAAGGTAACGAAAGAGTTTTTGAAATCTGGCCTTAGCATGCTGCAACTTTTCAGTAGTCAAAGCCATCACATGTGGAATATTCAAAACAACCCACATAGTGTCATAGTGTCTTTTTTGAAAAATGTTGCACTTTTCTTGGCTTTATTAGTCCTTGATAGAGATGGATGTATTTATGTGCTGAGCAGTAAGTACAATAAGTAATATATTAAATCCCTTGAGCTCTTGCCATGATATTTTTTTTTACTGAGCAATCAGTAAGATCTCCTGCAATTATTAGTTGTTGTTTTGCTGTATCTGCCGTGACACATACTCTGTGCACTGAAATTTAAAATCTTAGCCCATTAAACAATATTCTCGGGCAAGTCAGTTTACCAAAAGACTTATGTGTAGACCTTGATACCCTATCAACTGTATACAAGGATTATTGAACCAACAAGCAGGTGAACTTGTGTTTGTGATCATTTGGCATGGTTCCAGATAACATAACATCTGAGGTCATTTGTCAGGCATTTACACCTTTAAATAGGAGGGGAAAAAAAATCTCCAAACAACCACAAGTTAGCTGAAGAACAGAAGGAAAAATGCTCATGAATTATTTACATGCAAACATATGCTCCCTCCCATTCTTTTTCTTTGCACAAATGACTTGTCAGACACTTTTTTTTTTTTTTTTTTTAGATACTTGGTAGACCTAAGGAAAGTACTACTGCTGCAAGTATATGTATGTCTTGGTGTGTTTAGGCAGAACGAGATGCAGTACTGTAGGCTCAGGTAAGATCCATTGCTGAGTGAAAATACATGTTGTGTTATCACAGTTAGGATTGGTGTTTTCCTAATGCTACTTAATCATGTGTCTGAATTTGTGAGTGTATGTTGATGGAACTGTACGTATGGATGGGATTTGATGCAGTTGGAGAACTGGTAAGTTTCATTATTGGTGAATATTAAAGGAGCTTTTCCATTTTCTCTCTGTTAGCTCTTTTGTCTATATTATGTGGTTTATTTTCTAATCTAGGTAACAGTTTTTGAAGACGTGTAGAATAATCTTAAGTTTCTCAAAGACTTAGAAGCCTAAAATTCAGTGCATTTCAAATAACATTTCAGGGGAGCTTCTGAGAAACATCAAAGTCATGGATTTTCTTGAAGAACTGGAAGCTTAATTCCTTCTTCTGCAGTAGTTTCTGGTTTGATTTTTTTGTACTGTTTCTGAACTTAGTCTCAAAAGTTGTTTCCTGAAATATGTCCACATTATACGTTAGCATGTTGTACTAGAACCACCTGAATTATCTATGGGATAGACAGCATAAAACAAGCCATAACAAACTGCCCTGGGTCCTTTTACAGTATAGCCATGTTAACATGCAATGCTGTTCAAATTAATTAGCTCTGTCTCTTAGGAGGATTGTTTTTGAGTACTATTTTACGATTTAGAGTTCCCAAGCCAGCTCATTTGGCACTAGTGTAGAGTCTCTGGATGATGCTTAGCTCGTGCTGTACACATCCTTATTATGTATCTTTCAAAATTTTACTTTTATCCACTGTACTGCAGTTTCCCAGTCCGTGAAGCAGAGAAGGTGAAAACAGTACATCTTTGGATAACTTCTCTTACATAGATTGATACGGATTCTTTGTAAATAATGGTATTGGTATTAAAAAGAAAGAAAGAAAGAATGAAAGCAAACAAACAAAGGCTGTGTAGCCATACTTATATGTCGCATGTTTCTCCTTAGCTGCTCTGGACCTGTCATCATCTTTTAGTAGATTTGCCTTTAGCAAAGCACTTTATTTTTTCTGCTTTTCTGAAGGCTTTGTTGTATGTGCCAGTAATTACAATTATTCTAGCAATGACAGCCTTGTAAATGACATCCTGGAGTTATGAAATCTTGCTGTCATAGCCAACAGCTATCTTAGAATAAGTGCCACATGTTAGCTTTCCCAAGGGAAATGTCAGTCAAGTTGCCTTCTTGTACTTCACCATTACATCTTATGTATGTACAAAGACGTGTGCATACGCGTGTACATGCAGTCTCTGGAGCTGATGAAAGAGGTGCCCCTGAAGTATTCCACAGCAGAGTTTCAGGCAGCTACCAAAGGAAGTGCAGGTCTCCTCTCTCTGAGCGCTACTTGTTCAAAATGTAGGGACCTGGTTTTCAGGTAGAACCACACAAGCTGCAGCTAGCGACTGAGTCCTACAAACTATTATTAAGCATTAGTTGTCATGAAAGTGCTGACATGATTGTTACATGAAGCAACTTAAGTGTTGATTTACATAAAGAATGTGAGTCAAATATGTTTGTAATAAGAAAAAAAAATAATGTGATGTTTTGATTCTTCTCATCTTGATTTAAACAGAAACAGCAAATGGTCTTAGGACAAGCTGCAGTTTCTACACTGGTGGTCATCCTGTGCTTTCAATCAGGTCACATTTCAGTATTTCAGATCTAGGATTCCTAGTGAAGCAACAGTGAAATTGAAATGTCTATAAGAGAATGCAGAGTCCATACAGTGCTTCTGGAGGAGTGTGCAGCACTCCTGCATGCAAAATAACTTTGGAAGAGAGCAGAGCTTTTCATGTGGGCACTCACATGGTGAGACCAAAATCACACTGGTTTGTACAAGATTTAAATGTTTACCTTGGGGATATGATTAAAATCACCCCAAGAAGTAAGAAGCATCACTCTAGGAAGCATAGGTGTTGGAACTAAATCTTCTGAGTAGTTTTAACTGCACTTGATAGAGTTTGATTTGCTGCATTTCTTTAACGCAGAACTTCCAAAGTAAGGTAATTGTTTATAAATGTTGCAGAAGACGGGTTAATGTCCGTCGGCACACTCAGGTGAAATTGGATTTGTCTTTCTGAACAAGCAGCTGAAACTTAAAGTGGTAATCAACTGTCTTTTTGTTATATGTGTCTCTGGTGCTTATTGTTTCAGCGATGGAATGAGTGAAAAAGTGCAGAGCTATCAGTTTTGTCCAAGGATGTCCTGGTGTGCTCATTTCAATGTAACGCAAGTTTGCAGAGTAGTGGAAATAAGCAAAGGAAGGTAAAAATGTCTCTTCTGAAAGCTGGAGTTATCTGAGGAAGTGAGATAACATAAAAGTATCTTTTCTCGGTATGAAGCAGCTATGAGCTAACGCATGAAGTACTTACTGAGTGTTCCAATAAGGGGAATCTGAGATGATCAGAAATTGAGACAATTGATACTAAATCGGCTATCTTGGTTATTTCTAAATAGCTGATGCTGAATATGCTGAAAGTCAAATTACCAGCTAAATTGAATTAATATTTTAAAAAGTTCCCTCCTGACTGGTCATGGGGCATGCTATTTCAAATTCCCCAGAGGAAGCACAAACTGCATAGTGCATAGCATCTGCTGTTTTGCGATGGTACCAGGCAGAAAACATATGCTGGGAGACTCCTTAAGAGCAGACCACATTCTCCACAGAAGTTAGTTGGCATACCTTACTACACTGGTCAATGAGACTCAGGCAATCTGAATGGAGGGTGGTTTCAACGGTGGTTTTGATGTTTGGATTTTATTTTTTTCCTACCTCAAAGTTCTTTATATTGCCAGGAAGGTTATTATTTCTGTTATTATTTAAAGTGACTCTTACTGTTTCTCGAAATCAGCCAGGATCTAAAGGAGGAGGAAGAGGAAAGTCCATCTGCACCTGAGAGCGAGCTTAGAAATTTCCTGTGTTTCTCAGAATTTCAGAGGTCACTGAAAAGATTCTTTACTGAAGGAACAGTTATATAACTGGATTTTGAATGTATGCAATGCCAGTACAGTATTCCCATCAGAAAAATCCTAGCATGACACAAATAGTATGATGTAGTTACTCCTATTCTCAGATTCTGCTGCTGGTATTTTTTAGCATTTTGACCCACTGGATTTCCATTCTCCTTGTGTGTTGATCACTGGACCTTATATACATAAATTGCTTAGCTGGCAGGTCATTAGCATGGCTTCTAATGCCAGTCCAGCTGTGCTTCTAAGAGTGGTATACTGCTGCTTCCTCACATTCCTGAGTGGAACTGTGACTTGGCTCCTCCTACTTTCTCCAACCAGTAAAGAGACCAGTAAGGAATACAATCATAATCCCCGAGGAAGTAATACTTCACTCCTGTGTTGTTGTTGTTGTTTTTTTGTTGTTTTTTTTTGGAATGATGCCTGTTGCATTAATAATTCCACTGAGAATTTTGAGGTAGTAGGCAAATAAATTCTATGATTTTATTTTCAGTTGTTTTCTTTCCTATTGCCTTTTAATTAACAGCTTCTACCATCCATTCAGGTTCATAGTCTACCATTTTTGGTCAGTTTAGTCTGAGTTGATCATATAAGCTGACTAAATGCTTTAATTGCTAATTGTGAACTCCATTGCATTTTGGTGCTGTGCAATTAGGCATTTTTCTAATTCGTATGTCTCTATATATGCTTGGAATTGCTTCACTCTGAGATCCCAGTGGGACCTGAACTTTATTTCTGTCAATCAGTGTTGTGAAAGGAGTATACAGCACGCTTTTTTCTCACGGTTCTTTTCAAAAATAAATAAATAAAAATCAGTCAAACTTTATTTGTCGCTCTATTTCTCTTATCCTTATGCTACAACTTTCAGGAAAAAGAAATCATCTAGTTGTCTAACAACTTACTTTACTTATGGTATTGTTCTATTTCATAAGATTTTCTGATTGAACTGTAAATTTCTACTTCTATTCCTCTTAAAGTGCAGCAGTAAAATCTTCAGAAATTGAGAATTTTAACTTAATACAAGTCTTATTACTTGTCTGCCTCATAGTTTCTCATTCCTTTCAAAATATTAAACTGCAGTGTGTTTTACCACTGCAAATTGTCTTTCTCTCCCATGCCTTATGTTGCAGTGGTTTAATCCTTTCCTTTCCTTTCCTTTCCTTTCCTTTCCTTTCCTTTCCTTTCCTTTCCTTTCCTTTCCTTTCCTTTCCTTTCCTTTCCTTTCCTTTCCTTTCCTTTCCTTTCCTTTCCTTTCCTTTCCTTTCCTTTCCTTTCCTTTCCTTTCCTTTCCTTTCCTTTCCTTTCCTTTCTTTTCTTTTTTTGGTGTATCTTCCCAATTTTGTCATCATCAAGTTTTTACATCATTGCAGTTCTCACACACTTATAGAGTACTTAATTATCCAGTGGAGACATTCAGTAGTATTTTTGTGACTTAATATTCTTTTCCTCACAAAGTTTCAGGTAGCCCTATCAATTAATGAGTATTTGTATGTTTTTTACTGTTCTTAGACTTCCATTGACTTGTCATTGATTGTTCATTTACATCAATCAAGTATAGAGTTTGCACTAAGAGATGTGGTTTAATGGGGAAATATTGATGGTAGCTGCGTGGTTGGACTAGATGATCTTGGAGGTCTTTTCCAACCTTGGTGATTCTATGATTCTGTACATTGGATCCAACACTCACAGTATGGAAACTGTAAGGGAATGAAATTCCATTCCACTGGAGACATGATCTGTTCAGATTTATACTTCGTCACAAGTGGAAAGTTTTATGTACATTTCAAAATTTTCTGTTTAAAAAATAAAAAAAAAATCTTGACCTCTTGATTTTTAGGTCCTCTGCACCTTAGTATGACATGATGCAATATGAAAGTATTTGAAATAAGTTATTTCTCTTGGGATCTCTTGGAAAGAGTCCAGCGGAGGGCCACAAAAATGGTGAAGGGCCTGGAGCATCTCCCCTATGAGGAACGACTGAGTGAACTGGGTCTGTTTAGCCTTGAGAAAAGAAGGCTGAGAGGGGATTTGATCCAGGTTTATAAATACCTGAGGTGTGGGGGCCATAGTGGTGAGGCCGGACTCTTTTCAGTAGTGCTTGGGGACAGGACAAGGGGAAATGGGATGAAGCTAGGGCATAGGAAGTTCCTCACGAATGTGCGCAAGAACTTCTTTACGGTGAGGGTGACGGAGCACTGGAACAGGCTGCCCAGGGGGGTTGTGGAGTCTCCTTCTCTGGAGATATTCAAGACCCGCCTGGACGCCTACCTGTGCGACCTGGTGTAGGGAACCTGCTTTGGCAGGGGGGTTGGACTCGATGATCTCTGGAGGTCCCTTCCAACCCCTACAATTCTGTGATTCTGCGATTTCAAAATGTAACACTAAAATGTTTTATTTGCCTGACAAGTTTGCTTTTCTGCAGAGAAAATGTTTATATCATTGTGGAATAGATTGTTGCTATAAGTTAACTTGTACATTCCAGTGAAATATGGTTTCCCCACATTAATGCTCATCTTTACCAGATATTACAGAGTCTGAAATACAGCATCAGGAAACATACAGTTGTTAAGAAAGGAAGAAATTGTAATGAATAGACAACAGAAATATTCTAGTCCAGTTAAATGAAATTATTTTGGAATACTTGTGGGGTCAATGTTGGTTAACTGCATGCAGAGCAGGAATCAAATCTTAAGAAGTCTCAAAACTGAGCATCTAAGAGTGTACAGAACACAAGGCTTTTTTTCTTTCTTTTTTTTTTTTGTGTGTGTGTGCATTTAAATCATATTTCAAAGGCAGATTTCTAGTTTCTTTGTCATGTGGATTCACTGGATATGAACATAGGATTTTGCCTGCATGTTTTTTTTTCAAGTTTCACTGAGTCTGAATCCCCTTTCCATTAAAAATGAACCAAATCCAATGAATTCTGGAAGTGTCAAAATAATAAAATTGAAATAACTTTTGAATATATAATGTGAAGGGGATCTGTGAAGAAACAGATGATCAGATAAGTGAAATGTGTTGTAAGTTATCATCAATGAAAACTTGGAGTAACAGGCATCAGTACCAGATCCCTCACATGTAAACTATTCCTTTTTTTTCTGACGCTGGCTCACATATGTATTTTGGTTTTGATGTTAAATTTAAAATGTTGCATGAACTGTAAAAGCTTTTGAGTTATAGGGAAAAAGCAAGGGATGAACGCATGTAATTTAATAGTGTTAACACTGAATGGTATTCGTGGCTGCCTCCAGTTAAGCCCACATGCTGTAGCTTTAACTAGGAATGTACTCTAAAGTTCGGTCTAGTCTCTATAATCATTTATTACATTAATTCATAGTGTCTGTATTAATCTTTGAGATTTTAAATACATTCTGCTGAAGCTACTAGTTCAAGGTTCTCCAGGAATAAATTTTAACTAGAATGAGGTGGGACAGGAAAAATAGGTACTTGTACTGTGATGTGTTCAGTCATTAGCAAAAGGGATTAAGGAGGAGCCATTTATATAAGCATATTTTTATAAGAGCAAGCATATATTTAGTAAACTAAGTGTATTTCCATATCTTGACCCCCTGAGGTGAATATGGCTATCCAAACAAATGCCTCATAAGTGTTAAGGAGGATTAAAGTAAATGTTTCTTTAAAAATATTTGGTTTTCCCTGAAACAAATGTATTCATGCCAACTGTATGCAAAACCCTGGCTTCATTTTGGAAGTCACTGGTGTCTGAAAATGAACAATAAGACATGACAGTAGATAAAGATTTAAAGGGGGAGAAAGGAAGGGAAGGTTGCACTTGTACTTCTCCTTGTTAGCGCTGCTTCTGTAACAGGGTCTGGACAGATTTTCAGCCTATTACAGTACAGTGTCAGATCTTGATGATAGGTAGTGATTCACTTACTTATTTTCAGAGGTCTAGAGTAGACTTATTTATAAAACATATTCCAAATAGTTGATGCTTAGAAATCCTGTTTCTTGACAAAGCTTGTCAAATGTTTGTGTGCATTCTCCCTTCTCTTAGATCTGTACATGACAAAATCTAATCCAAGGCCAAGTGCAAGCGTTATCTCTCTGTGAAGCATTTACAATAGCATCATGGTCATATCTGTTTGCAACTCATGTTGTAAATAAACACTGCTGCAGTTAAAGGTTGCACAGATTTGTGAGTGATATCATAAAACTCATGCAGGTATTTTTAGGTTTTAATGAGCAACTATTCTCTTCCTTGATGCAACTACTAGTAGTTCATGTTGTCTGATACTGATGGAAGAAACAAGATAGTTTGAGATGTGCGTGCTCTGACCTTCTTTTTGTCATTCTCTGGCAGTTTTTTTTAAATGAAAACAAACTGTTGGGTTTCTCTTTTTTCTTGTCACTTCTGACGAAAAAGCAAGAATTCTGAAGTTTTCATCTTTTAGGAAACAAATATTATACTCAACTTTTTCCCAACTAATTTTAAAACTACACTGAAATCTTATGTATGGGAGCACAGAGTGCTGCTTATGTATTTACAGCAATATCCTTCAGTGGACTGTCTGTCAACAAACTTTATCTCTCTGGTCTGCAAAAGTTAGTATTTTGACAGAGTCTGAATTAGCCTCTGTTGGTCTTTTTCATCTTTTTACCTTTGGAAATGTAGCAGCATTAAGTGTATTGTATATTGCAACTGTCTCTTCTGTTCATTCCGACCTTTTGGTTTTTCCGATGAAGTGTTTGATTGATCACTTGTTTGGTTCTTTGCTGATTATGATTATCTAATGAGAGTAACAGCTTCCTAATAATTGGTGTTATTCGATTTTGCACAACCTCATTTGCTGTATTCCTTTTCTGTATCACTTACCATTTGCAAGTAAATCCCTTTTAACAATACTGTTTCGAGCGCAGGGCAGCATTCCTTGAAATACAACATGGCAGGCCAAGTGCACAGTGAAAATACAGAACTCAATTGTCTGTGTTTGTTTCTTTTTGCAGCAGTGTGGGGCAACCATCAACCACCCAAATATTCCACTCATAATAAAACACATTCTTGGAATTTTTAATACTGCAAAAATTGACAGATTTGAAATGAAAAGACTGTTGAACACCACAATGGTTTTACCATAAATGGTAACACTGAATTTCCCCTTCTCTCCCATTGTATCTTCAACCTCCTTGGGAGAAAATGCCTTCAGTTGTAAAAGTTTATTCCTCTCTGATTCTGTGTTCTAGTTCATAGTGCTGAAATCACTCAAGTTCACTAATTAGATGTTCAGAAAAAGTTTTCCTGCTGCTACAAATACCTTTTCTTTGAAAACTGGTCCAAATTCAGCAAATTTTTCAATAGATTGATTGGTTCTAATCTCAAATTCCAAAACATTTTGCACACCTAAAACCAAAATGTTCTGATTTGCAAAAACTACAAGCAAAGAAAATATTTTTCTTGGAGTTTATGGTATGAAATTTCATCATAAAATATTTAACCAAATGTGAGAGTCTTTTCTATCTTCACGTTTTAATCTTCTAAACCCAAGATAATAATCATCAATTTGCTCTGCTGTTATTGTTTGTTTTGGTTTTTTTCTTCTCATTTCTATGTGAATTCTGTAAATGGAATACGGAATTTAAAAAGACTTACTATATTATACGTAATACATTGGCATAATAAAGACAAATCATATTTGTGAGATCAAAAAGGTAAACAAAGCCTGTAAGTACAACAAGCCTGAAACTTGTGTCAGTGGTCACAGGCTCAGACAAGCAGGAATTTTACTAAACAACTAAGAAGACAGATAATTTCAGAGAAGTAAAAACTTCAAACAGGATGAATTGCATAATTACCGTTGCCTTTTTGTGTGTGTGTGTGTGTGTGTGTGTGTGTACTGAAATCAGGAGTAGCTGGAAGATAAACAATAATTTGTAATTCCAATGTTAACAAATGCTTACAGGTCTTAACTGGTAAAACTTGTCCCTGTATTTTTTTTTTTTCTGAAACCTGATAACAAATAACAATAGCAGAAAATCCCATTACAGACCTGCCAGTCATAATAAGATGCATTAGGCTGAAGTGATGTAAGAACACAAATAAAAACATTCAACAATAGCTTCAGAAAATTAAAGTGTCTTCTGCCATGTTGGAGCCCTTTCTTCCTTGCTCTTGTCTTTGCTAATGAAAACAGATTTAGAAGGTGAGATATTTGTTAAGGGAGCAAGTTAAAGAAAAGGACTTGTCAGTTTGATGGAGGATGTTATTCATGAAACAAAACCAGAGCATGACATAAATTGCAAGAGTAACTCAGGACCCGGCATGGATAATAGGTATATCGTACACGGGAATAAACACAACTACGTGGTAGTAGGTGTATTTCTCCGATAATACTATCTTTCTGGACTAAGAAGTAACACAAGATTATATAAGCCAGAAAAAGTGTCTGTGTGGAACGTGTCTTTTGTAATCCTTATCAAATAAACCCTGCCATGGGTAACAAAGTAAATTGCTCAGGATAGTTTAGCTGACATCGTGTTGGTAGAAAAAGATTTTTTTTCCTATGTAAAAAATATTGTGAAGTGTCTCACAGCTTTTGCACAGAAAAGCAAATTATTCAGCCATTTGCTGGAGTGTTTGAGCATTAGTTATCTATTGCCTCTCTGAGTCAGATAAGTCTGGTCCTGAATCTTAACCTTTATAGTTGCTAGGAGTTCTTAGATTTTCAGGATTGATACTTTCAAGATAATACAAGGCTGCAAGACAAGTGATTATATTTTAGAATTAATTGCTAGTATGCATGCAAGACAGACTTTTCACTTGTTTTAGAGTTTATAGAGAACCTATTTCCTGATTAAAAATCTGAAGTCCTTCTGAGCTGATCTATCGATTTTTATCAGAATGCTACCTCCTGTGAATAAAGGCCTTATCAGTGTGAAAGAACTACCCACAGAGTGGAAGGGAGATAAAGAGAACTACTACTAAAAGACAAACAAAGAAAAAGAAAACCTGTTTAGAATGGATTTCAACCTAGCTTGAGACAGTATTCATACACGAATGAAAAAAGTTATGGAGACAGAGCATGCAGATGATTAACTGATATAAACTTGCATCTCTACTGTATTTTTCCTGTAAGAGTCAATCAGAAGAAATATAAATAGGACTCAAATTTTTACTGCAGTCATAAAATTTTAAGACATAACTTGCCAGGTACTTTCAACCATGAGAGGGAAAAAATTAAAAGTGCTTTCTTGAAAACTGAAGAAGAAAAGGTGTCTAAACTAACATAGAACTGGCAGTGTAAATAACTAGAAATAAACTTCATTTGGGCATATTTAGTGTTAATACAGAGCCACAAATCTGATACATGGGTATTATCCAGTAAATTCTGAGTTTTTGCCATCTTTCAGCTGTAGGTTCAGTTTTATATGTCCTCTCATTGCCATATTTTAAAAAGGCAATTAAATCTTTACAGTGGGAAAGAAATCAATTTTTAAAATATATGCATTCCATGTGTGCATATCTTTATAATTACAACTGATTTTTCAGTAGCTGTGCTAAAAATTAAGGTGAAATGTAGGTAACCCTAATGAAAGACCCTAATGTAATAACATACTCTCACTCCTCTCCTTCTCAAAGTCAGCAAAAATTTCAAGGTAATTGGCACAGAGTTTGAATATAAAAGGAATGCAACTGGAAGACAGGAAGCTGTGCTCAGATAAATTCTCTTGTTTATCTTGACATTAAAAAAAAAATCGAATATATTGTTAAGTTATTGCTTATGGAAACTAACACTAATTTTACAGTAGAAATCTGGAAAATTAATGGGACCCTAGCCATAGTCCATTAAAAATCAGCGTAATCAGATCTTAACTGTTAACATTATGACTGGGTGATACATGTCTGTTTGCTTTGCACAATGACAGCTGAAAGTTTTGGAGCTTGTTTCGGGTTTTATCTTTGTACCTTTACTATTGATTAGCACTACCATAGAGCCTTAATAGGCTCTTAACAATCTGCTGATAAAATTCCTCACAGGGAAAAAACAGAAGGTCTGTGCAAATCTTATACCACTGGCAATATAGAATACTATATATAGAGGGTCTTTGTTAAGATGTGTGTTGCATTTGTGATTGACCCAACAGCATTGTCAGAAGGTAATATGAGCAGATGGCTATTAGAAAATGAAAGGCATTGAGACTTGAAGGAAGAAAAAAAAAAGAGAAAAAACAACTAGTTTTTGTTGTTGTTGTTGTTGTTGTTTAAATGCTTACCAGAAGCCAGCTCCAGGGGAGGTGAGCAGAGTGTCATTTAAAACCAAGTAAGCACAAATACTGTGCTAAGTATGGAGATACAGACCTTGACAGTTAGAAGGAAAGGCAAAAATAGTTTGCTAAAATACCTATAATGTCTTCCTGCTAAATATTGAGCACAATTCCATACAATTATTTTAATTTCTAATTTATATATATTTTTCTGATGAACATAGACACCACAAACTTAAGAATGTTTCACCTAAAACCTCTCCCAAGATAAGGGATTCGTGGTAACACAAAGCTCTGGACAGCTATAAGACCAAAATTGTGTCTATCACTGTGTGAGACAATCTCAGCTGAAATTAAATTAGAGTATGAATATGCCTCTGACTGGTCTCCTAAACTTGTACTTTGTTGATAACATAAGATAAAGTGAGAGAAAGAGGTGCTATTTTGTGACATAACCGACCAGGTATCAACAGACCCTGTCTAGCAAATCTTTATTCTGGCACTTTGACTGTACAGAATTCTCTGTGGTCTGAAAGATATGAAGGAACGAACAAGCAGAGTTCTAATACCTAAATAAATATCTGGAAAAAGTCAGAGAAGATATTTTAAATGTAAAACAAAAATTTAAGTAGGATAGAGCTGGGAAGTTTGCAAGGAAAAACAAAACAAAACAAAGACCAAACAACAACAACAACAAAAACAAAAACAAGAAGACCAAGTAGGTGGCATATGGGTAAATCATGTGGGAGAGGGAATGGACTTTCTGATAAATATTTGATATAATGAATGCCTAACAGGATGCTTACGTAAACATGTCTGTGCTTTTTTAATTTAAAATATTTTGGTGTGTTCTGTGAGCTGTACCTAAAGGTAATTCCAAACCTTTCCTGATGGATATTAAGGGAAAAGGGTAACAAATAACTTAGGAGAACAAAGTTTTAGCCACTTTCTCTTCTGCACTTTATTGTATGAGTTTATTGGATTGGGTGAATGCTTACTTATTACAGAAATGAATCAATAGCAATAATGAAAAAGATGCCTGTGATATTTATAACTTTTAACTCAGAAAACCATAAACACAGCATATAAACTCATAGACAGTAATAGTATCGGCAAAAGCTGTTCCCATTTTCTATAAAATCAGCAAGCATGACCTCCCAGTAACATTGTAGTTGTGGTAAACACTGGGTGCAAATATTGTGCGGGAAAAGCAAGTACCACATGAAGTGAGTGCATCTGTGTTGAGCTTCATGAAATGCATCATTTCCTTGAGTGAATGCCCACGAGGAATTGGTGAGTTGAAACCTGATGCCTGGGTTATTTTAAAATGCCTTAGTATTTTACACAAGGTGAGAAAAGGGTATAAGCCTCATGTCTCAAGCTAAATCTCTTCTGGAGGAACCTGCATCCTACTGTCATACTGTTGACCAATGTATTGTCCCCTGCCTCTAGGTAGTCATCAGTGCATACCAGATAATTCAGCTCAGGCACAAATCCTGCATGTTATGAATGAGGTTTCCTTTAAAAGGATTTGATGGCATATTTTTATATTAGAAAAGTAGATCTTTTACACTCTTTGGGTTTCGTCAGTTCTGGCTTGGTGGAGCAAAGTCACTGCTCTCATAGACTAAGCACCTGAGGTCCAGGGCCTGCCACCTTGCAGCCGGATTCCCTTGCCAGGACCCCAAGCCCTACCTTCAGCTTATCATAAAGATTATGACAAAGCAGTATTTACCCAAAATATATAAATGCTTATATTTGGCAGAGGAAGGAGATGAAGAAAGGGTCTTTGTCCTCTGTCCCTCCTATAATCTATTTCAGTTGTAGGTTTAAATGTCTTTAAACATTTCAAAACTCCAAGGTTTAAAAATACATTAGAAAGCCATTATATAGGTGAAAATATTAATATTAGGTGTATTCCAGCTGATTCCTAATTAGCCTTGTTATGATGCTTAAAGGGGGAGTGAGGGTCTAACCCAGCTGTGGTTCAGAATCCAGGTATGTTTCCCAGGAGGTTCCTACCACATGAATATTCGGTAGATATATTTCCAAAAATGCAAGTTGTTGTGTCTTACTGACAAGGTCTGCCTGTGCTAGCTTAGCTATTGCTGTCTTATGCATGCAGAGAAACAGAGCACTGCATTATGAATTCAGAGATGGTTTACCCACACTGCCACCTACAGAATGTTACATGGGTCAGCAAATTATGAAAGAGGCATTATGCTAGCAGATGCTCCCATTTTCTTTCTTTTTTTTTTTTCTTTCTTTTTTTTTCCTTTTCTTTCTCTTTTTTTTTTTTTTTTTTTAATTGAATGTAGCTCACTCACATAACTGTTTGCCAAATCTATGAAACAAACAGTTTCCATGCCATGATATGCTGCGGTACTCTACTGGAAACACACATTTCCAAGCTTTTCTGTGTACAAGTTCAGCAGCCTATTTCTTTTTATTAAAGTCTGGGTTGTTTGGGTTTTTTTTTGGCTGACATGCATTTCACTGCAGCTTTCCTAGTTTCCCTGTGTTACATTGTGTCTGTTCCCTTAATGCCTAGTGTGTTAGGTCCATTGCAATGTAGGGTAGTTCACTGCACAGCTCTGGGGCTCACAGAAGCACACTCTTTGTGGCTTATCCGAGTAGTTATTCCCCACAGATCCCAAGAAATTGCACTTTGGTCTAACTGTGATGATATAGTACCAGCATACACGACCCACTTACTGTGCAGATGAGAAACTGCTCTCCAGCTAAGTGCTTTTTTAGTGTTTGGTCACTGGCTGGCAGACCCAGCTTTGTTGTTACTCCCTTCATGATTCAGACAACATTTGAGCAGAAGAAAAAGCCTCAAGTTTTTTCTTTTTCATTCAAAGGAATGTGCCGGGGAAGTAATAACAAAGTATTTAGTCTCATCAGCAAGGCTTGGCATTTACACGGAGAATAAAAAAGGCTGAAGAGTATTACGTGCATTCAAATATTCTCCAAATATACTGTAAAAATACCCCACTTATTCGTAATGGTTGTCTGCTGCCACATAATTGTAGCTCCATTTCCAGTTTTTTTTTTTGTTGTTGTTGTTTTTGTTTTTGTTTTTTTCCCCCAGTGGAAAAGTGTTTCAGTCTTGCAGGAAATTATGTAGATCACAAAGAGTTCACATTTCAAAGTGTGGAACAGAAACTTCTGTTTGGGTGTTTTTTGAAATTCTTCACTTTTGCCAAGTTTTTTCCTAGGGATATAGTATGCTGTGTTGTTGGTATACAAAACTTCGACTGCCATAAATAACAGGGCATCAGCATACTCCTATTTGAGTGATTTGCTTACATCCAGAACTAGGAAATAACATAATACACAGAGTTTCAAAGTAGCCTGTTTTCCTGGCACAACAATGGGATGCCTAACACTGAAATATAATGAGATTTCCCGTGAACTGAATATGTATGTTAAGCCCTCAGGATTCTGCAGAAGCATGAAAAGTAGACAGTAGATTATGAGAAGAAAGGAAGATGAAGATAAACTTTTAAAGTCATTCTTCAAAAAAGTGCTTAATTTTGAGAATTTATAATACATCCTCCAGAGAACTGTTCTAACATTGTTTTTCAAATTCAGGAAGTATTACCACAATTTTGTTCCATCACTCTACCCTGCTCTTTTCAAAGGCTATAGGATTTCTTTGTGTCTTCTCAAGAATAAATAAAAGGATTGAAAACAAAATCCTCCCTAACTTTATGCCTATTCTTAGATGTCTTACCAGCAGTCATCTTTTGAAGCATATTTTATCAGTCTCTAGTTTTGGAAATGAAGGAGATTTCTTTTGAGGTGACATCCATGTTTTGTGTTGCAGCCTTCAAAGAGCCTAACAAACCAGTTTCTCACAAGGGTGTGTGACAAAACCCACTGCAGTCAATTGAAAGCCTGACATTGACTTCAGAGGGCCCCACATGGCCCAAGATCAGCGGTTAATTTGCTGTGAATGAGATTATTTGAAAAACGGGAACTTGTTTAAACAGGCAATGAAAAGTTAAAACACAGCAGTTTTAGTTAAATGAGAAATAGTTAAACAACAACTTCTGTTCCCTGTTTCCCTGCTCTTTTCAGAAGACAGTAGTCCTGGAGAACAAGTCAGTAAGAAACTACTTCTGATGCTTTGATTTGCTAAAGTACCTGCATTGCCTCCCTAATTTATGAACCATATGTGTGCTTGTAGCAGTTTTTAACAGGACAGGGGAAAGATCTGCCAAATTTGTTAGAGACAAGAGGATCATCCTCTGCAAGCATAAACTGATCTCATTCCAATTAGATAAATTTTTACCAGCTGAAGATCGGAGGAAATGAACAAGAGTAATTTCTTTATCCAAATGGTAACTTGTTACAAAAACAACTTTCAAGTGGAAAACTATTAGAAACAGTCCATGTGATTTCTACAAATGTCGATTTTTTTTTTTTTTAAATTGCTCAAAAGCAACTTTTTAAAACTTAAGTTTTGACCATTTTAAAACAAAAGGAAAATGAAATATTTTACCATCGCTGCTGAAAAAAATAATTTTAGCTGTTTCCAAGAGGAACTGATTTAATTAATGAATCAATCAATTTCTAACTGAAAAACCAAAGTCTGTAATTTACAAGAAGACAGACAAGTCCGAACACAAAAGTATCCTAAATCATTCCTAGAAAGCTACATAATGAAGTTCAGATCCTTGGAGAGATAGTGATTCCCAGGAATACAGGAACACAACAGAAAAAGGGATCAGTTTTCTCTCTGCTATCATAACTTCTAATACTTGCTTTCAGTCCCTCAATTGTTTATGCTTCTTCCAAACATCTCTTCTGAAAGGTGTTTCTGAAAGCTTTCTGGGTTCTGTGATTTGAGGAATTACGTTATTTAAATTGTTGGAAAGTTTAAGTGCTTTTTTAAATGATTGCTGGTAGTATGGACTACAGTTTGTAATCCTTTTGTAAGCAAAATTAGTTACTTGGTGTATGGGAAACTGTTAATCACAGCCTGAACCTCTGATTAACCATCTGAGGCAAGTGATGGGTCAGCTGCGGGAGCGCAGGTGGAGGTAATTCAGCTGTGCTCCGGAAGGGGTGGAGCTTGACTCCACCTCTCGTAGATCCCATTTAAGGGCTGACCACCACTAAGGCAGTGTCTCTTTTGGAGATTGCTCCTGTGTGGGGTTTCTTGTGGTGAGCATCCATCTTAAATGTGAGCCTCAGTGTTGAGTTATTCCTCTATAACCTCTGGCTATCTATCTATTACAACCTTGTATAATTATGACTATACGCTTGGTCAGGCAGTAGGAAGTGAAAGAGCAGACAGGTGGCTTGCCTTTGCATCTGCATATTGTTGAATTACACACTAGTCATCTAATTTCTATGGTACCTTATGTTGGATCACTATGTTTTCAGGACAGTAGTTTTTTCCACATCATGTACTACAAAATATTTCTGATTTTGGTAGTAAATGCTTCCCATGTATTTCTAATAGGTGCAGTATCAACAAAACAAATAAGCATTTTATTCTGAAGACTTTTAGCTGTTTGTCTGAATAAGCTATTCATCCTATCAGATAGTTATAATGTCCCAGAGTCCGGCCCCTCATTTCATTTCTAAGAAACATGAATAAAAAACAGAAACCTCCTTTAGAAAATGATGAAACAGTCTTCATTGCAGAATTCTGCTTTTTCACCTGTCATTTGTCTGTTATTCAGAACAGGTTTCTTTAAGGAAGTAAAGAAGAGGCTTGATTATCAGAAATAATTTCAGATTTTTTTTTTTTCTTTTTTTGGAGCAGTTCATGTTATGTGATTTCAGCGGTGAAAAGAATATTTTGGAATAGATATGTCAATAAACAGGGTGATGTTCATATTTTTGAAAGCTGTTCTTTCTCAAGGAGGGAAAAATCTGAAGAATCCATCACATTTATTTTTCAGGTTTATTATTCTAACCTGTACCAGTGCTTCCCAGAATAAAAATTTTCACCACAGGCAGTATTGTGGGAAAAAGATAAAATGTTTTTTTTTTTTTTCCTGAAGGATATCTTGAAATTAATCATCTAATAGAAATGTGGGGGTTTTGCAGTTTTTTTTCTTTTCTTTTTTGTTTACTTCTTTTGTTCACATAAATTCAGAAGAGCTACACTGATTTATTTCACAAGAAATCTGGCATGACTGTCAGTATCTTGTAACTGAGTTTGTAGTATTTGAACAGCATTAGTGTTAGTTTTTATAGGGAAAGTGTCTGTGATATTTTACACTGATTGGTTAAAATTATTTTAATTGAGTAATTTAAGGCAAAAACAGAATTGGCCCCTTGATGTTCAATCATGGTGTTAGATCCTAGCTCGTCATTCATACTCATCCTCATTGCACACTCAGATCCCACAGCAATTACAATGTTGCTTGCTCAGAGTCATTCCCCAAACATCGTCGCCAAAAGCCTTGTGTCAGAATATGAATATTCCACGTAAGTGATGGACAGAAATCACTGGCTGGAAAATCAAAGTCACTTCCAAGAACATGGAAAGGAAAGCAGGACTTCTTATTAGTGCCTCTTCCCATTCCTTTACTGTGGTCAAGCTGAGGGAACCATGATGTTAGACTGCCAGAGCCAATTTCCGTCACTGGTTTTTGCTTTACTTAGTAGTGCCTTGAAAACTGGTTGTTGAGGGAAACCTTATTAAAAGCAGTGTGCTGGGTTTTTTTCCTGACTTTTTTTATGACCTTAAAATGCTGCTGAGAAACTCCTGATGAGATAGAAAAACCTTCAAAAGCTGTTTTCAATATATTTCCTCCCTCTTTTCCTACCATACAAACATTTCCCTGATGATTCAGATCTATTCTGTGTCTTCAGAACTTGCTTTGTTGTGAAGGAAAGGAATGAATATCTGGGACATGCAATCAGCATTTTGATAAGAGCAGAGAGCATAGATGTATCGGTTTGTCCCTAAAATTTCTTTGAAGCTTCTTTTTTCTTCTGCATTGTACAGCAGAGATGTTTCACAGATGCTACTCTAAAAAGAGCTGAGTAATTTGGGGGTTTATTTTGTCTCTTTCATTCTGTTTTGGCTAATGGTAAACTTTCTGGAACCAGCATCCTCAAGCAATTTGCAATGTTAAAATGACTTGAATATGTTTTTTTGAACTGGTTACCAAATAATGCTAATGGAGGATAGGAGCACAAAACAGGAAGTGATTGGAATTTTGTTGATTTTTTTTTTTTTTATTTTTTTTTTGCCATTACCAGAGATGAAACATTCTTGCATTAAATTGACTGGAATTGCAGAAGCTGTCTAAGTGGAAAAAAAAGGAGAGAAGACTTGCTACATTTGGCTCTGGTAATATTTCTCTCTCCATCTCCTCTTTTTTTTTTTTTTCTTTTTTCTTTTTTAAGTGTGGTGACTGAAAAATAATTATTTGCACAGCCCTTCCTGGAAGGCAGTACTAAACAGTACTGTTCTGACTGAACTTTTCCCACAGCGGACAAACCTTTGTAAATCCTAAAAAAAACACCTGATGGTTCAGAACAATGCTAAGAATATGAAGGTTTTCTGACGAGTCTGTGAAGCTCAGTTCCTTGTATGCTCTCACACTGTCCAAAAGGGGATTCTGGGTGTTATTATTTTGCATGCCTCATTCCAGCTAAGTATGCAGCATGCTTGAGACGTTGCCTGTGACTGTAGTCATGTCAGCTGTGGGGAGTGGTGGGCAAGAGCAGCTGTGTGCTCAGGTGGGCAGGCAGCTTTTAGACAGGTGCAGGAAGGTGGTTGCTTCCTCTTGGACTCCCATCATGCAAGTCATCTATATTTAGGACTAAAGAATGAACTTTTTTCCAGTATGAGCTGTTTGTGGGTAGGGTCATATGGAACTGCAAGCTATTTGTAAGCTGATTTCCCTTAAAGTTCTACAGAACGCTGGTCACAGGTCTAATAAGGCAGGAACACCCTGCCACAGAGCTGCTAATTATACTTGTGAGGAGAAGAAAAAGAGAAGTAATTCAGTTTGTGCATGGTAAGTTTTATTTGATTTCAGTAACCAGAAGTTATAAATAATCAGTTCTTCATATGAAGCATACTTTTCTAATCACTTCGTATAGATCCAAAAAAAGGTGGTGATTCAGTGTTAAGTAATACCTTGGTTTCAGCTGAGAGAGTATTAATAGCACATCGATGTTTTGGTTGTTTTTGTTCCCACCCTCCTCACTTGGGAGAAATGAGTAAATGACTGCATGGTGCTGTCCTGCCTTACCTGCTTGCTTAAACCACCTGCTGTGTGCAGTGCAGATCTGTTAAGAATCTCAGGAAGTCAGAGCAGTGAGTCCCTGTTTGAAGAAGGAGCATCCTCCCATAAAATCTAGTTTGAACAGCAGAAGAAGTTCAGAGACAACTATTTAAAAAATAGGAATACTGTACTGAGTACTCAAGACATCCGAAATTGTATTCATCCTCCAACCCTACAAGTGGTTAAAGACATCAGCTGCTAAATACTTTCCGGCTCATCAATCATTGCCATTCTTCAAGTACTGCTGCTGTTCACCTTCCTGTCCTCTGTTTGAAAGAGGAATGCCCCAGTTAATGCATTTTGTGAGCGTATTGATTTAATGCTAAGGTTATATTCAAACCAAAAGGTCTATTTAGAGCTGGCCTTTGGTTTACATTAAGCACCTAGCATCAGGTGAGTTATGCATGCAGCAATCAAGACTATTCTAAGGTCTACCCTGTGCCTGATCAGCATGCTGGTTTCACACAGCAGCTAAGGCATGTGTCTCCAGGCAGAAGCTGTGCCTGAAGTGGTGCCCTCCAGCATCACAGTGAGCTGCTCTCACCTGCCTTGCTCAGCAACTGAGCTGAGCAGGCTGACCCAAACCTTGTTGAGAATGTGCATCTGCAGTGAAACTGAGCCCAGTAGCAGTCAATACTGCCCCATAAAACAATTGAATATAGCATAAGTATTAACAGATTCCCACAAGACACCTATAAAATAGGGCTATTACATTCTTACTTTAACCATTAGGATTCTAGAACACAAAAATTATTTACCTTAGTTCATCCAGAAAGCTTGCAGTCAAAACAGGAATAAAATCCGTGTGTCCAGACACAGAGGACTGTCCTTTGCCTACAAGATCACATGCACTTTTCTCAGCTTCTTATAAGCAGAGCAGGCTTTGTAAGAATATAATTACGGTTTGTGTATGGATCTCACAGGATAGTAAAGTTTTGATCTCAAATTTGGATTGAGGGTTACTAAAGTCTTTTTAAAAACACAGCTCTGTGTTGACATGTTTTCCACTCAGGATTCAGTGTATATTTAATATATCAGTTCTGAGATGTGCTGACAATAAGAAGTTATTTTCATCTGGCAGATTAATTAATTTATTGATTATTACCCTTCAGAAAATCCAGCATTTCTATCTCCTCTCTGAATCATCTGGATGGATGTATCTAAGGCCAACTGTTGCACACCTAACAACCAAACAAAAACAGTAACAGTAAGAAAAAAGGCAAAGGAATGAATTGAGTTGCAGGGAAGTCTTTTCAGGTCTATGTTCCCCTACCATGATAATATATGATGTGCTCGCCCCCAGCAAGCACCTGATGTTAGATTTTATGAGAAAGCAGGAAGTTCTTCAGAAGCAAAAAATACTTGTGTTTCTACCCCTGAGGAATCAGCTGCCTCTGAACTAAGGAAGATGCAGCCTTCAAGTGTGGGTCTCCCATGGATGCTGTTTAGTTTAATGAATAGAAATAGAGAAACTATAGTAGTAGTACAGTCATCTGTATAGTCAATTAAAGCAGTGAACATGATTTACAGACCTAGAGCTAGGAACATAATGATACTCAAAATAGCCCAGCAGTGCCTTTTTTTTCCTCACACAGAACACTGTACCTCTATGTGATTGGCCAGTGTACGTATTGCATTATATCCTTCAGTTGTTCCTATAGTGCACTGTGGTGCTGTGAACTGTTAACTGTTGCCTTCAGCTTCAAAGAAAACAGATTTATGTGGCAGATGAAGTGATACTTTTACATAGCCTTGTCAGCAGTCTAGGAACCATCAGGAAAAAAAAAATGCAAGTTATGAGACAAAGTAGTTTCTAAGTACTTTTCTAAGTCTTTGGCTTCTGCTACCACTTAGTGACACATTTGGTCAAATATCCATGGCTTTAGGCTGCACCTCAAGATTGCTTTTCACACATGATGCTGGAGACATCAGTTTGCATAAAAAGTTTCCGATGGACTTGTGAGTGCACAGCTTCAGGGTCAGAAAGTGCTGAAACAAAGCAAAATCAATGCCTAGGCAGCACTGCTGATTCCCAGTGGCATGGCATGCACTAATAGATCAGAATGGTGTTGTGGAGTAAAGAAGAGAGTTAGAGAGAGGAGAGCAACTTTATTAAAAATGACTACTCTGCTAGAAGAGGAGAGAGAGAAGGAAGAGATTAGTGGAGCTGCTGACTGTGCACAGAGAGAACAGACATTGGAGGTTAATGTAGCATTAATAAAAGAAAGAAAATCAAAGTCTTCTAATACCTGGTATGGTTATTTTAGTCAGAGGGTTCTTTACAGAAATGCTGAAGATTTATTTGTAGTTGAAATTTAAAATAAGACACTGTATGGCCTTGTTTAGCATGAAGGGTTTTTGCAGAGCCAGACTTCGCTCCAGGATTGCCCCCTATGAACTTCCTACTTCAAAAGTATTACCTGCTGCAATTGCTATTGACCTTTTCTAACTGTAATCATCATCTCTCCAAATACAGATAAGATTTGGAATCCTGGAATCCTCCTTCTAATGAGTTTTTTATATATAATGAAAATACAAGATTAAAGAAAGAAGAATGCTTACTTTGAGAAAAAATACTCAAGCATCATATGCGTAATATACCATGTAACTGTCCAATAGAAATATAGGATATATAAATTAAGTCTGTTTGCTATTTTACTCTCAACAGTTTTCAGAGTTCCACAGTAAACTACAATACTTTTGATCTGGTTTGTACAAACTACCTTTCCTGATGCTAATGAAAAAGCACCTGACATTGTGAAAATAAAACTTCAGGATTCTGTTTTAATTTGGTAGAGGAACACTTATGTCTATGAGCTCCCAAATTTCACCAGGATAGAATAAAAATCACCATATGCATTTCATTTTTAGTCAAAGGAACTATGTGCTGACGGACTTAAAAACTGAAATGAGTTGCTTGTTTAGAGAAGCCTCAAGGTAGTGGAAAAGATAGCAAAGTATCCTCAGGCTTCCCAACCGAATTGTCTCAGACTTCAGCCTAGCTAACTGGCCATTCGCACTGACTTTTCAACTGAAATTCATTTCCCCCGGGAACTGTTTTCTGACTTGAGAGGTGTTCCAGATTCCAGTTCATTAGTGGAAGGTTTTTGTTTTGTAACCATACTGTTGTATTTTTGCTCCACTGAATGCTTGTAATGTAAATGATTCTTCTTCATGACAAATTCATGCTGACATCTGGTTTGTAGGAAGGCTCTGCACCCTGAGGAACATGCATATATCACTGTTGAGTGACATACTGACCGTAGTGATGTTAAGACAATTGTTTTAAAGATATATTTGCATGACTATTGCATTTGTTTGAAAATATCACAAAAATTGAAAATTGATTGAGAAAAATAATAAATAATAATTTTTTCCTGTGTTGCAGAGAAATGGAAAATGGGTCAAGTTTATTTTAGTAAATTGTGTAACGTGTCAGTTTTCTTGTGATCCACAAAGCTACAGGCTGCAAGATGGGTTTAAGTTATGAGTTGTTGATCTTTAACTTGCTTTAGAATTGATGCTTAAATCAGATGTCCCACTGTAAAGTACAAAAAAATGTTTGCACTGTCGATGCATTTCTCCTTTCTCAGTCTAAAGGTCTAGTACTCAGACCAACTCTTTTGCATATACACCAAATTGCTGGAAGGACCCTGGTTCCTTCAGGTCCAGAGTAGGCCACAAAGTTGATCAGAAGGTTGGAGCACATCCCCAGGAGGACAGACTGAGACAGTTGTGGCTCTTCAGCCTGGAGAAGAGAAAGCTCCAGAGGGACCTTGTAGCAGCTTTCCGGTACCTGGAAGGGGCCTACAGAAAAGCTGGGGAGGAACTTTTTATAAGGGCAAGTAGTGACAGGACAAGGGGAATGATTTTAAACTGGAAGAGGGTAGATTTAGACTAGATATTAGGAAGAAATTCTTTACTGAATTACTGAATCTGAGGGTGGTGAGACACTGGAACTAGTTGCCCGGAGAGGTTGTGGATGTTCCCTCCCTGGAGGTGTTCGGGGCCAGGCTGGATGGGGTTTTGATCAACCTGGTCTAGAGGGAGGTGTCCCTGCCTATAGCAGGGGGGTTGGAACTACATGATCTTAAATGTTTCTTCCAACCCAAAACATTCTATGATTTTGTGATTCCTTCTGGAAGGAGCCAGCTTGGTTCCTAGACAAGAAGAATATGCACAACTTAGAGGGTTTTTTTTGTCCAGTATCTGCTTCACAAACATGGAGTGTATTGATTTTACCTACCTTTATGTAGGACTGTTTTCTAGTGTCATCCCCAAATTCTTGCACTCAATATAAAGCTTCAACGTGATTTTAAAATACCACCCTGATGCCTGCAGCTGACCTTCCTCTTTAATTCTGGCATTTGACAATGGAAACACGTGCAAACACACAGCTGGAAATTGTTCTGCCTCAGGGCCAGCAGGATATAGGGTCTGGTATGTCCTGAGCCTCTGGAGTGTAGTGTAATGCTTTGTGGATATAGAATATCTGCCTGCACTGTGGGTGCAAGCCAGACTACACCAACAAGCCTCAAAACCAAGAACTCAGTTTCTGATGAGATCAACAAAGACAATTTCATCATAACATAAAGCATTCTGTGCTTTGCATGCCTGGTACACAAGCCAAACCATCAGGTTTGAGTGTATTTGCATATGGTGTAGAAATATAAACTTACTGAGGAGATGTGCACTCAACAGCTATGGGAAAACCACTGATAATTTGACATTCCAGTTTTCTGTTTGGTTGAGTTGTATAATCTAATAATATATTCATTCATAAGAAGCTTGTAAAAAGAAGAAAATATTAATACGATATTTCTTTCTGTTTATCTTTTCAGATGTTCTTAGTTTCATCTGGGATCTTTCATATGACTTTGCTGTCCATCACGCAAGAAGGTTTTCAATTCTGCCTTGCTCAATACTAAGGTATTTGGTGTATCTTTCATTCTTGTTTTTCAACAATTTTCCAGCAACTTTCAGATTTCCTAATCAAAACCCAAAAGGGAAAGTGATAAGTTCTCAGTGACATCAGTCAAAGGCTGTCAATTAATAACAGCAGAAGGTCTGACCCTTTTATTCTCCATGGCTTACCTTTAAATTCATAGTTCAACTGCTGTTATTTATAATTCAACTCTCACACTGTTTCTTTTAAGTCTGTAAGTATTTGGGGAATATAGATTGCAAGGAAAAGGATACAGAAATGATGCTGATGCTGTATGGATAAGAATCGCCTGATTCACTGTGCTTGACAAATATTTTATTTTTACAAGCCCAGGCTTAAATCATCAGTGCCAAGCTAAACATTGTATGTTTCTGGTTAACTTATATGTGGAAAAAGTTCTGAGACATTTTTCCTATTTTGCTTCTTGCATTCCCTTCCGAATCTTCAATTGTTCTTCATATGTTCTTCTGTTAGTTACGTTTATTTCAACACTTCAACTGCTAGGTAGATATGATTCTAGCGTCTTCAAAATGAATAGAGAAATGAAATTTTTACTTTTAAGTTAGTCTTTGAATCACAGTCATCCCTCATTCACATAGAGAGGGGAGTTATTATTTGTATTATTAATCTTGATATCAAACAAGAAAGGATGTATATGTAAAAAAATATGTATAAACTAAATAGATTTATGTTGTAAAACAGCAATGTGCAACTATTTGGGAAGTATAAACAACATCAAAGAATATAAGTTATAATCATCTGGATGTCTAAGTATAGACGATAGGTTGAGAAAAGGATAATCTAAGCTGAGTAGTGGCAGAATTTTCCTAAAAGTGAATTATTCTAGACTCTGAAGGAAAGCAGCATGAACTTCATCTCTTGGGGCTTTTAAAAAAAACAACAATCAAAGCAGAAAAAATGTTCCAACATGTATTTTTGTGGAAGGCAGTTGTATCTCATAAGGTTATTCCAATGAGAAGTGTTACAGAGAAAAATATTGTGTTAGTAGAATACCAAATAAGATTATTTACTAGTCTTTCCAAGATGTAATTTCAGACTGTCTTTTTCTAACAGGCAGTGTACTAAACTGAATGTTATACTGTCCTTTATACAAAAGCAGTTTCTTCTATTTTGCTCACATGCCCTTCATACTAGTAGTGTATGTTTTGTCAAATAAACTAATACTCTCTGCTATTTCAATCTCTACACTGATATCAGATCCTTCAGAAGATATAGGCTGCCATGCTGGACTAGAGCAGGATCCTGCCTCAGAGAATGACCAATGTAACCTTTATTATAGAATATTTAGAGAGGTGAAAAAGATACAGTGTGTAGCACAGGAGCATGAGTCCCATTTTTTCCTGAGCTGGCAGCAGTCTCTAGATCAGAAGGACAAGCAGATGAAAATAATGTTTTAATGTCCTGAATCTGACATGAAGTCTTGCTGTTGTTAATTATGAAAATTTCCATTCTGTTGAGTCCAACCGCAATTGTGAATCCTACTCGTATGAGAAAAGAATGACTCTAGTTACAAACTTAGGATGATTTATCTCGTATTTTGTGTATCCTTCCTATTTTTACTACCCAATCTCACACTAAATCAACTATATCACAAAAGCGTCTTGCGTCTGTGTGTTTCTTAATGTTAACAATAACTTTCGAAATAAGATATTAAATAGATATAGTATACATGTATGAACATATGATTAATAAACGAAGCAGATCCTGTAGAGTCAAGTAGATAGCTGGTGAAAACTTGGTAAGTTTAGTATAGGACCTTATGATTCTTTCGTTTATCTGGAGTAAGCACATATATTTTTCCAGACAATACTACCAATTAACAAAGAGAGGAGATAAGAAATTAAGTGGGAAATTATATAAATGATGGAGACAGTTTCATTTTTGTAGCTGTATTTCAGTTGATACTTTGGATGCCTGTATGATTTGTTTAGATACTCATGCTCTGCATCTCTGTATAAAAAATAACACCAAATGATCAGATAGACTATCAGATTTGTATGAAGTTCCCCAAGAGAAGACTCTTTAAGACTTTTTGGTATGGCATTTCTTTTAAAATTAAACAAAATAGTTCAAAATAAGCTGTGCCACCTAGTACTATGCTAGCCAAAAAAAATGATACTTACCTGCTACATATATGACATATGAAATACTTCTCTTTCTTTGTAAGTTAAACAGCTTCTTAGTTTTGTTTGAATGCATGTCATTCCTGAAATATCAAAGTGTCATGCTGGTAATGTCCATGTAATGTATATGCCTTTCAGTGTGTATTTCCAATTGCTTTAGCCATTTATCAATACTGCACTGAAATCAGAGCCTCAGGCATCAACAAATGTGAGTTACCATTTATGTTTTACATTGACATAGGACTGTCAATTAGAAACAATGTGAACATTTTTGCTGTACAAACCTTCAAAGAGAGTAAGGAATTTTATACACAAGCAACAGTGTTAGACCTTTGTCTGGACAAACTGTTGGGTACTTACATACCTTTTACACAAACCTTGCTTTTGGCCACGTATGCTAGTCTTAGTCACCTCCTGTCTTAAACGGTTGGTCTGAGTGGTTGCAATAAATTAAACAGCTGCTGTTTTCAGACTCCAATATTAGGAGACTGCATTACGTTAGTGGAATAAGTTGTATGTTTCACCCTCCCTCTTCTTCTTTTCATTGTCTTATACAGGGAGAGCCTCTCTGAGGACAAGAGAGAGAAGTGCATGTTTAATTTTCTGAAGTGCCAGGCTTCCTTAAGACTATAATGAAGTCCCTGTATTACTCTTTAATGTACTTTGGATCGCTATCAAGATGAAAGATTGTTTATAAATGGGAAGGATGAATGTATTATCACATTTATTTCAACAAGAAAGCAAATAGTTATTAGATGGCCTGGGAAGTAGTTCAGGCAACTGGAGGGAGGCTGTGTAATATAGAGAGAAATTCTCCATCTCTTTTTAAGATTACTTTTTAGGAAAAACACTGAAAACCTGCAGATTCAGGAAAAAAATGTTTAAACTGTTAGTTTTCTTGTATGAGCTCATACATCAACTGTGATGGAATGCAGCTGGTTTTGTGAAGTCTATCATTAGAAGAATCTTTCGCATATACCTCAGTCCTCCAAAATGCTCAGCAGATATTTCAGCTGGCACCAAAAGATCACCACACAGGGAGAGATAACCAAGAAAGAGTGGGAAAAAAGAAGACATAGTGCTGAGCCACTCCTGAATTTGCTAAGAACACATGGTTTTAGCAGAGAAGTGAGAAATGACGGTAGAAGGCAGTTAAGTAGAATGGAAAACTGAGAAAAGAGAAGTGGCTGTAAAGAACATCTTGGATGAAAGAACATCTGAAAGCTGGTATCAGCATTGGCATTTCATTTATTTCACATAAAAGGACTTCACAAAAGCTGTGGAATACTGACACATTCATTTAAGGGGCAACCTTCTCTAATGAAGGTTATAGCTCAGAGACCGTTTCTTCAGTTTCTCCAAAGTCGTGAGATTATGATAAATTCACTTACAGAGAACTACAGCCAAATTCTTTCTACTTTTTGTTGTGTACTTCCTCTTGATATGAGTGTAATTAAAAGTAGTGTGAAAAACAAGCACAAGAGTATCTTAAGACAAGGTAGGTCACAGAGCTTAGTCACAGAGACCAAGACTAGAGTGTACAGTTTCATGTTGCCTGCCCCATGGTCATGTCTAGGACAGCTTTGCCTTACATGGAAATGAGTTTTCCTCCTTGAGGATCGTGTTGGTAGATTATGGTGCAAATGACACAACATGGTACAGGTACTGTGGATCTTCAGGGGAAAAATAAAGCCATGGTCACAATAGGAAAATCTTGCTACAAGTATCTGCTACAAGGTGTGACTACACATCAATGCCTGCAGGATGGATAGCATAATAGAGAAAGAGAATGCTACTCCATTCAAATTGACACAGTGAATCCCAGAAGACCTGTTTAAACAAGATGCAGTGACCCCAGGGCAGAACTGTTATGAGTACATTTCTATCTTTACCTTCCTTTCCTCCCAGTCATCAATTCTTGAAGCATTGGTATGCTTTTGTTATGACTAAAAGGTAATAACTTGGGAACTCCACGTGGGCCTCAGTCTAGCCCAGGTCTGTGGAAAGACATCATAACCCCCAGTCAGTGCTCAAACATGCTAGTCTTTTTGGGCACACTGCCTAAGGCAAACGCTGCTTCTGCATCAGAAATTCATGTTTTCTGCTGAAGCTTGCATGTATTTTAGATTCAGTGGTTACAGTTGACTGATAAAGCACCACGATATGAAAAGCTTGAGAAGATCAAAAAGCTGAGAGCAGTAGGAGGAAGTCAGGATCAGATTCAGAGGAGAAGAGTTGAGACAAGATGACTGTCATCACACTTAAAATTTCATTCTTATTTTAAAGAATTCATAACATATATCACAGAAGTGAAGAGTTTGCTTCCTTTTTCTGCTTTATCGCCGCTCCTCCTTTTTTCTGCTCTGTGTAGTTCTCTTCTTGCAGTCTCCATTAAACAGGAACTCCGGGAACACACTTACTTTTGCTCATGCTATTTAGCAATAGGACTAGTACGTACTGTGAATTGCCAGTCACATCAGGCTACTCTAGTCATCCTTTGTGAAAGGAAATTGGATCAGTTTTGTAGGTCATATTGCTTTTAAAAAAATGTAACCAAAGCAACACGCTGTTTTATGCTAGCATGAAAATACAGATCTAAAGACATTAAACCAAAGAGACAATTTGGGGGATTGAACAGAGTCAGACAGCAGTTGGAAACAAAAGATGATATCTCCTGTGCTGTCTTTAATTATGAAGCATCAGTATTAAATCCTTTCTATCAAGTTCAATAAGAAAATCTACTGGGATTAGCAATTAACGCCATTGGGGTCTTTTTAAACACTGCATCATACACACAGTGCCTTTGGAGATCGGAGAGGAAAATCTGAGTTCTTGCTCAATTTCGGAGTCCCAAGTGGTGAAATTAGCAAGTAACATAAACTCATATGCAGTACCAGCACTTCACGATGAGCCAGCCTAATAGACTGCTCACTGTGATGACATAAAGTGCCAGCAAGAGTCTGCTTCTGAAAAAGACATTGCTGCTGGTGCTGCTATTCAATTAAAATAAAGTGCAAGAGCAAAATAATCCAAAACTCATAACAGTAAAGTGGAATACAAATGTGTACCTTTAATAAAAAAAATCTGGAACTTCCTGACTGGAAAAGACTTTATTCAGAGAGATAAAATATCTTCTCCTATGAATCATCATCTGCAAATACAAGATTCTAAAATTAGAAAACAGAAACTTTGGCTTGGCCAATTGATGCTGATAAAAAAGTGAGATTTTTGATGACTGAATAACAAAGAGGCCACTTAGGAATGTCAAAAAATTAATATTTTTCTGCTTTTCTAAGCAGGGCTTATAAGAATCTTAGTCCCTTTTTTGGACAGTAAATATTTAGGGCAGCAGAGGTTTTTCACGACACACGGTTTCTTGAATTAATGCTAACTTTTGGAAGTCCAGCATTGCTCTGTTTCCTTTAGTGCTCTTTCACAATTGACTACAGGGATAATCAAGGGGTTGTTCTCATGAAGAGATCATAGTAAGAAATAGATAAAGCCTTAATTCCTTTTAATTCTAGGGCTTCTGGGGGGCAGTTTGGCAACTGTGATGTCAGGCAATTCCCAAGTGTTGTGTTGTAAAACTTCCTTGATAAAAACTTCACTTACTGTAAATGGTCCTTATCCCACCTTGCTCTTTCTACCTTGTTCTACCTACCAGCAAAAGTAGTTCCTGAATATTCTGGTTGCTCTTTGTAGGGAGGGGAGACATTACATGTTTCATTATCTCAACCAAAATCCATAGGAAATTGGGGTGTTCTGAATCTGTAATTACCCTTTGCGATATTTAATGTCAGTCTGTAGATGTAGATCATCCTAATTGCTGAATCAAATATATTAGGAGGTGTAGAACGTGTTCCAGAGCAAGTGTTAGTCTTTTGAAATGTCATTTTCAACCATGACATTTGAGTTTGTGTTTGCTCCAGGATAATGCTGTGAAAACTTTATCTGAAGAAAGAAATATGGAATGAGGGTGGGACAAGGATAGTTCTTATGAGTCTGTCTGTCTCCCAGGCACGTATATTAAAGGCATTTTTTTGTTTTGTATTTCATTTGCAATACCCTCTTTTTCATAATTATCTGTTTTTTTTGTTTGTTTGTTTGTTCTTTTTTTTTCTTTTTTTTTTTCCCCCAACCTAAACCACTGTGAGGCCAGCTAGGAAGGAGCTGGATGTGAAGAACTAATTTGTGCAGAAAGCAGTTGGTGGAGAATAAATGCAGAAACACTGAAATTTAGTAAATGGATGCAGGAAAGAGAAAATAAAATGACAGATAAACAAGTAAATCTTACAGAGGAAGGAAGCAGGGCAATTGTAAATGTGTCCACTCACTCAGTAAAAACTTCTGCGATGATTGTAGACAAGGTGACATTTTATGGTTGCTCTCCTGACCTAGACGTAAGCCAAACATTAAAGAGCTATTTCCAGAAATTGTCTTTCTCGCGAGGCTCTCAGCTGTCCCTCTGAATGCTTTGTCCCTTTCTCTTTCCTTCACTTTCTGTTCCCGTAGGCAAAGCAGTTGAATTTATACCCTCCGATGTTCCTCTTTAGAATGTCAGCCTCAAAAATCCAGCTTGAAAGTTTCTTCCCCCTCATCTGCCGACTTTCTTCTGTGTCTGGGTGACATCTGGCGTATTGGCTGAGGTCTCCAGGCGGCTTTGTGGCAGCTCCAGACTCGCCTAGGGCGGATGGCTAGAGTGATCAAAGGGGAAGTCTGTTTTTCTTCATCCTCGCTGAATGTCGGTTTCTTTAAATCACCTTTGGGTTCTGGGAATTTTCTCAACAACTTTTTATTTGCAACGTACTTATACACAATCTTATATTCAGAGAAATGAAAATGGCTTTCAAAGAAATCTCCAATTCTCTTTAGTTCCTGAAATGTGCTCTCCCTGCCTATTCTCAAATAACAAATAACAAAATTACAAATAACTAAATGAAGGAGACTTTCATCTTGGAAACAATGGTGCTTTTATTCTTTTTTTAAATGACCTGTTCTGAACTGGAGAGTCAGTAACTGTGCTCCATGTCTGGAAAGGGGAAGTGTAAAACTGCCTTTGTTGACAACAAAGAGTGGTTACATCAGAAGCGAAGCAAATTTAGTATACCTTTTAAGTGAAAGTCCTCAAAGAGAAGGGTACTTATAGGTGAAATTTCTGTGATGACGAAGTTCCACTGTTTTGCTAGATCTTCTTCATCCTTTGTCCCAGATTATTGCCATCTACTCATCATAATGATGTTTGCAGGTAAATTCTCTAATAATTGAGTTCATCAAAGGAAACTAAGACCAACAATCCTATTGACCTATTTCAATCAGGCAAGAATGCAGGTCTCTTGCTTCTACAGATAGAAAATAATACTGCTGTTTAGAAAATATTTTAGCAAGGTTTGCTTTTATTCAGTCTTACCAACATAGGCAAAGTTTCAGAGCAAATTATATGCCTTCAGTTAATAGAGCAGCACCCCAAACCTATGTTTGCAAGTACAGCTGGTTGGATGTTCTTTTGTTCTGAATTATGATTAAATCTGAATGAATCCCAAGGAGACGGTTGTCCTTCCAGGAGCAGGCAGCAGCCTGTTTTCACACATCATGCAACAAAAAGAAAGGAAGGCAACAAAGCAGCCGGTTGGGGAAGGAAGAGCAAGGCTTACAAGCATGAGATAGTGTGATCTATCAAAGAATATGGGCAAAACAGTCATATGTAAAAATTTTTAAACCAGATCAGAATAACTGAGTCTGAGACATTGTCTTCATAAACAGTTTACCCTGGAAAAAAAAAAGAGTGATTTTTTCTCTGAATGTTAGTCAGGTATTTCCTCAGAGGTAAAATTCAAATTTCCTTTCACTTCAGGTACTGCCCACATTTACATTACCATAGAAATCATGATTATTAGTTTTTCACTGACAAAGGTTGATTTATGAATATTTCCAAAAGAATGAAACGTTTGTATTGCCTCTGCAAAAATGCCACTCTTTCCCATTTCACTTTGTTGTTTGCAAATGCTAGTTTTTGTGCCTATTCTGGTTACAAGTAGTTGAATTGGAAAAGAACAAATGTAGGCTTTTCTTATGTTGGTTTCACTATACCTCAGGTTGATATTTCTTATGGTCAGAAAATGGTCTTTAATTAATCTGCTTTCCACCGACTAAGGAAATGGGAGTGGGTGAGAGAGCATTTTAGAATTATCTGAGCATGTATTGCTCCGGGTATCACTTTCAGTAAAGCTGAAGCACTCTTACAAGTGCTTGGCATGATGTACAGACTCAGTTTTGACCTCCATTAATATTCTTCATTCAAAGTAATAGCCTGCACAGGAAGCTCCTGGTTGAAGCGTTTGTGATCAAATCCCTGTTCAGCTAATTTAATTTTTGCTGGCCAGACTCAAGTGAAGGCTTTTTTTTTGTTTGATTGGTTTTGTTGTTTTGTTTTGTTTTGCATTAGGAACGGTCCATTCTTACTGTTTTGAATTTGTGGCTTTATACTTTAATTTTGATAATTCTGCTTGGATTCTCATTTGGAATGTGCTTTTTCTGAAAATCAGCTGCTTAACTGTGCATGGACACTGTTGATAAAAGAAATTGTTTTACATGAGGGAAATAATTTGTTTAGTGAAATTTATGTAGGCTTTTCTTATAAAATAGGATTTCACACAATAGTTACGACATTCATCATCGGTTGATTAAATACATATGAGACAGGCAGCAGACTTGGTTTTCTTGATGCAGGGCTTCCGCTGAATAGGAAAGGAGTGATTTTCACCTGCTGTCAGTACTGGTAAGAGTTTGCATCATCTTGCAAATATTAAGCTGTTCTAAATACAAATCACCAAAAACAACAACAACAACAAACAAGCAAACAAACAGATAAAACTAAACAGAACTGTGTTCATGCTGGAGGTGGCAGTATTAGATACAAACACTATTCAGCCTACTGCAAACATGCTCTAGGTCAGCAACCTTACTGCATGGAAGCTTAAGGTTTTTAATGGAAAGAGTACTGTTGCGTATTACAGAAGAATGTCCAGACTTACTTTAAAATGCTGCTAAACTGAGCATCTGACATGGGTTACAGTCTAGATGTGCTGAACCGTAACTACTTCTGTAGTGTTAATAAGGTCAAAACAAATAGCATGAGAAGTTAGAGCATGACCTTGCCCAACATGCATTTCCTCACAGAAATAGGGAATACTTCCTAAGGTGTAAAGGGAATTTAATGCATTATTAATCCTTCGTCATACTGATGAATGATGTTAGAGGAATCCAGTAATGCCTATTGAAATGAAAGGGTTTCTGGTGTGGATATTTGAATCCAACACATTGAAGTAAAGATCTGAGTGGTAACAGCTGTCACAAGTGCCAGTGATTTTTTAGCACTCTCCTGTAACAGAAATGTGCTCTGTGTCACGGGTCCAGTTCAAATATGTGACATTAAACACAGTTTGCTTCTGAAACATCAATAAGGTGTTTGAGAAGCTTATGGTAAAAGAGCCACTTGTAAAGGAATTTGGCAGAGAAATAAGGCAAATTCTGAATTATCTTGGTAGCAGCTTTTATCACAGAGTGTACCAGAGTACATCTGTAAGTAAAACTTACACATTGTAAACAGGAAGTGGGGCTGTTTAACACCTAAATTGTTGGTCTGGTTTACCAAGATTCTTAGTGTTGAATGATCAACACAGGTGTAAAAAAACCTGTCTGGTGTTGTAAGCTGAAGTCTCTGGAGGGACACTGGAATTTTATAATACATTTTGCTACAGCCAGGATAGTGCCAGCCATTAATATATATAAAAAAATAAATAAATAAAAATAAAGCAAAGTTTCATATTGGCAGGATCGGCATTTTGGAATTTTTTTTTCCTGTGCAAGTGAGAATCCATCAAGTGAGCCTATTCACCCTTGTGCTGCAGACCTCAAAATAGAACCTCAGCTTTGGGAAAGGAACAGTTAGAATGAATTAATTTGAGGTATGCTTGAAAACAAGATCAAATGAGTTAAGAAATAGATATGTAAGTTTGCCTTCTCTTCAGGAACTCTACCAAGTCCTTGATGAGACTTTGCTGTAAAACTTTATTATGTGTAAACTAGGATACCTATGCTCAGGAAATACAGCTTTTTTCCCCTCAACTCTGTCTCAACATTATGCAGAGCAGCAAAGATTCTTTATCAGCAGGAAAAACACATATAAGGCATGTTTATAAATCACTCAGTTTTAAAGTAAAAATACAACCATCCAGTATCTTCAGCTTTAAAAATTTTGTGCATCAGTCAACAGCATGTGGTGAAGCAATTAATGAGATAGAAGTACTTAAGGAACATAAAGACATTAGGAATTCAGTACAGTGAAATTCTCACTTGAAAAAAAGCCTAAGTCTCAAAAAATCACCGCTATCTAACCAGATATCTTCAAGGGATAAGAATTAGTGTCCTTGATACTGTCTTATTTGCATGAGAAGCAGCAGCCTCTTTAAAAGTTATTACCTGCTAAGTGGAAAATTGCAGACCAGATGGAGCTAATTAATTTGCAATTAAAAAATTGCCACAAACCAAATAATATAATTAATTCTTCTGCAAGATGTGGTTATACAAAAGATTGCTCTGCCAATTTTAAGGCATCCAAAACATTCATAGCAGTTATATAAGCTGATGGATGCTATGGTGCTGGATAAGCACCTACAAACTCAATGTGTAGGAAACTGGACAGTAAACTTTCAAAAAGTTTGCATGCTTTGTCAGACTAAAGTTGACAGATTTCCTAAAAAGCTGACAGTTTTTATTTCAAATGAAAATACAATTAAAAAAAGGTAAAAAAAAGAAAACAAAAAGAAAAAGTGAAAGCTACAAACTAAGTAATGGAAATATTCTTCCAGCTTGGAATGTTCACTTGTACAAGTTGTATGAAGGTCCGGATCATATATGAGTCTGTGCTTCCACTCCTGCTGTTTTTGCTTTAGACATACATAGCTAACAGGTGATTAGAGAAAGGGATGTAACCTCCTGAGATTCATTAGTGAATCTAGAGCTATTTTGAGATATTTTTCATGTGTATGTTTACGTATATATATGTATGCATGAATGCATATGTGTAGATAAAAATTTTAGTATCAAACCTTGCTGTATAGTCATAAGTAGGATATTTGTGTCCCTCCCATTTTTTCTCAGTTTGCATACTTTTTTTATGCAGAACGAAATTGAGCTATGTTTGTGAAGAGAGTTAAAATCATACTAGCTAAACACTATAGGACAGAAACAGGACTCAGGACTCTTAGGAGACTGTGCCTTCTGGGCACAGGCAAGTCATGCTTGTCATGTCAGGGGTTTCTGGGCACTCCTAGCAACTGGGGAAAGCAAAACCTCTCTGATGACTGATGAGAATGCACCACACACAGAACGTGCATCTAATAGAAGAAGGGAAAAGTCAGGAAATGCTTTTTTGGAAGCTCTCTGACTTGAGCAAATTAACTGCTTAACTGATTTAACTAAATCAGAAAAATTTCCTTTCTGGCTAAAGTCCTTGCTTTTCCACAGAAATCAATGGGATCTGATATAACCTCTGGATAAAATGCAGAATGAAAATGGGAAATAATATGAGTAGAAACGAAAACTGAAACAAAGTAACAGAAAAACCACAAACACATACAAAAACAGAAATTCCCATGCTGGGGAATTAGAACTAGCAAAACTAGTAAAATGGCTGTCGCGCCTACTCTTAAAGCAGTAAGAACTGTGTCTCTGCAAAACACAGAATAATGGCGTTATAACCACACACATCTATTGTCATTTCTTGTATAAATTTTTAATTCTTTCACAGATACTTCAGTTGCTTTCCACTTCTGCATTCTGGAAAATGTTATGGTGAGAGCCTCATTAGTGCATAAATACATATGAAAGAACTTATTTGAAACTCCAGAATGTAACACTTCATGCTCCAATATTTGCAGTCAATTTTGTACTTCCTTTTCATGGCACCTGGTGCCACATAATAGCCAAAAATTCCTTGTTCTGCTTACTCAGGGGTGTTGCAGTCTGACTACTGAAAGGACTTCAGTGCCCTGCATCCTTTCTAATGTTGTTCTTAAGAAAACAGTTAAGTTAACCTTCACCTTATTCTTCATTTTCTTTAGCACCCTCAGGAGCAAGTGAGTATGAGATTCTATCTCACTAAGTCCTGACTGCAGGCTGTGGTACAAAAACTAAATCTAAATCTTCTTAAGAATACCTCGTAAAGGGCATTTTGCAGATGTGGAAAAAGACTTGACCCAAAGATTCATATGTACGACAATTATTTTTTAGAACTTTTCCTCCCAGAAAATGCCACAGTGGGATTTTTCAAACACTTCAGTTCATATAACGTTGCTTCCAGAGGACTGGGGAAAAATAACTAAGAGAGGATTTCATGTATTAGGAACTACAGGACCTCAAAATCACTATAAAATCAGGCATCAGGATGTCTCATGCTACATTTCCAAAATCTGAAATGTTTACACTTACTGACTGCTTTTGAAAATGTTGCTAAGTCTGAAGTTCTCTCCCCTCTGCCTGATTCTTTAATGAAATAATAGAGATAATATCTGGCTCACAGTGATTCACATGCATACACTCAATTGCAGTTTTAATGTTTAAGTAGATGGGGATTAGTTACAGTGTAAGAAGAAAAACTTCTGCGTATTTGCTAAGTTCTCTTTATTGCTATTCAGAACCATTTTTTACGTGATGTTTTTGAGAACGTTCAGATGATACTCTAACAATTTTCTTATTTAAATAAAAATAAAGAAGACAATACCATAAAGCATATTTCCAAGTGCTATCCAGTGAATCCAAGGTGTAATCTCGGATGAAAACAGGTTGTTATATATCAAAATAAATAAAAATATTGCCATTAATTTTAGTAATGTATCCTCCTTCTCCCAATTCAAAGTTTTGTCTTTTTTTCCATTTAACCCTGTCATCATATTCTGAAGTAGTATATCAAAAGTGGAATGAAAGATAATATACACAGTAACCAAATATGCCTAGCACCTTTTACCTCACTCTGCTCTCTTCCTTTACTTTAGCCCTATTCTGCAACACCTGTAATACTCTGAATGGACCTACATACTCAGAATTGACTGTAGTGATTATGTTTCTCCAGGTATGATTTAATAGATCATTAGTAATGTATGTATGGGACATACTTGTAATAACTCTGAGGACAAGCATATAGGTCATAGTCACGTCAGCTAAATTTCATACATGGGCCTATTCGTTTTGAAACTGTGCACCATTGGCTCCAAAAACTGAAGAGGGAAACCCTTGGGAGAAAAAAAGACGTCGTTTCATTTGAAGAATAAAGCCATTTTGAATTTAGCTTGCTAAGGCATGACAAGATCTAAGACAGCAAGTCATTATGAATTCAGATCTGTTATAACACACCCATCTCTGACCTTCAAAAATTGCTTTCAGCAAGAAAAAGACAATATTCTGATCCTAGTCATTTTAGAAGATTTAACTGATGATTTGTCCTCTAACACATTATCCTCAGCTAACAGATCAATCAAAGAGGGTCTTTGAATGAGCCCATCATCAAGGAGTTCAATGGTAGAGCAAACTGTACAGGCATCGGTACCAATCTTGATGTTTTAGGACTCCAAAGCAAACACTTATCCGGCTCTCTAAAACATTTAAAAAAATGTTTGGACTATGTATATTGTTTTAAAAATGATATATTTGTCACAACTAAGTCTTAAACTTTTTTGCAAGATATCCACTCATGAGATTCTGCATCTTAGCCAGGTTCCCTTATTTCATTTTTTCATCTTATAGCTGGCCACTTGCAAGCATTCTTTCTGGCAGCCAGTGATGTGGTGAAGATAGCTGACAGGTTTTTTTTGTACAAGACTTCGTAGCTGAAACAGCCTTAAAAAGAAGGGAAAGAAAAAGATGAATTATTTCAAGAAGTGGGAAGAGAAAATCCATTCCCGAGTTTCTGTCAGTGTTTATGGGCTGGTTCAGCCCAGTTCTATGACTAGCGGGGTGGAGAGATTTCGCAAAATCCGCACCTCCAGAAAGGGGAAACAGGGGACCCCAACGTAATTAAAAACAGTGGCAAAGATCTGAGGAGAAACAAACTAATTTAATAAATATGGTATTGGAATGCAAGATAACACACTATAATACAATATAACTAGAATTGAAGCAAATAAATATAATGAGAGTATCTGAAAGCTGTAGGCCTTACTCTGGTGCTGAAGTAATCCGTGTGGTCAGGACTAGCAGCAGTGAGGAGAAGCTGACAATCAAAAAGAGGGATGTCAGATGACCTACCAAGGCCTTCTATCAGTTCCCTCTGAGCAGAAATGATAGCAGCACAGTGAACAGTCTTGTGGGGAATGCAGTTCTTCTTCTCTTCTGGGACAGGTACCCGGAACTAGAGCATTAACACTTTAACTCCCAGTGCACTATATGATGTTATGATGTAGAATACCAATAACCAATAATCATAAAACCATGACTGTTTCTCATTTATGATCTTCCTTTTCCAGCAATTTTGGCAGTTTAATTTCATTAAATACAAGCCGTGCAAGCTTACTCAAAATTTTGATATGAAAAAAGTATCCTGGAAATTCAGTGAAATAAATGGAATTAAATCACAGAATCTGTGAAATACTGTTCAGAAAGGACCTCGAGGTCAATTCATCCACCAACAGCTCATTCCAGTAGGACTGCTGCCAAAATAAGGTCAGATTGTCTTTCACAGGATCTCAATATCTGTATTCCCACAGCAGCAATAAATCAAAATGGAAGAAAGACAAGGGCTACAGGGATCAGAAGTCGTTTATCTGCTCTTATTCTTTCTCATTTGGTGCTGTGCACATATTTGTTCATTACAGATTCAACTAAAATATGTAGACAGAGATGTGTGCTGATGTTACTCAAGCAAGTGGAAGAAAAACTAGGATTTTCGTTTTGATGGCTGTCTAACCTTATATCCATAAGTTGCAAATCATATAAGTAAGTTATAAATCATAGAAATCTACAATGAAATTATCAGTCTGCCTTGTTTTTCCTACTATCAGAAGAGTGGGTTGGGCTTGCATGAGGAGGATTGGATCTAGAGCAAACTCAGGCTCCATGAATTCAAAATTTTCAGTGTACGATGAGAGAGATGTCTTGCATCTTAGACATATTCTTATTTCTTAAATATCATGATTTGCTTTCACATGTCCAAGATTGATGACTTTATTTATAAAATATGTGTGTTCTCTGGCAGTCAGCATGTAGCCTATGGCTAAATACTGAGAAAAATGCAAAAAAAAAAAAAAAAAAAAAAAAATCATAGGAAAAGTAAGACTTACTGTATGGTTCCGCTTGATGATATGGGCCAGTCTGGGTTTAAAACTGAGTTCTAGGTGTATGGACATACTCATTTTTTTATTAGTTCAGAATGTTTTGAAGGTAAAGTATTTAACTTAAGGTTAAATGCTAGTTTCTTTAACAGGAAAAACAGTCAAATTGGATTTCCATTTCAGAAATTGGCAAGAAGAAACACAGGACTAGAACTGCAGCTAAATAATAATGCATTTTTTACTTGACTGCTGCTGATTTCCCTTGGGACTTACCTAGCCATGCTATAATGATGAAATTAATGTCCAGCTTGACTCTGTAAAAGGTCAGTGTGTCCAGACAAAGAACACAGTAAAGTGAAGCTGTTCTAAATTTATTTTGCTTCTTCCAGAGGCATTCACCCATAAGATTCGAGATCCCAAGTCAAAGGTCTGTGGCAAATCTGAGCTAAATATTTCTGCCTACGTTTTGCAGACTGTCACAGACTCGCATCTCTGCAGGTTTTGTTTTGTTGTTGTTGTTTCTTTTAATTGTTCAGAAACATTTCAACATCATCATGATTTACCGCAGGTCAGACACAACTTAGCATCACTCTTCTGTGAGAACATGAGTTACCTTGAGCTCTTTAATTTGGTCGGTCCAGCCGCTCAGCAAAGGGAACCAAAGCCTTCACAGGAGTTTAAACGTCATCTACAAATAGCAGATTTTTAAACAAAGTCGAATTAATAGGTCATCTGGAGAGAGAAACAGTTGTTAAGAAAAAAAGCCATTTTGTCAAAGTTCTGGAATTCAGGGAGTACAGTTACTACAGCACTTTCCTAAATCTATTTGTTGAAGTGCTTGTGATTCATCTGATATGCAGCCAAGGCCAGGAGACGTTTCATCATTTCTGGATAGGTGTTTACCTCAGGTAATTGCCTCATTCAGTTTGTGAATGGCAACTTGACTCTAGGTGAAATCAATAAATGAAGAACCCAAAGAGATATTTTCACCCGTTCTTTTTCTTAGTAGTTCCCTATGGGTAATGGGATTCTCAAAGTCAACACCGACCTTCTCAAATAGCATCTGTTACTGTTGCTTGTATAATTCGTTTGGTTATTTCTGTATATAAACTCAATCAGTCTTCAGGTATTGTGATTTGTGGAGAGGCTGAGCTTTTTTAGGGAGTGTGCATATGCAATATATTGAGTGAAGCAGTAAATAAAAAAAAAATATCACTCATCTTGCTATTAAAAAACATTTGAGCCAGGGGTACCATAACTTGCCCTAGTTTTATGTATTTAACATGGAGATAATGTTTAAGTTACCTGCACATATACTGTAAAATTCCCATGATTTTATTTATTTATTTATTTATTTATTTATTGGTGCATAAAGAATATTGGATTGTTCAAATTAGTAAAACCTTTCAAGATTTGACTAATACTCACTATTATATTTTGCAGAACAAGTGTTCTGTAACTTGTTATAAAAACCCTGTTAGGGAATGGCACATTGTTAAAGAGACTGTTGAGTCTTTCCAGCTATAAAAGTGATTTTAATAATGGTAATTCTTTACTTGTGGGAAAGTGCAGAGTGGAGTGGACTTAATGACATTGCAAAGCTTAACCGACTGTTTTTTGGCATGTTTTTTTGAATTGGGGGAAGGAGGAGAAGAAATTAATGTTGTGCAAATTATTTCTATGATTTTTGTTATAATAAATTATTTATCACCTGCTGCATACATAAAGGCTTTTTTCTACTCCACCTGGTTTTGCTCTGTAATAGTCATCAGTATCCAAGTCTACGTTTGTTCATTCAATATTAACATCCACGATCTTGCCAAGATGTTTTGAACAAGAAGCCAGAATAAATGTGCACACTTGTACACACCAGGGATGGCACACTTTCAGATCACAGAGGCATTATCCCAAACATATGAATGCACTATGTAAGCAGAACTTGAGGGTTTAGCAAAACTTGAGAACTTGGCTGTAATTGACAATATGAATAAAAGGTTAAGTAAAGCCTTTCCAGTAATTTTTTTTCCCTGCATAATTACCCGGTGAACTACATTTTGCAGGATGGAATGCTTTGAGCAAGACTTCTTCTGAACTGCACCTGCAATTTTTCTTTTAGCAGTAACCAGCATATTTACAGTAGCCACAGAGATACTACTTAAAGTCATGTTTTAAAATCCTCTTTTCTGTTTGGAACCAAAAATATTTGCCAGATATCCTTGAGTATGGAAAAAACACATAAACTGTTTGAGAGTAAGCTACATGAGTATTATTAGAATAGTAGCAAATATTAGATATATTTTTTTTCTCAAATCTTGCTTGGCAATAAATGGAATCATTGGATAAATGGCCTTACTTTGAACTATCTCTGCTTACTGGTGAGAAATGTCCCCCAGGTACAAGGTAGGGAACTGTGAACCACATAAAAGAGAGAGATCCTCATTTAGGTACAATGAGATTGAACCTAATCTTGTGAGGCTACATCCATAGCAATGAGCATTTCAAATTCATAGAAAGCCAAGAAATCCAAAAAGCGTGCCAAGAGAAAGAATGCTTTATTTTCACTTATAAAATCATTGAAAGTTCTAATTATACTTTTCACTTTTTTAAAGTTATGAATTAGATGATCTCAGAAAACACCGCAATTCCTGATGAACTTAATCCCATAATGCTGAAGAAATAGAGAGCTTCTTTAGATTTTATTTTCTAGGGCTCACTGGAAACAGGTAGCTCAGCCAGTCGTAATACCCAGATCTCCTTCCCCTCTTATCTATGTTTCACTCACTGAAAAATCTGAGTAACTGTTGCCATCTCATTTTATTCTCTTAATTTTCTCCTCAACAACATAATGCTGATAATCTTAGCAATGCATCAAAAACTGTGACTAAAAAAAGCAACAATTAATTTATTTGAAAACCAAAGTTAGTCCTCAGTTAGGTCTCATTCTTTCAAGTATCATCAGAAAAAGTTTATGCTCTAATTAAAATAAGAAGCAATAAATTAAAATATAATGTGGACTTTCTTTCGTTGTTTGGGAAGACAAAAGATGATTTTCATTTTTTTGAAAATGTGTTAGAGGATGCTGGGTAACTGTTCAGAATTTGATTGCTGGAGATCTCGTGTAAAATCTTAGCTAAGTTGGTCTTTCTTTTTCTTTTTTTTTTCTTTTTTTCTCCCCACTTCTACTGTTAATCCCATAAGGAAGATGTTCTTTCTTATCCTTACTTTCTTTTTCATGGAGAGAAACAGCAGAAATCACATCTTTTTATTGCAGAAATAGATCTTATTTAATGTTTCCGAAATTTCTCCTTTGTGTCTCAAATCAGCAGAATTTGATCGCTGTAATGAGAAATAGCAAGGTATAGTTTAAAGAGAAACCCATCAGGTGTAGAAACGTGTTCCACTGTCAAAAGCTTTCCATTCCCTGAACTGCAGAATGATGGATAAACCCTGCTAAATACTGAGTTGCGGTGTAGAGTTTTGTGAAAAATGAAGGAAACACAAGTAAAGAAAATATATAGACAAATCAGGGAGATTTAAAGGAAGAGGGGAGCTGACTGTGCCTAAATAGAAGAGTTGAGAGATAAAATCAGAAAAAAATAAATCTCTGATACAGGATCAAATAGTTTATTTTCTTTCAGGTAAATGAATAAAATTATGGAAATAAGTGAACCATGATATAATCTTTTCCTTTTTAAAGGTGGGATATGGATTCTAAACATTCATAACAGATATAGTCAACTTGGTATGCGAACTACCTGACTAATTGCTAATACTCCATGGTGAACTGTGGTGTAGGTAACAGATGTGATTGTATGATGTAGTGTGTTATTTTTGTTAGCCTTTAATTCTTAAAAGATGGTGAAACTGGAAAAGACGTGACCAAAACAATTTAAAAACCCTTTGAACACATTATTTTGGACAAATTATTGCAGTAGCTGTTACAGTTGTGTAATTGGTGCAACAATTCCAAGGAGATCAAAATAAGTTTAAAAAGAGACGTGTATTACACTGCCAGGAGTAATGTCTAGAAAGAACAATTTTTTTCCAATGTGTTTCTCTCATGACTTTCTTCAGGTCATCCATATCACCTTGAATAAGAATTAAATGTCTAGGTTGCGAAATGTGTGTGGTTATTCAATCGAAAACGGAATGGAAAATTAAAAACTAGTGTTACTTTGATAAGCTACATAGGGTAGCATGAAACAGGCTCAAAAGATTGTTAATGCTCAACAAGAGCAAATCTTTTTGCTCTGAAATCTGGGTAACTGCTATCTTTGTGTATTACAAAGGTGTTTACTTTCTGGCAGATGCTAACTGATTGGTAGCAGTTTTTGGTGTCCACACCATATACTTGTCACACAAGAATCAGTCTTCAGTGTGAAAAAACTGAAATGATGATATAATAATCACTGACAGTCAATAAAATAAACACTGGAATATTAACTTGAACCTAAGAGTTCAACACGAAAGAAAAATATTAGGGTGTATCTTGTCAGCAAACACAGTGAAGTGATTAAGTTTATTTAAACTAGAATAGTCCCAGGGCAGTGGTGGACCTATATGGGACATTCACAGATAGCCAGCACAAGGTAGCAGATATAAAATTATAGCAAGCATTTCACAAGAAAAGGGATAGGGTGATTTGATCTACTTCTTGATTTTTCATTTCTACAGGCGCTTTTAAGGTTCCCTGGAGCCTGAGCATACAAAAAGTCGCCTTGAACTGCACACATAGCATCCTGGTTGGCTTCAATATTTCATATTAATGCTGTCCCTAGCAGCTCTTTAGCTTCTCATTGTTCCTGAATTGTTGGCTTATAGTTTTCAACTGCTGCTCATTTGATATTGCAATTGCTGTCCTACCCTTGTGACCTTGGCAGGTAATGAACAATTTTGAGGAGCTAATCAGGCTTTTACAGATTTCCACTGAACAAGTATCAGAGTGCACCTTGTCAGAGAATGCTAGGTGGGCAAATCTTACTATTTTATGATGTTTTTTTCTGAACTTGTTTTGACACAGACAAACCTTTGTCCACGCAGCTGTTACAAGAACGTACAAGCAAAAGCGATTTATGTTTAATTAAAATGCTTTCTAAAGCTTGACTGAGCAGAAGTCTTTCAAAAATATTGCCCCCAAATAAGGGCTCTAGGGAAATATTCAGTGAATGAGATAAAACAAAAAAAAGCATAACACAATTACTTAGCAAACCAAATTTAATAATTTATGCCATTCCTCCATGCCATTAGTTGACGTGAGGAAGCAGAGGTGGTGACAAAGCATTTCAGAAAAGCATTCTAAAAATGCACACTTTGAGCTTTCAGGATATTTCAACTTTCTGTGCGTGCGGGCAAAATCAGTGCATGGAGAATGTGTGCATACACGTTCCAGAAATTACCTCTTTATTTATTAACTGTTCAAGGTAACTCCCAGCTGTAACTGGTGTGAATCATTTGAGCTGTAATTTCTCCAAGTTTTGTCTCAGTACATGCTTCAAAGTCCCACTTTGTCCCACTTGGCTTAGACTGAGTTGAAGAAAGCAACTATTTTCCCATCTCCTAGGCCTTTATTTAAAAAATAAACCTTTATATAAAAGCTACACATTACTTTATCTGCTTTTTTTCTGTTCGTAAAATCTATAAGATTCACTCTGTCAGGTAATGAATCTTGCTAAACCCAGTCCCAATTTCTATGTTTTAACCACTGAACAAGACTATTTGTATTTCCCAAGAAGTTGTACTTTTCCTGACAGGCGCTACAGATCTATCCTTATTTGGCTTGGATAAGTGAAGCACGATAGCTAGTTGAAGGCCTGAGATTACGAGTCTACCAAACATAATATTCTGGTACTAGAAACAAAGGTGACTGACCCTTTGTTCTTCAGTGCATAGAGGGTTAATCATGTGGTGTCAAGCACGCTGCAGGAAGAGGAGAGATTCATTTTTGATGCTTGAAGGAGAACACATAACTCGAAGGCATATTTTTATGACATCTGATGCCGCTGTGAATTCAGTAATTATATTGCAGGACTAGGGGATAGATAATGCTGAGTTCACATGAAATGCTTTGTATATCACCTCGGTAGAATCTTCTTGGGTATCATGATTGGTACCAGCTATTTGGATGCACTTGTGTAGGTGCTGCTAAGTGTGTACTTGTAAAAGCATGAATACTGGTTAATGAAATTTCTGTTTCAAAATGAAATTATCTTCTATGTCTAGAAGATCTCTTACAGAGTTTTGCTGCCTTGTCCTTCTTGCTTCAACACCGCATCATATTTCTATCAACAGCTATCAAAACAGAGTAATTTAGCTAGTCATTGCATGCCATTAAATAAATCTGGCCTACAGAATTAAAGAAAATACCAGTAGCACAACTGTGAGTTCATCACATATGCTGTAACAGCATCATTCTACTTCTTTCTCCCCACTGAGCTTTCTTCTAGCTCCCATTTTCTAATGAGCAGGCACTGTGTTAAACACAAACAATTGTATGACACATCCCATCTTGTGGATGAATGCCAAACATGCTTTTTCTCCTAGAACTACCATGAAATAACAATCTTAAACATAATTATATTAATATAAAAGGTTTTCATTCCCATTAAAGATTGCTCCTCATTTTTCAAATGTCATTTACAAGAATTGATTTGCATCTTGAGATTGAAAATAATAATAAAAATAGTGGCATAAATGAGAATTATTTTTTAACAGGCTTACTATTACTATTACAGACATTCATCTAAATGAGCTTCAGTGTATTATTGACTTACTTTCACTGCATTTTCTAAAAATAGAATGATGGTGTCTTTCGTATTTTTGACATCTTTTCTTGTGTTATGGCTCTCTGAAATTGAAAATGCAGTCTTCTATGAATCTCTGTACTTTATTATGTTGCTGTGGTAGCGTACCTCTGCAGTTCAGACTTTTGTCTTGTTGTCTTTTACTGAGTTGTATATAATTGTTAGCAGAGCCAAGTAGGAAATCTAAGTCAACTGAATGCAGTTTGACAGGAATAAAAATGAATAAGGAACAATAGGGAGCAGAAGAGGACAAATATAAGGACTGGTATGCTCAGGAATCATAATATCATCATGTAGCAATGATATGTAGGGATTCAGACTTGCAGTTTCTTATTTGGCCATTGATTTGCTGTATGAATTTCTTAAACTCCAAATACGCATTGGTGGAAAAGAATACCAGATTTAGATTTCACACATCTGCTTTTCAGTATGTATTTTACACAGCTATATATTGCTTTGTCTGTCTTTAAATTAAAGTGAAGAAGCAGACTATCCATTTACATTTAATATCCAAGAAGTTTGTAGAAATGAATTCTTAAAGTTATCTTGGATATGGTTTTTTTTTGGTTGTTTTTTTTTTTGTTGCTTGTTTTTTTTTGTCCTAATAATTAAATATTATTTTTTACTGGGTCATTTGTACTTAATAAACTGTTTTTAATATTAATGTGTAGAAAATATTTACATTCAATAACACTCACTTACTAAATTATTCATAGGTACTGTAAGCCAAACTGTCCATAATTGTTTCTTTTTTTTTTGTTTGTTTTCACTGGACACATTTAACTTTTATTGGATTTGTCATCATCATCTTGGCTTTTCACATTTATTTCAAAATGAGACGTTATTGCCGTGCAAACTCGGTGTATAAGCTGGGAAAGACCTCAGCTGATATTTATAATTGTCACAATCAACCTTGCAAATAAATATCTGATAGAAAAAGTATTAGCCAGAAAGAAGACTGGAAAGTGAAGGATGAAAAAGTTCCTGTTCTGACAGCGGAGGAACACGTAAATCAGAACCTTGGTGTAGTTTTCCTCAGGTCTAGTGCATAGCACCATCTAGTGGCACTGAGTGTAATACAGAAAATGACACCTAACTAATATAATTTGCTTTGATGCTTGAAACTGAAAATCCCCAAATAAACGTGGACAGGAAGTAATAACAGTAATAAAACACCTTCTGTATTGTTGTAATCCATCAGAACTATGTATGAGATTACAAATGGTTGTGGTCTTGGCTAGTATGGAAGAGCCCTGCTAGAAGACAAGGCAATGAAAGCAGGAGACTTTATAATCCCATTCTTCTCTCTTCTTGGTGTAGACAGTAGTGTTTAATCTACAGAGTAGTAGAACTTCTACCTTTAATAAAAACAATTGCAAACACATTTGAAATTAGCTCTGATATTGTGCTTGTTGTGTAGTCAATTAGAAAAAACAAAACAGAACAAAAAAAACCTTTTCATCTACTTCAGAAGAATTCTTTTTCAAAACCATTTCTGTGGTATTTAATGGTAGATCTTTCTGCTGTATAAGGCAATGAGTAATAATGATATTTCAACCTGAGGTCTGCAATTGTGAAATTGAAGACTTGAGATAAATGGCAACTCTTTAGAATCTGGTTAACCAAAACTACGTACCTGGCCATTATTTAAGCATGTTAACTTTGTGGATGTTTAAATTATTTCAGTTCAATTATAAAAATAATTATATAAAAATACTGATCAATTATTAGATCAGTAAGGCTGTTGACCGAAGTCTGATCTTGAATTCAGCAGTGTAAAAATAATCCCATTGGACCATGAATTGAACATGTGTACATGTAAGTATCATAGAACAGAAGATGTGAACAGATAAAGATTCATGATTGGATGCTGCAGGTTTTTGTTGATTCAAATGATGAATTATAATTTATTTTTGTTAGTTCACACTATATTGTACACTGGTCATCCCTCATTAAGGAGAGCTGCATATAAAATCAACTGAAGGCATTGCTCTACTGGTCAGTTATGTTTTCCATGAAGTCAATAAACGTGAGCCAGGTTAGCAGGTGAAATTTGTGTTAACTGGTCAAGACGTATTGATAAATAACAATACAGCATGAAGGCAGGCAGAACTTTGAACAATAACTAGGAAGCAGAAAATAAAGAGTTGTACCTAAATTTGTTATTCTTTCTTGATGCCATCCACAACTCTTATCTACAACTGTTTTCCTGTGAGAATCATATGTTATGGATGGACATGCCAGCATTTATTGGCTCATCAATGGCCAATACCCTTGGGCAGATAATAGCATCCAGAAAAAGATGAATGCTACTCTAAGATCAGTGCATTCCCAAGATTTAGAAATGCTGTAAAGGTGAGAGGAAACCTGCATGGATGAGCAAGGGGCTTATGAAAAACTCAAAGGGAAGAAAGTCGATGGAATGTGGAAAAGGGTTCTGGTCGTGTGGGAGGAATATAGGAACACTGCTAGCGCATGCAGCGATGTGACAAGGGAGGCTAAGACCCACTTGGAATTAAATCTGGTGAGGGAGATCAAGAACAACAAAAACGTATTTCAATAGCAAAAGGAAGATTAGGTAAAGCATAGGTTCTCTGCTGAATGAGGTGAGTGACCTGGTAACAGAGGACACTGAGAAGGTGGAGTTACTGAATGCCTTCTTTGCTTCAGTCTTTCCTGCTAAGACTGCCCCTCAGGAATCCCAGACTCTAGAGATAAGAGAGAAAGTCTAGGAAAGGAAGACAAAGGAAGACTTCCCTGTGATCAAGGAGAGATTGTCTAGGTAAACACACAAATCCACAGGCCCTGATGGAATGCACACACAAGTGCTGAAACAGCTGGCAGAAATGTTTGCCAAGCCAATCTCTGTAATCTGTGAAAGGTCATGGAGAATAGGAGATGTGCCTGAAGACTGGAGGAAAGCCAATGTCATTCCAACTTCATAAAGTGAGGCCACATCTGGAGTACTGTGTTCAGTTCTGGGCTCCTCAGTCCAAAAAAGACAAGGAACTACTAGATAGAGAGCCCAGTGGAGGGCCATAAAGATAAGACTTGGGACTGTTCAGCCTGGGGAAGAGAAGACTGAGGAGGGATCTTATCAGTGCTTACAAACATCTAATGGATGGGGTCACGCTCTTTTCAGCAATGCTCAGCTGAACAATGGGCAGTGGGCACAAACTGAAACACAGAAAGTTCCATACAAACATGAAAAAAAAACTTTACTTTCAAGGTGACAGAACTCTGGAACAAGCTGGGCAGAGAGAAGATAAAGTCTCTTCTGGAGATATTCAAAACCTATCTATCTGGATGCTTTCCTGTGTAACCTACTGTAGGAAACCTGCTTTAGCAGGTTTTAGACCGGACTCAATGATCCCCAGAGGTCTCTTCCAACCCTACAGTTCTGTGATTCTTAAATAAGTCTGTAATAAGGAGTGACCGGATGGATTTTAGTGTTCTGTTAGAAAGTAGGTCCAACTTAAATGATAAAATCATGTTCTGTTGACATTGAGTTCAAATAAAAAGTTTTGTAAGTTTAAGCTCTAAATATCATAAAGAAAACTAATCAAGAAAATCTGGTTTCTCTCTGTTAGAACGAATATTCGTACTGATAAAAAACATCAGAATAATGCAGTGCAAGAAGGAAGATTCCCTTCTACTGCCTCTTTTCCTGTCTGTCTCCATCTTGTCACAACTCTGGAGCTTGTCATAATGTACATTTTCCATTAGCAATAGCAGTTCTGGATTTGTCCTGGAAATAGTCGTTACAGACAAACCTAATGCAAACCTAATGCACTGGAATTAAGTGCAATGTTTCCAGTTAGTAGAATCACACTTAATGGGCATTCGTCCTTAGCTTACAGCTAGCTATAACCTGGCAAGATGGAGGGAAAAGATGCTGAGCACTTAAATTCTTGCTTGCAACTGTAATATTTGTTTCTGATAATATTGTTTTGTTTCAGTCTGCATCGTTACACAAAGCCCTAGGAAATGCACTACTTTTTTGTGCCAGAAGCAAAGCAATTGCTGTTCACTTCTGACTCATTGGTAGAATACTGGTCTATTAGATAACTCTATTTAAAGTACAAAAGAACTCTCTCTATTATAAATGGCTATCTATAATCTCCTTTCCTTCCTTTTTGTTTTGTGCCTTTAGCAACAGTGTATGAAGTTACACATGATAACACAAGTTTGGGAGTGTTTGCAGGGATGCAATGTACAGCTGCAGATGTACAATCTTTTCTGTTTAAGAGATACAGAAATCTATCAGTGATGTCTATGTATAGTTATAGAGGGAGAAAAAAGCATTCATAATTTCATTTCTCAGAAGAAAGGGGAGAAAGGTGACAAAGATAATCAGATAGATAAGGATTAGCCAATACTAGCATTCTGAATAAAAACACAGAGATATACCAGAGATTTACCAGAGATTTAAACCCTTCCTTTTTAAAATATATAATAGTTATTGAAGTTGAGCAATTGCAAAACATACTTGACAGAATAGATGAATGACTGCAGCAGCAGAATGAAAAATATGTTAGTGTACAACCTGGAATGGCTGGATGCTCTTTTGGGGCAGATGTTGTTACCCAGTATTTCAGTGGTTATCTCTAATACTAGCCTTTATCATGAAAATCAAGATCTGTTTCCAGCCTATTTGCCCTGACGGCCAATTAGTTATTCTTCACTGATTTCTTGTGTGAACTGTTTTACTCTGTTCTAGGCAGGAAAAATATACAGAAAAATTACATTCACATGCTGCTGTGCGGGTGCTTCATACAAATCTTAGTGTCTTTTTACTTAATTGAAATAAAATCATCTTTTTTAGACATAGTTTAGCACACACAACTCAAATGGTCTAGGCCAGCTAATGACACTTTGGGTATGTTTCATGATTATTTTGGAGTGTAGGAATACCTCTAATAACTGCATTAACTCTTTAACATAGGTAAACATTGATCATCCTTAAAAACAAAACAAAACATGGAAGTGTTAAATACAAAATAATGAACTTCCCATTTACTGTCTCACACCTTTCTTAAGCATTCGTACGTCCTTTACTTTTAACCCCAGCTACTTGCTACAAAAGGAGTCATCCAACAAATTCAAATAAAAATTTTGCATTAGCTGCAAAAATTATTCAAACAAATATGGTGGCAGTAAAAATACTTTATCATTTGTCAGGGAAACGAGGCTGTAATTACTGAGCAGCTGCCAAAGACAAAATGTACTTTTTACTAACACATGATTTCTAGTTTCCAGGCCTATAGGAATCTTGACAGTTTATATTTTATTTTAAATCATAATATCAGAAAATTTCCCTAAGAACTGCAGGTGAAACTCACCTTATCAATAGCCCATTTTATGTAAAGCTTTAGGATGATATCCATCATCCAAATACAGGTCCGGTTATTAACTGCTTGAAAACCCTGGCTAATCACAAAGGATCAGTTTGAATTAAATGTTTTCCCTGCATTTAGCAGTGACTTTAGTCAATCCCAACAACCAAATGCTGTCACAGCATACCCAGATTTATAACGTTTTTGCCTAAGTGCAATTTGAGGAAAAGTGGTGGTCTCACGTTTCTTCAGTTTCTGTAACAACCAGGGCAGTTGGGAATTTCAGAACCACCCTGGGTCTGAAGGGTTGTGTGGCATTCTACCACCCCACTACTTTGTCTAGAGCCAGAAACAGTAATCTGGGGGAAGTTTTCCAGTGTTTTTCTTTTGCCTACCTTTCTTTTTTCCAACTCATTATCTTTGCTGTTGGCTGCAATTTTGCAGTGTCATTTTCAGTTAGTGGCATTTAAGATTTTGTCACCTTTTGGGAGCTTTATTGCCAAATTAATATAGCCTTACTGTGTGCTAGTACATTCTGGAATTTTACCACAGGTATTTAAAAAGAACTCAGGTTGGTTTTATATAAAATTTAATGATTCATACAGAGTATGAATCATACTTATGCACTAAGCATGCATATAAAAATAGCTGGATAACTGATTAACAGAACTTTTTGAATGTGACTATTTTGGCTTTGGAGCGATTCTTTGCATTTCTGGTTGTTGTTTAACTAGTTGCACCTACAACAAGTACAGGGATAACCCTGTTTTGTCAGAAACTTAATTATTTTCTCATCCACACTTGTTTTCGAAACTTACAGGAGCATGGTATTGTGGGTAGTGCAGCTGTCACCGTTATCACTGAAGCTCTGAATACACTAGTCCCGATTTCCATTGTAATGCAATTAATCTTCTGCTTTGCACTAATGGATGAACAAGCATATTTACTGCGGCATAAAATCCTAATTATTTCCTGAACAGATGCATAAAGGGAATTTAAATTAATGGCAAGTGAAAACTGTGATAAATGTAGATTATATCTTTAAATACTAACTTTCTGCATTGCAGAATTCCCCCCCCCTCCCCCCTGCAGTTTCTAAAACTCCACAGGAAGTATTTTCCCCTTGTAGTGAAGATATCACACATCGAGATTATCCAGGCACTCACTAACTGTTCCTCAAAATACCCCATCCAAGCATGAATGACTGAGTTCTGTTGCATTCACCCAGACTGCAGTCCCTGTTTCTCCTCCTGTTCCCAGTGCTGCTGCTTTATTTTCATGCAGACCTCAAGAACAATGTCTTCATCCTGCTCTCATTAAACTAGCTTAAAATTTGATTTACATACAGAAGTATGGATTTGTATTTGTTATTTAGTCTTTTAGGTTTTGAGCATTGTTATAGGGCAGCTGGACCTTTTTTTTTTTCTTGTGCTCTTGGAAAACATAAGGGACATGGCCGAAAACACAGCATATGTATTAACCCTAGTCCAGGAATTAGAAATTTAGGGGAAAAAAGAAGGCAGATGTTGCAAGCTAACAGTGACCATTGTAAAAAGTCTTCTGGTGTTTTCAGGAATTGTTGAGCTTTTAGGTTATTCAAAGTGTGTTTTTGGTTGTCATGCAGAATGATAGCAACTTATAATTAAAAGATCCAGTAGTTGAAAATGCATTGAAAATGTTTTTTTTCACAAAGTACATAAGACTTCTGGAAGACCATCATGCTAGTGATGTGAACTTTAACTGTATAGTGCCTAATATTTGCCATGTACCCAGGGCAGGCTGAACTTAAATTTCATCTGCCATGATTTCAGGGAGCGTTGCTACATGACTCGTGACTTGAAATTCAGTTTCTGAACACAGATGTGTTCTGGGATCTGGACAAAGAGAGAATATCTTCTGCTTGTCAGATCCATCAAAGTCTGACCTGATATGATGAAGCACCTCTTATTTGCATATCCAGTGTGTTCTGAATTCTTTTAAAGACAAACAAATGTATTTAAATATACTTATTTACAAGTTTATTTTAGCAAACAAACAAAAACACACACACAAAAAAAACCCAAGCAAAAAAACACCCAACAAAATCCTGCTACAGAATGTATTTTGCAAGCTATTTCTCGTGACAAAACAAGAGGAGTAACTATTCTCTACATCTGTACTAACACTCATAAAAATATTTTGTGTGTTTGTCTGTTTGTGAGACAGCAACTTTCTAGAGAACTTCCTAATTTTTCATAGCCTCCGTTCAGATTTTTGTCTGCAGTTATTCTCATCTTCTTTCACTCAGCATAGAGCAGCCTTTGAGATATCCATGACCCCAGTGCTTTACTTAAATTTCCTTCCCCCCCACCCCCCCCAGATCTGGTAGTTTTTTCCTCTCTCACAGCTCCCCTTGTCCTGTTGATACTGCATTTCCATGTCATCTTTGTCACTTCCTGGCTTTTCTGTCTTCTCCCTCTGGCCACATTATTGCCCTTTCTTGCACACTGCTGTTACCAGCTCCCGACAACTTCCTTCTCAAGTGTGCATTAGATTTAGATATCAGTATAATGACACAGCCGGGACTTTAAAAGTGCTGCAAATTAGATTTGGAGGAATATATTAAGATGAGCTCTCTTTCTCTCCATACCAAGGGGAAAATTAGAAGAAACTAGGACAACCAAGAATTTGCCTCTCCCTGGAAATAAACAATGCATGCTGCAGAATAAAAGTGCAGCCTAATACAAAAGAAGACAATTGTAGTTTGCTAGTAGAGTGAGTAAGATTAAAAGAACAGGTTTTAATCAGAATATATTTACTTGTCACAGAACCTTGTTAGAGACATTCAGTCTGTTACCTGTTAGCAGTTAGCTTCTGCCCTTAAGTACGAAGGTTTATATACTTGTAAATTTTTATCATGTTCTCAGTTCTCATTATTCGTGTAAACGTATAATTCTTTTTAGTTCAGTTTAAGCTCTTAACCTCAATTATATCCTGTGGCAGCAAGTTCCACAGGTTAATTACATATCGTGTTTAAAAATTTCTCATTTCATCAGCTTTATATTTATCTCTTATCCTTTCTTTATAACCCAGTTACAATTTATGTAATTTCCTAGAAATTACCTTTCTCGTACTCCAACAGGTTTTTTTTGTTTTTTTTTTTTTTGTTTTCTTTTCCTATCTCAAGAGCAAAGCAGCTCTAAAATTCTTACAATATGTGACACCAATGTCAAAATTTTTATTTTGACCTCCGGATCACCTATCAAAATACTTTTCAACATTTCAATTTGAACTAATCTGGAATTTGAATGTGAAGTAAAATGTAATTTCTAAACTGGACACTACTGTGCTTGTCAACAAATGGAATCATGCTTATTCTTTTTTTTTTTTTTTCCTGACTGAGACCACAAATTATGACCAACATAACAAAGCACAAGATACTCTCTAAAACTGAATGGGAAAGAAGAAAAGAAAGAGGAGGAAGGGTCGCTCTTGCGACCATTTTTGCTGGTGGCATTTGATTTGGAGCTATTGGAAAAAGCTCTTCACTTCTGTGATTAACAATTCAGAGGAGAGTTTCAGTTTGGTTCTTCAGCCTTGTCAATTATATGGAAATTATATAGAATTATATAGAAAAATAGATCTTTAAAAATGTTTAGGTGAGATTCAAGGTTTATGAATCCATTTTTTATCATAGAATCACAGAATCATAGAATCACAAGGTTGGAAAGTACCTACAAGATCATCTAGTCCAACCATCCTCCCATCATTTAGTCCAACCATTGCTACCACAAGCCACTAAACCAGATCTCGTACCTCCTCTATCCAGACGTGTCTTGAACACTGCCAGGGATGGCGACTCCACCACCTCCCTGGGCAACCATTTCAGTGCCTGACCAGTCCCTGAGAGAAAAAGCTTTTTTCTTACGTCTAATCTAAACCTCCTCTGGTACAACTTGTGACCATTTCCTCAAGTCCTGTTTGTTGCCTGGGAGAAGAGGCCAAACCCCTCCTCATCACAGCCTCCCTTCAGGAAGTTGTAGAGTGCAGTGAAGTCTCCCCTGAAACTCCTCTCCTCCAGACTAAACAATCCCATCTCCCTCAGTCGCTCCTCATAAGACTTGTGTTCCAGACCCCTCACCAGTTTTGTTGCCCTTCTCTGGACACGTTCCAGGGCCTCAATATCTTTCTTGTAGTGAGAGGCCCAAAACTGAACACAATACTCAAGGTGTGGCCTCACCCCTGCTGAGTACAGGGGGATGATTGCCTCTCTGCTCCTGCTGGCCACACTAGTTCTAATGTGGGCCAGGATGGCATTGGCCCTCTTGGCCACCTGGGCCTACTGTCAGCTCATGTTCAGACGAGCATCAATCAATACACCCAGGTTCCTTTCCTCTTTACAGTCACCCAGCCACTCAGCTCCAAGCCTATAGTGCTGCATGGGGTTATTGTGGCCAAAGTGCAGGACCCAGCACTTGGCCTTGTTGAACCTCATCCCATTCACCTCATCCCAGCAATCCAGCTTATCCGGATCCCTCTGAAAGGCCTCCCTACCTCCCAGCTTGGTGTCATCTGCAAACTTACTGAGGGTACACTCAATCCTCTCATCTAGGTCACCAGTAAAGATATTAAACATGGGCCCCAGTACCAACCCCTGGGGGACACTACTTGTAATGGGTCGCCAGCTGGACTTAACTCCATTAACCACTACCCATTGGGCATGGTCCTCTAGCCAGTTCCTTACCCAAAGAAAGGTATACCTGTCCAGGCCACAGGCAGCCAATTGCCCCAGTAAAATACTGTGAGAGACCATGTCAAAGGCTTTGCTGAAGTCTAGGTAGACTACATCAACAGCCTTTCCCTCATCTACCAGTCTGGTCACCTGGTCATAGAAGGTGATGAGGTTGGTCAAGCACCACCTGCCTTTCATGAACCTGTGTTGGCTGGGCCTGATCCCCTGGACGCCACACACGTGCTGTGTGATCTCACCCAAGATGATTTGTTCCATAACTTTCCCTGGTACCGAGGTCAGGCTGACAGGTCTGTAGTTCCCTGGATCCTCCTTATGGCCCTTCTTGTAGATGGGAGTCACATCGGCAAGCCTCCAATCCTGTTGGACCTCTCCAGCTAACCAGGAGTGCTGGTTATGGCTTAAGTTCAATGGACTGACTTTTTTAAAAACGGCAGAAAAAAAGAAAATGGATAGAAAGGTTCATTTTTAATGCATGTTTCTGTGCAGCTATTTCCGATCTCTGTGTCCTATGCACAGGATCAAACAAAATTTCTGAACAACTACTAGCGATTCTGAGATGTGATGACCTTCTTTCTTCTGCCTCTTTTCTGTATAATTATAAGTGAATTCTGGAATGTCATCAACCCCATAGCTCATGGTTATTTTAGCTCAATTCCTCAAAGAATAAGTATTATGCCTCTTGGTATAGTGCTCAATTATGAATGCTTCACTAAATCTCACTTGGTAAAATAATGGGAAGTTTAATGCATCTCATTTGGCAAAATTCACTATAAACTTAGAATTTAAGCCTGGCCTATGTAGAAGTTCAAGATATATTTTTAAAACAGAGTAGTATCCATAGTTCTGTGTTAGATTTGTGGAACTCTAGGCATGGGGAAGTCATCTGTCCTCCCCATAGTCAGGCTCAAAGCTGATGACTGACCTGGGAACAGAACCAATTTTTCTGTTGTGTGATTCCTGTGACAAGTATACTGCCTGCTTTCCTTGAGTCTCCTGAAGGGCTCTCAGACTTTCAGTGTTAAATTGGATTAGACCTTTAAGAATGCAATTATACCAAGAACAGAGTGTTGAAAATATTTGATACTGAGAGTTATTCTCTCTCCCTGTAATCTTTCTCAAATTACTAATTGTAAAGAACAGTATTCTGTAGGAATCAGTTTCAGTTTGAAATAAATCTATCCTTTTAAAAAATGTTTTCTTTCTACTACTACCAAAAAGGAGGATACAAAAAGATTAGAATCAAACAATTTCCCCTATGAAGATGTCTTTTTCACTTTTCCTTAAGGAAAAAAAAAGAAAAAGAAAAAAAGAAAAAGAAAAAAAAGAAGGCATCTAAATTGACATATTCATGTTAAATGCTTTCTTTTTTTAGCAAAAGCTCATTTTCTAGAAGAAAAATAAAACAGTTTCACCAATTCTAATAAAGATCTTGTATTTGAGATGGATAGAAAATTCAATAATTCATGAGGTAAAATAAGATCCAGTTAATTCTAGCTTTGTGGTTGTGCCCTTCAAATCTAACAGGAAGGAACTTGTTCAGTCACAAAGTCAGAGCACGCTTAAAGGTTATCTAGTAAATATGTACAGAGATAAGAAGTAGCTGTTTTGTATGGGCTTGTTTTCTGACCATAAATATACTCAAGCACTACTAACCACTAGGCTGTGTGGTTGCTAGTTACAGCTGAGCACTAATGGGCTCTATAGACTTGGGTTGTCAAAAAGATCTCATTTCAGATGGTGATTTTTACATAGTATTCAGTTTGTGTTACATGACACAGTGACAGGGAAAGCCATCAAATATGAAGTATTCATTTCTTATAACTGAGCTAGAGTGCCAGCAAGTTATGAATAGAGAATATTGCCACGTATAAAATTTTTCTTTACCGTAAGTGAAGGTTTGTCATGGCCCACTGTGGATACATCCACATCGACGGGCATTACGGCATAGGTTGGAGTGCTGAGCCCTTGATCAGCCACGTCTGAAGCTGTAGTTTTTTTTTTGCTAGAGAATGCAAACACATTTTTCTTCTCCAAATATCTCATTTCTCTTTGTGCAAAAATGATTTCTTTGGGAGAAGAGGCAAATCTGTTCTAGCTAGTGCCAGTTTAGTTTTTGGTGGCGCTACATTATGGCCTTGGAAGAAGGATGGGCTACTGCAAATTGTCCATTGGTTTAGATAGACTATGTTATTAGAATCAAATAACACATGGATGATTTTAAAGGCCTCCCGATAGAGGTGGAGGAAAGATACCTGGTTAGGGGTATTTTTTGGTGGTAGCTTTACTACAAACAATTTCAGAATTTGTCACAAAATCTTACTGTGAAAAACTCTAGGGGGAGAGAATGGCAGCCAATGCAAAAACTGCAGAAGAAACTTCATAGCTCCAGCTTTCACTTTGTCTGGACAGCTAAGCGTCAGTTTTCATGGCTCCTGCTGTCTACTTTTTCTAACAAACATGAATATATGTAACAGCAGAATTTCATAACTGAAGGCCTACTGAAAGAGACAGGCTCTAAGTCATTTAGTATCTTGTGAAACAGCTCTGCTCGCTCAGAGACAGATGGTAGAAACACTATGTACTAAGTGTCCAGTATTAGCCTTGTCTTTTGCATTTATCTGACCTGTGATGACAGCTAAGAAAATAAGTCATTCGTGTCAAAAGATGACTGAATTTGACAAGCAGAATCTGTAGGCTATTAATAATTAAAAATTATTTCCATATTCTTGTACTGATGGAATATTTAATCATTTGTTCAGTAATACCAATGTCTCATTTATTATTCATTAAAGATAAATACTATGTACTGCTTCTGGATTGAAATGTGTTACACCAAGATTATTAAGAGCGTCCAGACTTGATTTATTATTTAGAAATCGATTAAACTTTTGTAAAGAATTTAATGTCTTAAATAACATTTCAGATTTTTTTAAGTTAACAGTTAAGTTTTACTTAAAGATTTTTTATGGGAACAAATGCAGTTTTTGAGAAAAATAAATAAATAAAAGAAATTCTCAGACCTAGGTTTAACAATTAAATTGAGTTCATTTTGGAGAGAAGCACGTCGCTAGCACCAGGTCTGATTCACACGTCCAAATGACCTTCATACATTTTAAGTGCGAAAGTACATCAGTGCATGCTGTGCTGTTTCACCATAACCTTGCCACTGCTTAATTCAGTCCTCTGATGAATCAGCAGGATCACCTATTCATCCCTCCAATTTTGTGCCCTCTTCATGTTGGGTTACTTGACTCTTTTGAAGGAACTCATGTATGATTTAAGGAGGTTGTGCTGCATCTTTTCTTCTTCTTAGTCTGTATCCTGAATAAAGCCAAAGATCAGGAAAGGAGAGATGCATCTCTTCACATCTTGACAGTGGTAACTTACCACCTGGAGAGTATAAGGAGACGAGATACTTTCTTTTTCTCTGCAAGTGGACAGTCAGCTTAACAGCAAAAGGTCTGTCAGCAGTATTTAGAAGTATTTCTACGTTCAATGGTAGTGAAAAACTACCAAGAGAAATGAGAGAGATTTCTGAAAATGAAAGGTCTGTGACTTTTATAACTCCCTAATTGCTGGGGCAAACCTGGGGACTGCTGTCCAGGTCAAGGAATTAAATTTACTGGAATTAGCAGATTGATTGGTAGTGACTGTTTGTAACTTCAGATTGGAGATCTGTAGCTAGCATAAGTAAGACCAAATTTTTGGAAAAATAGAAAGTTCAATTTATTAGTTGTTAATAAATAAGCAAAAATAGCATGAAATAATTGAGGAAAAAGTGAAGGTTTTTCTGTACTATTTTATTGTTAAGCTTATAGTTGAAGGTTTTGATCTGTTTTTCTTCCTTTGAATTAATGCAGAACTCTTCAATGTCTCTAAAAGAAACTTTTCTGGCCATTTTTCCATCAAGTGTAGGGAGCAGCTTGAAAGAATCCAGATACCTATAAAAACAGATTGGAAGGACTTTCAGGCCACAAGAGTCACTGATGATTTCATTCTGCTTCCACTAAAGCATAATCCTGAAGGACCTTTGTTTCCCCATACTTCTCTGTCAAACACATCCCACTGATGTTGTACAACCTACAAGAAAAGAGGTCACACATGACACAGCATGGATGTCCTCTTCAGCTGCACTAACAAAGAAGATAAAATAGTGCGGAGGAGAAAGTATTTAGTGAAATTAAGAGATATTTGCTCCCCTTCAGGCTCATCTGCACTCAGAGGGATCTGGGAGAACCTGGATAGAATTCTTCCTTCTTTCCTTTTTTTTTCCTTGTGTACAAATTGATGAGAAAGAATACTGACATGCAAATTGTTCGTTTATGCATTTTTGGGATAAGGAGAGTATTTTTTGCACATTTAAGCCATGCTTTATTCCATAAATAGCACGTGTAAATGGCAAGCCAGTCAAGCAGCAAGTTTTAGAGTAACTGTTGAAAAGCAGTCCCCAGCAGTCATTCAAGAGGGCAAGAGGCTCCTATGCCCCATGCAAAGGCAGTGGCATTCAGTACTGTACAGAGCAGCTGTCAGCAGTGGTGGTGCCACTTTGCTGTGGAAAGACATGGTGGATAAGGGAAACTTGATGCAAAAGGGAGCTTTCTTGTAGAAAAAAAATGTAGCCTTTGGCTGCATCCTCACAAACTAGACAATTAACATTGAGTGCCCTGCTGTGGGAAGGAGTACCACCTTCTCATCTGTCATACATCAGACAAGTGAAAACAACTCCTACTCTATAGGTGTCCACGAAGACTTGTCACAGTGAGAGCATTTCCTCATTAAAAGTGAAGGATCGAGACAGAATGTAAATATCACCAATTTTGTATAGTTTTACCTGGTATTGGCTTAAGTGAATCAGAGCCGTGCTTTCTTTAAATTCGGGTTGCTGGAAAGGAAGGCTTTCAGGGCTGAAAAATGCTGCTTGACATAGCTGAGCCACAGCTTGCAAATGGGACTGGACAGAGAGGGTGAAACTCAGTAAGAAGTCTGATTCAGTGTTGAACAGTGGATGAAAGTACTGGGCTGGGGAGGTCTGCTACAAAGATAAATTTTCTAATTGTTATAAATGCAAAATATCTCTCAGCATATTTCTAAACACATTGTAATTAAGATTGCATTATATATGCCACTTCTTTATAATTAACTTCTTAATGTCATAATTATAGAATTCAGAAGAAAATTAAATTGAGTGATTACAATATAATTAACATAAGTAATCACATTAGAAAGGTGCTTGAATTCTTCAGGAATAAATCTTGGTTTTAGGTAAAGATTTTCTAAACTCTTTTTTAACTCTCTTTTGTACCTAATAAAATGTAGATCTATGTTAACTCTTTAATGACAGAGAGACTTCTAGATTCTAACATCATTTGAAGTGTTCCTAATGTTCATCAAAAAGAGTCACTGCAAAGACAGAACTTTTGACACTTTAAAGTATAACTTTTAAATCGTTTTTAGTGAAGAAGATATAACCAGCTAGGAAGAAGGAAAAAAAAAAATAATATAAATAAATCTTTGGAAATATGAAGTGGAATGCGTGCTGTGGAAAATTCTGGTAACTTGAAAGCTTTGCGCTTAAAGAAACCCAGCTTAAAAATGAATTGCATCAAGAGAAACACTTTCATCTGAAAATGACTTTGCTGGGTCTATTTATGGCAGACTTCATGGATCAGAATCACTGAAAATATAGTTAAAGAGACTTTCAGGCTGGGACCTGAAACTTACTTGAGAACTCTTTTGCCTCTTGTAGCTGAAATATATATATATATATTAGAAATATGTGCTTTGTACCAGTTTTCAACTTACCAGATCACAAGTAAGAAAATAGAGCTTTACGGTTTTGTACTGTGTGGCATTTATTTTGCCTTTACATATATTGCAAAGAGTTTAATTGTGTTAATAATAGCAACAATGAACACCCAAAAAAGCATTTTTTTTAATGTTCTTAGAAACAAGAAAATGAAACAGTTAAGTCGTTGTTCTCTTAATATGAGGAAAGAATGAAACAATAACAGTTCCAAGGCTATGTTTTCAGTTTGAAAACAGCTGAACCTAACATACTACAGTTAATATGCACATCTCAAAATCTGTGATATGCTCAGAATCTGCAATATGAATTTAAGACTGATGGCAATTATTTGTGCTGACCTCACCCAGATCTGTAAAATGCTAGTTCTGGCAAAGTGTTTACATGCCTCACTTGCCCTACTGTGTCTAGGAAACATTTTTGATGGATTGGAATCTTTATTAATCAATCTGCAGAACTAACACCTTGTTTACGATTTAAAAAAAAATAATAATTTGAATTATCTCACTTGAATTATCTTACATTTTGTTACACAGTAGAAAATTATTAGAATAATTTAAGTATACTTAAAATATTTCGATGTAATTCAAGGAATTTAGAAGTCTGTAATTGGAATCGCAGGATGTCTTGGGTTGGAAGGGAACTTAAGGATCATTGATGAAATAGTGCATGGTCTTTTTCTCCACAATTTCTGTGTAACATCTTACTCAAAGACATAGTATGGGAAAGTGTGTGATATAACCGGGTTTCTTCCCCATCTTTATTTTAGTTGTAAAAAGCATCTTCCATTAACTGTATGGTATATCCAGTTTGGGGACTTCACATTTTTCTTTCCCGTGTCTGTATTGATCCCTGTGCAGTTCGAAGTTCTAGAAACAATAGTGATAAATTCTATGAGGAAAGTACTGGAGTCTGCCAACAGTTCTCTCCTAGGGAAGAAAGATAATCAATTAGTAGTAAGTGCAAGTTTTGAGATCTTGATATTTGGTTGGTTTCTTTTTAAACTTGACTCTTTCCTGGCAAGCAAAATACTGTAGATTGTACTATATAGTGATGTGTAGACTAAAGGAAACTGAGATTGTTGCTGGTTTAAATCATTATATTTATTTATTTATTCATTCATTCATTCATTCATTTTTTTCCCAGCTCTGATGCTGGAAATGAGGGATTTTATTCTCTGAAAGGGTAGGGAGACAATCGTTTGGACAATCAGTTTGTTTAAACACACCAAATGGTTTATGCCTACAGGTGTTTTATAGTGTTACCATCATTTGTCTTGGCCATGTAACAGATGTGAAAAATAGTCTGCAGGGAGTCTTCTTTCTGACAGATAATGGACAAAGCAGCCCACAGTCCTGGTTCTTGTTTGTCTGAATTGTGTCTGTATCTGTAAGAAGCCAGAAGACAATAAAGCATGTGGAGTTTCACAATTCTGCCTAAGGCAAGCTTTGTATTTATTTAAGTGCCATAGTTTATCAGAAATTCTTGACCAAGTATGAAAAGGTCAGATAGTAATCTTTTGAAGGCAGGAGAATGAAGACCTTTCAGACATGCATTTTGAAAAAAAAAAATTAAGATTTTTTTCCCCTTTTCTATATCTTGTCACACACCCTTATGCTGCAGCCAGATCACTGGGAGACTGTTTTTCTCTGGGGAATAATCAGCTTACGGACCTTTCTGTCTCTAAGACCAAAGGCTTAACTAGGAAAGAGATCATCACACACACATATATAATTTCTGACTTCTGAACTGGATTTGAGTTTTAATATTTGAAGGCCTTATGGTTTGTATAAGTCACAGCTTTGATCATTGTCATGTGGACTGAACATGTGCTGAGAAACAAGAGCAATGAGTTTCACTTACCTGCCCTTACCATTGGCTTGCTGTGTGACCTTACATTTAACATGGAGGCTAGTATTTTCAAAATTGTTCCCTTACTGCTATTACTTTGAACTCAGCATGCTCTGCTGGAGATATGTTTTAAAATCAAGTATTCATTGTCTGGTAGGCTTGATTATCCCCTATCTCATGTGATTGCCTGACATATTGAAGATGACTAAGACGCTCTCTGATTCTTCTGTGCTAGTAGACCAGTCCCAGTAGAAAACATGCCTACTGAACAAGTCTAAATGAAATCTGCAGCAGCTTGCTAATGAAAGCATTTAGGCATGACTCAGGTTCAAATGTCAAAATTCTCAGATTTGTGATAATGCCAAAATGTTTCCAGGGACTATCATGCACTGTCCACCTCCAGGTAGAGCTGGCAAAAGGGAAACTTAATTGCTGTGTTTCAGTCACCCTGATTTCTCACAGAAGATGCACGTGGTGAAAGTTCTCTTTAAAAGGATATTTCTAAATAGTAATAGCTATATTTCAAGGATATTAGAAGAGCAGCAATAGAATGGAGACACGCAAAACCAGAGATATTACAACAGAAGTTTATCTTAACAGAAACTGTATGTCAACAACAATCTTTAATGCCCAGTTGCAAGTTTAAGGACAAGCTCTGAGCATGTCCACCCCAGCACTTCTGTTGTCATTTAGCAATGCTCAGGTGATCTTAGGCAATCCAACATTTTTCCTCTCTGCCTGAATTCTTTCAGTTTGAGATTTTGTGGTAAAGTGTTGCTAGAAAACAGCCTTCCCAAATCCCCACAGCACTTTTAGACTCTACAAACCTCTGTGGGGCTGTGGAAAGTCCATCTGTTCATTCAGTCTTTTGAATGTGGCAGATTAGTTGTGATGAGGTTTTGTTTATAGTCTTCCTAAGGTAATCGTTTGGATGGTACCCTTGTGTTTATGTTGTTACTGCAGAGGGTTGCAGTTGTGAATTTTAGATCTTTTTTTTTGCAGTCCGTTGTTGGCGGTATGATGCTAAATGGAATCTAATTGCAAACTAAATCACCAAGTGAGACTGTGGATTTACTTTTTTTTTTTTTTTTTTTTTTTTTAATAAATAAGAATATATGTTTAAAAATAACTATTTGTAAAATGGCATTAGTTCCCAGACCATCTGCTTACTGAACATTACAATTTACTGAAAAAGTTGCTGAAATGAAGAACTGTACCTGATTTAATTCTAGATCAGCACTGGACATTCTGATGTTGCCAGATGCGTACTTTTTTGAGTATGTATTTAATTTTGATTCATGGTGTCCAATCTGTTCTTCTGCAGTTGGACATCAGTAAAACTCATCTAGACTCAAGATTACTCATCATTTCCAATGGTATGAAGTAAGAATCCTATCTTTCATGTTCCAAGCACATACAAGAGTCTATCAAACTTGTCTCTGCAGGGTTACTGCAAATACTAGAGCATTACAAATATGTACCACATAGGAAAAATGCACCTCCTTCAGTTATGAGAATGCCATGCCAATTTAACCAAGCTGCTGAGACATTCAAGCCATTTGGGATGCTTATCTAAATCAAGCTGTTATGAACTGTCTCGTGTCTCTCTGTTCATAGCTGATTCACCCGTAAGTTTTAAATAGAGCTTGTTCCAACCAGCTACTCAAGCTTTTCTTAGGAGTGATCTGAATAGTTGTTATTTAGCTATGCACATTTTTCTCTAATTAAAAAAAAAAATAAAAAAAAAATAGAACTATTGCAGATGGAATGTCTCTCGTGATAACAGAGATATCATTTCAGATGACAGCCCATCTTTATAATCTTGATAACATTGCCAAAGTCCAGTAGATGTGTTGGCTAAGTACCAACACCTATATTTATTCTGCTAGGTGCTGCATTTAACAGCAAAATTCCAAGCTGGTACTTCACACAACTCCTCTGCTTCAAGCTTGTTAGCACTTGCTAGGTGGATGAAGTGATGTAAAGGAGTATAGTACAAATCACAGAGAACTTGAAGGCTTTTCCCTTCTTACTGCAAATATTTTTGTTCTTTAGGAGGTGAAGCTCTGGGCTATCTATGTGAAGAAAACACATTCCTCTCTTGCTAGATCTTTCAGTCAATAAATAAAGTGCCTGGCATTGTTGTCTCTCACCTAGCTTCTGTTTAAAATGTTACTAGAAGATGCGAATCACATCATGATCTAGATTATGCTGATGTGATTTCACTGCCAACTTGGGAGCTACTTTTTTACCACTGCCCATTTGCAAATAGTCTTTTTGCTAAGGATCTCACTGAAAGCTTATACTTGGTTTAGTTTAGCTTGTTGTAGCTATGGTAATGGGAGGACGGTTGGACTAGATGATCTTGTAAGTCCTTTCCAACCTTGTGATTCTATGATTCTATGATTCTATGATACTTTGCAGATTCCTGAATGAAATCAGAATGCACACATTCCATGTTTGTTTTTAAAAGATTGCAGTTGGCTGTTCTGATCATCTGTATGATATTCATTTTGATGCCTGTATTGAAATAATGAGAAGCTTTGGGACATAAGCCAACATGAGCAGAAATTCCATAGCTACTTCTCCCAAGGTCTCTTGTACATCTCTATGAAACAAGTTGCTTCCTACTGAAATCAGAGCTCTCAGTTACTTCGGAAACTGATGTGATCTACTAATTTTCTATATTTACGTGTTTCAAACAAATCAGTACAAATTTTGCTGCTGAGTTCAAAGAAAACACAGGTAAGTCTGGTTCTAAAATACCAGAACTGTTCCATTCTTGGAAATGGAATAGCTACACAAGTTTTCAATACAAGAGTACATCTTAGGAGGAGTACTGGAGGAAACAAGGGAGTACCCAAATTATTCCACTAAGATTCCTAGTTAGATCACATATTTCTCTACTACTTTACATTTTGAGTAATTAAGCTCATTTGTAAAGACTAAGTGGAAAACACAAATAAAATACGGCTGCTCTACCTAGAAAGATTTTACAAATTCCATGCAGAGGCAGATTCCAAGGGCAAAAACAGAAGTTAGTATAGCCGACACAATCTATAAAACCGTGTTTCAAACTGAGTATGAGATAGGGGGTGTTTTCAAAAATCCAGACATAGCTCTAAGATTTCTTTTGCATCTCTAGGCTAAAGAAAGAGGGCATGAACACTCTGATTTGATTTAAATCAAGTCTGAACTATCATGGTACCTAAAAGTTAGGAAAAAGGGAATTAAATTTAGGATAGAGAAGTAAATGCAGAAAAAATACAGTGTAGTCATGAATTCTGTCTGTAACTGGATTGTTTCTTAATTAAAAAAAAAAAAAAAAATCATAAAGTGCTGAACTCCACTTTTTTTTTTTTTTTTTTTTTTTTTTTTTTTTTTTTCCAAGCCAGGAAGAGTTTTGAACAGAAATTTGGAATGGAGCCCAGAATTTTGGTTACCAGATCTCTGTTGCATCCAGGAGGTGTAAATGGGAGGAAAAGTGCCAAATTCATAGGAAAACCTATAGGTTCTCAGAAACTACCTTCAGCCTGACTTTCTCTGTTTTGTGCAAAGCTGCCATAACCGAAGAACCAAGCTCTTCACAGACCTTTGTTGATATGTGGGATGTAGCATGTGATCACAAATTCCCTATATGGAAATAACGAGCAAATATTAGTCAAAGACAATAAAATGCCAAAATTCATAGCACATATGCACAAGCAACAAAAGTAACTGACAGCTTCAGAAATCAAATTCTATTACTGGATAATTTTCAAATAGGAAAAGCAGAAAACAAATTATTGCATTCAATGTATTGTTTTCTTCTTCTTCTTCTTCTTTTTTTTTTTTTAGTAATATTCGTAGTGCCGCCAATAAGACAGTGTAAACACTGTCAAGGTGACGAGACTTGACAGCTAATATGTGGCACTACAGTGGCAGAAATAGGAATGGAATACATAGAAAAACTGATTAGAGGTTGAGAGGTTCCAGAATAAAATTGAAAAAGAAAAAAATATGTTTGCAAGATCTCGGTGAGGTATTACTGGGTATGCTAGTGGAAAATGAGAAAAAAAAAATTGACAGATTTTTCTCTTAGAATGTGCTGCAAAAGACTATTCAAGGACATGCAGATAAGTGTTACTTACATTGAAATACAAAAGTAGTTCTTCAAAATATTTATTACTACTACTAAACGCAGTAATATATACATTTTATTTTGGTACATATATATATGTATACAAACATGCACACACACATGCTATAGGTAGAAATAATTAATCAATTTTCACCCCAATTTTGTTTTATATGAATGAAACTATAGTGTTTTCAATCAGGATACCGCCTTTGTTTTCAAAACTTTTTCTGTAGAAACAACATTTCTTCTGTATTTGCATTACAACATTATGGTTGGTTTTTTTTTTTTTTTTTTTTTCCTTAAAGACAGGTACATTAATTCATTCTGTGTTTCTATTCTTCCATCTTGAAGAATGTCTCTGGACCAAAATTAAATGCCCTGTCTTTAATAACAGCTATATTTTGCATTATTCAATATTGTAAATTTTTAGTATTTCACAAGCATGCTAGAAATGCCTCCAATGTTTTTCATCCATAATATGTTCATTGTATAAATAAATCATCATAAAAATAAGTACATTATTTGATGTAAATTTGTTAAAACATTTAATTCAGCCTTCCCACCCAACAATTTCCAAAATCATTCTAAAATGCCTGTGAAAGTTTTATTAATGATTGATCATTCAGCTATTTATTCTTAAGGTTTCATTAATACATGCCCCTGTTGTTCCTGACATTAATCTGTACAGCCTTCAAACAGCTATTTACATGCTCTTTTTTACTTTAAATGTATAGTACAAGAAGATAAACTTTTAATCCTTATGTTGACACTATCCGTGTTCATGAAACAAGAAAGCCCATGAAGCGTAGCAAACTTAATGAACCAGAAAGCCTGTGAAACTTAGAGTCAACAATTAGGAAAGAAAAGAGGGAAAGGTCTTTGAGACAAAATATGGCACGTAATATATTTGGCAGAGAGTTGTATATGTAATTTAATCTAGAAAAGAGAAAACCATTTCAAATCAGTATGAAATAAGGGAATTCATACTAGGTATTTCTTACATTTAACATTGTCAGCAGGATTTTTTTAAGGGGTAGGTCTTTTTCTGAAAAAATCTTCTAATACATTCAAAAATATTTTCTTGAAAGTGGGTAGGGAAGTATTTGTGAGAAGTATTATTGGCACTCTTTCCATTGAACAAAGGGAAAAATCTGGTGTTTGTTGAAAAGGTCACATATAATAATACAATATTCATCAGTATTGCATACTAGTTACATATTTGATTTTCAAGACAAAGTATTCCGAGATGATACTAACAGTTTTTTTCCTTTCCTTTGCTTCTGAACATTATCTAGCTTTTCCATCTTAGTTTACACATACATCTTCCTGTCTTGATTTTCATTAAGGCTGTTATCTTTGTATGTTGTGAGGCTTACTTTTCCCCACAAAAATCGATTCCTTCAGCTTTTAAGATACTGAGCAATTTAGTCATGTAAAAACTATTTGCATATGCAGTGGAGAAGATGATGTATAGAAGATGATGTATAAAAATTTGACTAGCCTCTGAGGGTTTTGCCTGATGTGGGTGAATTAATTTCTTCTGAATGGATTTTTACTCATATGGAACTAATGACTTCTCCTTTGTCATGGGAGGATGGAAGGATGAGCAGAAAAAATTTGCATCTCAGACTTTCCTAAGTACTCATCACCAGGTCTCATTGTTTGCTTTTGAAGAGAAACAAATTCTACTTGCCTGGAAATTCTCATGTTCTGAAAAATATTTTCATCTTCAGATAGGTGGAAAAGCTGACGTTTCAAAATGTTTCTTAGAAAGATATGAAAAACAAAAAGATAAAACATCAGTGAAATATTCTGTTTCAATAATTTAGAAACAACACATAAAAATGAGTGAGAAGTCAGCATAAGGTGAAGCAATACTGAATTCAGTGCTTCATCCTAACTTTGATTTTTTTTTTTTTTTAAAATTACTTGTGTTACCAGAATTTCCACATTCTTGTGAAGTAGAGTTTTGTTTTTTTTTTTGCATGAAACAGCACTGTCCAAACAGTGTATTTTTGTTTTCAGTTTTTTTCAATTTTTTTTTTTTTTTTCCCTAGCCTCCTCATATAAATTGTCTTACAATAGCTTTACAACAAAATACATTTAATAACTGATTTCATGGATTACTTGAAGGAATAGTGAAATGCCTAGACATGTTTATCTGAAGAAGCTCCTACTTTTTCTGTTGCACTGAAAAATAATTTGCCCATTGCAAAAGATATTTACCAGATAATTGTGAAAAACAGGCAAATAATAATCAACAGTGTCAATGAAAATTACAAAATGATTCGATAATGAGTTATGGTTTATCTTTTGTTAAGTATACACAATTCAAAAATTCATATAGTTGTTTAATTATAACTACTTGTATAAGACATGTTATTCTTCTCCCTTGAATGAGTCAGACTGCCATTCAGCATAATGTATGTGAACTGTTGCTTTTAAAATGAGCTTATGAAAATCTCATTTACATTTTCTTTCATACAGAATGTAATTATTCAGGCTTCAAATGTCTTTTTTGTAATATTTGCAGTAGGAAAGCTTGAGGTCTTGATGCACACAGAATATATTTTTGAAGGAATTTCAAATTCAATGAAATGGAAATTTTTACTATAATATCAATAAACATAATTGCATAAAACTTCCTGTTTTTCTGCTGGAAAAATTTGCAGGTCAGTTTCTGTTTGGATGACAAGTTACTGACATCTCATGTAGAGAATTTCTAAATGTAATTTATTTGATTTATATTAATAGGTATCCATCAAAAAGTAAATGATTATTTTGTAGATTCAGTTGCTATCCCTGTATTGAATCTTCAGGAAACAATCTTATCCCCAAGGTGAACTCTGAGAGGTTAGTAAAAGACCAGTCCATCTCTCTTTTCAGCATCTTCCCTTATCAAGCAATTGCATTCTCAACTTGCATATACAATGTGAAGACTAGCAATACTGTCAAGGTGAGAGTTTTATCATGTAGCACAACATCACTGTCTGGTGAATCTATCTATAACCTTGGTAATGTGGTTATTTTCAGATTCATAAATTGATTCTCAAGATAAGACAAACATTTACAAGCTGAGGTATTTAAAGCTTAGGTGATTAAGCAATGCTCTTTAAGTTTTCCCCACAGCTCCAAAGTCAGTGCTATGGATAAGCATGCATTTTCTTTAAAGCTCAGTAGCTTAATTTCGGCATGCTTTTGGTGTATAATGATGTTTAGTATTTGGATACAAACAGCTTGCATTTCTGTAGTGAGTGCTTATCAAAGTACCAGATGAAATGAAATCCTAACTCTGACATTACTCATAGGGATTTATGCTATTGATCTCACAAGAGCCAGACTTGACACCCTTTCTTGATCCACAGGCAAGAAAATTTTGTCTTCTGAGTACAAATCAGCTGCTGTTACATATATTTCTTTCATTTTTTTAATTGTGTTTGAAAACAAAAAGTGAAGTGATATTCAAAATGGTGAGCATCAAATGGATTCATAGAATAAGGGACTTCTTTAGGCTGGAAGGGGCATTCTCAAGTTTCTGGTCCAGTCTTCTGCACATTGCAGAGTCAACACTGTCTGTAAAACACGTTTCTTGAAGTTTCATTTGATTGAATCTTCTAAGCTTCCAAGACAGAGACTGCATGATATCCTCAGAATGACTTTTTCCCTCTTTATATTCAATTGGAGCCTCCCATTTCAATTTATGACCCTTGTCTTGCTCTACCACTGTGCATAAATCACAGAATTAAGAAATATTAAATATTCTGTCAAAATGTAAAATAAAGTTATCACTATGCTGTGCCTATCCTTTCATGGTCAGTGAATGGAAGATGATCCTGTCATTTGTCTAGCTCAGTAGCTTTTCTGTCATCAGTTAAAACTGCTTGGAGGGTTGACTGGCCATAGTAGCTGTAGCTAACCTTTCCCATCTCCTAGGTTATAAAGTAAATGTTATCTCTGAAATTACTCTCTGTTAGATTCAGGATTAAATGTAAGATATATTTCTGAAAGTAAAAACTGTAACAATGCCAGTGTAGGAGGTTCTCTGACATCTTTATCAGGTACCAAAATAATACTGTCTACAGTGTGTTGCAAGTTATGACACTGAGAATGTCATAAATCAATGTACAAGTTGCTGGTTAAAAGAGAGCATGTCTTGTCAGAAGACATCAGGTAGTACCATATTGATTTTTTGTGCACTCTATAAGACAGTTTTCGATTTGTTTTACATTGTAAGAGAATTAGAACTCATATGAATGGCTTTTTCTTTGAATTTCACTATCACAATTAGGGATGCTTCACAATTTAAACTACTCAGAAGATCACTGAAGTAGTCTTTTTATAATAGGTAAGTTGTGTTCATTTTGTTCTTGGTCTCCTACTCAAATGAAATGGCTGAGATGTTACTACTAAGATGCTCTTAGTTTTAGTACCATATTGAACATGCAAAAATTAGGAATGTTTCAATCGCTAGGTGAATAGGTGAGATTTTTGAAGGGCTAAAACATGAAGTTAGAAAGGAATCCCTTCACAGTTATAATTTTGGTTGTCACTACCCACCTGTCTTTTCTTTTTGTGATGTAGTATGTGCCACTCAACCTGAAATAATTCAGGTTCAGATGTTAACTATGGGCTGGGGTGTGGTAAGGACAACACCTGTCACTATCTCCAAGTGACTGCCTGTATAGGAATGTTAATAATCTATAAGTGGCTTATGGCACTGTCTGTGTGAAAATCCAGTCATCTTCACAATATACTTGAGTCACAGGGGAATTATATTTTCCTGTGAGGACAGGATTCCATCTCATTACCTGAACTCAAATGAAAAAATGCCTGGAGTTGAGAAAAGAAGTCCACATCTTTAATACCACTGATGCAAAATGGTGGTCGGATTTATTTCTAGAGCTAAATAAATTAGAAGGATTTCAATTTCATCCTTGTTTGATGTGTGTTTTTCTCTTCCTTCTTCTGAAGACATCCAATCTTTGAGTAAAAATCAAAAGAAGTTCCATCTATAATTGCACGCACCTCCATAACCAGGCCTAAATAATGTAGCAAAGATCTTAATCATTTCCATTTTTAAATACATCATATTAAACCATTTACATGTGTTCATTATTTCTAGCTCTACTGTAAGGTAGAATCTCAGTACCTTACAGTCTTTTCAGTTAAAAAAAAAGAAAAAGAAATAAAAAATTGACAAACTGATAAGTAAGCAATGGAAATAACGGCAAATATAAGGTTTGTTCCTGTTACAGTTTGCTGCCGTGCTGGCCACTTTTACCCCCACTCACAGATGACTAATACCAGTCTATGTTAGCCAAGCTCTGCTTCATTTTTCATCCATAAATTGCTGGCTCAGATTCCTCTTCCCATGCCTTGTCCTCCCTTTAGTCCCAGAGGTTCCCCTGCTCTTTCCCATCCCCCAGGCTTGCTCTTAACACAGCACCTAATTCCAGTGCGGGAGCGTATCCACATTCTGTAGCTCTCATTTCAGGAACTACTTTGCAGATGTCTACTCCCAGATAACGCACAAGATGGCATTTCCAATCACAAAATGCCCATCACTGTAAATTCATCCTAAATCCTTTCAAAAGGCCAGGCCAACTTTGAAGTTCCTTCAGGGTTAAGCTTGCCCTTTCCAGACCAGACTGTTTTCACACAATGCTCACAACTGGATGCTTAACTATTTACATATTGTCATAAAGCAGTCAGACAAATTAGACAAATGGAGAAAGGATTCATGAGAGGAGGTATTAGCTGCAGGGGCACCATTTTTAGTTTAGGATATCTGGAAGCTGCAAACCCCAGGAGGTAGAAGTGCATGTCAGCAAGCTGCCACTTGGTGACCTCCCGGCAAGCCCTCTCTCTGGGCCACCATCTGTGGCAAGCTGTGGGCCAGGTGAACCTCTGTGCCAATCTGCTACAGCACATCTCCAAAGCATGAATACTGCAACATTTTGAGTGGGTACTACAGATGCAAATCCATAAAGCCTTCCCTAAGATATGGATGTCGTAGTCACTGATGGTTTAGCTGAAGTCCATGAGTCCGTGCTGTCTGAGGTGATTCCAGGTCACAGTGGTGAAGAGTTGTCTACATGTGGCTAGTACTGAGGAAAGGGGTGTAGAAAGTGGTGCTGCTTTCTACAATATTCAATGTATAAATGAAGACATGTTGAAAGTGAATTAAGTCTAATTAATATCAAAAGGCCTGCAGTTGCCTGTTGCTCATGTAGCTGAATAAAATTGCTGGAAGGCTGCAGATAGTTCTGAAGAACTTTACAAAGAACAATTGATTTTCAATCATTTTTATTTTCTTTGCCAATTACATGAAAAGAAAGTTTGATAACTGATAAAGTTTCTGGAATTTATCTTGTCTCTTGTAACAATGGCAAGAAAGTGAAAGGAGGTTGAGTGGGATGTAGGAAGATACTCACCTGTTAAGATATCTGTCTCATGATAAATGAGTTCATTTGTATTTGGATTCACTGCATGAGCTCCATTTCTAAAGCTCCTTTCATCCAAATGTGTGCTCCCAAAGTGTCAGTCAGAGATACTTAATGGATATAAAAATGAAGATCAGAAAACACTGGCATTTCTTTTGCAACCCTACCTAAGTCTGTGTGCGGGAAGTCAGTTGTTAATATTCATTGTTCACATGTAGGTAAGACCTCTTCTGAACAAAAAGTTGTCTCCACACGTCTCTGTTGTGAAATTTGCAGTTACATTAGCAGCTAGATTTGCCCACAGTCTCAAAAGGAGCATGAAAGTGTGAGTTGTTACAAGAGTACAGGTGCTACCAATGCAAAATTTAAAGAATGGTTAGATGATCCCAAAAGGTTGGGAAAACAATTACCAAGGCTATCAGTCTGCATGCTTAAGGGCGGTTAAGTTGCCACAGAATAGCTCACAAAAGATTTACATATGCTTTGTTAAAAGGCTACTCTAGTTGCCTTCTAATTTTCACTGAAGCATTGGATAAAGGACAAGCTGTCTGCCAGAACGGTCGAATAATTTATTTTATGGACACATGTGCTTACAGAAATCATTCATTACATTTACATAGAATATTCTCATGGACTTGCTTTACCTAAGTTAATTATAATTAACTTATATACCTAAGTTAATTATATATTAGTCTATACGTATGTATACAAACATGTTAAATACCTGGAGAAGTACACAAACATTCAATCTGAAATTCTCCTTGGTAGTTAGCTATGCTGAATATTTTATTAAATCTCTTTGGAGGTTGTGTCTGGTGTTGGTGTAACTACAAGTGTCATAAAAGAATGCTGTGGGCCTGGTCATCCATGACATAAAGAAAAGGGCAATATTCATTAGGGAAGAAATGCAAGCAAACAAACGAAGAAACAAAAGCCCAGGAGGCTTTCTCTACTTAAAAATGTAATTGCAACAGGAAAGTGAGGAACAAAAGGTAAACCCGTGAATTAAAATAATGTATCTTATTTCACAATTCCATTGCTCTTACATGATCACAGTTGGTGGTCCTAAAAGTTGTGTACGTAATTTTAAAGGATGAAAACATTCTATTTAATTCCACCAAAGAAAAACACATTGATAAATGTTAATGTACTGTTATTAAACTCTTTCATTTAAAAAATCCTATTTCTTTAAGGATTATAGAAAAGGGTAATACGTTTTATAACAATTTTAAGCTAATACTACTTGGAAGTGTTTTATGAACATTGGCATAATAATATTTGCTTCACTTGCAGAGCTTAAGTAGGAAAAAATGTTACAATTTCTAGATGCTTTATAGCAAAAAACAAAAACAAACAACAACAACAAAAAAAAAACAGCAATATTTACAGGCTGTATTCCACTACTTGGCCAGTAGTTAATATCATTCATAGTAGATTATGTGCTAAAAGATAGGGAACTCTGTTCCATTGTAAAGATACTGCTTGCACTTCAAAGCATTACAGTCTGTCTCATTATATTTCAGTTATCCTATTTTTCTTATTTTTAACGTGGACTGAAATGAAAAGCTCTAGAGAGACTAGAGATTATTCAGTTTCAGGGGACAGCAGTTGTCCTCCAGACTGAGGGGCATGCTAGCTTGTTAAGAATGCTTTTGAGCTTGATACAGCATGGTGTTGTCGTGTCTCAAAAAGTGAAAGCCATTCTCAGCCTTGAGTACCAGGGACAGTGATCCACTGGGAAAAGTACTTCTTTTTCTGCAATTTAGTATGTTATTTGTTGCTTTACTTTGAAGGGTTGAAATTATGTTACTTAATTGTTTTGAAAAGAGGCACATTTCAAAAGTTTAATTTTCATTCAGTTAAAAACTGTGAAATACCCTGTTTCTTTAAAGAATACAGTGAAGGATGATGGCTTTTAGTAAAATTATACATGTATGGTTTAAGTTAGAAGTACAGAGAGTGCTGAAGCTAGCTGTTTTCAGAGTTATTTCATTACCTCTTCCCAGCTGGAACCAGACAGGCCAGATGTCCTTAAAAAGGAAAGATGTTTGAACTTTTAAAATCATAGAGGTTAAGTTTGCGTTTTATCTTCATCAGATCCATATAGTGTACGGGCTCTTTTTCTCCAGTTATAGTTGTATTACAAGAGTGTAATGATTTTCAAAGTACTCTGTTGGGAGGGTGAATCTAAGCTACCTAATTGAGGTGATACAGCTATAAGTTACTTGTATTTGTAATTTTTTGGGAAGTTTAACCTACATAGTATTTTGAATAAGACGTTTGTGTACCACATAATGCATTGCATCTTAGGAGAAACAAATTTGGATGAAAAGCATGATTTGTCTTTGTGCACTTTCACACAGCACAATATCCACAACACAATTAGAATGTCCACTTGATGACTTTCTTTGGAAAAACCACAGATACTAGGAGGTGGAGAATTACAGCCCTTGAGGGGTGGGGTGCTAAAGATCCAGACTATAATATTTATTCTAAGACTTAAATTAAGTTCAATCTTTATGTTATAGAGTATTGATTTTATAGGACGGAGACAGAGACTAAAGCTACTAGTGGGATTGCATCAATTCTCTATTTCTGATATTCCTAATATTGGAGACAGCCCTTAAGGAGGTTAACTATAACATTCATTGCTCTGCTGAATCTTGTGTTTCTCCATTTACTGTTATCTCCAGTGAAAACACCAGTTTGTTTGCTTTACTAGTCTGGTAACATCGGTTGAATATGAAAGAGTCAAAAGGCCTATAAAAAGAGGTATTATATACTGTCTACCAAATAAGCTGACATAGAGAAATTGTACTGAGAAAACCTAAAGAATTTAGGACTACTTATATCCAGAGAGTGGTATTCCCTTCAGTCTAGGCAGTTTATAGAAGGGGTAATTTAAACATTGATTACTATTTCATGGTCCAGAAAGGAACAGGTTTGCAGGGCACATACATTATCAAACCTGCTGAGCTAAATAAGAACTACTGTCACAAGACTACAAGCCAGTACTTGTCTAAGAAAGAAAGAATTTTATGATTAAACCCCAGCTATGTGTGCTAATTAGAAATTGAAGAATCGGATGGAATTCTCTTAGAGTGAAAGAGGACAAAGCTGCATTTTATCTGGTGGCTGAGGCATTCTGATCTATATTTTAGGAAAACAAGACAATACCACTTTGGCCTCGTTTATTTTCATTTTCTTCAAGTTAGGAGAGACTATATGTTTTTCTTGCCTCCTTTCATTCTGTTTTAGATACTGACTTTGCCACGTAAAAAGCTAGTACTCTCATATGGATGTTGGGAAGATAATAGGTGTTACCATATGTGACAATTGCTATTTATCGGTATGAGGCCTTGAACTGACTTGAAAAATAGCAGGTGTGCTTATGAGAACTGAGGAAGCTATTTGCCTTTCAGGATCCTTGAAGTGAATCCTCCTGAAAACATTAAGAGTGGCTGTGCAGTGTGATGTTCACATATGTGTTTAAAGATTTCCTGGAGACAAGATACAGAAACAAGGATTTCTTTAGGTCTCCAGATGGATACTACTTGGTTGTTAAAAATGAATCACTTTCTTCAGTTTAGAAGATTGTCTTGATACATATAAGGCTTAAAAGGCATGATGTGTTTTCTGCAGTAGCCAATTGATTTCAAGTCTTCAGGTCACACTGCATGTGAATATGATGTTTTTGATCTTGTCACAGGCCAGGATTTGAATGCATCCACCCCTGTTCTTTTAGGAGAACTTGCATAACAGCACAAGGCTTGTGCCTTTTTTTTAAGGCAGTATTCTCACATTCTGATTACTGAAACACAAGTATTGTAACATGTGCAACTCCTGCTGCATTTGGAATAATATTGTGTACTTAGTCAGGGAGTGCATAACTCAGTAGAGCTAGGTAACTGTGCAGTACTCACAAGCAATTCATTTCTGCCAGTAGCTTTAAAATACTTATTTTAAGTTAATATCATACATACATGCCAGGTTCTCAGTTCTGTTCATACTTGACCAAAATTATCATATTTTCCTTGCAGCTAGGCCCAATAATATATGGCACAATGCAAATGCAGCAATTTTATGCCTCTGGCCTGAATTCTTATTCTATCCAACTTTTTCCTCCCCCTTTGTGGCACACAGTGCTGTATTTTATATGCAAATATTATGCCATGGTATAGTTCTTCCCCCCCTCTGGTGGGAGAATGTAGAACTGCAGATAATAAAGAAGTGCTCTGAAGCAGATACTAGCCAGCTCACAGGCCCTGGCAATGTGCCTTTTTTCATCTCTTTTGAACCCGTGTCATAAATTTCATTCTGTGTTAGCTGGACTTTTTCTTTTCTCAGAGTGTTATAAAATTTCTTTGAAAACTGGTTGCACCAACTAAAAAAGCCTGTGTTGTGTAACAAGGATAGAACAATTATATTTCTATTAAGCTTTTCTAATGAACATGTAGTCAAGTATGATTTCTTATTTGATTAATAAATTCAGTGGAAAGTATTACTGATATTTTCATAATAGCAAAACAGGACAAGTCCAGAACATGGTGAGGGACACTGAGCTCTCATCTCCTTCTTTCATATTTATCAACAGTTCCTTTTGAGAACAATCTGTAGGGTGTTCATACAGTCTTAACACAAAGTGAAAATATTACTGACCTTAGGTTAAGAAGTAATCATTTTCCAAGCTAATTGACTTCAACTGTCAGATGTAAACTAAACATCTTATGGTCTCACCAGTCATGGTAATATGCAAAAATGAAAACTACCAGGTTGTTTTATTATAAGTCCTCTTTATCATCTTCAATTGTAGCATGATACCCTTGATCTTTGCCTTTAAAAAGACTCTGGCCTTTTTAAATAATTCATTTACGTATTTGGCTTTAGTAGATATAAATAATGCTTTTCCATTAAAAGAAAAAAATACAGAAAAAAATACTTTCATGAGTTTTCACAGAGTTACAGTAGGGAAATATGACAAGACCTAACTAAAGGTTGCAAATAATTAGTTTCCAGAATAGAATAGGTGTCTGTTCTTACTTTGTGACAAACAACATTTTAAAGAGTTAGTTAAGATGCTGACTGAACATCAGAAACACTTGCTCTACTGGAGATTATACAAAATACTACTATAATTATAGCCCTCCATTTGGTACATCATCTTTTACAGGATCCATACTCCTTAAAATGATAAGTAATATAAGAGAAACATTTACATACAAAGTGAATTTTCACTTACTGTATTATGTAGAGGTTATGCTGAAATTGATATCTGCCTACGTCACTGTTGAATCTTCAAAGTACTTTAGCTTGTCTGTGTCTTGAGGGAAGCATTTTCCTCTCATGTAATCTAAGCTAAAATTTCGGCTTTTTTTTTTTTTTTTTTTAATTTTTGGTGAAATGTGGACTAAAGCTGTTAATACAGTCTTGACAATGAACAAGCCAAACAAACAAACAAAATTCAAATGCAGTATCTTTTTTGTTAAATTGCCTTTTCAATGTTCCAGACTCAGATCATTTTGAGAAGACATTCAGATTCCTGTCCAATTCCAAAAACGTTTCTGCCTGCCTCATCCTGCTTTTTTTACATCCATGATGTAAAAAAATGTAGAGAACAGCTTAAAAAAAAAAAAAAAAAAAAAAGCCTTTTCTTTAACAGGGAATGGATGACTAATAAGAACTTCAAGCACGATCTGCTCCATAGTTAGAAAAACATTGAAAAATTCATTTTAATACTGTATGTCCAGGAAACTTGGAGGAAACCATTATTTTGGCAGGAGGGCAGAGAACAGGCATACTTCAGAGAAAAATACCATGCAGTGATAGGTGCTAGGCATTAGAAAGTATATAAGTAATGTTAAGATAAGGTTAAAATGAAACACAGTTATTACAAGGTTAACAATTGAATAATATATCAGAAAACAGTTTGTAGAAGCAATCTAATCTCAGAGATGCTGAAAAAATAGGATAAGAAACTTAAAAAAAGAAAATTATAAAGTGTTTGTAAGCAGTATGTAGAAATAATTTTAGGTGGAATTCAGGAGTTGAAAACTCAATTCCTCTATCAACATCAGAGTTTTTAGAATAGTCTTGGATTTTTCACCCAATCAAGAGTCTACAAAAGAGCTAGAAAATATGCCTCTCTTCTAAGTAGATTTTATAAACAATAAAATGAGGAGGACAGAGGTGTTCTTGAAAACTGAAAACTCAAGAGCTTTGTAGCATGTTCATGTACACTTAGCCAAAGGGCTTATATAAGACTATCAACAATGTACTCTATAACAAACTGCACATAAAAGGAAAGTTTGGATAGTCTTTGAATGCTGTGAGTTCAGTCATTGAGTGAAAGCAAACAGAATATGCAGCACAAATCCATGGAGAAAGCAAATAAAAGGCTGGTAATCTGGTCCCGAAAAGGTCAAGTGGGAAAGTAAAAGAGCTTCAGAGTGATCCTGCCCTGAAAGAGGGAACAAATACATTTTGTCTCATTAGTTTCTTCCTTCTATGGTGTGTAATCAATGAATATACCGATGTTATAATGGGAAATATACAGAAGAGTTAGGCTAAACAAGTTGTTATGTTAGAGAAGAATAGATGGATCTTACCCTTATCCTGGGCTTGCTGAAAGTCTCCACAAGGAGCAATCTCCAAAAGAGATCCTTCCGCAGTGGTAATGCACATGTGCACAGAGGCAGAGATAAGGAAGGGGAGGACCTCTAGATTCTTCAGGTATGCTCTGCTTAGCTATCATATGTAACAGTAGTGATCCCTAAGAACATTCAGCACTGGACTCTGACTGATCACTACATTCTTTTTTTTTTTTTTTTTTTTTTTTTTTAAGAGATAAAGAGAAGATGGTCTGATAATGTCCAATAAGCCCCAAAACAGTAGGGAGTAAGGGATAATCTGAGCCAACAAAATAAACAGTAAGAACTATTTCTTTGACCCAGATTAAGTAAGAGTCACAAAATCTTGTACATTCCTGTTAATGCAGTTCAGCCCTGATAACCCTGTGTTAGTGTCCAGCACATTTGCCTTGTTACTTGATGGCCACTTTGTCTGTGGAAGCTGAGAAATGAGTGCTTGCTGTAAAATTACGCAAGCTGAGTTAATGCGTAGGTTCTTAGCCCAAGCAAAGCTGCATGCTGCTAGGGTAGCTCTGCTTGCGGAACCCAGTTTACATGAATTATTTACGATCGTCGACAGACTTTCTCTCCTCACTCTCTTTCTTTTACAGTTTTGCAATAGTTCAGTTATGCCTACACCAGATATAAGCACAGTTTTGCATACAAGGGAAATATACCCCTGGACAAAATCTGTTTTCCTGTTGGAACGATTCCACTGTCCCTTTCACATAGAATTGACTGAAGACTGATTCTTCTCTCTCGGATGAAGGTGCTGACTGCCAGGCTTTGTTTGAAACAACCAACCTTGGCTGGGCCACCTACCCTGTGCCCATGGGCTTGGGACCTCCTCAGATCCCTTATACTACATTGTTTGTGACATTGTGGTGAAAATACTACTTTTTAAAAACACTTATATATATATATACACACACTATTCTTAGGTATATTTGTCAATATGTCAGTTTCACCATTGCAAAATGTCAGATTATGAAGGTCTCAAGAAGAAATGAGTATGTTGGGAAATACTTCTTACTATGTAAATTAGTATGCCTTTTTCCTTGATATTTTCCCTGTGTTTCCTAATTGTGATATAAAAAGAGTTTTTGTTTTTTTTTAAACTAGCTAAATATTAACTTAAGTAAATATTAGAATAGTTTATGGACAATGCAAAGCAAACTGTCAAGCTGTCCGAGTGTTTGGCATGTGAAAAAACAGGAGCTATTTTTTGCTAACATAACTGCTATACTTCCTCTGATTTAATACTGACATGCTATAAAGAAAGCAATAGATTCTTGTCTTATGCTTGCTTTTTTTATTTTCCTTCGTTATGTGAGTTCATTCTTTGATATATAGCATGAAGCATCAATAACAGAGTAAGGGAAAACAATAATTTCATAATATTTTTTGTTTAAATGTCATCTGTCAACTAAAGGATCACAAAGCACTTTAAAAAGTATCAAGCATCTACTGAAAATCCACTGAAGTTGATGGGGTTCTTTCCATAGACTTTCCCATGCTTTGGATCAAGGCATAAATAATTATCTCTAAGAGCAACCCATTGTGAGGTAAAATGCGTTTGAGAAAAGTTAAAAGTAGAAGAGATACCTTAAGTTACACATGCTGAATAGTATTATATTACTGGTTATATTGCTAATAATAGTATTGGGAATGGAACCGAACAATATTTTCAGTCCTTTACATCAAGACACATGTTGCCAGTTATTAATATAACAGTAATTTAAAGACTGGCTTGTATGCAGATACCAAAATATTGTTCTGGTTTTGGAAGCATATTGGAAGATCCTGCAGCTGCTTAAGGACAGTAGAGCAGAACAAAGCTCACCTGTCAGTCTTCTGTCCACACATTCATGTGTGTGTTCAGGTGTGAGTAAGGGTGAGCGAGAAAGTGAAAATAAAAGAAAGATACAGGAGAAACAGCAAAGAACCACCTCCTCCACTAAGTGAAACTCATCATTTTGTATTGATCAACTTAAAGAAGAAAAATCACTGTTCTTCTTGGAGAAATGACATTTGATAATTTAAAACAATATACTTGGAAATATCTGTGAAACATTAAGGCCAGACTGAGAAAGAAAGCTTTCTACTCAGCATCCTGTCAAAGCTATCTGATTCAGTCGTTAAATAAGTTCAAAATAATGGCCTTCAGAAACATTTTATTTGATTTACAGTAATTTTATTTCTCTTTTCAACTCTTTTAAAAATAGTAATGTTTTGATGTAGTTTTACATCTCATGGCTGAAAACCGTTTGCTATTTGCAAATAAGCTTTATATGTGGGAGAAATACAAGGACAAAAAAACACTTTGTGTCTGCAAAGGTGAATATTACAGAGATTCATGGAAAATGTTGGTTAGTAAAAAATGAAGTGTAAAGTTGAACATTATGATCTTTTTAAAGATTACTCAGGCCTGAGATTATGTCAATCACAAACAGTTCAGTGGTAGCTGTGATAATAATGAAAAAGAAGGCAATGCATCCTAGAGGTATTCTGTCAACTTCTTTCTGGGCATCTCGTGTCCTAGAAGTCCATCATTGTTGAAGTTTGCATAAAAGAAACTCTCCTTTGGCACCTTGATACTTTCATGCTTAAGTGTAGAATCTTGGGTGAATAGGAAGCCCTGTGCAGATTGGCATGTCACGCGCTGAAAGAAAATGGAGAGCTGTGCTTGGTCAGACCAATACATTCATATAATCTTGGCCCTTAACAGGGTCACTGGCAAACATAGCAGAGCCCAGAGGTAACTGGTTGCTCTGGGAATATTGAAAAAAGTTACTTTCAACACTAGAATCTAGAGGTAAGTGCATATAACTGTCGACAGACTTTATTGCTACATATGTACTTTTCTTCATTGACATAAAGAAAGTGTACTTAAAGGACTCCACTTTCACGTCATAAGGCCGTATGTTTCTTACCTAGCATTAATCATCTGACTGATAATTATAATGACTGCTTTTTGTACCTGAACTCCTTTGGGTAAAGTGCCTTATCCTTCTTAGGTGTTTCTGTCCTATTAATTTCACTGAGAGTTAGGCAACTAATTACATGCCTGAAAACCTTTGATAAGCTAGGTCTTTGTCCCTGCAAACAGATGCTGTGCTGCTGATAGTATTCCACCAGACTGAAGCTACAGTGTGGATGGTTTTGTATGTAACTGAGGAACTGGGCCAAAGTTTTTTTCAGAATGCCCTACAAAGTATTTTGCAACCTGGTTAAGTTATTCAAACTCACCAAGTTCCAGCTCTTCCTTAGCCATTTTCAGTTACAAGTATCTGTCTCATTTTAAAACACGATGGTAATTTTTTGAAGTTGTTTACAGAGTAAAGGACTAGAAGATTGCAAATTAATAGATGAAAAGTAGATGCTGAAAGCAACCTATTTTCTGTGTTCTCAGTTGACTTTTATACAGCATACAAGAGCATACTTCTTGACTGGGTTGAGAAACAAAATAGTATATTGGGACAATGTACAGTAAAGATCACATTTGATGTCTATCTTACATGCCCTTGACCCTTATAATAATAAGTAATATAAGTCCCTTCTAGTGATCTAGTCTTCCACATCTCCAGACTGAAAATTAATCTCTCTGGATTTTTTTCCCCTGTTATTTCTGGCTCCAGATAACAAGAAATATCTTTTGTAGGAGAGTTTGGGGGTGATTAAATGTGTAAGGCTGCTGAAACACACTCAGTTTGAACAGTAATCCACCAGGAAGTCTGTGAGGGTTTGAATTTTATTACCTTAGTGAGTATACAGCTAAAATGGTTTTCTTACCTCTCACATGTTATTTTCTAGCTGTTATACTATAGAGCAGAACCTGATTTTTGTAATAAAATTTACTTTGTGTGCAAAACTCTAGATGTGAAATCAGTGAAGACCCTCAAAAAGCATTTAATAATAATGATGAGTGACAGATAAGAAATCAACTCCTTTTTAAACCTGGAATATCTGAATGAGGCCAACAATTGTAGGTGTTCCCTCATTTTAGAAATGCCAGTAATTGTGAATCAAGCAGAGTACAGGGATGAGTTTGTTTAGGGAAAATATGCCTTTCTAAATAGTCAGCTCTTTAAAAAAATAGTCTTTTAAAAAGTAATTTAAATACAAGGTTTAAAAATATAACACAATAGCTTTTTCTTGTGAAGAACTGCTCATTACTTCTTTTTTAAAGAATCTAAAATCTATATGATTGGTATAGTCAATGCTGTGTTTGAGCTGTGATCATGACAGCCAATTCACAGTAAGCTGCAGACAGGTTAATATGGACTGATAGCAAGGTACAGAATAGTGCGTCTTGTAATCGGCAGAATGGACTCAACTTGAAGAATTTTTACTTTATCTTACTGCTAATTAACACAAATCTCTAAGTGCTTAACTGTGTATCTTAAGGAAGGAAACTGCACAATGAAACAAAAACTGAGGGAAGGACTTCTCTACCTTCCTTACGCTCAGCTAAAGTCATGGTCTGTAGCCATTTCTGGCTGCAACTCACCTCACATCACCAGCATTCCTCAGGGATGTCCAGTCCCCCACAGTTGAGGTTTTGAGCTCAGTGACTTGTTTACTCCAGTTTTGGAGCCATCTGGAGTTGGTGGTGAGTGGCACAGGCCCTCCTATGGCATGGAGTGCTGCTGCAACTCTAGCTACTGAAACCATTTGAGGCTTAATGAGTTAATCTTGGAGTGAAGCTTGCACTATGTAGAGTTCCAAGAAACGCTGCCTCTGTCAAAATATGAGAGATCTTTTCCAATAAATCATAATCATGTTTGATTGAGCAGTACAGCTTTTTATTTGGAGGGCTGACATTTTATACAGGGCAATATAATCTCTCACTCATTACTTACAAGTAGAGTTCAGCTTGTTGATTACTCACAAGACTGGAAAAGTTAGGATCAAACTCAGTACGTCTGATGCAGAAGTTTGCTCAAATGCCTCTTAAAAGCCTAAGGTTAAACGTATGTAGCCAGTATATTTCTTCTGTGAAAGAACAGTATTTCTCTCATTAATGAGAATTTCAATCTTCCTGAAATTTGTTTGTTTGATTTTTTTTAAATCAATTTTATGCTTTTTATTCTCCCCCATGTTGTTATCCCACATTTAGAGTCCCCACTGCAGAGTTTTTTCTTCATTTTGAAGAATGACTACAAATAAGCACTCTTTGTTGGGTTACAGACCATCAAAATAGTGCTAGTAATAACTTTAGTGTTGAGGGTCATTCTTCGGAAAGGTCCTGTGATCTGTAAAATTAAGTATGTTCTTTCCCCCAGTACGCTTACAAAACACTTTAAGTGCTCTAAGTTTTTCTAAATTACACTGACGTTTTGATTATGAAACTTTTTCTGAAGAGAATGCTTAAACCAAAAAGACATCTCTTCAAAGACAGTTTACACTTAGAGCAGCGCAGATAGATAGCTGAAGGCAAGACTCAGTTATACACAGCTGCATTGTATTAGCAGATTACAGCAGGTGCAAAGTAAGTTCTTTCAGGGTGACTTGCAGAAGAGGCTCAGGCATTTTGCTTTTGATTTGCTATGGGTTAAAATATTTCAGGTCAGCAGCACTCAGTAACTCATTAAAGCAGGCTAAGACTTCCACCTGTGTAAGCTGTCAGTGACTTGCTGTTCTGAGCACATGACTACAGGTGCTCATGTTTAAAGGATAATGACTGAACCAGTATAAGTGCAGACTTATACTGCTCTTGTTATAAAGGAATGAAGGCATTTACAAGTATGTTCAACAGAATAGCTAATAAATATAATTTTGTTAGTGGTTGTGTGTATTACAAGGCAAAAGAAAACTTGTGCTACCTTAGCACTATGGCCTTGCATGTTAAGGAAACATGGAGTTTTGTGTGAATGCATGGAGGAAACACATTTCATAAGGAGATCTCTTACATTCTGTAGTGAGAAGAATGTCACTCAAACATCAATTTCTTTTTTAAAAAAATCAGAAATATAAAAGTTATTAGGACTGGCAAGTGATGTTAGTTATTAATGGATATGCACAACAGAAGAAGAAGAAAATTTGGATGATTCCCTAAGGCCGAAGAATACATGGAAGAAGTGTGCATAGAAAATGTGACCGCTACATCTTAGGCACCACATGCCTGAATAGCACAGAGAAGCCCAGAGCATTGGAGCTGCAGGATCACCTGTGTGTGCTTTTGTCTTGGTAACTGCACACTTCTTGTTTGTTCAGTGTGCTTCCATACTTGTGCTTTTGATGTGTCAGACCCTATGCCTTATTTATGGCATGGGCTTCAAATGCTTTCCTGAGAACATGATTATTAAGCAATAGGCTCTTCCATGGGGGTTATCCTTAGACCATCTGAGAGCTTCATGAATATTAATGTTTCTCTGTTATGTTCCTCTGTTCTTTACTAATAAGGTGGTAACATGATCCCCATCTAATGTATGGAACTGAAGCTCAGAAAACTACAGATCAAAAATCACCTGTGAATTTTAGTGCCTTGGTGTATGGAGATCTGCCAAATTTGTGTGGGGCCAGCACAGGTGTGTGCAGTTATGCTATTGGCCATCTGTGCCCAGCAGGATCAGAGCATGAGCCCTGACTAGTCTGGGAGTTGAGGAGGAGTGTTAGGAGCTTATGGTGATAAAAAGCATGTAAGGTAAAAGAAGTTTTTTTCCCCTTACTCTTTTTATGGTGCTTTCTCTTACTTAGGCCTGGCAGCAAGGTTGCATGTTTCCTGTGGTGTGAGGAAGAAGCTTCCGTTATTTGGGGTGTTGTTCCTTGGAAAGGCTGCTGAGATATGCCTGAGGGGAGTCTGGTGGCAGCAGCAGAGCTGGTGAGTGGTGTGTGTGTGTCAGAGTGTGAGATGCTGTATTTAAGCTGCTTCTAACCAATTAATGGGAAATACTGAGTATGGATTGTTGCATGGAAATGAAAAAAAATGGAAGGAAGCCCTCCTTGGTTTTGGATCGTAAACTCTTAAATTCAGGGGAACTTTATTCTTTTTGGGCTCCTTTTCTGTGGATAAACACTTGATATTCAAACACTACCTATGATTTTATTGTGTCTGATGTAATTTAGTATTCAAAAATAATTGTGAGGAAATGCTAGGTGGGAAAACATGGCCTTTTTTTGAGAGCATGAAGGGAGCAGGGGCCTGAACTTCTACTTGCTATAAGGAAGCATGATTAGTTACTTTTAATTCTTGGAGGAATGCTCTAGCCCCATGGTCTTCTGGGGTATTCATGTGGTTTTTTTTATATCTTTCAGTGCAAATTCAGCCTATTTTCCTATGCTTTTTCAATTTCTTTCCTCCCCTTCATGCCCTTCCTTGTCCCCTGTTTTCAGTCTAATCATTTTTTGTGGGATGTCTGACTCATAGTCCTGGGTAGTCCAGCTGCCCAGCTCCTAGTAATTTTCTTTTGAAACTTTGTGAACTGATTGTGTTTAGGTCTCATGTTTTCGTTTTTACAAGCTTATAATGCTTTAGAAATATGGATGATAGGCATTTTCTGATGCTGGGGAGAGCTAACTGCCAGCTTGAAATCTTGTTTCAAGTTGTAAATGTATTAGAAAATTTCAATGCTTTAGGTGTACGCTTTCCTTAGCAAATCAAAGTATTTTTATCACAGTTTTCATTTTCTGAAGTTTCTGAATTAATTTTCTTGAAGCGATTAGCCTGAAGCAAATGTGCAGTCCAAAAGTTCTGAAGTTATGTTAAATTCTGAACTACAGATGCAAAGGTATTTTTAGAATTTTTGCTTTGGTATGATCAAGTAAACTTGACTATGCTGAGCCCAGCTGAATAATTTGGCATGTGGACCTTCTGATAAGAACAAATTAAGAAAGTTTACTTTTGGGAACCTCTCTAATGCACATATGTGGTAGAAAAAAAATCTTTCCTTCTTTTCTGTGTTCATGACTTCATGCTGCATCCTATAAGCTGTTCAGTTTTTCTCTATTGGATCACGAAAGCTAGCAGTGGAGAAAAAACTTCCTTTGTTATGTTATCTAATGTATGTTACCATCAGTACCAGACTATTCTCTATTGCACTGTTATTTTGTTCAGTCTCATCTAATCCATGTGACGCCCGTCACATGGCCTTTACATCAATTCCTCTGAATGACAATGTTGAAGTTCCAAATGATAAAAAAATGTCATACTGGTTTTATGCTTAGAGATTTAAAAAAATAAATAAAATAAAATAAAAATCCTGACCTTAAATTATTAGTGGAAGCTTCTTTACCATGTGAAACAGCTATAAGCTCCAGATTTTGAGTTAGTCCTTTGTTTTCATGTTATATTTACCTTAAGGACGGATGTTTTCTGCCAGTATTCTGTTTCCATCTAATGGGCCTAAATGAAGGTTTTTCCTCTTACTTGTGAATTACTCAAGGCAATGTAGGAAAGACTGTTTTTCCCCCAGAAATTCTTTGTAGTTCAACTTAAATTGAGGCTACCTTTTATTTATTTGTTCTCTAACAAACTACTAGTGGCAACAACTGGGAAATGTTAGAACCTTGGTGAATCTGACAATCACTATGACTTTGTTTTTTGTGGTGATTGCTATATGAAATAGTGTGGTATGGAGAAGGCAATTTTCAGTTATTTTGAGTTATTCTAAACAAGAGTATATTCACGTGAGTAATCTAAGGTGTTTACTACTTCTGTACAGTGACTTCAAAAGTCTCAAATTGCTATTTTTTGGTTAATCCTTCAGCTTGCTATTCACGTGACATTTGGATGTGGGTTTTGGGGGTTTAATCTTTACCTGAAGGTTTTCAAACTCGGTGATGTGTGTGCATCTTGATTTTTCTATCCTATCACTCCAGTCAAAATCCTCAGGTGTATTTTATGTTCCTTCAAGGATATCATTACTCTTCTTTCCTGAAATCTATATAGAAATTTTTCAGAGGTAACTTCTTACTTCTTCCTCTTGCTTTTTCCTTTGTATCTCTCACCCTTGGCAGCAAGAACAAGCTCACCACAATGGCAGCTAATAGACGTAGTTCGTATTGAATTTCTTCAGTTTTCATTACATCTCCAAAATATATTTGGCGAACCTCTTGAGGTTCTCTTAGCTGTGCTTTCAGTAATTACAGTGGACTCTAGGGCATACAGCTGATTGAGGTGGAAATGGGATGTGAGTCTGTGTATTGATCACAGTACAGCGAAACCTTTAATTCTGGATCAACCAGGCCAAGTAGGTGCGGACTAAAAATTGTTGTGTAGTGTAAGACATCATGCTCCTGCTGTGGGACTGACAAAGAACATGAAGATAACATTAACAAGAATGGACAATTAATTTTAAAAAATGCTATTCCCTTGATTAATCCTTAAAGAAATACTACTTTTTCCATTGGCAGCAACAGCCAGTGGCCCTCTTGGTCTTTACAGGGAGTTTATCTGTTAGTGAAGCACAGTCTATAGTGAGATAGTTTCTGTAAGGATTGAGGATTAACCCTTGTTAACAATCTGCTAATACCAAATGTAAGCACATGCATTAAAGGTATTTGTCTTAGCTGGTAATTCAGGCATTCCCTGGGCCTTGGAGAGTTTAGTCTCCTTTTCCCAAAAGCAGGTGTCTAGAATAGAACAGATGAGTGATGAAGTATCAAATCTTTTTAATGACTATAAACAGTCTGAAATGAGAAGCTTCTATGTAGCTTTCTGTAACTAGAATAGCAATTTAAAGGAATGCTGTCTTTAAGTATAATAAATCCTATTTACGCTGATACTTATTCTGTAGATATATTACTATTACTGAAACATACTCAGAACTGCCACTCTGGTTTAGGTGAGGAGGAAAGAATGGTTGAAGTCTAAACTCATCTGCTCTTTTATTATAATTGTTAGCTTTTTTTATACTAAATATTAAGTCTACAGGTAACCTTCTCCTTTCTGTTGCCCATGGTGATAGGTAGGTGTTAGTAAGAGGAGCAAAGGAAATTCTTGTAAAGTGAGTGGTTCATTGCACATGAGGGGCACTGCTATAATGACTTAAAAAGTGTTAAACAGAAAATAAGTTGTCCAAATCTATAATAGCCTCACTCAACATATCTGTTTTTGAGATGATAAGGCTCGGTGCTCATGCAGTGTTTTTTTTTTTTTTATAAAATTAACTTTATCTTAGGCTGATGGGGCTCCAGAACAATTTCCCATGAAAAGTGATGGAGATTCTGTTGCTCAGATGAGACTGTAAGCTGGTAAATATACATTACAGTGCAGTCATTGAGAGATGGGAGCTAATAGATTCTTCCATTTCTGAATTTCATGTGGTAACTGCCAAGATAACAGTCAAATTAATTACTTCCTTGATCTAAACATGTAACTAGATTTTTCTTTAGGTTTTTTCTATTAACATGACAATTTCTTTCTTCATGGAGTACAATAACCATTTAGATCTTATGAGTATAGTCATGTACAAGGTTAAATTCATTTATCTTTCAAGAGATGGCTTTTTATAGCCACCTCTCTTTTTGGGAGGCTAAAGTAGCTTTTATTTTGTGGCTTCTGCAGTAGCTCTGGATATCTTAAGGTCTTAAAAAGCTTGGTCCTGATTGTCAAATGAAATGTCTGATTTTAGTCTAGTACGGGCAAGTATTTAGGTACTGTTATTTCAACGCAACTGTGCTATGCGAAGGATTAGACTTGCTGTTGCAGGATTCAGCAGAGTATGGATCAGCCATTTTTGTTCTTGTAAATCTTGAAATGAGTGTGGTGCTTTGTTTTTTCTTTAATTGGTTCTTCCCTTGTCTTGATTCACTGTCAGGAAAGTGAACAGTTGGTGCTCAAAAGAGGTGCTTCTCCCTGTACTTTTGGCATCAGTGTACTGCACCTTGAATATTGTGTGCAATTCTGGGCTCTGCAGTATTGAAAAAAGATGTTGAGATCCTTGAAAGCATCCAGAGGAGAGCAGCAAAGCTGTCAAAAGCACTGGAAAGTGTGTCCTTTAGGGAAAGACTGAGGAAACTAGGCTTTTCCAGTTTGGAAAAGAGGATGCTGAGAGGTGATTTTATTGCTCTCTGCAGTTTTTTCAGGAGGGGAAGCGGGAAGAGGGAGGTGCCAGGCTCTACTCCTGGGAATTGATGTCAGGATAAATGGAAATAGCATAAAGCTGCACTAAGGGAGGTTCAGGTGTGACATTAGGGAATACTTCTTTACCCGAGGGTGATCAAACAATAAAAAAGACTTTCTAGAAAGGTGCTTGGTGCCGCAGGTCTGTTGGTGTTCAAGAGGCTGTTTGACTGTGTCCTCATTAAATGCTTTAACTTTCAGTTAGCCCTGAAATAGTCAGGCAGCTGGACTTGATCTTTGTAGGCATCTTTCAACTGAACTCTTTTATGTTGTACACATTATTGGGTGCAAGCAAACCTTAGTAATTGGTGTGACTACTTGCAGCTTTTTAAATGTTGTGGAATGCCTTTCTGAAATATTGCACAGTCATAAATATATGTTTTGACCTTCCCTGATCATCTTGCCAGCCAGCTTGACTCAGTGTGCAGTGTTTAGATAAACACAAAAAGGACGTATTTTTGTTAAAATGAAGCTAAATTTCCTGTCATTCTGTTGCTTTACCAGTACCTATCCTACTGTGTCAAGCTGGTTAACTGAGTTTCTATGCAGACAAGTGAGACTTAAAAGGAAATGGGAAATTAAGGCTGGAAGAAAAATGGCACTCTCTCAGGAGATGGAATATTGATGAAACTGCCACTCAGGTGTTTTTAATTGCAGTCAGTAAAACTTGAGTTGGTGTAAATAATAAAATCTTGCCGATGGACACAAGGTACAAAGAGGATAGTCAAAGATCCTGAAGAAATAAAGCATTTAAAACTCAAAATACTGGTTTACAATGTATGCTGTAGCCATATTGTCTAAGCCTTTCTGTTTCTTTACTAATTTTTTTTTTAACCTGAATATATGTTAAGCTAAAGGTCAAGAAGAGATTTACGACCAACTGAAAAATCAAGTTAAAAATCTCCTTGCTGTTTAGAAAAGAAAAATATTTCTAGGTAACAAATGTAATAGTGAAATACCCCAACTGACTTGCAGTCAGTCCTTTTTCAGTACAGGCTAAATCAGTGCAAGGTATTTAGCTTTAGTAACCATCTTGTTTATCAAAAAGTGATGTGGTATTTAAAGTTGCCTATATAACTCAAGAACTCAGCTGTTTTTAGCAAGTACTTGGTGTGAGTAAAATCCAGACAAATCATTTTTTACTAATTCTGGTTTTCATGAGACACAGCACACAGTTTTCTTCTTTCAGTCCCTCTCCATACAGGCTAGGAGAGATGATTGTCACAGAAAAATGCAAGAAAATGTAAGCAGAGCAGTCATATCAGCTTATGCTGAGGATCTGTGTCTTGGGGTATTCTGCTCACAGCTGTGGCTGCATGTTGGTGCCTGTGAAAGAGGAAGGGCAGGGCAAACATAGGTCGTTATCCTTCATGTATTTTCACTTATCTGTTGAGCAGAAAGGAAAGATGTGAAATATACTTCGTCGGGGAGGAGCAGGTATGGATCTGAATTATATGCTACACGTCTACAGTATTGTTGGGTTTGGAAATTGCCTTTTTGTTTTAATGACGACATATGCTTCTTAAGAAGCCTTCCTTTCTGATACTTTCAAATAAGACTTTAGGTGCTCTCTACCCCTTTTTAAAAATCCTTCTTTCAAGGGGTAAAAAAAACAACCTACAGAAACGTGTACAATTTTAATTTTGGACTTCTGACCAAATTGCATTTTTTGTCAAAGTCTGGCAGAAGGATTGGTAAATCTATTTTCAAGTGATAGCAGCCAAATAGCAAAAAATCAGGGGGATTATGATTGGTATTTTTAGTATGCCAGAATTAATCTGAAATCAAGGCTTAAGGCACTGAGTTAGAGTAAATTTTTTATGTTGAAAGTTCATATATGATGGTAAGAATGTTGGAACTAAAAATATCTGCAGTGAAAATTGTTCAGTTTGCCAAGGAAGTTGATTTTTAAAAAGAACGTGAATGCCACTGTATGACACACCTATCTGTATCTTAATAAGCTTAAAAATGTTATAAAAGAAATGCTATCTCTTTTATTATGTTGGCCTATGATGTCAGAGGCAGATGTTGGTATGAAGTAGAGGTTGAACCTGCCTGCCAATATTCCGTTATGTTTTGTTACCATGCAATGGATGGCAGCAGAGGGGCGGTCTGACAAAATAGCATCTGACATGGAATTGTGTATGAAGCAAAGGTATGGAATTGGCTTCCTCCATGTGGGGAAAAAAAATGCATTAACATATATTAACATCATCGATGCTTGCTGAACTTCCATGCAGGCCAAACAGTGGATGTGAGCACAGTCAGGCAGTGGGTGATACATTTCAGAAGTGGTGACAGGGACATGAAAGAAAAGCCATGCTGCCACAGAATAAAACAATCAACTCATCTACATGAATTGGCAAGTTATGTCCAGTGAACATCTGTGGAGCTTTGGAAATGATGGTGGCAACACTGGAATATTGCAGAGTTTGTGCCAGGTTGCCCCATGAATGCTCACACAGCAACAGAAAGTACAATAAATGCATATTGTCATGACCTATTGAACCAATATGAGGCAGAATGTCACCGTTTCCCGGATCACATTGTTATTGGTGATGAGAAGTGGTATCAGCCCTATGGGCTGGAGTCAGAATGGCAGTCCAAGGTATGGTGACAGATGAATTCTACATCAAAGAAAAAATTGTAGACATAACTCTCAGTGTGTAGAGCAATATCCACCGTCTTTTGAGATAGGGAGTGATCCTTCTGGATTTTCTAGAAACTGAACAGTCCATTGATTCTGGCTGCTACATTGTGATGCTGACTAAGCTGTAAGCTTGAAATTCCGGTCAGACCAGGGAAAAAGATAACTTTTCTCTTGCAATATGATAACGCCAGGCCCCATATCAGTTTGAAGACAGTGGAGCACATTACTAATCTTGGCTGGATCATCCTACCACACCTGCTGGATGGTCTGGATTTGGTACCTTTTGACTTCTATCTATTTGTACCGATATAAATTGGACTGTGTGGGCAACATTTTCCTAGCAATGGTGCCATCAAAGCAGCTGTTGAACAGTGGGTAGCTTCCACTGGTGCTGTTTATCACTGGTGAAAACACACAGCTAACGGTGGTGACTGTGCTGGAAAATAGCGTTTCTTAGTTGAGAATTTGCTCTATCAAATAGTGTTACTGTGCTTTTTGCATCTGTTGTAGTTACTGTGGATATAAATAGGAGGCATTACTTGCAGAGCATCCTACGTATAATGCCTTGTGTATGTCTCAAAAATTTGTGGAAACTTACTTATGTTGCTGATTGGACTTTGACTGTGTTTCCAGGTATAAAGAACACAAAAGATGTGTTAGATATGTACTTCCCTGGAGAAGAGAGGTTTAGGATGAGATGGTTACTATTATGCTTAATGCAACAGAAACAGATAGATCCTGACACATACTTCCTAAAAAAAATGCTTAGCACAGTTAGAAAACCATTTACAATTTGTCTTGAATATAAACACTGTAAAGTTTTGTAATTGTATTTTTTTTTCTTCCACACAGTGTGTTCCCTTGCTTGCCAGCTTTTCCTCATGACTTCACTTTATCTCACTGTGACTTCAGAAAATCTTTGCTGTATTGAGTATGCTTAATAACTTATGGGAGAAACAGTCATTGGAAAGCAGTCTTAATGTCCCTAACACTGCTCAGTTCAGGTCTGAAGGTGCTTCTGTTCTTTCAGCAAACTAGTGGGCTTCCCTGGACAGCGGCAGCAGCTGCTTCTCAAAAAAAAGCTGCAGAAGCCAACAAAATCTATTTCAAAGTCTCTCCAGTTTGTAGGCCAGCATATAAATTCCCACTACTTGTTGATACTGGGTTTAAGCTAGGACTGACAATGAAGGGAGTGGCTAAGAAACTGGTGTGTATTTGCTTCTGGTTGCTGTGAATATATTCATCCAGGTAGCATGTTCAGCTGGAAGTAGTGACCCCTTAAACCTGTCAGCCCGAGCTGCCTGCTTGTACCTGGTGACAAACTTCGCCTGCCTGTGTGGGCCTGAATAATCTTTTTCTCTTGCTGTGCTTTTGCTTTCATAGTTTGGAAACTGTACTCTTACGCAAGATTTTTCCCATGATAATGTCACTGAGAATTAAGAGGGGATGGTGAGGGATTGTGATAGGTAACATATAGATTTAGGGTTAATTAAATCAAAACTGGTTAACGTAAAAAGGTTTTTTTGCTATGTTTCACATTAAATAGTACTTTTTAAATTATTCTTTCTGTGTTAGGTTGGTGTTTTCCTTTGTAAGAGCTTTGAGCACTAAGGTCGCTTGACCAACTTGAGCTGAATTTCTGGCCTTGCTTGATTTAGAGATGTGATATTAACTGACTGGTCCAGTCCAGCTGAGTTCAACAAGGGCCAGTTGGAGAGAGAGAGTTCAAGGCTTTCAGGTAAGGGTTGCTACATCTGCCTGGTTGAGACTGTATTGGAAACTGTCTTTGTTTTAAGCATTGTGTGGGAGTATGAACAAAGATATTTGTAAGGCTGTGGTAGCTTGGAGGCTGAGAAGACGTTTTGTCCAATCTGCTGCATGTGTAGCCCCATAGTAAGACAAATGGAAGAAAAAAAGTACAGCCAACTCTAGAAAATGCAAAGGATATTTTTCCTTTAGAGTAACGTGGAAGTCATTAGCAGGTGGTGTAGTTTTAACACAGATGTAACTACAAATGAAGTAGAAATGAGATTTTTACATCTACCTTTGGGGTGATGATGAGCAGTATTTGGAAGATACTGTTAACAGTAACTTATTCTTGCATGATGCTTAATTTTGTTTTCCCATTTTCTTAAAATATAATCTGCAGTATACAAATTAAATATAAGCCTATTTTATTCTTTTTTTTCGCTGTGGTTCAGATCCCAGAGACTGTATATATGAGATGTGTTAATTAGTTGAATTATTTCTGTAACTTTTTTTTTTTTTAAGTGCCCCCAGGATTCTCTGACTGCATTTAGAAAAGACTGCCTCCAGTGGACTTTGGTCTGGATATGAGATCTGTCTTATGGAAACTTAATCAACTACTTAAGTGTTATAAATGCTGAAGTTAATATTTTGAGAATAGCCAAATCATTCATGCTGCTCTCTTAGAAAGCGCAAGTTTCATTTCTAAGTGTTCTGGATGATGTGCTCTCAAAACAAAGTATGGAAGTAGCACTGCAAGTCTGTGGCATGCCTGTGGCGTTTTGAGCACCTCATCAGGTGAAAAAGCTTTGTGACAAGATTGCTTGAACAAGAGCAACTTCAATACGAAGGACAATTAAATCTATAAGAGCATCCCAGCATAAAGAAAAAGCTCAGGAAGGATGTGACAGAAGCCTAAGAAGCTGTGAGCAGCATACCCAAGAGAGGCGTTCTTGTTTCTGACTTTGCAACTCCTTATGGCACAGATAATTAAAGATCTGGGCAGTGTACTGGGGAAATTTGCCTCCCTTGATCTTATGTTTATCTGTAACCGTGACTAACAGAGTCAGAATTCTAGCTAGATGGGTCTTCGGTCCAAGCTCCTATGGTTGTTCATCTTCTTATGCAGATAGGCTCAATTACGTTTGTGGATGAATGAGAATACTGTTTCTTGACTGACAGTGCTTAAACAGAGAGAGGAGGTGTCATGCGGTGTTGGGATTAGAAGGAGACTTGTGAAGGAGAAAAGAAAATGAGCGCAGCAAAAATGGAAAAAAAGTTAAAATTCATATTTCTTGTTAGTTCTGTGGGCTTTCAAATAAATAAATCATTTCAGATTTAAATTGTACTGCAAGTTAAGGTGGAAGAGTGCACAAAAGCCCAAGTGAATACATGTGATTAGTGGAACAGGGCTGGTCTTCCATCTTCTGAAATAGTTCCCTACAGTGCCCTATATTCCCCTTTCCAGATACCATGGAGATGGAGCCTTTTTGTGCTGTGTTGTGTTTTTTTTTTTTTTTTTTTTTTTTTTTTTTAAGTTCACTGGCTGTCAAAACTGCGGGGTGTGCTTACCAGCAGAAGGCTCTTGTTTGGTGTTAATATTAAATATTGTGGTAATAGTGCCATATTAAATTGCAGACTTCTATGCTAAAGTAACAGTAATACTGCCATAGGCAGTATATCCAGGCTCTTTTCCAGTTAGCCTATAGACAGGCTGCCTAAAATTATTCTGGCATTTCCATCTCTGTGCTTGTTCAAGCACTGCTTATGCTAGATCACGCTGTGGTAGCTCTTTTTGTAAAATGAAACACTAAACTTATTTCACGTAGCTCATTCAACAGGGAGCTGCATGAACTATATTTTGTCATTCAGACCTATGAACTTTAAGTCTAAACAGGTACCAAACCCACACAGTTATATCTTACTGTGGTTTTAAAAAATCCCCAAACTGCTTCTGAAAAATGTTTTATTTTTGCTTTTGGATACCTGAGAGAGTTGTGAAAGTGTCACCTGCAGCGAAAAAAGGGGAATTGTGGATACTCTTGCTTACTGAACCCAATGGGGAAGGTCTGGAATACATGTGGGAGTGCAAAGGCAACATGACTGCTTTTGGATTTCACAGGAGTAAGTTACAACTGAGGCTTCTACCTGCCTCAACAATTCCCAAGCTAGTGTACCAACGCTGGCTAGCTACTTAGGAATGCTGGGAAACTTTGTTTCAGATGCTGGACTGAGAACTCTAAATTCATTTCCTGAGTGAGAGATTTGGGAGGAACAGCTCTCAGTTAAGGCAAGAATTTCAAGCACCTTTGTAAATGCAGTGCTGGATGTCTGTCTCAGCCAACTTCCTGAATTTTCCCTTTCCTGCCAGAAATCCTTTCTTTTCTAAAAATATTTACTTGACTTTGCATATTGCTGTCTAATCTATATAGGGATGTTATAGTGCTGATTTTAAAATTCCAGCTGGTACAGGGTATAAGAATGAGTTCTAAAACAGTGCCTAAAGCACTTCAGAACACATTTGGAGCGTGGTGTGGCTTTCGTACAAGCCCCTGCCTCCCTCCAGTAACTACTACTGCCTTCCTAATCTTCTAGGGCATTTAGTACCCTCCTCTTATCCTAAGTAAAACACAATTGCCGGCTCTGATATTCATTAAGTGATAATCCAGATTAATTCAGACTTTGATGTAGAAACAGGTCCCATTTCAGCCACAAAGGAGCCCAGATTTCCCCCAGAAAATGTGTGCATGCACATGCACAGGCAGTATGTAGAATGCCTTAAAGAAACTGTAGCTAACCACCTTATTAGTATTCCTCCCTCCTCTGTGTTTCACTTGCAGCAACAGAGGGCTGAGCAAAATGCAGTAGAACAGGGACAGAGACAGAGCTGGCAATCATCTCAGTGCAGGCTGCTGAATGTAGGGGGTGGGGGAGATGCAGCAAAGCAAGATTAATAACCTTGCCATAATCCTGTGCACCCTGGAAGGAGATACCTCTGGTGACTGAGCTGTTCTTGTCTTGATTAATAGGACTGAGCGAATGAGTGGCTGGCAATCCACCTGGTTTGGAGGCGACCCCCTGGTTTTGCTGCTCTCTGAATCCTCTACCCATCTGGGAAGGTAATAGTGAGACGTACCATCTGCAGCACACACAGCAGCTATTGGAGGCTACTACTGACAGTTTGCACTACAGTTTTTTGGTGAGCAAGAAGCCAGGTATATTGTACAGTAGGATATTTCTGCGCTTGAGCTGCTGCATTTCACAATCTGGTCCTTCGTCAACCCCCCACGCCTCCTCTTCCAATTGCTTCTGAGTTCTGGGCTTACTTTTGGCATAGTCTCCTAGACGCATTTTGCTGAGGATGGTAGAGCAGTAAATGGAACCTCTGAACACTGATTATTTTGCTTCTGTGTGACTCAAGAAGGAGAAAGGAGAGAAGAATTAAGTACAGCTAAAGGAATTTACATTTCTTTTGGAGAAGTTTGCAGAGGGACCACACAAACGGTAAGTCTGGGGGTTTCTCTACCCCTTCTGTCTCCTAGGCTGGTTGTGCTTGTTTGTTTGGGCTTGGAAAAAATATATAAACATGAGTAGCAGGTGGCATGCAGCGTGGTATTTGTAAATTCTGTGCTTATGGTTTGTATCCTCTTTTTGCTTTACCTTTTTTTTTTTTTTTCGCCCCCCCCCCTGCTATTTGCAAAGCAAAAATGCTTGCAAAATAATGATCTATAGCTCTGGAAAGCATTAGCTGAATAGCACTAGAAAGCTCTTCTCATTTTGAAAGTATTATGATTTCTATGGAGAGATTTCCTTTCTTTTTTTTTTTTTTTTTTTTTTTTTTTTTTTTTTTTTTTGTTATTAAAACAGCAAAAATATTTACGACCTAGAATAGGCAAGAAATGAAGCTAATGCAATATCTTCAATAGAAGTATCCATATTTCCATAATTTTAGTGTCTACTAGAAAAAAAACATGTCTAGTTTTTTCTCTGCATTTCAGTCAGCCCTGGAACGATGAATATGTAAGTTAAAAAGCTGCTTCTGATGCTTTTAGCGGAAGCAGAAGGTAGAATGGAAATTGAGGATTTGTGCATCACTTTCTTACATGAAGTTCAGCTGTTTGCTTCTCATTAACATTTGGAATGCTGCTTTTATAGCTCCCCCCCCCCCCCCCCCCCCTCTTTACAAGAAAAAAAAAAAGAGAATGCTATAGAATATACGGGATGTGTAGTGTCAAACATTAATTCTGGCAGAGAGTGCCAATCACAAATGAGTTACTGTGGGCTATTACTTCTGGGGATGGAGGTGCTCCCTGGCTTTCAGGTGGCCAAAGTAAATGTCTCACCCAGCAGGGTTCGTGGCTCTCCAGTATTTCTTCAGATCGGTCATGCATGTGGCTGTGATGCTACCCAGCTCTTCTTCTTTCCACCTCCTCCCCCCACTCCCCCCAAAAAACCCACAGAACCCAACCTTTTTTTGCAGGAACGGTACTACTCTTTTAACCTTCCCCCTGCCTCCCCCCCCCCCCCCCTTTTTTTTTTTTTTTTTCCATTATTTAACAGAAATAGCATTGTATTATAATAGAATCGGAGCTTTTTTAGTTGAGTATTTTTTTTATTGCTGCACTGATAGTACTTAGCATTCCCAAGGAGGTGAGAAAACCATCTGTAAATACATTTCAAAGATGCTTGGTTCTTCAGATGCAATTGCTAGGGCTGGCTCCTTCTCATTTGTATGAATATGAATGACTAATGTTGAATGATATGGTATCTATTTGAAAGACTGCTGTATACCTGATTACTTAAGAGTAAAAAGGGCATGGATTAAAATATGCTCGTACTAAATGATTGGATGTTAGAGGGGCTTATATATATTCATGTGTAATGTATGTAAAGAAAAATGGAATTACGTAATATTTATAAATACGAGGATGCATCCGATAAGATGAACCTTTGATCCATTTGGTACAAAAAATGTGTAATGAGCCTTCTTGTAATAGATCCTGTGTTGTAAAGCTAAGAACTTAATAAAAAGGCTCTGCTTCAGAATAATCAAATCACTTTACATTATTGTATCCTGTCAGTCAGTCCCACTATTTCCCACTGGTTTTGCATAATAGTTTCAAAGAGGGATTAAAGAAGAAAGGAAAACTGGTTATAGGTGTGTTTCCTCCCATTTTCTGGAAGTGATGCTCTGTATTGCATGTGTTTTTACTGTATGATTGTGACAAAGAAATCTTCCTGAGCAGCATGCGGTTTGCAATAGTTTTCCCTCATTTTACTTTCCACAAGCTCCATCACGTGGAGCACATGCACCTCTTTTTTTTTTTTTTTTAATGATGGGAACAGTCTCTGTGTAATTATTCTCCTCTTTTTTTTTTTTTTTTTTTAAGAGGGTGTCTAAAAGTAAAGAAATGATAACTTGTGCTCTTTAGAACAGAAGTGTATAATGAGGCCATCAAAGCAGAGATGTTGACTGGATGGGAGCAGGAGAGAAATGAAGTGAAACAACTTTCATGTGCTGTGGAGAAAGAAAATGCATTTGATCCACTAGTAATTGTACGTATTTTGATACGTAGGATATAATTTATTAGTGTTGAGTGTTGCCTATCCAGAACTAAGTGGAGCAGTAGTCATCAGGAGGCTGGAAAAGAAAGGAAATAACTGCTTTCTTGACACGGTGTCCAGATGTTACAAATCATCTGTTCCTTTGATCGTCAAACCTATAGAAGTGAAACTGATGTGTTTTTTTTGGGAGGTATAGTATTGTCTGTTTATACTGCAGATTAATGCAAATGTTTTTTTTGTTTTATTATTTTTTTATTGTTCATATAAACGGATTCACTGAAGAGAGAAACCTAGTGCTTTTCCTCCTGAGTGTCTTGTCTTTTTGATGTTTTGGTAGATTTTGTGATTCAGAACTCTTTGTGGATTTAAATTCTGAATTATGATGTCATATTAGCTTATTTTTCTGTTTTTCTTCCATTGTACATCTTATGTAATGTAGTGTTAATGTTATATCACAGAATTAGTTTTGGTTTGTAATACAGTTGCTTATTCTTATAGCAGTAATGGAAATGGGTTATACTCAGCCCTGCCATGGTTTTGTGTGTGAACAAACTTCAGTAGCATTTGGACTGTCTTCTTTTTAAGAGTACATAAAAAAACAAACAAAAGACATCCAAACCACTACCAGCAAAAAAAATCCTACAGAAAACTGTGAGAAGTCAAGTGCTGTGTTTTAGTGACCCTTCCATTTTAATTGCATTTCATAATCTCCCAAACACTACCCAGTGTGGAAGATGTGAACAATTTAGATGCTTTTACAAGCTCTCCCCTCACTGTATCTCACTTAAAAAATGAAAGGAAGGCCTGCAAAGCTCCTACAGGAATGTAGGTACGATGAGATGCACGAGCTGAATTACATAGATGTTACTTTAAGGATAAGTAGAAGATAAAGAAATTTCAGTTTTCTTCTTTGTTTAGTTCCAGTTAGTTGAGCAGCTTTCTTTTCTCATTGCTGAAGTCAGCCATCCAGGCACTAAGCTTCTCCAGCACATGCTTCTGTGTTTCCAAGACCCAGGGTACTTTACACATGAATTCCTTCTTCCTTCTGAAACAAGCTGGGCTGACAACTGGTAAGTCAGTCCTGGAGCTCTGCAGCAGCATGCGGTGGGGGGAAGATGGGAGAGAGGTGATCTACCAGTGATTCCAGGACTTGAATATAAAAGGCAATCTTTGTTGGATGGCAGAACATGTTGTTTTGACTGCTGACTCATAGTGTTAGTCTGCAGTATTACCTTCCCCGAATAAGATGATACTGAGCCTGGCTTTGAAATAAAGAACCAGAAAAAAATGTAGTTTAGCAGTAAATACACATTGTTTATGAATGTGTACTTCCTTAATTACAAGTGGTATAATCAACAGGAAATTCCCATGAGTAGCATTCTTAAATCTCTTACTTCAAGAGAATGATAGTACATTTTACTGCTTTTCACTATTAAGAGAAAAAAAAAAAAATGAAGTTATAAACACATCCTTTTAATTGACAAGTTAGTTGGCTTCATCCGAGTTGTCTTTTTCACACCCCTCTTTTTCCCATTCCCTTTTGCTCAGTATCAAAGAATAAGACTTAAGAATAATAAAGGCTCAGAACCCATGCTAAATTTATTCAAATCTTAAGTAGCAGGTTAAAAACAATGAGGTTTCTGCTTCCAGTACTCCTACTTGGAAGTGTGAAAATGAAGTTTGTTTTAGCTTTTTAGAAGAACAGTTACTTGGGTTGCTTAGGGAAAATAGAACCACAAAGATTGCTTGTTAACTGGATGTTCATAGATTCCAATAGCTAGGAAGACATGTTTTTAGTAGTGTGAGTTCCTTATGTTTTTATTAAATTAGTGCAAATGTTAATGAATATGGGAGGAGGGAGGGCGAAGAAAATGACTTGATGTAACCTTCAGCAGTGGTCAAAAAAACAAGGAGTGTTGGCAGACATACTTCATTTCCTTCCTGAGGTGACAGTTCTTAGATCGGATTGGTACTTCGCAGAGTTGCTGTGGTGTAAGAGCTCTTGCTGACTAACCTGGGGGGGAGGTTTCATGTGGCAGAATACTATTGATGCTGAATGATAATAGTGGTGGGCAGAGGCTTCTGAGAAACTAGAGACTTTCTGGGGACTTACCCTGCACAGGCGGAAGTGTAGCAAGGGAGCTAGGTCTTTTGTCAGTGTGTTTTGAAACTTTTTGTATGGACAACAATTACTTTGTAACTAGAGGGTTTTTTGTTTTTGTTTTTTTTTTTTCCTCTTTTCAACTAGCCTTTCTGTTCATGCATTGCAAAGGCTAGTAGTAACAACAATATAAAACAAAAGCGTGCCTATATCAGGATTAATTGCATATTTGCAATTAATTATAATTGCAAATATGGAGGGTTTCTGTTGCTGTATTTTTCATGTAGCTTTGAGCTTACAACCTGTAGCAGGGAGATTTTCCATTAAGCCCATTAGTCTCCTACCTCTCTCACAATTTAAGATGATGTTTTTGTAGGTTAAATTTATGTCAAGTGCTCATCAAGACCAACGGTAATTAGCGGCTGTATGTTCCAGTCCCGTTGCTCATCATATTTATGAGAACAAGAAGAGGGTAATATCTTCCTTGCTTTAGCTCCTCTGAAATAGCTGAATTGATATGAGGTAAAGATAAAATTACCTTCACGTAAGTTCCTTTTTGTGTTTTTGTGTGTGAATGTCTGCTCAATTTAAGGGTATGAAAGAGTCTACCTTTTGAATTCACAGGATCGCTGAATGGTTGAAGTTGATAGGGACCTCTGTATGTCACCTGACCCATCCCTGGTGGGCTTCAAGGCCACATCCAGGTAGCTTCTAAGTATCTCCAAGTAAGAGACTCCACAGCTTTTCTGGGCAGCCTGTGCTAGCACTCCATCACCTTCACAGTAAAAATAGTTCCTGATATTCAGAGAGCTTCGTGCATTTCCATTTGTGCCCGTTGCTTCCTGCCCTGGAACTGGGCACCACTGTAAAGAACTTGGCTTAGTCATCTTTGAATTCTCCTTTTAGGTATTTACGCACATTGAGAACATCCTCCCGATCCTTCTCCTTTCCAGGTTAAAGAGCGCCAGTTCGGTTAGTCTTTCCTCATATGAGAGGTGCTCCAGTCAATTCATCATCTTGGTGACTCTACACTGGACTCTTTCCCATATGTCCAAATCTCTCTGGTACTGGGGGCAGAGGACCAGAACTGGATGCCACACTCCAGGTGTGGCATCATCAGTTCTGATTGGAGAGGAAGGATCGTCTCTCTTGACCTGCTGGCATCTTTGTCTAATACAGTTAAGAATACTTACACCTTTATTTGCTGCAAGGGCATGCTACTGACTTGTGTTCCGGGATGGTGTCCACCAGATCTCCTAGGTTTTTTTTCTGCAGAGCTGTTTTTGACCTGGATAGCCTCCAGCGTGTACTGATGCCTGAGGTTATTCCTTTCCAAGTGCAGGTGTTTTTACTTCTCTTGTTGCATGTCATGAGATTCTTATCTACTCACCTCTCAAGCCAGTCAAGGTCTCTGTGGACTGTGGCTTTCTGGTGAGTTGGTCACTCCTAGCAGTATAGCATCATCTGTGAATTTACTGAAGGTGCCCTCCACCCCATCATTCAGGTTTTTAATGAAGAGGTTAAAAAGGACTGAACCTGGTACTGAGCCCTGGAGTACTCTGCTCTTTACTGGCTTTCACTTAGACTTGGCACCACTGACCACTACCCTCTGGGACCAGCTGTTCAGCCAGTTTTTTTTTTTTTTTTTTTTTAATCCACTTTGCTGTGTTTTCATCCAGCCTATACTTCAAGAGGTTACTTTTGTGAATTCTATAGAGGACTTCAGGCCTTCCTGAAGTCCAATAAAACAATATCCACTGCTCTCTCTTCATCTGTCAGACTGCACATTTCATTACAGAAGCTTATCAGGCTGGTCAAGCATGATTTCACCTTGGTGAGTCTGTGCTGACTACTACTGATGATTTTCTCCTTCACATGACAGAAATAGTTCCCAGAATGAGCTTTTCATCACCTTCCCAGGGATCAAAGTGAGGCTGACTGGCTTGTAGTTCCCTGATCATCCTTCTCTTCTGGAATTTGGGAGTGGTGTTTACTTTCTTCCAGTCTTTAGATGCATCTCTCAGGAGAAGTGATCAAGCAGAGATTACAGAGCATGGCCTCACAGTGAAATCTGCTGGCTTCCTCAGCTGGTTGCATCCCATCAGAGCCTATGGATTTATGAGCATCTGACTTCCTGAAGTGTACCCATGCTGGAAGAGAATCAGGTCAGGGAATATTTTCTGAGCTCCAACCTTTCCCTTTGACATCTGGGACCTATGAATCCCTAAAGGCTGGCCTTGCTAATGAAGGCTAAAGCAAAGAAGGCAATCAGTAAATTGGCAGTTTTTGTTGTCCTGTGTATCTGAGTCTCTCACTTCCTTCAGCAGAGGGTCCACCTTTTCTCTGGTGAGGGGTCTGGAGCACAGGCCATATGAGGAGAGGCTGAAGGAGCTGGGAATGTTCAGCCTGGAGAAGAGGAGGCTCAGGGGAGACCTTATTGCTCTCTATGACTTCCTGAAGGGAGGTTGTGGTGAGCTGGGGGTTGGCCTCTTCTCTTGTGCCATTAGTGATAGGACTAGAGGCAATGGTTTCAAGCTGCGGCAGGGGAGATTCAGGCTGGACATTAGGAAATATTACTTCTCAGAAAGGGTGGTCAGGCACTGGAATGGCCTGCCCAGGGAGGTGGTGGAGTCACCAACCCTGGGGGTGTTCAAGGAACGATTGGATGTTGTGTTGAGGGACATGGTTTAGTGGGAGCTATTGGTGATAGGTGAACGGTTGGACTGGATGATCTTGTAGGTCTTTTCCAACCTTGGTGGTTCTATGATTCCAGTCTCCCTTTTGTCACTGTACTTGTAGAAGCCCTTCTTGTTGCTCTTGGCACCCCTGATTCAGTGGAATTGGGACTTTAACATGGGACTGTTTGTACAGTTGTAGGAGAAAATCTTATCGGTACAATATAGGGCTCTCAAGCAGTAGTGATATTTCAGTATAATGTTTTTTTAATCTACAGATATATTCTTTGCTGGTTTTTTTCTGCTGTTCCAGATGGATATTACTGAATGAGAAAGCAACACTTTTACACTCTCTCTCTCTCCCTATATATATGCGTGTGTATATATGTATTTATATATGTCTAGTGGATTACCAGTATATTAAACCAGTACAACTGGTTTAATCTCTTTGGAATTATTAGATAAAGCTAGGGATGATTGTGCTTTTCCTATGGAAAATGATTTTCTCTTCTCTACCTTATTGTTCGCTGCTAAAGTATTCTTGGAAATCTCAAGCAGCTTACCGCTAAAGGGGCAAAGAGCAGATGAGTGTTCTGATGTGAGCCACTTCCACAGAGTCTCTCACATTGAAGCTGCATTTGTTTCAACCTATTTTTTATGAGGCTCTATCTGGAGCTACTCATATGGTATCTGTCTGTTTCATGTAAATCAATAAATTCTGAGATATTCCTGGGAAAAAACGCGGCTAAACGTTCTGTCTATGATTTGGTTTCTTAATAAAATCTGAAAGAATAGGCAGTTTCTGGAAAGCAGAAGATTCAATAGTAAAAACTGGAGAGAAGAGAGCAGAATGCCTGAACTCAAAACAGAAAGTTAAAATAAGACAGAGATTACCCTGAAGGCAGAAGTAGCATTATAGCATTGTATGGATGTAAGTGGGGATTGCATTGTGCAGGCTGCCTCTGGAAGAAAATTTTGCTTTAGCATGTTTCAAAAGAGTATTTTTGCAGTTCATGTCAGTAGAAGTAGGTTGTGAAATAATCATGACTGAAATTTGCTCTTATAAAGCCCCTCACATGTATATGTCAGGAATACCAGTTGGGGCCCAAGCCTGTGTTTCCGCTTTGGACAAGGTAGATAGAGCAAGGATAATAACAGGATAGTATTATCAGATCTTCATAAGGGATTTGTGTTTCTCTTGAAAAGCTTGATGATTTGAGCCTTGGACTCGAATAGGAAATGGAAATTCCTTAACCAAAGGAATGTATAATGGGTAAGAACATACCTTCATGAAAATGCTGCTGTACTGTAGACTCTTCAATTACTGTAATGTGACAGGAGTATAAACGTTAAAGTCATGTTTTTGTTATCTGCTAAACTGCAATAACTTCTGTCAGGTAGAAGTGCAATCTAGATCTGGAAGCAAGTGAGAAATATGTGGCTTAGACCAAGCTTGGAAGAAAGGAATGTGAACTACAAGATGGACGCAGGGCCAAGGAAACAAAAAGCTTCATGCAACCGGAAGTCATGTGGGCATGAGCAAAATCAGAGTTTAGATGGGATTGTTGGAACAACTATGGGAGTGAGCTATTGGTTTACAATAGTTAAGATTTGGATAAGCTGAGCTCAGGGAGAGTTTGGCAGAAATGAGGCATGCAGAAGAGGTAGTTTAATATGCAAGTATGCAAAAGCCTAAGTATCCAGAGGTAACAACTAAATGAATGATAGTTGCATTGAAGTTTTGCATTGTAAGGGAAGTGAGAAGTGACCTAACCTAATAGCTTGGTACTTTAATTTCAAAAATTACACAATCACAAATCAACAATCAACAATTTCCACATCAAGTAGTCCTTAGAATGCTGGACTACCTGGTGTATAGTTGTTATTATACAAGATTGTAACAGATGAATAGCCAAAGGTTAATAGCCAGAGGTTATAGGGGAACAACTCACCCACTCTGAGGCTCACAGCTAGGATGGATGCTTGCCACAAGGAGCTCCACACAGGAGCAATCTCCAAAAGAGATGCTGCCTTAGTGGTGGTCAGCCCTTAAATGGGATCTGGGAGAGGTGAAGTCAAGCTCCACCCCTTCCCGGAGCACAGCTGAATTACCTTCACCTGTTCTCCTGCAGCTGACCCATCACTTGCCTCAGATGGTTAATCAGAGGTTCAGGCTATGATTAACAGTTTCTCATACAGCTGGTAATTCTGAATTAATCACCCACATATTCCATTGAAATACTTTAAAATTTTGCAAGCTTTGAAGATTTTAGCAACTAAAAAATTCACAAATGGCTCTGTATTACCAGCTCTGGAGTATGCAAGTAATTTGAATGAACTGGATTAATGTAATGTTATTGTCAGACAGTAAATACCATGTGCTTTCTTTCTCCACTTTGTTTTCTGTCAAATCTGAGGCATTTTGTGGTTTTTTTTTTGTTTTTTTTTTGTTTTTTTTTTTTCATCTGAAATGCGAGTGGGTACTTCTAATGAAATAATCTGCATGTAGCAGTGTTGCTCAGAAGCACCTCGTATTTTCATGTAACCTGCACCAGAGTGTCTTTATTTTTTTTCACTGGAGAGCAAAGTAGCCTCAGGGGAGCAGAGATCACCTTAGTCCTTCTTGGCACTGTAATGCCAAGCAACTACTGTTTGATTTAGCTGGATAGTGAGAGGTAGCATAGCCTGACTTGTTTGCTTTCATTTTCTTCCTTTGTCATTGATGTTCAGGGCTTGATGAAGTAACCCCATGCCCTCCTGTTAGAAGTCACAACCCTTCAAACCGCGAAAGATCCTTTCAAACAGGGATTCCCTTGGCAATCAGCTTTTATAGTTTAAGCAGCTTTATTGCAATACTGAAAACACTGACAGTTGAGAGGGGTAACTAGGAGCCTTCTTATATTATAAATACTTGGCTTGGGAATGTGTGCTTAAGGGTCTTAAGCTGCCTAAAACAGTCTCTTAATCTGCTTTAATTCTTACATTATTTCTTTTTCTGAAGTAGGAGGAGATGCAAGGTCTTTCTGCTCATTTAGATGAGTAGAGAAGCTCCATGCATGCCTCCAGGTCTATCAGACTCAATTGTATACTATGGGGTTTTGGGATACTAATTTTTAATACATGAACCATTAAAAGTCAGGGATTACTGCTTTACTTTTGTTGCCTTTTTATGTATACTCATCTTTGCTTGTGTACCTGAATCTGAACTCTTTTTTCTTTTCAAGGAGGCTATTTGCCACTAGGCAAGCAGTGCTAGTTATCCTGTTTTCCTGCATTGGCAATGTTAGGTAAGAAGTTTAGTAACAAAGTGTAGAATTTCCTGTCTCCCTTGAGTTCCTTTTTGTGAAGATCTGGGTGAAACTTTCTAATAGCAATAGATTTAAGTCTGTCTTTGAAGCCATAACGTACAAGTCTCCCAGACATCCTGATAGTATGTGGAAAGAGGGGAAGTAAAGGAATTATCCAATAAAATTATATTTATGTAATTTCCCATAGAAGTTTTGCTGTGAATCATATGAGTTTCAGTTGCTATTTTCTCTGGAATTAAATGGGAGCTTTTGGGTCTTATATCTAACAGTGAAGAAGCCAAGCTTAATTCATCATCTCTTATCTGGCTGGAACATAGACCTATCTCCTTGTCTGTGGCTAGAGATGAGCCAGTTTGAAGCCTTTCTGGTGTTGTCAGAAGGAAATATTCTTCTCTTCTCTCAATGCCATTTTTCTTTGTGCTTTAAAATATGGTGAGGAAAACCTTGGGAGCAAAATATTATGGTTGAAGCCAGAAGTAGAAATGGGTAAGGCTACTACTTTGATATTTATAAATGTTTCATTTCATAGTGGGAATGAGTTGTGTGTTATACTGATGAGGAGAAAATACACTTTGGAAAGTCATGATTTTTCTAAATCTATCAACATTTGAGGAAATAGCATACATTGTGTGTATTGTAAGTAATAACTTCCTAAAGGTATTTTGTCCAGATGAAATATCTACTGTGCAACAAGAATGAATGCTCTCCCTATCAGGAACTATTCCTGAGCTTTTAATACTTGACTTATTTTACTTCTGAATGTTACTGATAGTTGTATTTTTTTTTTTTTTTTCTTTTCTCTAGTTAACTGTAATTGCTGTACTAAGAGGTCACTTTCATGGTCTTGTCCAGATCCTCAGGCAATGTAAATGAGCAGGTAGTTCCAATAAAGATGTCATTCTGAGAATAAGCATTTGGCCTGTAGTTGTGAACTACAATGTACTGTCTAAATAATACTTTTTAAATGTAGATGCAGTTTTGCAATCACTTTAGACTTAAGCATGTTTAATTATTTAAGCCTGGTGGTAAGTACCGGGAAGCACTAAAGAAAAGGTCACTGAAGAAGGGAGAGTGCATCTTCCACAAAAGGCCCTGGTGTTGCCTTTGATTTTAGTGGGATTACAGAAGTGCTAGAAAACGTCAAGAATTTAAGGTCACACAGGCTTCATATGATAGTAATGGGAGTGAAAGTTGCCCTCAGTTAGTGTAATACTTTATTTGAGATTCTAATATTACAAAGAAAAGGAACCATTTTATTTGCTTCAGTTTCTAAATGATAAATAAGCTCCTGGCTTTTAGGAAATCAATCTTGTTAATAAGTAATACCTACTAAACCATTATTACAGTTAGTAGAAGCAAGGATTTAATATAGCTGCAATAAATATGTTTTGGGCAAGAAGAAGAATACTGTAAGATTATGCTGGATTTTTTTCTAACATCACATCTTAAAATCTCCTGCTTGTGCTCTAGTGCTCCCTGGTTTTTTTGCTCTTTTCCAGAGGCTCAACTTTTATTTTTGTGACTTGAGGTTAATCTTGAGAAGGAGCTAATATATGGGTGATATATTAACCTAATTTTTGTTTTGTTTATGCCCTAGATGGGAGGTCTTTGTTGTATTGCATTGCTTGCTCTACCTACCATGCTTCTGAGTCATAAACTTCCATTCCCCAATAAGATAGGCAGTATGCACTGACTTCAGTTCTAGGTTAGTTTTTTGGGCCCTTTGAAAGGATCGTACTCTTTTTCTGTACTGATTGCTGTTACAAAACTTCAAGTGGCTGTAGGTAGTAGAAGGATCTTATATTTAATCTGATTCAATAATATTCACGTACTCTGTGATTGAACTTACTTTCCATTGCTTTCCCTACAACCTATGCTCCTGCTGGATAATGAATGCATGGATTTATATACTATATAGACTAGTAAAATTGTTATTGAGCTATTACATTAATTTGGTAAATTGTTCTCCTGGTGTGTGGCTGCTACCCTTCAGGACAGAAATGAGAAGCTTCCCTTTTACCACCTTGTGTACTCTTGGCATCTGTGCTGTTTCTGATTAGCTTATTTTCTCTGTATTACAGTAACAAATATGTTTAATGACATTTTATTATAAATACAATGCTCTGAGTTTCATAAGATAAAGAAATGTTTTTACTTACTTGGGCTTTCAAGCTCTAATTGCCGGCACCCTGCAATCATCTTTTTTTTTTAAGCTTGTTGCTGAATTCAGTTGTTTCAAGAGATGAAGCAATACCTCCCATCTGAGATCATACTGTTTCACTCTGCAGCCCTGGAACAAAGTAAGTTTCACAATCAATTCAATACAGTAAGGCTCAAGGCTGTCATTCAGGTGCATGGTCTTATGCTACCTTTGCCCTTGAAAGCCACAGTTGTTCTAAGTTGCTCCTCCACAGACAGGAGTCAGGATCAGAAGAGCAATGTTGCCTTGCTGCTGCCTGCTGCATTACCTTCAGTGGTGAAATGGTTTTAAGATTTTTGCAGAATAGAGATAACAGGAGAAATGATCATGCTTGAAGCACCTACAGTTAGACTGTCAACTCTGATCCCTGGCTAGAAATGATGCAACTGTTAGATGAGATGGTGATAAAGGTGGGATCACTGTGTCAGAACAGTGGGGAGACTTTGTGTCCTTTTAGGTTTTAAGAATGATCAAGGCTATTAGCAAGGCTACTTTCAGTTTTGTTTCTTAACGCTGCTGTCCTTAATTCATTCTTTCACTTATGTACTTGCTTGCCCTATACTGGTTACAATGGAGATGAAATGATAGCCAAGCAAATTCTGATGAGTACTCTTCCATACCAGCTAGTCTGAAAATAATTTGAGAAGTGTTAAGCAAGAGCTGAATCATTAGGTCAACTGTGAAGTTTTAACTTGCTGTATTGGAGCTCATGTCTCGCTTTGCATTATTTCATATGGCCCCTGGTTCCCAGTGGGTGTGAAGTTCCAGCCATGGATCTTATGGAAGCTTATGGTAATACATCATCTAACAAATCATGGTCTGGAATTGCAGGGTTGATAGTTTTTTCCCTCAGGGGCACAAAGCAACCAGAACAGAAGGAAGTTTGACTAATAAAGATAAATATTAAAAACCCCAAGCAGCCATTATGCTGCTTAAATTGCTCTTGTAGGTATCTGATGAAATGGGGGGGGGGGAGGGGGGTGTGTCACTACTCAGAAGACACTGACAGGTGATACACAGAATTGTTAAAGCTCCCAGCAATCTGTCTAACTGGTCCCTGCAAAGGATATAGTTTAAATGTTTGATGGTATAATAACACTTGTGGCAAGAGTTTTAAAGCAAGTAAGGCTGTAGTGCATAAATCTAGAATGTCTTATCTGGAGGAACTTCTGTCCTCTGAAGATCTTTATGACATTTAATGGGCGTAAAAATATAATGGTCCATGGAAAAGTGAGAGGACAATGTGATGTTGATTGCTCTTCAACTTATGAAGTAGAATATGAAGGCTGCCCTGAAAGTAATACCTCCTATTTCATTATGTTGGCCCTTGACTTTAGAGGTAGATGTTGGTGGTATGGCAGTAGAGGTTGAACCTTCTTGCCAGTATTCTGTTACATGTTGTTGCCATGTGACTGATTGCAGCAGATGGGCAGTGTGACAAAACAGAATCTGACATGAAAGTGCATATGAAGAAAAGGTGTGTCATTGGATTCCTCCTTGTGGTAAAAATGGCACCCACTGATGTTTGTCAAGGCTTACTGAACATTTACGGAGGCCAAACAGTGGATGTTAGCTTGAAAGTTTAAAAATATACTTTTTTCCTAATGAAAATAAGGTGAAGAAGCACTGAATCCTGCAAGATGGCCCTTAATATTCTCTGCATAAATCCAAATACTTTAAATAATGCATCATATAACACTTCAGCCTTATAATTTTCTATCACTGTCAGAACAAGTTTTGCATCAAAATATTTCAGGCCATTTTGCCTTACACCTTTTTGATTTCATGTTTGGGTCTAAAATCTTCATAAATGCAAACATCACTGTTGATTATTAATTGTTCTCTAACAGTGTACAATGCTGATTTTTCCAGAATTTGGTCAGGGAATAGCTGAAATGATACAACTGCAACCTTCTGATATCCATGACAAGGAGGTGTGTACGCACAACTGTTTTTTCAAAAAGATGAATGTGATTCTGTCACATCTACTCACTCCTGTAGTGTGATTTTTTTGTTCAGAGCGTTGAAACTTCCTGTACTTCTGAGGTGAACAGCCGTCAAAATTATTTTAGTTGACCTTTTATTCCTGCAGTCTGGGGAAAGAAGGTTGAATTTTAACTCAAAAGTTGATTCTGCTGTTCCCTTTCCCTCTCATTTTGTCTCTACAAATTAGTTGGAAGTTCTGCTTACCATATACCTTTGAATTTTCACCTATATGAGAAGATCTGAGTGTTGTTTAGGCAGTCTTTGTGAAAGATTGTATCCTGAGCCAAGCGTTTAAAGTACGCTTTTAATGAGCCCTGTCTCTACTTGAAAATTTTCAATTTTTCACTTTTGCTGCCTTTTCTGGATTCCATACAGAGTTTTTATTATGTTTGAAAGTAGATAGTTTAAAACTCAGATTTTCTGTTTTCTGAGTGACTCCCTACTCTTTTATGCACCCCCCTTTTCAGCAGTATCTCTAAGCACAATTTATCACAGTGCAGTGTAAGCCCTAGGAACAGAAACATGAAGTCACTGGCAGTGAGGGCTCAGGGAGCACAAGGTCAAGTTTCTCTTGTCCCATTGCAACCTGTGTTCAGGAACATTTCCACAGCAGACTGATTTTAGTTCTTACGTATGGCTTCTTGCCTTGGAACTGTTTCCAGGAGGTAAACATTTCCTTTAAGCAAGCATAAGGTAGTTGATCTAACAAGTAATTATTTCATTAACTGCATGAATTGCCAGGACTATATGCTTACAGACAAGTACATCAGTCTAAGAAAAATCAGGTAAAATGTGTTCATTGCCTTTCTGAACTTCCCTTCATTTTCACTTAACAATGTTTCTAGAATAGATGTGTAGTTTCATTGTTACTCCTTTTTTACTTGAAATGCTATCTAAAATTCAGGACAATAAATACTTTGTTCAGAATTGGTGTGGACAGAAGTAATTTGATTTTGGTTAAAATGGTTCAATCTATAGGGAAGGAATTGAACAGCAGAACCAAAACCTAACCTTTCAGATGATGATCAGCCAAAAAAGGCTTTAATCTGTAGAGAAAATGGCACATATATGTTATCAGGCTGACAAAAGGCCACATCTGTGTGACTGAGAAGGAGACTAAAACAGTCTTACAACAATACTAAACCATGAATGATGGTTATATCTTGAAACAATGAAAGTATTTTAAAATTCTAAGAATTATCTTTCTTGTGTGACAGAACATTGATCTCTATCCTCTTTCCCACCACCCCCTTTTCCTTATTTTTCCTTGCATTATTTGCTCTATCACAGGGTTCTTTTCCTAGGATAGGTTCAGTTAATATGAAGCATCAGAAAGTAAATGATCATACTTCAGATCTATAAAGTGCTTTTTAAATCAAATTGTCTTGTTTAGTTTCTGGACGCACAGTGAATGCTTACCCTTGAGAAAGAGACTATTATTCAATTTAAACTTGGTATTCTGTATCTAGTTGGGATGACCACTTGATTTAGTAGGTACTGTGCCTTGTCATACACATGTTTTTTCCAAACAACTTCAATATGTGTAAATTTTTTTGCTCTTCTGCATGGCATAAGAAGATGCACTAACATTTGTTAAAGAAGTAGACTGTACAGTTTATATTCTTGAAGCGTTTGAAATACTTCATCCAGACTGTACCAATGGATGTACTCTGGATGTATTCTGGATGTACTCAGAATAAGAGTTTAGCAGTCCAGTAAGCTTATAAATGGGTGAAAATACCCTGTACATGTAATTTATTTGTAGGTTGTTATTATTATTATTTTTTTTTTTAAGAAAGATCTATCATAGTATGTTCATAATGAATATGCAGAAGTTTACTTGGTTTGCCACGCTTTTGCTTGCTTAGTTAAATAGAATCTTGTACTGAAGCTGTTTTAATTGTATTGGCATTCTGAGTGCAGGAGCAATTGCAGTTTTTGTCTATGTGAGGTAAGTTGATACTTGGGGACAGATTCTAGCTGGCTGCTTATGCTAGAATAACTAATAGGGTCAATTATCCTTGGGACTCAGAGGAAAATCCCACTGAGATCAATATCATATGCTTAAAACTTCTGTTTTCAGGGTTTACTTATGTTCTGATTACTTTTGCCTCAGTTTTGTTTCCAAGCTCTTTACAAGTCATAAAATCTTAAAGTTGGAAAATCTGAAATATTCAGTTTTGTCCTAAGTGATGCTCTCACTGGAGAGCTGTGGTTTAGGGCTGACTTTCTTGTAGATTCCACAGCTGTAAAATACTGAGCTGGAGTGGGTTTGATTACCGGAAATGAAAGCTCGCCCAAATAGAAGTTCAGACAGTAAAAATGATACCCAAGTCCCTATCAGAATTCCAGTCATTTCTAGTTTCTAATGATTTGGAAATTGATGATATACCTCTAGCGTACCTCACTAACAGTATAGGAGTGTGTATCTGAATAGCTCTTTTCCTTCACTTTTGTATTAATCAACCTAACCCCCTAAAGTACGTTATCTTATTATCATTTCTTGCCATGTGGAACTACTATTAAGAGTAGGAAATTCAATGGTTTGGTTTACTGATATTCTCAGTGATTTTATACTCAAGAGTCTGGGATTTCTTAAAACATTAAAACAAGTGAAAACAATTTTAGACTCAACCTGGAAGTGCTTTGTATTCCCTTTCTTGACCCCAGTTTTCAAAAAAAATAAAGCAACTGAAATGAAGATGCCCGTGAAGTTTTATAAGCTTAAAGAAGCCTAAAAGTTTTTAAACACTGTTCTCCCTATCTTGAAAAGCAATGTGGAAACAGTCCCATTTTTCTACTGAATTTCTTTTAACTGTCAAAATTTTTTGAGAACCAGCAGCCTTTACTTTCCTGAAAACACATTACTCCTTGTGGTAGCTGCAAAAATGGCTGCTGCTGCTAGAGCTTTATATGTATATGAAAAGCCATGGCACAAATCAAAACCATATGTACAAAGGACCATAATACATCTGTTACTAGTAATTACACGCATTAACATGATGGACACAATCTGATTTCTAATATACTCATGGGAAACGGGGAGATGGGTGCTCATAATGTGGCACACAAGAGATTTATATCTTTAAAGCATGATATAACTATTTAAATATGTTTCTTTCAGCATCAGTGATTGAAATTAGTAAATCTTCACATTCTAGACAGAAAATGTGATTGAGATATTGGCAATTCTGGGCTGTTTGTATTTCTAGATTCCTTGCTGCAAAGCTAATGCTCACCTGTGCCTTACCTTTTTATAAGGGAAAGCATCTTGGAGTTATGAGGTATTCTGAGCTAATAGTTGTCCATTCCAACGCAGTGTGTCAATTAACTGGATATTAAAAATATTACTTCAGAGTAACTTTCTGCTTGCTTAAATGGTGTGTATAGGATACATTCCTAATTAAATGTGCCTCAAGTTACAGTCTTTATCTTTTTTTTTTTTTTTTAATGAAGAAACAATTACATGACAAACCACTTCCATAGAGTACTTTGAAGAACTGGAACAGAGACATGAATTAAGAAATGACAGTACTTTCTCCCGTTTTTCCTATGATGTAAAAAGAATAGTAGCAGTATCCTAAAGATGCAGACTCTAGCACTGTAATTGTTACCTGCTTCTACTTAGAATTAGGCTGTTATTATTAATAGTTTTTGTAGCTTAAAGTAATTCTAGAGGCTTATTTTTGAAAACAGTCATTTGCTTCTACTTCTGTCTCACTTTTCTTATCTGCATAAACTTTGTACTTTTCTAGGGAGAATGACACTTTTGTTTTCTCTGTAGAAATCCCACTTGGCATTTTGCAAGAGACATTTATAAGAATGTCAGATTGATGAGAGTTGTTTACTGAAGTCTCACCACGTTCATTCAGCTGGACAATATCTGTTGTTAACAGCTATACTTATTATGAACGGGTTTAAAAGGACAAGCTTATTGCTGTACTTTGGCAACATGCTTTTGAGCTACTGGTTACACAGTAGTAATACTTGGCATATTATATTGCTTCTTATTTTTAAAGTGCTTTATGAATGTTGACCAACTAAATGTGTTAGAGGCTATCTGTAGTTCCCTTGGTTGGAGGAGCAGTAAATAACTTTCTTCATCTATACTGTAAGATTTGTGAGTGTTTAAGTTCTCGATAACAAGCAGTAGATAGGGATGTGATGGTGATTGTGTATGACTTAAATTTTTTAAGGGACTTACTTAATTTTGTGTTTTCATGAATTTGGGTGGGCTGGGTCATGATGACCAGTAGGCTATGCTATGCATGTGTGATATGAGCATCACTGTCTAAAGTGCTGGCAGTTCCTCTGGGTAAGATTTCAACAGTAACTTTTTCTGTCTTTTGTAGGTGAATTATTATGCTGAGTGAATAAAGTAGTAGTTGGCTTTCTGCATGTATTCTGGCATGCTTTTTTTTTTATTTTTAATAAATGTTTCTTAAGTTTAAGAAAATGTACTGAGGAAAAAAAAATGCATAAAGTAATGTCTTAAATTTTTACTGAAGACTTGAAAACTTGATTTCATTTTAGCACCTTACCTGTGGAAGTTCAGAAACTAAAAGCTTTTCTCCTTTGTTAAGAAAGGAGAGCATGGGTGTGATTATACAAACAGGATGAGGAAGTGGAATCACCTTGGTAAAGGTGCTAGAAGCTGCTAAGAGGGAATGAGAAGTTGCAGAAACCTTAGAAAAACCAGACTGTGGAGTTACAAATGTCCAGCATTTGCAATGCAAGAAACCTGCCCTACAACCTGCCTTGCTGAATCTAGTGATTCCTGGTAAGCCAAGTGATGGGTGTTTAAGAAACAGGATTTTTTTGTGCTGTGTTGGATTTTATTGTGGATAACTTTTTCTTTATTATGCAGACAGTTCTGGGCAGATAGGTAATCAAATAAGAACTCGAGACCAGGCCCTAGTGACTATTTATGCTGTTTGATAAAATGATTGCTGCTTAGTAGCCTGGGTGGTAATTAGGTCATACACAAGGAAAAGCACGCATTTGGCCAGCTGACCCTCAGTAATGAATATACCTGACAGAATGGGAAGTGTTACCTACGTGTTTTGTGTGTGAAGACACTAAAACTAGAAATCATGATGTAGCTAAATAATTACTGCAAATGCAAAGCTCTCTATTTTAAAATGTTTTCAAATGTGCATCACATGTCTGGGAGTATCTCTGCATTGGTGATCTTCCTCTTTGTGACAGAGGGAGAGATATCTCCTTTCTTTAAATTTCTTTGATAGTTTCAAGAAAATTAATTTGAAACGAGTCTCAGTAGATAGGATATGTAACTTAATGTTTGGGAATTTTGATATGTCGTTGCCAAGAATTTTGTAATAATGCTTAGCTGATTGAATTTATTGCTTAACCAAAGCATGCCCAGAGCGGTGGTCTGCAGCTTAAAACTGGCACATTTCAGCCTTTCAGACTTGGAAGAAAAATGTAGAGTTGGATTTTCTTAGCTCGTGTGTGCTCCTTTTGGATTAGCAAACAAAGTCACTTTGAAAAGTTCTCCACAATAGTTAATTCTTATTTTGTCATTAACAGCTATATTTGTTGCCAAAGGCTTTGGTACATAATAGTAGACTTGGTAGTCTGACCTTTATTTGGACATGTGAACAACAACTAGGCTTTTAAAAAATTCAGTCCTTTGTTCTCTCTGGTATTGTTTAGATTCAGTGATCATGTAATTTAGATTTTGGCTTCCACCTTCCCTGCTTTATCTCTCTGCTGTTCTGGTCCAAGTGTTGTGATCAAGACACCCTGGCTCACTGACATAGCTGGGAAATCAGTTCCCATCTCTCTGGGTTGAATTTATAGTTAAGCAGGTGTTGCTTTTCTTTCAAGACCTGAGATGCAGGTAAATAAATACCATTAAGTCTGTCCAGCTCCCTTTTAGCTTGTTAGCTTCCAATGAGCCTTAGTTCACATTTAACTTGTCATCTTTTGGAGTAGCCACCTGAACTAACCCAGGATGACATGACTACTTTTTATCTCTGAAAAATTATCTGTGAAAGACTTAGTAATTGGTGGTAGTAGGAATTCACCAGTCTTAAATACACAGAGCTTAAGGGTCTGCTTACCTGTTAAATGAGGTTTTCTATTACTAGACATCTATATGTTAGGAATAGTTTCAGGTGAAGTGGAGCTTAGGCAGTGAGACCAACCCACTGAGTTGGTCTCAGCAGATCAAAGGAGAGCCTAGCATAACTGTAGATGTGGAATAATGACAGAATAACGTCTAGTCTCTGTGTCCGTCCGTAGTAACATCGGCTATACTCATGTCATTTTTGGCAGGTGTCTAACTTCTTTCTAAAGACTTCCAGTGGTGAAGGCTACACAGAGCCCCTAAGCAAATTTCTTTGCCCAAGGAGGTTGTGGATGCCCCATCCCTGGGGGCATTCAAAGCCAGGCTGGATGTGGCTCTGGGCAGCCTTGTCCAGTGATTGGCGTCCTAGCACACAGCAGCGGGGTTGAAACTAGAAGATCATTGTGGTCCTTTTCAAACCAGGCCATTCTGTGATTCTTCTTCACATGAAGCAAGTGAGCGGTCACTGAGAAATTGCTTATAGAACTTGAAATATTACAAATGTAACTGATAATGTGAATGCTGTCAGCACTTCTGATCCATACACCAATACTCCCATTCCCCATCAGCATGGGCCTGATGATTTCACAGATTATGCTCCTTTAATTAGAGCATGGAAAATTCTGCTGGAGATTGACACTCTCAGGCCTGCGTGTTCTGTGCCAGACTGTTACAGTGAAACAAGGTTTGGATTTATTTAGGATTAGTCCTAGGGAGACTGCAGGCATTTCATCTGGAACTTGGGTAAAGAACAAGCTGTTAAAGGACAGCCATGTGAAGAGCTCGCATTTTGGGTTCAATTTCTTTCTAGTACCTTGTGGATCATTATCTGAAGTAATTTTCCTTATAACCATGTGTTTTCTTCCCTCCAGCAACCAAATACATTTTCATAAACAGCATATAATAGGTTTGATGCTACTGTGTGTAGGGCTGAATTTCTATACCCAAAAGGTAGGGATACTAGATAAAAGAGCAGATGGCACTGTCATTATTGTAAGAAAACAGATAAACTTGTTTGGAATGGGGAAATGAATCAAAGAATACTATGTATTAGCATCCACTCAGATGTCTTTAAATACTTAAAGTTTTAGATTCAGTTTATACCTTATCTTGCTGCTTAGCTGTACCTTCAGCTATAGATGTATTGTTTCCTTAGACAAAGAAGGGCTGCAGAGCTGTTGACCGAGGTGGTGTCAGCTCAGGAGGACTTGGGATAAGGATGTTCTTTCATGGCTGGAGTGAGTCTCTGAATCTTTAATGACCAAGTGGAGGAACAGAGATGGGACAAGCTATATGCATTCAGATGCTTGCAGCTCTTGCTTGCTAGGATTTATAAAGTCTCCATAATGTAGCAGAATCTCGATTGTCTTCCTTTCCTAGGCAGTTATGCTAGCTATATTCACTGTAAGATGAATAAGACTGTGTTGAAACTTTGACCCTTTTATGTGTTGTCTGTGGACAAATGCTGTCCAATGGCTTTGTCTTGGGGCTAGGAATTAAAACTTAAGTATTTATTCTCCCTGTCTTGTGAGTAGGTTTTTGTTACTTTAAACAAAAATCTCTGCCTCAGCTTTCATTTCTGTAAGACTGTGACAACTTTCTCCAGTGTCTTTAACAATCTGAAGTATTTTCTGATTGCAAAGTGCTTAGAGAGCTCGTCACATTGCCCTTATCTGCTCTGCGTGTTACACCTTTTTTTTTTTTTTTAATTACCATTCAGCTGTGGATTTATTTTTTCTCTGATGTGAATCATAACTTTTAGAAATTCTTCCTCAGGTTTTTTGGTTTGATTTTCAAAATCATAATTGAAAATGTTCTTTTTTTTTTCCTCTTCTGAATTGTTATTTTAGCTCTGTTGCTCTTCAGTTGACTGTTCCACATACTATACGTGATGGAGGTTCTGCTTCTTTTGCTAAAATAACTGTTAGAACAAAATGCCTCCAAACAAACAATCCTATTGTGCTATATGCTATGCAAATGCAGAAAAAAAGATAATTTCTCCCTGCAAGGTCCTGTCCTTTCATGCGTGAGATGGAGACCAATGTTTATTCAAACAGACAAAATTAGAAAATACAGTGAGTGTGAAAGGTACTTACTACATTAAACATGAGGCAGACAAAAATCTGTTTTTGGAGTCGTATTCTCTGTAAATAAACCTTTGCACACCTTATCAAGATATGCATTAAAACTTTGTCACCTGAAGTGATCCAGTAATCAGCTCAATGAGAAGTGCTCTTTGAATGCAAAGGGATGGAGAGTCTGTGAAAGATGAAAGAGCAAATTTCTCAGTGGCTCCTTATTGTGCTAATTAACCGAGGCAAAACCATTTTTTACTATGATATTCTGCTAGGTTGGTGTGGAACAGCCTTGTATGCCTTTCAGGTTTTGCTTGCAGCTCCCTCTGAAGCCTCTGCCACAGCACTTGTGCTGGTTTTGAGAGGAGCTGTGCTCTGTGGGGCTGCAGCAGAGTCCCTGTGCTGTGGGGAGCCTGGGAAGAGCCCTGGGATCCCCAGCAGGGACAGGCAGGGAAGCAAACCGCTCTTCCTTCCCTCCTGATTCTCAGCAAATAGTGACAAAGAGACAGCAGCTACAGCAGCTGCACCATAGTGAATGCTAACCAGCAGCTGGTAGGCCAGTCAGCTTTTTTTGTGTGTGTGTGTGGTTTACTGACCTTCTCGTTCACGTGCTGCTTTTGTCATGTTAGAATTATGGTTGCTGTAATGTGTCATGCTTATGGTAAGTCCTCAGTGGGATGTCTTCCCTGACCCATCAGGTTTCTTGCATGATGGTAAAAAAAAAATAAAAATAATAATAATAATAAAAATAAAAAAAATGCCTGCATGGAGCAATTGGAGGGCAATGGGGGGTAAATGAATTCTTTTCCATAACTCGTTTGTTTTCCCTCAGGTCAAGTTCTTCTTAGTGTAGAACTGGGAAGTGTTCTTCTGTACTCTGTCAGAATCTGAGAGAACTCACTTTTTATACTGATTTTTGCAATCTTATCCAAATCCATGGTAAGATTTGGCTGCTGCCAGCTGGGTACCTGCTGTGGGAAATGCAGAGCAAAATTCTGCAATCTGGTGTAGGCCTGTGACCCAAAGCCCTTGTAGAAGCAAACAGCTCAAGTGCGTGTTAGTGACTTGATTTATGTTGAGCATTGAGTGGGCAGGGTACAAATGTGTTTTTAACAAAGTTTGAAGTAGGACAGATTGACAGAGTCTGCAGCGAAGGATAAGCATAACCCAAAGTGAGATTTGTATAAGTGTATCCAGGTTGCGTTATCTCATCTTGTAAGCAAGGACTCCAAACTCACGTGTCCCTTTCTACAGTGTTGATGCTCTAAGTGGAACTGCTTAGGGCTGTATGCTAAACTGCAATAGAGGTATTACTTAACTATGTTTCTTTTCAATTGTGTAAGAGTGAGGAGTTCTGTCTTTGTACCTTGTCGTCGTGTATGTGCTGCAAGAGACTTTTCTGTCATGTCTATACCCACATGAATTTCCTCCTTCTTGCATAATTCATCATTGAGAAGAATTTGCATTTCCCTGAAATTTGAAGTTCCAGGATTGCACTGCAGTAACAAGGGAAATTGGGGCCGGAGGAGCTGACCACATTTGTTTGCTTTTGACCTATCGCTGTTGCAAATTTATTTGTTGTATAAAAACCTTGTAACTAAGAGGGAATTGAACAGGTGCCAGTGGAATATTTTAGGGCTTACAAAAGTGACATGACCAATTTATATTTTTTACTTGAAAAAGCATTTTCTCGGCTGCCTCAGCACAAGGTGACCATCTGGCTGTGTCCCCTGCTGAAATGACAGTGCAGGGAAGCTGAGCCTTTGCCTGCCTCAGTGTACTGAGACACCCTCTGCCCTGCTGTCCATAGTCAGGAGCTTCCTTTGGCTTTGATGTGAGGAAATGTAGAGGGCAAACAAACAACAGGGAGATTTTGGTATGTTATCAGATACTGAGCATTTGCCACAGGTAGTAATGAATAGCCTGTATTGAAAGCTGATCTCTTGGATATGTAGATCTGATGAAATACGTAGATGATATATTGGTGTAGTGACAGTCTTTTGAAAGTAGATTTCACTGTTTTTGTATAGCACTGCAGGAGGCAAGTATGTGTGTTAAAGCATGCATGTGGCTTATTTCACGAATCTGCATGAGAATCTTTGATGTGGGAATCCTGCCTTTTAAAGCAAGTAAGCTAAGAGCCCTCCCAAGTAACTCCATCTGTTGTCAGCTACCTGTTTTTAAATAACCCAGCTTATTTATTATTTACTTATTTTTAAATAGATGTAGCATAGCACACAGCGACAAGATTTTAAAAGCACTTGATGAAATTATCCTGGTAAGAGAGTAGTTGGCAGTTACTGAAGTTACTATTTTTCTGTGATGCCACTTCATCTGGTGATGGGAATGCTAGCCCTCCCCTGTGCTGCCTTCTTATCCATGGTGCCGCTATAAGGGGGTCAACTTCTATTGCCGTGTAACACCACAGTATGTGGGAAAGAGGCTGTGCCAGGCTGGGATGTGGCTCATCTTGATATCAATAACATTATTGATGCCACATGCACTGCTGCTTGACAGAATCGTGCAAACCTAAAAGACAAGGTGATCAATTGTGGCTGAAAAGTACTTAGCTTAGAGAGAGGGCACGCTGAAAGGCTGGTATGACCTTTCCAGATCATCACTCTATTTAGTATAATTAATGAAAAGCTCCCTGCTGGACTGAAACGTCTAGGAACTTTATGGGGGAGGGAAGCTTAGAGAAGGATGGAGATATGGCTTTTGAAGACGCAAAGGACAAAAGCTTATGAAAGAAGGGAGATTATAACAAATTAGGCAGCTCAGGTATGCACCATTTCACTGTCAGATTATTGAAATTAATGTCTGTGTCACTGTTTACGTCACTGCAGCATGTCTTCTGACACCTCCGGCAATTTCCCTCTCAGCTGAGAATCATTTTTCATCTTCACGATGCACCAAGAATCTTTTATCACTGCTGCTGAAGCACTGTGTGTGTATTCATAGCATGGCTTCCAAGGAGAGGGTTTTACAATAGGTTAAGAGCTCAGACAGCCATAATTTCCCTTTCAGCAGTCCTCTGTTTTGATCCTCTTTTACAGCTCAAATAAATGCACTGGAGGTCAAGGGAACCCGGGAGTGTAACAAGCCCAGACACCAACTGACAAATCCTGAAAGCCCACCGTATTGGTTAAATGTTATATTTGTGCAACGCTGTCACTGGTTCCCTGTTTAAAAACAAAAAATGCCTTCGAGTTTCTGCCAACAACCAAAGCTGTCTAATTTGTATTTAATCAGTTGCTTGTTACTGTTTGGCATATTTTGCCTGAATGGTTATTATACATTTATTTTTTTCTTTGTTTTTCTTCCATGTTTTGCTGAAGCAACAGCAGCATAGAGACATTTGCCTTGCAGAAAAAGGAGCCCGGTGAATCATTCAAACCTTTTTCCTTGGCTTTGTCATGGTGAATTTGTATGTCTATGCAGGAAGTAAAGCAGACTGGTCACCTGCTGTATCTTCCTTCCCTACTGCTTTTCAGTGACTAGTTACAGTCTGGGGCTCTTTCCTCTGAGAGACGCAAGCAGTGGTACACTATTTCTTCCTTTAAGCACAAGAAGCAAACAGTGAATGTAGAAAATGAATGTTAAATAGCCTCTAGGTTTTGTTTTGTTTTAAATCTGCTACATTTGTTTTATGAGTAAACTGTTCTTTTTAAGGTCTTACTGATTTTATTTTTTAGGATGATAGGTGTAATGTCGTCTTTTTTTTTTTTCTTTTAACTTTTATTTCTTTCCCTCCTTTCTCCTCCTTCACTCTCCCAAGCTGTGTATGTGAACTCCAGGGCTGCATACTGGGCACTACATCTGCAGGAAGGGGGTAGCACATGTGCAGTGCAAAGGAGAATGTAGTCTTCATTTTAGTTCAGTGTGATGCTGGCTGATGAACTCAACTGCCAGCAACAGTATTTTTATCGTGTAGGGTTGTTGTTTTTTTTTTCCAAAACTCTTCTGGTAGAATTTAGTATAGAGATACTTCAGCAAGGCCGCAAAGCCTGTAGAAATTCATATATACTTGGGTTTGTTTTTTTTTTGGAAATTGCCATCTAGTACTTTTGGCACTGTAGAGTTGCTGTAAAGCCAGACACAGAAGGGAAAGGTCATGAAGTGATTTCTCATAACAGCAAAGAAAACAGCTTTCTGTTCTTCCAGAGCTTCAGTTAACACATCCGTTCCTGTTCCATAGTTAACAACTGTCAGCAGCTCTTCATCTACACATGATAGAGATACGGTGTGCTGGCAGTAGCTACTTTCAATTTTTGAGTTACCTTTAATATGAATTCAGTATTTCTTATATACTTAGTGCGTAATGACTTTCTGGGAAAATGGAAACTCTTCAGAAATGGCTCATTTGGTTATGTTGGAAATTTGCAGCCACCTTCACATCTCGTGGTGGAGATAAATCTGAATTCAAAGTGCTAAAGAGTGGCTTCCCACTAGCTGTCATATTACTGTCATAGTGGAAGACCCCACAGCGTTTAGAAAGTTGGAATGCAGGTGGTGTTGTTTGCTTTTGTTTTCTTTCTTGTTTTCTGATTGCTGCAAAGGTGCAAACCAATGACTCCTCATGCCTAATGCATAATCTTTTTTGTTCTGAATGTTCGTTCTCCTGCACAAAATGTAGACTGCGATATTACCATTAAGTCATTATGAGGTTTTGGATTAAGACAAATTCTGGAGGAGGTATATGAAAAATGTTGTCCAAGAAGCTACTTTTTACCTTAGGATCCAGTACTTATGTGGTTTTTCACAGCTTATAAAGGCTGAAGTAAATATAACACAAACATTTGTAGCTGATGTGAATCCTATAGCATTATGTACAACTTTGTGTATGAAGAACTGGAGCAAAATCTTCATTTCCTATTTTAACAAGTAGAGACTTACCTTAGTTTGGTCAAATCATGTGGCCTCCTTTAGCATTCTTGTAAGGTTATCAAAAACAAGTGGGTTTTTCAAGAAACAGTGGATGTTGTGGTCTATTTCCACCAGTTATTGCATTCCACTGTTATTCTGTTTGACCCAGATCAGAGATGGAATTCTGCCTTTTGTATTTGGCTGTTTACATGCCCAAGCTCAGTCCTTATGCTTAGTTGTGGAAAGACATAACAAGCTTTTTGGGTGCCAGTAGAGAAACTCATTTGTTTAATTGTCTCTGATCTTTCACTATTATCTGCCCAGTGGGATGTTTTAAAAGGAGCATTGTTCTTCTGCGTAGTTTTTATCAAACAGTGAGGGTTTAGCCAATGTAAAAATTATTCACTACATGCCAGGCATCTGTTCTTCTAGTTTTTAGATGCCACATCTGATCAGTAGAAACTCACAATTTTTTGAGTGAAAAAGCTGTGAGTGAGAAAAAGAGTTTGAAGTTTTTTGTTGCCTTCTTTTGGCTCAATAAACAATAGTAAAGCATACAAAGGATTAATACAGCTTTCCTGCAGGGCCTCAGTTTTATTATTTGAAGGAATTTTATCTGCAAAAATATGAGCCTCGCCGTACCTCTGCAGGCATAAATTATTTAGCTTTTTCTTTTTTTGAAAGGACAATCTGCAATTCTAAAGGCAATTTTTCTTTTTGATTTGCAATGTAGTATAATTTTCATGTGCTTATTCCAGCATGCACCCCCACATACAGCGTGTTACTTTCCTATATATGTTAACATTAGTCCCTTAGCAAAGAATCAATTTTGTTTGATGACTGAATGCTGGTACTGCATAGGGCTGATCGACCAACAAAAAAAATCTAAGACACAACGATTTAGAACAAAGCAAAAGCTTTAGCATAATGTTTGTACATTTCTCCTGCTCTCTGTGGGTGATGAGAGTATTGCTGAAGAGTGTGGGAGCTTCAGATCCCTGTTCGCCTTTTCCAGAGTGCTTTGCCAGAAGAAAATTGCTGCTGTGAATGAAGCAAAGTGGGGACCTTAACCTAAAGGTTGTGCTATCAGTGGCACAAGTAACTTACTGTTGAGTCTTAGCTGTTGTAAAGCGGCTCATTATTTTGGCAGGTCGATTCATGGTATCATCTGTGTTAGCATCTGTAGGTTGTCCAGGGGCTTGTAAACCTCTGAGGTGCTTTGTTGAAAGTACTGATTAAAGTTTCTTTATGTATTTCCAGTTCACCTTTTGTTCTTGGGTTTTTAAGACTTAAGTTACTGTTCTTTTCCCTTAATCTTTCTTTGGTGTAGTTTCTTATTTCTAAATATTAGATTACTTTTGTATGCAGCTGATTTTGTTCACTGAAGGCTAGTGAAGCTTATAGAAGTTTCCTCAGTATACAGAAAAATCTGCTTTGTGCCAGGGTATTAATCCCCACTTGTTCCTACAGGCCTCTCCACTTTCTCAGGAGCTGAACTGTAGTTTCACTTGGTGCTTGGTAAAAGTTCTGCAGGGCCCAGGGAGCACTCCTGCTGTCTCCTGTTTTCTAGGTGCTGTTTTCTAGCTCTGGTTTGTTCCAGCTGGTTACTTAAAGAAGGAGCTATTCAGTTGTATGATGAAATGAAGCATAGGATGTACTCAAGTAGCAAACAAGCGACAAGTCCATAGCAAGAAAAGTTTTACTTAGCGCAGTGGCTTATATTTCAAAGAAGGAAAGCAAAAATGAAGCATGACTTCTGTTGCTCAGAGTGCTCTGGTCTCACTGAGCACCACCAACTTTTTCATAGCGTAGCAGCAGTAACGAAGCTGATGCATAAGTTCAACATGATCCAAATAAAATGGCGTGGCTTCTGTCAAGGAAAATATTTTAACAAGCCCATTTCTTCAGTGAGAATCAATACATTACAACCTCAGTTCTGTCGTCTTTAATTTGTTTGGGACAAACTTCCTTAAAGTATCCTTTCTACAAAAACTCTTTAGGGGAGGAGAATAGAATTTTATTTCTCAATATTCTACAAATTCTACCAGGTAAAATTAGTTAGAAACTGGTGCAAGATGGAGTGATGTTTTGAATTATCTGTTTTTCTTAAACAGAGTTGCTATCGGTGTGCTGTACCAGAGGTATGCAATATAGTGAGGCATGCTGTTAAATATGTTTATTAGGAGTTGTTAATTATTTTTCTCATTAATAATATATGAAAATAGGAAAAAAAATTGAAAATGAGAACTTCCAAGATAATAATAATTTAAAAAACAAAACAAAACAAAAAAAACCTTCTCTGCCCTCTTTTTCTCTCTGTCCCCCCTAAAAAGAAGGCAGAAAACTTTCACTGTTCTTTTGTGAAGATTTTTCAGAATCAGGAATGTGAAAGAAAAGGCAGAGGTAACAGCAATCTTACAAAGTGGCAAAGATTTGGAGAATGACACGACGTCTAGTTATGGGTCTTTTTCAAGCTCCAAGTGTCTTTTAAAGAGCTTTACGGAGCTGTCACGAAGCTAATCCAATATGGAGAAGTGCAAGGTAATGAACTTTAAAAAGAGCAGTTTGAAATATTGAAGCACATTGATAGGTTCTAAATTAAATGCTGCTATTCTCTTGCACAGTCCTGAACTTCATTGTTACTAGCCTAATGAAAACATCTGCTTAGTGTTCAACTGTGGTCAAAACAATTGAAGAAAATCTCCATATACCAATAGATTTCTAATAAGAAAGGAATTCAGAATGCACTAGGAACATGCTATTGTATCACTTTCACCTGAGGATATATACAGTATTTTGTTTTTGTATTTCTCTTTCTATACATGAACAAGTAGAGGGAGGGCTAGGGAAGAAAGCAGTAGAAAAGCTAGATTTTATTATCTGGTGGAAAACTGCCATTGGCTTCAGGGATGCAACATTAAGGCTATAGCAGGGAAATTGTGATGAGGCTCTTAAGTAGGGAAGAATAAAGATATTACAAATGTAGAACTTGAAACAGCTAATAGGATGCAAGGTGAATAAAAGTAAACCAACAAATAATGCAGAATGTGTATTTTATCTAGATGTGTTGATTTTTAATTTTGGAGAAGTAGAGGTAATTTGCAATTATTTAATGAGGAGAGTGGGAATCAAGTAGCATTTTCATGTAACTTCTATGGAAAAGACAAAACCAACATCAAAAACCAAGAAAATGGGTAGGAAAGAACAGAACTCTGTATTCCACCCTTTTAAAAGAAAAAAATAAAAAGGAATAATGAGACCAAGTTATTCCTTCCCAAAATTGTAGATGTAGGGAAACTTGATTTATGTTTTCTTCCCTCGTCGTGTGTTGTGGTTTTGTTTTTCTGAGCTTGTAAGAGAGAATAAGATAGCTTTGATACTAGGAAAACAATACCCAAACCTGCCACAGGATTTGATTGAAAAGAGTACAATTTGTTAAAGAAAAACATTATTTCCAAATGTAGCGATTATAGGAATGATAAGACTGTGATCAAACAGTGGAATATCAATTTTTGTACTTCCAAAAGAGTGCAAATGGCTTGACCATTAAATGTAGGACATCTTTCTTCACAGTAGCAGTATCATTTAATTATCATTACTATTCCTTAGGGAGGTATTTTGGGTGATGAAAGCTATCCTGTAATTTGTTTGTAAAGACAGGGGAGTGTGATATTAGCCTTCTGTATGAAATATCTTTTGGTGAGGATGTTGCTTTAGTGAGAAATATGAGACCACAAGCATATTTCCCTTCTCTGGTCACAGGATGCCTTCTATCTGTCCTATCTTGTGCCTTGGTCCAAAGGCCTGGCTACCCCTGGGGCATCCCAGGCCTGGGCACGCAGCCAGGCCCTGCACAGCCACCCTTTGGGTGGTGTCATGCATCCTTGGCAGGGGTGGGTTTTTTGGGTGTTGTTCAGTTCAGCTGTGTCATTCCAGCTGTTATGTCATGACTTGATGGAAATGACCATCTTGTATGTGAAGGTACTGAAGGGAACATATAAAGCATCTCCGAGAGAACATACTGGGCTATCTTAGATTGTAGAATGAAAAGAAGGGCTCCTGAGATATGTTGCTGTAGCAGTCCTAGAAGTGTGCATAAATTATGACTCCAATTCCATTTCAGGCCTCAGCAATACAACTCCTATGGTTTATGGTATGAGCTGCCTAAGGCAACAGAATTAAAGCAATATTGTGCTCCATAATTTCCTATAATGAATTTAGTGCACAACAGGAGTGTGTGCTATTTGTTTGCTAGGACTGCAGTCTTGAGGGTACCAAATAAATATGTGCTGAGGAGTTCTGTGATTTCAGCTGTGTGCATTATAGATGTTAAAATAACTGAAAATGGACTGTGTCAGCAGCATAAATATGTGATAATATTTTCTTGAATATGAAATGTGAGAATATTTATGTTTCCCAGTGTTAGCAGTACGCTTTCAGCCGGTTATTTCATAGTAATGGGGGGTTTTTATCGGTGAGTTTTTTTGTTTGTTTGTTTTCGCTTGTTTCTTTGCCTGTTTTTCTGTTTTGCAGTGGCAGGACTAGTTTCACTGTTGGTAGTGACTGTTACAGCTGTTTGCACGCATCTGCAATCCCTAAAAATAGTTTACTTGTCTTTTGCAAGTTTTTCTTTCTTTCTTTTTGTGGAATAACTATTTGTATGAAAAATTTAAAACATTGTAAGTCTTAATTTTTACCCTCTTCTTACAGACCCGATCTGCAGAAGCAATGATAGTTCAAGTTTCTGAATTAGTCTCTTTTATCTACAGGTTGTCCTGGAAAGTCTGTCTGGGTCAAGAATAATTATTTCATTACTGGGATGGAAAAAAATATCATGGATATATTTATAATAGCTGGTTGTGATAACAGAATTTTTGATAGGAACAGTTTTTATTTAGTCTTATTTGTTTTTAGCACAAACTACCAGGCAGCCTTAAGACAGTCACCAGAAAGGGTTATATTTGCTTAAAAAAAAAAAAAATATCAGTGTTTCATGAGAATAACTGATGTATTTGATTCTTCAGTCCTTTCCACCTTGTTATTTTTCTCTGCTTGTGCAATAATAGTTGTTGGCCAAAGAGACACTTTAAATCATATAATAATCTTAGCAGAGATTCACTAAATGTTAGATACCTTTGAAATATTTTGGTGTCTTATGCATGAGTTTTTTGGGGGGGTTGTCCTCTTATTTGCTTGCCAAAAGTTATAATGGCAAATGACAGATTGTTCTCATGTTTTGGTACCCATTGGTGCTATATTTTCATTTTCATTTTTCCTAATGATTAATGATATCCATGAGGAATAAAGGATAACAGTAGGACTGGGGCTTTGATGCATGCATACACCAGCCTCAGTACTTCAGTCCCGTGGTAATATATTTAAAGCATGAATGCACAGTGCAAGGAAGAACTCCCATAAATAGGAAGGAATTTATGCAGGGTTGCTGAAACTTTCTCTTTTTTTTTTTTGCTGCAATATCATTAGTGCTGCAATTTTCAAGTGTTTTCTGTTACTTAAAACTATTTAGAAGGGATTTTTACTTTATTTTACTCATTGCTGGATAAGACTTGAAAACTCAGAGAGAACATACAAGGTGAGTGTCCTAAAATATGTCTCTTGCAATAGGAAGATGAAATTTTTCTCATATTACTCTGTGCTTTCTGTGGAAAGAAAATATTGCTATTAGACCACTTACATGCACAGCCTTGAGGAATCTAAAAATGGAAAATGCTGTAAAGTGCTCTACCTAAATGTTTATAAAAGACCTTGATTCAGTTTCAAGCTATTTCATTTCTTGGAGAAGCAAGCAAGCTTCATTGTTTGTTATTGCTGCACACTTGCATAACTCAGTAATACATGATCTTACTTGAAGTGTTTCTTGTTGTGGCCATAATATAACATATAACAATTCCTTGTGCATGATGATTTAAAAATATTTTTTAGCTGACTGGATATTTATGTCAGGGGTTAGCGCATTTAGAGATGTTCACAATAGCTTTAATTGTTGTACTGTAGCAAATAAGCATTTCCAATTAATCACCCTCTGCATACATGATTGCAGCGCATCTGATCAAAGTTCAACATCCTGAACACTATTACCTCAACATGGGTAATTGTTAGGGAAAAGTAATTAATTAAACTTTCCAGTGTTTGTATGCTAATTACTTCATTGTTTTTCATCTGCTGATAAATTTTTATTCATTTTTATTTTTTCTAATGAGCAATTTTTTATACATTGTAATCATGCAGTACATACAGGCAGTCAGCAGTTTCAGTGGATAGCCACATGAGAGTCGGTGTTTCATCTATATGCTATAGAGGTGTGTTCTTTCACCTAGTATTTACTAACTTACTCAGTGTACTTTTATCTGAACTGTCATTTGTGGAAGATGTATTCAGCCTGAAAAACAACATCTGTAATCTTTCCATGTCTTGTTTAATTTAGTTGCTTGGAATATTAAGTTTATAGTTCTAGCAGCTGAACTAACTATGTATATAATGATGTTAACTTTCAGTTTTTGGCGTGGTAGCTATTTTTGTGTTCTACTGGGATATCCTGTCGGAACTATTTTCCCTAAAACACTAAGTCTGATCTGAATCTGAGCAAAACAGATCAGACTCAATTGGTAGACAACCACATGGATCTATGTTGTTGTTTTTTAGAACAACACTTGAAGTTAGTCTGAAAAAATAATAATAATAATAATAATTCTGTGGGGACATGTAGATGGAAGCTAATGCCAGGAGAGCCGTGTTTACTTAACAAATGTATCCTTTTTGTTTGAAGAGGATAGATTCTCTATATTGCCATTCAAAATGCCATCACTTAATTAAAACTTCCTGCTTTTTAAAAGGTGCCTAAGAACACCTGTGTGAGCCCATGCTGTAGCCTGGAAGCTGAAGGTGGTAGCTTCAGAAATGCTTGAGCCACTTAAATAATTGTATCAAATTGAAGTAGAAATGGGTCCATTTCACTGTCTAACAGCTGCTGCTGTCTTGAACAAACTGTTATATTGGGCCGGCAGAGGTTTGCCATACTGCCAGTAAGGCTGCATGATTATTCCTCTTCTGTGCTTACCTATTCACAGCAGTGTGTGTGATGCAGTTGTGTTCCTTGTGCCTATCTAGCTCAAGGACAGGCTGTAGTCTCTAGAACATGTTGCCCAGAAAAGCTGTGGTTGCCCCTGTCCTCAGAGGTGCTCAGAGCCAGGTTGGATGGGCCTTGGGCAGCATGATTCAGTGGGTGGCAGCCCATCCCATGGCAGGGTGCTGGAAATTGATGATTTTTAAGGTCCCTTCTAACCCAAGACATTCTATTTATTTATTCTTTTAGCAGAACCAAGTGAAACTTAAGAGCCAAGTGAACAAGTAAGTATTTATAGGTAGTAGATGTAGAGAATACAGAGAATGCATACTGAATTTAGTTAAGAATGCATTTCACTGCAAATGTTTGTGTTAATGAAGAAGTGAACTTGAGAGAATGAAACTCCTGAAAGCTTGAAAGCAACTCAAGATCAAAGGAACTAGTTAATAGATGTTTTATGAAAATGCATGGTACAGATTTACAAGTAAATCTGGAATGAGGAACAACTTGAGTATCAGTGGAAACGTTATACGTTATAACAGATCGAGGAGGATCTGTAGCAAATTATAAATCTATTTACATACTTCCTGGAAGAGAAAGTCTAGAAGCTTGGAAGTTATAAGAAATAGGAATGCTGATATCCTTTGTTTTGTGCTGTCTTGAATATTTTGTTGAATCTGGTAGCATGTGACTTCAGTCTTCTCTATTCAGTACTCATATTGTCTCATTTTCTTGCTGAGCTTTTGCTGTGAATTGTTAATTTGTTCACTGCAATGCAAGACTAAAGCTATTGCTTCAAAACTGTTTGTTAGAGCCTGAGTATTTGCCTTATGACTTCTTCCCACCCTTTGTTATCATTCAAAGGTATCCTCCTGTTCAGTGACCCAGTGAATGAGAAAGAGAAATGAAAGGTGACTTCTGCCTTTATGTACTACTCTGCTGGAATGAAGGAAGCCCAGCTGTTTTTAGACAGCAAGACTGAGGAGAGAACCAGATTACACACTGAGAATAATTAGAACAACATGGATTTAATATCATCATTGTCAGGCATTGTAGTAGTCATTGCATTACAACTGCTGTGTTCCTGGTTTCCACAAAAACACCTAGTTCAGTGCAGCCAGAGCACCAAAAAAAACAAAAACAACAAAAAAAAAACTTCTGTTAGTTAAGTTATTGCTTGTAATCTTCTCCAGCTTTTCTATTGGGTCTTCAGTATACCCTTTTTCTTAGACCTAGGTAACTTCTCAGTTGAACTCTTTGAACAAAAAACAGAAATACTGAGAATTGCCTCCTTTCTCTTTGGGTGGCTTTGAGGATCATAGAATCATAGAATTACTCAGGTTGGAAAAGACCTCAAAGATCATCAAGTCCAACTGCAGCCTAACCATAGTACCCTAACTCTAACAACCCTCTGCTAAATCATAGCTCTGAGCACCACATCCAAATGGCTGTTAAACACATCCGGGGATGGTGACTCAACCACCTCCCTGGGGAGCCTGGGAGGATCTTTTTGTTAGTCCTTTCCTTACCCTTTACATTTGAGTTTCAGCAGACTTGCAGCATGTGCTGTGCAGTCTTCTAAGCATGGAAAAAGAAGCAGTGAAAAATATGCGTGGGGGGAGGGAAGGGAGGAAAAAAGCCATGTGCTTATAAACTGTAGAATCATTGAAGCATTGGAGACCTCTAAATTAAAGGCCTTATTGACCCCAGGAAGGTCAGATCTGTGTAGATGTAAAAATTCAAGCTTTTAGAAAATGTGGCAGTGAGTGACAAACTTGGAACATGATAGTCCATGACAATCACTGATAAGACATAGGGCTTGTGTCCACCAAGTGATGCAGATATCTTATAGAAAACTAAAGAACAGAATGAAAAGTGTGTAATGAAGACCAGAATAGAAAACTGGGACAGAGTTTTCTAGGAAACAAAAAATTAAATGTAGTCAGTAGGAAGTTCCTTTGTCATATTATTGGCCTGATGGGAAAAAAAATAATTCATGGAAAATTAAACTTATTAGGGAGGTTTTATAAGGGAGATAGTCACTACAAACATCAGCACTCAAATTTATTTCTAAAGCAGACTGCATTTGTGTGATCTGATATTCCCCAGTAGATGTAGAATTGAGATTCACACAATAATTTGCTTATGTGAACCAGTGACATCCAATCCCTTAGTACTGTGAACTCTAGCCCTGCATAAACTATGTGTCAGTCAACCTGTGCACATGCCTTCTACAAGGGGTGCATCTACACTAGTGAATTTACTGCAGGAGTATGCTTTTGATATTAACTCCCCCAGTCACTCTCCCTTTCCTTAATTTGGCTTATTTTATGGATTTGAATGCAGAATTATCCAAGGCAAGTGTATCTCACATGTTTCAGTTCCAAATGAATGCTCAGTTCAAGGAACTGGGCTGGGACAGGCCAGAAAGTACCCCTCCAGCGTGCGTGTCATCTGAGTGCCAGGTTGTTCTCACTGGGCTACAGCTCCTGCCTGGCTACACTGCTTGCCAGTGCAGGTGTATGTTTTGGCATCAGAGATGTAGTTTACCAGCTTCTGTAGCAATGAATGTGATGATCTCTAGGAGTGAGTTAAATCTGAGCAGACAGCCTTAATAGTCTATCTCTCCCACTTGGAGTTCTTGCTCTAATGATCACATCTGTTTCTGTAATGTGTGGATGGAAGGTGTTTTATCTCTATGTCATGCAGTGCTTTGGGTTTCTTTGCTATTAAAATGGCTGAGATTCTTTGCTTTTGCTTTCTTCTTACTGTAAAATCCATGTTGCTGAAATACATTGTCTACTTCCTTTTTGTCCTGCAAGCCTTTTCCTGATGTTTTCCACTGCTTCTTCAGAGCAGTTTTAACTGTTTACCTCTTTATTCGATAATTGACTGTAATGTTGAGGGGAAAATTCTGGCAGTTATTTTTCCTTCCTAAATACGTTTTGATTCTTTTAAACAGCAATACAGTGCTATTAAATGGTAGCAGAGAAACTTAATATCAGCCTAGCTTAAATAGGTGATTTTAAGATAGCAGTTGTTTGCAGATACGCTCTCTAATAATCCTGTTAATGGGCAGAAGTATCCCCAAAGCTCCTCTGCTTCATTTCCTTCAAATCTTTTGATGGAAATAGAGCTGGGTTTACACAGAACTTGCTGGTGGATAATCTCTAATGGTTACTGTATTCTGTTAGGATATCACCACCAGAAAAAGTAATAAAACCAGCTGAGCTAGCAAGGTTAAGGAAGCAGCTACTCTGCATCTGTGTAGCAATCCTGTGGAAGTGAAACTGGGAATTTAAAACATTTACGGGAAAGGTATCAAATGGGATAATCTTTTTTGAAAGAACAATTTGACTTCAGCAGTCTATAGCAGCATTACTGTGTACTATTTCCATAAACTTTTGCAAGCTCAGCATGAACCAGCAAAGCTAGTGTAAAGCACTGTGTAAGGTATTTTTCATACAAGATCTATTCTCCAGAATGTTTGAGAGGCTTGAGCACTGTGGTGTAATTATGGCACTACACTTTATTGTACTGATGGGGTTCTCGGAGGGGGCTTTCAGGTGAGAATTTTTTCTTCTGGTGAAAAGGAGACCTGATGAATTAGAGACAGGAGATGCTAAGAGTGTTTCTACATATGTGAGGGATGGGTAGAGCCAAAAACAGAAAATGGGGAAATAAAGAGGATATCATGCTTATGGATGAAGCTGGAGGCAGTGCATGTTAAAAACTGTAAAAGCACTTCTAGCTTGAAGTAGATCATGAATTCAATTACTTTGTTTGCAAAGAATCTCTTTTAATGGGGGCTATGGCACTAAAGCATTTCCCCTTAGCTAGTGTTGGACCTAAGTCTTCAATGTAGTCTTAAGTGCGTATGCTCTCTCTAAATTAGAAGGTAGAACAAATGTAGCAGATTGACATGATGCAGTCAAACATCTCATTTTAGTAGATAAAGGTTTCTGCTGAATTTTCCCCCACAGAGTTTCAGAAGTAACTCTGTGATTTACTTATAATTTTTTGTTGTTGTTATTGTTGTTTTTTTGTCCTACTTCTGTTTACTCTTAGAATACTGTGACTGAGAAGGCTGCCACATCCAGGGCTTGATCAAGAGTCAGGAAACTAGGATTCAGTTCTTGACATTTTTATTCTGTAGTTGTGTGGACAGCCTTTACTTTAAAATAAACTGAGACACAAAATGGGAGCGTAGATCCAGAGATCTCAGGGAACAAAACTGCTGTGTACCCATGACATTTTCTTCTCCAGTGTCCTCCTTAAGAAGGTATTCAGGATATCATGAAATAACAATTTCTTTAAACACTGTTCTTAAAATAGTGGAATCACTAAGGTTGGAAAAGACTTCCAAGATTATCTAGTCCAACCATTCTGTCCATCTACCACCTGTATTTCCCCACTAAACCATGTCTGTTAGTACAACATCTAAATGTTTCTAGAATGCTTCCAGGGATGGTGACTCAACCACCTCCCTGGGCAGCCCCTGCCAGTGCCTGACCTCTCTTTTGGGGAAGAAATTTTTCCTAATTTTTGTATAGTATAACAGGACTGCTTCTGCCTTGATTTCAGGCAACTTCACAAAGGTTACTGCAGTGCAATTTTCAACCCTACTGAAACACATGACTTTATACTGGGGCAACGTATCTAGATGTATGTGTATTTTAAACCTTTCAGTAAGGGTGTGCACACTTAGTTAAGAAATACTGTTTTTCTCTGACACTTCTTTTGCACAAGATGGAGAGTATACCAGCATTTGGAGCTTTCTGTACTTGCTGTATTGAGATACACAGCACAGCCTAAGTTAATGTACGTAAACAATGTTTTAAGCTTGACTCTCAGGGTACTTGAAAGGGCATACATACTTGCAGCTCCACTAGACTTTGATATGCTTCTCTATCCTCATAAATATTGACACCTGTTCATGCTTGATCAGCTGAGAAAAGTCTTTCTGAACAAGCCTTTTGGTCTTATCAGTTCAACCTGATGGAAATTCTCTTCTTCGGTGGTAAAAGGAGGGAAAACCTCCCTGGGTGCCAGCTGTAGGCATCCAAATCCTAACAGCAAGCATCCACAGCAAACTTGTTCTCCTGCAATGTAGGACGTGAGTGGGTCAATGTGGGTAATCATCTGAATGAACTAAATTCTTGCTGGATGAAAGTCGTCTTTGTCTCCTGCTGTTAGTTCTTGAGTCTTAAAGTGTTTAAAACTATAAAAATATACCAATGTTCTGAATCAAAATAGCAGATCTATAGTGTATTTGTTCCTGCTCATCCACAGAACGGTTTTCTACTATCCCTTTTTATACTGATGGTTAAAATATGTGGGCACGTCTGGAATTTGTCATATAGGAAAGAAGTCTATCTTTCTGTTCTGGGGACATGGTGAATGTGTAAGAAATCCGGAACTTTAATAGTGAGGAAGCAGTTCAAGTTCTCTTACAATAAATTAAGGGAAGTAAGGAGAGAAACTTAGTTTTGGACAACATGCAGTATGTGTGTGTTTTGTTCTAAAGATACCTAGCATTTTTTCATGGTTTCAAGGCTATCCAGTATCTGTAGGCTCTATGATAATGAAGAAGATGGTGTAAGATCACTAGGACTTGCATTCTGAGCAAACGAGACTGCATAAGTATATGGGTAGAGGACTTTTGTAACTCCTAGCTCTGTTATTCCTGTTGCTTTTTACAGTGAGGATCTAACATCTGTTGGAGCTGATCTATTTGAATGCCTTTCTGTCTGTTGTAATTTGAACAGCGTTTTCTGTGATTGAATATGTTCAGGCTTATGGATCAGACATGGTCAATACCTTCTGGGTGCCTGAGTGCTGCAGAGAGAACTGGAGGTAATGACAGCTAGAAACGTTGGGCTGGCTACAGGTTTTGCAGATGCAGAGAGACTGTGTGTAGGTGAGCAAGTAAGTGCTTTCCACTCCAGCAAATTGTTGGGATCCATTGGGCAGCCTGATTGAGAGCTGGGGCTGTCCTGCAGAGCCTAAATGGGCCTGGGGTTTGTGTGCACTTAAGTAATGGGAGTTCAAGGTTTTGCTTCCCCAGAGAAGAGGGGGAGCAGTCTGCTGGAAGCTGAGACATAGCAGTGATATCCTTATAACTAGACTGTAAAAGTCTGATTTAAGTGTGTATTCAGCATGGCTGGTACTGCTTTATAGTATTATTAGCTTGAAATACTCATGGAGGAGAAAGCATTAATGTCTCCCACCTTTCTAAAAAGTATTTTTGAATTATCTGAGTTTTTTTTTTGTTGTTGTTGTCTAGAGGATGTAGGCATGCAAAACAGAGCCTTGTAATTGATGTCTGAATTTCTGTTGGTATGATTTCAAAGCACTTTAGATATATTTGTGATGCAAGTATGGATAATGGCACATAGATCAACCTCTTTTATCATCATGCCTTGTTCAGCACAGTTGAGATGCCCGAGTAATTCTTATTCCTCACAATTTTGTTACATCCCCTTTTTGGTGCATGATATAATTACACTTGAAGCATCGTAGTCTATCTCAGGCTTTTCTGCAGTAAGAGTTCACTTTCATGTTTCTTTCCAGTTTACTTTTAGGAAGAGAGGCCACGCTTCTCTGGAAGGTGTGTTTTTATGCTTGTATGTTTGTCAAGCTGGATAGCTGGATATTATCTGGCTGGTAATTCGAGGACAGAACATCACTGAGTTGTGCTCATTGTGCAATTGCAGTCCAAGCTACTGCATATTGGCGGAACTCTCCTCTTTGTGATAATGACTACAGTAAGTGTTGAGAACAGCATATCATGCTTCCTTCTCTTATGCTTAAAAATCAATATTCTGGAAACTGCCCAATACTGTCTGGGCAGTTGTGTCTTAAGTGTTCTGACTGTAATCAGCAAAGGGAATTGTCACAAATCTTTCTGAAAGGAAGAGGAATGACCAGTGCTGGGTTTTTATTTTTCAAAAAGATAAATTAAATACCTTGGTGATGCAGCGATGATTGAAGTATAACAAACCTTAAACAGAAGGGAAGTCTTAGCACATTTTAAGGAAAAAGCTTTTACAGAAGTATTAGGATTGTGTTGTTTGTTCAGGACTCAACACAGTATATGTTAAATACATTTTTTTCATTGCGTCAGCACTTTTCTTCCCTGGAACCAAGAGAATAAATACGAACTCCACTGAACAACTATCAGTTTCTCTTTGTGTTTTCTGCATTTTCTCCTTAGAATCATTGAATCATTAAGGTTGGAAAAGATGTCTACGATCATCTAGTCCAACCATCAGCTCACCACCACCTTGCCCGCTAACCATGTCCAGTGACAAATCTAAATGTTACTTGAACACCTCCAGGGACGCAACTCTAACACTTCCCAGGCCAGTCTGTTCCAGTGCTTCACCTCTCTTTCTGAAGAGAATTTTTTTTCCTAATATCCAACCTGAACCTTTTTGTCTCATCCTCCCTAATTTAAACTAGTTTGCCCGCATTTAGATATAATCCAACTCTGATATAGTATTTAAGGGGTACTAAGGAGATATTTGCTCTGTGATTGTTCACAGCTTAGAAACTAAACAGATCCAACTTGGTTTGACTTCATTTAATTGAGTAATAAATGAAATGCTTTTTAGATCTCTCTTCCTCATAATGGATTTTTTCCACCACTTATGTTCTTGTTGTTCTCAGTCATCTTAAGTAAGTGGATTTCTGTTCTCAAGAAGCTTCCATTTTGTTAGCGTTTCTCATGCTTCTGGGTAGTGTGTGTTTGTTGTACTACTTATTTTGTAGTCCTTCATTCATGGCAAATGCTGTAGAGCCTGATTTCACAAGCTGGATGGCTTTTGTTTTGAACAAACAAACCAAATGCTGTAGTACAGACCAAAAAAAAAAAACCCAAAACAACAATATCTCTGTACTGGTTGTCCTCGTTCACCTTTCAGCATGCAGGAAAGAAGTTTTCTTCAAGGATAAGAGAAGCTGATTTCTGTGACTTCTGTCACAGTCTTTCTGCAGACTTCTGTCAGCTTTGAAAATTTTAAGAGTAAATTCTATTAATAATCAGAGTGATTTGTATTAATAATCTTCCACAGGAAATGATTTGAATTATATGAATGTCTGTCGAATGGGAGTAAGTTGAACAAACCTTACTTGCTTCCTACACTTGCATGTTTGTGGTCTTGGTCGTTGCATTACAGCCTTAGTCTGTGTACAAGTAAACAGACATAGAAGCAGACTTTGTCCATAATAATTAGTCATAATATAGTATGTGATTGATGCCTAAACCATGTGTTTCAGTGTTGTCAGTGGTAGCATTAAATGGACTGGCTGCCCAAATAAGGGCAGAAAATAAATACCAAAAGAAGGACAGGAGATGTCATCAGCCCTGGTTGATAAGGGTTTTCTTTCACTTGCTGACCAGTGCAGTGCAGATTGCCTTCAGATCTGCCACTGGTGCGTTAGCTGAAAGACTCATTTATTTTATTTTATGTAATATCCATGATTTTAAGTATTGTAAACAGGCATATTTGATACTTGTTTATTGATGAGCTCTGAAAGATGAGAAACCTTGAGCACACTGGGGGTTGTTGGGGATGAGTGCCCTTTGCTCAGATATCAAAGAACAACCTCAACCCAGCTGTGCCATGTTGTTCAGGGTTCAAATGTAGGTTTGGGCTGTTTATCTCTCGTAACCTTGCCTAGAACAAGAGAAGTATTTTTAGCTGCTGCTAGGTACCTGTGTCTCCTGTGATCCATTTGAGCCTTGTAAGAGAAAGGAGCTTAGAGTTTAAAGAGAAAATACTTAATTGATATTGAGTGGTGGAACACTTGACAGTTTGAATTATGTTTTGCAGTAGGAAGGGACCAATAACCAGTGGTATTTGAATCTGGAGAATTCAGCGTATTTTGTCTAGAACTTCAGATTGGGATGATAGCCAAGTATTCTTATAATTTACTGACGTCTGAATGTAGAAGTGTTGCAATAGCTGCATGAAACTTTGTGTACTTGAAGCCTAGCATGATGGGTTGTAACTCACATGTGGAGATATTTGTGAATTCTAAGATTTGAGGATCATACAAGCCTATCTTAATGCAATTCGAAATAAATCTTTGAAACAAGTGTCAGTTATTCAAGTTAGTTAGTCCAGCTTGGTTCACTACAGAAGGGCTGTGCCTTGGTTCTGACTGAACTGTTCTGTTTTTCTGGAGGGGTATAACATGATGCGTGTATGACACAATTGTTCTGATAAAAAAGGCCAGAGGAGAGAAACGGGCAATCAGTACTGGAATCACTTTTCTAGGTATGATTTATGCCATCTAAATGTACCTAGATCAACATTCAGCACCTGGCCTAAGCTGTAAATCCATCACTCTTCCCATTCAATTGGAGCCAAGGCACTTCAGTCATGCTATCTTTGTGGATTTTTTTTTTTTTTTCCCCACACTTAATTTTAGGGTATAATAAGTCACGTTATTGGCAGCAGGGATCTCTTGAAATGAGTCGCTTTAAAGTACCTTTGGAAATGTTGTCTAATGAGGTTAATTGAGTTGGAGTATTCATTAATAAATGGATTTTGTGTGCAGGCTACTTGGTATCTTGCAACTGGAAAGGAACTAGTTTTTTAAAGATATAAGCACAACTGTAGAGCAACCTACTCTGTTAATATTTTATTTTCTTACCTGTTTTATTTTTCTTAAAAAAAAAAAAAAAAAAAAAAAAAGAGCTGCTCTGAAAGTAAAGCTTCCTATTTTATTATGGTGGCCCAGGATGACAGAAACAGATGCTGGTCATATGGTAGTAGAGGTTGAACCTTCCCACTGCTATTCCATTACTTTTTGTTGCTGTGTGACAGATAGTAGCAGAGGGGGCAGTCTGTCAAAATGGTGTCTGACTTGCAAATGCGTATGAAACAAAGGTGTGCCATTGAATTCCTCTATGTAGAAAAAATTGTATCCATTGACATTTGTTGGCGCTTGCTGAGTGTTGATGGAGACCAACAGTGGATGTGAGCACAGTGAGAGGGGGTGGGGTGTTGCATTTCAGTGGTGACAACGACAGTGGGTCACCTCTGCTCGTTCAGATTTTTATGAGCGTGGCATGCAGGCTGTTCATTGCTGTTGAAAATGCATAGCTAATGTTGGTGACTGTGTTGGAAAAGTGTTTTGTAGCTGAGAATTTGCTTTATCAAATACCGTTGTTGAGCTCTTTGCATCTGTTGTAGTTTCTGTGGAAATTAATAGGAGGCATTACTTTCGGAGCAGCCTATGTGCATTACAAAAATTCAGAACTGTCTTGCTGATTTTTTTTCCCTGGGAGTTTTCAAGTCAGAAATGTTAATCCTTTCTAATCTTGATTTTCGCCACCTAATTCTGGCCTAGACAATTGATGGAAAGTTTTGATGAAATCAGTCTTTGGAAAGACTGAAACTATTTATAGGTGGGTAGAAACAAAAATTGTGTTTTTCTTTGGCACTTTTACTGCTGATTTTTCAAGCAAAAACTTTTGAATAGTAATTCCTTCTTAGTAAAAGGTGTTTCTTGTTTCAACAACTTAAATGTTGAAAGAATAACTTTGGTTGAAAACAAAAGAAAAAAAAAGAAGCAAAGCAAGTGCCTCAGAAATATGAATGCTTTGCATTGGGAACTTAGGTATATTTTATTCAAGTTCTCATTAGATGTTATTAGCTGCAGAAAACTTTTTCCAAACATATTGTGCCATCTTTGGGGGCATATAACTGGACAAATGAATAACATCTCAATTTGGAATAAAATCACCCTTAAAGAATGCTTGTATACACAAATTCTGCTTTGGATTTAGCCAATTAAATTGTGTGCCTGTAATCATTTTGCTTGCTAAAGCACTGTGGTGTAAATACGGTGCAAGGATCATGTGGATTATTAGGTTGATGTAAAAGATTGCACTAGCTCAGTGTGTCCTCTCCTGCCATCTGTGGAGAAGGCTGAATGGTTTCTCAGTCGCATGCATTGAGTGATATGCTGTAAAGATTCTTCTCCAATAGATTTAATGGGTAGGATCTGTAGGAAAAGCCTGAATTCTATCCCTGTAGTTTTGATGTGCCAAATGGCCACGAGCCATCAGCTTTGTACATGCTAATGGCTGGAGGAATTGAAAGCTTATTGAGACTACTAATATAATAGCATGACAATGGGATTAGCGTTGATCACTGTGCAGAAGAGAAGCCTGATTAAGAGAGAGATGCCTGGCAATTTTGCATTATGTTTCTGTGTGATCTGCTCTGTAATGGCTGCTGTCAGGTTTGACTTTGGATGTTAATCACAGTTTGTCCTCCACAGATACTCAGTTGAGGCTGAACATGGTTAGCCTTCCCTGCATAGTTATCCGTCATTCAATAACAAATCCCAGTCACAGCTTGTTCCCCCCTGCGTCGGCAGTCAGGCTGCATCAGACTGCCTTCAATCACAGCTAAAAGCAGAGCTGGAAAGCACTTTCAGTTGATACTCTTTCTCAAATGCTTTTCCAAATCTTAACCTTGACCTAAGTTTTATCTAGCTCTCCCAAGAATGTATGGCTAGACCAGATACTTTTTAGACACAAAAATCCCTCATATGGGCCATGCCTATCTAAACTAAATGGCAAATTGAAACCTCACTCTGTAGGGTAATTTTTCTGTATGTTAATTTGCTGTTGATCAATCACAATCTGTGGGTTTGATATATATGTTTGTTTTTCATGAAAATTGGCACATTTCTAAAACAAAAACCGAAAGAACTGGTTACATTCATTGTAATGTGCTCTAATAATCTATTTCAATCAGATCCAGTAACTGAAACCTCTTCTACCCAGTCCAGTATATCCTCATTGCAACACAAAGATAATTCTCTGGGATTTAAGTTATTTAATCTGTGTATTGGTACGTGAGGCTGTCTGACAAGCTGGGTGCACTTATTCACAGAATCACAGAATTATCAAGGTTGGAAAAGACCTAGAAGATCATCTAGTCCAACCATCTCTATTCTCTAGCTCTTTCCCCTTCCCAAAAGTTATTAGTCTCAAACAAAGATGATTGCAGGGTTCATGATGAATGGTCTAATCCTCTGTCTTGAATTTTCTGAATTTCCTATATTATTTCTACTTTTTTTTTTTTTTTGGCTGGTTACAGGAAGCATCAGCTGAATGCTGATACCTCATACATGCTGATACAGCAGATACCTGCTGTCTGTCCACTGCCACATGTTTCTTTCCAGGAGAATATCTCCAATGAGCACCTGTTCTGCATGCTTGTGATTTAGGGGAATCGCAGATCTGAGTCTCTGGTATCCTTTAATTGTCTCCATACCTTGTGCTTTTTAATGTTTTTAGAGCATGAAAGTTTTCTGACTGCGAATGAACACAGGCAGCACTGCTGCCCGAGGGAGTCTGGGGATTTGAGACTTCTCTTCGTAAGAAGAAATTATTTTGGTCTGTCATCTCTTGCCTATTTATGCTAATGCATTCCTGCTTGGCAAGGCATTTTTATTCTTTTTATTTTCCTTCAGTTTTTTCTCCTCCTTAGAATTTAGAACTTAGCTCTTTTCTTGTGAGATGTGTGACAAAATGATGCCAAGGACCTGCACTGTTTAACTTGCAGTGACCTGTGCTCATTCTGTAGCCCATTTTGTTAGTTCTGATGGCAGCTGTAGCAGCTGTGAAGGCTTCCCAGTAGTCTGGGAAACCACATCGTAGACAAGATATTAGAAACCTGGTAAGAGAAATATGGTGTACATTTGTTCTGTGCCATACTAGAAGACGTTGCTTAGGAAACATTAATTGTCATTCAGACTATTTGCTCCTGTTCCTAGTCTTTAACTCTGAAATCTATCTAATGTCCTGAGAAACAGGGTTTGTGGTCTTCAAAGTTTTTATGATGAGCTAAAATGGATACGTTCATTGCAGGGTGATTAACACTTAATTTGCTGGAGAGAATATATCTGCTGTAGAACTTGGCATTACTAGGAAGAGTATGTAGCATGCAGATAAACAGCTACAGCTCCAATCTTGTATCCCTTCCACAGAGAGATATGAGGTAGATGAGTCAGGGTCAGGCAGTCAGAAGGATGGAATTATTTAAAGAACAAGTGCAGAAATAGAAGAACAGGGGCAAAAGCACAGAGGGAAAAGGAAGTTGTCAAGGAGGTGATGGTTAATGGTCCTTGATCAGTGCTCAGAAGATATGTTGTAGCTTCAAATTGCAATCTGACAGTGCAGCTTTACATGTGTGAATATAAAAGGATTGCAGCTGCAGTAATATTTTCCTTCAGTTTTTTCACTTTTTTTTTTTTTTTGCTGCTTTTTCTCTTTCTTATGAAAATAAATTATTTAGAAGATGCAGATATTTCTTTTCAAGCTAGTAGTTATTAACTGGCTGTGATGACCATCGTGAGTGTTTGTTTCTGTCATTCTTTTTGTCGTGATTGTACTTCTGTCATCCTTGAATCATTTGGAAAGGGCTATGGGTTATTGCTATTTACATTAGTGTTGTAAATGGTTCCTGCTACTATATGCCTGTGTTCTGGTTACATCCCCTTGTAGTGGTTTGTAATTTGAGGCTTCTCCTCTGCTAGGATTCTGTGGAGCACAGTTCTGAAGGATCCTTCCCATCCCTTCCCTGCCCTGCCTCTTTGTGATGAGGACCACTGCTGTTACTAGTACATTAAATATTAATGACTCTCATTGCAATTTGCCTAATGTGCTTTATTTTGGTACCAGTCCAAGCTGTGGAAATGAAAATCCCCTTGGGACCTTATGCAGAATGTAATTTGCTTGGCAGTTTTTGCTGTAAACATGATAATAAATTAGAGGATGTAATGAATATTCATTGAAGCACACAAGATTTTTCTTCACCCAGGTCTACCCATCTGTTTTTTTCCCAAATCATACCTGATTAGAGTCATTCATGGATATTAGCAGTCCCTGTGGTTTGATATGTCCACTGTACCACTGTACTATAGTGAAGCTTTTGCTTTGGGGGGTGGGGGGGAGAGGGGGAGAGGAATACAAAATTAAGAAGTGGACAAAAGTGAATTGCCCTCTCAAAAATCTGTAGTGTGGGGGGAATCCCTTGGTCTTAAAGCTTGCATGTAGATGCGTCTCCTCTGACATTGTTATCCCTATGCTGCGATTCCACTCAGCTCCTTCACTGCCTTAAGAGGTGGCTCAGAAACGTGCTCTGTCTGTTCTGTAGGGTCAGATTATAAAATTCAGTCCACAGCGCAAAAAAAAAAAAAAAAAAAAAAAAAAAAAAAAAAAAATAAAATAAAATAAAATAGAAACAGTACATTTCAATGCAGTTTTGTCCTTTACAAGAGTATCTGCTCTGCCTTGAGTAGTAATTCTCTTTATTACACGCACTTTGTAACATGAATTCTCTTTTGGACTGTTATTTGGAAACTTATTGCTTGTGGGAAGGGTAGAAAGGACGTGTAACGTTTGAGTTACTTAACTTGTGGAGCTGTCATAGGAGGTTCTTAAAATGTAACTACTAATACTAGACTTCAAAAATAAGAAGTTTATAAACTGACTACTTAATTCTATCTTAGTGTTCAACTATTAGTATGGTATATTTTTCAGTGTATATGCTTCTTACAGAGTACCCAGCACACTAAACATCCTGTGCAGACTTTGGATGATGATGGTTTCATTTTAGTTGTTTTTTTTTCTACCAACAGCACTGAGAGAAAATATTATAAATTGATTATTGCTTCCTTTGACAATCATTATCTGACCCTTCTGCTTTCAGTTAGAAATCATATGATCCTGATAAACTTTTTCAGTAAAGCAAAAAGTTTTGATAGAGACTTACTTTTTTTTTCCTTTTTTTTTTTTTTTTTTTTCCTCATCTTTGTCAGCAGCTCTGAGAGAAATTCAAAGCTTGTGTTTTCATAGGCTGTTGGGTGGTTTATTGGCTTGGGATTTCTGAGAGAATCCAAGCAATCTGTGCTCTGATTGAGACAAAGCAGCACATTCAATCTGAATCTGCCACAGCCTGACCATGGACTCTTAACATCTGTCAGGATAAAGAGTGTGTATTTTTCCTTTCTGCTGAAGCCTTTTGATATATAAATGAAGATTAATGTTCTTCCATCCAGGATGAGATATTTCTTAACTCTTTGCTGACTTGCCTTAGAACCAGGCAAACAATTTTTACTTTCTGCTCTGTTGCTCTTTGTTTGCTCATCAAGAAATTCCACATCCATCAGGTTTTAATATTACTGCTTTAATGCAGTGTAAATGTGGAGACAGTGCTGCAGTGGGAATAGATAGAGAAGTTAATAGATCAGTTTTGACCCTGGAAGCAACATTTTCTTTACTTAATTGTTGTTCATTAGTAGTATGTATTGCCTATGGCTATCTCGTGATCCTTATTTCTGTGATTAGTCCATTAAACCTGTCCTCATTCAACTGCAAGAATTCTGTCTGGTAGATGAGATGCTACTTAATGGGCACTGATGGCTATAAGCCCTTACTGGTCCTATTTGAAGGTGGAGGGGAATATATCAGGGAGCTTTTTTAAAGAAGGGAAGGTGCAACAGAAGCCGATGTCATGTCATCTTTCTTCCCTCATTTAATCCTCACTCAGTTATTAATATTCTATCTTCCTCTTCCCCAAATGAGTACGATCTCATTTGCCTTTGATGCACTTCTTTTTGATTTGGGAACTTATTCTGTTTTTGCCAAATATCTTTTCTGTTTGAACAGTGAATCCAAAGTTATTCAGCAGAACTTCTTTCATATTTGGCATCCTTTGTTACCTTTACATCACTACTTGAACGTATCTTACTCCATCCCATTGGTGGAAATGTATCACAAGTCTCTGTCCCTTTGCAGGTTGTTGTGTTATTTTTGCTTATCTGGGTAGAAACTCTTCTTTCTGGTTATGCTCTAAATAGAGTAATGATGTTACACAATACTCACACTGTCGCTAGAGATGCTGTTTGTTTGCTTGTGGCTGTGTTTAAGTCATTTACATATTAATTATGTCTTGCTGAGCATACTTTTAGTGCAACAGGTCTCTTTTTCAGCAGCACCAAGCACTCTGCTGGCAGTGATAGAAGCAGTCTTCTGAAGTGCTTATGTTCCTTATCACACTGATGTTAAAGCTGTTATCTTATTCTTCTATCTCACTTGGTGGTTATAAACAAATCTGACAAATGTCCCCTATTTTGGGATTAGTTGGTTAGTATGTTGACTTGTGTTTAGGGCTCTCAGAAATAGTCAAGACAGCTTCATTAGGGGAATACTGCCATCTACATTAGGGGAGTATTATCTCTTTCTTAAAAACCAACCAACAAAACAAAACTGCACCACCCCTTCACCCCTTAAAAATAAACCATAAGGGGAAAAAAACAACCACCAACAACCAAGAACAAACAAACAACAAACACACCACCCACAAATGATTTTTAATACACTACTCATGTATATAAACTCATCATCCCTTCTGTCACCTGTAGCTTACTAAGTACTCACTGCTACTAGTATATGGGCAAAATACCTGTTACTATCCAAAATTATGTGAAATGCAAACAGTGGTGGTGCACCAACACTGAGAACAACAACAACAATCTTGGCTTTCAACCCCACGGGATTGCAACTATATCAGTTTCATCCTTCTTGAAGTACACCCACAACTGATAATTTAATGCATCAGTCTGTAAAAACTTCTGAGAAATCAACCTCGGGTGGCCACCTACTTCCCTCCCTTAATTAGATGGGGATAGATGTTGCTATTATGCATTAAGAGTGTGTAACATCACAACTTGTAAGGAATATGAACTCACCCTGAGGAAATTGCAGCTGGTACTTTTGATGGTCCCTGTGCTGGCAGTGCGTTGGAGTGGCATTTTCCATCTTCTCTGTCAACAGACCTCTTGAAATGTGCTTATAGGAGCCTTGTGTATTGTGTTCTGCCCTTGAAACTACCCTGGTCTCTTCTCCAAACTCAGAGTCATCTTATACTTCCAGCTAAGGCAAATTTCTAAATTCCAGCTGCCTAATTTCACATTCAGCCTATTAGGGTCTTGGATGTTTGGTCTTGCTTGCTAGGCTGTAAGCAGTGCTCTCCTGAGCAGCACTGTGTGCTGAGGAGGGTTACTGGAATAGCTTTGTCAACAATTCTATTTTAGAAGTAACTTCCCAAAGTTTAAACAGAATTAGGACATGGGTAAATTATCATCAAAGCAGCTCTGCCAATAAATATAGGTCACTATCTACTGTTAGATTATGTTAGTTCATTTCTATAGCTGTTATGTTACTAAAATCTCCCAATATGTGCATCTTTTGCCCTAATACCTGTGCTATGCTATGCTTTTAATATTCACTGACAAAATATACAATTTGCTCATTAAAAAGGTTCAGCATTGCATTTCATTTAAACAATAATGCTACTACTATTTATAGTTCAAACATTATTTTTTTTGTTGTACTTTCTTGTTCTGTAGAAAAAGGAGACCCTGAAATAAAGCTTAAACAGAAAAAAATAGTGAGACGGGAAGGAGTGATTTCCTCAGAAATGCTAGGGAAGCACAATAAATTGGCTCTCATACAGCTCTGTGCTGAAATAGTAAATGTTTGAGTGCCTCTGGATATTTCTTATTGACTAAGCCACAAGATATAGCTTGTTATTAGAAATATTAAAATAGATACTAGGCCTCATTAGCCTGCATCAAACAGCAGGAATGTATTAATCTCAAAGAGGGTTATGTTGCATTCAGAGAAAATTGTCTAGTAGCAATAACAAATAAAAAACAAAACCCACAACACCTTCCAACAGAATGAATTTGCATATTCCCGACTCAGTTCATGCTTCTTGCATGATCATGTCATGGTTGACCTGAAATTTTTCAAAGAGGAATTATGAGTATATTTGGGTGCAGTATTTCTGCTTGTAGTATCAGTCATAACTTGTAACTTTTACATAAACCTTTTCCATTTCTTGGTGAGAGTCAGCATCATGTGGAGCCGACTGCAAAAAGGTGGTAAGTAATACATAACTGTATTGGCAGGTCTTCCAGCTCAGTCAGATTTGTGTGTTGTCATTAATCTGTGATTAATTAGTGGATGACTTTAATGTCTATGTATAGCCTGGGATGTAAAAGGATTATGGTGTTAATATGTTAAGTATATGATTTTGAGATATTAAGTCCTTTTATTACCACAAATTATATTTGATGTTTAGCTAATATTCTGCGGAGAATTAAAAAAATAATAATTAAAAAAAAGGTAATAAAGCAACCTATCCTTTATCCAAATGACATCAAGTATTCGTAGATTTTCTGATTTAACACTTGTATTTAGGAAACGACAATAAGGTTAATCTAGCAGGATGTATCAAGAGGTTTGAAATGTAAGATTTCTAAAACTCTTTGAAGGTTAATTTGTCTTCACAACGTTTCTGCTGTGGTGTAGGAATTTTCAGTTTGCCTACGGGGAAACGCACTAAGCAGCAAAATGTTTTAATTGTATAAAACTTTATCAGCAAGGGTTTAGGAAGAATCATAACTTAAGAATTATTTTCCTATTTTTTTCACACTGTTGCAATTGAATATTAAAAATCAAGTTCCTTAATTTTTACTTTCAGTTAATAACCTCCTTGAGGACAAATGTCTTTCTTAGAATTGATTTTGAGTTGAATGCTCTGGTAAAGCTTCTTTAAAATATTGATAATTCCAGAAATTTGCAAAGTCTTAAGCTTTTTCAGAATCTGACTTTTCTATAGAACTGTTTGAGTTGTAAGAGACTTTTACCCAACTCCCCTGCAACAAACAGGGACACTTACAGCTAGATAAGGTTGCTCAGAGCCCTATCCAGCCTGACTTTGGATGTCTCCAGGGACAGGGCATCCATCCTCTGGGCCACATGCTTCCCACTACCCTTATCAGGGTAAAAAACAAAAACAAAAAAAAACCAAACAATTCTTCTTTCCAGTCTAAATCTCCCTTATTTTAGTTTAAACCATTTCCTTTTATCACACTAGGCCCTGCTAAAAAGTCTGTCCCCTTCCTTCCTGTAGCTGCCCTTTAGATACTGAAAGGCAACTATTAGGTCTCCCCAGAGTCTTCTCTCAGCCTGTCTTCGTAGGGGAGATATTCTATCCCTGGAATCATTTTTGTGGCCCTCCACTTGTTACGGTCCAGCAGGTCCACATCTTTCCTGTACTGAGCACTCTACCTCTGGACACAGTACTCCAGGTGAGGTCTCACCAGTACAGAGCAGAGGGGCAAAATCAGCTCCTTCAGCATGCTTCTGTTGATGCTGCTCAGGGTATGGTTGACTTTCTGAGCTGTGAAAGCACAGTGCTGGCTCATGTCCAGCTTACCATCCACCAGTACCCCCAAGTCCTTTTCAGCAAGGCTGTTCTCAATTCTTTTGCCCCTCAGCATTTATCAGTAGTGGGGGTTACTGCAATCCTGGTGCAAGACCTTTCACTTCGATTTATTGAAAATCTCATGAAGTTCACCTAGGCCCACTTCTTCAGCCTGTCGTCAGTCTCTCTGGGATGGCATCCCGCACCTCAGGCTTGTTGACCACACCACGCACCTTGGTTTCATCTGCAAACTTGCTGGCGATGCACGTGATCCCACTGTCCATGTCATTGACAGTCCTGGTACTGATCACTGAGGGACACCACTTTTCACAGATCTCCATCTGAACGCTGAACATCAATCAACATTGACCATCACTCTCTAGGAATGATCTCACAACCTGTTCCTTGTTTATTGAACAGTCCACCCATCAAATCCATATCTTCCCAATTTGGAGAGAAAGATATTGTGAGAGAGCTTGTCCAAAGTCTTACTGAAATGCAGATAGATGACATCAGTGGTATTTCTCTTGTTCGCTGGTGCAGTGACACCATCAAAGAAGGCCACTACAATCAGTCAGGTAGGACTTGCCCTTGGTGAAGTCATGTTGGTTGTTGCCTATCACCTCGGTTTTCCAGGTGCCTGAGAATAGTTTGCGGGAAGTTCTGTTCCATGGTCTTCCCTTGCACGGAGTTGAGGCTGACAGGTGGGTAATCTTCCAGATGGTCTTTTGTACCCTTCTTAAAATTGGGTGTGACATTGCTTTTCTTTCGGTACTGAGTTGGACTTGCCTCCATCCATTCTTTTCCTCACCCTGGTGATTAAGAAAATGAGAGCTCATCAGGGACTTGTAGTTCTCTTTATAAAAAAAATTAAAAATAAAAATACCCAAATAAGATAAATTTGGCTATTTACTACTACTTCTCAACATTTTTTCTTTCTCTCTCCTACTACAATATGATATACTTGGGCTAATTTAATCACCAATTATTGTTCTACTGCTTTCTAAAGAAATCCAGGAACAAGAATTAAAAAAGTAAGTAAATGTCACGGTGGTAGCATTTTTTAATTTTAATCCACTTAAAAAGAATTAATTAATGGTAGACTTTGTTCACTAAATAGGTGTATGTATATATATATATGTATATGTATAGCTTGTTTGGTAGCAAATGTACAAATGAAAATTTCCAGTTAGAATGCAAAACTAGTTTTCTAATGCTGCCTCCCGTGAATGTAGATGAATAGTAATTTGTGTATTCAAAAAAAAAAAAAAAAAAAAAGCATATATAAATTGTTGGCTTTTTATTTCTGGTGAATTAAGAAGTTGGACCTTTTCACAGTATTTCAGAAGGTGATTGTAGCTTTACCTCTTCCAGTAATGGCTTTCATCAGCTCTTCCATTATCAGCATAAGAGCTGCTGAACGTATAAAGCGAGGGCCAAATGTGCTGCCAAAAGAAATCTCTGGGAAAGAATGGAAAGTATACAACTAGATATTAAGGAATAATTCCATGTCAAAGACTGACTGTGTTGAATGACCTAGTAGAGGAAATTTACTTTGAAAACTGCCAGTAAAATTGGATATTTTTCTTTATCACAAATATCAGTAAAAAGATTTTTACAAGTCAATGACCCTATGTCTTCTGCAAGGTTATAACTGCTGGAGGAGTTTGATTCTATAAATGAAACTTAATTAGATATGAAGCTGCATGAGTCAGAACAGAGTCCAGCTGCCATGCTTGACTATACAGAGCTAACAGCAGTGAAAACCAACGGTTTTATCAGAGTAGACTGTGGTGGTTAAGAGCATTTCTTTATATGTTTTATTAAGGTCTTATCTTGGCCTTTGAATTAATGGTAATGTTGATAGGTTCTATATCTTTAAAGCAAGTTACACACTATAGTGGGCTGCATGCTGACCTCGTATCTGTTGTGCTCTACTACTGAGGACAGAAAAGCTTTGATTGCTCCTTCCTTTTTCTTTCAAAAACAGTGCAGGACAAAACATTGCTGTGGATGCAGCTCGCAGCCCATCGTTTAGGTTATGGTTGTTCACTTATCTTAGCAGTTACATGAACAGGATCCTAAGTTTTCCAGTGTTACTTAAGAGACCCTTTGGAGGGGAACAACACTTGTATTTGGCAGTCAAACTAGAAGGAGAGGGCTGCTCACTGTTCAGATCTGTGCCTTTATGCCTAAAGGTTGATACTGATATTATTTTGGCCCCATTTTACAGTACAGAGCAATTAATTTTGTTACAAGTGTCCCCATTTTTCCCTGTTCTATTTTAGGTAAGAAAATAGAAAATAATTATGAATGCATGGAGGGTCAATGGTATACATCATTAGTCTGAATTAATATTGATATTTGCTTGCAAATGCTGCTAAAAATGGAGCCCAGAAAGCCAAACCAAATTGTTATGGAGCATGTGCTGCATTTTGTTTTTTATTGAATGTATTGATATATCGGAGTTGGGAGTACAGGATTTGCTGTTAAGGAAGACAAAAATTGAACAATGGGAATATGAGGAAGAGGAAATGTGTAGAAATTTTGTGCTGAGTCTGAAGCTGAGCACTGTTACAGGCAGTAAAATGCTGCGTCTATTCAAGGCTGGAATTACAGATAGTTTTGCAACTTGGGTGTGTTGGAATTGTGAAGAGGTTAGGATTACAATGCCTGGTCTTCGCCTGTATTAGGGCTAATTCTTAGCTGAATGTACTTGCCAAATGAGAAAAACAAAAACAAACAAACAAAAAAACCCAGAAAACACTGTTGTTTGGACTGTGAAGAAGGGAGACTCTGAATTTCAGTGTGTAAGTCTAGATGGATCCTGCTATTGTTGTCATAACCTAAACAATGCATTTGCAATAATAGCGGCTGAAATAGTAATAACCTGCAAATGACAGAACAATGGAGCAGTGACGTGAGCATATCAGGTGCCCTTCTGCCTGGAAGGGATGGTCAGGAGTGCTTGTGGAGCACGGTGTGGGTTTTGTTGGCTCTTTGTTTTACTCTAAGCCATGCCAGGGACAGTTATCTTCCATAATGGAGCAGCTGCTTCATTTGAAAAACTTGTAAAGATTAACCAACCTTCTAGAAAAATAAGATACAGTGATTGGTGCATATCCATGAGGTAAGCGTATCCTATACTTTTTCATAGAAACATGTTCTGGGAGAATGAGCAAAGAATAGGGAGAAAAAGAAAAGGTGATGGTATGTATGCGTGTGTGGAATGTAATGAGGTCTTTTGATTTTGGCCTGATTAAATACTCGCTCAACTTTATCTCTTTCTGCTCTTGGCCTCTGTGGTTGTAAATTGTCCTTGGGATCTGCACACTGACAAGGCTGCTATGTGCAAAGGATTCTGTGTCCTCTCTAGCTATTGTGACTGACAGCGTAATCTTTGAGGATGTAGCAGTGTCATGCCTCCAGTGTGTGTGTAGATATGTGTGAAATTTGAGTATATGCTACAAGTCAGCCTGTATTTTCCATATCACTGTTAGGTAGTCAGATTTTCAGTTTACCCATTGCGAGTCTCTAATTTTATCAAAATGAGAGCTTAATTTCAGAAAATAACTTGAAATACACATGCAGAAGGAAACTTTTTGTACGTGTTCCTTGCACTCCCCTCCCCCAACACTACATTTACAAATGCATGTGCAGTATACAGTTGCTGTTATAATATGCAAATGACAGTGAAGAAGTGATATTCCACTGCTGGGAAATGCCAGCCTGACCCAGGAAGAAAAGCCTTTTCTAGAGCTAGATTGTGTGATCTTTTTATGGATTGGCTTTTGCAAATAAATACAATGCTACAAAATAAATACAGTGCTACATTGGGCTCCCCAGCGTCAAGCACTTTGACATACCCAATGTTCCAATCTGTGGTTGGAAGTATCGTTCAGAGCCTTCAGGTCCAATGCACCTCTGCTCTGCTAACGCTTTTATCCTCTCCTGCTCAGAGCGCAGTGCTCATCTGTCATCCTGTGCCTGTCCTATCTGCAGTCAGCATGGGGACAAGGCACGTGTGGCCTAGGGTGGAAAACTGTCAAAGCATTTTCTGTGTCAGGCTGTGTTTAGGCTGCAGTTCAGTATTAGAGATGGGAAGATTTTTGTTAGATATGTGAAGAGATGAAGGGGCTTTGTGGTGGAAGAATTAACCAAAAGGTTAATCAAGAAGTGCTTTGAGGCAGCTGGCTTGTAAAGAAAGGGCAACAGTCTCCTCAGCCTCTCTCAAGGCAGTTACTGCAGCTTACCTGAGCACCCTATGGGTCTGCAAGTCCTGATGCACTGCTGTTTCATTTTGATACGGACTGGAAGGAGCAGTCCTTGAGAGTAGCCCTGCAGAGAAGGACCTGGAGGTCCTGGTGGATGAAAAATTTAACATGAGCCAACAGTGTGCTCTTGCAGCTCGGAAAACAAATGATATCCTTGACTCCATCAGAAGAGCAGTGGCCAGCAGAGACAGGGAGGTGATTTTCCCTCTCTCCTCTGCCCTTGTGAGGCCCCATCTGGAGTACTGTGTTCAGGTCTGGAGTCCCCGGTACAAGAAAGGCAGAGAGCTGTTGGAGGGGAGTCCAAAGGAGTGCCACAGAGATGATCAAATTTTGGAGGGGGGTCCAAAGGAGCACCTCCCCTGTGAAGACAGGCTGAGGGAGCTGGACTTGTTCATCCTGGAGAAAAAGGCTGTGGGGTGACCTCACTACAGCTTTTCAGTGCCTAAAGGGAGCCTACAAACAGGAGGGCAGTTAACTCTTTGATAGGGTAGATAACAGCAGGACAAGGAAAATGGTTTTAAGTTGAAGGAGGGAAGATTTAGGTTGGATGCCAGAGGGAAACTCTTTATTATGAGAGTGGTAAGGTGCTAGAACAGTCTGTCCAGTGAGTTTGTGGATGCCCAGCCCCTGGAGGTGTTCAAGGCCAGATTGGATGGGCAGCCTGGTCTAGTATTAAATGTGGAGGTTGTTGGCCCTGCCTATGGCAGGGGGGTTGGAGATTCGTGATCCTTGAGGTCCCTTCCAACCTGGGTAATTCTGTGATTCATCTTTACTTCTCAGCTGTGCTAGTGGATCTGAAGTTTTTCCAGTTAGAGCATAGCACTATCGTTCAATCTTTGTGATCTGTTTCTCTGTTGATAACCAACTACAAAACCACTGTTTTAAGTGTGTAGGTTACTAACAACTGGAGTAAGCTTGCATTGCTTCATCAGGCAAATAATTGCTTTGTCTTGTTTGGGCTACTCGTTAGGACTGAAAGTGGCAATCCTAGAGATTGTTTTGCTTTCCTGATCACTTCTGTGTGTGTATAATGAATGTGTTCTTGTTCTGAAATCTATTGTGCTTACTTTATTGTATTGCAGATACATACTGATGTACATCTCAACTGTTTCTTTAGCTAAGACCAATGACTGTCTTTTACTGTTCATAAAAATTAGCATTTCCCTCAGAAGAAACCTTGTGTCTGCTGGTACTGTTGAGCGTCACCAGTGTGTCTAACAACGTAATTAAGGCACTGATAATAAGCAGCGAAAGAGGAAAGGGACAAGAATTACCGTTCTCCAGATAGAACAAAACCAGAAAAACAGTAATGCTAATGAGACAGATGATCCTGTATGATGAAATTAACTTCTCTTCCACTCATGGTTAAATGGTGTAATGTAGTCATTTCCCAGGTCCTTCTTTACATTGCCTTTTCTGGTTTGTCTACAACCAGCGCTGCAAAAAATTCTAGCAGTTTAAACTATTCTTGATCCTTTTTTTTTTTTTTTTTTGTTATTTGGTATAGCATGGACTTCAAATATAATAATTGAAGTAGAAAAGGAATAACTTGAGTGTGAAGCTGATGATTTGATATTTTGTTGTCACATAAATAGCGTGACTTTATGCTGAGTGTTTAAATATAAAAACTTGAAAAAGCTAAACAGATCCAAATCTGGCTGCTTTGCCATCTTGTAGTTCATGCAAATAAGTCTCAGCATTAGTGTTCTCTCTGCAGTTCTAGTAAAGTGGCCATTTCCATTAGCAAGACATTTACCACTTCTTGCACCCCAGTTTAATGTTGCAGATAACTCTATTCTCAACAAAACTGCTGTGCCTGATTCTCAACTGATTGGTTCCATTGACACCAAGCAGTGTACTTGTGGATTAAGATGCCACGTTGAAGAGCTTACAGAATGAGCTACATTAACTCATTGGCAAATAAGAATCAATGTTCAGAGCAAGGATCTAATTAAAAACTTATTTTTTTCTATTACTAGTTTGTCTAGAGGAAAAAAATAAAAACAAAAACAAAAAACCCACCGAAAAACCCCAAAACTTGAAACCACAAGGATTGACAAACAAAAGAAGTTGGTGATGTTTTGGCTTATGAATGTGGATATTTGGTTGAAAACAGCAAATGAATAGAAAATGGAATAATTCTCTCGTGTTTTGGTTTTCCCCCCTCAGAAGTCTAAATCAAAGCTGATGATAAAAAGTGTTAAGGAGAGAATGCAGCTTCATCTAATGTACTTTCATATGTAGTACTGGTGTCTGGCTCTATTTTTTCGTTCTCTGAAGCTGCTTGTTATTGTGGCTGGAATGATCCTTATCTCATTTTGTATACTTACAAGGACAAATTCTAAACTAGGATTTAACACAAATGGTTTAAAAAAAGACAAATTTTGTACACGGTGACTGATGTTTTGCAATTATTAAACTAGCCTTCTGTCACCCTGAACTACAGTAGTCTTAGCTATTAGAAAAGCAATGGTAGATTCTGTATGGTGGAAACATAACCAAGGTTAATTGTAGGGGTGTCATGGCAACTGTAATGAGCCACAGTGTTTATAATGTTAAAAATGTCCCTTTCAAAATGCACATAATCTTTGAATATTTTATAATGATTTTGAAAGGAAGGTTATTATCCTCAGGACGACTTGATGCTAGTGTTTCAGTACTGTCTTGAGGTTTCTGTTCTGTGTTCACATGGTAAAGAGAAAGGTAAGGAGAAGCAATGAGCAGAGGAGGGGTGAATCCTTGTGAGCCCCTGTGCCAGCAAGTAAGGGGAACTGTTTATATGTCCATATAAGTTGAGGGACTAAGTGGCAGGTACAGCAGTTTGTTTTGCTTGGCTAACTCTCAGATGGATTAGTTCCAGAGTCTGAATGATGTACAGGAACTGGAAGGGCGCAAGCACAAGGTGGTGGTTAGATTGCTACGTTAAGGGTTTTATGTTGCCTTAAAGTGACAAACTACAGCAGTTACATACCTGGGTAATAGGCATGCTGCTCAAGGGTGGTCTTTGTCTTTTATGAGTGTTCCTGCTATTGGTTATGTTTAAGCTTGCTTGCTTTTGTTTAAGTTATGCTTTATGTGGCTGCACAAATATTCAAATGAATCTGTTAATCCAGTGGAAGAGTGTTATGATTTAAAGAGTTAATCACACGATGCCCTTCCCTCCCTTCAGGAGAAAGTGGGGAGGAAGGAAGAGGGAAAAACCTTTAAAAAGAATGTGAGGTAATTAAAATAATAAAATGAACCAAACATAAAACCAGAGGAGAGAGAGAGTCACTCTGAATCTTTATCAGCAGGCCCTCCACCGCTTGCTTCCCAGAAAAGACAAGAGAGCTCTTTCCCTACTCCTTGGAATATGGAAATCATGTGGAAGCTCCTGGGAAATGCAGTACATCCCAGTGTATCTTCCTCTTGGAGGGTCAGAACTCATCTTGAGACTGCAAGAGATATACAGGAAACAGCTCTTCAGTGCGCTGCGTCTCTGTACCCAGCAGCCTCTATCACATGGTATGATACAGAAAACCAATAAAACCAGGGCAAAGAGTAACCAGATCAACAACTTCTGTCAGACTGTTTTGTCACGCCTCTCTGCAATGTTGGTTCTTTGCCTGCCACAATGTACAGCTGAATTGGCCTAATGTAGCTGTGAACTTGTTTTTACAGACAACTTGTATCCCGCTGCTGTATTTATTTTGAAGTGCAGAGACTTCGTAGGTGACACATGCACTAAAGTGTAGGTGACAGCTTTCAGCCTGTGGATGATCTGGAGCTGATGCTACTTGGTTGCCGTCACCTAAGAGGAGCCACTTTGTCTCAGTGAGCATTTGGTATCGCCAGTGTACAGGGGCCTGGTGCATCTTCAACATACACTAATTTAAACATTTCTCATTGAAATCTTACTTATTCTTTCGAATATAAATGACGTACTATGACGTAAAAACATATGACACAATTGGTAACGAAGTCCTTTCAGTTTTCTGTCACCTACTGTCAGCCATGTCTATGGTTTTCTGGGTGTTACTTCCGCTAAATTGCTGCTAACCATTGTTGAAGAGGAAATATATGCTCAGTGCTGTTGGATCTTTACAGTGTAGTTAGCTACTTGTTAATTGGATAGAGTTGAACATTTTATCTAATAATTCAATCTGTTTTATTTCTGAGCTGCTCCTTGTAATTCTCAAGTGAGAGGTACACTTCAAAGAGCTGATGATATGCATGTTAAAGGTAACTTTAAAATTTTTTTTCTGGTCTATGTGATAGCAAGCGGGACTTCTTATTTAAGCTGTAGTATAAGAAATTCAGAATTCTCCACTGAGTTTGCTGATAAAGGGGTATATAAGTGTGTGACCTTGAGGAACATAATATAAGTAATAAGCCTTAAATACATAATATTTCAAAAACAAGTTCAGAACTGTTGTTTTAATGAAATATAGCTTTATTTAGTGCTGTAGGTCTAAACTTGGCCATTAAAACATGATCTGTTTTACAAAGTGTTGAGTGTTTGCTCTTTGGAATTGGACATTGCTCAATACTTCTTCACCTTGAAGAGCACAAACAAAACAGTGATGCTGTGAAGCCAGCTGTATAAGCTGAAAGTAGGTGAACTGAATTGATTGTTTTCCAGCAGTTTAAAAAAAAAAAAAAGTAAAATAAATGAATGTATGACACAGAGGAGGAGGGCTAATTGTGAAATTTAGTTACCAAGCAACTTTGGGATGACTAAATCTGATCCAGAGAATTTCTGGTGAAGCAAGCTGAAGAATATTTGGAAGAGAATTTTGGGAGCCTTATTCTTTAATGACAGGTCTGAGCTCAGTACAGTTATAGCAGAAATTAAGACTTCTGGTATGCGTTTTTTGTCTTACTTCTTGATCTTTAGTGTAGGCATGGGTTTTAGGTTTTTTTTTTTCCCAGGAGTATGGGTTACTGTAACAATTGGTGTGCTGTATAGTAATTGGCTATATAGTCTTTCATATCTCTTGCAGTATTTAAGACTTATCATACCAATATATATACCTGGCAAATAGAAAATCCTTACCTGCAATTTTGTATTGAGATGAATAAAAAACATTTTTTCCAAAAAAGTGGTAAGCAGCAAAAGAAATTACTGTCTTGTGGATGTGAAATACAGCTTGCTCAAAGAACAAGGATTTCTGAAGGCTTCTGGTTGAGTTTTAGTAGATATTGATTAAAATTAAAAAATATATATATATCTAATTAAAAAAGTGTATAGACATATACTTTTCAGTAGGAAATGGGTGAAAATCGTCCCAGAGATCTCTATTGTTCCATGAATAGAGAAGATTGATGATTAAGCAAGTGCACTCAGAGTAGCAACGTATTTCTGTTTATCTTCAGTGAAAGTGGGTTGTACCAGAGAACTTGGGACTTCTGCCTGGTGCAGAGGAAAGTTGTTTACAAAGAATACTGCCTCAGCAAATTTAGGAGCTGTTTACATTCAGGACTCAAGTGCTAAGAATGTGTGGAATGGAGTAAACAGGTGTTTTGTGTAGCACAGAATTGAGACTGGGAAAGGCAATGACTGGGATATCAGAGAATAAATCACATAACAGCCAAATATAGTGTTAAAAGCTGTTATTTTTAAGATTAATTGAAATTGCTCATTTCCAAATTTAAACTTTACAGAATGGTAACTAAAATATGGCTATCTTGGTCCCTGGAATTGAAATGTTAAAATAAATATTTATGAGCTTATTAAAAATGACAAAGTGGGTGAAAAGACAGATGAAGTTGCACTCATGACATTACTTATTTTCAAATTCCTGGGAACTAAGGAGCAAATGATCTAGAATACTTGCATGTTCATGATCTAACACATAAAGCATAACTGTATTATTTATTAGTCTGCAATGAATGGCCAAATCACACAAGAAAATGGAATATTTGGTTCTTAGCCTTTTTATAAAATGATGGGAGGAAAAGATTTCAGTTTGAATTGCATAGGCCAGAAGTCTAATGCCACAAGTGTTATGTGGTTCCCCTGTAACCTAAAGTCTTCTGCTCCCCTCTGGAAAAACATAACAAACAAAAAAACCCCCACCTCACTCCCAGAAAACCCATAAAATAAACCAAACACCCTTTCCCACAAAACATAAAAGCAAACATAAACTTAGGCATTTCTACAGACTACAGACTCTGTGTTCATAAACTTCAAATCCAAAGTGGGGATTTCTGTATTAAGCATGAATTTGACAACTTAAAAATGATTTTATGTAATATAATTACCACTTACATGCAAAAAGAAACTCCAAACAAATACAAACTTTGGCAGATTTTCAATGCAGCTAGATACTGTTGAATGCAAATGAAATTTATGAATTAGAAGAGGGAATTTAGAAGACTGCAACTGATGCTGATGTTTTCAGAGTGTTTTATAATTCTGACATTACAAAACATGTTCTATGGATTTGGAGGGAAAATGAAACTATTTAATAATAGCAATATGTTTATTTATCTGATAATGAATTATTTTCCATTTTTAAGTAGAAGCTGGGAACTTAATTTCTTAGTATAGTTTCTCTGCTTTGAGTTCCAGAGGGATACTTGGGCTGAAATTCTTGCATCTATTTTACTTGGATTAGTGATGTAAAGCATAAGTAAGTCTTGGCAAATTAAGGGAATTCTAGAAGGCTAATAGCGTTGTACTAGTACTTAAAAAACACAGAGTGAATGACTGTATTTCTGACCTGATACCTGTGACTTGGCTCTTGGCTCTCCTCTACTTGGCTCTTGTGAGGCCCCATCTGGAGTACTGTGTCCAGGTGTGGAGCCCTCTGGACAAGAAGGACATGGAGATTTTGGAAAGGGTCCAGAGGAGGGCCACAAAGATGATCGGGGGGCTGGAGCACCTCCCCTATGAGGACAGGCTGAGGGAGTTAGGCTTGTTCAGCCTGGAGAAGAGAAGGCTGCGGGGTGACCTCATTGCAGCCTTTCAATACCTGAAGGGAACCTACACCCATGGGGGGAGTAAACTCTTTGAAAGGGCTGACAATAGCAGGACTAGGGGAAATGGATCCATGTTGAAGGAGGGAAGATTTAGGTTGGATGTTAGGGGAAAGTTCTTTACTAGGAGAGTGATTAGGCCCTGGAACAGGCTGCCCAGGGAGGTTGTGGATGTCCTGTCCTTGGCGGTGTTCAAGGCCAGGTTGGACGGGGCCCTGGGCAACCTGATCTAGTAAATGTGTATGTTTGGTGGCCCTGCTAGGCAGGGGGGTTGGAACTACATGATCCTTGAGGTCCCCTCCAACCCGGGTCATTCTGTGATTCTGTGACTTAAATGTAAAAAGGTGATGTAGTATAATTATTTCTTATCAATAACATTTTGTTTTTATTAAAGAGTCAAGCTTGCTTTGTATTTTTATTCAAATTCCAAATGTATCTGATTGTGCTTTAAGTTTGAACCTTTTTGAAGTTGGAAGATTCTTATTCACTTGCTAATCCTGGAAGAAACTTGCATAGAATGAAATGCACAGAGGTCATAGTAAATTTGTGACTCATAATTAACACTAATCTATGTGCAAGGTATGTAGAGGTGTGCCTGACTCCCTCTGTTCTTATTTTGTAAAACATGAATACAAAAAGAATGCAGTATGTTGACTCTTAGAAATGCTCAGTCTTCTCAAAATGGTTTTGCAAGTGTGTTTTTACCATAACCCATCCAGGCTCAGTTCCTGGTCCTGTACAGTTTAACAAGGGCATTAACCTGAAGGAAAACTGTAAAGCAGTTGAGGTCTTTGGTGTTATGGAGACTGAGAAGTAAAGTGGGCAGTTTTTAGGAATCGAGTGACTTTAATGATGTTCTTAGGATGAGAGGTATGGTTTACAAGTTTTGAAAGATAGGTAGAATGAAGAAATTTCACTGTAAATTGTAACATAGTCCGGCTTATAAAGTTAAATAGTGAGAGAGTGTGGTAGATGATGCAGAAACTACAGTGCAAACAGGAAAAAAAAAAAAAATAAAGTGGGAGGAAAAAAAAAAACAATGGCAAAGAAATGTTTCCAAATGGGGAGTGGGGAATCTGGCAACCCTGCCCATGGCAGGGGAAGTTGAAACTAAATGATCTTTGAGGTCCTTTTCAATTCAGGCCATTCTATGATTCCATGAGATTTGGGGCCTCTTTTCAGCGAGGATGACATGAACAGCAGGAGAGAGAAGCGATCAGGTATCTGTGAAGAATACAGTGAAAGACTGTGACGTGTAGATAGTGTTTTCCATGTGTTATCATTAAAGCATCTATTGCTTCTGATTTTGTTTGTTGAAACTTTTGATGTGAGGGCAATTGTTGCATCCTACTTCAGTGAAGGAAAAATGAAGACTAAGTGAGCGATTCCTTTCTTAAAGGACAGGAGTGAAAAATACCTGTTTTCTTGCATGCTTTGGGTAGCCTATGACTCACTTTCTTCCTCGGAAAGAGGAGGCAGTGAGGGCATTTTTGCAAGAGGCTGAGCTGAGTTTTGAAAAGTGCTTTGAGATGCTTAAAGGAAGAGGCTTTCTGTATCTTAATTAGTGCTATAATGATGAAAGAGAAGCAAATATAATCTTTGAGATGTTTCGCCATTGCCTATTCTATCAACATAATTAATTTCTGAAGTGGAGGATCAGGGGAAAATCCATCTCTTACTGGGTCCTGCTGTCTTCAAACTTAATTAAAGACATGCACATAGTTCATCAATAATGAGATTCTCCATCTCCTTGAGCTTCCTTGTCTATTCATTTTTCTTTCCCACCTGCACTCACAATGGTGGCTGTTTGCTCCCACATACATTCAACAATGCATCATTTGTAAGCTGGCTCTCATTCATTTCATCCCCGCTTGAAAGGCCTGACAGAAAGCCCTGTGAAAAGCCTTTCAATGCAAATGCCAGTTTAATGACTTGGTTCATTCAGCAGTGGGGAATCTGAGATAACTTGACTTCTCCTCGCTGCAAATACAAGAAAATGTTTTCATAAAGCCTTGGACGTGTCACGCTTTTTAACAAGCCGCCCTCAGTTTGCAAACAGAAACTGATAGCTTTAACTTTTAATTAAATAAAATCTCAGCTCTTTCTTGCAGCGTCAACCTCCCACACCTCTCTCTGTGTGAGAGGAGGAGGAGCATACTCCCCTCACTCCACAGCCTCAGAAATGCATCTGCTTTTGAAGGCTTTGATTTGCTTCATTTCCTTAGCAGAGCAGCAGGTCCTCTTGAGGATAAACCCTCGTTTGATTGGGTCTTTCTGAACATGTTCAAATATCAAATTATTAGGAAATTACAAATATAGCTGCAACTTGTTAAAGCCAGAGGAAACGTATAGTCTGTTTCAACAGCCTGCATTGCAGCTTGTTCTTGGGATGTGTATTCTTCTTAAGTTAAATTCATTTATGAAAATAAAATAATGAAGCTCTCTCTAGTCGGCCCTTGAGTATTCAATATAGAATTTGAAGATATTAGTTGTAGTGCTGACACTGCAAAAGAAAGGAATGAATTTACTTTCTGTTCAAGTTTACAACCCAAATTAGAGTTTTGGGAAGCTGTGAGGAACTGACAAGGGAGAGAACAGATAGGGTTTACACAGACTGTGATAAAGTTTTATCGAAATTAAAGTTGACAGAGAAATTAAGAGTATGACTTTGTTTTCTGTGTGTTGTCTGGCCAGGATTTTGAATGCAGGAGCATGATGGCATTTATATGATAGTTTTCTATGAAACAAGCACTTACATTTTTTGTTTTAAGTTTCACTACTGTTTGTAGCATTGCACAAATGATTCTGCTACAGCATTCGATTCAGTTGTCATAACCACCTGCGCATCAGCCTTCCATAAACAATATCCAAGTATTTTGAAAGGTATTCTGTTATTAGTATTATTTTTAGTAGACGTATTTAACCTATACTTGTGATTTGATGAATGCTCTCAAGTCAGTAATGCAGTTCTCCTTGCGTGGCATATTCTTTCTTGTCATTCCAAATAAAAATAGACTATAACATCTTACCATTTCTGTTGTAACTAACTTTTGATGTAAACTTTCTGATGCATCAATCTCTACTGGAGGACAGGAGCTGAAGTAACAGAAATAAGTTCCAGACTCAACATTATCTTGTCTTTACTGCACTCTGTAAGATACAAGCCTCTGGACCTGACCGAACATCTTCTGGTTAAGTGCTTAGATGAAAGGTGATGCTCTGGAAAGGAGGACAAGAGTAGGGAAGAAAATTTTATTCATATGGTATCAAGTTCTTTGTAAGTGTCCAAGAACTTACACCCTACTGATAGCTGTTCAGATCACTATTTTAGGAGACACTCAACAAGGAATATTTCTTTCATCATAGTATCATAATACGTAGTAATTAGTTAATTACACTTTTTGTATTTGTAGTATTTCACAGATATTCACTAATTATGGAATACCTGTAAACTGATACTCTTTAATCCCTCATCTTTAAGTTGAGAACTGAAGAGATCAAGCTGTTAGACTAAAGCTTCAGCAAGAGCTGGGTTTGGAATAAGTAATAATTTATGCTTCTGTGACCAGAAAACTGAACCTCTCTGATGAGACTGATTTTAAAAGAAAGTAGGGGGAGGGAAAGCAGCCAGTCTCTTCTAAGTGAAATAACTTCAAACCCCTCTAGTATGTTTAGCTTTTTGTCTTCCTTGTAAAAGATCCAAATATGAACCTCTTGAATGAGCTATTGCACTATTTCATAAAACCTTTTAAAATTAATACATGATGGCATATCAGCTCAATTACCCTCAGCCTTGTTAATTCTATTCTGTGCTGTAATAACTTTGTTAGGATAAATTATGGAGCTTGTACCACCATAAATACTCATGGATTATGTTGTGCTTTTCTGTTGTGCTGGCTGCCCTTGAATCATGACAGCAAGTGAAAAATGAAATGCACATCCTCTGCTGTTGGGGAAAAAAAAAGATAGACGAGGATGTTAGATAATATTCATATGATTAAATAATACTAGAAACATTTTACAAAATGTTACATATATAAAAAATAGTGCAAGAAAATATGTTAGTTGTTCTTTGAGTCAAAATTTAGATGTTTCAACATGCACAGTTTTTCCATGGGACCGAAATAGGCTTCACATGACTTTTAACAAATGAGTTGATTGTTGCATGCTGCTTGAATAATTTTTCTTAATGTAATTTGTGTTGTTATATGATATAAGTACTTGAAAAAGCCTGGGATTTCTGTAAAAGGAATTATCCTGTTTTTTGAGGAGGAGAAATAGCTGCCTCAAATATTTCTTCGCCTCAGCGGGTAGATTTGTGCTGTATGACTTGTCCAGAATAGGAAAGCTGGCCACAGTGATGGGGCCATAAATACTGACTCTGGGGCTTATGACTTCAGCTTGCTGTTGGATTCATTCTCTCTCTGGTCAGACCACAGAGATCCCTTCAGTGAAAGGGAAGGATGACCCCTGTGACTAAGCTATGACTGATGTTAAAAGTAATGGGTCTGCATACCTGCAGTAGGTCTGACCTTTTCTAAAGCACATCTTGCATGATTTAGATGGCCAACAGGCTTCTGCCAGGATGAGTATAATTTAATCATTTTGTGTCTTCCTTCTTGCTGTCTCTGAGGAAAGGCACTAGTTTAAATTGGGCATCTGGCAGCTTATCTAAGATTACGTGGCTGTAGATGTCTGTACTTGTGAGAGATGAGTATGTACAAAAAAAAACAACAACAGTAACAAACAAAAAATTAAAAAGCCCCCCCAAAAAAACAAAACAAAACAAAAAAGCAGGAAGACTCTGGATTTTTTCCTTGCTTGGCCCAAATGAGAAATGCTTGGCGTAGGTGTCACTGTCTTTGCCTTTTGTTCCTGGAACAACATCTGCTACTGCAAGTAAACTAAACTAATATATCTATCTAAATGAAATGATGATGAAGCTGGAAGATTCCGTTTTAAACTCCCTAAGAAAGGGAGGATAGCTAATAAAGATGTAAACAGGATTCATTTTGTGGCTGTTATTTATTTAAGTGAATTTTTAAGTGAAAAATATACCTGATTCTAAAAATACCCAGTTTTAACAGAGAGGAATTTAACTGAGAGGTTTGGGAAATAACGTGTTTCAGAAATATAAACCTTTCCTGTACCCATGGAGGAAGTTTTTACTATTGCAGAGCTTGTTTGCTCAAATGGTGGAGTTCAGTTTAGACAATAAGTAATTTTGTTACTAAGATTTAACCAGAATCTCAGATGAATGGTTCCTGAGTGACAGCCCATGTTATTTTCCTGTTTCTTAGGGTACAGATAGTGTGCATTCCTCAGCTTACTGGTTGTGAAGATGGCATAGCAACACCAACAGATGGAGATGGTTTGCTACTTCTTTCTTAGCTGTCCTTGACATTTATTTTTTTTTGAGTTTTGGAAAATATCTTCTGAATTGCTGTTTTACAGTGAATTGAAAGTTTACGTATACTTTAGGTAAAATAATTTTACAGTCCTGGTATTGCAAGGCTAGATCAATACCCAGAAAAAAGAATAAAAACTCACATAAAGAAAACATAACTGAGGAGTAAGAGAACACGTAGGTGGAGTGCTGTGGGTTGAAACACTTAAGTCCAAGTACACAGTCTGACTTATTTCTTTCTGTAAATAGTGGTGCTCTCCTGATTTTAAAAAAAGACTTGAGAGTCTGTTTGGTGAAGAAAGGTTTTCAAACTCAATTGGTAAATAGATACATGGGGTGTGTGTGTCTATTAGTGAGTACTGTGTGTATTTCAGTGAGTGAAAGGACACACACTTGTGGACATTTGGCTGTGAAAAGCCTAATAGCGAGTTTAATTGGGAAAAAAAAAAAAAAAAAACCCACAAAAAAACCCAAATATTATTTCAAACCTGTTTGTATAATACAGGCTTAAAAGCACTAGTGTGAGAAACCTTGACTTTTATTAAATTTATAACTCAATGTGCTTTGGTTTTAGTTCTAACAAACTTTCTGGCTATGTAATTGTTTCAGTTGCAAGATGTGTTGGTCATAAGCCACCCACCTAAGTCTTGGAACAAAAGCTGTAAGAGGAAATCAGTCTGAAAATCATGTAAATTGAGTGAGGCCAGGAATGAAGAACAATCTATTGAGCGGAGAAATTCAATGGGACTAATAGGAGTGCCAGTTATCTCAGTGGATCCGAAAGGGAAAAGGGAAATTCTTGCATCTATGCTATGTTTCAATTAAGTATGCAATATTTAATGAAGAATCAAAAATAATTCCTCAAGAAGAACACAATCTTGCCATTTGTTGTATGAGATTTTATTTTCAGTGTCTTTGATTTGAGTGACCACTGTAGGCATCATACTGGTGGGAGGTAGCCTAAGGAAGACACAGAAATTCATCTTTTTTCATTTCCAGAATTCTAACTTCTGGCAACTATTTATTTATAAGGAGATAGAATGACTTACAATGCATCATTAGACACCATCCTTTTTGGTATATAAAATTTAAAGTAATTGTTTATTCTGCAGTAATTTCTTCTTATATGTACATTTCTCATTTGCGGTCATTATATTTGATAGAATGATTTAGGATACTTAGATAAGCTTGAGACAAGGCTATTTCTCACGTGATTTAGTTTCCAGAAGTTAGTGTGACTGACTCACCAGATTGTACGTTGAGTCTTAGTGTGTTTAATCAAGTTGCCTCATCGATATGTGGTTCTTTAATTTGGTGTAGGTGATGGAGTCTTCACAGGTCAGTCTTGGGTTTCATTCCTGTTTGAACAGGCTAGATGGTAAATTCACTAAAACATCCTAGTAAGTTCACAGAAAACGTCTAGAATCTTGTATAGTCAATAATTGTAGTTATAATTTGCATGAGACTTTTATTCTCAGATCAGGCTAGAAGAACGACTTCATACATGAAATTTGAATACCGCTGAATACAGATTAGTATGAAACCGCTGAAATCTGATTGCTTTTCCTGTGTTTCCATTTGAAATATCTGCATAAATAGGATTTCTATTGAAAAGTTCAAGATATATCTGTAAACTTTATCATGATGTTTTCTTCTCTTATGTTAGAGAGAACTTTTAGCAGCATTTATAAATTTGGGGTTTTTTTATTAGCAATCTAATTTCTCACAGCATGATGTTAGCTGTCAATGTCTGTAATCAAATGTCTGCATATGAATTAATTCTTTCTGCAAAAAAAAAGTTTAATACTTATAACTTGCTACTAACCAATTCACAGATCCTAGTAAGTCATACTTACCTCTTTCATGCAAGAAGAAGCAACTAAGTGGTAGATTCTCATATGCTTTGAGGTAGTTTTTCTGCTTTTGTGTTTCAGCCATTCAGTTCACTTGAAAAATTTTAACACCTCATTCTTTATTGCAGTCTTCACTTATACTTCAGGTGGATCATTTTCAAAACTTGTCTGTAACACTATTTCATGTTTCATCCTTAATTAGGAATGAAATAAAGTTGTATGGTCTGTTTTCAGACCCAACATGATTATTTATACTTTTTCTGCATCTTCATAAGAGACCAATGAGATGAATGGAAGCAGTGAAGCTGAGAGGATGCGGTGTTAATTCAAGAAGACGTTTACTATTTTGTTTCTAGACCTGATAACTGAAAGGAGGAGGCAGTCCATGTTCATTTTATGCTATTCATTAATTATCATTGACATGGAGACTTGAGTTTGACCATCTGGAGAATTTCTGATTTATTTGTAGACCAGTGTATTAAAACCATGAAACTCTAAGTATAGATCACCAGTTGTGATCTGCAACTTCTTTTGTTCCAATTACCCTCTGGCAGTAAATTGCCCTATGCCTAAATGTTGTGTTTTTCTCTTGTGGGTACGGAACAGTTGACTGTAGAAACTTCTGGACTACACTGCAATAGTGACCAATTTATGTCTCTAGCTCAGTAATTATATCACAGAACAAATTCAATGCTATCCTTGTTTTCTATTGCCTTGTCTCAGTCTCTCACTGAATCTATTTTACAAATTTTATTTTCTGCATACTGTAACAATTCATTTTGTCCTGCCTAGTACATCCTTAAAGCTTAGAACTTGATGCCAAATGGGTTTAGCACAGTCACATTTCTAAAAACTTGTTTCTGCTGGTCAGTCAATAGGAGGAAAGTTAAAGAAAAAGTTATCAGTGGAGAACAGTTTTCAATGAGCACTGCTGTCTTTCAGAGTCATCTCGCTATTGTCACTTTCGTCTTTCTCGTGCTATCTTGTTCTCTTCTTAATGGCACTCGGTTGTGTAGTGTCAGATCAAGATATGCGATAAAATATCTTTTCTGCTTGTCTTTGCTTCTTGGAACATTTTGCCTAATTATAAAGAACTGATGAATAGCTTTTATTAAAAATATATGGAGATCATATAAGTGTAACTGTCAAATATCTATAATGCTGTTGAAATTGAACTCTACACCGTAGGTATTGAGGTTAAAATACAATAATGAAAACATTTTGAAGACCTGCTGTGAAATGACATTCTGAAGATGGACAAATAGTACTGCATGCTAAATGTCTTGATGTAAGTCATCTTTGAGCCTTTTACGTTGATGTCACGAAGAAAAAAACATTGAAGCTTAGAGCCAAAGTCAACCATGACGTAACCATTACCAGATCACAAATGAAGGACATTCAATAGGTTTCTTCCTTTCCAGCCCCCTAACTGATTTTTTTTTTTTTAATTGCTTAATTTAGTCATCTAGAGCGTAACATTTAACTCGTGTATTACTTTATTGAGCAGCACATGCCATATGCAGGAAACATGTTCAAGAATGCTGGTTTGTATTGTTTTTTCCATTTCTTTGAGACTTCATCTAACCCTTTGTTATTTGCACAGGCTAATGAATAAATATGATATTTTCAAATCTCACTGCAGATTTTTATTTATTTATTTATTAAGATAACCTATTTATGAACATATTGTATCTTTTCCAATTTTTTTTTTGTTGAAACAAACTGGATTATGGTGAGGAGGTAGAGGTCTTCATCAGTGGTATTGGGACTGCTGTTCATTATTGCCAGCCACTTAAGACCAACTGCAGCGGCTGAATATTGCTGCCTTTTACTCTGACTCCCTCTTTTGAGAATGAATAAATAATCTGAAGTCCATGTATGCAATGAATTTTCTTTTCTTTTCTATAAAGAAAAAGGTGTATAAAGGAGCAGGAAGTATGGTAGAATCCAGGTAAAACAGAAAGGTAGTGTGCTGTTACAAAATACGTTCTTTAATCTGTGAAAGGTAAGACTTTGTATGCTCTCTTCTGAAGTCCTTGTTCGTATGAAAAGGCTGTTATTTAAAACTAAAGCTATGTTCCAATGTTATTAAAGAGTGCAACTTTTTCTGGGTTGCCCCTGGATTGTTCATATCTTTCAAATATTATGAAAGTATCAGGAGATATGTACCAGTAGGCTCATCTGGTCATCTGTCTGTGCTAACTCTTACTACCTGGATGTGTGTGGAGTTGAGCCAGGTTTTGTTTTTCTGCGGACGTTTCTTGTGTTTTTTTTAATTATAATATTATTATAATATATATAATTATATTAATAAATATATAATAAATATTTATATAATAAATATTATTGCATCAGATAACTAATAATATTTAAAGTAACTCGAGTTAAATTAGAATCATAGAATCATAGAATCACCAAGGTTGGAAAAGACCTACAAGATCATCCAGTCCAACTGTTCATCTATCACCAATAGCTCCCACTAAACTAGTTTCTCAAGATAGTCAAGTAAACAAAATCAGTGTCATGTAATCACTGAAACTATGAAACCTCGAATCTGTGAAATAATGGCTGTTAAGACTGAGTGAATACATGTAATGAGGTCTTACAGTTATTGTCTTGGTAGCTTGCACTGCTAGAATTCATTAATTGGAATATCCCTGTTGTAGTTCAGATACGTATGACTAAAGCTGTACAAACTAAGTCTTCACAGCAGGCATTTCAGGATGTCCTGAAATCTCAGGCTTCTAGGCTGCCCTGTCAAAGTTATTTAAAAATTACAGTTTTGCTGGAGCTAGTGGCAGCAGTGCTTTGATGTACTGGTGATTCCTACACTAGCAAAACAAGAGACTTTCTGAAAGTAACTAGAATTACCTTATTAATGGCTGACATTGCAGAGCCTTTTGTCTTGCTTCAGTCTTTGCCATTTATTTTCACTTGCTTGTGTATACATCTGTTTGCTGGGGCGAGGAGAAGGGGAGTCTTAATTGCAGATTCAATTCTGATCAGACAAAGATTGGCAATCTTAGTGTGAATTCAGGAAGCCTAAACTTGTTTTTTATGTAATAGTCAACAAATATGTGTTAGTTCAAGACTGAAAACAGAACTGAATTTGTGGCATTAGCTGGTTTCTTCAACATGTATGTGTTTTTGGCCAAGTTAGTTACATTTAGTTTGTGAATACATGCATGCATGAATATATAGGTATGACTGTATTCATATATTTGCGTGTATAAAATCAAAAAAAGGCCTACTCTTTATTCAAGAGAGAAAATATAAACAAAGAACATTATCTTGTTAGCGATGATACACTCTGCTGTTACTTGCAGTAGCTGATTAATAATTGCTTTTAAAGCCTTTTCTGGTTAAGTTCCTGAAGAGCTTTTCCTTCTTATTTACTTAGCTTCTATTCCTTCACTTGTCAAGGATTCCTCAGTAGGACTGAAAGCAATAGCCCACTTTCCACTTTTTTTATTGATTGTAAACAATGTATTTGAATGTAGCAGTTGCTTAGGCTTTATAGATTCATCTTCTTCCCTTAAAAGTTACTGCAGAGCTTTCCTGAGCACATTTGAACAGCACATTCATATGGTGCAATGTGACAGGAATGTGACCATACCTCTAGGCTGGCTTTTATGTGCAAGCTGGTACAAAGTGAGATCATGAGAGCGTATTTAAACCCATGTTAGTTCAGGTTTAAAAAACTCCAGAGTGGTTCCGGCTGAAATTTGAGAGAAAGAGCTCTTCTTCCTTGTGGTTTCTGGTAGAGAACTAAGTTTTGTATCTATAATTAGAATCACTAACAATGTAAAACAGACATAGCTAGCCTGTACAAAATCCTTTCAAGGGAAGAATAAAAGATGCCACACAAAGTGTCAAAGCAAGCATAAGCAGTACCTATTGTAGGCAGATTTTTTTTTTTCTTTTTTTTGGATAGAATATAGTTAATGTTTCTGCAGCGAATGCACCTGCTTAAAGAAAAGTATAAAAGACAATGACTTCTCATGCTGTTATAAAATGCAGAGCATTATGCCAAAAAGGCCATTTTTATTTCTTTAGTAGCGCTCTCAACTTTCAGTAACACATTCAAATCTAAAGAAGTGATAGCATTCCCCAAATGTCTGCTGAGTACTACAGTTGGCCCCAGACTTTGCGTTGATTATGATTATGCAGGTTGAGTTATGCTCTCTGGTGCTTTTTACCCATTTTTAGAATGACTGCCTCAGAGAATGTCTGGGTTTTTTTCCTTTTCCTTTTTTTTTTTTTTTTTTTTTTTTTCCTTCTGAATAGAAACTTAAAGTACTGTTTGAAGTATAGGGCTCTTATTGAAGTTGGATAATTTTACAAAGGATGAAAGAGGAAAGTAATGGAGCTCTGTGTCCCCCAACACTAATTAAATTTATCCATGTGAAACACAAACATCCTCACAAGCTACTTAAGACTAATGGACTGGTAGTTTTTTTCTGTTTAGTTGGTTTCAGTAACGTGATGCATAGGTAATAAAAGCACCTAATGTTTGGTTAGAATAAGCTGAGAAAAATCTTACCTTCAAACACTTCTCCACTTGAGGAAACCTTATCTAAAAAGCTTGTATTTGAGTTAAAGTTTGGAGGAAACTTGTTCAACATCCTTAATTCAAGAATCAACTGTGAAATTTCTAGTGCTTTGAATTCAATGTGTCTGGATATCAATCTGGTCATGTGAGCTGGTCTTACAGGGAATGCTTAATGCAAATATTTTATCAGATAGGTATTTTTAGTATTGGAAACGCCTGGGTGGAGTTGCATCAGAACAGCTCCTTAGGCAGGGATAGGGGTTGGGGAGTTCTTGGGTACAATTTCATGGCATTGCACGCTGCCAGGGGTGCAGCCATGCTGAGAGTGTTGGCCTGTATTAGGGAGCCAGGATCATCTCCAGTAAGAGGTCAGACCCAGCCTCCTATTTATTTCCATGGAGACTGCAACGGAGACAAAGATAACAATAACACTATTTGATAGACAGATTCTCAGCTACAAAACACTATTTTTCAATACAGTCACCACCATTAACTGTGCATTTTCACCAGCAATGAATAAGAGCCTGTACAATGTGCTTGCAAAAATCTACCCCAGTTTAGGTGACCCGGTGTCACTGTTGCTTCTGCTGAAATGCACCATCCACTGCTGCATAAATGCTCCACAAATGTCCATGAGTGTCAGAGGGTGCAATTTGTTCTGCATGGAAGAATTAAATTCCACATCTTTGCCTCATGGGCACTTCTATGTCAGGTGCCATTTTGTCAGACTACTCCCCTGCTGCTAGCTCTTGTTTGGCAATAAAATGTAATGGGATATTGGCAGGAAGGCTCAATCTCTACTGTCATATCACCAACATCAACCCTCTGGTGTCATGGGCTAACACAATAAAATAGGAGGCATTATTTGCAGAGCAGGCCTTGTGTATGTCTAATGTCAGGCATTAAATTCATTCTTAATGCCGTTGAGTTTTAAGGACAGGTTCTAATAAATTTTTTCTGTCAATATTTTGCAATATATAGATAACTTTTTATGTAAAAATCAAACCTGTGTATCTGCAAGTCAACAAAGTGTGTCTTTATATGAAGAATAAGAACGAAAATGAAAGGGAGTCTGAAGTTTGAAAGCTCAGTTAACAGAAGCAGAGCCACATCATTTAGCAACTTCGCAGGACATCCTACCACTTCAGAATGCCTATCTGTTCCTCATTTCATGCACTTTATTTTTCCATCTCTTACAGTTGCTTTTACAGGTCCGTTACTCTGGGATACATACATGCTTAAGTGTGTAGACAACTCTTTAACAGGCATGTGTAATGAATGAAGTGTTTATTTCAAGCTTCGGGAGCAGCAAGTTTCATGTTTATTAGGCAAGTGTTTTTCCTATTTCAAGCAAAATATTATTAAAGATTCTTTACTTTCACTGGCTATATTCAGCAAATATTCTTCTGTTACATTAGGTAGTGCTTTTGGAGACTTTAGCTTCTCCCATTTTCTAGATATAAGCGTTATCTCTAGCCTTTAATTTCCACAGATGAACGGTTTGCTACATATCATTTCAAGGACACAGTACCTGCACTCCTATGTAGCAATTTGCTATTTGGTTAATCAGTCCAAGGGTCTCTAAAGAGCAAGTCAGCTGACATGCAAAACCATTCCATTACCAGCAGCCAGACACTTTTCATTTTTTTTCCCTCCTGTCTATTAGGCATATGCTTGCTGAGAGGAGTCAAAGATAAAATTAGCCTCTGTAAATTGAGAATGCAGGCATTCCATTAAACATGCAGAATACAAAGAAATTTTGGTTTTGAAAGTCTTTCAAAAAAAATTGTTGTCTATGATTACCACAGCTGAGAAGCAGCAGCTGTACTGACTTACTGTATGAATTTAAAGAACTATACTAAACTGCTCTCAGCATGTTCTTGAAAAGACATAAGCACTCAGTGAATGTTGACTTTGTTATGTGCTCATGAAGTGGTTGGTTATTTCTATTAGATCCATTTGTTGTATTAAGCATTGACCTGCCAAGTGCAGTAATGACTGAGTTGATTTTACCTATATTTCAAAGTCAGATAGATATTCTGAAATTACTCTTAGATGTATGGATTGAAGTGTCCATAGCCATCTTTTTGTTAAATGAAAGAACTGCTGAAGTGATAAAGGTAACAATACCAATGAAATGTCTGTATGTCATTGTGTAAACAGATTGCAATTAGAGCTCTCTGTATCTCTGCTGAATTTCCTGAAGAGTAAGCCTGAACTCTGTTCTGGAGTTTAGGAATTTTAAACTAGTGTTATGGTATGTGAAGAAGTAATGATGGTTACTAACAGTTAGTATCAAGGATCAGTATGGAAAACCCGTGAATGGACTTCTGGAGCTGGATGAAAAAATAGTACAAAAAAGACAACTTTTATAATTTTACAGAGCAATTATTGTATTGTCTCAAAAATATATTGGTTGTTCTAAATTGTTTTTCTTTTGGTGGCCTAGTCCCACAAAAGGTGAAAAGCTGTCACTGGTGCATTCGTTTGCTTGTGGTAAGGTTTAAACTTCTGGAGCTTTTGAAACCCTTCTGAAAAACTCGTTATCAGCTACTGCCTGCAAACATGCAGAGGTGCAGAGCACTCAGACAGAAGCCTAGGCCTTTTTACCATGACCTCTTTTCTCTTTGAACCAAATATACTGCTGCATGAAATGCAAGTTTGTTGGTAAATCTGGAATTAGGTACTAATGATTCTAAGTATAGAATTAAGCATACTATGGCCTGACTGGTTTTTATGCTTGAATTCTATTTACGTTTCTCTTTGTATGATAGCGTTTTTTGATTTTGTGTATGTGTTACAGGTATCGATGCCTTTATTTGTTGTATGAGTGCTCGGAGTGAGGTGGTATCAACCATATTCAAGAGGCCAAATGCTGAAATCTTGTTGTTAGGAATTATACAACAAAAATGTCTTGTTTTGGACTCGGGGACATAAGCATTTAGCTGTTGAAAAGTTTGCAGAATTCAGTTTAAATAATTTTCCGACTATAATGTTTATTTTTCATATTTTTATTAATAATCTTTTGTTTGGAGAGCTAATAGAATAGTTTTCTAAAGTTGTTTTTTGCTGAGTTCATGTACATTCTATGTAGGGCAACCGTTGATATAATTGCAGCTCATATAGATGCTTCCACATTTTCTTTAGAAATGTCTATGTTCTTGTGAATCCTCTCCTCTTTGTGTTCAAACTTTTTACCACTTCTAAAGGTACAGGATATATAGAATAAGAGCAACTGTGCATTGGCTAAAGTCAACATTCTCACCTTGGTGAGGTAGCTGATGAGCGCTGCTAACCAGTAGTCCACTGTGAACTGAGGAAGTCAACCTTAATTTTTTCTTGAAACAAGCCAATCTCTTAACTTTTTCTTTTTTAATGTATATGTCAGTATTTTTACTCTTAAATCTTTGCTTTATTTGTTTATTTTTTAATATTTCATGGTCATAGCTTATGGACTTCCTTACACCTTGAAATAACTTTCTCTGCAAAACTGAGAAAAGTTCACACATTCATAATGCACTAACTGGAGTCTGAACCACAGAGACCTCTGGGCTGGAGGTTATAGTCAAGCACAGAAGTAAGCTCAAGCTAGCTGATATTTTCTTCCAAAAACTCAGCAACTAGGACTTACTTTGACTTTGTCTAGTCACTGATAGCAATTTTTCAGTTGCTAACGTTGATTTTAATTATTGTTCTTATACCTCATGGTGGATGCTAGATAAAGGTAGCTTTGAATGTTTTTGAGCTGTTTCTGCAAAATAAACAATTTAGTTTGTGGTCTTTCAGAGTTCTGCCCAGTTGCCTGTGTTTTGGGACTGATGTGTCTCATGAAGAACACTTGGCAAGTAAAGCTGATTTTCTGAAAAAACTTCAGAAAATTAGCAGCAAGGAATCTGTGAGTGCTGAATGATAGAATGCTTCTATCTGTTAACGCACGTTGATCTGATTGCTTAGAGCAAAGCTGTGGGCTATTAACTATGCATAACAGGTCATTAAACCCAGTGAAATCAACTAAGGTCAATACAGATGTTAGACCCTTCTTATTATAATAAAATATATCACGGTGCTCTCTTAAATTGGAACATTTTCAGTAATGTTTTCATTCATTTTTCTATTGATGAACAGGTGGATATTTTCCATAGTAATACTCCATAGCTTTTTTCAGTTCACGGTGCAGATTTTCTTTGGTAGTTTTGCTTTAAACTGAGATCTTAGTGTCAAGAAAAAGAGGTATTTTTTAAAAAATAAGGATGGGAGAATTATTTAGTTTCATACACCCAGTGAAACAATGCATCAAAAAAGTATTTTTAATTTTTTCTCTCCAGTATTAGTAAATCAAGTACTAAAACTGGACACTAATTCAAGACCACATTCATTTTAAGAATTTGTCACTGAATTTTGGTGAAGACAGCAAGTATTTATTAACCAGGCTTATCCCAAATCTTTCTACTACTTGTCAGTTCAAGTCACTGGTGTACCTTACCTGCATCTGGGAATAACGTCTTTATAATGTAATACTAATCTTATTTCCATTGCATTGTATATATTTGTAAGTGCGTATTTGTACATAATGGTATTAAGATGTTTGGACGCTGATGATCTTGAAGGTCTTTTCCAATCTAAATGATTACATGATTCTAAGATACACGTGTATACATTTAAAACCATTTGCTGTCTGCCATTCCAACTCTTCCTGCCATAGAACCTTACAGATGTGGGGTAAAAGGAAGCACTCATAATCAAATCCAAGCCAGAATTTTTGCTGTACACGGCAAATTTTAAGGGATACAGATTGTAGCAGATGTCCCTGTACTGCCCTCCTGTTGAGGCGGTTTTTCTTTGACGTCTAATCTAAAGAGCCCAAGCTGTGATGATAGTTTTTTGTTATAGTATTATGCAATATACAGATAAGTCTCAGCCATCTTTTCTAACTCCCAAGTAAGTAGTTGAAGGCAGGTATTTAATTGCCTTTTAGCTTTCCTTTAGCCTGGCTAAGCAAATTCAGATCACTTCCTCTCCTTCAAGATTAGTGCCCCAAGCATTTTAAATAGTTGATCTACTGCCGAGATGCTCACCCTTGTGCAAATTTTTGTTCTTGTTCTCCTGTGTCTTGTTTACTTTTCTGCATTTTTAATAGGCTGCTGAGTACAGTCCCTTCCTTCCTCCTTTATCAAACCTCTTTAGCCTCTTTACAGAGGCACCCAAATGATGTTGCTGCAGTTGGATCGTACTATCAGGCATGCCTTTGAAAATTGGTTGTACGTTTTAGGGCAGATCTTCTATGATAGTCATTATAAATCATACAGTATCCTTTTGACAGAACAGGCTTTTTGTCTGTGTAATTACCTTCACATGTAGAATCTAACTCAGAATAAGTATCTTGTGGATTGTGGAAATTACCTTTAAGTGGTCTACTTTGGATTTTTTTAAATAAACATAAGTTGTTATCAGTCAGTACTTCCAATAAATTTGCAAGTAAGATCTCTCTTCTTTTGTGTGTTTTTAAAAAAAAAAAAAAAAAAAAATACAACCTCCAAACCCTCCCATATTAACGTCACAAACTTTCATAGCAACGTCTCAAGTGCACTGGCCTATTTGTTACACAGAGGTAGTGACTGTCAGGCTGCTTTCTTCCAACACTTGCTTTTCATGCTGGTTGTGCATGTGTGTTCTTAGGAGACAGTCTTCTGTAAGAAATATCTCTGTTGTCCATTTTGTGTTTGTTATGAGATAAAGCAGTGAAACATTGCTATGTATCATTTGCTAGCATATACTTCAGATATTGGTGGTGGAATTATGTTTCGGTTGACCCATAGGGTATGTATATGAATATCACATTTTGTGAGAGATAACACTGGAGGAAAGAAGCAGTATATCAGGAGGAGCTGTGAATACACAGCACATGAATTCACAGAGGCATAGATTTTGTCTGTAACAAATTCATTTATAAACTCAATAGCAATTAGTAATTTTCTGTTCCAGCCATTGTAGCTGTTAAGCATTCATTAGGTAGTGGAACATGAACTGGCTGACTGCGCTGCCTCCCACTTCCTGCGTTATGGGAAGCGAAGACAATTCATTAGTCAACAGATGAGAAAGGGAGAGCCTAAAGAATGGAATTGTATGGTAAGGTAGTGGGATAAGGAACAAAGCAGAAAGCTGCTTCCAGAGTATAAATGGGGGGCACATCTCAGAGGATATATATAGGTTGTTCTGAAAGTAGTGCCTTACATTTATTTCTGCGGAAATTACAATAGGTACAAAGAGCACAATAACACTAATTGGTAGAGCAAATTCTAAGCTACAGGTTTTTATTTTTATTATTTATTTATTTATTTATTTATTTATTTTAGATTAGCCACCACCATTAGCAGTGTACCTTTGTCACCTATAAACAAGAGCCTGTATGCTTCCCCTCCCCCAAATCCCACTATCACTTTTACCACTGCTGAAAGGCACCACTGCCTCACTGTGCTGACATTTGCTCGTTGTTCCACAAACATTTAGCAAGAGTTGCTGAATGTTAGTGGGTGCAATTTTTTCTGCATGGAGAAATTATATTACCCACCACTGGTTCAGATGTACTTCCATGCCAGGCGCCATTTTGTCAGTCTGCCTCTCTGCTCCCATCTGTCACACAGCAACAACACGTAATGAAATACTGGAAAGTTCAGCTTCTACTGCCATACCACCAGCATCTGCCTCTGATGTTTTGGCCTTAAATAACAAAATAGGGGATATTACTTCTGGAGCAGCCCTCGTATGCTGGAAGTTCTTCAGAATTGCAGTGTTTTTTTCTGTACGAAACTTTGTAATTGTGTTGCAGCGTCTGTTAGGTCTGAGTGGATATCTGGAGAAAAATCTTTGCAAGGAAACATGAAGCATCAAAATTACCAAGATCTATCCTGATAAACTTTGCACTGATCTTACTGCTGTGCTGTTGCTGTGTGTACTCTATAAATTCTATTTCTAGTATGTTGTGTGAATTCCACATGGAAATTATTGTGTATTTTTTATTTCTGGAAAAGCAGCTTATTATTATTATGTGTTTCTACATTATCTTACCCTGTTGTAATGCTGTATTTGTTATGTAAATGTATTTCATGAATGTAAGTTATAAACTGGATGTCTTAAAATCTCAGCAGACTTAAGTGTCAGATGCTTTGCACAGAGTTCCTGCATAAAATTTATGTTCCAGTATCTATCGCTTCCCAAATATTGAGTGAAGGTGTTACTTTGCTTGTTAGTTTTTCTAGGTAATAGATAATTTTATATTTAATTTCCATATGTTTGAGAAAATATGGTAAACTCATGGGGCATTAAAGCAACTCTCGCAGACACCATATGGTCTAAACTGGACTGACACTGGCAATGTTGATTGGGAATGATGATTTCTTCACTTTGACCCAAAGATCTTTACTTTGACTATTATGGCATTTTTCTTAAATGCTCCACCTAAACGTTAACTAGATGATAATTCTATCATCTAGTCTATATGATAACACCTAGTTAACGTCTAAACGTTAACTAGATGATAATTCTGATGGAAAATGAAATTTAAAATATTGGATTTTCTCAGCAGATAGGAATTATGACTTTTCACATCCTTGTTAGTTAGTTTTTTCTGGATAATTTAGAGCCCTGATATTTGAAGCTTTAGAAGTGTGGGACAGATGAGCAGATAGTGAGGTGGATTGAGAACTGGCTGACTGGTAGAGTTCAGAAGGTCATAATCAATGGCACGGAGTCTAGTTGGAGGCCTGTAACTAGTGCTTTTCCCCAGGGATTGGTGCTGGGGCCAGTCTTGTGCAATATGTTCTTCAATGATTTGGATGAAGGCATAGAGTATTTTCTCAGCAAATTTGCAAGACAGACTAGATGGCTGTGCACTCAGCAAAACCTGGACAGACTGTGTGTTGACTGGAGAGGAACCTGATGAGCTTCAATCAGAGCGAGTGTTGGGTCCTGCACCTGGAAAGGAAAAACCACATGCACCAGTAAAGGTTTAGGGCTGACTGGCTGTACAGGAGCTCTGAGGAAAGGTACTTAGGAGTCCCGGTGGACAACAGGTTGGCCATGAGGCAGCAGTGTGCCCTTTTAATGCATCCTGGAATGCATTAAAAAGAGTGTGGCCAACAGGCTGAGGGAGGTGATCCTGTTCCTCTGTTCAGCCCTGCAGAGGCTGCATCTGAAACTGGTCCTGGTACCATGCTGATTATGGATAATTTTCCAAAGAATAAATGTGTATTGTAATATTATTGTATTGTAATTTAGAAATCCTAGCTGATGTGAGACACTTTTCAGATTCAGCATATTTTGGTTTTGTTTCTTTATATGCTTGGACAGCTTTAAGTTAGAGAAAGAAGGAACAGGTTTGAAGCAACTGTTAAGGTATAAAAGTGTAACCACTTCAAGTGATGGAGATGTGAGGCTTGGTAAAACTAGGATTAATTTCACTTAGGAGAAAAAAATTATTAAAATTCGCCTTAGGGCAAAGCGGCTATAATTGGCAGTGGCAGCTCTAATGCCTTCTTGTCAGTGAGGATCCCCAGGATACTCATGCGTGGGCTGTACAGGGGCAGTGCATAGCCAGTTCCTGCCTGCACTTCCTCCTCTGGCATTGCTGCAGGGCTGAGCACAGTGAGAAGTGAATGAAGTTAGAAGAAGGTGAGAAAAATAAAAGTTCTATTGGAGATGCATCTGCTTGTCTCTGCTGTATCTACCAACTCTAGTTGTTGTTTTGTAGTGGATTGTATTATGGGAGCTGTTGATGGCAACTGTGCTCACTGCATAAGAGAAATGGCCATTTGAAATTGGAAGAAGCAATGGAATTTTGATCGTGCTTTCTTGGTAGTCATGTGATTTATTTTCTCTCATCATTCTGGTTTAAAATACTTGTAAGCTTATTTGATAATAATATAATAGAATGTATTTAATACCTATTCTCCATCATAATAAAATTATTCTCCATCTGTGCTCCATCATAGTTTCATATAGTGACAGACAGCTCTGCCCCAGAGTATTGGAAGGATGATAGTTAAGGATAATTTTCCAAACTCAGGATGAATAAAAAGATAAAGAACGAATTACCATCTGAACATCTTGATCTCCATAACAGTTTCTAAATGTCTACAAAAGAAATTCCTTTTATCTTTCTCTTCTGTTTCTATTAAAGATGTACACGTGCAGGAGTCATGCACAGCTTATTCTAGTCTTCATTGTGATGACTTTTATACTTCATTGGTACTTTATAATTTATACCATAATTTCTGAGGATATTCAGGCTGGTATGAAAAGGTAGGCTTGTGGCTGCCTGGATTGGGAGGAAAAAGAATTGCTCCACAGTAGCTCAATGCTGGGGACTTCTATTGCTCATGCGCATCTGCTGAAAATGTTTTTGTATTTCACATCTGCTTTTAATGTATCAGTTGTTTACCTTACATTTCAATATTTAGCTTGAGGACAAGGAAGGCATTGCTTTTCTTGCTGCATGTATTTGATTGATAGCTAATCACTGACAACAAGATGAGATGGCCGTCAGAGGTTTGTGGTTTACCTGAAATGTCTTTTTTTTTTTTAGAGAAGTAATCCATCTACTGCTTACTTGTGCTTGGCAGTGGCATTGCTGAGGAATTGAGTCCTGCTTCATGCTATCCACATTTTGTATATTCTCTCTTTTTATTACTTATGTTACAGCAAAGCTAATCCATGTTATCATCTTTCAGCAAAAGAAAAATTAATGACGTTAACTGAGTAACATTAATTGAACTCTTCTGCTGTTGAACAAGATGTCTCCGTGAGGGTCAAAGTACTCTGGTGTGGCTGAGGCTGGAAACATCTTTTATTCACTTCTTAGCAGTTACTTTAAATGTGGTCTCACAGGGATTATCCGTGTTTTATTGGAAGAAGTTTTTTGTCATTTCTCATACCAATACCTGGAGCTGTATGCCTGCCTGAAGTTCTTATGAGTCTTCCTTCCTGTGGTGGTATTGCTAAAATACGTTTCACTTAGATGATTCACAAACTCAGAATAATTAATTTTGTCATTGTTTATATATATATATATATATACACACTAGTAATTTAAAAAGACTTTTCCCTACCATAGACTAATTCATCAACTTGCTTGTTTTGAGACAATGAAATCTAAAGCAGATTAATTTATGCACAAGGTTTTTTCTTAGCTAATGGAGAAAGGAAGGGGATGTAGTTCGTGATGTCTTTATTCCCTGACAAGAAACACATACACAGAGCAGCTGACATGCAACAACTTAAGCGCCACTTGTACCTGGTATGAGCATGTCTCTGTTCATGCTGCTGTCAAACGTTCTCCTGTGCAGCTGCTTGGAATGGCTCCTGGTAGCTGCTCAGGACTTGGGAGTTGCTTTGCGTCAGCTTGCAGTGCAGGGGCTTCTGAAGCAGATGTGTGTAGCTTCAGATGATGTTTGGATCAACATGGCTGTGTGTGTTGGATACAGGGTTGCTGATATACCAAAAAGAAAAAAGAAAAAAAAAAGAAAAAAAACCTATTAAAAAGGTAAAAATATGTCAGCTAGGGTAATGTAGATAAGTCATATAGCATCTAAAAGAACTTGTTGAACTGGGAAGTCTGACATTTGCTTCGTAAAATCAGGCTTTGTTTAACTAAGTTAATGCATTTTAAGTTTGTTCTGTCTCTTGGTTTAATGAAATTGGAGCAATGAATGATTGCAAAATTGAAAACAGATTGGCTTGCATTTTAAACCACGTCAGGTTTAATTTAGTAGATATATTAATTTTGACTTCTTTATAGTTGAAAGTAATAGAAGGTTTTCATGAGCAATCTGAGTTCCACTGTGCTTATGCATGGCATCAAGTTTGAGAATGACCTCTGAAAATGAGTCATTTGAATTGTGCATTCCTACCTTGCTTCTATCTACAAAACTAAAGTACCTTTCCTCCCTCCAGTTTAAAGTCGGAGTTCACACAGTTGCTATGAAATTACAGGATTGCTTTGGAAGTGAGAACAAAAGCTGCACTCAAGTAGTCTGATTTTCCTAAAGAGACAGAAGATATATATATATTTTTAATTTTAAAATTGGTTCAGATACATAGAGGAAACCTTAATAAAGTTTTCTGTAACTTAATTCAATTAAATACATTATTTGTTTGAAACCTTCCAAGGAAAGGTATTTCATTATTTTTTTTCCTGTAAGCTATAGGGCAAAATTTTGGAGGGAGTGAGACTTTGAAATCACCAGTAGTACCTTGGAGGATTAGGCAGTTCTGCAGGTTGCAGGATACAGCCTCCTCATTTACAATGAGTAAAATGAATCTCCTAAGTGAATGAGATCAATAAAATCCACATTTCAGTTAGTTATATCAAATTATTTGCACATGTGCTACAGAAGGAGCATTAACTACCATTTTAATGAAAGTATTTAAGCTAACAGATCGATATAAGTAAATTGGTATTCACTTAATAGTGTTTACTGAATATATTGCCATATAATTTTGAATTATTTTCTCATATTTATCTTATCATTTCCTTTCTTATTTCCCTTCTATGTTATTTCTTCAAATTGCTTAGCAGCTGCTATCTTCAAACTGGAGATAACTGCATATTAATTTTTTTCTTTTTTTTTTCTATTTATCTTTTCATTCTTTTCAAATTAATCTGAGGTTATATTGCTATCTTGTTCCAATAAATCCTCTACTCCTTTTTTTTTTTTTTTTTTTTTTTTTTTTTGCTGTTTCTAATATTACAACTAATAATATGATCTTAGCTTATGTAATGTGAACCTGACTTAAATCTTTCTTCCCTTTCCTGCTGCTTATCACATGATCTGTCCAAAGATGCCTGCAGAACACAGGTTTAACAGGGTATGAGCATTTGGAAGATACAAAGTTCAGACTCCAGATGGAACAGACTAGTACCTTCTAGTTTGTCTCATATCTAACTGCTTTTATTGTTGGGAAAAATGTTTCAAATTTGTTTAAACATGACTTTATGGACAAAAAAAAGTGAATTTGATTTAGATGCTGAGGTTTCAATACTTACATTTCTTGTTTTGAAGTGAAGTTTTCTCTGAGACATTTAGTTAATTAGGAAAAAAATAATAATAAAAGATACTCATGCTACCCCCAACCACTATTTTCAGGTTAAACACAATATTTTCTTCCCATTATAGAAGCTTTAAGTTCTTTCATTTAAATAATAATAATAATAATAATAAAAATCAACACATTGGTACTTCATCCCCCTGTCCTTGGAGTATTACCATAGGATATGTGTGTGGGCAGGGCTGCCACCCACCTGCTCAGGCTGCCCAGGGCCCCATCCAGCCTGTCCTTGAATGCCTTCAGGGATGGGGCGTTCACAGCTTCTGTGGGTAACCTGTTCATGTGGGATCCTTCTTTATATTCAATGGAATGTAGGTAGTGCTTTCATGTGACATTGTATCTGGGGTTACTTTGCTAGCTCATAACAGGCATGCTGGAGATTGTCAGCTCTTTCACCACCTCCAGCTAAATTCAGTTGTTCTTATCTTCATTGGCAGGTGCCAGTGTTTTAATGGCATTAGGGAGAATGCAGTCACCATAAGCGTCTCTGTTGCAGAGACATTTAGTCTCTTCGAGTCTCATCTCAAAATAAGTTATTCATATTGTTAAATGTTTTCTCAAAAAAAAAAAATTAATTACCAAGTTGATTTTTTACATTAACCTATATTAACAGTTTTGTTCATAGAACTGTAAGCAGATATAAGCCTCCAAGGAGGGAGATTGTTTAGTGAACTCCAGTGAAATAATTGAAAAAACATCTTGTGGGACAAAATAAAATGGCCAATGGGTCGTATGTTACTTCCTAGTTTAAGGCAGGATTTTGTAGCCCTTCTAGTCAGATAAAACTTCTTGTTTCATGCTAGAGTTAATGCTAAAGAAGCTTGCAGTTTGAATTTAACAAAATCTCTACATGATCATGCTGGCTAAAAAAATGCTGTCATTACCAAATGCTTAGAATACAATTTCAAATGTTCTTAAATTTGGTTGGTGAAGAGTTACCCAAAATTTTTGACAGGCATACCTTGTCATCAGCCTATTCTACTGGTCCCATTAGCATACTTTGCTGTCTCATTCTATCCTAGAGTTGATTTATTACAGTTGGTACAATTGTTTTTGAGGTTACTGTTTACATTACTTGAAAAGCGTGCAGCAGAATCACAGAATCATCTGGGTTGGAAAAGACCTTCAAGATCACCAGGTTCAACCATCAACCTGACTTAACGTGTCCCATAGTGCCATGGACATGCTTAGTTAGCTCAAGTAATTCTGGAAAAAAATGTTTGTAGAAGCACATTTTTGGGGGGTTGTGTGTTCAAGAGGGTGAGTGCTATAATACTTAGGCATATTTATCTTTAATGATTATAATTACCAACCCTTTCAGTAGCTTTCAGCTACCACAGTGTAAAAAGCAAAACAAAGCAAACAAACAAACAACAACAACAACAGAACCCACAACCCACCATTATGAGAGACTTCATCTAATGTGAGTTGAGCAAAAGATGTCTACGCCCATGTAGTGGTCACTGGTCACCCATGGTGACTTTTAGGTACACAAGCTGTAATTACAAGCTTGAATTGGCTTAGGGCTCTAGGGAAGACATCTTAAACTCTGAACTTTTTAATGAAACAAAATTAAAGCTCTTCTTATTTATACCTGTCCCGAAGATAAAGCTGCCAGGGAAATGCCTCTTTTATGGGATGGCAAACACCATTTTCTGCACCTTTGACACTGCTTCCCGTTACTTAGTTTAACCTCCCATCTGGCTGGTGCTGCCATCCACCAAGCTGTGTACCACCTGCTTTGTTTCCTACAGCACAACCAGCACCTGAGGCAGCACCACCTGCATCTTCCCAGCTATTTTAGCCCAGCATCTCCAGCCTTAGGGCAGTCTTAGGGCAAATGCATTATCTACTGCCCATTTTTTTTACTTATGTTAGATATTTAGTTTTCTTCTGTCTGATAACTCTTTGCACCACTCTTCCTAGATTTTTTTCCCCAGTGGCTTCCTCTCAGCCCCAGCAGGTGCCAACTTGGCACTGTGCAGGCTTCCTCTGATCTCAGTGCCGTGGCTGTTTCCAAGGCTGTTGAACAGGGAGCTCTTCTGTGAGCAAGTGCAGCTGGAATTCCGCTCTTCCTCCTCCCTTCCCCCAGCTCACTCTGTGCTGGTGGTGCCCTTGCAGCCCGCTGAGCCGGGAACGAGAGTACTTTGTCTCCTGGCATCAGGCAGCCCAGTGCACGGCTGGCAGTGTGCCATGGCTGGGTGCCTGCCTTGCTGGGCTGTGTGTGGTACAGCCAGCAGTGGGTCTGTCGCTACACACTGCAGTCAGGCATCTGCAATCCGAATGACGCACAGAGCTGCTGCTGGTCTCCCCTCTTGCTTGGATTTCCTTCTGCAAGAGATTTAAAATCCAGGTTGTCTCATCTGCGTAAGAATGTTTTTTCTTTTGTTTTGTCCTTTGAAAACAGAACAAAAAAAAACAACACAAAGCAACCACTAGCTAAATGAAACAACAAAGAAACTTCTGCCATAGCCGATGGAGCAGTTGAGATAATCTATTCAGAGTAATAAAAACAATTTTGGGACTGCTGCTTTAGTGTGCAGTGGAGTGGTGCTGCTGCCTGTTGGATTTTTACTTTATTTTATCAGAAGTATAAAGCATGAGACTATGGAGTTCACCCTATTAAGGAAATCAGCTGATCATGCATAAAGAGATAGAAGGGATATGTTGTCACTTGTCAAACTTGTCACAAATTGGCTCTATTTTAAAACAAAGCTTAGCTGTGTTTTGGTAATCATTACCAGCTAAAACATCTTTGTAATGTAACTGCAAATGCTTAATAGAAAATCATTAATTTTAGCTTAAATATAAACATGAATACTAGTATGAAATTAAGCATTAGCATGTAGTAGTATCTTTAGTACAAGCTTTAATATTGACTTTTGTGGAAGATACCATACAAGGACAGGGATTTGAATTACTTATTCAAGGCTTTGTAACAAAGCACTGTTAGAGTAAGAGCAGCCGAGAACCCAGACGCTGCAGGTGCTCTTGTACAGAGGCTGGACTAAGTTTGCAAGTCAACCCTTAAACAACCTGTGACTTGTCATCTCTTTCCCGTGCTCCTTTCCTTCACAGACAGCCTGGTGGGGGAAAAAAGAAAAGAAAAGATAAAGAAAAATGGATGGATAGGTATCTTCAGAACTTTATTAGACTGCATAGATACTAGTGCTAAACTTACTTGGATTTAACATGTGGAATGCAGTCTCTATTAGACTGAATCTGAGAGATCATGGGAAGCCCCACTACCAACAAAAGCATATTTTGAAGTGCAACTCATGTATGTTGTGCATCTCTGTAAATATGAATACGTACTATTAAAAATAAGGAAGGAATGAGATTGCAGAACAATGAGCAAAGTACTCATTGTTCTGTGAAAATGGTTGTGTCAGGGATGTCAACTAGACTTAGCCTCCTGGAGTGGCATTGAATGTTGGGAACTGATAGTGCTGTAGAAACAAAATGCAGCAGTGTGCTAAAAGCGAGCATCATGCTGATGCAGGCAGTCTGCCAGATGAAGTGTGCTGCTTTGAGGATGTCACGCTTCCATATGAAGCAAGGTTACTTTAGATCTTCTTCACTGCTTTTTCCTTGGCTGCACATGCTACTTTGACCTCTGAATATTTAAACAGACCCAGTCTTTAAGCTAAAATACAGAGTGTGGGGTCACGTAGAAGAGTACTATCCTGATCTTGTTCTACAGCTTCCTTGGGTTCCCCTCCACTTCCCACCGCCCTTCACTGCTACTGTCAGTTTCCTAGGTTTCTTTTCTTCGTGTAATTAGAAAGTGAAACTCTCCTCACAGAGTTTGCAGTGTTGTATTTTAGTTGTTTTTAGCTGTATTTATTTAGTCTTATCTATGTAGTGTGTTTTAAGTTTGTGGGAAGCCAGAATTTTAGAGTTTCAATCACATGCACTGTGCTATTTTAGCTCTGTGGTGTTTCGTAGGAGCTATCTAGTTGAAATCAAGGGATTAGTTGGCCATTTCATCTTACTTTATGTTATAGGCTATTAAATTCTGTGAAGATAGTCGTATGGAGAAGTCAATAGCTTTATTTTCCTGAGGGCAATTGTATTACAGAGAAACAAAACTATTCTGTGAGACAAGCGGAGACCGGGAGCGAGCATAGTATCACTATTAGGCAAGGCTTTACTGTGAAGGTGTATTGGTTAGCTGACAGTCATGCTCTGAAGTAGAGGAAAAGGCATTTTTCCTTCTGGTGTCATCTCACCAAATCTAATTAACTTAATTTTTGAATACCTAGCTGAACAGTTCCTCTGTGTGGTCAGAGCTGTGTCCCACTTGAATGTAGACATAAGTTTACATGGAAATGTTAATGATATTTACCCAAAAACAAAGCTAGCATTGAAAGCATAACCAGGACACTGAATATAATAATAAAGATAGATAAACAAAAATAAAGGGAATAGAGGTGCTAATCACAGACACAAAATAGGCCATTCTGTCCAGGAATTTTTACATTTCAAAATTGACAAGATGTTTGTAGATCTACATCCATGCATTCTAGGCATAGGAGGGGGAATTGTCTGTTCCTTCACCTCATGGACCATGTCAGCGTCAGTTCTCTGAGTTCTAGTAAATGGTGTTTTGTTTCAAGACTTAATTTTTCTAAGTTATGTTTTCCTAGAAAGGCCAGAAAAATTTCTTATGGGTCTGCAGTTTTTGTGCATACATCAATACACAAAGATATGAAATCACTTTAAAACTTATTTGTTTATCAGATGGATTCTATTGCGTTATAAGACTTGTTTTTCAATCCTCAACTAACTTTTTGGTGACAGCTTTACTTGCAGAATGCCTTCAGTTTTTGGAGGATTGAATACCAGCAGTGCTGGTCGAAACACCAGTACGAAGTATTGGTGGAGGGCTGTTCCAAAAACAATGCCTCCAATTCTGTTATGTTGGCCCGCAATGTCAGAAGCAGGTGGTGGTGATGGTATGGCAGTAGAGGTTGAACCTTCCCACTGACATTCCATTACATTTTATTGCTGTGTGACAGATGGCAGCAGAGGGACAGCCAGACAAAATCAAGTCTGAAGTGGAAGTGCGTACACAGCAAAGGTGTGCTACCAAATACTTCCATGGAGAAAAATAGCACCTACTGACATTCATTGGCACTTGCTGATCTTTTATGGAGACCAAACAGTGGATGTGAGCACAGTGATCTGTGGGTGGCGCATTCCAGCAGTGGTGACAGCAATGATGGGTCACATCTGCTGCTGTAGATTTTTATGAGTGTGGCACCCAGGTTCTTGTTTGTCACTGGTGAAAATTCATAGTTGATGGTGGTAGCTATGTTGAAAAATAACATTCTGTAGCTGCAAATGTGCTCTATCAAATATTGTTCTTCTGTCCCTCGTATCTGCTGTAATTTTCACTGAAAAAAATAGAAGATATTACTTTCGGAGCTACCTATGTATTACAGATATTACTTCCATATTTAGTGGCTTTCTCTTATACATTCAAGAATCTTTACATCTTTTTTGGACTTATTTTTGTAGTAGATTAGAGTTTGTCATGACCCTTAATGTCTGTTAGCCTGCAACTTCAAATTGAGCTTCACCTGTCTTCAATCATTTTGCATTGTGCTATGTTGTATTAAAAGCCACGTGGCACAAGAGAGAGAGCTTCTTTCTTCAATTTCATAAATTCAAATCTCTTTATAAAACTAGGTTATTTGCATTATTATTATGCTGTTTGTGTGCTTTCCATCCTGAAAGCTGTACCAGAAAATAATTGTTTTTTCACTTTAGTCAATATTCAAGTATTAAGTAGAACTGCACTGAATAATTCCATATCAGATTTTATTTGGTATAACTCAAGAACCTCTCCCTTTTAAGTACATTATAAGATATCTGTGAATCTGTTTTTAATCTGCCTGCTGTGAGAGAAGACTTGCACAGACTTTCAGCATTTTAACAATCATTAATGAAGCATCTAAGGGTCATGCATAATCCATGAGGAAATGAGAAGAGATATAAGGTACTATTATGGTATTCTACACTGATGTTTCTGCTAGGCTTTATAGCGGATGTACTACATGGTTAAAATCATATGCTCTGTTGAAGCAGTAGTAGCAGAAGAACATGTTTTTATAACTCTCCTGGAATTTTCTAAGAGCCAGAAAATACTGCACTCCTTTATCACTGCTGCCGAAGAAAGAATAGATGTCACTGATCTTGATAGTGGGCATCATTTACTTGAAAAGTTAACAGGTTTTCCCAGTTCTTTCAACACCTGTCAGGAGGACTGCTTAAATCAATTCCTAATGGTCACGATCTGACCAACAAGTGAAACTTATAGCTTATTTGATTGTTCTTGCTGTGTTTCCTTTTTCTTTTATATGTTTCTTTGCTTTCCTTCCTGAAATTCATTACTGCCATGGCAGCAAATGGTTTGAATGAAAGGACAGTTCATTCTGATTTAATTTTCTAGAGGGCTGCATGCTTGTGTTTTCCATCTCTCAAACAAAATAAATAATAAAAAATACATTATAATGTGTTTGCAATAGATTGATCTCCCACTGTAAGAATCTGTTTCCCAGCAGAAGTCTCGCCTACTCCCCCGATAAACGTTGTGGATGTAGATAGTGTTGTTGTTGTTATTGTTTCTATTATTATTATTTTTTTTTAGATGTTTTGTGCTTTGGGGACAGGAGTATGAGGTGGCAGTTGCTACGGAAACTAGTTTGAAAAATGTTATCGAGAGTCAGTGAATCTGCATGTAAGACAGCTGCCACTGGATGTGAATTAGATCTATCCTCATTAGTGAGGTGCTCTCTTTGTAGGGGGATGGGTGATAATCTGACATTTTGCATATTTTAGAGAGATTTCTTGTGCAATTGTCTTATTTACAAGGACCCTGTAGCTGTTAATGGTGTCAGTGTTGTCATGAATTTCTTCTTGCTGCATATCCTGATACTGAGTAAAGTTTGTTTCCCCAAGATGCTACTGCAGAAAATAAGCTTTTTGCTTGTTTCTAATTCCACAAACACTAGAGATAGTAAAATCCTATAGCAGAACGTGGATGACTTTTTTTAGTGTGACAGAACTCCACATCATTATGGCTTGATCCTTGGGGTGATAATTCTGTCTTACAGTTGTTTCATCGCTATTGCTGTTTTGCCCCATTAGTCTTATACCCCAATCTACTCTTCTTGTATCTCCTATATGTATAAAATAGAGAATCCATTTTAACTAGTCAGTGCTATTGGGAGCAATTCCTCCTGAACTATTTCAGCAAGTGCACGTTTCTCTCTTCCTGGAGTGGGGGAGGATGGGAGGGGGAGAGGGATCATTATTCTGTCTTTACATCCTCCTGTGGGCTAAAAGTTCCTCCAAATGCTGCTTAGTTTTTCCTTCCCTAGCGCTTTTGTAAGGGGCAGTTTTTAGGGCTTTGCTCATCTTGCGTGCCTTATACAGATACTTATACAGATATTTTCCCTACATGATCTCGAAGAAGAGTTTTTTGTTACTAATCTTTCATCCTGGCAAACAGGAGAAATTTTTCACGTGTGATTTTTTTGCGTGTTTTCAGTCTTCATTTTTTTTGTAATTTCATTCTTCAGTTGTTCATTTTTTGGTTAGTATGTAGGTCGCTCTGAAAGTAATGTCTTCTCTTAATTTCCATGGAAACTACAACAGATACAATGAACGCAATAATATTATTTGATAGAGCAAGTTCGCAGCTACAAAAAGTTCTTTTACAACGTACCCACCACTGTCAGCTATGCATTTTCACCAGTGACAAACAAGAACCTGGGTGCCACACTCATAAAAATCTGCACCAGCAGAAGTGAGTCACTGTTGCTGTCAGCACTGCTGGAATGCACCACCCGCACATCACTGTGCTCACGTCTACTGTTTGGTCTCCATAAAAGATCAGCAAGTGCCAATGAATGTAAATGGGTACTGTTTTTCTCCATGGAAGTATTTGGTAGCACACCTTTGCTGTGTATGCACTTTCACTTCAGACACCATTTTGTCTGACTGTTCCTCTGCTGCCATCTGTCACATCACAATAAAATGGAATGGAATGTTAGTGGGAAAGTTCTACCTCTTCTGCCATATCACCAGCAACTACTTCTGACTCGTTGGCCAACATAATAAAATAGGAAGCTTTACTTACTTTTACTTTTGGAGTATGTACTTAATTTTGGAGCATCCCTTGTAAAATCAGTGTGCTAGCTGTCAGAAAATTTTATCAGGAGAGGAGAGTTGACACCAAACTACTTGTAATCATTGTATTGTTACAAAATATTATAAGGTCTAATCTTTCTGAGAAAAGGGGCAGCTTACTACTCTAATAAAGAGATAAAATGAGAGAATTATTCTAGAAGGCTTAGGCCAGCCAAATTTAAATTAGAAATGGATACTTTTTATCATGATTAGCTGTTGGAATAAACTGGCATGGAAGGGGTATTCCTCGTCTCCTGATGTCACTTATATCACTTCTGGAAAATGTGCCTTAGCTAAATACAACTTAATTTTTAATCAAGTGCGAATTAATGAGCAGTAGAATGACTGGTCAGTGACAGATGGGAAGTCAGACTAGACTGTGGGTTCTCTCTCCATCCTTAACCTTTTAAAATCAGTAACAGTACAGTTTTTGCTCATTTTTCTCTCATTTATTTTATAAAATTTACCAGATGAAACTGATCACAGAATCGTAGGGGTTGGAAGGGACCTCCAGAGATCATTGAGTCCAACCCCCCTGCCAAAGCAGGTTCCCTACACCAGGTCACACAGGTAGGCGTCCAGGCGGGTCTTGAATATCTCCAGAGAAGGAGACTCCACAACCCCCCTGGGCAGCCTGCTCCAGTGCTCTGTCACCCTCACTATAAAGAAGTTCTTGCACACATTCGTGCAGAACTTCCTATGCTCCCGTTTCTGGCCATTTCCCCTTGTCCTGTCTCCACACACTGCTGAAGAGAGTCTGGCCTCACTACTTTGCCCCCCACACCTTAGACATTTATAGACCTTGATCAGGTCCCCTCTCAGTCTTCTTTCCTCAAGGCTAAACAGACCCTGTTCACACAGCCTTTCTTCATAGGGGAGATGCTCCAGGCCCTTCACCATCTTTGTGGCCCTCTGCTGGACTCTTTCAAAGAGATCCCTGTGTTTTTTGTACTGGGGAGCCCAGAACTGGACACAGTGCTCTAGATGAGGCCTCACCAGGGCAGAGTAGAGGGGGAGGATCACCTCCCTCGACCTGCTGGCCACGCTCTTTTTAATGCACCCCAGAATGCCATTGGCCTTTTTGGCCACGAGGGCACACTGCTGGCTCATGGCCAACCAGTCGTCCACCAGGACACCCAGGTCCCTCTCTGCAGAGCTCCTCCCCAGCAGGTCATCCCCCAACCTGTACTGGTGCATGCAATTATTCCTCCGTAGGTGCAAGACTCTACACTTGCTTGTGTTAAACCTCATCCAGTTTCTTACTGCCCAGCTCTCCAGCCTGTCCAGGTCTTGCTGAATGGCAGCACAGCCTTCAGGTGTGTCAACCAATCCTTCCGCCTTTGTATCATCAGCAAACTTGCTGAGGGTGGTCACTATCCTGTCGTCAAGGTCACTGATGAAGATGTTGAACAAGACCGGACCCAGCACCGACCCCTGGGGAACACTGCTAATTACAGGTTTCCAGCTGGACTCTGCACTGCCAACGACAACCCTCTATGCTCTGCCAGTCAGCCAGTTCTCAACCCACCTCACTGTCCACTCATCTATCCCGCACTTCTTCAGCTTTGTTATAGAAATGTAATGGGATGCAGTATCAAATGCCTTGCTGAAATCAAGGTAGACTACATCCACTGCTCTCCCCCCATCCACCTAGCTAGTGACAACATCATAGAAGGCTACTAGGTTGGTTGAGCATGACCTCCCCCTGGTGAACCCATGCTGACTACTCCTGATAACCTCCTTTTCTTCCAATTGTCTGGAGATGGCATCCAGTTGTTCCATCACTTTTCCAGGGACAGAGGTGAGTCTGACTGGCCTATAATTACCGGGATCTTCCTTCTTGCCCTTTTTGAAGACCAGAGTGACACTGGCTATCCTCCAGTCTTCAGGCACTTCCCCCATTCTCCAAGACCTCTCAAAGATGATAGAGAGCGGTTCAGCAATCACTTCTGCCAGTTCCCTCAGCACCCGTGGATGCACCCCATTGGGTCCCATGGATTTATGAACATTGGTGTTGCCTAGGTGTTCACAGACCACCTCTTCCCTGACTAAAGGGAAGTCTTCCATTCCCCAGATCCTCTCACTAACCTCCAGGGTCTGGGATGCCTGAGGGAGAGCTTTTTCACTGAAGACAAAAGCAAAGAAGGCATTCAATGTCTCTGCCTTCTCAGCATCCCCCATTTTCAGAACACTGCCCTCACTTAGTAGGGGACCCACATTCTCCCTAGTCTTCCTTTTACTGTAAACATACTTAAAAAAGCCTTTTTTATTATCTTGCATCATTTTTGTCAGATCCAATTCCAGGTGGGCTTTAGCCTTCCTCGTCGCATCCCTGCAGGCCCTGTCAGCATTTCTATATTCTTCCCAAGTGGTCAGACCCTTTTTCCACATTTCATGGACCTTCTTCCCTTTGAATTTGTGCATGAGCTCCTTGCTCATCCACGCAGGTCTCCTGCCACCCTTTCCTGATTTCTTGCTCACAATGATGATAAATAACATTTCAGTAGTATAGAGGTTTTTTGTTTTTTTTTTTTTTGTCACAGGATTCCATATTAAGAAATGTTTTATGCAGTTTATAAAATTGATGAGAGCCAAGAACAAAGTACTTGAATTGAATGTAGGGGACTGACACCATTTCTATAGAAACTCATTGAACAAAAATCTGTAGGCCTCAAACAATCAGCACTGTAACTTTTCTGCCATATTATCTCTTCATTAGATCTGCATGCCGTGTTGTTACTGTGTTGTGTATTCCCAGTTGAGATTTCAGGCTTGTAAGCAGAATCTGGTGTTTCTTATGATGGTTTCATTTATTTATTTATTTGGTTGTTTTAGGGTGTGGATAGCTGTTTGCTTGAAGCATTTAGATCTGACAAAGAAATTTCATTATAGATGAACCAATGGTCATGAGATTCTTAAAATATTTTGTTGCTTAGTGAAGGACTGGATGAAATAACCCAAACCCAAACAGCTCCATCTCTATTTCTGATTTATTATTTATTTCTTTTTACTTAGTCATCGTGTTTTGTTTTTACTCGCCTGCACAAATAAATGTACAAATCTTCCTGCCCTATTACTTTTTTTTTTTTTTTTTCCATGCTGATAAGCTTGCAGGAGCAAAATGTTCTGAGTAAAGGGTAGAGACTGAATAATGAGATTAACCAGGAAACTGAATAATGAGATTAACCAATTTTTGTGGCATTTGCATTTGAAACTTTGTGTTTAATGACTGTAGAAGCATGTTCAATTTCATTTTGTTTTAAGATAAAACGTACTGTTATGATTGTTAAAATGTCATTCTCTGCACCATTGTTTGTATCATATTAGCTGAAATAAGACATTCATTTCATCTACACTGTTTTCCATTTTAAAATTGATTGGAATGAGTCAGGCACAGGGAACTTACATTTGCTCTGCATTGTTTTGGTCACTCAGCTCTTGGACCCTGCCATGTCAAAAATTCCCAGGACTGCATACCACAGCAAGAAATCTGCATCTGGTTGCAGCATGCTTCTGATACCTGCTCTACTGCCTCAGTGCAATATGTGTTCATAGGAAGATTAGCAAATACATGAAGAGAGCTGTTTGTGATATTGTAGATTTCACTATTTATTTATTTATTTATTTATTTATTTATTTATTTATTTATTTATTTATTTATTATGTCCACTGTGGTTTGAACAATAGAACCCAAGTAATACTACAGATAGAGGGACAAATGAGAACACTAAATAAGTGGAGCATTCTGTTGTAGTTATAAGACCAAATAAGCAATGGCTTTCAACTCTTCACAGAGCAGCCTGAGATCCTCGTTAACCTTGCACACGTTTATATGTATGTGTGTGTTTGTGTGTATATATATGTACATATATATACATACACAGATATGAATACGGTTAATTAATAATTAATATATTTTCTTGAATGTTGGTTTCAGAAGCTTAATTATATGTTTTGAAGACTATCACATTTAGAAATATTTATTTTGAGTTTAAAAAAAGTCTACTCTTTTGCTTAAAATGTTTTATCTAAATGTTTACAAAAGATAAGCAATATTTATCCCTGTCTTTCATTCAAATTGTTGGGCTCGGGCTTTTTATAATCTGTTTACCCAGTGATGGATGATCCTTGATATGTTATGGCCTATCTCAAAATCATCCCAATTTTAATCTGGGACATGAGGCTTGAAAACCTGTAAGTACAACCTTTCATCCACCTTGTGCTTTCCATTGATAAAATTATTAGGATCACAGTCACGTGTTTAAACCATTACAGAGACTTCCTATGGAGTTACATTCATGTCAGGATTTTTGATGGATTTTGGAGGAGTCATACTTCCAACTGGCACTAGGATTCTGTGGAAGCTTCTGAGAATATCAGGCGCCATCTCTCTATGCCTTGCTTCACTGTCAGTTTAAAAAAGGAGGAAAAAAAAGAGGGAAACAGAAAACCCCTCACACTTGATGATTTGTGCTCGGTTACTATAGTGATGAATCCTGCATGAAAACCCACACAATTCTGCCTCGAACCCAGACTTGCAGACACTTGTCAGAAAAGAAAACAGAGAAAGAGGACAAATTAAGTTATATAATATTGAGCAGTTGCATACAAAAAAATCTACTTGGATGAAATTAGTATCTGAATTTTAATCTATAACTTACTGTTTTAGATACTGATGCTAAATAGTATATTCAGATTGATTTTAAGCATATAACGTGTAGGCGCTCGATGGGGCATGATGTGGGAAGGCTAAAATTAGTCTCAAAGTACAGTCGTAGCTGATGTACCCCCAGGTGGCATGGCACTATCAATATTTACTCTCTCCTCTTGTATTTCCTTTATCCAATTGCAAAGGCTAAGATAATTGTGTATTTTAAGAGTAGAATCCCGTTGTATCTTCCAAAGTCCAAAACGTTTGTCATCGTCAGTCTTGGACTTCTTTTTTTTTAATTAAAATTACTTCATCTGATTTCACCTGATTTTCACATTTCTTTCCAATTCTCGTTAGTGTTGGTGTTTTCTGAATGCCTGTTTTTATTAGAATTGATTACTAAATCATTTAAACATTTTCTGTTGTGGAGGTTTTTATTTAGGAAAAAAAAAAAAAAAGAAAAAGGCTATGGTTTCTTATATTTATGTCTCATAAAAACGTTCTGATGGACCTGTGATTAAAAATATACCGTGAGAGTTGGCCTGGCTGGGCATGTGAGGTTTCGGTATTTCTGGGTCAAAGGGGAGCACTCAACCTCCCAAAGAAGAATTGTCAGTTCTGTCAGGGAGCCAGTGGAAATCAAATTATAATTTTTCAGGGCTTTTAAACTCCTGGATTTTCAGTTGTATATATATATATATGTAAAAAGTGATAAAATCACAGTGGAGATCCTCTGATGTAGTCTGATGTGTTTTTACCTTGTTTCTTGTTCAGAAATACTAATGTATTGCACAGAGAGGTTGTGGATGCCCCATCCCTGGAGGCATTCAAGGCCAGGCTGGATGTGGCTCTGGACAGCCTGGTATAGTGGTTGGCGACCCTGCCCATGGCAGGGAAGTTGAAGCTAAACATCTTTGAGGTTCTTTTCAACCCAGGCCATTCTATCATGATTCTATGATAACGTACTGAAGTATAATAAGATACTCACATACCTTCACGGCACATGCTATAGGAACTTCTAAAACCCGCTCTGAGCAGTTTACCGTAATGAAACTGAGACAGTTCACCTCCTGGATGTTTTAATTTATATCTTTTCTATCAAGCCAGAAAAATAATTTCATCGATGATGATAAATTAAGCTAACTAGTACAGTCCTATCTGTTACTGACTGTTTTGTTCCGTGAATCAGAAAGCTACCCACCAATTTCTTAAATATATTTCTAATAATTACTTGTATTACACTTTTGTCTTTAGTGCAGTTTTGGTGCCTTACTTGAGAAATGAAAGTGTTTGAAAAACACTATATAGTTATTTAACTGTTATTGTCTATAAAGACAAAAATATCAGTCTGGATTTTAATGATGTTTGCAAAGTTGGGTTACTACTGTTGTGTATTATAGAACATGCATAGCTCTAGTTGATGACTTATGCAGTGTCACATTCAAATGTTCCAGATCTTCTTTGCCTTGGTGGGGAATATGTGCTTGTACAAAGTCACCACAGCAGGCTTCAGTGATGGACACTTTATTTTGAAGCAAGTACTGCTGGGGCTGTAACAACTCAGTCTTCATTTGTCACTGCTCTGACAGCATACACCTCCGTGGTTTGGAAAAGCCACTCTTAAATGAGGTCAGCAATTTCTGTCTACTGAAGTTCTAACTAAGGTACCAACAGTTGTTACAGTGAAATTTGATTGAAACAAGAAGCTTCTTTGAAGAAAACCACACCTCATCAAGCTTCTTCCCCTCTCTTCCACAGGTGGGGGCATGAAAAATGAGGGGAAAAAAATAAAAGGAGATGGCAAATCCTCTCCTGTTTACTGTCAATGAGCTGAAGCTAGATTGTAACCAGAAGCACGAACAAGTGCCACTTTTTCCTGTCAGTCTAGTGGCATGTCTACCTATTTCATCTTGGGGGCAAATATAATAATTGCTATTTTTCAAAATGTACAAACAATTCCAAACTAGAAAGTTGAGGATCTGTCCTTGGAAAATGTCTTTGAGTCCCATCTTTATTTTCCACTATGAATTGGGAAAGTGAACTACTCTTTATCTCTGCAGTTGCTACACATACTGAAATTATCCATCTAAGCCCCTTAAACCTTTTTCTAATCTTGCCCATAAGTTGTATCTAAAGTAAATAAAACTAGTTTTCAATTTTTAATCTTGAAAAGCAAGATGATTTTGTTTGCCACCTAGAAAACACTTCGACATATTGCTTAATGCACTAACATTTGCCTGTGGCTGAGGAAGCCATCTGTGTACATTCAGGTGTATTCTTGCTGTGTCTGGAGCAGAAATTCTGGTAGGTGATGTAGCTCAAAATTGCAGCAAAGCAAACAAAAAACAACAACAACAAAAAACACATCACTTAGGAGGGCTTCTTATGCACTGAACTCAGTCATTTTAGCTTAAATAGTCAAGGAATAGGGTTGAAACATTAGGTTGAACTGCTTAGCTGAGTTGTGAAGCTGCTAAACTCCGGCTAATGTGTGTGAGAGACTGATGGTATCTTCAAGATGTCTATTATACATCCAGACAGTTTGGAGAGAAGTCTGTTTTAAGAACATAAATTTTATTAGTTATGGTGGCACAGATCAAAGGTAAGAGTTCATTAAGCTCTGATACTTCAGCTAAGTGGCCATACTTTTAAGTTCCGGTTGAAGTAAATGAGAAGAATAATGACATCTGAAAATGAGACATATAGCTCATATCTTGCTTAGAGACTTGTGAAACCTAGCTTACTTTTTTATTTATTTTTCTCTTCAAGCAACTTTTCATGTGACACTAAGCATTTTGGTGGTGGTGACTCATTTGATATAGGGAGGTAAATGTCCAGATGGTAAAATCACTTGGCAGTATCTTCAAGTAAAATAAATTTATCTCAATAGAAATTTATTTGCCAGCTGAATACTTTGCTAAATTTATAAATTAAAAATAGTCAATTAAGGAAATTATTGAGCAAGCTTATTAGAGAGTCAACTACCTCAAATAATGAACTAAAAATATTCTTAAATGGTGGTAACAGCCAATTTCTTGAGGGCTGTTGTTTTATTACTTACCCTACCTCAGCATTTCTGTCTTGTCAGAATTAAAATGTACTGAATGAGACTTTCTGCAAACACATAATTGTTCTTTATAGAAAAAAAAAAAAAAAAAAAAAGAGTGAGGGGGAAAAAATAAAATTAAAAAGTGCACTGTGGAGACCTTGTTTATAAAGAAACTGGATGAAAAATGGAAAGGTTGGATTCTGTTCTCAGCTTCCATTTCTGCTACAGGAGGCAAAGAGTTTTCAGGGGAAGATTCAAAAAACCCAGGATTTTTTGTTTTGTTTGTTTATCTTTAAACAACAGTCTTTGGCCACTGTTTGAGAGCTATGATACAGGGCACATAAAGCTGTTCTAATATTGTGAGTACAAGACCGGAAGTACAATACTTTCATCAGTGTTTTGTATTCCTGGCTTATGATTTTCTCTTTCCTCTCTTTCTGCTAAACTTCTTGGAGCTAATCTGAATACTTTCAAAGTAAATGCTGCTTTTGCAGAGTATATCACTCTGGGAGTTTCAATATTTAGTTGAATTTCCAGGATTTTTTTCAATATCCATAATAAGAGCAAAATTGTTCCTTTCTAATAATTACTTTTGTTTGTTTGTTTGTTTGCTTGCTTGTTTGCTTGTTTTTAAATTCTCAATAAAGGAAGACAAAAATAAATTCAAAATCATTAAGTTGAAGGTTCCAGAACCTCTGTAGCCATGAGAATCATTTGTGACTTTCATAATAAGAATCTTGTTAAAAAAATCCTTTTCATATACTTATCAGATAGAAAATTGCCTCAGTACTCCTTGAAATCTGTATTAGTGTCTCATTTCTCTGATGACTGAGATACCTACTTAATATCCACCTTCTCTCCATTTTCTCCATTTTATAGAATTTCTTACAGTGATTGCATCTGGTATGCCTAGCATCTGCAGCATCTTATTTAGAGACAGCCAACCTTGCTAAAAGACTTGAAGTTCTGAATGATTTGTTATTTCCCTGGTAATCTATCTCAGTATAAAACTTCATGTACGATTATAAATTTGCATATCTCTTTTTTTTTTTTTTTTTTTTTTTTTTGACTGACTCCATATTTCAGCTACTGCTTTTTCTACACCATTCATTGTCAAACTGAAAAGCCTTGCAATATCAAATGTTTTCTGGTTGTGTGCAGCACTAGACTACTAATAAACTTACTAATTGCGTCACTGTTAAGCCTCTCATGAAGATTGTAGAATGGTTTCTATCCCTGGAGGAAGCCCTCTGAGAAGGGGAGTTGTTCAGTCCTTAGGCAATGATCTGGAATGCGTCCAGTCTTTGGTAGCATAGGGTTTCACTGAGCTTCCTGCTCCTGCATAGGAGAGTTGCAAATTAGGGTAAATAGATCTGATGTGCGCAATTGTGTAGCCTAACAGATAGATTTATGGTCCTTGAAATTGTAGTGTTCCAAAATAAATACAAAAAAAGCCACACCAACAGCAAAAAAAACAACCCAACCAACCAACCAAAAAAACCCCCCACACACATAAAAATATCGCCCTTAAAACAAAACAACAACAACAACAAAAAACCAGTTCACTTTTCATTTTTTTTTTCATTCTGTTTTATGGACTTAATGTCTGGGGGTTTGGTTTAGAGTAATGAAGAGGAAAATAGCAAAATGCTGTTCATTCCATGGATGTTTCTAGTTCATTTTTTTTTCTTTCCACTATGTAAGTATATTTGCATATACTAATAAGGAGCCTTGAGCCTTAAAGACATAACTGCCACCTAAGTATATATTTCCCTAAATTTGAGAATAAGTAGTTTGAAATGACTTTTTTTTTTTTTTTTTTTTTGCATTAAGTGCAGCCCTATAGAAATAGTGACGTGATCCTCTTCTGACCTGAAGATTTAATGAAATTTATGAGTGTTGGTAGTGCTGATGTGTTTTTTGTTGCTGTAGTTTGTTTGTTTTGTTTTTTTCTGGTTTTGTGGTTTTTTTTTAATTTATTTATGTTTGTTTTTAAAGGAAACATAGATCCTGTTTGCAGTAGCCTTTTGATGGTTCATGTGGCTGATGGGAGCAAAGTTGCTGCACATCAAATAGCAATGGCCTGCAATATTTGTCTAAGAAGTTTCTTTCCGTTCTTATCAGTGAATGTACTGAATTTATACTTATCTTGGACTAGGGTGTTAACTTGAGGCTTATAAATTATATATTGTTATGTAACAAATTAAAATGAAGAAAGAACTGCCAAAACTTTTGCTCAAAATTGAAACTATGTCAAAATTGCAATCATTTTCTTTGTAATTTCAATCTAGCTGCAACGAGAAAGAAAAGAACCAACAGCATTATAGTTCTAAGTGTAAAGAAAGCTGTCAACCTATGGGTTGTTAGTATGGCTATATAGTATCAATTCTGTAATGGGTAGTTAAATACAAGATACTAAATTTGTGTTGTCTTTACTGCTTGAACTTTGTGATCAAGTCTTGACAGCCTGACATACTCCCAAAGGCTATTCAATCAATTAACTGAAATATCTATGAGGCTTTCACCTGAAAATGTACTCTTAATAATAATAATTTTAAAAAATCACCCTCCAAAAACCTTTGTTCTGCTGTAAACTATGAAAAATATTTATTCAAAGTAATAAAGATACTTAAGGAATCTTCTTCTGTCACCAAGCATGCAATCTACAGTTTAGTTGTTACTATGGTGTTAAGGTATTAATCCTCAAAGGTATTACCCTCTATGGATGGAGAATAGAGGCTGGTGTTTCAGGAATACCAAACTAACTTATGGATTCACAGCCTATATTCAGATGGAACTTCCATCCTAACATATATTTTATTTTGGGAGTTCAAAGCTAAATGTAACATTCTTTTTTAAATTGCCTTGTTCTATTTCTGTAAGTAGTTTGTTAACTCCCGATGTCATTGTAATTCTCCAGTGGCAGCAGTCTGTACTGTAGTTACATTGATGCCTTTAATCTTTCAAGTATAATGGAAGGTTAGATCACAGACACTTATCCTTACCATCTAAAAGGAAACTTGACTTTGTAAATAATACTTTATTATTATTATCTTTACCTTGGCCTACTGATTCTTGATTAAAAGTGGTGGTGGAAAGAGCTGCTGGCGGAGCAGTGTGAGGGTTAGAGGTAAGTTGTGCCTGTTCAGCCATCCCAGCAGTGCAGTCACTGGGGCCCAAGTCTGGAAAGAAGTCTTGTGACATAGTGAGTTAGTGGCAATTAGTTGCCTCAGGTTTTCTTTAGTCCATGACTAGATCTCAAGTCATGGAAGCAAAACATTATGTAGAAAGTCTATATATATTATTTACATATTTACAACTTCAATACACAGGGATTTACAGACTTGCTAAGATCATTTGGTTAAGAAATTCGTGTTCATGAGACACTGATCAGAAGCTGAGAACTAAAAGGTTATGAGCAAATAACTTGTAAATGAATGTATGACTGTTGTTCAGATATTAGTGCATTGGAAAGTCTATTGATATGTCTAACATTCTGGCTAAAAGAGGAGAAAGCAAAGCTGGTTTTGAGAGTACTCAGACTTCTATATCTTTCTTGGCATCTAAGAAGTTGCAAGTATGAATAAACTTTAAAAATAGAAATTAAGAATAGATGTGACTCCTGGAAACTGTAACCTATGGTAGAGGCGCTGATGGGGTTAAATGTGCTGCTGCCACTAGGTGTCACGCTGGGATCAGCTCTCGAAGCGCTAGCAATGAACAAAGGGACTGAGTGAGGGAAGGGGATCTCCTTTACTTAGCTTAATGCCTGCGGGGCTGATTTGGTAGGATCTCCTTACCGTTTCCCTTTCTGGCATAAGATATCTCCAGGGACGTTTCCAACGTCCCCAGTCTGTGTGTCTGTGCTCTGTATGTTGATTCAGAAGTGGAAATTCTCAGAAAAGTAAAAGACAACAACAACAAAACCAAAACAAAAAACCACTATGGTAGCAATGTGATTCTGGTATGATATTTTAAAAACGGGGAAGGCATTCTTTGCAATATATTGTACGTTTAAGAGGAAGCTTCTATCTAAGACATCTTAAGCCAACCTAATGCTTTGTCTCTAGCTTGCACGTAGCTGAAAATAACTTGGGTGCTGCAGATAATTTTTCTTTATTTTGCAGCTGATTGGTGCAGCTTCTGTGCTGGAAAATGAAGCGTTATTGTGGTGTGTATACAAACCTCTGCATCACAATGCCCACAGACATTTCTTTCCAGACATTTCAGACTATAATAAACAATGACAAGTTTGATTTGCCTGAAGGAAAATAGGAATAGAGCCTGCTTACAGGCATACGGTGATATCTGTGCATGTGTGATGTTTGTGTCTCACTGATACTCAGGTGCAGCCAGTTCTACTGAGTTGGATTTTGTCCTCCATTGCACAAAATGCACTGTTTTTAGTGCATGCTATCTGTTCCACATCTGCCTGGGTTCATCTCTCACTTGAATTCTCCATGTACAAATCTGAGGGAAGTTTCTTTAGAAGTTTAGCGCAAAGAAAGTGAGCATACACTGGCCGTTGCAGCTTGGTAATGGATGCCCTGCCAATTCCCTCAGTAATGTTCCTTGGATTTGTGTTGTGTATGCATGAATTCTGTTTTCTCAGACCAGTGATATTTTGAGATTAAAATAAACAAACAAACAAAAAAAGGGTTTGAAGGGCTTATTATTTTGGTTATTGGCCTGTATCTAAGTGCTGTTTTAGTTTATGCTTAAACTGAACACTTTGTTGCAGGGAATGCTTCTCTCTTGCATTGTATTTAGCACAGTGTGACCCTAATCATCCATGTCATTGGCAACATGGTTAAAAATAAAAATAAAAAAACAAAACAAGAACAAAACAAAACAAACAAACAAAAAAACCCAAACCACAGTTAAGGAAGCAGGTAAGCTTTTGATTCTTCTGATCCAGTGCTTTCATTAATAATGCGTGAGATAATAGTTCATATACTTGTAGTTGACGTCATCCTGGGAGGATTATTAGATGCTGGCAAACACAGCATTAGAATGTAAAATTTACTTTATATTTAGGGAGAAAAATAATCTAAAACCAAAAATATTAAATTATGTCAATTGAGAGAATACACATGAGAGAAAACTTATACATAGGTACAAACTACATAAGAAGTGATTAGGCAGTGTCTAAGAGCAACATGTTAGGAACTGCAGGATATGAGGCATCATAGCTAAATCAGAAACATTTTGCTGGAAAGCCAAAACTTTTGTTGGTGTCTGTGGTAGGGTGGTGAGGTGGTTTGTCTTCATCCTGCAATGCCAAGACTGGGGCTTCATGGAGTACTGCATCCCATCTGTGGCCAGCAGCAGAGATGCAGGCAACTTGGAGAGGTTCCTGCTTGGAACTGGACTGGTGTCCTGCAGCTTAGAAAGGGGAGGTTAAAAATTGAGTGGAAAAAAGAAGTGGGAGAGGGAGAAGCTAAGGCTGTAAAACATTTTAATTCCAAAAGTGCTAATGCCTTTAAAACAAATCTGCATCGTGTATAGTGGTTGTGGGGTTTTTGTTTGTTTGTTTGTTTGTTTGTTTGTTTTTCATTTAGAAGTACTGATCAGCAGAAACAGTATCATAAGCTTTAATGTTGGCGAGACAGAAGTGCTGAGATAGGACAACTAGTGAAACAAGTGTGTTCAAACACTTGGCTATTACCTCAATTTAAGACTTTCTAAATCCAAAATTGTCTCAAAACAGTAATAGAGACAAAAGATGGGACCTTCAAGGAGCTCAGTGGTTGGTCTCGTTACCTTTTGGTCAGATATGTTTGTTGATGGTTAATGTTCACATGAACCCTTTTCAACTGAGCAAGCCTTCATTAGTTGCTGCTCCAATCCCAGCTGCATCCCGTTGCCAAAAATTCACCTTTCCCCCTTTAGAATTCTTGCATAATCCTTTAGAAAAAGCAGATCAACAAATTCTGTGTATTTCACAGCTCTGATCTGGACAGCTTTACTGATCCTTACCTTGAACATTGGTTGGGCAGTGATATGGACATGACATACCTTAAAGTATTATTGCTCTTTGCCAAATACTGCAGGTTATTATATCAGCTGAGCAATGGAACTTCTGGTAGGTTTGTGCTGTAAACCAGATTTCTGTTTTGTGGGTGGAAAAAACAAAAACAAACAAACAAAAAAAACACACACCTTTAAGAGAAACTTTTCTTTTTCCTTCATCTCTGTCTTTCAGGGCTCCACTATCAGTGCAAGCCCTCTGAATTTTAAAAATGCACACCGTAATTTGTGTGCTAATAAAATCTAATTAATAGTAGAAAAAGTAAGTCCTTGCTTTAATAAAGCATGAATACTTTTCTCTTTGTGGTATGATTCACTCTAGGATGAACCATTTAAATATGAGGAGCTTGCACAGCCTGAGAGAACTTTGAGGAAACAAATAGAAATTTCTGAGTCTTGTCCCAGTATTCATCCCTTCAGAGATTTATCTTTTTGCTAGCTATTTATATAGGTCTAGAAGTTGCATTTTAACAATTTTTCCCTTAGGGGTTTTCTGATATTAGTGTGTCCTTGTTTCACAGAGCAAGACTTTGCTGAATGGAATTAATGAGTTTCATCACAGTGTATGCCTTGCTAACATTTCATGGCTTTTACCTATAAAACCACCTACTAGGAGTTTGTTTCTCTCTTTGTATTTTGTATTGATTTATCTGGAGTAGGTTGAATGATCATGATATCATTGTTGCATTAAATGTTAAAGACTGGTACCACGTTGTCATACTGCCTATGTGACACACTTTGGTGTATCACCTGGTATTTAAAACCAGGGCTCTTCTGTTTGTCATCTCTGTTAAGCCTATTGTTGTCACAGTGTGCTCATTCTCCCTGCAACTTCATCCTTCAGCTTGGCAGCAATGCTCAAGGCCTTGCTCAGGACTGATAGCAATCAGTTATCACTTATGACAGATAACAATCACAATACTGTCTCAAACTGGGTGCTCAGAGAACTGATAGCAGACACCTGGTTCAAATGCAGACGGCCAATTGAGCCTATCTAGGACAGTTGTACATGGTGTAGTCTATGCATGAGGCATGGCCCTGGATATGCGTGTTGAGATTTCCACATTTTTCTGAATTCTTTCACCAGTTCTAGAAACACAGCAGCAGCGTGTTCCTTTGTAAGATTTTTAGTGCATACTTGCTGCTTTTCTCAGTTTTTGTTTAGAATTTAGCCTTTCAAACAGAGTTAGTATATTCGTGATTTTCATACTGAGTTTGGGAAGGAAAGTAGTAGGAATAAAAGATCTCAGACTAGAACTTTAGAGTCCCAACTGCCTTTACTGAAAGAAGAGTGTCTGAACCAAGGAAAGAATAACTGAGTAGTAAGAAAAGCAAAGAAATAGTGTTCTCTGTTTCTCACAGTTTAGGATATCTGGGATAGTGGCATGGTATGAAAACTGAAAACAGGCAGAAAAAGCATGCATCAATATTTCATTCTGGCATATACAAAGTATAGCTTAATTATATTTCCTTCTCAGTTTCAAAGAGTCTTTTATACAATAAATACCTCTTAGTTTTTAATTAGAAGTTTACTATAGAACACATCGTCTGTTTTAAAGAATTTTAATTAAAGGCAGGTTTTAGGAATGACCTCATATGAACCATCTTTCTGTCAACTTATTATAAGCTTTTTCTGTTTATAATTCTTTTGTTTTTTTCTTTTAATATGAGTAAATATTATGAGTAAATATGAGTAAATATTAATGTAAAATATATATTTATACATTACTGTAAAATATACATTTAATATGTACACTACTTCAGATTTCCTTAGGGTTTATATTCAGAAATTAAAATAACATGGAAGTACATGACACATCAGGCTACCGCGATAAAAATTGCAGTGGTGGTTGAGAGGGGAGGAATTGCAGTCTATGATCTACTTAATAGATTGCTGTGTAGAATATTGCAGTTTTGGGGATGTCCTCTAAGATTGTAAGATTATTTTATCATGGCAGTAAATGCCACAGTCTACTAGAATTTCTTAGAACAATGCTTATTTAAAGCAATTTTAGAGCAACATTTTTCATTTTGAGATCTTATTTCTCATGGAGAAAAGATAAAGCATTTGTGCAGAGCTACAAAAAAGGAATTTTTCATGACCAGAAAATACTTAGTCATGTGTTGTATCTTTGCAGTGGGGGGGTCTTTTCTCACTCTACACCTCACTTTTCAAAGTGATAGTGCAGTATTTCTCAAATTGTTCTGTGAGTATCTTCCTGCTCCATCATGCTGGTTTTTTGTTGTTTTTGTTTCATTTTTTCCATGGCTCCATCATGGATTTGAGGTCTGACTTCTGCAGCAGTTCTCACTTTCTTAATAAAATGGGAGTGTTTTAACCAGGTGGTGGGCGTGATAATGACCTACCGTGCAGTGGATCTTAGTTACGCAATTTTAACCTTAAACATAACAAATAGTACAGTATTCAGTAGTATATTTGGCGGATTGACTTGTTCATTGTGTAGTTACAACTGCAAGTAACATCAGTAACTAAAAATAACAAGGAAAAATGTCCTATGACCATTGTAATGATTTTTACCCAGTTGATGTTAGCAGAAATAACTGTGAATGATGCGCAATTCAACAGAAAATTAAGCAAGGCATTCTTACTGTAAAATGTTGGAGACCAGTGAAGTAGTTAAGGTATGTTTCTGTGTATGATTGTTGACAGCACTGATATGTAGAGATGAGAGAACAGATTTAGAGGAGGAGGTAGATATTTCTTGGAAGATCAATGAGAAGAGAGGTTTGATGACACATGTTGGCTTAGGGCTCTCATGCCAAAGAGGGGGTGGGACTGATGTTTGGAAAGCACAAGGTGAGTGGGTTGCCCGCATGGTACAGAAAAGCATTGTTTTTGTTGGCATTGTTTGTCATGGCATGTGGAGTGCCATGTGCTGCATATAGGGACTTTGGCTTTGAGGCTTCACAGATTTTCTGTCTAGGTGTTTTTCTTGTATCACTTTGGATTCTCTGTCATGGCACATCACAAACTATACCCGTCTGACTTACTTTCTCAACTTAACAGATTCCTCCCGCTTTGTTGTTATCTTATTCTGGATTCTCTTGCAGTTTGTTTTTGAGTTTTTACTCCCAGGTTGCCATTATAACCTAGTATGTTTTGAATATATCAGCCTTCAAAAATAGCAAGGTTCGTCCTTATCCTTAGATCACTCACAAATTCTTTTTTATCTTTGGTGTTCTTTGTCAGATGTAGAATTCTCATCGGTATCAGTGAGAGATAATTATTATCTTTCAGAAATCTTGGTCTGAAATGCTAAATGACAGAAATACAAAGGAAGGGTTAATGGAAGGTTCCAGGTCTGAACATACTTCTGTTTTGTCTGTCCTATTATTTTGTTTGGAGAGCTGCAGGTGTCAGGAGAGTTATTGTTTATTTGCTTTTTGCTGCTTTCTTCTCTTTGCTAACAGTTTGCTCAAATACTCTCTTGGTAGCTCCCCCTTCTGCAGTTTGGTAGAGTAGGTCAGTGCAATATAGTAGTAGAGCAGAGTAGGAAAGAAATATAACCAATCTGACAACATAACTGAAACAAAATGAAAATAAAAAGGTTGTTTCAGGGGCAGACAAATCAACCCCTGAGATAGACATGATTTCAGCGCTTTTTTTATTTGAATTGTTACTATTTATCTTTGCATTTTAACTATTTTTTTCCTCTTAATTTAGATGAATTCCAAATATGTTCTGTTATTAATGGGAAAAAAAATGGTTTTAAAAATTTTGATAATGAAAAATACAATGAAAGAAATAACTGTCTAAAATGTTCCCATTTTCCTTCTCAGGTAATCGATTTAATTGAATTTTCAAGTGATTATTAATTGAACTTACATTAACTTTCTCCATTACTTGCTTATAATAGATGTGTTACTTTTCAGAAAATTTCTAGCAAACAGTGATAGTAAGAACCAAAAAGGAACATTAGGGAAGGGGAGATCTCTGTTTCTACTACAGAGAAGATTACGTATCTTTCAAATTTTCATGTCAACAGAATTTTTTTACAAATCTGACTGAAGTCAGACAGATCACATCAATCTATGGGAAACAGTTGTACTACTGTTGAACACGATACCTTACAGCGGTTTAAACTGCAGGAGTATACAATACTCAGCCTTTTGATATTTCAGATTGTTATGCCATCATCCAGACTGTGTCTGACATGGGTAACAGGGAAGCTTCTTAATACGGCAAGCCTAGTACCTCTAATTACTACTAAACAAATGGGAAATCTCTTTTTCAAAAAACGAAGATGAAGCATATTTATTTACATCTGGTTTTAACAGTTGCTGCAGCTTGAGCTGAACAGACATTTGGAGGAGATTGCATTAAACACCCCTTTTCCCTAATGGAAGGTCTTCACTTTTCTATATGGAACTATTTTCCTGTTAGTGACAGAAAAAAAAAAATATTAAAAAAAAAAATATCTATTCAACTTCTGCAATTAACTAACTTCCAAAAGACTTCCTCTTCCTTCTTATTTTCTCTCCTAGCTTATTCCCATTCTGAATGTTTACTGCAATGAGAGAATTGGTATCAACATTATCAAAGCACTGGTATCAACATAAGTGCTAAGCAACTTTTTTTTTTTTTTTTTTTTTTTTTTTCCTGTTTGTTTTCTGATGCTGAATTCAGAATATAAGATGAGAGTGAAAATTCAGAATGACAGGAGATAAATGAATACAACAATGCAAAATTTTGGACAAAAATAATATAAACAGCTGGCTGGCTGTGCAGGGCGAGGATGGAAACTTCATTCTGAGCTTCGAGCAGGAAAAGGTCATTTAGAAGCAGAGCTGGAAAATGCAATATGTGTGCTACACTGAGATGTTTTGTGCTGATCTGGGAAGAAAGTAGTGTCCCAGATCAGTGGTAATGGAGTCCTTGGGATCACTGCTCTAATTGCCAATTGGGAATGTATTTGCATGTTGTGAACTGGTCTGAAGCCCCCACATTCATCTTCTAGAAGTCATCAAATCATCTTTAATAATTGCAGTGTCTTTAATAACCAAGATAAACCTTGAATAGATCCTGCTAGAAGGCAAACTTTACTTTAAATCTATTTCAAAATATATCTAAAAGAAGGGAAAAAAAAGTAAGCTATCATACAGCCTGAAGCAAGATACCTTTATCTCTTTTTCACTGACATACCAAAATATCTACTGTGGATGTTTGGAACTGGGAAGGAGAGGGGGAGAGTGCCAAACTAGATAAAAGAAGATTTTTTTTTTACTGAAGAAAGTTAAATACTTTTTAGAGTAGTAGAACTTTTTCTGAGACTTTCAGAACATATCAACCACTGAAAAAAATAACAATAAAAAAGGGTTATTTGATAACCTCAGTTAGGCATTTTAAGATTTTGTTCCTGTGCAGATAACTAAAACTTTGTCTGTATTCATCTGTGAAGAATATTTGAGGATGAAAGTCTGAATGGTTCTCGGCAACTTAACTCCAAAGAGTAGGGCATTGAGGAACACATTAAGGCACACTGACTGTGCAGCTAAAGGGGAACAGCTTGACCCTCCTCCATGTTTTCTTATAAGAAATTCATTCTTTGCTAGCACTTGTCCATCAGTAAGTAAATCATTTAAAGAAGAAATATATAAACTTTTCTATAAGTACAGGAAGTAAAGTATAAATAAATAATAATAAAAAAAGTATAAGATAAAAAAAAAAAAAGAACAACAAAAAAAGGATGTGAAACACCTTTGATTTCCTAATCTTGAAACTTAGATATTTTTTCCTTAAATAAAAACACATGCAAGACCATTTCACATGTTTGCCTTAAATATTTGGAACAAAGCTTTCCCCCTCCCCCCTCCCCACTCTATTGAAGTATAGAGATTAAGTCCATCATATTCAGCAGCCTGTTTTTAAAGACTTTATTTTGGTTTAAAGTGCTGACTGGTGGTTTTCAAGGTTATTTTGTTCTTCAAAAGATGGCCTCATGGTAGTTTTCCAGTTTGATGAGGAATTCCTTTTTGGAACGAAGGGGAGACTGTTCTGTTTAAAGATTTGGATCAAGTCTACAGAAAATTTCTGGACATTGATGTGTTGATGAGCAAGACCATTTGAACACTGCCTGGTGTCTTCATTACTCTTCCTTCATTCTGATTTTCATCCAGCAGGGTTGATGCTTTAACTTGGCAAATACTTTAGTCATTTGCTAAAGCTATTGTCTGTACCCGTTGAGAAGAATCTGCTTTCTGTTTGCAAATATTGCTGTAGAAATGTGTGACTGCATTAGGATCTCAATATACAACATGTAGTATACACATATTAACAATCCAAAATTGGGTGTAATTTATCAGTTAGTAAGGAGGCTCTGAAAATTTCAAGGAAATCCTTCCTTTCAAAATCTGATTTAAATTGGATGAGGGAATCTAGAACTGTAACAAGGAGAAGGGATGGTAAAAACTGTATCTTGCAATATATTGAAAAAAATTCTAAAGTATTTCTTATGTCAGGTTTGCTGGTATCGCTGACTTATTTTGACAGCCAGTGATAGATCAGAATTTGTTGGTGCCTACAGGGTCAACTGTTGTTATATTAACAACCATATGTCAAACTATAATTCTGGGTGGCATGTGATATTAAAGCTTCAATTCCTGATCTAAGGAGCTTACAAACTAACTTAAATCACTGGGAGGGGAAAAAAAAAGAAAAGAAAAAAAAAAAAAAAGCATAAAAAACCAACTGTCCACTAACGTATTTCCTGTGAAATTTGAAAGCATTTCTTGACAAGCAAGTAAAGCTTCCACTGTGATGTTATCAGCAACTACAAAAACATTACCTGGATTCTGGTTTTGTAAGTGTTCCTACTGCCTACCTGCTTACAGCATTCACAGTTCTTGCATTGAAACTGGATGCATATGAAGATCATAGACACTTGTTATGAGGTGTACTGTGCTCTAATAAGCAGAAGGGACTGATAAAATTTATTTCTTTCAGAGAATTTATATATGAAAAGCTCTGCTAGCTCACTGAGGTAAAATTTATGGGCAATGAACAAAGGATTGCTTTGAGATGACTGTAACAAACAAGGACCTATTCAGGAATGAGGCAGATACAAAAGCATAAATATTGCATAGGAAAGCTAAAATGAGAAAAGCAAAACGTGAACCTATCCTGTTTCTGTTGCTGAAATCACCTGAGTTTTACAAAAAGTATTTTGGAATTCAGTCAATTAAATTATGCTCCAGAAGTATCTGCATTTATGTATTATATAGTCTGGAGAGCATCTATGACTTGGGAGAAAATTTAGATTGGGCCATATATCAGTGAGGTTATACGTAGTTATTAAATAGCAATTAATAATCAATAAAATAACATTTTAGTAATGTAACTATTAAAATGTGTTGGTGTTTTTGAATGGGAACTCTGGGTGAAGGGGACATGAAAGCTATCTTTAACTTATATGTTTCTTAAAAATCAAGCAGGAAAATGATGTGATTTCCTCATCTTGGTGCTCAAGGAGATGGAATAAATATTTTCTGAAGTGAATCTTTGTGAATATTATCTTTCCTTTTTTAAAATACTTTGTTTTCACAAGTTAAGTGTGAAAACTTTCTCAACAATGCCCTTGACCTCATAAAAATGCTGTATCCAGAGGGAAAACTGCCTTACCGTACTCCTCAATTGCTTACTTCAGAAGGGTGCCCTTTAGGCTATAGGTTGTGTTCGCCTGCAAGGTGTCAGTGAATCAGATCATATCTACACTAGCCATGTGGTAGTCTCTGGTTGAGATAAGCAGTCCCATTTTCATCATCTGAGAGTTTTATAAATCACCTTCTGGAAAGAAGTTCACGTCATTAACCTGACTCAACATGCTATCTAGTGATATGAAATATAATGTTTGAGCTTTGTGAAAAGATTGTGATGTGCCCTTAACAACAAAAACCAAACCCACTTCCCTGGCATATTTCCTAATACCTAAACACAAAATATTTACGTACCTCTCTAGGACTTACAGATACTGCCCTTTTAATTCTTTTAATTGTTATCAGAATTGCTTGTGGCAGGCTTCCTGCAGGATGGTACCCAGAGAAAGATATTTTGCATAGATGCCATGCTAAGGCAACCCTACATGTGCTTTGGAAATTTCTGTTAGCTTTCCATTACAGGTCCTGTATTCTAAAGGAGCTTTATTCTCTAAGACAGTGCATCACTGTTAATAATTGGTACAATGCTATCTTATAAGGCCAATGGAGAGGGAATCCCTACTACGATTTCACCCTCCTCTGACCCCCAGTACTGAAATTAAAGTCTGTTTCCAGCAGTGAAAAAGATTTGGTTATTGAAAAGGAACACATAGCACTAAATAGGCAGTTGAACTGCGAAAACTCAACTTATTCGGCAATAACTTTACATTCATTGAAATTAACATATACAGTAATATACATAGCTATAAAAGAAATACAGATAAAAGATGTAAATAGCAGATAAGATTTATTGTGGTTTATGTAGTTTGATGTAGTCATTTGGATTCCAGTATTGCTTGTATATATATGTATATATACATATATATAAACACTGGTGCAAAAAAAAGACAAGCAGACATTGGCTTTCTGTGAAAGGAAAATTCTTGCTATTCTTCTAGATTTGGGAATATATATGGAAATAACATGTGTTAGCTAAAAGACCCATTTTGTTAAAAATCAAATGGAAAAAAAAAAACAAAACTAACCCAACTTCATTCAGACCTGAGCACAATGCACATCACTTGAGTGAACTGTTCTGCTTAGAAACTTTGGACATTAAAAAAATGATGGGGAAGCAGCAATTCTGAGAAGGCTAAATTAGATCAAGTATTGGGAATATCCTCAAAAAGTACGGAAAGTTAATGCTTATCAGTCAGTTCCCTCCTCATTGTTCTTTATAATATACACAGGGTGCTTAATTGTATTAAAAATACTGAAATGTATATGAAAATAGTTTCATAACATTGTAACGCTTAATTTCTTTAATTTGTAAATGAATTTGGTTATCTTTTTAAGAGAATTAAAGAAGAAAATAGAAATAAATGACAAGGGAAGGCTCATAATCTATATTCCATCCTTACCATTAAAGGATGTTTGCAGTATTACAGAAAATGTTGCCTGTGAAGACAAAAGCTTTTTTTTTTTTTTTTTTTGGCAATAATTTAAAATCAAGGGAATGTCTGTATTTGAATTTATGTTGAAGCATATTACTCCTATTTCTGAAGGTAGGGAACTGGAAGGGAACTTCCACTGCTTTTCTGTGTTTGAATATATGATTTCTGATGACGAACTTTATTTATTTATTTATTTATCTTTGTAAATAAAGTAATGTAACGAAGAACTGAAATTATATGTTTTTGTGCTGCTTCTTCCAAATAGTAATGAGGTGATAAAAGTGTGCTGTGAACTGTGGGGATAAGTAGCCACTTCAGAATCTCTCTGCTTTGTATTTTGTAATGGAATACAAAACACTCTTGATCCTTCATAGCTCACTACTCCAAAAAGGAGGCTGGATAGCCCAGTTAAAGGGAATAACACACTTCTTTGATCATTAAATTCAGGCTTTTCAGCTGCAGTCTGGCCACTGTTATTTCTTCTAGACATTCTGGTTATCAAGCCGGAAATGGATCGTTTTGCATCACTTTGCAATTTATACTGATAAATGTTTTTTAATAGTCGAAGATGTCAGGCTGTAATAATAAAGTGAAAATATAATGAATTGGGGCAGTGAGCTCTTAGGCTAGGGCTCCTAATGTAATGGGAAAATACAAACACCGTTAAGCAAGATCTTTCTTCATTCTCTTCGAGAAGGAAATCTGTTTGGACACCCTTTCCATTTTACCTTGATTGCCACTTGGTTTGTAAAATTTATTTCTATATAATCTCTGATTTTGCAAATGGATTTGGTTCTGAATGAAAATTCCACCCCCCCCCCCCCCCCCCTCCCCCCAAGTCAGGCATGTCTGAATGTTGTCTTCTGGGCAGCATAATCAAGTCTGTGCCTGAATACTTGGGTTGTTTCTAAAAGAGGCATCAGAGAGAGATTGTTTACTCTGGGGCATGCTTTGATTTTACCATTATTAAAATGCCAACAGTAGAACCAGTTTTTACGGTATTTCTTAGGAGGCTAATTTATTCAGCATAGCTAAGCTTAGTATTCAAGATCATTAGGCAAGATCTTGGCTTTGTGATACCAGAAGTACAGCTTCACACAAGTAAGTTTGGGCACATAAAAAATTCTAAATCCAGTATTCTCTGGGCCATCCAGCCCAACTGTAAAAACTAATTGATCGTTAAGAATGTAAATTCTCATCCTTTCACAATCATCATTCTAATCGCGGAAGTCCTCACTGAAATCCTTAAGCAATTATACTTTTACCTTTTACCTAAGTATACATTTACCTAATATCTTTTTTTTTTCTTTTTTTTCTTCTTTTTTTTAATTTTCTCCCTGAAATTTTCAATAGGTTTCTCTCTGGCTTTACTGCATTGTTGACTCCCATTTAATTTCTGGAGCTTAATTTTGAAAAGTGAAGCCTTTTAATTTGTGTTGTGTTGATCAGCTGAAGATTGAATCATTAGTTTATGACTGCTATGTTTTAATTTGCTTTAGGTAAACAAAAATATTTGTGCTAGAATCACTTGTGATGTTACTATTTTTCATGGTTTTGCACTCTTTAATTTAAAGAACAATTGATCCTAGAAAAATAGTACTGGTTGCCTCTGAAATTTTCTCTAATACTACACTGTCCTTACACTTCCCTTTGTAATATTTTCAGATTTTAGTTGTTTCTGAATAAGTACCACTCCTACAACTCTCATTCAAAACTGGATTTATAAGTTAGAAAGTACCAATAAATATGTAATACTTAATACTATTTAGTCTTTTCCCATTGGGATCACTGCCCAGTAATGGAGTCAGGTTCCAGGAGAATGCTAATGTCGTACTGCTCTTCAACCGTTGCTGCTATATTTTAGAGTTCCCATTAAGTACAAAGTCAGAATCAATACGCTATACCATCTGTATTTGAATGCTTGCAAGCAGTGTCCTTTTACAGAAATCTATTTCAAATAATTGTTCTGTTATTTCTTACCTTCAAAAAATTTCTTTCTGTTATTCATGGAGTAAGAGTAGAAGAGCAGAATACTAAAGAGTAGTTCAGATAAAATGTATTTGTAGTCCATCCTCTTGTTTTTAAACCATTAATATTGCCTATAGCAAAAAAAAAAAAAAGAAAGTGCCCCGGAATCAGGTAACAAAAAGAATGCATAAGTGGGCAGACAGAATTCTGAAAAACGTATAGTGGTGCCCTCATTACAGTTTGATGAGCAGATCTGTGGCTTACTAGACTGTTACTTGATTTGAGACTGCCATTTTTATCCTTCAAAGAAGTCAAAAGATGTTGCCTGCTCACTGTTCTTGTGAAATCAATGGGAGCTTCAGGTATTGAGCATCTAGAAAAGATCCCTGGTTTCAGGGTTTGAAACAGTGTGGAAAAGAAATATCTCTTACATTGTGCATTTGATAATGAAAATGTAGTAGTAGCGATATTATCTTAAGCATTTGGAGATAAATGACCTACAGAGATCACATCACTGAATTGTTTGTTTAGCTTAGTTGATGATTTTTCACTTTGAAATGATACATGAATGAACAGATGGCAAACAATCTGAACCTCTGTCTGTTAGTTGAGTACTGTCATTTCAGATCAAGATTGCAGTTCATTAACACAGAAGAAATAATCTATTCTCTCTGTAATGTGTTTTGTAAGTGTTGGGTTTGATCAGAAAAAGTTGCAAAAGGAGATTCTGCTGGAACTAACTGTTGATATTGAAGCAAATGGCCTAATGGATATAGTAGAGGACTTGGATTCTGTTTTTGATTTTGCCACTGTTATTACTCTGGATAAGTGAATCGATCATTCATTCTTGATTCCTCCATCTGTGAAATGTGAAATTCTTCTCCAGGGTAGCATAAAATCTAATGAGTGCTTTTAAAGCACTGTTAGTTTCTCAGGCACAAAACACTTGCACATTGCTATGTATTGTATATTATGTACTAATCTGAAAGAAACAAGTAGAGCAGGAACTGTCTAACCACACTTAATATGCAGTCTTTTTCAATAATGGATGAAGATAGCACAATGATATGACAACATCAAATCTGTAAAAACAAGTTTTGCTTAACTTGTATGTGGTAAGAAGCAGGATGGAAAGAGTGATGACTCTGAACGGAGGCAAGAGATGAATTACTTTTTTCAAACTCCTATTATATATAGGTTCAGATTCTGCTCATTTGAGCAATTCTAATTTTGTGGAAGTAAAAATGACTGAATAAATTGTAGACAACAGCAAATAAGATCTCTGTTGACTGTTTCTCAGCACAGCTCAGTACCCGTAGTGTCACAGGACACTTATGAGTCATGTGCAATAACCACACTGTAAGATGGAGGAAATGGCAGACTGGATGCAGAGGAGAAGGGATATTGCTGTTTCCTTCAAGCTGACCTTTTTTATTTCACTTTTTTCTTTGCTGTTTTGTGCGAAAGCTTCTTGAAAAATCTAGTATTCGTGAAATTACATACTTTTAATGCAAACTTATTTACATTCAGAATTTGCACAGCAGTTATATTAAGGGGATGTTTTGGGATGGATTTGTTGTTCTTTTGTGTTTTAATTTTGATTATTCCTTTTCCCAGGAAGACAGCTATGCATTAATTTTTCACTGGTGTGAAGAATCATCAGAGGAAAAAAAAAGTAGAAATCAGTCTTTTATACGTTTCAGCTGAACTTATCTGCAGCCACTGCAGTATTCAGTTTCAAGGCTGCTATTCTTACACTAGTGAAGTATTAATTCAAAGGTGAGACTTGAGTTGTTGCTGTTAGGAACTTCTGGTGTAACAAAGGACTAAATGAAAGCCAGACAGATGTTCTGTAGTAGACACTCTTGCTGGATATGACTGGGTCCAGAGACTCTGAAAGTAGAGAAGTATTCTGGGTTTATAAATTGAGATTTAAGAACCTTCTGGGCTAGCAAGCACAACTGTCAGTAGTTTTCAGATCTTGTACTCAAGAGATACAGTGAAAATTCAGATTTCCCATTATGATGCTTTCACACTTGATGATTTTGGGGTTTAGAGTTTTCTGTCAGCATCTGTTTGTGGGTCTCATTGTGATCAAGGAGTTTTTCTCAGGTCTGTGATATCTTTTGGAAAGGATACCACCTTATATGTTGTTGGCCCTGTTAGATACCTTTCAAGGCCTACTTTTCCAAAGCTTTCCAACTGGGCCCTTTTATTGGCAGATATGGACTTGGCATCTCATGTTTGGTTCTGGACTTGACAGTATATCTGCCCTTACTTCTACTTATCTGCTCCTGTCTTGTATTTTTGATGCTTGTGTAATTCTCTCACATATCCTAGTGTCACTGAAGTGAAATTATTTGGTGACTCTTTAAAATACACTTTTGTTTCTCAGTATATTTATGATTTCAGAGTTGGCAGACCTATTAGCAGTAAAGGCTTTTTTCATGTTTTTCTCCCTAGAATGCTGGAAAGTTGTTAGAATCAGCTTGAAAGTTGCATTGATTTTAAACAAATAATTAAAATTCAATTCTTAACAAATTGATTAGAGCTGAACAGCCCCTGAACTGTTACAAATTCTGTAAATAATGTGAAGACACAATGAGTTCAGCTGTCAAGCTTTTGTCATTCATCAAGAAATTAATGTGAGTCATCATTCCTATCACAGTAATAACTGTTCTCATTCATCCTTTGTTCTGCCTTTATTGTTTTTGTTTCACTTTTTGTAAGCCAGTCTCATTAGGAGAAATAGTAGCGTTTTTGTGTGTTGAAAATGTGCCTTGGAGCAGTCAACTCATGAGTGAAGCTCTAGCACATCTTATGTTTGTGCACTGTGTGTGCGTATAGTGTGCTCTCTGCAATAATCTGTTAGAGCTGCTTGCTTCAGCTGGCAGCAGGTGGTTAACATGCTGTCTGTTGAGCACTAAGGAAAGGATTTGTTTCTTCAGCACAACTTTGCTCACAATGAATTTCTTTTTTGAGGTATGCAGCAAAAGAATCGTGAGACTGCTGTATTTCTCCCACGTAATAATTTTTTTACTTAACAAAAGATGAATGCATATTCGTATAAAATTTCTTATCCTGATTAAAAAAGCAACTGGGTTTTCCTATTCATTACATTGTCAGTGTTTGTCATTAAGAGAGGAACAACACAGTGTTAAAGGGCTCAATAATGTAGTGTGATTTACATTAAGAATGAAAATTACACTGTTTGATGAACCTATAGCTTGTGTACACATTATTACTGCCCACATAAAGGAACAGAAGGAACACGTGCTGGCCTACCCCTTCCTCTACTGACTTGTTTACCAAAATTGCCGCTGCTGGCACAACTCCAGTCATCCTGGCAAGAATATTCATAGTAGTGCCTGATCCTTTATGTGGAAAGGATCTCCTAATCTGTCTAGAATAGATCTCTTGCCAGTGCACGAGTGATTTGTTCTGGGAGAGCAGGGAAGGAGGAAGCATGCTTGTGGAGCTATCCATTTTTAGTATTCTACTTGGAAAAAATACTCTTTTTTTTATTCATACTTTATTATCATAACTTCATATAAGTTTACTCCCATATATTTAAACCATTTTTTTTTCTATACCTATCTTTTGAATTTTATTGATGGCGTATTGATTTTCCTTTGAAATTTTAAGTTAAAGGACATGGTGGCAATGCAGGTAATATTTAGTAATATATTAACCTCTTTTTTTGTTGTTCCTTCTTGCATCCTTTCCTTTGTCATATATCATCAAAAAAGTTGTTTATTTTTTTCATAGGGTAGGGAAATTTTATGTCAGGAGCCTTAGGCATTTTAGGTGAATGCCAAGTAATAACAGACTCTGGTAGACTGAAATTTAACTGAAGTTAAAAGAGCCAAAATTAGCCTGTTATAGAAGCTGAAGAAATGTGGTAGCTTTATATGTTCCAACTGATGCAGCCTTTTTATGGTTGCATAAAAATCATTGTCATTGTGGCAATTACTGTGCAATTAAGTGTGAAATGTTTTAATTCTATATGTTCTCTTGCATCTCGTCAGCAGAACTGAAGGATTTTATTGGGTGATATTAGGCTATATGACAGTAATGGGAAGTATCATTTTGTTTCTGAGGCGCTGAGCATCTAGAGAAGGCTACTGGAAAATCACATTCTGTTTTAGACTGCTCTTTCCAGGATCTGTTACCTGTGGTGCTAGAGACAACTCTGCTTTAATAAGTGAAATAATAATATGTCTACTTTGTTGATCAGGAACAGATACAGCACAGTTGTTAAAGATATCAAAATAATAATAAATAAGTAATCGGGTATCATCTGTGTGAAGTCAAGCTCTTTGAGGCTCAGTCCAGCATCTTCCTAAGGAGACTTTCTTCTTTCTGGCACTGGGTCTTGCCATGCTTCTGCAGGTTTTCATTTTAAACTGTAGTCACCTTGCTGTGTTTGCATTATGAATAACAGCTTTACTGGAAAAGTTGCTCTGAGCAAGAGGTGCAGTTTATCATTAACATTTGATGAGGGAACTGCAGCAGTTCTCTAGTTATTGTCATCAATAAATCATGAATTTGACATCAACTTTGGGATTAGAAGTGTGAATTCTTAAGTCAATTGTTTGTATCATTGAATATATCAGATATTTTTATGATGACTTTTTCTTGAAAGAAAAACAAACAACAAAACAAACAAAAGCTTCTGTTCATGTAGCTGCATGGCCTTGGATCTGCAGTTCAATTCAGAAATAAACAAACTTCTTCAGAGTGAGAACACAAGTATAATTTTGTTACTTAGCCACAAGATTTCCCAAATTCTTTGAGATCATTGGAAACATATCAGTGAAGAATATAGCACTGTTATTTTTGAAGTTTAGTTTGAATTGTAAATTTTCAGTGAAATCAAACAACTCTCTTCCCCCCAGTTCTGGTTCAATGTATCTCAAGCAAATGTGAATGCATGTGTTGTTCTCCTATCCCCAAATCCATGCTTACAGCTTTTGAATTTTTTGGTTAATTGTCAGAATATAGGCAACCTACGCCAGCGTGCAAAATATATTGTACACCTACTGTCATCATTACCTTTTGATAGATGTGTGCATGTTTCCACTTTAGGAAGACATCTGAGTTCATTTCATGAACACAAGGTTCATTCAGATCATTAAATCCTACGCAGGTCTAGTTAATAAAACAGATAATCTGCCTGCATAATGTTGAATTTTCTCTGTGACTCAAGTCTTCACCTTCCCCCAGCTTGTTGAGTCATCCAGAGATTGTTTTTTAATATCAAATGCATTAGAGTAGCCTTGAATGTATTCAATGCAGGTTGTATATGTGAGGTAGATGCTACATTACTCTAGAATATTTTACTTCAGAGACAATATCAGCATGCCACGTGCCTAGGATGTATGTAAAGTTGCATAGTAATTAGGTGATTTTTTTGTGTAAATAATAAAGTAAAACATTACTTTAGTTTCAGAGTCTGAAGAGTTCCTGGTTATGTGAGCAAACAGTGTTCACAAGAAGAAACCTGTATCTTTTCTCTGCTCTATTTTGCCTAGCATAATTTGCTGTCTTTGTCTGGTGTGGTTTCAAGGAAGACTGTGTTTGCTTCTAGCTTTCTTTCCTCCTTGCAAGGATGTTATTATACTGAGTACTGAATCCTGAGATATTCTGAAGAAGTTGAATGCTCTGATCAATTAATTTGAAGTTAATTTTTCATACTCCTTTTAGGAGGTCAATGTGACTAATTTCAAAAGCTTCCCCTTTCAGCAATTTTTAATAACATGGTAAGCCTTGCCTGGTGTTTTGTGTTTAGATGTAAGCAGTGCTCTGAGTAAAACTATAAGCCATCTTTTCAGTATTAAAGGTTAAGATAATGAAAGACATAGAACAGATTTTCTGACCCGTGTTTAATTCCCAACTGACGTTTTAGCGCAGTTTTAATGGACGCCCCTCTAGAAGTACGAAGAGCTACAAACTACGAACATAACAGGTAGCATTTCATTTTGCTCAAACTTTCCATGAATTTTCTATTAATTAAGGAAGTAAAAAAACCTGCAGAGCTTTTATGATGTATTTTCTCCTTTTTTTCTGCTGCTGTGATTTTTTTTTTCTTCCAGCCTCTTTTATTCGTGATACAGAGCAGTAAGCAAAGCAGAAATCTAAGAAGGTAAAGGAGAACAGCCAAACATTTGTTTTTCCAGTGCAATACAGTTAGCGTAGTTTTGAGATAGAAGCTTATTTTTGATGCTGAAAAGGATTGATTAAGAAAGCTTAGTATCATAGTTACTGCATTTTTAAATTGTGCTATTTGGTTCTTTTCAGAACAGCTGTGTTCCCACCAATAATCCTTTGAAATGGTGTTTGAGGATGTAATGGAGTAAGTAATCTTTTAACATCACACGAAGTACAAATGAAAATGGACATATTGGGTTTACTGCATTTCACTGAGGGATCTCCTGGTAAATACCATCCGTGAGCAAATCCCTATCTGCAATATGCTGCTTTTTGACAGCTTTTTTATTATTGTGCTTTTTCCCCTGTTAGAAGTATAAAAGCATGATGTTGGCAAACTGTGCTCATTTTTCCCTTTTATTGACTTTGATTATTATTATTATTAATTTTTTTTTTTTTACATAATATGCTTGAGAATCACTAGGTGGCATTACAGTAGGCTGGGATGGAATGAGAACACCAGATATCGGTTAAATATTGTTGTGTTGCCACGTGAGACTGGAGAAAAGGTTATGTTTGTTCTGTGGAAAACATTGTGAAAATTGAAAATGATTGATAAATATCTAGTTTTCATTCTAAGTGAATTGGCATCATTAAAAATTATGTAAATTACATAAAATCTCAGATCTAAAGATTAAAAGACTACTGATTAAATGCATTGAGACCAGTGTAAGATTTCTACTATTTCATTATCAGATTCTTAATTCCTCTTGTGAGCTGGGAGCTGACTTTGTCCACTTCTACAGGGAAGTCAGTTCAAACTGTGCTAAAACATCAGTTGGGAATTACAGTTGCTTTTCATTGTAGAGTTTCTGCGGCTATCCTCAAAGTAGTGACAGAAAATATACTTTTAAAATACTGCTTTTCTTTTAATGGAAATTGTCTTGCTAATTAGACAGATGTCCAAAAAGGCTGCAGTTCCTTGCACTGCCTTTAAACAGTGGCCAAAAGCTTTTCCATGTCTTAAATATGCATGATGTAATGTGTGATCATAGAGGAAGGAAAAAACCCTCAGATGTCAGATGGTAAATTAATTCATTGGACTGTTGAGTGTATGGGGTACCTACAGTTTAATTCTTGTTTTTGCTTTCATGACTCCCTGGTTTACTTTTTATTTTGCATTTCTTCCTGCGTATGTGGAAAATACGCTATTATCTTTTTTTGTATATAAGAAATGCTCTTCTGAGGAACAGAATGTTTTTCAATATACTTGAAGGCATATTTGTGTGCATGGTTGTATATTTGGGTATACCTATGGACAGTATATTGATTTAAAAACATAAATGTATTTGTATTTAATTGGATTGTCTCAATGGCTCTCTAACAGGCTTCAGATCTTTACATTCAAAATGCCAATTGAAAAAAATTCTTGGTGATAATATTGGCATACACATCTGTGCTCTGCTGTTCTGAATCATGACTAGAGCAGTTAGCTTTTCTCTTGCTTTTCTTTAACCAGTAGAAGTTACGTTAGTATTGAATCATATTGGCAAAAACGAAGATAAAAATTGAAATAAAAACTGGAAAAACAAAACAAAATCTAAGGTTGTTTCTTTTAAAGTGCCTGGGAGGATGAAATTCTGCTGCAGTCTGACATTATGGTGAGATGCATGTAGCCAGCAATGCCTTGTCACTCTGAATGTAATGCCTCCCATTAATTTCCATGGAAACTACAACAGATACAAAGAGCACAATAACACTATTTGAGAGAGCAAATTCTCAGCTATAAAACATTATTTTTCAACAGTTACCGCAATTAGCTTTGCATTTTCACCACCAGTGAACAAGAGTCTTTGTGCCATGCTCCTAAAACTGCACCAGCAGAGGTGACCTGCTGTCACCACTGCTGAAATGTACTGTGCTCACATCCACTGTTTGGTCTTTGTAAGAGTTCAGCAAGTGTCAGTGAATGTTAGCGGGTGCTATTTTTCTCCATGGAAGTATAAAACAGCACACCCTTGTTTCATATACACACTTCCATGTCAGATGCCATTCTGTCAGACTGTCCCTCTACTGCCATCTGTCACACAGAAACAAAACGTAATAGAGTATTGATCACAGAATCACAGAATCACAGAATTATCGAGGTTGGAAAAGACCTAGAAGATCATCCAGTCCAACCATTACCAATACTTCCCAGCTAAATCATACCCCTCAACGCAACATCCAAACGTTTCTTGAACACTCCCATGGTCGGTGATTCCACCACCTCCCTGGGCAGTGCATTCCAATGCCTGACTACCCTTTCCGAGTAGTAATACTTCCTAATGTCCAGCCTGAACCTCCCCTGGCGCAGCTTGAAACCATTCCCTCTAGTTCTATCACTGATTACACGAGAGAAGAGGCCGACCCCCAGCTCACCACAACCTCCCTTCAGGAAGTTATAGAGAGCTATAAGGTCTCCCCTGAGCCTCCTCTTCTCCAGGCTGAACAATCCCAGCTCCCTCAACCGTTCCTCATAAGGCCTGTGCTCCAGACCCCTCACCAGCTTCGTAGCCCTCCTCTGAACACGTTCCAGGGCCTCAATGTCTTTCTTGCAGTGAGGGGCCCAAAACTGAACACAGTACTCGAGGTGCGGCCGCACCAATGCCGAGTACAGGGGGACAATTACCTTCCTGTTCCTGCTAGTAACACTGTTTTTGATGCAAGCCAGAATGCCGTTGGCCTTCTTGGCCACCCGGGCACACTGTCGGCTCATGTTCAGCCGAGCATCAATCAGAACCCCCAGGTTCCCAGTGATGGGAAGGTTCAACTTCTACTGCCATACCACCACCATCTACTTCTGACATTGTGGACCAACATTATAAAATAGAAAGCTTTACTTTCAGAGCAGCTCTTGCAATTTGAGCTTCTACCATATATTTCTGGATCAGTCAGGATTTGTTTAGAATTTAAAGCCATTTTTAGTATTTATTAGGTTTAGAATATGTTAACTAAAAATCATATGAACTCAAAAGCAGTGGGTGTATGTGCAGAGCAATTATTACAAGGAGTGGCTTTGCCTTAAATCGGAGCAGTCTGACTTACATATGAATTGTGGAACTTTTTTTGGCTTGGGAGGAGTTCAGTGGTAGAAATAATGCAAACAGAAGATGAAGCATTTATAACTGAAATCAGGTTTTGAGCTTTTACGTCAGTATGCATTTTTATGTCTCCATTCTTTGATCTCAACAGAAGTTGCCAGTTTTCAAAGATAAGTTTCTTTTGCCACTGCTTCTTACAGCTAGAGAGGTAGCAAGAAAGATGCACTGAAACCGACAGTTTTAAGTGCTTCTGCAATCTGTTTGGGCAAGCTTTGCCTGGCTTTAATTTCCTCTGCTGAAATGCATAGAAGTATTTTCAGTGCATGGCTGGAAGAAGTGAAGGGAAAACAGGTAAAGAAAGATTCCCATAGGTCTTTAAACTCCTTATTCTTCATTTCTGATTTTTCCATTTGCAGTTGCTTCTTCAGATTTAGGTTGTAACAGGTTTATTCATTTATTTTAGCTACAAGCAGATTCAAGTCAAATCCCAAAGTACCCGTTAGTCTTCTGTTCCATTTGCACACTGTCCCTTTTATGCAGTGACCTTCATTTCCCTAAGTATTTTTCCTGTATGAGGTAATTTTTCTACTTAAGAAAATCTCGTACTGACATTACACTGGAAACTGGTAATATAATGCTCTTGCTTACAGTAATAATATTTCCCACATGAGAGTAGCTGGTAATTTGCAAGGAAGGATTTGCTCTTTCCTGTAACTTTAAATTTTTTAAGGATGTGAACAAGGCCTTGGCTCCTACAATAATTCTTAAAGAATTTACGTGGTCATTTTTTTGCCATGTGAAGAGCATTTCACATTCAAATTTACGTTCCTGTGAATAATTTTTGACTTAAAAAGCTTCTTTTCACATATTGTGGTAGTGATAGGAATCATAATAATCATCTTTGTGTACTATCATTTGCCTGCTTACATTATTTTACATGAGTTCCTGAATTTCAAAGTCTCTCAAAGGAGTATGTGAAGCACCTTGGAGATTCATTAGGTTTCTGGAGAGCATCCATTGGGATGGCAACTGGATACATCTAGTTTACAAGTACCCATATGCAAACATCTGTGGGATACTTATGTACATATTGCACAAGGTGAGTTCAGTGGAAGCTGGGAACACTTAGGGTAAATTTTTCAAAATTGCCCGGTGAATCCAGGAAGGTCTTGGAATAATGGGTTCAGTGCGTGGCAGATTTTTTTTTTCATATAATGTCTGGGCTGTGAATCTAATCCTTGTCTCTTTCTAGCCCGGTCTCTTGATTACTGTTCATGTGACATCTTGGGAAATAATTTCATAAGTAACACTTTTTTTCCCAAGTTTTTTGCTTCTGTTGAGCCTGTTTCTGCTGCTTTTCCAAAGTAGTTGTGTTTTTAAATGATTTCTCTTTGAGAATTTTCATAGATGACTGTCTTGATTTGTAACATTAATTTTGCTCCTTTGAAGTTTCTTCTGTTAATGAGAAACTTTCTCCTTTTATTGTTTTTCTTTTTCTTTTTCAGATTTTTTTTTTCTAACCTAGATAAATTAATAATAATATTAACAACTTTGGATAGACCTTAAAAGATTATTCAAAAATCCTCGGTATCACTAGGACATCATATTACAACAGGCAAAAAGAGTCACAATTTCTGTTGTTTATTTACTAATATATTTTGTCCTACTGCACTGAGAATAAGCTCCTGGAAAGCTAGCAGGGAGAGCCAACTTTGTTCTGTGCTTCTGAGCAAAGTGAGATATTAGAAATGTCTGCTAAATCTTGCATGACTATTAGAAGAGAAAACTATTCTGGAAGCTTTAGAAGTCTGTATTTCATGAAGTTTCTTGTTTCAGTCTTGAAACAAAAAGAAGGACTTCAGTTTCAAAGGAAGTTTAATTACAAAGGAAAGCTTGACTTCTCCCTTGAGTATTTTCTTGTAATAATCTTTCTAATGTAGCAGTCCTCTTAAAAATAAGAAATGTTCCTGATTTTGGAGCATGTGGATATTTATTGAACTGTACATACTCCCACTGGGCTGTTCAAAATATCTGTTCATGAATGAAAGCTGATATATTCATGATGCATGGCATCTGTTACAACTGAATATTTACAGTTTGTGTTCCCTTAATAGCTCTCCAGAGATAATGGAGAACACTGTTTTTCCATTTTTGCTCACGTGCATCTGTAGATGGATAGTATGCAACTAATGTATTATCACTAGTTGTCATTGTTCTGCTGCCTTAGCAATTGTTGCATCCATTAAAAATGTAATGAATGGTAAATTAGTAGATACATTTTACATTCTTGCTTCGATATTTCTTGCACTCAATATCACTTCCAGTAACTGGTTTCTGTTCACTACTGAAGAGATTTTATTTATCTAGGAAGACAGACTTTCAGCGGGTGTGCAGTGTACATCAGTGAACTTTAGGGCACAGGAAATAGTATTGTTTTCGGAATCAGTTGGTTCAGTCATCCTCAGGGCTGAATCTTGTATCAATTCGTCATGGGAAGCAATTCACACAGCAGATGTTCAGCGGCCTTTATACTGTGTATTTGGCCAAGCTGCTGAGCTCTGCATACTCTTCTCAACCTTGACTTGACAAAGCTAAAAGCACTGAAAAATATTAAACAAAATGAGCAACACATATTCTAGTGTTTCTCTAATCACCTGTGCTCTGGAAAGCAGTGCACAGATCAAAAAGTTGACTGTTCATTGTACAGGTTATCAGTTTGAAACTTAGACTCAAGAAACAGTGTCAACCGTCAAAAGAATGTGACCTGTGAAGATCAGGTAATTATTCAGTGAATATCATGGCAGTTTTCATTTAGTTATATTGGAAAACAAAACCCTTTTGTCAGAATGTGAAGATCGTAATGTACTTCTCTCAAGGTACTAGCACAACAAACATTCAAGTTTTAGGGAGAGTCTGGCACAGAATCATAGAACCACCAAGGTTGGAAAAGACCTCAAAGATCATCCAGTCCAACCATCTACCTGCTGCCAATATTCCCCCACTAAACCATGTCCCTTAGTACAATGTGTTACATTTGTTTGTTTTTAAAGGAATCAGTTTTCCTTTGCTCTGTTTTCCAAGTATGATTCTCAAAGGTAAAGTCATGCTCTTCCCCTGACATAAAGGAATTGTTGTGATTAAAAAAAATGAAAGGGCAGTTTTGGATCTGAGACAAATTTAGTTATTTGATACATGCCTTGTTCTTCTCTGTACTCCTCTAAAATTATACTTCTTTTATTAAATGTTATGAATGGAGACCATATCACTATGCCAAGTGCCAGAGATGCTTCAAAAGCGTGTAACATTTTATCAGTTTTTTGACATTGAAATGTGTTTTCAAAGGAGTCTGTTAAGCTGTGTTCCTAATACAATTTACATACTAAGAAGAAGGTGTTAGTTCTTGCATTAATATGTGCCAAAAAAAGGTACTTAAGGACATAGATATCCTTCTGCGTTCTAATTCAGCCATTTCCTAAAAAATATGAATCTTGTGGTCTGTCTGTAAGTTTACACTTATGTTTGAGAATTTTCTGTAGACGTTTGGTGTTGTAAGTTCTACACAAACAAAATGAAAAATCATTGCATGAAATGTAGAAATGAATATGTAATTATAGTTTGCTTCAGGAGAAAGTACTTTTGAAAGATATTTTAAAAAGTCTTTTGTCTTTTTTTTGTTGTTGTTGTTTTCATTTCAGTGGCTAAGATGAATGAACTTTGAGTTTGACATTTATAACAGTTCATGGAGTTACTGAAGGTTGTACAGGGAGATTTAAGATCTTGATTGGAATTTCAGTGCAAGATTAGAAACATGTACAATGCTATGTGGAGAAATGAAATTTTGTTCTAATACTCTATTTGAAGTGTTTTGAGCTTATACCACTTTTCTGGGTCAAGTTTACAGCTTGCTCCATTATCCACATCATTAATGAAGATCTTGGATGGCATTGGACCCGCTATTTATCCCTGTGGTGCACTGCTAGTTACTGACCTTCAGCTAGACTGTGCTCCACTGATTATCACCCTTTTCATATATTCTCTTGATATTTTCTTGATATATCATCTGTCTTTATATTGTGATTTTCTCATAGTTGGTAGGAGCCTGCAAAGCAGTGTGTAGGGAGAGTCAGCGCACCAGGTGCATATTTTTATGAAGTGGCTTTTCTGAACTCCCACAGTGAAAGAAAAGAAATCAGTAAATATGCATTGTACGTATACTAAAGATTGAAGGACAGAGTATGATTTTAATGCGCACAGGGGACAGGTAGCAATGAGTATACAAGGCACTGAATACATTTCATGTTTGTTGGAATTTCACGTTAAATTAATTCCAGTGGTTTAAAAACCTCTGAAGTTTCAGACTTCTAAAGCTTATAGTTCCCTAGCTTTGTTTTATAGACTTCCCCTCTTCCCTTTCTTTTCTCTGTAGTACTTTGCAATTTTTTGAAAAAAAGCATTTTAAATAACAGTTTTTAAAGATGCCAAAACAGTTAATAGAAAGTCTGGTCTTTTTTGAAATGCAAAGGTGAGCAATTCAAGTACAGAAATGGTAAATGGGATAAAAAATGACTGGGAAGCATATGAGAGAAATTTTGTGTAGTCACAGATGGAAGGTTTCGAGGGAAGGACAAGACATAATAACGGTTTCATAATTAAGCATGAATAACAAGGAAGACAGATTTGAAATAGGAGGTCAGGGAAGTCACATCTGAAGCAGAAATTCAGGGAAAAAGTACAAGTCTTTTTGTGACGATTTTTACCAGGGGGTGTAAACACAGCTGTCTGAACAGCCCTGTGCCCTCTGAGAAGCAAGGGAAGAAAATAAAAGAAGAAAGAATTGTCTTAGGTCTTAAGCAGAGTATGTTCTTCAAATGCCAAGAAATTAAAATAAAAATGAACTGCAAGGATCAGTCCCAGCATGTGACTGCTTTAGTACTTTACAGTAAAGTGTCAGTATAGGTTTGTAACTCCAGAGAAGTGAGGGCAGCCAGCTTAAGTGTGTAAATTGCATGGGCTTTTTTATAACAGTAGCTCTCTATATTAGCACTTGATACTGCCAATTTAGGCAGTATCACATTTTCTGTGTGCATTTAGAAAGCCACACTAATCTCTAAATTACAACAAAGAAGCTGTCTCTGTGATGATATTCCAATAATTCTAACTTTGGCATGGAATTTATCATCATTCTGAATTCTTTCTATAAAGAAAGTAAGAGAATCAATTATTTCTGTTAAGATAAAGGAAAGAACCTTGGATGAAGTCTTAATACTTTGAAGACAAAATTTGACTTGTATCAAAATAATGGAGATCACGAAATCCACGTATAAAAGGAGGCATTCCCTTTTTGACGCTGCACTTCAACTAGTGGCAGATGTACAACACAGCAGTGTTTACATCAGCGTATGACTACTAAGCAAAGTAAAATAATTGTGGGAAATTAGGACTTATTCATAGCCCATTGAAATTAGTGAGAAAAAATCTCCTTCGCTTGTGAATGAATGAGATCTTATTTTTCTCATGTTTGAGACAATCCTTCCATAGTGTCCCTTTGCTTATGGATCTTGGACAGCTTTACAAATTTTCATTAAATGTGTTTAAACATAACTTTGGCAAATTTTCTCAGCAAGAGGATCACTCAGCAGAATACTGGAAAGAAAATGAAGGAAACGTGAACAGAGGGTTTATTATTATTATTATTATTATGAAAGCTTGTTTGTAATTAACATTATTTGCTCATCCACACTGACAGGGTTCTGTGCTTTATCACAGTAGTGGTAACACACTGGAATCCCAGATATTTTCTGCTGCTCTCTTGGCAAATTCATTAGAATCCTGCTTTGAGGCAGCTTCTCATTCCTGCTACTTTTTTTATTACCAAGTAAGAAATTCTGTTTAAATCACATTCCTATTAATATTTTCTTAAGGTTACTAAACTCTGTTGGGAATATCAATGAGTGGCTGGAATTAGGCTGGAATCTCTAAAATTGCATTTACCCACTGTGAGATTGCAGTAGTCACAACTGTGCCATGAGCTGAGCAAACAGCAAAACGGGTTTCTCTTCTGATTTGCTTCCAATTTAAATAGCAGATCAATAGCACTGTGTGTGGGAACACAACATTATGCTGAAATGTTACTTGTTATTTTGATGGCAGCACTAGTTTTGATACAGTGACAGCACATCAACTTTTAACAGAAATATAGCATAAATGATTTTGAAAGCTCTGAAACTAACAGGTTCAGAAGACATAGTAACATTATGTGCATTAGCTCTTTTTAGAAGCTTAATGTTGTGCTGTACCCACACTAGCCACCCACTTTTCTCAGATAAAAGGAGCTTCTAAGTTAGTTTCCTAAGTTGTGGTGAACTTTCCAGTTGTTTCTTAATTTTCTAAAGCCCAAGTCTTGAACCACATGCACTGAATTTTCAGTTATTAGTGATTCACTGACATATCTGTAGTCATACAGCATATCTGTACTAGTTTTTAGTGGCATGTTGGTGGAAGTTAGGGCTTGTTGCATTAGACAAACTTGAATTCTTTGCAAGCTTAACCCTTCATTTGTAAAAGATGCCCCATACAACTGCATTTATACTTCCCCCTCTCCCCACAGTAAGATTTTAAATACTTCCTTCTGGCCTTGCTAACTATGGGAAGGAAAAGACAGGTAGCTCAAGTAAGCAGCCAAAAGATTAAGTAGGGACTATTACTGTTGTGTGCTATTGTGATACATTCCTGTGGCAGTTAGTTCTTACCTTGAAAACTGTAGTACTAATTCACAGTAATTCATCACAAGTTTGTACACAATATTCTCTGTAGTATTACATTTCTTGAAAAGCTTGCTTGTTTTGAAAGTCTAAATTTCAGAGCCAGCAGACCCTGAATGTTTCAATTTTCAGCACACTGTAGCTGTTACTTCCCTTCCAGATGTTTTGGGCACTTTTTAATATTCTTGCATGATTAATGTTCCTCATTATTCAGATATTAGTGAAAAGAAAATGTAAAGCCAAGCCTGGTGCAGGAAGATGACTACATTTTTGATTTTAACAAAACATTAACTTGATTTTAGTCAGCTACAATCAATTACATGTAATTTCCAGTATGTGTCCAGGTAATGTGTAGAATCAAGGCGGATATTAGAAATTAAATGAGAGCTGCTGTCTGAGGTTTACCAACAGTGGTGACTTCAGTAACACAATTCTCAGCGGCAGAGCCCTGTACAATCATGAATTTTGCTAGACTTCTTTAGTTTATTTTCCTAAAAGTAAGCTATTCAAATGTGGGGGTTTTTGCTGTGTTTTTTTTTTTTTTTTTTCTTCTTTTTTTCCAGTGACATTAAAAATTATGAAAAGTATTAATAAATATAGTGCTGAAAACTCATACTTTGGGCAAATGTTAGGAAGATGCATAAGCTTGCTTTCATTTTAAAAATTTGAGAGGAATTGGATGCAAGGTTTTTACTGGGCATTCTGTGATGGTCCACTGTGGACAAATGGGTGTGAGCAAGTCACTTTGCTGCGTGACTGAATAGTTTCCAGCTGTGCAAAATGATCAGACCCTGGATTTTCAAGTAGATCGAATGGGTGAGAAACTGAAGGCAAATTTACAACACATCTGGGGAAGGCTAAATCAGGAGTCATTCTCCCTTCTGTTTCCTGTAAGAACCAGTCTTTCATGGTGAAGAAGAATAGTATTACAGAAAGACCCTGATAGCTCAAAATTTTGAACAGGTGAAATAGCATCATAAAAACCAGGCAACTTTTGCTTTCTATTTTCTCCTTCCCATGACCGGCAAGTTTTTTTTTTCTGCAATTCCCCAGCAAGGAGGCTTTTAGTCCCCCAGTATCTGTGAGCCCTACATGACAGCTCCCCAGCTAACCTGTGTTTCAACATTAGCTTTTAGAGATGGAATACATCTTTGTAAAGAAAGAGGCAAAAAAAAATCCAGTTTACGGCTTTTGAACAGAAGAGGGATAACTGCCTTGCTGATTTGTTTTGAAAATAAATCAGACCATCTGAGTAATAGAAATTGACCTTCACATGAAGAGTGACTGACTGCCCTATTACAGGTCCTTGAAGTTCTCCAGTTATACAGGGGGCAGATTGAAGTATGAGCGTTGCAGAATGAAGTGTGCTTGTGGTTAGTATAGGATGAAATAAGCAAACCAGAAGGAGTGGAGACAGCAGGCTACCTGCACTGTTCTCAATGCCGGTAAATGAGGAGAGCTTGTAGGCTGTGTAAATGAATTTGGAGCACTCTGGAAGAAGCAACAGAAATCTGCCTTTCTGAATTCCGAGTGCTGGTACCACCTGAGGGAGTTTGGGGGCTTTCAAATGGCAGATAAGAGCTGATCAGCAGGAAGTTAACTATAGGAGGCTGATAGCAAATGCCCTTTGGGCTACGTGTCATGGCTGATCTGGCCTCATACTGTCTCTGAAAAGGGCCAGGAGTGCTGGCTATTGCTAGCTTGTCCACTTAACATTTAATTTGTTACACCGTTAAAAATAAATAAGATGACAATACCCAAGCAGCGCAACTGTTTGTAAACAGTTTTTGTGTAGCTGCAGTACTGTGAATGTGGTGAGGAACTGCCCATGCTTTAATGGGCTTAAAGCATCCCTTTGAACTCTCAGGTGAGACAAAAGTTCATCTGAGCAAGACCCACATCTTTTTGCGAGTGTGTGTTCATGTGATGAATGCAAACATGATTGACCAATAGTAATACCATAGAAATACATTCTGTATTTTTCACTCTTTCTGTGTATTAGTTTTTTCATTAAAATAAATTAAATGCTTAATATAATCAGGTTTTGCAGTGGAGTCTCACATATTCTAAACATTCAGCGTTATAAGAAATTAATCTTTCTCCTCATTTCAAGTATCTTTTCTTGAGTTGGCATTTATTTGTTTATTTATTTATCAATTCTTCTCATGGGTTCTGGTTTCATTCAGTCCGTTCCAGTCTTTGTGTTGGAGTGTATTTCAGTTTTCCTGTTATAACTGAAAACGGTTTCACTTAGAGCCCTGAGGAATCATACATGACCCAAGTGTAGATAATATAAGTTTTGACGTCTATTTCTGACTTCTCTTAGTTTTAATGCCTTCTGTAAGCACTGATACACTGTACTTTTGAAGCAGGCAGCTTGTGGTATTAATCCATTGCCAAATGTTCCTGTGTCAGGATGATGATGGAAAGAAATGGCAGGGAATATGCAAATTATAGCTTCTCTTACTGAATAATTGTCATTTTGTATTTATATGCTTGGTAGTTAATAATAGTTAATAAATAAATAAGCTATGAAAAAAAAATAGATTAGTCCTGGGTGACATTGATGTCTAAGTGATTTTAAGAAGTATCTTCTGCCTCTGGCACTGTGAAGTAAAGCCATTATCCTACCATACAGTGCAATAAGGATAAAACTCATGCTATGTAATATAAAATTGCAGTCGAGTTCTAGGTGGATGTTATTAGACTGTCATATTATTCTTTTCCTCCGCCCCCATGCAGAACAGCAGTAAAAACTGCGTTCATATTTGCCAGGTGACTTTGCATTGACTGAGGCTTTTCTTCCTTTTATAGATTTTTTTTTTTTTTTTTTTAGTTTTACTTTCCTTACCTAACTAAGAAAGGCCAATCCCATCGCAGTCAAATGTGATCTATTGAATACTTGACATTTTCATTTATCTATCTATCTATCTATCTATCTATTTATTTATTAATTTATTTCGTATGGTGGTGGTATTTGTTTGCTTTTGAAAATCTTCATCTTAAAGAAGTTAAGGAGAGGCTCTGGAAAATAGGTGTTAGGAATGCAGTGTATGCCATACTTAGTGTGTGTGCCTATATCTGAGCTTATAAAAAGGAGTGAACCTACCTTCCATTCAGTGTATTTTAGATAATAGACAAGGGTGACATTCAAAAACTTGGTGACAAAATGTTTTTCAGCCTCAGCAGGTTTTTTTTTTCTAGTGGAGTCTGTGAGTAAGGAAAGCATTATTGTGAAATCTCTGACCCACAGGCAAGAGAGGCAAGGTGTGGGACATCAGAAGAGATCCTGCTTTGTGCACCTCCACCAGATGACAGGCAGTCTGTATGCAGAGTGCTGCTTACTAGGGATTTCCACTTGAGATGTGTATTAGCAGTTTATATTACCAAGCAGTAGATGGAAATAAACACTTCATTCTCTTCTAGCTACTAACCTAAGTGATGGCTGCAGCAGTAGCACAGTCCAAGGATGGACTTACAGAACTTTAACCTTCTCCTAAATAGTGTGCCACTCACGAAGAAATGGAGAAAAAAAAATATCTTCAAAATTGTTTTAGGCACCTTGGTTTTGTTCCTACTTTGCTGCAGCAGTTATATTTGGTACTTCCTTTGAATACTGAAAGGGAGAATTATTCTTGAAGAATTAAAAATAATTAAGGAATAAATTATCACTAATTAATTTATAAACAGCATGACTCTTATAATATGAGTAGAATGTATATTACCTCATGCTTCAAAGAAAATCATCTGTCGTGCGTATGGCACCTATTTGGGGACCGTATCTGGAATGCTTCCACTGAATCTTCTCTCCTGCATTATTCTGAGTGTTCTTTCTGCTCCCATAAACTCTCATACAAGTAAGGATCATGGACTGAAAATGTACCCAAAGGCTTTGATTTTCTCTTTCTGTTTGGATTTGGACTCTTGTTTAAGGCTTCCCCACCACTCTCTACGGTGCCTTATCCCTATCTGGCTCTGAAAGGGGCAGGGCTGCAGGCAATTTCCTCCCTGGCATGTGCAGGGGAGCAGTATGCAGCAAGTGTGGTGCTTGAGGCTGAGCACTTTGCTGGGATGATGCTGTTAGGACACATGGCCAACAAAGCAGTCTGATGGACGAGTAGGTCCTTTACTGTGAATGATAACATTTGAAATCAGAGATAAACATGCAGAGAATGAAACAAATCAATGTTGCCTAGAAAAAGAATTATTTTCCTGTGGGATTTGTCTTTAACCTTTGAAAGATTTTGCAGTGGCAGGATGGAAACAAACCTTGCAAAATGAGGAAATCCTTGGCTTGGCAGGGAGACAGGAGGAAGATCCAACTTTCTGCCTGAAACAGCCAGGCTTCAACAGTGCAGGAGAAAGGGGAAATTTTCATTTAAAAATGTTTACTGCCAAATTATGGTTTAATGTTCTAAATATCCTGGCCCGTTTCTTCAGGATATAAAGTCCTATGATGAAATATTTATGGTCGCTGGGCCAATTGAGGTTTGTGGGTGGGATGGGAGGGTGGATGGGACATTGTCTGTCCTAGATATATTTGAAGTCTTGCTGACTGATAGAATATGATCTTACTTGGTAAAGCACTCAAGCTCTTCCTGAATTGTTTCTTAAATCTAATTGACTTTGTATGCAAAGCATTGCTGCTGCATGTTGCACAATATTCAGTGAACTACAATAATATAGTCTCCTCTAGTTTATCTTTAAAAGGATAGTTTTCTCTGCATGCAGTGAAAGAGCAGAGAGGGTGAGGAACAAAGGCTCCTGTGAGACATAACATAACAGAGGCTTTTATGGAATTACTAATTAATTATTCTCTTGGGAGATTTGATTTTTTTCTGTTTTTCTTTATGTGAAAAAGATGGCTTTTGTGCAAGAAAATGTCACAATAGCTATTTTTTAATGGGCTATTAGATGATAGAGTGCTTGGGAACTGCCATTTTTACCAAATGTAGTTGGCTTTTCTTTCATTATAATTTACAGTGGAGCTACATCTCCCTTAGTCCTTCTTCAGCTACTCACTCATTCACATCCTGCTGCTTGAGGTATCTACCATGTCGTTTTCTGTGTCTCAACAGGATGCAATGCTTTAAACTGACCACTTGGCAAACCTGCAGAAATGGAAAACTTTGCATTGAATGTGTTTGAATTCTTCTTCCAAAGAAGTAATCTAAACTTTTTCTGGCCTTTGGCTTTGGAATTTATTTAAAAAAAAAAAAAAAAAAAAAAAAAAAGTTTTCTACAATCCATAGTTTATCCTGCATTGATTTTTTTTTTTTTTTTTTTGCTTGAATAAGAATTTCAGACAAATATAATATTGTTTCATGCACTACTTTTTGTACTTCTAAAATAAGAAGATAGTTTTAAAAACATCTTGGAATGTGTATACCCATGCTCTCTCCTATCATAAACTTCTATCTCAATTTACATAAGCACAGACTGTATGCTGTATACTGATCATTCCACTTGCTATTAACTGGAACAGACCTGTTGGTAGAAATATGCTTTCACACTGTTGATCAATTCTATTCTTTTATGTTTATAACCAATGAAGAATTTAATCTTAGTTTATAAAAACTAGCACTTTTAGCTCCGAACATTTCACTGAAGAGACAGATTTTGTAATCATTTCAACAGTTTGACTTATGTGAAAGCTCAAAAATATTTATGAAGTTTTATTATGCAAAAACTGGAAAGGAGAGGAAAAAGTAAACATCCAGATTCCACTTTGTAGTATCATTAGCTACATATGATCTCCCACCTGGGGATTTTAAGGTTACAAGTGTTAAATTGGTATACCATAAGATGCCCTTGTGGATCAGGTTTGCTTCGCAGAGAAGACAGTAAAATATGCTGGACAGCTGTGAATTCAGAGACGGACATTTAGGGAAAGGAGTCTGTTCTGGTTAAAGATATGAGCAACTGCTCTGAAAATCACTTTGCTGGAATGCAGAGCTATAACTCTAATTTTGCTGGCAAGAACCAACCCACCAAAGCAAAGCTGGAGGGAAGGCTTTGTTGGAAAGAGTGCTTTGGTAAAAGGAAGTGGCATATTAGTTGTTTTCTCTGAGCAAGAAGTGACTTCTTCATGTATTTCCAAGAATAAGACTGGCAAATCGGACAAGGCAAAAAAAAACAAAAAAACCCAGTTATATTTAAAAGGAATTTGCAGAGAGACTAAGATAAACTCTTTTAAATGTAACAAGAAGCCTGAAGCACTGGAGATGGAGAATATTCTCACAGCATATTTGCAGGAACGGAGTTAATGGCAGGACCAGACAGCATCACCAGAGCATAGCTGCACTAGAGGCAATCTGTAGCTCAAAAGGTAGACCATGAGCCTAATCAAACCTGATATAACACTCTGTAAAGTCAAACAAAGTGAAGCGGAAAATTATTTCCGTTCTGGATTTTTTTTTTTTTTCTTCATGCACTTTTTAATAAGCAGTGATAGCATTTTAGAAGATGGATCAAAACTGACCTATGTGACTCATTTTACATGTCTGTCACGTCTCCCTGGTCTCCTGGGACTGGGTGCATTTAAGCCAAAATACAGCATGAAGGATCAGATCAAGGCTGAGGAGACAATGGGATTATTGGGGATATTCTGAATAATGGGATTATGTGTCTCAGTACTCAAAAAAGCATAACAGGATATCCAAAGTATGCTATGTATCTTAGGCTAAGGATAGAGCCTGGATTTCAGCCAAATGAGAGATGTTCAAGGGACCAGGGGTTGGCACTCAGCCTGAAAACCTGCCCTGAAAAAGGACACATAACCATGTCTGTGAAAGCAGCATTGTTCATCTTAAAGCATTTCTAGCATTTTTCTTTCTACTTCAGTGGGGGGAGATGGGTATAATATCCCTTACTCTCCCTCTGGTCTAACAGGAAAAGCTAAAGATAAACAAGGTTGAGAAATGGCTCAATTGTCTGTAACGAAAAAAATGCACTCAGTGGACACTTTCATTTTACAGCTATTACCCTTAGGACCCTCCTTATTCTCTCAACTAGCTTTTCTTGATGATTAAAGTCTTGACTGATCATTATTCTCTGAGGTACTTTGGCAGGATTTATGGCTTTGAAGTGGTCTTCACATATGCTGGTCTGCTAAACTACTTTTGCTCCTTTTCTTCTTTTTCTTTCTTTCTTTTTCTTTTTTTCTTTTTTTTTTCTTCTTTTTTTTTTTTTTTTTTCTCCGTTTTCCCAACCTGACCCCCGGACACCACACACAACTAGAAAGGGTCATTTGGGCTTGAGCTTTAATGAAACTGAAATCATAGCATAGTTTTGGGGGGAGGGGGGAGAGAGAAGCACAGGAGAGCAATTTAATACAAAGACAAGCGGTAAAAAACAGAATCACGGTATTTTACATGATGCTTCCTGGGTGAAGTTTAATATCTATTTGTGAAAAGTCTTTTCTGTTTGTTTGTTTGTTTGTTTGTTTTGTGATCAAATCTACAATGTATTGTTGGTTGTGAGACCACAGCTGTGTATGGGAAATGATGCAGCTGTTTTTCTTTTCTATTAAATGAGAAATAATACTATCACAAATTCTAAAGTTGAAGCTAAAGAATATTTTAAGGTTCCCATGATCAAATGTTCAAAAACTGAAGCATCATGGTTGGAGTTGCCTGTGATCTTTAGAGAGGTGCCAAAACAGACGGGATAAATTTCCTTACCCAGTATCTATTTCTCACAAACCAGGAGAACATTCTGTACCAGTCACAGTGCCTTAAGTTAGTCTCCAAGATCATCTACTCATTTGATCCCCTGCTGAGACTACAACTGTGTGAACCGGAAAAAGAAAGACTTCTGTGTCCTGCTCTGATACTAGGAAACCTTTTAAAGATCTTGTTTTTCTTACTGCTTAGGAACGACAGCTTTAGATTTGGTAGTTTCAAGAAAAGGACAGGAGACAGAATTACCTGTTCCCTTGTCAAGTGTCCTCATACTTGAAATGTACTTTGTGCAACCATTACAGCTTTTAAGCTGCAATGTCAGTATAGCTTCTTTTGTTGTCAGGGCTTCCAACTCAAATGCAGGGGTGAGCTGTTAAGTACTCTCGATGATGTGGGTTACAGGCTTTACCTTTCCTGCTGTAGTACCTCCTCTCCGTTCTTAACTTGTTCCATACATCAGTCTGTGTCTCCCCAGATACCCATTTTTTATTTTTTATTTTTTTTCCTTTTACCCTTGACATGCTGCCCGCCATTGCCTATACCCCAAACTAAGCAGTATCCGGGATATCGTAGTGCAACTAGCCAGCACGTCTACTACATGGATGGAAGCCCCGTGGGGCGGCTGGCTAAGAAACAGCCAGTCTCTTGGGCTAAATGGGTGCCAGCTGGCTTACTTTTTGGCACCGCTGTCTGCTGGCTAGAATATATGAGCTATCTGACTACTTAGCTGTTCACCCAAAATGTACGTACTGCTTTCTTTGCTTTCTTTCTTTTTTTTCTTTCCCCTCTTCTCTCCACAAACTCTAATAGTGAGCTAACTGCATCCTTTCTGCAATCTTTTGTCTGTAGTCTCAGCCTGTTGTTTTCATTGTGCTTATTTGAATTACGTTTAGGGGGTTACTCATAAGAATGAGCTCTGTCATCTTTTTATTTCCTGAAGAATTTTCAACACGTGAGTTTCACTATTGCTGCAAGTCAGTCTGATTCAAGAGCAGGTAGTGCCTCTGTCGTCTCCTACCCCTCCCCCACCCCCCTTTCAATGAATTTTTTGAAACAAAAGAAGCAAATACCCGCACTTAGTAATGGGTTTGATATGTATGTGGGGAGAACATATAGAACCAACATCACAGCATCACCTCCTTGTCTAAAACAATTAGCTGCTTGATGAAAGCTGTGGCTCAGTTCTTATCCTGTCACAAAAGACCTGTGAACAGTTTGGATGGCTCATGTAATGTGTCTTCCTCTTGGCGCAGTGTCTGTGGTTAACACTTCTACTATCAAGTGGCAAAATTCAAGGATTTACAAGCTGCAGTGAATGTGATGTGTGAATTTCAACCTGCTCATTCACCTTGTACCCTTGTAGAGATTAATTTTCTGCTACTTGACACATGCCGAGCCCTGAGACATTCCTAAACATTGTTGGTCTATGTTAGATTGTTAACAGAAAGAGCTTATTTTATTCTTCAAAAATAATGATCAACAACAACAAAAAAGCAGAACTTTCATTTATTTTTCAGATGCCTAAGCATACGTTCTTCCATGTGTTGGCTGAAATTTGTTGTCCTGAGAAAATGAATTCATGTACGTGCATGGAATTGAAAAGGCAATGTGTCTGTGAGGACAAGCTGATGGCATAGTGTCTCACAGGGTCTGTGTTCTTTCGCTGTTCAAGATCTGGTGAAAGTGTTAGTATCATGGTATAAACATCTTTTCATACAAAAACTTAGAGGGTTTACTAATTCCTATATATGCATGTATTTTGTGACAGAATGTTCTTCAACAATAACTCTTAAAAACATGGTAATAACCAGGAATTAATTACTGAATTATTAGTTAATGCCCCAGCCAGGACAAAGAAGAATAATTTGTCTTGCATAACTCAACCTTAATTATGATGATGACTGTTTAGGAAAAAGGCTATCCTGTTTTAATATTACCCACCATTCTTAAGATAGAAATTCAATCTAATTTTTTCTATGTTTCTGAAGTCTCTCTAACACATGCATGTGTTTTGGAAAAGAAGTGCTCCTTTGTCAAGAGATAATGACCATCTTTGTACTTTAGGAAAAAATTAATGAAAGGAAAATCAAGACCTTCAGGAGGATATTAGAGAATACAAATCATCCTGTTGTATATCAGTGTTTAGATACTTAATGCAACTTGGCAAAAAAAGAAAAATACCAAGGGACCTGTCTGTCTGAGTGGCATAATAAGTTCTGTCACGGTCCCCATAGAAATTTGATTCAAATGAGGTGGAAGTTTTGGATCTCTGTTGCTAAATAAAATTTGCACGAATTTAAAGGGAAGCAAATAACCAAACCCTCGTGTTTTGACCTAATTCACAGCATTTTAAGGTCAGTACTGAATTGTAGGTGTTTTGGTGGACAGATGTGGTGCACAGCCTACCTGAGGATTTAGGGATAATGGGATCTGGGGTAGGATTAAATTTACCTCCGTTTGTACTGGAATTTGGATGTCTGTTGAATGACAGCTATAAATTGCTTTGATCCATGATCTTGTTAATGTAACAATTTGTATATTACAGCTGTGGTAGAAGTTTTATATAGTTAGTACTAGGGTAATGTTTTGTCCCTCCTGCAAGCATTCATCATCCAAAAAAAGCAGGAAGATAGCGCAAGTGCAAAACTATTTTAGTAGTAATGCTTTACACATTTTACATCTTTCAAAGTGAACAGTAGTGTTCATGAAGCACTTCGTGGAACATGCTTTGGGTGAAAAGTCTGATTTTAAGAGGGTACATTTTAAAGGCTTCATTAATGATGCTTGTACTCATACCCTACCTGTTGTCAGTGATGCATACAATAGATAGTTGCATCAACCCAGCTCTATCAAGATCAGCAAATTGGATGGTATACTTCTATTGACATTTTAGTGACCTTTCTTTTAAACATCTTGGGGTTTGGCTGCTGAGGCGGAACACTCAAACTTGCAACCATTTCTAATGGAAATTGTGTTTGTAACACCTTTTCAGAATTGGGCTTTTAACTAGACACATGGGTTACATTTATCATACTTCCTTCTGTAAATTCACAATATGTCATTTGGAGATACTATTGCTCCTTTTCTGAAGTTCACAAATGGCACTGAAATCTTTTCGTGATCTGTGTATGGAGTCATAGGGGGAAAAAACACAAGTAAATGGAATTTTTCATTGAAACATGAAGAAGAGAATGCATGGAGTAAATGTGGATTGCCGTGTAACAGTTCAGAGACTTTGATTCTGCAGGGAGGTTTAAACTGTTATTAGCGAAAACCCACTAATCTGCACAAGTGGAAGTTGATTACTGATGGAAGTCCTAGACACTGCAAGGTTGGCAACTTTTTCTGCTCAGACTTAAAAATCCTTTGGGCAATGAGATATCCAGCAAGGATTTTGAGTTAGCTTGTCCGCCAGCATTCTTAATCTTCTTACTTTATGATGGATTTGGTTGCGTAATATTTTTCCCCTCAGTATTGCAAACTGCAGGGTTTGAGTTCTTTCTTTCGTCATGAGAAAAGAGAAGAATGCTGTCTCAGCTGTCCCACTGTAGTCCTTTTGCCTCCATGGAAAAAAAGAGATGTTAGAGGTTTACCGAGGAGATTTCACAATAACGTAGTGTCAAGGGTTATGTTGCTCACACAACCAGCAGAATGAGTCCAAAGAAGAGAGAGAGAATGAACTTTCTCCTGTCCTTTGGAATAACCTTAGCAAAACCAAATCTGGGTGCTATTTTAGTAACGTTTATGGAACTAAAAAATGGAGTGCACTGCCCTTTGACCAAGTCATTAACCCATCCTCACAGTGAAAAACATAGGAGGAGCTGTGATGCAAGACACACCTAGAGTTTAAGTGCAAAAAAAACACCTTACGTTAAAGAAAAGGGAAGCTGCTGTTTTCTCTGTGGCAGGAACTTCTTAAATAACAGTATCTGTTCTTTCAAATTTATATCATGTATAGGAGTAAGTGTATGCAAAAGGACAAGCATGCTTGACAAACTGAGAGATGATCAGAGATAATTGTAACTGAGAGGTGGTTGAAGATGAGAACAGTTTATTTCAGTTCTAAATTGTGAGGTTTATGACATAAAAGAAACTGAGATTTTAAATCATCTTTTGTCAGACCTGATTAGTTTTGCAAAGTTCAAAAGTGCTGACCTGAATAAGTCTGAAATGACTCGAGTTATAGCTTAAATCAGTTCCCATCATGAATGAAATAAGCCTAAAAATGGCTATTTTTGGTTAATCAGTATTTATTCTAAATTTCTTATGAGTTATTTGATCTTGAATGGGTGTGCAGTAACTTAGCAAAGTGTGCTGTTCTTGCCAACTTACAATTATATTAAATGTAAATTGTGCTGATATATTTCCTTGCTCAAATTTTTCTGTTTCCGGATTACTATGCGTTCATGGCTTTTAAGCGGTGCCCTTGAAGATGGCATTGGGCATATGCGCTCAAATATTTTCATCTGTTGTTTTTTGCAGTTTTTACACTCTTCTCTGCTCTCTCCAGGAATTTATCTGTTCATTATTTATGCCCAGCAGTGGACAGAATGAATGCTTGGTAGCAATTAAACTCAGCAGTTACGTTTTCACTAAACCTTAGTCATTTGTGAAGTTACATAGTGAAAAGACATGTACTGACCAATAGTGGCATGAATTTGTTGCATTGTTTCATGCATCTATTTGTGAAATTCAGTGATGGGAATGTGTTGGAAGTGTTTCATACGTAATTTTCTTTAGCAATGTTCAGAATTGGTGACAGTTGCACGGCAGGTTTACATGCCAAGTTGCACTTTTAACTGGTGGTTGAATATCTATCTTAGATCAGAAAATGAGCTGAAGTAACTGCTTATGTATAGTATACGGGAAGAGATTAGAGCTATATGTATGGAATGGAATCTGGTAACATTTGGTAACATTCCTCCTCCTAAATCATGCAGCACATATAAAACAGCCTTCTGTACGAAAGCCTGGTTATACATTATAAATAAATATTGTCCCTAATAGTCATAAATAACCCTTAGCTTTTAATATGTAATTAATATTGAAAAGTAACTAGTAACCCAGCTGAATAATTATACTCCATTTCAAGACTATTTTTGTCTTCTTCAATTACACAGTCAAGCAGTTAAAATATGGTCAGATATTTGGAGTTTGGCACAGTAATTTTTAGCTAAGAATTCCCTGTAAGCTCTTTGAAAATCTAATTAGTAAAAACCACTAATGTTGACTTATTCTTCTGCTTTAGACACCAAATAAGCAGTGTGTATTTTTAGGGTAAACTCCTAGGCTGTATTCAGAATACCAGCTATAATCATTTATTTTCTTCTTCATCCTGAACCAGAGCACCTTAATTTGCCCCAAAATGGAAGTGCATAAATGCAGTTATGAGTAATTCACAGTCATGTAAAGGGTTCCTTTCTTGTCCCAGTTCCATATATGTGGCTAGAAAGCAATCCTGCTGTAAATACTGAAAGCCCTCCTCTGCTCAGTGGAGAATTCATTCAGCCGTACCCATACCTGTGCTGAGTGGTCTGCCTAGCATGAACATGCAGAAGAGAATGATTAGCTGAGTCCTCTTGTAAGAAATGGATGTTAGATGAGAAAACTGATCAGGGAGGTTAGATGTTGCAGTTATACTCATCAGTTTGTCTTCGCTCCTCCACTGGAACTTCACACCACATTAGGTCACAACATGTGACTGGGCCAAATTCAGAGGAACAGGCTACTAGCTGTGTTATGACATGATGTTATACAAGTGCATGGTTATGGAGCTGATATTTAATAAATGTATACTGCTGCACTTCTGTGTGACTTTAAGTGTAAGACACTTACATGTTTAATGTGGTGTCTAAATTAATGTCAAAATTTAAAAGCCTTTGTGTGCCTTTGTTTCCTCATCCACAGCGTAACATCACTGAATGCAGTGAAGTTGATATGATTTGGTGTTACAGAGTTCTTAAAGATACTGTCCAGGTAAGGCTTCAGTAAAAGTAGAATTGAGCTGCGGCAAGATTTATGTCTTCACAATTATTTGTTTCAAGTACTTTGCTACAAATGCATATGCTATTCTCCATTACATGCACTAGAGAATGATACTTGCACACTGAAATATCTACATAGCTAATTTTATGCTCAGTACCTGCATTTTATCAACACATTATAGATAGTTGTTATGATTTGCATTTTACATATATTTATTATTAGTATATTTCACACTGAGTTTGAAAATTCTGCACACATTATGCAGAATAAGGGTACGGTAGGTCTAGAAAACAGGCAATATTTCCAATGCTAATTATTTTATTTATAAAGTGTTTTTTTTTTCTTTTTTTTTTTTTCTTTCTTTTTTTTTTTTTTTTCTGTTGCAGTCAAAGACATTCAAAGAACTTTCACTTCTAAAAGAAGTTGAATACTTTTAAGGCTACTTAAAAATTCTTCCTATATAGGAAAAGTACCTATATATAATATGAGTTACTAGAAACAGGTCTGTTCTTTTATGATTTTATTCTTTTATGACTCCAAGTCTCCTTGGGGTTTCACATTTATAACAAACAATTATCTGTTTTGGTACTCTCTGATTCTTAATTGAAGGCATACATGTACAAATTAATTAGATCTTATTTGGTTTCACTAAGTGGAGGAGTTTGTGACTATTGTCACCCTTCCTCTAGGTATATAATACTTTGAGATTTGATCCACTCAGATAACTACATCACATGTAAGTTTTGTGCTTGCAGAAGTGTCAGATTAGAGTCTGTATTTATCTTAAGTGTAGTTTGTTTTATAGAGTTTTTGATAATGAAAATCACATTTCTTATAATGTAACACTAGTGTGGGTTTTATTTGATATATAAATCCCTACTGTGCAGTTGAACTTTATTTACACATAAGCAGCAGTGTAATAACTACTGGACATACTGTGACGTTATAGTGAAGTGCACCTTACTGCTTTTTTTTCGGTTTTGTGACTTTCTTTGAAAAATATTCTCTAGATTTCTGTAAAGCCATATTTTTAAATTAGCACATATTGTTCTCAAGTTTTCTTATAGTGGATTATTGAGTACAAGGTGTTTCTCACGCTCCTTGCTGAAGAGTTTTGAATTGTCTTACAATTGCCTTACGGATTTTCAAGTCAGCAAGCTGAATGTGGCAACCTGTGTTTCTCAACACATCCTAGAGAGGGAAAATGTGTTTGCCTGAGTTATTGTCTGATCTGCTGGCTCTCAGATGATCTAGCTAGTAGTTCCCAGTACTTTTTTGCCCCTATTTTTCTTAATTCTATCAATCACTTTATCTCTTTATAGTACAGTTTGTCCTTTTCCTTGCTTTGTTTATCCAGACAGGAGATGGGAATCACTCCAGCAGGGATGTTGCAGACATAATATGTCCCTCACAGAAAGGTGAGGCAGTAGCCTTTAGAGACATCAACTTCATTTCTATCCCCTCATATGGATCCAACCAATTTCCCCTGCTCTAAAGCTGTTTGCTAATGCAGTGCAAGAACTCATATTTCTGGCCTGAATTTACCCTTGCTTGAAATAATCACTTTGCTTTCAGTAGAGCTATTATAGGCATTGATTTAGTCATCTAACTTGTTAAATTATGCTTCTCTCTGCTTCTTGATTTCCTTCTTCCCCAAAATGTGAAATCTATAATCTGTTCTCTTAGATCAGAATTTTGTTTTCCACGTGAAATATAAATTCTGGCTCCAGGACACTGATAAACAATAACAACAGTTTTTGTTATGTTTTGGATGAATATTAAGGGTTTTTTTTTTCTGCCATTGGGTAGGAAAAGTTGAACTACTATTCTTAGCAAAATGTGTTTATACAAGAAAGTGTCAGTTTAGTGATATGTGAGATACATACCTTGCATGTCAAGAGACTCCAATAAGTGAAGACACGTAGGACGGAAGAAGTGAAGATCAAAGTGGATTGTGCAGCTGATATCCAATGCACTTCAGAGAATCGGAATTGTAATTGGGAGCTGACTTACTGAGAATTATTTTGTTCCTGTAAATACTTGACTTCCAGTGTTTGCTTGTGTTCTCTCAAAGCTACTTTGCCAGTTCTAGCAATGATCCATTACTCTTAAGGTCTATTCAACTGCTACTATGGAAATATGTTTTACAAACATATGCACTAGATGTGTATATATCATATGTGTACTACGAATCCGCACTTTTTTCAATCCTTTGAAGAATAACAAGCTATTCAATGCATGTTGGAATATTAGTTCAGCATCTACCACATAGGAGTTTAAATTGGGGAAGATCAATGTTTGTATTTTATGTCCTATGTTGCTGTAGATTATAGAACAAAGTTAAAACTGTTATGATACTGCACGTGCTTGAGGTCTCTCTTGCGATTAGCTTTTTACAGTTCTGGACAATAGATATATGAGACTCATACATTTGCAGATATATTCAGTGTTAATACCTAACTCTGTGTATTTTTCATTTATATTAGATATGAAAGTAGATAACTCAAAATATGATCATAATTATGCAGACCAATTTTATTTTATTTATTTATTATTTTGTTTTAATGGTCCCATCCATGAAAATTAGCTGAGACTGAACATCTATGTAATGTATTTCTGGTTTTGTTAGCAGCAAAGTCTATATAAAACATAATGGGAGAATTCGGGTGAGTGAAGCTGAAGAGAGAAATACCAATTACTGACATACCATCCTTATGGCTAAGGATGCATTCCATGTTTCAGGGCATGAGCTGATCAGTGTAAAATGTTTAGAGTAAAGCAATCTAAAAGTGGGGTTACTGAGGGAAGCATATTCAGTATCATTGCTTGGTCTTCCAATGTTAATGACAGTTTTGAGGGTTTGTATTAGGTGAATGCTCTGAAATGTCATTTCAGAGTCTAAACATTGTCAAGAGTAGAGGCTGTGCAACTAACAGATGAAATGAATGGGCCAGGACCAGACAAAATTCATACAAGAATTCAGAAGAACAAAATAGCTGTGCTATACCTCACATAACCAAGAAGCATGGTTTGTGCTCTTTTGCTCCTTACTGATGATGTCCAAGTAGAAGGCTGTGAGGTGCAAAAAAAAATTATTAAAAACTGTATAAAAAAGAAGAGGCCTTGTGGATAAATAATCTTGGAAATCATTCTAAGTCCTGTAACCATGTTGTACAAACATAGAATTGTTTGATGGAAGACTGTCCTGGTTAATTTTAGAGTTTATTTATTTATTTCTGTCTCCTAGACGCTTATGGGAAAGTATTCAAGGAAAGTATTCAAGCAGGAAAAGAGAGGTTAAGAAGAAAAATCCTTGAGTGGGTAAATCAATAATCAACACATGAGAAACACAGGGCAGGAACTAGTATCAGTTCCCAAAGTCATCAGTGGTGTTCCAAAGATATTCGTGCAAGGTCTTGTGCTGTCCAACGTAAGTATCAAGGTGCAAATGCTGAGGTAAAAATGGTTGCTGATGTCTGTAAATGAAGATAGTAAAATTAATTACCATCACTGAAGATTTGGAGAAGAATCTTATGCAATGCAATAGTGGCATAATAAAATCGTAGATGAACTCTGGTGTAGGTAAAGATAAAATTATTCCCAAGGGAAAAGTAACGCTAAATTTATATATGAAATGATAGACACTGAGATGATTGTTACTACTCAGGAGCAGGATTGTGACATTATGCTGGTAAGTCCCGTAACATATCAGATTAGTACATCATTGTAAATCAAAAGAAACAGGGAAACAAAACATTAGGAATTATTAGAAGACAGCTTATTATGTCGCTGTATAAATGTGGAGACTGACAATGTCTCATTTCATACAATTTTTCATATTTAATTCTGTTTCCCTTAATTAAATATTTAATAATTAATTATAATTTATCAAATTAAATATTTAATTATAATTTTAATATACATATAGATAGATAGATAGATATTTAATATATACAAGTATCTTAAAACTGTGTGTGAATGGTTAGATATTGGAAAGACAGTGGGGGAAGTATGAGATTGGACTGCTCACTACTTGTGCTCATCCTTATGAGACTAGCTTTTGGCTTCTGTCTGAACTAAACTAAAACCATTATGACTGATCTTTTATTCTCTTCTTATGGTGCAGTATAAACTATAAATAAAATGCAAGATGATGTTTATTCCTACAATATTGTATTTTATGTTCAAAATGAGGAATTACCCTTTGGTGTAATTGCCAATTCCATTCTTTAGCACTTCATTTACAGAAAGAGCATTTAGTGTCTTGAACGTGGAAGCTCCTATAAGAGTTGTCATGTCTAACAAATTGTTTTACTCATCATTTTTCACACTAGACCTAAAACATTCATCAAAATAACTGCATCATGTGTGCAGATTATTGAAAAAGTTATTTTTCTTCATTATTTTTGTATTTTTATTCATCTTCTGTTTAGCATCATGCCTTTAATATCTACATCATGCTATGGAATAACTTCCTTTGAAGCGTTCAGTACTTTGAAAACAGAACAGGAGAGAAATAGGTCAGAAATATCATCAGATATCTGCTGAGATATATCTTTTTTGAAACTGACCAGTACTGACAAAAAAAATGTAAAGCTTTTCCAGTTTTTTGATCCAACATGCATTTGTTTTACTTTAGAGCTCAGTAAAACAACAGGTAGAACTAACAGAAGATTTAGAGCTACAACTCTTTTCTTTAGCTATATTTTATGTGTGGTCTAAGGAATGGAAAAGTCATTTTGCTTAAAATAACACAGTATGAACCAACACAGAATTGAAACCCATCCATCACTTTTGAACTCCTTGAAACATCACAATAGATGGCTGTAAACCTCAGAACTTCTGACATGCTGTGTAAATGCTGTTGCTTGCTGGACAGTTTTCCTTTTTACTGTTGGGTATGAAATCGTCATTTCAGATCATTTGAGACTTGGTAAGTCTGGTCACTTGGAATAAAGTCCATATTAGGTCAGAACAGTTAAACAATTAGTTACCCTTGTCATTAATTAGAAACACAGTCTTTCCTTTTCAATTAATATATTCCCATTTCTTTGATTTCCGTAGTCATTCATAGATATCTACTATTTTTAGAAAACAATTTTCAACTAATGATATTAAATGAACCATTGAAAATGAGCAATTTATTTGCTTCAGTTATTTATTATTCACTGCTTGGGGCATAGCTGGTCTGTGCATCACTTGTTATTTTTGAGTAAATAACTAAGAACTGTTACCTGGTAAATGATGAATGTGATGATGAAGAGTTAACTCTTGTTCTGATTTCCAGCTGCTACATTTTTCACTTTCTCATTTACATTCTCCACATATGCAGTTCTTTAAGTGTTCTTGGTTAAATATAGATATAAAAAATGACTTAGGAAGTTCCCAGTTCCTTTACCAGTGGTGTAGGTTGAAGTGTTAGAGAAGTAGGTAAGGGGCAGGGAAGATCACTCTTGAAGAGAAGAGGAGAGGCCAGTAGAATTACAGTTGGTAGAAGTGTTTACAAGACAGCCCCTCCACCGTAGGGGACCTATCAGTGATAAGAAGTGAGAACACATATTCTGGGCTATGGAGACTTATTTGAACAGCTGAGTTTGTATTTCATATGAAGTAAATCTACAGAATTTTATTCTTTTGTCACGCTGAGAATAAGCTTGCTTGTCAAAATGCTGTATTTGATGCTTTTCTTCTACGTTCTCCATCTTTTTCTTCCCCTTGCTAAATATATATAAATTATATTTAATATACACCTATTAAAAATATTAGAACTAGACTGACTTCACAGAATCACAGAATGACCCGGGTTGGAAGGGACCTCAAGGATCACGTAGCTCCAACCCCCCTGCCTAGCAGGGCCACCAAACATACACATTCACTAGATCAGGTTGCCCAGGGCCCTGTCCAACCTGGCCTTGAACACCTCCAAGGACGGGGCATCCACAACCTCCCTGGGCAGCCTGTTCCAGGGCCTAACCACTCTCCTAGTAAAGAACTTCCCCCTAACATCCAACCTAAATCTTCCCTCCTTCAACTTGGATCCATTTCCCCTAGTCCTGCTAATTGGTTCATTGTTTCTTAATCTGTTAGATCTACTTTATCTGACATATGATAAATACCTGACTTGGTTGACTGAGATGAATTGAAAAGAGAAGGGATTTTTTTTCAATTCTGCTGACACTGAAATGTGTAACACTTCCATAGACCTCTTGCAAAACTAACCTAAGGCATAACAGGTTATCAGTGATGTCACAGTTTTCAGAGACTGAAGGCAAAATGATGTTAAAGGCAAAATGATAACTTATTCCTCTTCTGCTGTGGAGGCGAAATAAGAAATATAGGTCAATATGGCACCATCAGATGCCTTTTGAGAAAAATCAGTAATTGTACAGAAAATGGTAATGCGACATTCAAAGGTAAACCAGGGAGAGGAGATCTAAATAAAATCACCATTATGCAATTGAATATTCCACAGATGGCCACAAAAAGTGAAAAAATGGTGCAGTAGCCACATAAATTCAGACTTTTGAAAGGTTGGTCAGATTCCTGTTTTGATTAAGAGTAATATTAAAGGTGTATCTCTTAGATTTAATTTGCATTTGAAGCAATTTTGCACTTTTGACTCCTGACACTGAATAGAATTCCAGTAATCTAAAATTAAGGAAAATTGCTTTTTAGAAAAAATCTCAAATTTACATACTCAAAAGCTAAAGGGACATTAGGTAGTTCTTAAGGTGTGAAAAGTGATTTTCGGGTGTCATCTGAACAGCTGACAATATTATAATCTAGCAAAGACTATTCTTAAAATCTAAATGTGTTTAATATAGAAATAATACCTCTGAGAGCATGAGTTCTGTGTAGAGTGGACCTATATTTGGAGTTGTAAAGATCTTAAGCTTGTGGAGGGGACACTATGCAGCAATGCAATATTGTTATTTAGATACTGTTGAGATTTTTCCACATTGAAACTGTGAATCTAGATTAGATGGGAACTGAGCTTTCACCTTTCTAGAGGAATGCGGAATGCAATTCCTTTGCCTTCTGTGAGATCTTAGGACCTATGCTAACTCAAAGAAGTGACTGTGAACCCTCAATAATATCTTCAGATGGATGTTTGCATTCTGCCCAGTCTTGAAAGATGAGACAACTGGCTCAAACAGAAGGCTTAGTATTAATCCTTTCCTCCATTTCCTTGGTCTGCTTTGTTTTCTTCCGTTTTCCCTGGTTCAGCTGCACTGTTACTTACAATGTACTCTGTAGGGAGGAGGGTTAAACTGGTGGCAAAATCTCATTGCAAAATGAAGGTTCAAAACCTGCTATGTATAGTTTTTAAGTAATTGTGTCACAGCTCACAGATGATTACCATCCATGCCTATTAGAATAAGATTGATCTTTTTTAAAGGTTTTTTTTTGTTATTGTTTTTTTTTTGTTTTGTTTTTTGTTTTTTTTTTTTTGTTTTTGTTTTTGTTTTTAGCTTGGGAAATTCTAAAAGAGCCAGCAGCAAAGTTTGCTGTGCAAATGAGTTGCCTGCTTCTCTTTCTCTTCCCCATAGTTAAGCCACAATGAAGAAATAATAGGGGTGTAGATTCACATTAAATTATGAAATATGGGTCAGCATGTAACTTCTGGTACAATTGTATTCTCCATTAGCAAACGGGAGGCTTCATTTATACACTGAAAAATACAAAAAACAAATTATGTGGGTGACTGCACAGAAATATTAGAGTGAAAAGATGGAAGAGTGCATCTGGGAGGTGTGATGAGGAAATACACATCATAAAATAATGTCTTCATTTTAATATTTCCACCTACTCTCCATATGGTGGTACCATGTGTCTTTTTCTTGTTTTTTGTTGGTCTTTATAGTTCCAGTTTTTTGAGGAAAATGAATACTGAGGAGAATGAAAATATGAAGAAAAGCAACTTGCTATGCTCTCCTCTAAAGCTCTGTAGCTGTGGTGGCTCCTGCTGACAATGTGTGTGTAAGGTTAATGTCCAAATCTGTCAGCCCATGAGCTTTGCATATTTTTATTTTTCTCCTCAAAGATAAAAGCAGACATGCTAGTTTTCGGTGTTCCTTTTCTACTTGATGAGAAGCTGTGATAAAGCATAAATGGCCTACAAGCTGTAAAATAGAACAACTTTTAACAACAACAACAAAACAAACAAAGCAGGAAAAAGAAACATACTTTGTGAAAACATACTTTGAAAAGTTTGTGGGAGAAGGTTTTGGTAACCTTTTGTTTCCTCTGTGCACTGGCTGTTATTAAGTGACCATCACTACTAGAACATTTCAAACTCTGCCATCTGTCTATTATGCTATTACCAAAATATTTTGGCTGTAAAACCACAGTCTGGTGCTCAGATCCCAGTTAAAAAAACAAACAAACAACAACAACAAAAAACACACACACACACACAAAAAAACACCAAAACAAAACATTGAAGAGAATGTTAGAAGAGGAAGAAAGAGAAAATGCTTGGGGAAAAAAGTTAAAAATAGAGGAGTACAATTTAAAAAATAGATACACGAAGAAGGGGAAAAGAACTCTCAAATAATATATTCCTTGAATGAGAATAGCAATCAGCTGGAGTGTCTAAAAGCTCACCAGATAGAGATGTCTATGTTATTTTCCAGAGTTAGGTTCAGAGTTAGTCTATTAAAAAGAAATCAGGAAAGCTAATTTACTGAAGCCATGCTCCCATGCTTGCTTCTTTGCTGCTTTCCACCTCCAAATATTTTTATCCCTTCTTCTGTCTCAGGAAGTGAATAGGTCATGACTCTTCTGCAGTAGCTCCTCTCCTACGTTCTTAAACTCTTTTTTTTTTAATTGTTGGTATCTCATCAGAGCTTTTTGAATGTTGATAGTAGTAAGAGAGAGAAAAAGAGAGACCCCTCCTCCCCCCCCAAATAGGTAGCAGTAATCCTAGTAACTGTTGATCTCAAATGTGAGTATCAGACTTCTAGAGTTCACTAGCATCTATTCCTGAACTTTTCTCTGGATTGTCACAGCAAATTAAATCTCATCATGAAATATAGTATGTAATACATCTGCACTACTCTATTGGGGTGTTCTATGTCTGTTGTTTCAGAAATATATTCTTGAAACGTCAAGTAAGTTAAAAAAAAAAAAAAAATACGAGTAGCAGAGTGAAGAAAAGTTTGAGTCCATCTTTGAGAAAACAGTTAGTTTAATACTTAAAAGGGAAAAACCCCATTCTTCTTCCCTGGTATTTTGTGCATTTTTATATGTTGTTTGAAAAATCTTTCAGTTCTTTCAAATTTACAGATTCCAGGACTACTGTTTCCTATTATTTTCCCCCCAAATTATTATTATATTGTCCCATTTTAGATGAAGTGTCCTTGAAGCTGCGGACCTAGTCTAGACATTAACAGATTTAATCTCTGTTCTAATGATAGATAAGAGGGATTAATTCAGTATTAGTATGAAGAAGAGCTAGAGAGGATTACTGAAAGGAAATATTTCAATACCTTTAAACCAACTATTCATCTCAAAACAAATATCTTAATATTTTTATTTTATGGAAATCTAAATAAACTGTAGGTAACCAAGTGTCTAAGCATTGGGATGGAATACTGCCATCAACTGTATGGAACCAAATTGCTTATTGCTGTATTTTAGGTTTTGTACTGCTGAAAGCTAGAGTTAAGAGTTCCTTTTTTAAACTTGGTTTGTAAGAGATAGGGCTACTGTAAGAGCTGGATCCATTCAGTTGTTAGTATTTAGTGATACGTATTCAGTATTCTTACAAATGCACCAAATGATTGCTGACTTTTGTATAATATCATTCCTTAGTATATAATGTCAGGATAGATTAAAAAAAAAAAAAAAAAAAAAAAAAAAAAAAGAATGCTAGTTAGTTCCTTCAGTGACTTTCTTCCATGCTTTTCATCAAGTGTTGACTGCTGTTAGGAAGTCACATGTTGCCCACGTCAACATGCTTTTCTAAAATATTGTAATACTGTAATTCTACTTGATTCTTTTGAATTAGGGTAAAACTACTTACAATGTGTGTCTACTAAGAAATATAATCTAACTTACTAGGGGGTACTGCAACACTTCATAGATGACATTACAAGGATTTATGGCATAGAAAGGAGGTGAGAATCCTGTGACACTCTTCTAAGGAAAATATCTTGAACAGACAGAACCTGCTGGGAAATGAGCAAATATAAATGATACTGGAGACATGAAGCTGGATTAGCAGATTTAAAGGGATTTATAATGAAATAAGAGAGAAGAAAGCTAACATCTTAGGGATTTTTTTTGCTTCCTTTTTGCTAATAGTACTTCTTTCAACATTTCAGTGTTATGTAAAATATTTTGAATAATATTACAATACACCCATTTTCTTCTAGAAGCTGCATCCAAATAAAATTAATGGCATGGTTATAGTAATGCTTCTTTGAAATGTTTACTTGGTCAATATCATATTTGATAAGAAGTGTTAATATTCATAATTTCTTGGCCAAAATCCAGTCTTGGTACTTACAGTTGGTGGATCAAATTTCACCTAGCAGTTTCCAATGGAGAGAATAGTTTCATTCAATTCCTGAGCATAATCAGCTCCTCTCAACAGCAGTCATGTCCAGCCCTGAAGATCTGTCTCTCTATCAGAAAAAGCCTAAGTGAGATATGAAGTGGAAAGTATAGTACCATTATTCTAATTTCAATTTTCAGACTATTTTGTAAAATAACGGTTTTAAGTGGAAAGAGAAAAAAAAAAAAAAAAAAAAAAGACACGTTGTAGATCATTTAGTAGTAACTTGTTCTAATTTTCAATCTGTGTAACAAAGAATTTCTGATTTAGACTTTTAAATCTTGAGATTTTTGAGATACCAGTTTTACAGACTATTATATGGTTTACTTTAATGACGCTACTTATGTATACTCAGGTATAAAATTAGTTCCCATGTGAGCTCATGTCAACCTGGAACATTCCTGGGAAACAAAAATAACAAACATAGCAAAAAAATCTGCTAGACCTCCCTTAAGCATTTACAGAGAAGAAATTATAATAATCCATGCAGTATTTATACTCAGTAGGATTTTGGCAGAGGAACTGGAACGTAATAACACTGGCTTCCAGTGTTTGATTTTTGATCTCTAGCATGACTCCATCTTTTTGGTCTTGTAGATGGGCCCATGTAGCCATACAGCCCAGTGCCATCCCAGCAGTTATGTCACTGAAGTCTGGAGATTTTCTTTTCATATGAGGGTGTCTTGCTCCAATTATAGGAGGGAGAGAGTGTTCTTTGATATATGTGTACCCAATAGCGAGATTAAGACATAACAGGTCAAATGTTAGCTTGACCTGTTTATTACAAATCCTAGTTGCTTAAGGAGATGGGGAAGGGAAGATGGACAATAGAAAATAGATAATAAAATTAAAAATAAGAGCAAGGCGTCTTTGTAGAAGGCAAGAGAGAGATAGGCACCATCATGGGTCCAGTGTTGTTCATAGCATGTCTGTTGATCCCAATAACTCATCTGGTCACTGTGGGGGATGGGAGAAAGACAGGAAGCTTTGCACTGTAGCAGCAAGCAGGCCTCAGGGGGCTCTTTCCTAAGTGGTTTTTTATCTCTTAGGAAATTCCTCCGCCAAAGGTTTTTTTTTTCTTTGGGAGTTCCTTTCTTCCAGTGTACTTAGTTTAGTGGGGACCTTTTATCCCCTGCTTTTCAGGGTTTTTTTTTTCTTCTTCTCTTAGCATGAGATGCTTGGCCCAACACTTAAGCCACCAGGTTGTGGTGCCTTTGTTGCCATGCACAAGCATTACTGCCTTTTGCAGTGGTCAGATCCTTCAAGCCACACTCCTGAGAAAAAGACTGCTTGTCCCGTTTCCGCTAATCTTTACAATCATAAGCAGAAGTACTTTGGCGTGGTGACACCCACTAGTCGTCCCCCTAGCTAATTCGCAGTTGTCACTTAGAGTCTTGTCACCAAAAAGGCATCACAAAGAAAGCTATGAGCCAGAAAAAAAAAGAGGGGTTCAGAAAACTGTCTTTCTCAGAGGGTTGTTCTGAAGGTAACACGTCATATTTTATTATGTTGACCCATGATGTCAGAGTTGTACTGTTTGACTGTAAACATTCAACAAATGTTGATGAATATCAATGAGTGGTATTTTTTTCTCATGGAAGAATTCAATGACACACTTTTGTTTCATAAGCACTTCCATGTCAGATGCTATTGTGTCAGGCTGCCCCTCTGCTGCCATCTGTCACACAGCAACAAATTGCAATGGAATATTGGCAGGAAGGTTCAACTTCTGCTGTACCACCAACACCCGCCTCTGATGGATATAATTTTTTTTTTTTTGCTACACCCTGATGTACTTTCTGCCCACAGAAAATGTAATTTGAACCAGTGGTTCTTGCTATTTTCAGCACAAAAAATAGGAAAGTACTTTTTATGAATTTTGTTTAGCAATTTTTTGTACTTTTAAGCCTCTACTGTGTACCATTTCATCCTTCAGAACAGATATTAACTGGCATGTAGTGATAAAGATAGGGCCACTACCTTGCAAAATTTTGTTGTGGCTCACAGTATTTGGGGTTTTTCTTCAGATACCAACTGCCTGCTTACTACAATGCTATGAAAATCTCAGCAGAAAGTTACAAAATAAAAAAAAAAAATAAAAATGTAGTGCACTTAATTGGAAATGTGGGTTTGATAACTGAGAGATGTGAGCTTGGTAACTTCAGGATTGTTTTAGAATTGGATTGGTGAACTTTTCGAGCTGCCAATAGAGTACGCGTGTTTCTTCTCTTTTCAAGTTGAGCAGTCACATGCAGGTAATGAATTCTTTATTGAAGTCCGTTTCTGTCAAGGTACTGTTTATATAAACTGGTTTAATCAAGTACTTACATACACCTGGCAGTGTATTTTTTAAAGTATCATTTCTCACTTAAATAAGATGTAATTCACTTAAATAAATCCCAAACATGATGTTGCCCCTCTCTTTATCCAGTGCATCTCTTTATCCAATGCAGCTCTTGATCCAGCTGCATTGTGACCTTAATGCTTCCAGTTGTAGTGAGTGTGCAAGAGCTTTTTTCATAGCCTTCTGAGTACTGAGTTTTGAATTGTTTTTTAATTAGCATTTTAATTGCTCATCAAAGTAATTGAAAACTGTGTTGGAAAAATGGCGCATTTACTAATCCCTTTGGTACCAGCCAACATTAAGCTTTTCCCAAGGTCACTGGGAAGGTGACTGTGATAGTAGCAACTTCCTTTGCTGACATAGTGCCAGAGACTCGGTGGGCTGAGATGTTCTTACCATGCCTTGTGATCGGCTTCTCCTTGTGATAGGGGGGAAAATGTGTTATTCTGTGCATACCTACTTGTGTAAACTTTGCTTTGAGAAGGTCCCTTATCAAAGCCAGGCTTTGCTCGTTGTAAGCATACAAGATGAGTCTTAAGTGGTTAACTCTGGTAGGAAGCTTTATTTGTCCATACTTTTGGATAATGTGTTCAGTGTTGGTCATCCCACTTCTAATATGTGATCTCTGGAATCTAAGCTGAGGCTCAGCTCCTGGAACTGTGGAGAGAAGACACTGAATAGACAAGGATTCAAATAGACTGGGTCATAATAAGCTGCAATCAGTGCTAAAAGACTGTGAAATGAGTGTTTAGCTGTTGCCTAAACAAAATGCCTGGGCCCTCCCACTGATATTTACAGGAAGTAATGAAGTAACATTACTATTCAGTTTGTCTTATCTTCCTTTGAAAATTCTCTCAAAAATCCTCGTTTTGTGTTTTGCCTTGCAATGAACTTACCCTTCTTCAGTTGTGAGATACCTGCTGGGAGGATCCCAGCAGGGAGCTCAGTAAGTATATCTAACATATATGTTATGTCTAACATATCTGTTTTCACTTAAATTTACAGTTTCAAAGTATTCATGTACTGTCCTGGGACTTTCTTTTCCTATCCCACTTGTGCAAAGACAGTTACATTCATTGTTCTTTGGTATAAAAATGTTCACCTGAAAAGAAATGAAATGAGCCCACTCTTTTATGAATGTATCTTTTCCCTTTAATCCCCTGTAGAGATTATAATCTTTGAAAAACAACCCAGGTAACTTGTGTGCTTGAAGATACTGACAGTTTATTCCGATTTTCAGAACTACTAGTTAGTGACCACAGCTGGAGTTAGTGGAACTTATTTTAAACCCGTATGTCTCATGTTAAGAATCTATTTATTAATTCATTTTAAGAGGCAGATCTTAATCTTTTTTGGCAAATCAGTTCCTGAAGGAACTGTATAGTATAACTGAAGTATACTGCTGATTCAGTAAGAGCCAAAATAAATGAGTCTTTGTGTTCAATTCTATGAGCATTCCAAACTCTTCTGAAGTCTTAGGAAAAATGTCTTAGGGATTTTATGCTGTGTTTACTGGTAAAGTAAAATTAATTGCTTGCTGAGCTTGCAGCTGATATGAAATTTGGCTGATTGTCACTGAACAGCCTTAAGAGGGGAAACTGCACTAGCTGTTGCTTTAGAAGTTAAAAAGGGAAGTCTCTGCTATGTTTGAAATGAAAATAAAACAGCTAGAGATTGACCCATTGAAAGACTTCATGCTTTCCATTGCTAGCAGGAGATCCTCAGTGAGGCAGAGCAAATGTAATTATTGAGAGAACATAAAGAAAACATGTTTATTTGCCCTGTTGTAATGAGGACAGCTCAGCAGGATTGTACCTGAGTGTGCTGGATTCTGACTGGCATACAGGCTTGTATGCTGCAGAGTTAGCAGGGGTCTGAGTTGTTTAATTACGTGGAGTTATTTTTGCTTTTGCAAGCACCAGTAACTTTATTTTAAAAAGAGATAAGAGCTTTCAGTACTTAATGTGCACTTCATGTCCTGAAGGTGCTTTACGGTTATTAAGCAATTAGTCTGAACACCACCCAAGTGTACTTCCATCCCTTCATGTATGTATTGTAGAAATGGATATACCCTGAAAACAAAATTGTCCACATACTGATGGAGAAACAAAGCAAAAATGAGATCTCTGAAATTAAGGTTCAGAGAATTTAAAGGAATTGTCCTCCATCTCATAGCTAATCAATGCTGAACTTGGGAATATGACTCAGAAGTGACCTCCTGATACTGCTGGAATGGATGAGTGTTTCTTATTCCAGTGTTGTCTGTCTCTTGACACTTGGCTTCTAGTTCTTGTACCCATCTGCTTCTCTTATGAGTGGGAATTTGAACACTTTAAGTGGCAGAAAAAAAAAGGGTTGTTTGCTGTTCTTTGATTTAAGTCAGAACCTTTAGTTCATAAATATGTTAATTTAGTATCTGAGTAGTTCCCTACACCTCAGAGGAGAAAGAGGATCTTTTAGCAGGTAACTGTGAGCCTGATGGAAGTGGTCTGACTTGTTCTCTAAAGACATCTCTTGATCGCTATGAACTCTGCAGCGATACAAGGGAGACTAGTTTCCTAACTTCACTACATAATATTAGGCATTGTAAATATGTTCTCCTAACTATTCCTGAAAATATAAGTGTGAGTTTATTCTAATAAAGAGCTTCAGCAATGAAAATGTATACATGTAAAGGACTATGACTTAAAATAGTGAGAGGCACATAAAAGATGTAGCTAATATACGTCAGAAAAAAACTTACCTGGCTGTACATTTGATACCATTTCTCAGTGACTGTGTATTGACATTGATAGAAACTGCGACCAAAGAAGAAAAGTGTCTTAGGGGCTGTAAAAGTATTGAAAGACCAACATTTAAGATTTTGTAGGCTCACAGTCTTTTTCTTAAGTTTCTGCACATGTAACACATTTATCCAGAAACAGCCTGTTGAAGTTAGGAGCAACTTTAAATCATCTTCCCAGTGGGTATTCTCCCCAAACTGGCATTGTTTTCTTTCGGTTTCATGTTAGGATAAAAAGATTCTTAGTGATTCTATGATAAGAACTAAAAGGTTATTATCACAGAATCATAGAATCACCAAGATTGGAAAAGACCTACAAGATCATCCAGTCCAACCATCCGCCTTTCGCCAATAGTTCTCACTAAACCATGTCCCTCAACACAGCTTCTAAGCATTCCTTGAACACAAAGCATTCTTGTTTTTTAAAGAATTTATTTTGAAAATATCAAAATTTGTCTCAGGACATACAGTTCAAATATTAACTATTGTATCAGAGTTGAAAACTGGGAAGTTATTGGAGATTGATATTTATCTTATCAAATCAATATTTTAACATTACTGAAATTAATAGGAGCATATTGTGCTTAATTTAGCATTTTTCTGCCTGAAGTTCTGCCTGCAAAAATGCATTCCTACAAATTTTTTTTATGGAAATTTGTTTTTTACAACAATTCTTGTAGGGAAGTGCCATCATTCTTGGAGACGTACTTCATTTGTATTAAAGCTTTCCGTGAACATATGCATATAAAAATGTGTCATTGATTCCATCTTGATTTTCTCTGCTTGCAAGAAAACTGTTTTGGTTCAAATGTGGCTGAGGTTAAGAAAAGAAATGACTTAAGAAAACTTGCAAGTCTTCCTTTGATTTGCTAGATTAATCTGAAGTGATAAAAGATACCACTGGACTCGTTAAATAAAATTATTTTTTACAGTAATGAGATGGATTATGAACAGCTTATTTACTGAACCCCAACATGCATGTCAGAATTGTTGCTTGTATCTTACCTGGTTTATGTGTAGGTACCTAAGCCAACAATTGACTGGTGCTCTCTTCCCACTCCTTTCTGCCTCCCCTTCAAAAAACTGACAGATGGCTGTGTCCTTGTGTCCCAGATGGTCTGTATTAGCTTACTGGTCTCTAGTGCTTATCTTTGCAGTATGTTCTTCCCCTTCTAGATCTTCTTGTAACGACAAATTCGACCCAGAATCTTTTACCCCTCCAAAATGAATTTTCAGTTTCACTGAGCGTTGGATTGAGACCTTGTGGAAGAGGCACTTCTATGCAATTGTTTTTCCGCAAATCATGATGCTTCTTCTTCCTTTTGTTTAAATTATTTATGGATATAGATTTCTTACTTCATTGACACTCTGTCCGTGTCTATGTCAAAAGCCATGAGCTGTTTTTTTTCCAGTTTTTTGGTGTGTGTGTTTTGTGTGTGTGTGTGTGTGTGTGTGTGTGTGTGTGTGTGTGTGTGTGTGTGTGTGTGTGATCATCTTCTCCTGATCTACTCACTGGGAACAGGAAGAAAAGTCTTTGAGGAGGTTAACAAATCTTGTATTGAGGAAATGAAATTATCCATGTCAAGATGAAGATTATAGAATTACATAATGCCATGAGTTAAAGGGACCACGAAGACCACATAGTTCCAACCTTCCTGCCATGGGCTGGGACAAATCCCACCAAATTAGACTGCCCAGGAACCCATCCACCCTGGCCTTGAACACATCCAGGGATGGGGCATTCACAGCTTCTCTGGGCAGCCTGTTCCACCATGTCACCACCCTCTAAGTAAATAGTTTCTTTCAAAAATCTAATCTAAACCTAATCTTTGTTTTGTTAAAACTATTACCCCTTGTCCTGTCACTACATTCCCTGATAAAGAGTCTTTCTCCAAAAAATACTAAATTATATTTGTTCTCTAAGGAAAAGGATGAAGAAGGGTGGTAGCTTTATGTTATGACATAAAATCACTGTGTGTTCACCATGGATACAGAAGTTAGGGTGAGAAAGGGTATAATCACTTGGGTTCAATTGTTTGAAGAAAAGTTAATCCAAAATTTCAAAGCATAGGGAAATATTTCTTTTGTTTATTAAGATATATTTGTATTCAGTTGTATTTCTTCTGTTTCTGAATTTACTTTGAGAGTTTGGAGTTTTTCCAACCAATGCAGAAAACTGACTATACCTCTCTGTGATGGAATATTCTCTTTTAATCTGCACAGTATTTCATTGTGTCCCTGGCAACATATATTAGCCTTAACTATTATTAATTAACATCTGTCACATGCCTGTCACACATGTCTCCAGATTTGTATGAAAATTAAAAAAATCTGCTTTTGTAGGGTGATTCCCACTGTCTACTTTGGTTTTCCTTTTAAGCAGAAGGCAAGACACAGCAATGAGTTAGGATGTTCCAGAGCACACAGACTTTGGACTAATTCATTGAGATGGTAAAGAATTGCAGCTTACTTAAGGATATATTTTTGTCATGAGTAAAGTATGGGGTGGAATTTCAAAGAAAAGGGTACCACTGTTGTAGTACTCATAGTTTAGCATTCACGGTCCACTGGATTGTGGACTGTAGGTTAACAGTGATGTCCAGACCTATCAGAGTTTTTATTTGTATTATTATCACATTCAGATGATGCTACTTAATCCTTAATTTGTACCTTAATATTTAATTTACTAGCCATTAGATCTTAAAAGAAACAGTTATCAAAATAGCCAGAACTTTTCCACATCTCTAATTGGGTCTGATGCTCAAACTCAAAATGAGTTAGGTGCTAATTATTTTATGTAGCTGATGGATCTCAAACTGAAATTAATAATCTGCTGTCCCGTTTGGAAGAAATGAAGATCCTTGTTTATAAATTTTTATTACATTCTTGTACTCCTTTTATGGTGGCTTTAGGAATTTGAGATGTTTTAAGAGTCTTGATTGCTGTTTTTTATTCTAGTATGGATAATAATTTTGAAGTGACAGCTTCAAAATTAATCTTTGGAAGCTGAGTAATGAAAATTGAATGGTCACATAGGCTACCTGAAGCCCAGTAAATTCTCAATTTCTTATCTTTACCCTTCACAGTATTTTTCAGACAGTAGTTGAGGAATGAACATAGTAAATCAAAAGCTGTACTATTGATTACTTGTATTACAACATGTATTACTTTTCAAACCTATATATAGTTCAAATCTTGAGCACTAAGATTTTTTTTACTTTCCAGTAATTAGCAGTCTTGTAAATTCAGGCCCCAGAGTCTAACTGGTTAGAAATAATCTTATCAAAACTTCAGATATTTAAAATCAAATGTGAGATTGTTCATAATGTGATTCTAAGAGTGGAAATTACTTGGAAATAAAGTCTCTTTTAAATTGAGCATACTGTTTATTTCAAGTCTAGCCATTAGATATGTTGTTTTCATCTTAGATTGAGTCAGTGTCTCTTATTTTTTGAGAATCTTACAATTGAACAAAAATGATAACGTCTGAATTTTATATATAATAAAAATCTAGTAATCTTTAGTAGCGTTATTATTTGTATCATTGGACTCTCTAATGAGATTTATATAGAATTATAACCTTTCATGAAATGACAGTAATATCTAATTGTTGTCCTGAATCCTGAAGCAATTCCTCTTGTCAAGTTTTTAAAACCTTAAGGTTTTTAAGGTAAATTTTAAGGTTATAAGAATTTCATACATCTTCCAGACGTTCCAGTAAACATTTCAGCTTGAATACTAGGCATCCATATTTTGACAGAGAAGTGCTGAGATGAGGAGAAATGCCTCAAAAAAACAGGCCAGGCTCCATCTTGTACTACTGCAGCATGTGAAAACCTAGAAAATGCAGAATTTTTCTTGCCTTGCTCCACCTATTTTTGGATCAAGTATTTTTTGCTACATTCCTTTGGACGTGTATGTAGATTTTTTTTATTAATAGCTGATTGTTATAGAAAGCATATCAGATTTTAAAAAGCAGACCGCAGCTTGGTGTGCAAGCAAAAGTGAAGTTTAACAACCACTTAAAAGCCAGCTCCATAAAAAAGACAAGTCTTGTTGCCTGTAGCAACAGGATAACCACATCAAGTGCCTCACAAATAACTACACAGTGCTTTCAGTTACTTTTGGAACTGCTGATAAAAGAGGAAGGTGTCCCCAGAGATCATTTTAAAGCAGTAATATAATTAGAGTTAATAATAATAATTGAACATATGCAAAAGGGAAATTCACTGTGGTTTTTAACTTGTTTATGCATCTGAGGTCTAAGGTTGCATTGTAATGACTTTATTGTGAACAGTGCGTGCCAGAATATGAAAAGAGATTTTCATTCCCGTACTAGAATATTCTTCTTGAGTTCCAGGGCCATAGAATAAGCTTAGAGATTAATAAAAGCAAATGTGTGGAAGGTGAGAAGATTTAGCTTTTCATTGTGTGGGATCAAGTATACAGGTAGAAATACTTCATTTTTTTTTTCTATACTGATCCAGTCTTGAGGACCTAATATTGACCAAGATTTATCCTTGCCACTCCACAGGTTAAATGTCTTACTTTTTTCAAGATATAATCAAGGCATAAATTATTAAAATGTAACACACCATTAATATATTTTATTTTTTTCTCTGTGTTTTTATACAGTATACATAATGTATGTCTGAGCTTTAGGATGGAGATTTTTTTTTATTGGCTATTTTCACTGGGAAACTGGCTATATGGACAGCTAAAGAGATAAAGGGTTAAGGTTCAGATTTACTTGATGACATTACAAAATATCTTTTTATCAGTCTTATTTCCCAACTTGCACAAAGATGTTTGCTTCAATTCATTTCATTAAGTGTATGAGAAAATATTTTAAAAGGGAAAGTGAAATAGTTGAATAGCTTTACAAACAGTAACCTATTATGAAGCAATTATATACTATGTGCAAAGTAAATAAGGACATTTTATCTCACGGTGTTTTAGCATATTTCTACCTGTGTAACAAAATGTGGTCATTCTACACCTAATGAAAAAGTGACATTCAGATTTTTGGTTGAAGCAAGTTTGATGATTCTATGGAATTGGAAAGATCCCAACATCTACACTCTGCAGAGATCTGAGTTTTCCCACAGAGTGGATGAAGACAAGGAAACGTATCTGCACATCTGTTCCTGTCACTCAGGATGTTCCACAGGACCAAAAGTGTGTCTTTATAAAGGCAGCCATATTAATGATTCACAAAAAGACAAAAGATTTTTCAGCGCAGTTGCAAATTGTTTGTGTTCACCCCTTGCTGTCTGGTTCATTGAGCAACTGCGATGTTTCTGCTGTCATGGAGAGTTTGTCCAGTGGTTCGAATGCTAGCCAGGGGATTACCAATACCTGAGTAGATTTTCTGCTCTGTCACAGTCAGATAACAGCTTGTCTGTGTGAAATCCATAGATTTTTTGACAACTGTTCTGTGAAGCTGAAGAGGTCATGACTCAACTCTGCAAGAAACTTGGAAAGACGAAAAAGGATAGAGCACTGATAGCAGGTCAATCGGTCCAAAACACTTGCCTGATAGCAGTATTGAGGCATTTGCCTCTATTGCCTACCCTGCCAGTTGAAGAGCACATCAGTGAAAATGAAATGAAGTTCACGTTGTTTGTCTTCTGTCCACATTTTAGACAGAGTGAACTTTTCTTCAGCTGATACAAAGCAATCATTTTTAAGCACTGTTCTATGATACTTAGGTTCTGTGTCTTGCAGTTCCAACTTATTCAGGTAATCTATGTAGTGTCTTCCAAAGGTCTTTACTTCAATGCTGAAAGCCTTAAGTTTTCTTGCTGCAGATAATTTGTGATAAAATATCACACGGGCTGGAAAACAGCATTTTTGGTTGCTGATTTGGTTTTGGGTTGCAGCAGAGATGCCTGAAGTAGGTCTTGCTGTAGAAGTTATGTATTTGGGAGCAAGGGAATTTAATTCAAGCTCCATGTCATGTTTCTTTTGCTAAGTTGTTTTCAGACCCTGAACAGTTTCATTTAAAACTAGCATAGTTGTTCTACTCCTTTGGTGTAGACTTGAGTATAATTGGTAGATGTAATTTAGGAAAAAGTGTGTATTAACTAGAGTTGCAATCTTATTTTTATTTATTTATGAGTGACTATGTGCATCAACCAGATTTTTCATAGAAATCCTAATTCTGAGATATTTTTGCAGCGTGAGTTGTGTCCTCAAATTATTGACTGTGTATCCTTTGCATAGAAGAGCAATGAAAGGAATAAAGCATAAGTAGTTTGCTCAAACCTTACTTTAGCATTAGGTTGGTACTTCAGTTCCCCTTCTGGCAGAACACCTCCAGACTGATATTTTGTTTGTTGCATTGACATTTATTGTGTGCATTATAGAGCAACTCAAAAAAAGGTTCTTAACAATGCCTGAATGTAGTAATGCATTTTACAAAGGAAATGGGAATATTTTGTATTGCTGATTGATTAAATACTTATTATTTAATGTGCTTTGTTCTTAATTTTTCTAAAGAGCCATTAAATGATGTGGCTGAAAGTGGAATTCTGAAAGCACAGGCTTCTCTTCAGCTTTCTCACAGGATTTCTGATCTTTTCATTATATTTTAAGACCTCTTGAAGTGTCAAGTCTGATATGAAAAAGAAACATGCATTCCTAGTTATAGCTGCATGATATGTTTTCCAAAACACTGAGGTATCTACGTAATAATTACCTGTGGAGCTATTAAATGAAAAGACACAGCAGTATTTGGGAATATGCGAATCCTCACAGGATTTCTTTATTAAATGTCTAACTCATATTAAGCAATAGGTGCCTCCTTTCCATTTCTTATGCAACAGCTAGTACTTGATAATGTTAAAGCCTTTTCCAAATTTGGTTAAATTGATCCCTGGGGCAAATGTACTCAAAGAAAAGTGATGATATTATTGACTGAGCACGGGTATAAGTTTAGACTGGGTAGTAGTATATAACAGGAGGAGGATGGAAGAAATAAGGCATTACATTACTTTTTGAAATTGAGACATCTACTGCAGTGAGAGATGCACTTTAACAGAAACATCATCAGAAGCAAAGACCACAGTTAGGGTTGTAGTCTAAATGTTAAGCAAGCTCTTTTTTTTTTTTTTTCTAGTTCTCAAATATTAACTAATTTAACAGGTTATTACTGCATTGAAAAATATATTATACAGTGTTTTACTGAACAGTTTAGAAGAGCAGACATACAGCAGTTTAACATTTCGCTATGATTTTTAATCCTCGTTTATTCATTTTTCAGGCCTGTATATAGTACAGCAGTTCAACAAGAGTTAATAGTGTTCCTTTGCCCTCCTCTTTTTGCCTCCCCGTAAAGACTGATCAGAACTTGAAGTAGGACATTTCCTTGCTGAAGGACAAATACATCTGTGGGAATTTCAGATGCCAGGCAGCATGTCTGAAAGAAGGATATTTGTTTCCAGACAAGTTCAACATGAGTGTAGTGATGATCTGTAGTAAAGCCTATAGCAAACCAAGAAAGCGATATGTTCGCATCTAAAAACTAAGTTTTGACATAACCATTTCCTCCTTTTTATTCTTTTTATTTTCAGTTTTTAAGTCTCATAGCATTTGTTTTACAAAACAGTTGAATCACCTGTGGGAACTACATCGACAAAAATAGACTGAGTGTATCTGTATGTGCGTAATAATATCTAGTGGAGACAGACTGTATGCAAAATTGGCACAATGAGCCACTAAATGCTAAGACAGTTGTGCTTTGCATATGGTGTAGGTGACTCAGAAGAGATTTTTAATAATGAATATTTTCAGACAGAGGAGAATTCACTACAGATAATAAAGGATATTTTTGTAAGGCCAACTGCAAAGCAGTTTGTATGGTTGGGGTTACTGAGAGGACAAAATGTACCTAGGGTACTTTAAGATCAGAAACGGGCCGAAATCAGAGTATCTGACATACCAGGTGGTATGTTTAGTGATGGGAAACTTCAATGGCTTGCATTTGCTCTGGATGATTATCTGGCTCCTGTGAAATATTACAGTACACTTACATAAAGGGACATGTTTAATATTGAAAGAAATGCACTGGAACATCTTTGTGTAAGTATCTTTTCAGCTTGGAACCATAAGAAACATTTTCTGTGATGCAATTGTCAATTTTCATCCATCCTCCAGGAATAAAATTACTCTTTTGAACAGCATGTATAGGAAAAATGGTGGGATTTGCAAATGGGAGTTTATTTGTCTGTATCCACCAACAGTACTGAGCAAGTTATATACCTTGAGGAAACAAAACAACTTGAAAATATTTTAGAAAGCAGATATTCCAGAGTTCATTACTAACAAAGAAAATACAATATTTCTGTAGTGTTTTACAGTTTCAAAGTGAAGGATAATTAAAAATCTTTCCTAAATGTGTGTGTGTGTTGGGGGGGGGGGGAGGGGGTTGATTGGTTGATTGTGTTCTATGCTATTTAAATAGATTTAAATAGCAGTGTTATCAGGAAGATTAATTGCTTTTGGCAGCAGTTAAATTACTGCCTGTTTTTGTAAGAACCATAAATATGTTTGCATTCTGATAACACTGTTGTGATTGAGAAGTTTTTTTTTTACCATCTCTAAGCCTAACGAAACACAAATATAGTATATGCATGATTTATGAAATGTTTCCATAAGCAATAGTGGGTTGTAGATGCAGGTAAGTTATACACATTTTCTAAGACAACTGGAAGATTCATTCTAGCTGTAGAAAAAGTATTCTGATTAATAATCAGTCTTTAAAAAATAAATAAATAAATAAACTGTCCTTTACTGTCCTTTCTTTTAAACTGCTGCAATATTAAGTGAATGTAAGACAGTAAGATGGCCGTACGTTGTGCTACACTTTGTCCGCTTGAAATAATTTCTTCTCCAAACCTTCTTTAGGTTATTAATTTAAAATAAAATAAAATAAATTCTCAGTATTCTCCCTGCGCATATCCTTTACTGAACAGAGGTATTGTTCTTTGTGGTATGCAGTACACAGGTGCAGATAGTTACTGCCTGTATCTGTCAGGTCTGTGTGCTTCAAGCCAAGAAGCCAATAACAAGGTTTTCTTTATATTTTCTAACATAAAGAGTGATAATGTGTGGTCTCCATATTTAGATTAAAACAAAAGATCAATCAAGTGATTTATAAATGGAATGAATGGAAGGCTTTTTGTTTATTTGTTTCTACCCATGCAACGATCTATTTATTTTTTTCCTTTCACATTCTACATATAGAAAAAAAACTATTTAGTTGTTTCACCACTAATCGAGGACATCCTGTCTGTCTCAGGTACTTTTAAAAACCTTTAGTTCCCCATTCGTTGGCATAGAAAATGTGGAACAATCAGACTATTCTCATTGAACATACTGATCTATTTACAGAATTTTCATGGCAGCACATGCGTTTTCATCACGTTTTGTAGTTCTGCACTGTGAAAAGTTGGTGCTTCATGGTAGTAGCAGTGGGCTGAAACGTACGTAAAACTGAATGTCATCAAGTGGTCTAACGATCAGTATACTAAAAGAGGAGAGTTGAACATAGTCTTTAATTTTTTCATTCTAGATTTAATGAGAATATTATTCTAACATTCCTAGCTGTTAAAAGCACAAAAATGAAATAAAATGAAGGTGAAAAAGACACTAGCAATCTTGTCCTTAGTATGCAGGCTTCTGTGCATCTCTTAAGCATACCATGAGGTGACAGATGCTTGATAGTGCAGGCAGCAAAAAGGTAGCTGGAGCTGTTACTGCTTGTGAAGCTGTCTGCTACCTGTCCAGAATTACAGCCTTCTGTTTATGAGACTGACCTCCCTTGAGGTTTTTTTTCTAATTTTAACAGGAGGTGTTCAGTTGAGGCTGACAAAATTCAGCCAGAGATATAATAGCAAGATGGATAACGTGTAATCAAAGAGTAACACTTAGGGGGAACCTGTGGTGTCCTCGTGCTAGCATAATGACCTTGTGTTTATTAAAATAAATATCCTCAAGCAAGACAGTGCCGAGGAGTTCAATAACAGAAATATTTTCCTATCCTTCTGCTGCTGACTGAACACGGTCTGAAGGTGCCACCTCTAATTGAAAGCAGCCTGCGTTCTCATAACTGCTAAGGCTAATTTATTTGTTTATGACAAATAACTGCATGCAGAGTACATGGCAAAGGAGTTGTGTAAGGCAAAATTGAGATAGATTTTCCAGCTGCGCTGAAGAAAGCTAGCAAATTCCCTGGATTATTATTGCAAATGATGATGATAAATAAATAAATAAATAAATAAAGCAATATTGTGTTAAGGAAGTTAGGAAGTTGCAAACCTTTCCCTGGTTTATAGACAGGTTTCAGTGACACTTTTATTTGACATCTTCAGATGCCTGTGGTTCTGGTAGGAATATGTGCTACACAAACTTGACTGACTATGCGAGATCTGAACTTGCAAAACAGAAGGCTAATCTGGTTACCAGCAATCACCTGTTCTTTATACTACATTAATCCCTGGAGATATTCCATGTACTGAGGACCACAGATATACAGTCCTGAGTAAGCTGCTCTTGACTGTGTTTGAGCCAGGGGTTTAACTTGACAGCTGTCCAGAGGTCCCTTCCAATTTTAACTCTTCTGTTATTTTGTGAAATCCAGTTTGCTTAGCATTTGAATGTCTCACAACTGATAATTCCTCAAAATACTCCTGCAGGGTGGAAAATAGCGGAATCATATTTCTGACAGAATTATTTAAAGTAATGTAGTCACCCTCGATGTATGATACAGTCAAGTATGCTTGTGTCCTTGATAAATGCTATTTCAGGAGGACTTGAAACCATGGAACATGGCAGCAACCTGTGCATGAAGATCACTTAGTGCTGCTTCTCTTCAGTATGACTAGCCTAAATGCAGAGATTGAGCTCTTTGTTCACCCAGGTTTTGAATACCTCCAAAGACAGAGATATTGCAAATTCTCTGGGCAATCTGCTGCAATTTTTAACAGTCTTTGTGGTAATTTTTCTTTTCTTGCGTACATGTAAGCGGATTACCCTTATAGCAGTTTGCATTCATATCTTTTCATCTGTTCCTGTGATCTTCTCCTTGTACATCATGTTTTCCAGACACCAAATCATGTTGGAATCACCTCTGTGCATCAGTACCTGTTTTATACTGACTAAAACAAGACAATTACACATGGACAACAGTTGAATCTCACAACTGCTGTAGAGGGAAATAATCACTTTCCTCAGTGTGCTGGCTGTCACTTTGCTAATACAGCCCCATATGCAGTTGGCATGGATTACTCTATCCCATCAGCAGGATGTTGCATTTGTCAGACTTCATTAGGTCTCTGTCAGTCTCTGACTGTTGCCTGCCAAAGTCACTCTGAGGGGATATTCCAGGGATAAGGCAGTCCTTACTTTTTCCCACATGGCTACATATTTTTTTTCCTTAGGACTAACTTGGTTCTTCCTTTTGGTACAGTTTAAGTCTGTTACTATTGGTCATGTAATCCCTATGCATGGAAAACTGATTCATGATATCTGCTTTGCTGTAGCTTTATAAACACTTGGAAACATGTTATGCAAGGTGGAAAATTATGGCATCATATGGCTTGTTCAAGGTAATGTAATGATGGAAAACACAATTGAGTATGCTTATGTCATTCCTGATAAATACTATTTCAGGAGGACTTGACTTTTTTCTGTTTTTATCTCCTTTATTATATATATATCTATTTTTCCCATGGAAATCATTGTTTATGCTTATTTTTTTCTCATTTCCTCTGGACTAACAGCTGCTGATCCTCATCTTCGTTAAAATGTCTAAAATTTGACACTCTTCTGAGAGGCTTTAACCTTGCTAAGTACAGTAAAGAATAACTTCGTACCTTTCAAGGCTGAGTGTTATCAGCCATATCCCAAATATATCCCAAATACATAGTGTGCTGCTTTTACAGCAGCGTAAAATCATGTTTAGCTCCTGAGCCATAAAAACTTCCAAATCCTTGTTTGTGTAACCAGATTTTCCATGCTATGTTTGTTGCAGAATGTTACTGGCCCTAGGTTCAGAATATTGCCTATATTTAAGAGTAATTTGTTTCTGTCTGTATTTTTTCAAAGCCTAGTTCCACACTGTCAAGATAACTTTCAGTTCTAGGCGTGTCCTTCCAGCTGGCTGTCATGTTCTATATTTCAGCATCGTTGTTATTGAAAACACTGAGTAGGCTTGAATCAATACCAAAGTTGAGTAGATGTATTGCTTCATTTTGATGAGAAAGTATTGTTAATAACTTCTCTAGAATTATTCTAAGAAGCTTTGCCTCTCTTCTAATCTGTTTTCATCCAGGCTGTACCTTCTCCCTGTTTATGAGCATAGAAGAAGTGTCAGTGTCTAAGCCCTGAACTCAAATGATTATACATGGAATATACAAAAAAGTGTTTGTCTTGTCACAGAAAACAATCACTAGCTCTTATTTCATTGTATTTTTTTTTTTTTTCAGAGAAATGACATTTTGCTCAAAATCTGTAAATCCTCAGCTTAATTTGTTCCCAAATGAAGAAACTGTTTGCCCTCCTCTGATTCCACCCCTGTCCTATGTTCAAATATTTTCATGAAGTAAGACATCAGACATCAGAAAGTTGTCAGAGGACACTATACATTACTGAGCAATCTGTTTCACGTGGCGTTCCTTTCCCAACAACCAGCTATTTAATTAAATTTCTTCATTATCACAATGCTCTATTCTTTGGAGGCTCTACAATATTTTTGTCAAACAGTCTGTTCACTGAATCTTCTTAGTTTTGTAATCTATGCTAGGTGACCAGGTCTTTCCTGAAGCCTGAAGACCTTTCTATTGGATTAGTTTGTGATAACCTTAGATGCTTGATGTGAAGGCTCATTGTCCTTTTTTTGCTTCTGGGACTATTCTATTTTTCCTAATATTTCTTCCATTAGTCAGTTTTGTTTTTATCTATGTGTTTCCTCAGACATGCGGCAGCATGTAGTTTGGTAAACACAGACTCTTTGCAATCTATGAAGGCCGTGTTGTGATACTGTGAAACAGCATCTTGTGGTCAGATGAGCTATATCCTTCTTAGACCCTCCACTGCACAAGCACACATTTTATTAGGATGCGTTTACTTTCACTTAAGACCTTTATGTTCTCCTGACAGAACTGGAAAAAAATCAAGCAAGAATAAGGCAATCCTCAAGCTTGATAGTATCACACATTACACCATTACTGTTTTCATCGTAAGTGTTCTTGGAGAAGTCTCTAGCAATTATCAGTGTCTCTTAGGCATATGTATGTAGGTCACTCAGAAAGTAGTGCCTTCTGTTTATTTCCGTGGAAACTACAGCAGATAAAAAGAGTACAATAACACTATTTGGTAGAACAATTTCTCAACTACAAAACATTATTTGTGTGCACCATTAGCTGTGCATTTTTGCCAGTGATGAACAAGAGCCGGTGTGCCACGCATGTGAAAATCTTCACTAGTGGAGGTGACCCACTGTCACTGTCTCCAGTGCTGACACATACCACCCACTGCCTCACTCTACTCACATACACTGTTTGGTCTCCACAAATGTTCAGTAAATGTCAATGAATGTTAAAGGCTACTCTTTTGTGTTTTGCACTGAGAAATTCAGTGGCTCAGTGACATGCCTTTGCTTCATATACACTGTCAGACTGCCCCTTTGCTGCCATCTGTCACACAGCAACAAAATATAATGTAATATTGGCAGGAAGGTTCAACCTCTACGGCAATACCACCACCATCTGCTTCTGACTTCATAAGTCAACATAATAAAATAGGAGGCTTTATTTTCTGAGCATCCCTCATATGTTCACCTGGTGAATTCAGCAGCTTTTCAAGAAATTCATACACGAACTCCTAAATGGCATAGTATCTACCAAATCTTTCTGTCGATTGTAGTAGAAATATTTCAAAATGGAGGTTCAAGCGTTGAAGTAGTTCAGTTTCTAAAGGAACTGGGAAGAAAATTTCAATCTGATGACTTCAGTGCCAGATTTTTATATGTCTCTGTATTGACTGTGGATACCTGCCAAGCTAACATTTGGCGAGGTCATCTCATCAATAAACAACGTCCTTCCAGGAAACCACTTTAATTCAATTAATACAGTCGGTCAAGACAGGCCAGAATTGAACTCCAGTACTTATTTGTATTGCAGAGACATTTGTTATCTACATATAGTTCTAATAGGAGACACCAATGGAGAAAAAGCCTCACAGGAGAACACAAGCGAACAATGTAATGCAGCAGGTGCTGACTGCCTTGCTATCTAGACACGTCCTGTGAAGGTAAAGGCAACTGTTACAATGTCTTAACATGAATTTTTTAAAAAGTTGCATAGGAAATGGGGGAAATCGTCATACTATCACACAAATAAAGTGAAGGTAAAACTATCTGTGTGATAACAAATAATTGTTGAGGAAATACTAAAATTTCATTCAAGCTCCTCATCAACCACCTCTATCTTACTTTTACTCTTTTATGTTTAGTATGTGACAGACAGAAAACAGCATTGTATTTGTTCACATTTTTTTAAATTTTATTTTAATAGCAAATTTTTGCCATGTCATTTTAAGAATTGGTCTAACTTAATCATAAATAAAGACAACTTTGTAAGGAAGATAATGATACACGTCATAAATTTCTGCTAGTTGCAAGTGGAAGTAGAAGATCTTTAGTAGTTGTTGAAGGGACAAATGGTTAGATGTGTTTTGTATGTTCTAACATTAGGAAGAACAGAAAATGTAAAACGTTCATGTCTGAATTCTTGATTTCTGCAAAAAATATTTAGTTAAAGTTACTTTGATTCTGCTTCATGTATTACTTCATGAGATGTATTGCAGGCCTCCCATGTGCTGTTGATTGTGTTCAGGGTGTCCCATTGATCTCATAAATATTGTTGGATTAGAAGACAAATAGCAAGTGGGAACCCGAAGGTCATATGACTCTTCTGTATTACATCAGTGTAATTACTATATGTATTTGTCCAGATTAGATATCCATTGTCTTTTGAGAATGTAAACACTTTGAGATTAACTCAGTACAGAATTTCAAGCATGGATTATAATCTGGGTCAAAGATTTATGAAAGATTGATAATTAAGTGCCAAAATAATTTTAAAAAAATCTATTATATTCATAAGGAAGAGATTGCTTTTACAATGTTCTTTATAAAAAAGTTGCAAATGTGCTTGCACAATTCAAATTTGAAAAGGACTGAAGCTAAAAATATGACATGTAGAAAATATAGTGCAGTAGAGTTTCTTCCTTCTTTATATGCTCAGCGTTTGCAAGATTTCTCCTGTGAGAAAGTAAGATCTGCTGATTTCAGCCTCCAAGCTATGATAATTCCTTGATTTTGAGGATAGCAGAGACCTAAAGAGTGTAAATGAGCACTTTCAAGAACACCGAGAAACTGTCTCTAATCCTTTTCAGTGCCTGATTGGTTATCCTTGCTGTTTCTACAAGTCTTCAGCTGAAGATACAACAATTCGAAACACAGAGCATTTAATAAGTAACAGACCTGTGATAAAATAAAGTTGGAGTGGTTGGTAGTACTGTGGGATTTATAGCCTATAACAACAGGCAGGTGCTCAGACAGCTTTATTGATGTGTTATAATGATGTGAAGTAAAGAAACCTCAGTGGGAGAGTGGAAACCTGCTTCTTCTATTTACCATAATACAGTTTCCAAAGGCAAATACCACATTTCTGAATTTAGGTGGTTTTATTGATGCAGCTGAGGTCTGAATTGCAACCTCCAACCTGTTTTGTTTTGTCAGATTTTGAAAAATACAATATAAGACAGAAAAGCACTGGCAATATCTTACTGCTATGTTCAACTGTTGCTGCTGTGAAAAGATGAAAAAGTCAAATATCCAGGTAAATGGGTGGTCTGCCTCGATCACGCTTAGAACTATGGTACACATAACCAATACAAGTTAGGATTAAGTTGTTTTTTCTTTCTGTGAGACATACATGGTAGTGGAGAAAATAGTTATTTGTCATCATTACATGTCCACTCTACCAATGGCAGAGCTGTCATCCAGAGTGATTACCCCAGTGAAACAGAAATTGCAGTGGAAGGACCAAAGTATTTTCTGTTGCAGGAAAAGAAGACTAACTTTGTGAAAGTAGTTTGATAAGAATTTCAGGCTAGCTAGCATTAAGTGGAGAACAATGAAGTTCTTCTTTCTGTAGTATCTTTCCTTTTAACTTTGTAATAATGTGTATTGATGCCAGTTTTTATCTAAATATATTCTTGATATTTTCAGAATGGTATTTGACAGAAGTAATTATAATCCATTTTTAGCATATTCAAAAAACTCTTAATTCAAAAATAGGATTCCATTCACACCACATCTGATTCAAACACTCTGTCTCAGTTTATTGGTCTTGAAAGAGACAATTTAGATGATCCATGGAATAATCAGTGTGTTTTCTGGTGTATCATAATGCTTGTTCCCATGTTTCTGTGCGTGAATTCTGCCAGCTCCTTCATGTATAGGCCTATTTCATCACTGAAATCTCATGCAACTATTTGCAGTTGTAAAGTGCAATGGACACAATTTTGAGCATGGTGAGAGACTTAGACTTTGAAGTAATGTTTCTAATGTTTCATAATTTTTAGTAAGTCTGTGGAAGTAATGAGAAGATTAATGTGGAACAAAGCTGTGCTGAGGGTACAGGTTCATGAATTTTATGGAAGAATAACCGCATCCTGAAACTTGTGAAATTTCCATACCTTTGCGTTATTATTTCGTGGTAAATGTATTCTTAGCTGCTGCTTTGCAATGCAGATGAAAGGGTGCTTCAGCAGCAAGATTTCAGTCTTTTGTCAATAGCTTAAATTTTCTCTTAGAACAATATTTAAGAAGTGTTCAGAAGATAATACAGCAGAACTCATTAAGAGGAGACTGCTGTGTAATACACAAGATATCCTAATTATTACCACAAACTGTGAAGAAAAGCAAATACAAAAAAAAAAAAAGAAAAAAAGAAAAAAAAGAAAAAAAAAGTGCATTTTCAAAAATGTCTGAAATGAATATAAGTAGGATGTAAGTAGGACTACTTACTTATTCCTTATAAAGTCTCCAGACTGAACAGGTCCAGCTTCACCAGCCTTACCTCACAGTGTCCCAGACCCCAACCTTGACTGTTATGGTCACAAACTGGACTCCGTCCACTTTATTGGTATCTGTCTCACATTGGAATAGAAAAGAAATTGGTGCTTTCAGTAACTAATAACTAACAAATCCTGTTTTGTTTTTGTAGATGGCACCTTACAACTGGTTTTAGAGATAGAGTCAGACCTCATTTCTTTGGGGACACAGTGCTTTGTCACTAAAATGATAACATTTTTTGTAGCAAAGAACAGACTTAGCAATTAATTTCTTCAAATGTAAGAAGGGATCTCAGAGTGGGATGTAAAAAGAGACAGCACAAAAAAGATATGTTCTGGCCTCCCTACTGGAAATCCTACTATATGGTGCAGTTTGTTTTACTTTCAAGGTAAAGAAATTTTTTAGAGGTTATATGGATGACAATTTTTATTTACTCAGAACTGTGGAAATATGTCCTGCTGTGATTCAATCAGCTACTGTGGTTTGCCCTGTAAAAGCTTAAAATCTACTTTGTATCAAGCAAATTTATTTTGATGTGATTGCAGTCTTTTTTTTTTTTTTTTTTTTTTCCTCTTATGGCAAGTTGTTGATGTGTAGGAGAGGAAGCTTGATTTTCCAATCTAAGAGCTTAAAATCGGGCAATGGTAGGGTATGACAAAAGAAAGCAAAGAAGATTTTTGTTACCATAGCAACAATAAAGCACTTCCCCCCAACACCATTCAAAAACAGAACAAAATGAAAAACAAACACAACACAACAACTATCTCTCTTCTCCTTTAATACTGTTCAGAAATTAGGTCTAAAGCATTAGTTCAACATATTTTATATTCAAGTGAAAATCACATTTGCTTTTGATACTGAGACCTCCACCCCCAAGAAATCTGCATGCTCATCAAGGATTCCACCAAAATCTTTTTTACTTACTCTTCAAATTTATCTAAATATAACTTAATTAGTAATGATTTATACAGCAAAAATGTCATGGAAGTCCTTAGAGTACATTTTATTACACTAGATTTTTTTGTCCTTGTCCTGTTCAATCAAGTGTGATAAGGAAATAAGGGAGTACCTTTTGGAAGAACAAACAAAAGTCAGTGTTTGTTCAGTGTTAATGAATGTCAGCACCAGAGCACTGACTGACTTAGTTTCCTATTTAAGAATGTCAGTTGTCATGGTGACTGATTCCTCATTGTTATTTTTGCTATTATATTGTTTTTCTATTAATAACTTTTAAATTAACCTTACATTTATTTATTTATTTATTTTTACCTTGAAATTATAATTCTCTTCTGATGGGAGGGATTTTTCGAATATTGACCATTTTGGAAATGTAACTCCATCATAAGACCACCACCACCAACTTTGACTTTCATATTGTTAAAGCTTCATGTGCATATTTAGAGCTATCTATGGTCACAGATTATTTCTACTATCTAATTTTTATTTTATCACTTCAGATATAAAGCGCATGTAATCTACTTGTTCAATAAATAAGCAGTATCTTTACATCTGTACACAAACGCAAACGTGCTGTGATAGATTTTTAGTAGAGTGTGTTTGTCTGTCTATGCCTGGACAATATAATGCATTTCTCTACCCTTAATTTAAAGATAGTTGCCATATTTTTCTTGTGTAAAAATATCAATATATGCAACATTTTGGACAAAATTGCTTTGCTATTGCTGCCTCATATCTTTGAGGAATAATTGTATTGTGGGATCCACGCTGTTTTTTTCTTTCTTCTTTTGTAAATCACTGTCCTTACTATGCAAGTTCTTAATAGCCTTACTAACAACGCAGCGTCTAGGTATCTGCTTGTGCTCTCTGGTTTTAGACATTACACCAAGTTATTAGCATCAATTAAAACACAGATTTGGAGCTAAGGTATCCAAGTAAAATTAAGCTTTACTTTGATCTTATTGTACTATATTGCTTACATATATATAAATTCAGTGAACTCATCATGTTTGGCTCAAAAGTGATGTTTGCTTTTTTTTTTTTTCAGATTAATGTATGTTGCAGCTGGAACTGTCCTGTGCCCCTGTGTAAAATCTCTGGTATATTTAAAATTTCATTTCACATAGTTTTAAATTTCAATGAAACTTGTATCAGTACTTGAGAACAGAGTTTTCTGATTCCACTGTGCCATTTGTCTGTGTTGTAGTAGGTGACAGTGAGGACTCGGGATGTGATGTGGTAGGACTCTCCCCTTGCTCTGTGATGAAGGGATAATGCATGCTTAAGGGGCACAGATGAAGTAGGATAGTTATATAAGCAAGCCACACGATATAATAAACACCGTTTTACTGCTCACCATATTGGTATCTACGTGCAGTTCTGTGGTCTGGGCAGGACTTGCCCGATAGTCTGGCACAGGTGTGGGGCTAAAAGAACATGGGTTGCCAAGTGTATGGCAACAGTCTGTCCATGGCAATCAAGTCTTGAATCATGAACATTTCTTTGCTCTGTATTCTTGTGAAAGTCTATTTCAGAAGCTAGATCATCATCAACTGTTTTTTAAATCTGCTATATCTACCTAATACACCTTACAAGTGATTTACACTCTCAGATTTGCTTACTGATATTTCCTGTAAGCACTATGGTTGTTCTGGCGTCTAAGAAATTTTCTGCTTTGTTAGATATGAAGCAGAATCTAAAAAAATTATCCTCTAAAATATAACCTCCATGGATGGGTGCTTAAGGTACCTGAAGATAAGTAGTGCCTCTTTGTCCTCTCCTTTTATCCTTACATGTAAATCTGGAAATGAGGAGTTTGCTGCCTGTATAAGCTTTCCTGACAAGATAGTGAGCGTGAGACATGCATTTTTGAAAGCTGTATGTCAGTAATTATTTCAGACATGCAGCATTAAAATAAGTAGTCACAAAGCTAGGGATAAAAAGAAAGAGAATTCATTTTATGGTAAAATGGAGTTTGAGAATAAAAAGTGAGAGTTTCAGAGCTAACTGCTAAAAGTTGCTTTTTTTTTTTTTTTTTTTTCCAACGACCTTGGACAGATTCACAAATGATATTTACTCTATTCTCTCTGCTTATGAGTTCCTCAGTGCAGTCACTGCTTATACATAGTATCATGCTTACTATGTGCTTCAGTAGGATTCCGTAGGTTGCTGATACAGCACAACAATGGAGGGACTCAAGTGATCCATCAAGACCTTAGAATATAATATTTGCTTTTGTTTCATTCTCCAAATTGTCTTAGTATTTGGGATCCTGGAGTACAAATGCGGAGGTGTTTTCACCTTGCTATAAATGCAATTTCAGTTTATTTTCTTATGAGTTTTTCACAACAGAGTGAATAGTGATGTTTTGGGAACTTTACATGGCTCCACGCTGCCATTCAACTTTTTGTGAAAATGCAGTGTTTTGTTTCAAACCTCTAATGAGGTATCAACGTAGAATTATTAGATATAAAATAATTTAGTGAAGTTTTATGGTAGATAATGCTCTGAGTTCTAGTTTGGATTCTTATGCACACATGTATGCATATACATACATGCACACACACACACAGACATGTATGTATTTTTTAAAGGAAAGTATGGCCCTAAACTTTTACTTGTAATTTCTTTAATTATTTTAACAAGCAACAGGTTTTAAAATGATTTATTTTCCTTTTATTACAGTATTCTTCTAGCATTTCTTTTGTTTCATTTATATGTATGCAGTAAAACATTTGAAGGATATTTCTCATTGGCAGGTTTTTTTGTTTGTTTGTTTGTTTGGATGACTTAAAAGTATAACACAAAACTTGAGTAAGATGCTATTCAGTTTGAATTCTATCTCATACCAATTTCTTGTTCTGGTTGTCATGTCTAGTTTTATTGTTCTGATGTATAATCTTTGAATAACGCATAATTTAGAAAAGAAAATTCAGATGAAACATGGGAGACTAAATAAGAAAACCCCAAACATATTTTGATTTTAGAGTAGATTTGATTTATTCTAGATCTTTGCTCGCAATGAACTTACTATGTACCTTTCCTAATACATTTGTTGGTATCTCCTAGTAATAAACTTTCTATAACACTAGTTCGTAGAAATAGAAAAAATTGAATTGTGTAGGATGCAATACTGAAGGGAGTCAGAACAGTTTTGTCCTTGCGGATTAGCATATGATATGACATTGGAGGATGAACACTTTTTAGTTAAAGCCTCCAATCTCAAGATTCTACGAGTGAATTCCAATCCATTATCTCATTGCCCTTTTCAGTCTGTCCTTTTCAAGGTACTATGACATTCTGTGAGCACTGCATTATTGCTTTTATAAAATAAATAAATAAAATTATTATAAATGTTTTTACATTTCCAGTTCTTGTGTTATGAATCAGTTTACATCTCTGGAAAACAAAAACATGAAAGAACATGCTATTCTGCATAAAGAAAGCCTTTGTGCTGTTAAATTGGTATAAGTAGACAGAACTTTCCACAAAAGTCTTTGTTGTTTTTTCTACTCAACTTTCATTTGTTCATGATGAACATGGCAACATTAAACCTGAATTACTTTAAAATAAGCTTCAGGACATAACTTGATCTCCTTTCTTTTTATTTTAACTATCAGGTGCTCATCTTTGTCAGGAGTACAGAAAAACAGAAAAATGTATAATAGATGGATACCTTTGCATAAACTCTTAAAAAAACAAACAAAAAAATCCACATGCACAAAAAAATCAAACAAACAGGAAAGCCACCAGCAATCATAGAATGGCTTGGGAAGGATCTCAAGAATCATCAAGCTCCAAATCCCCTGCCACATTCAGGGCCACCAACCTCCAAATCAAAAACAAACAAACAAAAAAAACCAACGTAAACAAATTGAGATGAATGATGAATGGCCAAGGACTTGCACCTTCGACTTTCTGTATGGGAACTGCTGGGGAAGGATTTCTTTCTGGAGATTGTCCCCTTTGGAGGTTTTCTGTCAGCCTAGGACACAGGGGAGTGATTTCATTAATTTTTTATTATCCCTTTCTACTGTGATAATTCTTCTAGTTATATGACCCGTAAAATAGTAGCCCAACCATGCCACTCTGCTAGTTGTACATTTGTTGACTGTATACTTTCACACTAACGTTTCCCGCAGCCGCATGAAACTCTAGGTGGAGTGGCCAGTGTTTGGCTCTTTTGATTCAATTTATTCAAATAGCTATGATGTATTAATTTTAGCTTTTCTTAAATAAATGAAACATATTCATCTTTCCCCTTTGTGAGTTACTTTGATGTTATGGACCACCTACTGTTTTCTCAAGTTTGATCTTTCAGACTTTTGTAATGTTTTTTGAGTCTTTTTGACTGTTTATACTACATATTCCAAGTATGCTATAGCATAATGTGGAACATGATATGGTTTGTGTAATGATGCAGTGCATCCTCTTTGATAAAACGCTTTTAGTTGCTGTGATTTCAAGGAGTGATCTTGATGGACCACTCCTTACAGATGATTATTTCCAGCTGCATGCTTCAATACTTCCAGTAAATTTGATTATACTTTTAAATAAGAAGTGTTTGGAGTTTTTCAGGTGGCTGCCTCATGATTTTATACAGTCTTGAGTAGAAGTATTTAATTTCATTCTTGTCTTGTATTAAATTCATCTATTACAAAGAGCTTTATAGTTGCTCAAACTGAAATAAGAGTCATGCAGCTCTTTAAGATTTTGTTGTTGTTGTTGTTTGAACCTTTCTCTCTGTTTGTAGAATCTCCTGACAGAGCAATTTCCCACTGGAATTCTAGATGATATTCAAATAAAACTGGGTCAATTTTGCTTGGAGGGTTTTGTAAGAAAGAAGTTTCAGAAACTTCTTCTATTTTTCTATTTAGTTCTTTTTTTTTTTTTCCTTTTTAACATTTTGTTAAATGTTTTTATATCTTTAGAACCTTTTGTATTAAAAAAATCTTTGAAGTTCTTAATTCACTTGAGTGCTTTACAATAATTTTTATTGTGTTCCCCTTTACTTTAGAGGGGAGGATATTACTGAGCGCTTTAAATACTTCCTAGTGTTTAGGATAAAGCTTTCTTAAGTTTGAGTTGCGTTTTCATGTCTTATACTATCACAGTATTCTTACACATAAAAACGTGAAATGCTTTGAAACAGTATTTAAAAAATCAGTCTTTAAGAAAAAAAGTTCTTTAAACAGTATTTACGCATGATTTTCTGGAACTGGTATTTAATTGCTAAGTCTGTACTTTTGGATGCTGTTTGTGTTCTGTTTTCAGTAAATTTATGTTGTGAAGTCAACACCGAATCTATGCAATTTAGTTGCATCATTCTGCATGTTTAAATGAGTTGCCTGCTTCACTTAAGGAAATTGGCTGGCACTCTTCTACTCTAGAGTTCACTTCTATCCTCCATCCTACCTTCAGTAGATGTGATTTCGCCATACTTACTATGTAAGTTAATATCTGTGTTATTGAAACAACTCAGTCTGTCTCAGAGTTGCACCAAAAAAACAACTGATAGAGGAAATTGTATATTTTTTCCTGCCATAACTGCACTGTTGTAATTACAAAGAAGCCAACGTGGATTAGAATGGAGCTGTGGAGAAGCTCATATCAAGTTAGAAAGAAAGTAGTTCAGTGCCATAACTGTCATTTTTAATAAATTTCCTTGCAGTTTGTTGAGAAATGATTGTTACAGACATGGGTTATGCAGAGTGCTGTTTTCTTTCACTCCTTTCTTGAACTAATTTTTCTTCCCTACTCAGAAACCATCAAGCTTTTTGGTTAGAAAAACTCTCGTTTCTATTGTGTACTTTTGTGAGCTATTCTTATCCATCCTTTCGGAGTTTCAGATAAATTATTAGTTATCTGAGGTAATTATAGGAAAACAAGTAGAAACTTTTTCTTTATTTATTTGTTGCCTTGAATTATATCATTGAGACTTTTTCTGTGGGATGAAAAATATGATTTCAGACAGTGCATCCTGGATGTGACATAGCCATTATTTAGGATATAATGGATTGGATTCCTTTCAGCAGCTGCTAGTCTTTGTTGGATTCTTTTGCATTGTCTTTGGCAAAACCCAGATTCTAGATTGCTTAATGTTTTTCTATTTTCTTTTGGGCTCTTAGTTTTCGTATTCAGCAGTGATTTTCTGCTCTTCTTTGCTGGGTCCAGCCACAAGCTCTGGCTGTATGATAGACTTTCATGTTCGTGATTCTCTGGGTGCCAGGATTTCTGTCTCTTTTAATTCAAGACACTTTTTCTAAACATCAAGATTTGCCAACATCATGGAAGAAGCTCTTGTGCTTTTTTCCTTTATACACTTTGAGTTCTCACTTTTTTCCTTCATGAAATTTTCCTTATGGACTACCTTTAAAATAAGGCATGTTCTGAAACTCTCTGAGTAATATACTTAATGCACTCTCTGTTCCCATAATACAGCATTCATTCTAAATCATGCATTTAGAGGGATTTTTTTTGAACTGATAGAATAGTTTTTACAGGAACCAAAATAGTATAGTGAGAGCTATTTCTGCTCTGATTAATCTTTGTATTGCAAGATATTTCACAGAGATAAATAAATGAATTTTCTCTATGCATGTGTGAAATTTTTGTTATATGTGAGATATATATTCTGTTTTGTAAGCAGTAAATACAAATAGATATGGCTATAGTATGGGTCAGTAATAAACTGGAATCTGGAGTTAGAGCAGGTAGCAGAATACTAGCTTTTCCAAACTAGAGCCTCAGGAGCTGACAGCTTTGATCTTTATTGGGTTTAGAGCTATGCTCTAGAAAAGGCTGTTAGGGCAAGACTCTCAGTAATGTGCTACTGAGACAGGAGCTCAACTACCTTCCTTATGACCAATTATCACCCAAGTCAACCATAAACACATTTCTAGTTATTCTCCTATTCTCAGTATCTGAATCTGTGCCCTTTTGGTATCCATGCAGGAGAAGATACTACATTTGTAATGAGCAGGAGATAAAAAGGTGGCCTGGGTAGCATTTCAAAAGTTAGCTCAAGGAATGAGGTATGGAATAAAGGCGTTGGCATTGACTTTGTTGTATTCACCGACTGATCATTGTGCCTTTGGAGATCTAGTGTGTGTTTAAAACCTTTGTCCTGCAGTCTTCTAACTGGTTACCTCTGCTCAAAGAATTTGGTCTTGTTTTACTTAGGAAATCACAGTTTTCTCTAGTAAATTGTTACTTGCCAGAACTCAGGTTAGTTGATAATTAAAAACAAAACAAAAAGCCTAAGTTCCTAAGAATGCATCATTCATGCCCTTGTATTGTTGGCACTGAGAGAAACACTGACATACTGAAACCTTAAAACTGTACAGAGTTTAAAACATTTGTTTGACTACTACTGCTGTAGTTATTGCATTGTCAGTGTCATTTCTTCACCCCAAAAGAAAAATTAATCAACACTAATAATTACAGACAATTATGATATATTTCTTTAATTTTAAAACAATTATAAAATTTATTTTACTACTTTGAGTTGTTCTTCCCTTTAATCATCATTAAAATCCTGGAATCTTTATCTAATTTTCCTCTTTTGTAAAATTTATCTTGAAAATAAAAGTATTTTAAAAGTAACATCTTGGACAAGATGTTGTTCTCATCTCCCTGAAAGGTCAGTGGATAATTGGACATAAGGAAAAGTTTAAATCCTAAAGATTGATGTGGAATAGTTGTCTGGATCTGCCAATGCTTCTACCACATCAAGGTCTCAATTTGAGATAAATGGCACCTTGGAAATGAGAGCAGAAGGAAGATTATCCCTTTCTAATGACAAACTTTCTCTCTTTTACCCTGACCTTCCTCAATTGCATAGGTTTTTAATAGAACTTCACATGCTTTCTGCATCTGGAGAAGCTGCTCTAATATTGATCTTAGTTAAGAGACCAGGGTTAATAAATATTGTCATAACTGTATTTAAACAAACAACAACAACAAAAGAACCTTAGCAGGATTCATTAGTATTAGTTACAGACAGCAAATAGAAAACAAGATGATAATTAAGTTACTTTATTGTTTTAGAAAGGTATCAATACAGGAAAAAAAAAGAATATATCTAACTAGATCTTTGCAAAATATTGTATTTAAATTGGAGATACAGACTTGCTCTGTGTTCTGTCCATAATTAATTTGTATTTTGTAAATGAAGAAGTGAATAGAAGGAAAAAAGACAGATGCTCCAAGTTCTGGACATTATTATTTTCTTCTCAGATACTGAGGGACTGTATGTTGATTGATGAAAATATATTATTAGTTTTTTTTTATCTAATGACATTTTTTTTATCATTGAGTAAATCTTGCCTTTTTTTTTTTTTTTTTTTTTTTTTTTTTTTTGTAGTGTGGATTTTAAAAGTATGTTTACTTTTTTGAATTCTTTAATTGAAGAAATCAAGGAAAAGAAGAAGAGAAGCCATAGCTCATTAGCAGAAAGGTGGTTTGTATAATGTGGATGTTTCTAGTTCAAGACCTTGCTATTGCTCGTCTCCAGATCCCAGATACAGAAGTTTAAATTAGTAGATATGGTGAATATTTATCAGATTTTGATCAGAAACTCATCAAAGTGAGCAATTTTTCATAATAAAAGTTTCCTTGAAAAAAGCTCAGAACTTAAAGGAATAGAACATTCAAATATTCCTAACTATGTAGTAATTATTAGCCTGAGTACTTCATGGAAATGCTTCTGAAAAACTTGAAATACTTATTTTTGACCATTATACTCATTATCCTCTAAGAAAGGAAACAGATATTTGTGGTATTTTGTCCTGCAAAATAAATTAGGTGTGAAAAGCATGTGACCTTCTTTATACTTGTTTGTTGTTGATTTGTTGGCTTGATTGGTGACAGTAAAATCTTTATTGAAGAGACTAATTCTGGTTTCAGTTATACTACCGTACTGTACATCTTTACTATAAATAGTCCTCTCAATATAATCTTTAATTTTATTGAAATAAATTTTTATTCACTTTGAATTAACAATTTTATTCCATGATGATTTTCTAAAATCCAACTTTATTAAAACCTTTCTCTCTATTCATTGATCTTAAAGATCTATTTTTTTTTAAAAAGGAACATCTTGCAGAAACTATTCAATAACGTGTGCAGCTTTTGCTATTCACTGAAGTCATGGGGCTATTTTTTTTTTCCTTAAGTCATACTGTTTGCTCCCTTATTTTTCTCTGGATAGAGGGTGGTCTTGCGGCTTTGAAACTCAGGTGGTTTCAGGTGTATTATTATTCTATAACCCATGGAAGTTATTTCCCTTGTTACATCTACTCAGGGGGTTAGTACTGTATGTATATCCACACACACACATCTATAAAGCCATCTTAGCAGCTTGTAATGAGGATGGAAGAATGGGCCATGTTTATTCAGGATAAGGTCATGAATTGGGCAGGATAATCTATAATGAGTATGACCACTGTGCCCTACTAGTGGGGCAGGAGAGAATTGTGCGAAGACTTCTGGTTAAAACTGAATTGTAAAAAGATGAGTAAAAGAATGGACAGAAATTCAGAACAAATCACAACTTGTCATCCCCACAAATTAGCTGCATCTTGTAAAAATAAGTTCTTTCAAGTGATATTCTGAAAATGTTTAACTTAATGCTAGCTTGTTCTCTTTATGACCTGTAGGTCTCTCAAGAATTATATAATGAAATCTCTTCCTTTACTGTTTAACTAAATTCACCCCGCATCTGCTGTCTCAAATCCCATCTGATCTCTAGCCTTATAGAGCCTGGAGTTCACCTTCAGAGTTCTTTACAGTTCTTCCTTCATTTTAGTGTTGGATGTCGTTTAGTTCTCTCTAGGGTCTGTTCAGTTTTGTACATACTCTCTTTTGTTTCTTTCACTTTCAGCCCTATACCTTCTTTTCTGCTATATCCAGGGCTTGGGATGACTTCTTGCTTTTGTTGTGTCCTTGCTTCTGCTCAGCTTTCATGCAATTCTTATATAATCTTTTGCAGAGCCTTCCAATATGGATTGTTCTCCAGCTGCTGTGACAAAAAGATTATTTAGCAATAATCTGAAACCTGTTTAAACTTTAAATTTGAAGCTTGTGATAAAAAAATATGATAAATATTGTTGCATTGTTATTTTGTTTGTCTGTCAATCTGGATTAGTCAAGATATGCTTAATGCTCAAGATTTCATGCGGTAACAAATGCACTGATAATATAGCATGGTTTTGTGAAATTACGGATGAATAATTAGCTCTTCTTGAATATGTAGGTTAACAAATGTGAATCCCTTTTGATAAACAAGCTGATCGTTTCTGAATAATAATATTCCAATAAGTACTTGTTTATTTCATGTTCAGAGCAGTTAATCTGTAGATAATTTGCAAATACGTTTGAGTTCATAGCTAGCAGTTGTTAAATTTCAATTTGTTTCAATTATCTCCATAGTTTTATATCTGTATTAAAATTTTATACAGCTATTCAATGTAACCCAGTATTCTGAACAGCATATTAAGGTGGTAGATACCATTTTAGTTTTTTGTACTTTGTGATTTTTACTTTGAGTATATATTCTAGTCGTTGCTTTTATTTTTTCATGATGGCTACATGATATGTAATTTTATGCATTTTAAATACCATTACTAAGATACCTTTCTCAGCAACTTCTAGGAGCTTTTGACAATATTCTCTAGTTTGTATCTTTGTATTTAACAGAAATCATGCAGTGACTTTCACCATAACAGATATAAAGAACATATGGGTGTGAGACTCTAAGATTTGTCTCCTGGTTTTAACATAACTGACACCATACTGTTACTATACTGTAGTTCCTGCAGTTGTGTTTCTTATTTTTGAAGTACTGCCTCTATCAAATTTGCATGAATGACATTGAGTTCCTGTGGTATTGCCTGGGAAGTTGACTGCTTTCCAGGGTTCATTTTAACTCTCCTTGTAACTTTATGCAAGGGTTTTTATATAAAGAATGTAGGAAGTGTTTGAAGACTAACTGGAAAAGAAATGGTTTGCAGTACTTGCATAATTTGAAGAAATTGTTCATTTTTATAAACTGATAATATTTCTAAAGAGAACAAGGAGCATAACATTTTAAACATGAAGTATGAGACTGTGGCAGAATTGCAGTGTAACATTTATGTATTGTTTCCTTAATTCTGTCTTAACTGTTACATGAGGCTCTCCTTTCAATGTGTATTTGAGACCTTGGAAATGTTACAACCAAACTTGCTATAGCTTCTTCACATGCAGAGCTGCAATTTCAGACCTGAAAGCATGTTAAACCTGTTTAAAATTATGTTCTGACCTTATTCTTTCTGAGCTGTGTGCAAGCGTATCACCTATGTATCATCACTGCTCTGTAGAAGCCTGTATTTTCCCTTTGCTAAATTGGAAGATGAAACAACATGGCAAGTTCATGAGGTTGACATAGAAAATGAAGTGAATGTTGCATATGTTAACCTATACATGTTGAGTATTTCTTCCCAGGATGTTCTGAAGTCCATTGGTTTAGAATAGCTCTCAGTTCAGCCAGGATTCACAACACCCTGGCCTGCTTCTCTGCGTTTTTTGTTGTTGTTGTTGTTGTTGTTGTTGTTTTTCCCCTATAACACACACAAGCCACTAGAAATGAACTCTTTTTTTTTAGTGTTATTTTCTCTTTGCAGAACTTTGCTTCAGTACTTTTGAAATATAGGAAATACATCAATAGTTTTTGAAAGAGTATTGTAAAGAGTTTGACTGAGCTGTTTAAAACATTAACTAGAACCTATGTTATTTGCTGTATTCCCTCAACATCCAGCATGTTAACTTGAGGCTCTTACCAGGATATGGCTGTACTGTCCTGGGCTCCAGAAAGATTCTACAGCCATTCATAATGTTGATAAATGCTGTAAATAGAATGATTGAACTAAAAACAATCTTGTCAAGTCAGCAGTTGGTATTGTTCAATATATTTGTTTTAGAAAAGGGAAAAGGAGACTGTACTCAGAAAGACTAAATCTGTCCAGTACTGTTGCAAAAGAAATATTCCAAAGCCTTTAAAGCACCACTACCTAACATTGTGACTGTGCTAGCAGACACTTTTTTTTTCTTTTTTTTGTACTAGTTTATCATTTCTCACAAGCTCTACCACACCCTTAGAAGCTTGAGGTGCTACTCAGGCCAGTATTTAAAGCAGTCTTCAGTTAGTCTTCATGTACTGTTCCTTATGCTGCAATTGTAAAACAAGCACAAGGAAACCAAATGTAGGGAGATGGATGCCTGAGTTGTAAGAACTACTCTTCCCCAGTGACTCTGTATTGAACCAGTGCCTTAGAAAAAGGACTTCAGCATGCCACTTCTCATCTGGAAGAAAAATAAACATGAACTTTTACTAATTACAGCATCTATTACTTTTTATTCGATATTTCTGCTGCTAAAATGTTCAGTCTTACAGTTAATTCTTAGCTGTATAACGTCTGAAATAATTTGTTTGAATAAAGCCAGTGCTATCCTGAATTGTTTTGTACTACTGCTGTGTTGGCTCTTAGTTGCTGTATTCTAAGTTCCTAAAGGGCTTTTGATTGAATACTTGTCCATGCCACTTTGCTGTATTGGCATGCTAATGTTTTGAAGGTAAATAATTGTCTGACTGTAAGAGCAATGCTTTGTAAGATACAGATAAGCTAATCTATTTTCCAGATGAAAACTGAAACTGAAGCAAAGTCCTTAATTGGCCCTTCTGTTTCCTCTGCACTGCAGAAATTAGGCACAATTCAGCATTATTTTGTTCAGCGGAGAATGCGCTCTTGTTGTATCTTGTTTTTATTTTGCTCATTATAAACACTGTTTGGCTCCCCTCTGTGCTATTATTTTATGTTCCTCTAAGTTAATTTAAGGGGACTGACTAGTACTAAACACTTGCAATCCAGTCTTAGATCTCAAATTTGGTTGTGGGATAATTGGTTGGCCTTGAGTCAACTCTGTTTCCCCTGCTATTATCCTGAAAACTTCATTTACTTTGTGTAGCTGTGCTATGAGTTAATTTTGTGATAACTGGTAAAAAACCCACAAACAAATAGAAAAACACAAAAACTGAGGAGAGTGCTAAAAAAGCAACATGGTAGCCTCAGGTACTGTAAGATGTTACTGGGGTAACCGAGCTTATAACAAAAGTCGTAGAGAAAGCCAAAGTAGCTGAGCACAAAGCTGACTAAAGATCCTTGGTTCTTTTTTAGAAAGTTAGTGCGTGTACTAAACGATAGACTGAAATCCTGTACTTCTGGAGTATTTATAAAGAAAAGTAAGAGGTGTTACTCTGACAATATGGATAATAGTTGAATTGTGCATGTTTTGCTAAATACAGTTATCATTCAACTCTAATTTTCATGTAGTCCCTTGGTAGTGTAGACATCATTAATTAAAGCAACCTTGAGTAATATTAATTTAAAATATAGGAATACAATCACAGCACAAAAATGACAGCAATAATGTGTCATGCTGATTAAATGCGTTAGGACTTGGTTTTATCTTTAGATTAGCTCACCTTCCTTTACACTCTTCTCGTACTACTTTCTCTTCTAACTGTGAGTGCTGCTGTTGATTTGTAGTGCTGAACTTGCAGCAGTGTTAATAAAAACTTTGTCAATGGAAAAGTATTTTTAAATATTGCGAACATAAGTTATAGCTCTTTAATTGTGGTAGTGGTGATTTTAGTTGCTCTTTGAGCTTTGAGATGGAATGCTGTGAAGGACTTCTTAATTCTACTGCAAATTCATTTTCTACAACCATTACTCTTACTTTTCTTACCATTATAATCAATGATACTTCATTCTGATTACTTCATAAATTTGTTTTTTCCTAAGTTTCTGCATTTGTCACATATTTTTCCTCTCTCTAATTTTCTCTTTTTTTTTTTTTTTTGTCACTTTAATATATATTTTTCTAGTGATTGTTTGTTTCTTCTGTATACTACTTATTGACAGCATATAGACAACACCAGAAGCTAGGCAACAGTGTAATCATTTGCAGATCCAAACCATGCCTGTACTGTGAGGTGGCAGTCTTAGTACTGCGTGGCTGTGTCAACGAAGCAAAACATAATAAATATTTCATTCAGGGCTGAGAGGCTGCATCAAACTACCACATTCTTAGATAAGAATGCTTTTATCCTTGATTCTGTGACAGTCAAGGAAAGTGTATGAATTACAGGCTGGCCAGACTCACCTCTGTTCCTGGAAAGGTGAAGGAACAGCTTGTGCTGGATGCCATCTCCAGGCAATTGGAAGAAAAAGAGGTTATCAGGAGTAGTCAGGATGGGTTCACCAAGGGGAGGTCATGCTCAACCAACCCGGCGGCCTTCTATGACGTTGTCACTAGCTGGGTGGAGAGCAGTGGATGATCGACTGCCTTGATTTCAGCAAGGCATTTGATACTGTCTCCCATGACATCCTTATCTATCACACGCTTCTTCAGCTTTGTTATAAGTGGACAGTGAGGTGGGTTGAGAACTGGTGGAGTGCAGAAGGTCGTCATTGGCGGTGCAGAGTCTTGCTGGAGGCCTGTAACTAGTGGTGTTCCCCAGGGGTCGGTGTTGGGTCCGGTCTTGTTCAACATCTTCATCAGTGACCTTGACGACAGGATAGTGACCACCCTCAGCAAGTTTGCTGATAATACAAAGTTGGGAGGATTGGCTGACACGCCTGAAGGCTGTGCTGCCATTCATTGAGACCTGGATGGGCTGGAGAGCTGGGCAGTGAGAAACCAGATGAGGTTTAACAAAAGCAAGTGTACAGTCTTGCATCTAGGGAGGAATAATTGCATGCACCAGTACAGGTTTGGGGATGACCTGCTGGGGAGGAGCTCTGCAGAGAGGGACCTGGGTGTCCTGGTGGACGACTGGTTGGCCATGAGCCAGCAGTGTGCCCTCGTGGCCAAAAAGGCCAATGGCATTCTGGGGTGCATTAAAAAGAGTGTGGCCAGCAGGTCGAGGGAGGTGATCCTCCCCCTCTACTCTGCCCTGGTGAGGCCTCATCTAGAGCACTGTGTCCAGTTCTGGGCTCCCCAGTACAAAAAACACAGGGATCTCTTTGAAAGAGTCCAGCAGAGGGCCACAAAGATGGTGAAGGGCCTGGAGCATCTCCCCTATGAAGAAAGGCTGTGTGAACAGGGTCTGTTTAGCCTTGAGGAAAGAAGACTGAGAGGGGACCTGATCCAGGTCTATAAATGTCTAAGGTGTGGGGGGCAAAGTAGTGAGGCCAGACTCTCTTCAGCAGTGTGTGGAGACAGGACAAGGGGAAATGGCCAGAAACTGGAGCATAGGAAGTTCTGCACGAACGTGTGCAAGAACTTCTTTATGGTGAGGGTGACAGAGCACTGGAGCAGGCTGCCCAGGGGGGTTGTGGAGTCTCCTTCTCTGGAGATATTCAAGACCCGCCTGGACGCCTACCTGTGTGACCTGGTGTAGGGAACCTGCTTTGGCAGGGGGGGTTGGACTCGATGATCTCTGGAGGTCCCTTCCAACCCCTGTGATTCTGTGAATGATTTTTTGAAATTGTGTTTTTATTGGAGATGTATTTTGAGGGAAAGACTGTAGTTCTCTAGTTTAGAAATTTAACAATGATCTTACAGTGCTTTGTAATATTACTCTCTTACTGTGAACCCACATATGACTTTTGAACATCAACTCTAGTCATCAAAATAGGCAAAGGGTTAATGAGAATATCCCAAAATATCTCAAGCTATCTATTAACATATTAAATATCAATCTATCAATCAATTTATCTATTTTCCTTTTTTTTTTTTTTTTTTTTTTTTTAAATATGCTAAGACATTCTAACTCACTTAAGGGAATGCATATGTCTGCAGGTAAAATGAATAGAAGAAGGGGCAATTTGCTTCACCCAATTCTGAAAGGAATCTTGATTCAAGGGATTTGATTCTCACAGTAGGTGTATCTGCAATACTAACACTTGCTTCCAGAGAATGATCTGATCACAGGAAAAATCAGAGAGAAGGCATTTGTCACTCTTTTTTAAGCTGGAAGTTAAATTCCAACAAGGTTGTACCTTTTATGCAAGCACTCTGTTTCCTTTACACACAGACCAGTCAGCCTCAGTAACTTTCTTTTCAAATAGGATTTAAGTTAATGAATTCCACTGTAATATGTTAGCTTTACAAATGCTTCCCAAGTATGTGCCATTGCTTCCAAATTTGTGCTTTGTCATCAGGCTGATTTCTTGACTTTACCACACAATTGCAATCAAGTACAAACACACCTTTTTTAATTGGCTAAGAAATGAGAGTCACTGACTGCCTTCTGGGAGGATCAAATGGTTCTCTAAGTAGCTGGCAGGACTACCATCAGTGAGAAATAATGTGCGTACCCTGTTACCAGCCTGTAAAGATAACTGTGTTTGTTTCATACCTTTTTAAAGTCCTGATACTTGTTTTCATTTGCTTGACTCTAGAATTCATGACAGATGAAATTTGTTAAAAGTCCAGATTACTGACTTATGCCTGAAACCTGAAAGTTACTGGAAGAAGAAGATTCTTTTAATGTGTTTCCGATCCTTTATGTTACACTGTTGCATTTCTATATTGATATACTAAATGTAAGCCAAGCTAAACTTGGCCACGTGTGCTTAAAGGCAGTCTGCCTTTACGGCTAGATAAATACCATATGTCAAAATCACTGTTCCTTGAAGGCTGACAAAACTGGAGAGTCCGATCTTGCTACCTGCATTCATTGCTTGAACATCTATCTGCATGCCATCACTCTATTCCTTGTAATTAGCTGATAAGATTTCAGCTATGAGGCAGACTTACTGTACAATCTAACAGATTCTCACTCTAGATATGCCTTGGTGTTTTCTCTCAGACCAGACTGATTTAAAAATTATCAGAACTTCTAAGTCAGATTTTCTCAGCAGTTAATATCCTCCTCTATAAAATGGCTGAAGATGGGCTCACAGGGGGTCACAAGGAGTAATTAAAAAGCAAGCCTATCATCACAAGGTTTACATTAATGATTCAGGAATCTGCAGGAATGTAATCTCTTTTACATTATTTTTTTTCTTTAATTCTCTGTTGACAGCAAGGAACATCCTGCAACACTGACTTTTGATATATTTTGATAGCAAGAAAGAAAACTCGCTAGCTATCCTAAGCAGGGGATGTGCATTTACAAATGCAGGAGACAAAAATGTTTTAAATCAGTCTTAGTTTCCAATAGAGAAAATGGTAAAGCTCACTTAAGCTTCTGTCAGAGCAGTAAACACAGACTAATTGTCATAAATGTACCACAACTACTGTAAATATTCTTCCTTTTCTTTGGAGTCTCACCCACAGTTAAATAATTTCATTCTTATTTATTATGCAGGCTGTTTCTTTTCTTCATCTGTTCTCATTAATAAATAGTGAAAAAGGATAACAGGAAATATTCAAATATTCTTGTCATCTACAAGATATCTTACAAGGCTTTCTGCCATTAATATTCAAGGACTACTTGTTTTTGTAAGACATTTTTAAGAATCCAGCCAAGATGCCAATATTTCATTTTTTTACAGTACTTGTGAAAGATCTTTTCATTTCAAACTGAATGTGTGCTTCTTGAAAAGCTTGAACTGTTTTTGGCAGAAGAAAAACCTAACAGAAATAATAAAAAAAAATCTCCCTGCAGCTCAAGTAACTTCTTAGCTGTATATGAAATGTATTCTTGACTCTCATAAAATGTTAATAATCTGTTCACATTTACAAATAAAGATCTGAGTAGTTTATAAAATGAAATTGTAACATGTACTTGTAATTCCCTAGTTGAGGTTTCGTTTTCATATGATATTACTTGACAGCATATGACTACTGGGAAAACTGCAGATCATTTAACCTCTTGGTTTTTTGTTTTTGTGTTTTTTGTCTTTCCAGAAATGAATTTCTTTTGTGCAAGAAATCATCGTTATTTATTGAATTGGAAAGCTAGCAGACCAATGGTCCCCTGGGTGCTGTGAATAACATGTAAGTATAATACATTTACTATTCCACTGATGACATGTTCATGTTCAGTTCAGTTAGTGATTATGATTCAATTTTAACAAAGATATTCTTAATTTATTTTCTTTATCCTAGCAACAGATAAAGTAATATGACTATATCATCTCTCATTTTACTTCTGAAAAGCTAATTGATTCAACTTAGTTCATAGTTTGGTTTCAGTCTCCTCTGCTCATAAACGTTTGTAGGGATGGTTTTATTGTCTCCAGTATATGAGGATTGTATGAGGATCTGTCACTAAAATAGCTGTGCAGTCATGCGAAAGCAGAATTTTGGTCATTGATTCTTGGGCTACAGCTTTCCTCAGAATTTTGGCAAAAATAGAGAGGTATCAGGTGATTGAGTTTGTGTGCTGTGTATAATGACTACCAGGAACCTAAATGTGAGGTTGACTACAAAGCCAGAGAGTTTGCCTTTGTTTACATTATCTTTTCTGACAATTGTAATTTCTTAATAAAAAGTGGTCTTTTTTTATCAACTGAGAGAAGGAATGGTTTCAGTGTGAATGTTCAAATGTATTGTAGGGTAAAAACTCTGGGTTTTAGGTCCCAAACAGGGATCTAGAAACTGTGGAATGAGAACTGAAGCAAGGCTGTATTTTTTGGTAATACTGGTAATAAGAAGATGTAAAATTGGTCAAAAACTTAGAGGTCTTGAGAATGTGGTGTCAGAATTATCATTTTAACTATGAAGTTGGCAATGATATTTGTAGGTACCTGTAGGATTAGACTAGGGGAGAACTAAAGTCCCAGGACGTCTATTATCAACATCTACATTAGTTAATGTTTTTCATAAATACTTTCAGTGTCCTAATTATGTGATTTAAGATCAAATGTTTCATTGTTAGGAAAAGAAAATAAATCACATCAACTCATTCTGAAGGTGAGTTCCTTTACTTAGTGTGCATATTAACATTTGTGATAGAAGAGATTAATTTGAAATAAAAATTAAATGGATTTTCCAAGAAAAAGAAAATCTAGAGTGCACTTGGCCTAATATGACTATGCAGCTATTGGCTGTAGTTGAGCAAGAAGCCTCAGCTTTTTTTCTGTGATGTCCCATCATTTACATTTCCTGCTATTACTGTCCTTATCATTTTATGATATTTTTAATTCCTCGCTGCAGCAGATGCTTGATTTTTTTCAGTGCATTCAGCTGTTGAAGGTATTCTGGTAGCAAGATTGACGCTGATGACAAAGAGAGCTGATTTAAATTATTCATATCTTTATAATCAGAAAATGTGAATTGGTTGAAACTAAAATGTTGTCCTCAGATTTTCATCACAATGGTTCACTTGTTTTGTCTGCTTAAGGTCTTTCATTTTCTAAATAACTTCCTGAATCAAAGAATTCAGTACTTTTACAAAATATTCATGAAATGTACATGGAATTATTTCATAGAAGAGGAATTTTGTTTTAGGAAATGTATTTTCAGTGTTTTTGCAGGAAAGTGTCATATGAGCAGTGCTAATAATTATGTATACGTTAATTTTAAGAGTGTTTTATGTTTGTACTATTCTTCAGCTGAAAACACTGTTCAGGAGTGATTATTTTTCTTGTTCAAGAATTGACTTAATTGAAAACATTTTAAATTGCATAGTTACATGAGGAACAGTTATTTTCAATTCAATCAAAAATGGCTTTTAGTAAGAGCACAGAAATTAGTGACGATATGTTAGGGGACCATGTATCACAAAAGACACAGCTTCAGCTCGCATGCAGAAGTCATTTAGCTGTGATAACAGAAATTAGATTTCAATCAGTATGCTCTTTGTTATTAATCCATTTTTCTTCTTTCATCTGAAGAGGTCCTAATAACATGTTAGGCAAATCATACTCTTTAAAAACTAATTTGAAATAAAAATGCTTTTGAATCCTCACAATTTCAGTCATGCATTTTATAAATATAATTATAGGTTTCTTTGCTACTACTGTATGAATGCATACTTGTAAATGTGCACAATGTTGTACTTTTGGTTTTGATCCAAACCTATTGCTGTGAATGAAAATTTTCTTGTCATTAAATAGACTTATGAGAGAACTGTGGGTTGTGCAACAAGAACATTGTTTTGAAGACCTAATAAATATTCTTAAGTATAGGGGTACTATTGATTAATAGGTAGGGTTTAAGTACTAATGTAAATGTCTCCCTTTGGAGCAAAAGAGGTGGTGTCTTAGGTCATGTTAAATCTTTGAAGTTTCACCAGTCTCATCTATGGTCTGAACTTTAGAAATTTCTGGTGTGTACCCAGGTAAACATGCTTTCTGCATGAGAGAACTTTCACGTAGGTCGGTATGAATATAATCTCAGCTGAACTGAAGCTATAAAGCTTCTTGCCAGTCTTTCTGATAGACACTGGTCTTACTACATTTGGGGGCTTTTGGTCAGCTACTGTGGGTATCTTTTTTGTCTCTCTGGCTAGCTTGTAGGTGGAACAAGAGAGCTTAACTTTTGTTGTCAATGATGTTGAGAAATTACTGCCAATTTAGTAGTATTATTTCTTCTGCTTCTAGTCTGGCCGTGACAATTTTTAGCAAACAAAGCTTCCATTTTAATTTCACCCCTCATCAGATAAAAATCTGATGATTTTTGTTAAATCATTTTCAGAGGTCCATTACTCTGTAGTCTGGAAATTTCAACATTATTCTTGTTTCAATGAGAATCACAGGCTGGATTCAGAGACTGTGGCTCCTCCACATTTAGTATCTCCTAAATATAGCCCTATCATACTTGTGATCTAACGCACAAGATGTTAATACATGAAGCATGCATACAAAGTATTAGTACAAAGCTATGCAGGATGCCTAAGACCCTTACAAATAATGAATGGATTCTGATAGATCTTTTTATGTAGTGATCAAAAATTATTAGTGTGAATTTGTGGTGCTGTTTGGATATGTACATTCCATTCCTATCACAAACCATTAAGTCACCTTATGTTCAATAAACGTCGTCTTTATTTCCTTTTCTGTGTTATTCTAGATTTTTTATTGCTAATTTTAATACTATTCACAGGTTCTGTGTAGCCTACTTTGATTAATGCTCTTGTCAACTTTATCTGTATAATTCTAAATTTGAATCAATTCAACAACATAATGTACAACCACTAAAATGTCACTGGAATTAAAATAGCCACAGAAAACTGTCCAAGTCTATTGCTATCAGTGGATTCCAAGAAGCTCATAAAAACGTGAAAGAAAATTATGAGATTGAAGAGAGGCCTCCGATTTTTTTCCCCCCACTCATCTAAAGTAATTAAGGCATTGATTTCTGTCCCCCAAAATTATACAGATTGCAATCATTTATGTGATGAGATTATCTGTGGAATATGAGAGACAAAAGCATCATTTTTCAAAAAGATTTGCATTTTTTTTCAAGAGTTTTTTTAAGGAAATTGTCTGAAGAAGCTCTCTGCCTTGTTGGCACTGTTAATGATTTTATTCTGTTCTCCTTTGACTCTTCAGCAGAGGTGGCTGTGGCAGGAGCTGTAACGTCCTTACTGCCTGCTGGCCTTGATGTCTTTTCTGAAGAAACCTTATTCACGTATTTTGTGGCTTCAAACATAATGTTAATTTATGCAAAGATGAAAAAAATTAAAAGAAATTGCTGCTTTCCACAATTGTACTGTTGCATAACACATTTTGTTTCTTTTTCTTCCTACAAAACTAGAAATGTTTCTCTGAAATTGGCCCAAGAAGTGTGCTAAATGAACAACTTCACTTTCTTTCCCAGCCATGACAATAGTTTTCATTTGAGCTTGGTTAGGACTTGCTGAAGGAGGGTGCAATTTATGTAGACAAGTCCAAGCAACTGAGATGTGACCTTCTCCCTTTCCTTGATTCATTGCTTGAGGGTTTACCAGTTAGACCCTTGCTGACATTATAGGTAATTATTATGATATAAAAGAGTAATCGGGACTAATACTTTCTAAGCTGTTTATGTTTATTTTCACCTTAATTTAGATATCTGTAGCCGTCTAACTATGTAGGATCCTTCTTTGTGAAAAGACAGGAGCTACCTTCTGCAAAAGATGATTCTTACCCGTACTTCTTAAGACGGGTATGATAATGTCATATTGAAGTACTTCCCCCCCTCCCCCCCCATTTTGCAAGGAGACTCTACAGTGACCTCTCTGACTTAAGTGTCTTAATTTAGGTATTTAAAAGTTAAATAGGAAATCTCATCCTTTGTGAAAAGCAAACCATCCTGATAGACAGATTTATACGAATTAATTCAGTAAGAAATTTACTTTGTTTTCCTAATTTTGCCTGCAGTATAATTTATTATGGCATCTTATGTTCAGTTTGTGAATCAATGTTGTAAGATACTTATCTCTTGTATTTCAAGGTGTAAACTGTGAAAAAAACCAACACAGTGGTGTTTTATTACGGCATGGTAATTATTTCAAGCAAGTGACTCTTCTAATTATGCAGAACTAGTTTACGACGGAGTTAGTCTTGCCAGTCTTGTATTTTGTCAGTCTTGTGCTCTGTCACCCAGAGCAACACCCATCGTGCCATGTGACATCATCACTTGACATCAATGACATCATCGTCATTTCAATCAATTTTTTGTTTCTTTTTAAAAAAATTTCACTTTCTTGAAGTGTGACACGATCTTCTGGTTGCTTTGCTTCTTATCTCACTTAATCTTATGCTTTAAGTTCATAAGCAAGTTCTGGTCTGACAGCATGCAGTTGTCAGAGGTAACGGTTGAAGCTTTCGGAGGTGTTCTATTGGTGTCGTTCTTGTACAAAGATAATGCAATTTGTTTTCTCAAGGCTTTATGCAGGTCATGTAAAAGTATGTTTTCAGCAGGCTCTTGAAGGAATTCACAAATTTTTCAGGTCATTTTTCTCCATCCACCATTGAAAGTGGATTATTTTAAACTTGATGTTTAAAATATGTATATGCTCTTGTACTGTGATCCAGTCTGGTTGTATGGATAAGGAAAAAGCATTTAGATAATGGAAAAATTATATTAGTGGTACACTTGTAGTTTCTTGACAAAACCAAAACAGTAATAGCAATTAAAAAAACAAACAGAACAAAACAGAAGCTATCCATACTTGCCAAATTGTCAATTACCTGAATGTGTCCAGTGTCTTACTGATGTGCTTGATCTGTAAGAAAACTATTTGACACATTTCAAGCACTCATATTGTTCCACACAGTATGTAGCTAATACTATTAGATATCTAAACATCTTATACATACCCAGAGCAGCATGAGAAATTAAAACCAGTATTTGATTAAATTACATCAAGACCACATTCAGTTTGATTTATTGTAATCCTACATACATACTAAACACAGCTGTAGATGCAGCAATATTCATTTACATGTTTTAATTACAATAATTTTAATGCTTACAGTAATCTTAATGCTATTAATTAAAAATTATTTTCATTCCTTAAATGCTTCTATTCTCAGCAAACTTGTAGCACACTGTGTATTAGGTCTATCATTTATCACATACTAAATAAAACCATTCACAAACTAAAAGGTCTATTGACTCATTTGTATGCTCTCAGTTTTCAGACTGCGGATGTCTGACAGTGTAGTTACTATGAAGTATGTTTTGTCACCAGTTTGAAGGTCACTTTGAAGCAAAACTAAGAGCATATCCTGTGCATCACCAATTGTAAATCTACTGTGTTTCTGGTGGATGCAGGATGATTGATATTGATCAATTAGCTAAAATGTCTGAAGTTATTCATTAAATGCTGGCAAATGCCAAGATTTTTCATAATATCCTTAAAGCATTGATATATATGTGTGTGTGTGTGTATATATATATATATTCAAATCGTTTAACCTCCTTGGAAACAAAACTGAAAGCACACGATCAACTAGCTCTTCATGACTTCTCATTAAAATACCAGAACAACAGTCCTGTATTTGAATTCTCCCCAGTTAGTTTTCTTGCTTTTGCAGAGGAGGTTCAAAGAATATTTAACTGTGGATTGTTTTTGTCATACATTCCTGTCATTTCTTGGTTTGAAGAATTGAAAGTTCTTATGAGGGACTGAGAACAAAGGAAATCCTATGCTTTCCTATATATTTATGATGGACTCTATTTGTCTTGAACAGAAATTTCCTGCTTGCTTGCAGATGCAGTCTGCTGTGCTAGAGAGCTTGCTGCTCCTCTATTTTTTTTTTTTTTTTAATTTTTATTTTTTTGGATTTGCTCTGGCTGTGGCTTGGCTGGAAGCATGGGGCTGCAACTATTGCTCAGCCCCATATAGGTAGCGGCACCTTTTCATGTATCTGGCCATGGAATACTACCCTGAGGGATTGTAGCTTTTTAGGAGAGGAAGTATATGTCAAGGTAAGGTGTACTTGATAAAAGCGATCTTGTTTGGGAGGAAAATTGTGACAGAATATTATAATAGTATAGTACTTAAATGCCATCCAACAAAGATGCATTACAATTTTCACCAATACCAGCAAGTAGTGTTTGAAATTGCAGTTTTAAGGTACTGATATATAAACAACTTTTGTCTGAGTGCTTTGCTACTGCTACCATTGTTATTTTGTTGGTATCCTGATGGTGCCCGTTTTTGTTGAAGCTTCTGTCTGGCACAGTTCTGCTGCTTGGTAAACGTTCCAACCTGCTTCAATTAAATAAATACATATAGACAGACTCATGAGGTATATTTTATTGTTTGTATGGTTCAAGCTAAGGTGCAGAGATGGTATCTCTAAGTTTTATCTGTGTGAGAAATAGATACCAGGAGTTTCAGCCACAGTTTTCTTTTCTAAAAATAAAGCATTATGCTTCAGAATAATTTCCAGCCTAATTGCTGCATTTATTGTGACCCCAGTAAATATTCCAAATCTTTCCTCATAAACTTCTGAAAAACATACGAGCTTCATATGATAGTGTAGTTTGCCATTTATTGAGCACCATTATTTTTCTAGCAGATATGCTTCCCTCAAAGATGTGATGTTGAATTGGATGATTTAGCTGTAGCTCTCTCTATAGTCTAAATATAGATTGCATAGAGAAAATATATCCCTTCAGTTCTGGTATTCATTGTCAGTATTGTTAGATAACCATCAGTTCGGTAAATGGAAATACTTAAAATGTAAGGAACAAGTAATTAAGTGTGGATAATGCTGTTTGGCTAAAATAAAATTAAGCTTATTTTTTCCTCACTAAACTGAGTTCCAAATGTGTTCAGAGTAATGAAATATTAATTTAACAAAATTTCTCTTTCTGATTGACACACTCCTCTTCTAAGTAAGTTCTATTTTCATAGAATCATTGAGGTTGGAAAAGACCTCAATGAGATCATTTAGTCCAACCATCAATTCATTTAGTCCAACTGCCATTTTTTTTCTCTTTTGTATTCCTCTGAATATCGCTTAGAATAAAAAACATTTCTCTCTTATTATGTTCAGTATTGGTGATCTATATCCAGATGTATGCATATATTTGCTCCTAATTTTTTAAGCTACCATGTCCTGTAACATAAGAAAGCATCCCTTTTAGGCGTGTTGTACGTACTTCTATCTGAAGTATTCTATCTGAATTCCTTACATCAACTCCCACTGTAATGAGCACAGCATGAGAGGAAAAGGAAAGCTTTTTCCTCTTATGTCATATCTTCTAGCATCTGCTTAAAACTTCATTTGGAAAATTAAAATTAATTCCAGTGAAGTGCATTCATTACTAGGTGATGTAGTTTAAGATACATGGTAAGTTAACTAATGAATCAGGTAGATGGTTGATAAATAAAGCATAGATTTCTGGAGCTTATTTTCTTGCATTTATTTATCCCCATAAACATGCTGTGAAAATACACAGAGAAAGACAGATGCGCATTGAAATAGGAAATGCCTAAAATTTCATGAGATGTTCAGTAGCACTGCAGAGTAAGTGCTATAAATTGTTTTTAACACTTAAATATATGCTGTGGCTATGAAGTCATGGTTGGACATCTTACAAGAATAAGCTGAGAGTGCTACCTAACATGAAGAATATAGCTGTTGCCACCTGAAAGGTGGCTGAGATGAGTCAGGCCACCAGTGTAGCTTTCAACATTTCTGCTGTTGCACCCTGTGATCCTGATGACGGATTACTCTCATTCTCTAAATATAATCAAAATGGTCTCAGCAAGAGAAGGAAAGAGCTGCCACAGGCAGTCTCAAGGCATTAAAGATGTAATTATTGGAAACCTCCATGTCAGAGCCTAGAGTACCTCAGTAGCACTTACTTTCTGTACTGATTCATGGCAACATTTTCAATTCACTTGTGAGCTTTGAGTGAACAAATACAGAGAGAAAATGTTTTACATCATGGGGAATAATCATTAGGTGCCTGCATTTGTGCATGTAAACTGAATTAAGTAAGAGTAATAAAACAGAGCCTATCAAAATCAGAATTATGTATGACACTATTAGAAATGCAGAATATTAAGCTATTAGAATTGTAGGATGTGGGAATCTGAATACAGGCTTGATCCTAGCAAAGTTATTCAAATATTCCTGTGTTTTTTTCCTCACTTTCAGATGCATTCAAGATCTTAAAATGTTTTATGAAAATTACCATATTTCTGGGAATTTGGGGAGTATTAGTTTGGAAAAACAGGATAAAATATCTCAGCTAACCTCAGAAAAGTGGGGTTGAAGAATTCTTCTTGAGGATCTTTTGATTCGTCCTACAGAAACTGTCCTATTTCAGAGCTATAGAGGAAACAAGCTGCCACTAATCAAAAGACTTGATTTGAAACAATATCTATATCCCCACTAGAAAATACTCAGTTTAGGGTATGAGCTCTTTCTCTCTTTCTGTCACTAACTGTTAGCTTGGATAAATGCCTGTGTTTCATGCTCCAGTTACAGTAAATGTCTTCTAATGACAATATCCTAGTAAAGAGGATTGGTAAAAATAGTGATATGAAAATGGTAAATACAACTTAATTGACATTCCTTTAATAGAAAATATCAAAGAAAGAACATTGCTCATTTTCCATTAACTATATTGGTACCATTTGGACTCACTTTCAAAATTTCACAAAAGGTGAAAAGAGATCAGAAATATGAGCAGCAAGCTCTGACTTCCTGCACTCTCTATGCCCTTTCTGCCAGGACAGAGCAAATGTTTATTTGTTATTCATCAATGCATGTTGTGAATCAGCAGCAAAAAAGAGAGCAGAAACACTCCTTCTAGTTAAGCTAGAATGAGGTTTTTCTAATGCTTTTATTATTATGCCTTCTATTTTCCTGTTGTTTTTGTCTTTGAAAGTCCCAGAACACTTTAATGAACAACACAAAATAGCTTTGGTACTATACTGACTCAATTTCTCTGTCATTTCTGTCATTTTTTCTGTCATTTCTTTCATAGAAATTCTTTCATGGTATTCTCAGCATGACTTTCTTCCTATTCTGTTATTTCATTTTTATAAACATATCTGAATGACCAACAGAATGCAGAAGTCCCTCTTTTTGCCACGCGTAAGCAGAAGGCGCATAAACATAAAATGGACTGAAAAAGTGAAATTATGTGGTGGTTTACCACTCGGAAAGATGAAGTTCTCTTTGATGTACTGCTGATGGCGTTGTATTACACAACACAGCCAGAAATGAAGGTATTTATATTCACCTCCATTACTCCTCATTCATGATATTTGTTGCAATTTCACTTCTTGAAAGGTCTTGTTATCCTTTGCTCTCTTTGAACAGAGTAATTGATGATTAGAAGTGTGATATTTTACCCTCATTAAGAAAAACACATTCCTGAAAAATGGTTAAGATTTACAGAATGAATCACATGTGCTTTAGAAAATGTTAACTCCTTAACTTTATTGACATTTTGTCTACATTCTTGATTTGCATAACTCTTAGCAGATATTTTTTCTTACAAATCACTATCAATTTACTTCAAGTTATCCGAATGAAGTAGACTTTATGCTTCTTACCATGCTGATGATAAAAGATTGTCTTTTGCTCTTTGATTCCATATATTCATTCTTATGCCTATAATTGCTAGAGCACAGGAGATATTTACTTCATACATAATAATTATTAAAAAAACCCTAAGAAACAAAATCACGTGTTTTTTTCTGAACATGTGTTCAAGAGGAGGGTACATCTCCCTGAAATGCCTGCCATTTGTTGAGGTAAAATGTGATTTGATCAGCTCAAGGAAGCTATTCTGTTATACAGCCACATGCTGGTTTGGCCAGGAGCAATTGTGTATTGGAACCTCTGCCTTTATGTAGAGAATGCCATCCCATCAGTGTTATCACTTCTCCTGGTAGTGTACCTACTTTAACAGCCCTAAGTATTTGCTTTAATTAGTATAGGAAGGAAGATATGTGTTTAATTGATGTGTAATTTTTATTTAACATAGGAATAGATGTTTTGTTCTAGAGAAAACTTAAGGAAAAATGTGCAGTTGTATTTCTTTCCCAGTAAGCTGGGCTCCAGAGCCCTCCTTTTAGACAAACAAGCTTTGTTTCTTAGACAGAGGCAATAGAACAGGAGCCTAGCTTTTCACAGGAGAGATTCTAAGCTTGTATTCTAGTGTTGGGAGAAACTGTAGAACTTATCTCTCCCGAGGAGTCTCCTAATGCATTGCAGTTTCAGAACAAATCATAACAACCAGTTTTGTGAGACAGCTATTTCAAAAAATGATGTTGATTTTGCGTCAAGGAGAAAGAAACCTAAAACGCAGATTAAGCAGAATAAGGTTCAGGACATTCTTTTCCAACCTCCCAGGTGTAGGAAGGGACGCCTCACTCTAGACCAGGTTGCTCACAGCCCCATCCCACCTGGCCTTGAATACCTCAAGGGATGCCCATCCACAACCTCACTGGGCAACCTGTTACAGTGTCTCGCCACCCTCTCAAGGAAGAGACATCACTGGTCGATCAGTTTATAAATCATATCAGGCATAATTTCTCAAATAGAGGCTTAGTCCGCTCTAAGACTGTGAAGTAAAAAAAGCATGATACTTTTTCAGCTCGCTAATGGATTTCATTTGTGGCTGGTCTGTATTGCCCTTATTATCCCTCATTTCATTTGACTTCAAAAATGAAGATTATTAAAATTAAAATTACAGATTATTTATTAGATACTTCAAAATGAAGAATTGTAGCAAAGTGTAAAGACCTGATATTTACATTTCAACAAATTCTTTCTCTCTCTTCTGTCTCCTCTAAAATTTCTTAGAAATGCGATTTCTTCAAAGATAGATAGCTGAGATTTCACAAAAGGTTATTTTCTAGTGAGACTTCATCTGAGGCAAAATTAGATAGTTTGCTTTACCTCATGCTAAGATTTTAATTCTGAGAATGACTGCTTTTTTTTTGCATTGACTACATTTTTAATTTTCTGATTGCATGGTCCAGGTTGTGATCAATCATCGTTTTAATAGAAATTGAGTGTTGTTTTCCCAGTCCTAAGGGACTCCCAGGCCTTCAGCCTAACAGCTGCTCCCTTGACATCTCCCCAGACTAGTCAGACCTTAGAAGTAAATAATGACAGGCAAACTAAGAACAGCAAGGGATTTATCTCTTCACCCACTGTCTCTCATGCTGACAATCATTTTTCATCCCCCAAAGAGACTGTCAGTTTCTTGGATGACCGCTTATGCTTCTTGGATTGCAGCTGCATTTGTTTTTATTTTTGAGACTTTCAAGAGATGACAATGTGAAATGAGTGACCCTTTCCATCCTTCATCTTGAAAACGAAGGAAAATGACATTACTTGTTCCATTTCAGCAGAAACTTAATATTTTCTCTTCCTTTCTTCAGCAGAACAAAGTGAAAAAGTTATTCAAAATATTTCTCATGGAATAACTTAATCCAACAGTTTAATTTACTTGTTTGTTCACTTTGCAGCGTGCAAAGTAGCACTAAAAATTAATCCTTGCAAATACTACTTGCTAATTTGTTTCAGTTTCTGACCCCTTCAAATAAATACCACTGCAAAAATTAGAAATGGATGAGAAACAATTCTGTTGCAACAAAATAATCATAAGATCTTAATGAATAATTCCTGAACTGAAACCAGAATGTTTTTATTAATTGAATGGAAATGTAGTTTTCCAACCTTGATAATTCTGTGATTCTGTAATTCTGTGTAGTGCAATGAGCCAAACATACATAAATAGAAACCCACAAGTAGTATGAGTGCAAAATAGGAACTGCTGACCATTGTTTGACAAGCGTTCACAGAAATTAATAAATAAATAAAAAACCACAACTTAATGTGTCCTTCCCTTGCTCCCTGGTCATAAAAAATCAGACATTTTGCAGTTTTTCAATTGAAGCAGTGTTGAGAGGCATTCTCCACTAAAGGGCTGGAAACTAAAATATAAATAAAGCAGCTCTATGATGATAAGTGCATCCAAAAATATTCTCTGAATTCAGGCCAAACAGCTCTTGAGAAAATTAGAAATTCTTAGTTTTTCCTGCCAAAAACAAACAACCACATCTTCATGTATCTGTGGTACAAATGGAAGGTGAGGTAGCTGTTAATATTTGAACCTCTTTTTATAACATTTAACTTTTATCTTTCAATTCAAGTTTATGAAATCTATGACCTTGAAAAAAATTAAAAAGGATTGTGAATTTCATTGCATTTCATTCACAGTTTACGTAGAAATTAGTGTAGCAATATGTGTGCTTATATCATCTTTTGCTTTCTGAAACTTCTCCCTTGCATTTCTTTTCATCCTTGAATTATGTATTTTATTTCATTGCAAATGTAAAATGTATTTTATGTCATTTCTGCAGGTAGTTAGAGTTCTTACTTGTTAAACAGTAAGCCAGTTTGGAAGTGTCCATTTCATTATATGGGAAATGTTGTTAAGATGTCTATTTTCTTCCCTAATGATATCTGAAAGATCTCTCTCCAAAAGCTAATGTATCAAAAGAAGTAAATGCGCAGTGTTAGTAATAAATGTTAAATTGAATGGAGAAAATAGCAGCAAGAGGGAAATACTATTATATTTTGTGCATAGCTAACCTGAGTAATCTGTATAATTACAAGAAATTATGAAAGACAGGTATTCAGAAAGAGATTAAAATGTATAAATTGAATAATGAGAGTATCTGCAATTACAGTAGTTGAGAGCAGATCGGTAAGGATTATAGCACTTAGAATTCTAGGACACAAATCGAACACTAACACTAGGAATTAGGGGGAAATGTGACTCACTGGTTAGACTATCATTGTAAAATTTTCTAATATCCCTTTTCTATTAGGGATAAAATAATGGATGAGAGTTAACGCCTATTTCAAAATCATGGATTTTTGCTTCTTTTGGAGTCATAGAAGTACTGTAATGAATATGAAAATGGAGGAAAAATTGGAAAGAGAAATTTGTTCAAGGAATATAATCTTCAATGGATGTCTTTGTCTTGGCAACACAGAGCTTCATCTTGTTTTTGGTTAATCGCTGTGCAAATTTTATGGTCTGTAATTATCTTTAATTGTAGGGGTACACAACCATTATTATGCTAAAAGGAAGATGATAGCTGTGCACAAGTGAACAGCCTGCAAACTCTTATGTATCTTTTTATTTTCTGGCAAAAGTATAGGATTACAGGGCTCGTAGGTGTTTTGTCTGCCAGTTTTGGAGCAGTATACATTACAATTATTTCTATTATCAACTTTCAACACTCATTAAATGGCTTTGCAGAGCTGGGGAAATATCTTACTTGGGAAAAAAATCTGTCAGTAAGTATTAAAGATAAAGTTGCTTCACAGTGGCAGGAAGAAGATGAGTCTACTGTACTGGCATCTTCAGATTCATTATCATTTTCCAGATGGTCTCTTGCACTGGTCTATGCCTGCTCAGGAAAGCTGGCAGTGACTCAAAATCTAGCACCACCTCTCAATCAGGAATGACTGAGTGACTTTGAGGTTGAGGAGGAAATGGAGTTAACACCTCAGGCCTGGATAACAAGGAGTCTGGAAATTTGTCTGCATACTCTACTGTAGATTTGTTGTTCCTCAAGGGAATGAAATGCTTGTTGATCCATACTGCTTATTGCTTTGAGAGTACTCAATTACAAATCGGGAAATGAGTTGCAAAAAGAAAAAGATAATGCACCTAATTTTCAAAATTTAAAGAGGGAACTTTGTTTCGGATCAGGCAGAAATAGATCACAAAGTATTCTTCTGTCTGTCAAAGCTGGTAGTGTACATTTATATCATTCTCCTGAGTGTTGTTTCTCAGTATAAGTTTTTTTTCTGGAGTCAGCACTCCTTAATATACCAGGCATGAGGTGAAAGGAATGTTTCAGTGACATGCAGTATGTTGATTTTATTCAGTTTTAATAGTTGACGGTTTTGCTAATTTTTTTTTTCTTAAAAGAAAAGTAAGTAAAGTGACAAATGACATAATAATATTAGTTTCATATACTTTGAAAATGTTATTACTTAGCTATGAGTTCTTTAGAATTGAGGACTACATGGTTTATGATGAGTTTGAAATCAGAAGGACAGAGGGGGCAGAGGTTTAGAGAAATTTATACATTTGTGTAGCTTTCTCTAATATACAGAGTAAGTGTACAAAATAGGCAGTTGCCTAACAGAACATTACAGGGTAGGTGGATGAATTTAGTTACCTGTTTGTTAAGTTAATTAAGTAGAAGGTTATTAGAAAGCTAAGTGTGAGGGGGAATAGTGTTCTTGCAGAACAGACTGTAACTTTAAATATAGAAGCTGGTGAAAAAGTACTACTAATATATTCAAGGTCTGAGAATCAACAGATATATTATCCAAAATTCACTAAGTCAGAAATGACTCAGTTCTGTGGTTTATTTCAGTGGCTTGTTTTTCAAAAGTTGGTCATAGAATATAATTCCTCAGACTGAATAGCAATTACGAGGGCTGCTCCAAATGTAATGCCTCCTATGTTATGATGTTGGAACACAACGTCAGAGGCGGATGTTGGTGGTATGGCAATACATGCTAAACCTTCCTGGCAATATTTCATTACATTTTGTTGCTGTGCAACAGCTAGCAATGGACAGCAAAAGAGTGTCTGACCTGGAAGTACTTATGAAGCAAAGGTGTGTCATTTAATTCTTCCTTGTGGAAAAAATGGCATTCATCAATGCTTACTGAACATTTCTGGAGATTAAACATTGGCTTTGAGCACAGTGAGGCAGTGGGTGGTACATTTCAGCAGTGGCCACTTCCACTGGTGCAGATTTTTACACGCCCCATATGCAGGCTCTCTCACTGGTGGAAATGTAGAGCTAATGATGATAATTGCATTTTAAAGTAGTGTTTTGTAACTGAGAATTTGCTCTATTGAGTAGTGTTATTGTGCTTGTTTTATCTGTTGTGTTTTCCATGGAAATAAATATGAGGCATTACTTCCTGAGTGAACTATGTTGTTATTTCACCTTATACTGAAAAGAAGCGATTTAAAGAGGAAAAGTAGTGGAGTTTGTTAAATGGAAGCATAAATCTGCAGGAGAGTCATTATTTGAGCTTTTCAGAATTGATTTTTGGGCATAATTATGTTTAATATTGCTAATAGCTTTGTAATAAAAAGATGTATATCAGTGTCGTAATGATGTTATGATGGCGTGGAATTAGGGGAAAAAAAAATCCATTTACTCAGAGGGAGACTGAATTAATATAAAAAGTTAATCTAGTGATTTTACTAACTGAAAAAAAAAAAACACCAGAAAAGGGCTGGAATTCATTAACATAAAATGTGAGTCCTGTGCTAGGATCACAGCAAGAAATAGTTTGACTAAAGCTTATAGGCATTTTTGACAGAGAAAGATCTAACTTGGTGTCAGATCTTGTACGAGGAGGATGTTTACAAGACACTGGTGAGTTCAGCAGTGTACTATACTGTGCTATATGTTGTGCCTGTCATGATAAAGAAAAGCTAATTGTAGCGACTGCAGTCCTGGAGTTAGGTCACTAGATTAAGCAGAAGAAAAGAAAGCTTATATATGGTAGCAATCTGAAAAACTTGGTTCTTTTTTGTTTGTTTGTTTTTTTTCCCCCATCAAAGAGAAAGGTGAGCTAAGCAATAATTGAATGTAAATTATTAGGTAGGAGCTAAGGGACGGTGCTGACCCAATTACAAGTTAATATGTTATTGAATTTAAATATGTTTATTCTGTAAAAATGAGGAATATTTCTAACTTTCAGGCCAAAGGTTCTGGAATAACTTTTCAAAAACGCTAATATGACAAAATATAAGGGGGTAAACAATGCAGTTTCTTGTGGAAGAACAGGACCGTGTGACATAATCTTTCACTCTCGTTTTCTACTGAATTATACTTTCATTCTTTCCTAAATAATTTATTATCAGTAAATATATATACATATATATTCTGGTTTAAATTTCCTTTTCTTTGATTTCTTTTTCCTCCTTCAATGTAAAAACTTAAAAAAAATTAAATAAATAAGGCTATGAAGAAAAGCACACATGCAGTCTGGCAGAAAGTAAGTGACTCGTTTGGACACTGTCTAAGAGGTCATGAATATCTAAGAAATCTCAAAGCTGTCAAAAGCATTTTTTTTTTTTCCCCCAGTTGCTACTTATAGTACCTCAGTCAATTTGCATGTTGCCCTGTACAGCTCCTGATCTTTATTTAGCCTTAGAAAACTTCAAATCTCCGATTTGCATCAGCTACTCGTAGTTGATGTGATTTTTGGAACAAGGCATGCTTTATGATGCTGTTGAGAATGAAGTCTATAAGAAGAAGGGTCCAAAACCATGAACTCCAGTTAAAACTCCAGGGAAAAACAAATGTGATTCCCACAAAACAATTAGAAAAGAAGCAATTTCCTGTATTGTCAATGGAAACATGATAGTACTGCATTTTTAAGGGAAGAATTCCCATGATGACTGTTTAGATTATATTACTACTACTAGGTTGTACATGCTTAGAATATATTTACAGAAATATCTGTTGATGTCATTGGAGGGTTAGCTCCACAACCATCTTCAAGAACAAAAACTACACTCTGCTGTGTTCTTGCCTGAAAAAGCATGTAACTTCTGTTTACATACTTCTTTTGCAGCTGAAGATAGGTTAATACAAAGTGCTTTTGAATGGTTGGTAAATGTTTGTGACAAACTGTAATTAACTATTAAAAACAACAAGGAAAAAAAAGATGTAGAAAACAGTGAGAACACTAAGGAAAGTCTGACAATGCAAAACTACTTAGCACTTATTTGTGGGGGTATCCTTTTAAATGCTAATCATATGACAGTTATTATAAAAAGTATGATTAATGTCATAGCAATTCTAAGAGATAAGACTGAAGAAAATCAGACTTACATCCTGTAGAAAACTGTTTGAATGCCTTTAACTAGTAAACTAATATCCATAAGGAAGATGGAGTATAGTGGTAATGCTGCCTTGGACTCTTATAAAATGGAATTGAACAATTTTTTCCGAATATGCCGTGGTGAATTTCTGTTTTTAAAATGAACTACTGATTTTACAGTGTCTAATGTCTAGGTGGAATAGGGACAGATTGGTGTAAGAGAGAAGAAACTTGTTTTGTTAGAACACAATGCTCAGTTTGCAGTTTGTAGCCCCAGGTTGCCTGAGGAAATGTCTGTTCCTTAAAGTACTACCTCAGTGTGACAGTAAAAAGAAAAAAGAAAAAAAAAAAAAAGAAGAAGCACTGCTTTAAAAAACTTTAAAAGAACAGATTTTATGTTTACAGTATTCAAAATAACAGAAATCTTCAATGCAATCAAGATCAAAAGACTAGAGGTACCGAGGTACCCAATGCATTCATTTTGTAAATGGGCACAGTGATTTGCTACCACTTGAATAATCATCTTCAAACAGAACAGAGTATCTGTTGTAGAAATTGTAACTTTGGTAAGAACATGTACTAAAAAATTACTTGTCAACAGCTTCACAAAATAGAGGGCAACACCGCTTTGAATCATCATGATGCTTTTTGCATGGAATAAGACAGTGTCCCAAATCCCCTCCTAAATCTTTTCCAGCACCAGGCATGGTTAACATTTTAGATTTGCAATGTCTGAAGTGTTATGTTTTGAATATTTTTTGGTGACTGAAAACAAATACAGCACTTGGAAGACTTTGTGGGGATGGATAAGATAATGCGGAGCCACAAACAGTTCAATTCCATTGATTCTGATGGGTGCACACAAAAGTTACTTTTGTGGTAGTTTATATAGATCAAATAAATATATTCCTCCCCCCAATTTCAATTTCAGACTATCAGCACCCTTCTCTAATCATCCCATTGTATCATTCACTTGAAAGACCTGATCAGAGAAATAATTATGCCAGGTTCCCTTACCAAAGTGAAACAGAAACATTTTAAAGTCTTACATCAAGTATATTCAGAAGAACATTGCCAATTTAATAGCAGAAATCTGACAGTTTCCTGAAGGATTCCTGCATCTTTTCTCCCAAACCATCTCCCATGCAGAGCAGAGGGGAGTGACTACTCTATTATTGCAATAAATGAGGTATGCAAACACTAGCTACACATAGGGCACTCCAGTGTTGGCAGGCTGCTAAATGCTTAGACTTAGTTTCTACCTCAATGCTTGTCAGGTTGGATATAAATCTGGTTCATGTTTCATCTCTTGATGCTGCTCACAATGTAAAACTTGACTCAAGACTGTTAACGAATGAAATTAGGAAGTGGAGGCATCAAAAAACACTTACTGTTAATAAACGTAAAAAATAAATTTCTGGCATGTAAATATTCTCTTATTTCATTATGTTTTCATTATTTGCCTGAATATATATATATATATATATATATATATATATATATATATATTTCCTTTAAACTAGCATTTATTTCTTTTCTTCTTAAAGTGTAGTATTCTGAGTCCTGGAGATATGAGTTAATGCTTTCCAAATCAGTTTGTGTCAGAGGCATTTAACTGTGGTTGAGGTTTTGTAATTCAAGGAAATTTTATATTATTCCTTCTGCTTTTTGGCTTCTGTGTCTACAAAGACGATAAAATGAACTTTGTGCTATTTCTGATATGCTTCTTAGGTCATCTTCTCCCTCAGTTATGTCCATTAACAAAATGCTTACTACTCTAAAATGCACTTCACAGAAACAAAAACCCCATAAAAATATTTTCCTGAAGTAGACCCAAAGAGCAGTCTAGAGACTCAAAATGCTTTTCCTAACTTCTGCATCATCACATGCTTTTTGTTAACGCCGTGACTTAAATTGGCTGTAGGTTTTAGTAGCTGGCCAACTGTCACGTTGTTGCTGAATGAAACTTCATAGTACCATACAACTTTAATAGGACAATTTAAAAGAATCCAGGTGTAGAGATTCTCTTCCACTGTTCTTATGCATTCGTCTTTTGAAGAAAAACTAAATCAGGTAGTTGTTATCCAAGTATTTATTTATTTATTTTCACATATGACACCACTTTTCACTTACTGATGTGGTAGACAAAAAGGTAACATTACAATCTGAAGTATGGCTGTTTTACTTGATAGAAGTCCAGCCATCCTTGCCAAGAAACCAGTGCACATAGTACAAGCTTCTTTCTGACCATGTCATGTTCATAAAAGTACAAATATTTAGAAATGCCATTGTTTTATTAAAATCTGATCTGGTTACTTAAAAGTATTTGGTGTGGAGATAATACGTATGTTTTCTGCTTTTCTTTTTTTGCTCCTTCCCCCTCTCCCTTCCCACAATGTAATAATGGTATAGTGGTAGGTGAGTGCTGGAAGACAATGATATATTTACTGTCGAAAAATGAGAAGTGAGAGGGGAATTTGCTTATTTTCTCTAAATGCATGAAGACACAATTGCCAGAACAAGGAGGAAATTATTAAAACACTTATTTAAAATTATTAAAATACTTATTACAAAAAAAGTAATCCTATATTTTAGCTAGTAGTGAACTCAATTTCTGGAAAAGAAGAAATCTAATAATTCTTAACATAATGCTTTTCAGTTTCTGATAATTATGACTGTGGTTGCTTGGCAGCAAGAAGCTGGATTCACTGACCTCTGTACTCTCTCATATATTTCTGTTGTCTACTTGCCTCTCTTCCTCTAACCCCTGGCATCTCAATATGCGAAATCTTGTCTCTGGCTAGCTGCCTTTTTTTTTTTTTTTTTAATGAAAAAAGACAATTTTTCTTTATTTTTGTCTCCAGTCTGCTGGTCCTGTGAAGGATGCCTGCGAACTGGAGTAAAAACAGTTTTGCTGAGTGATATTACTGAAAAGATCAGAACAGTTTGGAACAATTTTAGTACATCTTCTGGTGACTTTAAATTTTCAGGAAGAGCTCTTTGTAGACTATAGAGAGAAGTGAATGGTCTCACAGTCTTCTGTGATCCAGTCAGCAGGGTGTAGTTTGAAAAGACAATACGAAGACTGTGGAGCAATGGATCTCTATTCCAAGTAAGGAGCATCTTGGTGCACATTTCAATTGTCTTGTTCTTGATGTCCTTTTCAGTTACTTTCAATAAATTTTTTGAGGAGTTTAATGGTAGAAATGGATATAACAAGCTGTAGAAGTATTATATTTCAGAAGGAGTCACCTAGTAAAGACATTTCTGAAAAGGTAGAATAATGTAAAAACACAAAACTAAACAAAACAACGAGAACCATTATGCTATAGCAGTCCATTATTCAAAACTGAGTGTAGCCGTTCCTTGTAGGTGATATATGGAAGATGTTCAATAACAAAAAAAAAAAAAAAAAAAAAAAAAGGATGGAGAATAGAAAGTGATTAGAAGGGAAGGGGTCTACCCATATAGTCACAATTGAAGTATGTGCATAAAAGGGAAAATCTATCTCAGATCAGTACTAGGAATTTTTGTTTCTTCTACTTGCAGTGTTCAATATGCAGGCCAAAGGAATCTTCTGAAGCATTGGTTGTTGCATCAGGCAGAAGGATATGAAAATGTTGAAATTTTAATTTCATTTATTAAAATAGCAAGTCACTCTGAAAATGATACCTCATTTATTTCCATGGAAACTACAACAGATACAAAGAGCACAATACACTGTTTGATAGACTGTCTGAGAGAAGTCTTAGCTACAGTACATAGTCACTACTGTTAGTTGTGCATTTACACCAGAGATGAACAAGAGCTTTCATGCCATGCTAGTAAAAATCTTCATGACTGTCCAGAACATGGCTTGTCTGTCACGTCAGACATCTCTTCCTCAACATGCTCATGTCTTGTGTTTGGTCTCCAGAAACATTTAGCAAACATCAGTGAATGTCAGTGGGTGTCATTTTTTCACCATGGAGGAATTAAGTGACACACTTTTTCTTCATATGCTCTTTCATGTCAGATGGTGTTTTGAGAGACTGTCCCTCTGCTGCCATCTGTCAAATGGCAAGAAAATGTGACTGAATATTGGTGGGAAGGTTCATCTGCTACTATATCCTAACATCTGCCTCTGACGTTGTGGGCCAACACAATAAAAAGGAGGCATTATTTTGTAGCTAACCCTCATAATTTGCTTTATAATGCACTAGTTAAAGCTCTGATGAACTAATTTTGTTCTTTACTGGTTGGGCTGTTGAATTGCTGAATTTTCAAAGAGAAAAAAGAAATTTTTAAGTGACAACACTGAGTATTGTGGCTGTTTGCCTACTTTGTATTTCCCTTTGATTAATGGAGGCTTTCTAAGAGGGCAGAATCCCATATGGTCAAGACTTCATGTTCTGCCTTACTCATATTTAGCTGACTTCAGCTAATCTGAAATCTGCTGAATAGTTACTTGAATTCAACTGTACCTGAGAATTAAAGTTTTTACCGGTTTTAGCTAATTTTAGAATACAGAGAAACAGAGAGACCTACCAGACATTCATATTTCAAACAAAATCTTTCCATCATATTTTCTTTGAAATTGAAAAAGAATAAGGGTTTCCCTTGAAATGAAAAACCACTGTTTATTTTCTTTAAATACTAGAACATGCAGAACAGGCTGCTTGGCACCTAGAAAGGAGATTTGTACTCAGAACATGAATGTGTGATGCTTCATACGCAACTGCAACCGTATGCTTTACAATTTTCTCTCTTTTCTCTCTTTTGTTAGGCTTGGTAGTTTTGTAATTATCTGTAGTTTCTTTTGTTATCGCTTTTCTACTGGTGAAAGTTATCGTTTGACAACACTGAAGACTATTATCCTTTCTCTACGTGCAGATTGGGTGCAGTACACAAACGCAATGCAGGTTTTTTGAAATTGTCAGCAAGCTTGAAGCTTGACCTGTGGGAACCTTGTTTATAAGTGAAAGAAGTACAGTTTCCTCAACCAATTTGCTGCAGGGTTTATGGGCATTTAATAGGAAGTATTCTTTATCCCTCAAGTTTGTTTTACTGTTCAAGCAATGCTGCTGTCACCAGATGACCACAGTAGCCTGCTCCAAACAAAAGCAGTTGAGTGATAGCCTAGAGCTATTCAGATGTTGCTTCTATTCTTCTAACACTATTGTACTGTGCTAGACAATTTACACTGCTCTTTTGAGTGCTGAATTTGAACGGAGTTTCACTTTGGTGCTTTCTCTGAATCTGTCTTTGTTATGAACTCTGTTTAAGCAACACATGCATCTTTGCCCCCTAGCAAATCTGTGCTATGCATAACCATTAAACATTTTGAAATTGATTCAGTTTAAAAGCGGACACTTCTCTTGATTGAATACAGTATTTCTGTATCTGTTGCACTGAATTTGAAGTTATAGTTTACATTATCTATACCCAAACAGGAGAAACTTAGGCTTCTGGCATTAAATAATAAATAAACCATAAATAATTGGTAAAGTATCACTAGAATGTAATTTTACTACTATTTCAATTTCAATTTAATTTCTGTATTAATGTGATTCCTCATAAATTTAACAAGAGTAATGATTCCAAAGCCAGTAAAGGACCAGTGGGAACAGAAAAGTTATGCTACAAGTTGTTAAGTCTGAGCTTAAGCTGTTTTAATTCTGGCATGATATACAAATTGTCTGTGCTTATAGAAGTTTAAACAGGGAAAAAAAATGTACAAAGAAACTATCTTAACATAAACAATATATACTAACATAAAAAAATATATACTTTCCCTTCTGTTTTTGAAAATTTTCAAGCTTTCTTTTCTGAGATAGAATTTTTTCTCATAGCATAAAAATTCCTACAGTTTTGGTATTTTTAATAGGCTTTTTTAGTATATATATGTAACTCTGAAAGTAATACCTCATATTTATTTCCATGGAAACTACAACAGATGCAAAGAGCACAATGACATTATTTGATTGAGCAAACTCTCAGCTACAAAACATGTTTTTTCAGCATAGTCACCTCCATTTGCTATGTATTCTTCCCAGTGATGAACAAGAGCCCACATTACCATGCTCATAAAAATCTGCATGACTGTCTGGGATATGACTTGGCTTTCATGTCTCTGTCACCACTGATGAAACGCACCACTCACTGCCTCACTGTGCTCACATTCACTTTTTGGTCTCCACAAGTGTTCAGCAAGTGTTGCTGAATGTTAGTGAGTGCAGCTTTTTGTTTGTTTGTCTGTTTGTTTTACACGGGGAAATTCAATTCCGTGCCCTTGCTTCATACACACTTCCATGTCAGATACCATTTTGCCAGTTGCCATCTGTTGCATGGCAAGAAATGTAATGGAATATTGGTGGGAAGGCTCAATCTCTACTGCTGTACCGCCAATATTTACTTCTGAAATTATGGCCCAACATAGAAAAATCAGAGGCATTACTCTTGAAGCAGAACTCATATATAGTAGCACTGCAGAAATTATATTGTTGGGTAAATATTGCTGAGGTGGATAGTGATTAGTAAATTAAGTTTATTTTTTGAGTTCTGGTATGCTCTTTAAGTCCCAGAAAACAGCGTATGCATAGAGTTGGGATTTCTTCCCTACCTTAATCCTATAGAGAGAGGTCTTGCAGCTTAATAGTAATGAGAAGAAAAAAAATAAAAATTGTTTAGACAAAAAAGAACAGTACAACATATAAATAGTCTATGGAGCAAATAATCTAACAAGCCATATATTATTCCTATTGAAAAAGAATAAGTTTTCAAAGAAAAAATATTTTCAGTGGAATTTTCCTTAAACTAAAAACAACTTGAGATAAGCAATTAAAAATGAGCATTGTATTTTAATTAGAATCTATTTAGTCCACGCAGAAAGTCCTTCTAGAGTTGGGTGAGAGTATTGGAACCATCACTCAGTGATTCTGTCTGTTTCTGTTTTTGCACAGAAGATAAAAGTACAAACACAGATGTGGATCCTAGGGGAACAGAGGTGCTCTGTGGCCCCACTGAACAGTGTATGTAGCACTGAGGGCTTCCCGTGGATATAACATTCCTCTCTCCTGCTGCTTTTCAGTGGCAAGTCTTTACTGAAAGCCTTTTCAGAGCATTGGGAACATTTTATGTTGCTATGCATTGTTCAGTCTGCTGGGGTTCTGTTCTAGCGCTGACATCTCTCCTAGTTAAAATTTACCCAAAACAGAAAATTTGCCTTTGATGATACGTTATTGATGTTTTGGTTTCCTCATTTTGCTGCTGTTTTTTAATCCCCACCTCATCAAAGTCAGCTTGAGGTTCTGTGTTCAGCATTAAAGGACACTTTCATTTCTCGTTTGGGAAAACGACTTACTTCGGTACTCGTGTTTATGGTGCATTGCTCCCTAAAGACAGCCTTTTAAACAAACAAACAAAAAACTCCAGAAACTCAGCTTCCTTGGTTGTAAATGTATTTGCTAGTTGTTCCTGCAGGTAATACATAATGCTCTGCACAGTACACAGTCATTGTGTTGTCTCTGTAATCAATTTAATATCATTTTGCATTTAAAATATTATGTAAAGATATTAAGGTAACTTAACAGTTTTGTTGTTTTTCAAATTGGGCAATAAGGATACTATGATGCTGAGATAGAGTTTAAACAGAAAGCGAATATCATGTTTAGCTGCATATATCTTAGTGTTAAATGACTAAAGCCATTTATACCTTTTAATTCAATCTAAGCTAACTAAAAAAATTGATTACAAAATCTTAGATAGATAGCTTACTCAGATTGAACTGAATCAAACATCTCTCCATCCATTACTGAAACAATCACGTGCAATAATTTTTATTAAATACTTATAAAACTTTTTAAAAGGTGGCCATTTTTAAAGTTTCTCTGATTACTGTAGCAAATGAACAAAACCTATGGGAGGAAAAAAAAAGAACTTTCCCGTGAATGGAGGGAAAGAAAGTCTTAAGGTAAAGTAGGTTGATTGCCTGAAGGTTGACAATTACATGCATATTTTGCTGTACTATTTGCATAAAGGAGTCTACATCTTTATTATCTTTTATCCAACCCTACTTATGTGGGATGTATTTGTTTTACTGCTTAAATATAGCCCACTATTGATAGCACTTTTTTTTTTTCTAAATTCAGGGGCTCTTGTCTTCTTTTATAACAAAAACTGGTAATAAGATTGTAAAGTAAAAACAAAATCTTTTTTCAGCATTTTCTCTGAGTTCCTATTGATATCATTTCATTTGCACACTGGCATTACAGCTGTTATGTTGTTTGGATATTTATAGAATTTCAGGCAAAGTCAGATAATTGTAACATAATGTCAAATAGCAGTTCAACAATTAATTTATTCTAATTATAAAACTGTCTGGTTAATTATAATGCAAACTAGGATTGTGGTAGCTTAATTTGTTGAGCACTTTTTTTTTTTTTTTTAACTGCAACTTTGCACATGAAACCATTAATTTTTAACAAATACACTTCTACCGTGTCCTCACAGTCTCCAACATAATCTTGTCACTTTCATAATTATTTCTATTTGTATAACTAGACAAGAAGGACAGAAGTTGTAGGAAGAAGTTGTGGATGTAGGAACAGATTGCTGATTTTTTAGAAGTATGCAGAGGAAGCTTGATTTAGTTGCCTAAATCTTGCATCCAGCTGCTGTTCCAGATGGGCATGAGCCTCCCATAGATCCTGTTAAATCTGCCACACTCCTAACAATGTATCACATATTTAAGCAACAGATTGAGCCCTAGATGTTTGAATACCAGGAGTATACAGCACTCAGACTTCACTGAAAGACGTTAAGAAGATCTATGGAAAAGTAAAATATTTTTGAGCTGAGATTAGAACAAATTTTGTAGATTTATCCAGCATGGATTGGGATTCAACTACAGTCTTTCAAAGAGAAACCCGGTATATGTTCAGTGGATGTAATTCATTTTGTCTAAATTCAGATTAAACACAACATTCCTGTTCAGAATAAAGATGCATCTACTTTTATGTATTGCTAGTAATGTTTCCCTTGTATTTCCATGACAGATAAGAAGAAAAAGTAGATTCTGTGGTTTTTAAATAGTAGCAGTCAGTAATGATTGTAGAATACACCTCCAATGAACAGGGATGTTATTTCTGAATTCTTTACTATTTAGAAGTTTGGCTAATTATACTGTCTCAGAGCATCCTATGATTTTAAATGGGTGAGATATTTACATCTACCTACTCTTCTGAAGGGATGACAGTGTTCATCTGTGCTGTTAAACCACCGCTGTGTTCTGTCTCTGAGTTGGCAGGAGTTCAGGAGTAAATGGAACAATTCTGTTATTATAGAGTTGTGAAGTGCTTTGAGGTCTGTCAGGATGTAAAATATTTTGTGACTGCTTGCCAGATAGGTAAATATCTCAACATCTCAACCATCTCTCTCTCTCTCTCTCCCCCTCTCCCAAATAAAAACAACAACAACAACAACAACAACAACAAACAGAAAAACTTTTTTTTTTGCATTTTCATTAGCATTATTATTTTTAGACTTTTTATTATTTTTATTATTATTTTTTTAATAAATACAAAGTATGTGTTTGAGTGTTGGAATACCACGCAGACATATTTACTTGGATGTTTGTCTTTTTGTTTGTTTGTTTTTTGGCATTTAGGAATTTCAGGAGTCTCTTTCAGTGCTTTGTGGAAAGGAAGTTCTATTCTAAGCAGTAGAACCAATGAAGTCTTTCTAGCTGCTATGTTTTAGTGAACTTGGCAGTGATATTATAAAATAGAATTCTAGAATAGTTAAGATTGGAAGGAGCTTTTGAAGATTGCCTTGTCCAGCTGCCTACTTGAAACTGGGCTAACTTTAGAATAGAATAAAACTTAAGTAAAGCTGCTCTGAGTCTTGTTCAATTAATTTCTGAGTATCTTCGGCAATGGAGAATCCTCATCTTCTCTGGGCATCTGATTCACCTTCATTGTGACACTTTTTTTCATAGTTTTTAATAGATTTTCCCTTGTTTCATCTTGTGTCTCTTGACTATTACTCTGCTAGTCCAGTTCTGACTACTCACTAAATATTTAATCACAGTAAGAAAATTCCACATTAGCCTAGTTTTTTGGGGATTGAGCAAATGTAGTTTTTCTGTCATCTTCTTGTGCCCCATGTGCTCCAGCCCCTAATCATCTTGGTGATCTTTTGCTGGACTTACTCCAGTATGGCTGTGTCTGTTTTGTGGTTTCACAAATAGTCATCGGAGAATACTCGCTCCTGTTAACTTGCTGACCACACTATTACTATACATAGCCCAGTATCTTTTTCGTCATTCTTGTTTTTAAGGGTGTACTACTGTTATCTACTGGGATTCAGAGGTCCTTCTCTTGAAAGATTGTTTCTATCCATATGGTTTCTAGCCTGTCCCATTTAATGAATTGTTTCATCCTGAATGCAAGAATTTTGCATTTTCTTTTATTGAGCTTCATTTGTGTTGCACACGAATGTCTGCAGCATGGGAATCATGCAGGATAAATTAGAAGTTGATGCACAGAACTATGATCTGACTGGAATCACAAAGTGATGATAGGATAGATTGTGTAATTATAGGGGCACTTTGGATGCATATAGCCTCTTTAGAAGGGATCAAGAAGATTAGGAAGAGGAGATGTCTTTTGATCAGTGAGGAGCCTGGAGCTTTGTTTCAGAATCAATGATGAGCCTGCTGAGAACATGTGTTTGAGAACTGGAGATATTTTAAGAAGACCAGCCCCAAATAACTAACCTTGAAATACACTCATAGCATAGTATATGGAACACCCCCCTTAGGCATCCAGAGACGATATCTTTGAATGTTCAGTCTTCTTCTATAACATTTGGAGCCTAACATATTGAGAAAGAAGTTAAGAGGCTTCTCTACAGTTCAGAAATTATGATTCCTATTAGTTGCAAGGCTAAGTTGTATTTATGCTAAAATGAGAGACAGTACTAGATGTGTTTGAATAAATGGATTCCAGGTGGTATAATCTTCAAATATTGTATGATACAAGGAAGATAAATTCTCATAAACTGCATTCCTGTTCAATATAATCAAAGAGATTAATCATTTTCACCAAAGTTACAAATAATGAAATATAAGTAAAATACCAAGTGCATATATAAATATTATTTTGGTTAGCAAAAGCCATGTCAAAATCTCTTGACAGAGAAGAAGAACACGTGTGCATGAATTCCAAATAGGTCCCTTTTTCCCCTGTTCCATTTTTAAATTCTGCAAACTACAGATTATAAAGGGATTTGAATAGCGCTTAAAGTGTGGGTCACAGTTCAATTGGAACCTTGAGTTTAGTACAAGAAAACAAAGACAGTGCTAGCTATAAAACCCACAAGTATCTTCACTGATTTGCTATTACTTATGCACATTTTTTTATTACAAAATGCACACATCAGTGCTCAGAATGCATTTTTATTGATTTCCCTCTCCCAGCCTCAGTCACCTGGAAGTCTCTGTACATACACTGTGTCTTTTCAGTGGACAACCTGCAACAAACTGATAAATCTGAAGATCTGAAAAACATTATTTCTCCAAATTTGTACTCTGATTTTGTTCTAAATAGGTAATAAACCTATGGAGTACAGACTACTGTGGGATCACATACCCTTCTCATTCTTCTTTTAAAGCCACATGTAATTTGCTTTCCCTATGGCTCTGAAAACTGTCTTTCTGCCCTTCAGTACTCTTGATTTTTCTATTACATAGGTCACTTTAAAAGTAATGCCTTCTATTTATTTCCGGGGAAACTACAACAGATGCAAAGAACACAGTAACACTATTCGATAGAGCACATTCTCAACTACAAAACATTACTCTTCAACATAGTCACAAGCATTAGCTCCGCAGTTTCACCAGGAATGAAAAAGTGCCTGCATGTAATGCTCATAAAGATCTGCAGTTGTGGAAGTCAACCAATGTCACCACTGCTGAAATGTACCATTCACTGCCTCACTGTGCTCACTTTCATTATTTGATCTCCATAAACATTCAGCAAGTGTCAGTTAGTGTCAGTGGGTGCAATTTTTTCCACAACGACAAATTCAATAACACACCTTTGTTTCATACGCAGTTCCATGTCAGATGCCATTTTATCAGACTGCCCCTCTGCTGCCATCTGTTGCATGGCAGCAAAATGTAATGGGATATTGGTGAGAAGGTTCAGCCTCTGCTGCCTTACCACCAACATCCACCTCTGACATTGTTGGCCAAAGTGACTTTTGGAGCAGCCCTTGTAGAAATCTGTTTTGTACTTATTTCAGTAAATCTCACAGCTATATATTGCAGTTTTTATTTTGTGGTTCTTTTGCACTAAGTATCATAAGAAATTTGGACATGTCCATTCTACTGCTCTGTCATTGTTAACGACAATGGGTATGCATGCATTGCATTAGAGAGGCAACACTGCTTATGATTTCTTCTACTGTTTTACTTAAATATTATGGAAGCATGCATAAAAATTACAATTGCAACCTTGGGAATCATAAAGTCAGGAGAATTCTCCTGCACTCCTGAAAATGAATTGGATTCATTGTTTTTGGTCAAATTAACTAGTGACATAAAAGTAATGGTAATGTTTTCTGTTTTCTGAAAAAAAAAAATGTTTTCTGGTTCCCACACAAGTCCTTTAAAAAAGGACTGAATGGATTGAAGCATCTAGCTAGAGAGATACTTTTGGAAGGAGGTATTCCATGCTGGAGCAGGACATCCTCAAGAGTCATCTGCCCATGGGTGAACCATACCAGGATGCCAGGGCAGGGATGCTCGGCAGGAAAGTATGAAGAAAGATCTGAAAAAAAATGGCAGAAAGCAGGGAAGCAGGGTGTGGCAGAGGAAAGAGCATTTGTGAAAAACTCCCATGGACATGACCCCAGCATCCCGTGTTGCCCATCACCTCCCTGCAGATTTGGGTTGGATTCAGTAACCTGCAGTGAAAGTAAGTCAAGCTCAGACTAGGAATTGGAGAATGGAGGTATTAGCATTAAGGTGAACCTGTGAAAAGAGGAGGAATGTTGTTTACTTAAGTGTTTGATTTTTTTATTTTTTTTTTCCCCCCACATAACTGACTTACTGATCAAAATTTGGTGTTACCTAGCAGTAACTTAAATGAGGTAATAATTCTCCAAATTGACTGTTGTTTCTCATGTACATGCATAATGGTGAGAAAGTAAACTGTTTGTGCATCACTAAAAAAAAACAGCAGTGACCAAAAATCTGTACAGCTTAATTTCTAAAGCTAAACGTGATACTAGGCATCAACTGCCTTTTTAGTACATCCATATTGTCAGCCTGGGAAAGCAAATATTTGCAGTCACATTTATACCAAAGTATTGGATCGTTTCCACTGCCTGCATTGTACAGAGATAAATACTCTTTTATGTAATAGGCTTTTCTTGCAAAGGATTTCTAGGAAGTAGTTAACACTACTTGTTGTGAATTAATTTAGTCCTTAGCATTTGCCTCATTTGAAAATAATTAGAAATGATGAAAAGCATTTTCAGAAGCATATAGAAATATGCTTTTCATTATCAATATATGTTCAAATAAAACACAGTTTCCCAGTATTCACCTACATGCAGAAAATACTGGAACACTCATGAATTTTCAGGTTTGGAGATTCACGTTCAGTGGGATCTAAGACCTGTGAGATACAGAGACTGCTTCTGTGAGCTGCGAGGAGTGATAAAAATTGTTGATGATCCGGTCTTGTTCAACATGTTCATCAATGACCTTAATGAGGGGATAGTGGCCACCCTCAGCAATTTTGCTGATGATACGAAGTTGGGAGGATTGGCTGACATGCCTGAAGGCTGTGCTGCCATTCAGCAAGACCTGGACAGGCTGGAGAGCTGGGCAGTAAGAAACAGGATGATGTTTAACAAAAGCAAGTGTAGAGTGTTGCACCTAGGGAGGAATAATTGCATGCACCAGCATGCAAGTTGGGGGATGACCTGCTGGAGAGGAGCTCTGCAGAGAGGGACCTGGGTGTCCTGGTGGACGACTGGTTGGCCATGAGCCAGCAGTGTGCCCTCGTGGCCAAAAAGGCCAATGGCATTCTGGGGTGCATTAAAAAGAGCATGGCCAGCAGGTCAAGGGAGGTGATCCTCCCCCTCTACTCTGCGACCTGGTGTAGGGAACCTGCTTTGGCAGGGGGGTTGGACTCGATGATCTCTGGAGGTCCCTTCCAACCCCTACAATTCTGTGATTCTGTGATTCTGTGATTCTTCCAAGTGAGCATATTCTACTGAAAAGCCCTCTGAATGGGCTTAAAGAGGTTTTGTATGAAAATAATAATAATAATAATAAAAAAAAATCCTTGTGTTCATCTCAAAAAATAAAATAACATAAAGAAGGTGACAAGAACCACGTATGTAGAATCAAGCAGTTTAGAGACACAAGCTAAAATGATGTTGTGCCATTCCTTTGTGTCTCATGTAGTAGTGTTAATTTTCTTAATGGGTAGCTCAACAGATTAGAAATACTAAAATATGCCCTTAGCATATTTGCTATGGCTTTTAGCCAGAATACCCAATATTTTATATCCAAACATTTTCCCTATGAAAAAATACATACAATTTTTTGTTTTTCCATGTTGCCTTATTTAATTTTTTTGCATTCAGTATGAGACATAAGATTTCAGATAGAAGCAATGACAATCTTACTCTCTTGTACTCTATCACCACCAATTTTTACCAACTTCTTAAAAAAACTTAAGAACAGTTACCTGTGTGGTGCTTGGATTGAGAGAAGGAAGCATCGACTGGGCACAAGTGAACAGAAAATCTTGTAATGTGGGGAAAGATAGGAAAACAAAAGAATCTAACAGTGAATATTTTTTAATGTTTTCTCCCCTTTTGCCACCCTTCTAAAGATCATCTGCACCATTCTTTATAGTTTCCTCTAATCAATCCTTGTTTCTGTGCTCATATTGCAGCTCTTAGTCACTAGAGAAGTCTGAAAAATGGGGCTGAGGATAGAGAAAAAGTATACAATATACATAGGAAAAGATGTGCAATATAGGTCATGAGATTTCAAGCTGAAATGTAGGAAACACTTCATGATGAGATGCCTGGACAACCTGCCAAGAGGGATGCTGAGTGTGAATTCATTACAGAACATGACTTACAGTTGCATTTTAAACTTACCAGATAGTTGAAGGAGAATCTAGAAATAGGCTTACGTAGTTTTTAAAAAGTGTTTTCTCTGTCTTGTATGATTGTTATAATTGTTTAAAAATCATTCTATTTCTGTTGTAGATCCTGCAATATGATTGAAAGAATTTTGTAAGGCAGTCCTTCTATTAAATATTTTGCCCTGGTTTAACAAACTTACTGTAACTTGATACTGACCGTTACTGTCCCTTCATTATACTCAATGACTGTATTTCCCTTGAGAACTCTTCTGACTTAGGCTATCTGAAAGTTCTGTTTCCAACAGACCTACAAACGTAGCATCCCGGAGCATTAAATTAGCACTTTAGGTATAGGTCAACTCTAATTTGAATAGAAAAATTATCAGTGTTTTCTCACTATTTTCTGTTTTATTAATTGATATTTATGTGACAACTATACCAAGGTAAGCTGACACTGCTTACCTTCATTTCTATAAGCTTTGTATTGCTGGTGATTAGGGGGGGGGGCGGGGATTTCACAGTAAAAGTCCAGCTTCTGCTACATATATTTTTTGTTACTCTTATTTTTTATTTTCCAGGAGAAGTACATTATGGCATATCAGGTAAAGGAGAAATGCTAGCAGTGACTCTTTGGGTATTTTGTATATTGCAGATGTGTGATTCTGGAGGGATTCGGCAACCCAGCTGAAATGGAAAGCAAATGTTTGAAAATTGGCTGCTGCGTCATTTCCTACTATTTATTATGTTGTTTTTAGTGTCACAAGGAATTACAAAATAGAGCAATTACTTGAGTGACATTAAGAAAATCTCTGTTCTTTTTGTTAGTCTGTTTGCAGAGGTTTAACAGGTGAATTGTGGCATGTGGCTGGAGTAAGTATTAGTGTCATTGCAGGGTCAAGTTTTCCTTCTTTGACTGAATGCACTGTATTGCTTTTAGACCCCTCCAAATAGCCTAGCACCTTCCTTAAATATCTTTTCCAATAAAGCATATTTGACAGAAAATGCACTCTCAGATTCTTTCTCGAAGGACACACCAGAGAGTAGTGAATGGAGTACATGTCTGTCGTTCTGTTTTGTGAATAAGCTGATGATGTCCCTAAGTGGCTTCAGTAATCTACCTCTCCTTACTCTCCCTGGGAAGACAATTGTGTGATTGTTCTTCCTAGTGCTGAGCCAAGTCATAAACATTTCACACTGTGAGTCATAGAAACAGCGCTGAAGTATTGTGTTTTAGTTGCATAAATCCTATAGAATCAAAATGCATGCTGATCTCTTCAGCTTTACTGAATCTGCAAAACAGGATGAGGAGATAACAGCTCAAGTGCACTGTGACTTCATGACTTTTGTTTGAAATAAATGTAGATAAAGAAGAATGTGAAGAATATATGTGAAAGAATGACATCGATGAGAAAATTCAGGATATGTCTTTATTTGGTCAAATTCATTCACTTAAGATAATTTATGATAGGATAGTATGATACAATACGTAGTGATATAGAATGATTTTTTTTCTATTCTTATTATCTCGAATTTCTCCAACAAATGAAAAATCAGGAAAAACATAAAAGCTGGACTTCCAGCAGAACTTTAATGGATAGTAAATTAAGGCTAGTTGGCAAGCTTCAGAAGTTGAAGTTTTCAGTGACTCTTCAGTCAAAAGTACTTTTTTTTGACTCTGCCATAAATCAAACTAACTTGATGACTTCCTCGTATCTGGCCTTGGGCAAATCACTTAGCCTTCTGCTTCCTTGATTTTTCCATTTATCTCACTGTTTAAGGATCTCAGAACAATTTTCATATACTTGTCTTTTTAAAGTGTATTTAGTTTCAAAGACAAAAATGTGAATGATAATAATGTGAAGAATCAACACCTTGTTTCTTGCTGTTAAATGCTGAATGTGTGTTTACTAAATCAGTACAGTGAAAGAAAAACAACTTTCACTTCTCAGAATACACGTAAAAAACAGCCTGTCAAAATGGACAGAACTGTACTGAGCACAGACACATGCAGATTTCATGGCATCTAAAGAGGCCCTTTCTGTAGTGTTCTGAAATTCAAGTGTGTTGACAAGGGTACTTGAAGACGTGGTGTAACTTGCTACTTTTATCACTATTATTCTAATGTTCTCTTTGGTAATGTTAGCGTTAAGGAGGGAGTACTTTCCTAAATATAATGAAAATATTCTATGCTTTGACATTTTCTCAGATTCCATGACAGAAGTCAATGGTTTCCTTTCAAATGTATCCCATGAATGAAAAAAATTTAAATGGTATATGTATCATCTTAGAAAATAAAAGTTGTCATCATAATGGTATCTTATGTGCACTGTCTTTAAATATAGCTGGAACTGTTTGATCCATAGAAAGGTCTTAAGGTTGCTCAACACTGAGCAATGTCCGTAATGATAAAGTACTAGGCCTAAGGCCTATTTAAAACTTAGAGTAGCACAGAGAAAACATTCGGTTTGCCTGAAGGCTTTGCTAGTTAAAATGCTTGGTATTCTTTCTTTTAGTGAATATAGTAAGTAATAGAATCTACACTAGGGGAATAAATGCTACCTCCATAATTTCTCATTAGCTAATCTGATAGGGGCCTAAGATAAGCATCTTCTAGAGTTTGCAAACAGGTAAAGATGATGAGACCATCTTTCCACCCACATCTTTCCAGTACACAAATATGTGAGCACTCAAGTTTGCTCTAAATAGTGACTGTTTTATATTTATTCCACTACTGCATACTGACTCATTGCACTACAGAAAACCTTGTTGATGAAGTATGGCCACTCACACCAAATCATAGCTTGAAGGCCAGACTGAATTCTAAGATGTGACTTTCCAAAAGTCACTGCTCTCTTTAAACAGCAATGGAAATTCTTCAGCAGCCTGCACCTGACAACCTAATGTTCAAAAAGGCAATAAATGAAAAAGATAAATAATTGCAAATAAGACATTTGACATTTTCATTTACTTAGAATCCTAACTGCAGTTATTTGGAAAGATCACAGATTTTTTTTTCTTTGCAAGAGGTCATTTCTAGTGCAGGAAGTAACTCAGTAAAAAAAAAAAAAAAATATATATATATATATATAATAATAATAAAATAAATCCAACCCTACTAAAAGAAACCAAAAAAATAAAACCAGATTTTCTAGCTAATCTTCAGGTAACATTATCCATGCATATTTTGCCCTGTGATATTGATAACAGCAAACATTTTTCAAAGAAATGGTTCTGTGCTAGCTCTGTACCACAGTGAGCTGAAGGCTGGTTTTGAATTCTGATTTGCCTTTGATTTTCAAGCCAGTCCTGTTCTCTTTTGTCTTCTTGATATTTTTTAGAGGTCCTGACTTCCTTAAAATAACCCAAAATGCAAACACAAATAGCATCAGAAATGGAGTCCAACTGAAAATGCGGTAAGAAACTCTGAATTTCTAATACTGTTTCCACAAATTGAAGAAGACCATTTTTGCCTTTTTTTTTTTTTTTTTTTTAAATGGTATAGGTTGTTAGAAGATAGAAAAATGCTTGGGGAAGAAAGAAACTAAGAAAAGACAGCAGTATTGAATGGAAGCAGACTGCAAGGCAGAGGTATATGAGCTATCTCCTGTGATGATTTTCTTTATCCACATAAATCATGCATTGGGACATTCACTTTTACAGAAGAGAAGGAAGTTATCAAATCTACAGTAGATTTACTGCATGGTGGTATCCATTTCAAAATGAGTGGTATGATTGCTCCTAAATGAGAGGCCTTTGTTTAATAGTGTGGGGAACAGAGAATGAGAGAAGAAAATCTGCACTGTTTGACTTGTCTGAATTTCCCTTTATCTGAGACTAATTGCTGAAAATGGGATATAGTCAGATGAAAACTGTCATTTGAATAACATCTTAAATGTTAGAAACAATTCCTCTCTGATGCATGAAAAAGTAGGAAAGGGTACCCAAAGATCCTCTGTCACATCCCTGAACATCTCTGTCTTTCAGAAGAGAACACAGTACTGTGCAATGCCTGAAACATGGTTATCTAACCAGACTAAAAAAAAGAAAAAAATCAGCGATTCAGACTGGGCTATGTGCTCCAGTGTTCTCACTGAGATTGTTTTTAAGTCTTTGTAGCAACTACATCATAGTGGTCTTTCATGTTCCTTAGTCTTGCCTTCTCTAAACTGAGCAATGGTTGTTTCTTTTATTTACTGTGATCTAGGGATTACAAGCTCTAGATCAGTGACTGCTCTTCTTTGTACTCTCTCAAACTGATGGACATCTTCCTAGCAGTGTGCTTTCCCATGATGGATAATGCTCAGATAAAGGCCTACCAGGGGACAATGAAAAAAAAAAAAAATTGTTCATCTCACACAGAATATCTAGCCTATATCTTGGGGTTTAATAATTATTTTTTTTTCATTAAGCCTCCTGATTTTGTGTTGTATTCAGCTTCCGTTCTGTGTTCTCTCTATTGCTGATCTTTACAAGTCAGTCCTTTCTAAGAAGACTGCAGTCCATTCAGAACTATTCAACTGTAGTGAATATTCTGTATTATCAGTTGGTATATTTTGGTTAGATTAGTTTCTATGCTCAGAAATGTTATACAAAAGAGTTCTTTTACATGTGAGAGTTGAAGCGTACAATCCATAAAATATTTCAGTTACTGAAAAATGTTTTAGTTAAAGTGGCACATTGGTTGTTACTATGAACACAGTTTTTGTGCTGAGTCCTATGGAGGCAATCTGCTAAGGCACACTATCTTCCATCACTTCATTTGAAATAACCATTCCATGACTTAAGTATGCATTTCCTCGAATATGCAGAGTATTTGGTAGCATGCCAACCTGCCTGCAGGGTTTTTGTAACACATTCTTGCCTTTTTTGGTTAGCTTCATCTCATCATTGTCATTCATGCAGTATGTCAGTAAATGGATATGAAGAAGTTCCAATCCTTTTTCAGTGAAACTTTGACTTTTAATCTCTTTGAATAACACTATCATAAGATAAAACTAAGCCTTTCTTGAATGAAAGCAGATTATTGGCCATCTGTACTAAAGACATTAGGTTTCTTTCCATCTCTTTGTCTAGTCTGTGAGTGTGAAAAAGGAAAAACACTAGGTACAATCTTTTTAACATTATTAACACTTGTGATTACCTTAATTTATATTCCTGTTCTATAGTGTGTAAGCTGTTTTTCCTCTGGTTGAAACCTCGTATAGCTCTCCTATTTATCAACAATAAATAGCAGCACAAATTCTTAATTGGTTTCTCATCCACCTTGATTTGTATTTGTGAATAGATTATTATTCTAACATGACATTCTGGGGAGTTACCATACCTGCACTAAATCTGGTAAACTAAGTTTGAGAAATTATATTTCTTTTGTTGTTTTCAAAGCTGGAACTCTTGATTTTTGTAACTTTTATTTCTTATTTTTAGTCAGTGTTAGTTATTTTCAAGAGTAGAAAAAGGTGCTTTTTTTCCATATCAGTGAAGTCTGTACTCATATGGATTTTTTTTTTCTTTTCATTTTCATTGTTTAGTGAGTTCTACATCTAACCAAGCAGGTTCAATGCTAAAGCCATCACTGAAATGCCTATATAAGTGCTTTTGTTGTTGTTTTTTTGTTGTTGTTGTTTGTTTTTTTTTTTAAATTTAGACTATATATTGCCATAAGAAATTCTCATTATTTAGAACCTGTAAAAGTCCAAATGGTTTTGATATTGAAGACCTTGAATACCCATATGTGCAGGTGTTGCACTATACTATTGAATCATGGCCTGAACCTCTGATTGATCGCCTGAGGCGAGCAATGAGTCAGCCATGGGGTCACAGGTGAAGGCAATTCACCTGTGTGACTGGAAGGGGTGGAGCCTGGCTCCGCCTTTCCTAGACCCCATTTAAGGGCTGACTGCCACTGGGAAAGGATCTTTTTCTGGAGATTGCTCCACTTGGAGTTTTTCCTGTGAGCCTATACAGGTGAGTATTTTTTGTCTATTTCTGATGATCCCTTTCTATCCACTCTATTTTTGTTGATTATACAGTGCATAAATGAAATGTGTTGATTTTCAGAGTTGCTACCCAACGAGTGTTCCTACTGACTAGAATAAAAAGACCTCATAGACAATCAGAAATTCTAGAGTCATTTCTACTTTTTTTTTTTTTTTAATTGAATTAAATACATAACTTTTGCCACTCTTAATCACAACAAAAACATGGACTTTTCATGGTAAGTTTTAGGGCTGTTATCTTTTCATTTCTTCTCCGTTTTCTGTGGAATTGTATTCAACCATTAAAAATGGTGAGAGAACAGAAATAGCTCACTATTCTATTAGAGAAACTTTAATTATAGTGTTTGCAGGTGGGAAGAGAGAGAGTAGGTCATGCCTTTATTAAAACACCTCTAATTAAATAGTGGAGATAAAGCTTCCACGTCTTATATCATGCCTACTTTTTGATATAAATCTGACTGCTGAATGGGCTGGTGTTAAAGAGTAAGTTTCAGGTCAATCAATGCACCCAGATGTTGCACTCGTCTATTGAAGCCACACTTAGTCAAGGCAACGGGAGTCAGTTTTAATGAGGCTGGTGCTACCCAAGAAGGACACAGATCATAAATTAGTCATAAAAGAAAAAGGAGACATACAGGAGATATACTGAGGAGATAAAATAGTTTTGGCAGACAAAGAAAGGCGGTTTCCTATTGAAGGTGCTCACAGGTCCTTCAAAATGAAAGAAGCTAGCAGATGGAGGATGCGTTGTCATCAAACCAGGGTGACAATTCTTTAAAAACTGATTATTTTCAAGGTTATTTCTCTCGTGAAGAGTAAGAGGTGGGACTTTCTGAATTTTGATTAACTGTTTCCCATTCTTTTTTATGGTTAACAGGCCACTTTGGACTGTCTTTATGTTTGACTTCCCTACTGGCATTGGTCTCTGTATTCTGTTCTGGAACACATCTATGGATGTTTTTGATGGAAAATCTGAAGCTTGGTTTTACAGCAGTTAAACACTAAAAGAAAGCTACTTAAATGAACTGGCTTCTTATCTATGAGGGAGCTGACTCTCTTATGGTTTTCATTCCTACTTTGTACTGGAACAAGATGTGTGGCACAGATGTTGGTAAATTTATCTTCATAATAAAGAGGTAATTTAGGAAAATGCTCAGTCTGTTTTGCCAAAAGTAGCTGAGATGAATCCTGAGTGATCAGAGCTTAGTATCTTTTATTAATATTATGTTTATGATTATTTAGTTAAATATTTTAACTACCAGTTTCTTAGACCTCATAAGCATCCAACTACATGTTTAGAATATGTACATTTAATTACTCTTTTACACTACTTTAGAATTCAAGCTATCTAAAGCCTGAAATACAGTTGGACAAGCAAGTTATATTTTTCTTACAGAAAAGATTTCAGTGACATTTTCCCTCAGGAAGCTGAGGCCTAAGGTAGCATGAGAAGTATGAAATAAGGTTGTGAAGAAACTCCATGACAGGACTCCAAGTATAACCAAGCATAAGACACTCCTTGTAAGGAGGGACTCTAGATGGAAATGTATCTGTTCTGTTGGATTTTCTTCTTTTTTTTCTTTTTTTTTTTAAGAAGATGAAAGTTGAAGTTATTAGTGCCAATAGTACTTTCTTCAGCATAACTCAGAAAATTTAATTCTCTCTATATATGTTTTGTTTTTTTTTCCACATAGACTGTCCTAATGAGGCTTACGAGTGAGATACAAATACCTGTGTTGTTTGCGTCTTCTTTACTACAGCTAAATTTTGCAGTGAACTAAAATCTCAAGCATTCAGGAACCCTGAATGAGATCCTAAAATCCTCTGTTCCCTTGCTAATGGTTTCTAAATCTTGTATTAATTGTATATTGTGTTCAATGTTTGTGTGTTCTTTTATTTTTCCTTTTGTAAATCTAGCACTAGAATCTGGTTCCTGAGAAAAGTGTGAAAATGAAGATTCTGCAAGGTAAATTCATTCTTGCAGATATTGCTCTAAAGGTGAATACTATGAAATAAAAAGTGTTCTGTAGAATCATGAATTGTAATGCAGCTTGAAAATTATGTACATTTGACAAAAATAGATGCTTCTCTGATACCTTACATGATGGAAAAATACCAAACACCTGAATCCTCAAGTCTTTAAATAAATATTACTGCCTTATTTTCTTCCTCCCCAATAGGGAATTTGTTTATATATTTATTTGCAATAATTAATTGTATACAATTCCATTTTAAGGTCCACTGAATTATCTTCTATTGATTACGAAGTGAACCCTGACTTTTATATCTCAGTTGAGTGTCTACGCAAGGCACAAGACAGGACTACACTGAGGTATTTCTAGTCTAAAGGTATTGTAGTGAGTTTGTTGAGGTACTATTCAGGACCAGAAAGCTGGAAATTCTATGTAAATAGTGATATCTTGAGCGACAGCTCAAAAAGCTAGCAACAGCTTTAAGGTTGTTTTGGTTTTTTTTGTTTTTTTTTTTTGTCTCTGTTTGCTTCTACATTATCAGTGTAAGGAGTTTTGCCTTGGAAGTATGTGGACTTCAGACTTTGGAGATCAACTGAGCTGGCTGCAGTGCAGATAAAATAATTTCTGTCTTTTATGTCAGGAATTTCTGTGATGAAATAATTTCAGCTGTGGAAACCCAATAGAGAAGAGCTTAAGAAACAAAAACAGACTGTTCTGGTTAACTGTGTCTGTTTGACAATGATGAATTAAAAGTTAGGATTATAGCTGTATTCTATGCTAGTTCACAGAAAGGGATACAGTAGAAATGTGAAAAATTTTTGGGTTTTTGATGTAGTTTATATATGCATCTAGTTAAAGATATCTCGATGAAAAATATATTACTAAATATAGTAAACATAATCTTATAGTGGTTAATCATGTAGTAGTATTATTAGCACTACCTAATGGTCATTCTCCAGCTGAGGTGGAAGCATCTCCCACTAGTATTTCAGAAAGCAAAATCATTTACTAAGTTGCAAATATACAAAAAAAAAAACAACCAACAACCTCAAGATACATGTTTAAAATGATGGATCGTTGATTTAGTGAACCTATAGTCCTGTGTAAACTTCTATAATGCTTCGAATTGGTGAGAATGATTCAAAAGTACAGTTATTATGTACTATAGAAAGTGTTTCTCGAAGATAACTTCCAAAAGTAAAAACTACACATTTGCAACAGGTGAGATTGCCAGAGAAGAATGTACTTAGACCCAATTTGACCAAACAGTGAAATGAACACATGCTGTCTCATAAAATGAGGCAACCTATTTGTATATTTATATGCATATATAAACACAAATGTGTATAGATTCGTTTATAAATATGCTTGTGTCATAGTCAGAGCTTGTATCTGAGAAACCTAAAATTTCCATTCAGAAGCAGAGACGAAACTTTACAAAGTTCTCCTTATCTCCAGCACTGCTAAATTTATTTCTGATAAAATATAAATAACATGCAGAGTAGTACAATGATGACCCAATAAAGTATGCAAGGATACATTCTAATTTATTTAAATAACATCCTTAAATTAGTTATATAGTGAAATTTAGGCATCTATATGTGTGCTTCACTGGGCTGGGGTAAGAATACTCTTTGCTCTACTGAGCTGAGTGTTCAAGAAATAACCATTCCAAGAGGTGAAGCAAATACAGCCATACAGCAGTGACCTGTGTAAATAAAATCCTGGCTTTGATATTTTGCTCAGTTTTTATGATTGAAGACTGCATTTCTAGATTTCCTCTGGAAGTCTTAGTTGTATCACTTTAAATAGTTTGTCTGTTATCAGACAAAGGGGAAAGTAGCAGCTTTCCTTGCAATTTAGCTAAGTAAGATGAATGACAATATTTTTCTTTTTATTATGTCTGAATAAATGTGTCTACGTGCTCTAGGGCCCTCTGTTCCTCTCTACTATTTCAGGAAAATAAGTGATTGTTCAGGGTCCCGCTCACTTAATTATGGGATGTGACTGTTATTGGAGTAAGGTGAGTTGTGGCTAAAAGCAAATCTGCCAAAAAAATAATTAAGGTAAATGGAAGCCTGTATTAATGAAACTCACTGAGAAGCTGATGCAGAAAGAAAATGTGGATAGAGCATAATTAGTTGAAAGGAAAATCATCAGGGCTTATTCTGTGAAGTAAAGAACAGTTAAGCATTCAATGACAGTTTGAAATTAAAAGAAAGTAAAGGATCGCAAATCAATAACAATAAAAAGGGTACTAAGGTAATGGAACCTTCGTTTCAAATTGTAAGTGACAGTTTTGAATTCTAGAGTAAAACTTCAGTGATGGCCCTTTTCATTACCATGTGGAAACCCTGCCATTTTCATCCTACAGTCGTGCTCGCTTGGCTCTGTGCTGCTTTGATCTATGACTCTATTTGCCATGCCTTTCAGGGATAGGGAAGTGGGAACTCATTACTGAAAAACACCCGAGTGATTTGGAAGACAGATTTTCATGTCACTAGCTGATCCCTGAAGCTCAGCATCCACCCTTCGAACAGAAACTTAAGTAAAACCTGAGAAGATGTTTTCTGTGTTGTTGTTGCACAAGAGACCTTGCTGACTAACTGATTTAATGGGCATATCCATTTACAGGTTTATCTGCGTGTTTCAGCTTCTTCCTCATTGCCAAGAAGTAGGTTGGTGGTTTTCCTAGTCCTGTCTCTTGCTTTTATCTGTGTGTTATTCCCATAACACTCTGGTGTTATGTTGATGTATAGGAGTTGAAATAGTCAGATCTGTTCGGAATATTCAAGATAAAATAGTGCAGAACTATACCATAGGAGAAAATACTGTGGACAGAGCTGCTTTATGTGTTTTATTTATTTGTTCTGACAGATTTCCTTAAATGCTATGGTCAGCGTTTCCCATAAGACAGTCCTGATAGTTTTTTCTTTTAATTACTTTTCAAATTTCATATTTTAGGGAAACAATCAGAAGTAGCTCATGCGTACTGCTATGCTCTTGCATATGCTTTGAAACTCCAGCTGGATTGTAAGAGTTATTGGTTTTATTTCTCAGGATAAGAAAAAAAGAATCATTTGAAGGTTCCTATTTATGTTAAATAAATAGGAATCAAATTATTTGTTCAAGGTAGCTGTTCAGTTTAAGAATAGGCAAATAGATGAGCTCAAAACCACATAACATTAGATGAAGTGGCATTACTTACATCCCCAATGATTAAGGCGGTCTTTCATTTATAAAATACTGACTTCTGGAAATACTGGTAGTCATTTTGATAGTGTCTAAATAGTTTACATTGAGATCATTGGAGTTATTTGGACATTTCATGAATGATTAGTCTTATGTGCCTGATTCCTCTATCCTGGAATTTGGCATCTAATCCTCTGTTTTTATTCAATTAAAAGAAATATTCTTAGCTACTGTTTGGAGTTTTTGATTCTTCATGCATTCAGTTTTTTTCTTTAGAGAAAATAGGTTTAATTGATCCACAGCAAGTGTCTTTATATGGTCAGAAGGAATATGAGCATCACACAGTGCCCTGGAATATGCTTGGAGCTATTCAGCTGGAAAGCAGCCTGGCAAAAAAGAACTTAGGGGTCCTGCTGGGCACCAAGTTACACCTTAGCTGGCAGCATCACAATGTCCTCTTTGCAGAGGAGGGTAACATTACCTTGAGATGCATTAGGCAATGTGCTGTCAGCAGATTGAGGGAAGTAGTCCTTCCCTTCTTCTCTGCATTGGTGATGCCACAATTGGCGTACCATGTTCAGTTCTGGCCTGCTACTCTCCAATACAGGAGTGATCTGGACACATGGGAAAGAGTCTAGTTTGGGGCTATCAAGATAATGAAGGGACTGGGGCACCTCTCCTATGAGGAGAGGCTGAGAGAGCTGACACCATTCAGCCTGTTGAAGAGAAGGCTCTTGGGGATATTACCTAAATGTACAAATATATGAAGGGAGGTTGCAAAGAAAACTGAAACAGGTTCTAAACTAGTCAGAGGGATATTCCATACCATGTCATGTGAAAAAGCTTTAAAAACTATGATGTTGACTAGAGTGGGCAATGACTGCCTGGGCATCATTTGGCGGGGGCTGAGCAATTGCACTGTGCATCATTTGTTTTGGAAATATATATTATTCTTGTTTCTATTTTTTTTTATCATCCTTTCCTGTTTTCGAAGATAGTTTTTATTTCAATCCATGAATTCTACTTTGCTTTGCTTTTCTCTCAAATTTCCCCACTGGGAGAGGGAAGTGAGTGAATGACTGCATGGTACTTAGCTGCCTGCCAGGTTAAACCGTAGCACCAGAGAAACTATGGAGTCTCCTCCTTGGAGAACTTCAAAAGCACTTGGATGTGGTCTTGGACACCTTGCCCTGGATCTCCCTGCTCAGGATTGGTCAAGGTGACTTCCAAAGGTCCCTGGCAACCTCAGCCTTTCTTTTATTCCTTTCTTTTATTCTGTACTGTTTTCTCGATGTAGAGTGATCTCAAGTATCTAATGATCAGTCACCAGAGATGTAATTTATCCAAATATGGAGTAAAATTACATACCTTTGACCATGCAAGTATACATGTAAGCATGTGCTGGCCATCTTATGTGTCAAAACATTAACAGAGCTTTTATATTGTTTAGTGATACAGCTGTATTTCACCAGTGGGATGAGCAGCATTACTATTGATTTAAATAGGACAAGTACAGTGTTAGGAGTTTTAATTAATATCCCTGTTATACATATGGGATTAAAGAAGGAGAATTAAAACTGAGCACTGAAAGACAAAGTTAAAAGTTGTATTTTAGTTTTAAGCAGTGGCTTTCTCTGTGGCCTAGGGCAAGCTATTTTAATTATCTGCACCTTCATTTCCCAGTTTGTCCTACCCAGAAAATAAAATGCACCTATCTAACAGGGATGTATCGAGTTTCAATTAGTGCTTGCAAGGTGCTTTTTGCTCCATAGATAAAAGATGCTATAACAGCAGGAACTATTATTATTGTTATATCATTATAATACATGCTAGCTTAGCTCTGTGACATTAATCTTCATTTATCAAGAGACTTATAACTCACTCCTGGCTACCTCTCCTGTGTATTATAATGTTCACTGTGCTGAAGATATATTTCATGTTGGTATAAAACCTTGACTCTTATATCTATATGCTCTAAATCTTATATCATAGATCATATTCCTATGATACATGAGAGAATAGATATTTTTAATGCTACTGAAAATAATTTATTTTCATTGTCTGTAGTGATTTTACTTTTGTTTGATGTTGTATTTATATTTTAAAAAAATTGTAACTATTTAATAACTTATGTTCTTGCTTTTTCAGTGGGACTCAAATAAGATGTGTCATATGTGATATTATTGTGCTTACTGAAAAAGTGTATAAGTATAAAACTCAAAAGTTGAACCTGCTTTGGTAACAGCATTGTTAGATTAAAACAACATTATAACAAAGACAATACTTTACCTTTATAAGTGAAACTTACTGCTAACAATGTCCAAAGTGTTTTCAGTATTAATAACCTTAAGTAGAGGAATTATACAACTGAAAATTATTGGTCAGCATTTGCTTGCATGGCTATATCCCTCGTTTAGTAGCCAAACATGATATAATGCCAAAAGGGTTTTGAAGAGCAAAACCTATGTAAGGTAACATTAGCAATAAGAGAGGTGGTGCTGGTTGATATTCTTAGGATATGTATCAGAGATCATCCTTAGCGTCTGGTAACAGGTCTCTCTGGCACGTCGTCACTCGGTTTTAACAATATGCAATATGTGCAACATTATTTTCACATTATAAACATTTTATAGGCCATTTTTTGCTAGTGTCTTCCTATCATTTGCAGCATAGATTGATATCTTGTGGAAGGTGGGGAGTCTCATTTTGATCTTTTAATTTTGTTTCAGTGACTTTACTGATGTAAATAAATGTGTATGTAGAAATATTTCTGTGCTTTCGTATATGAAATTGGTGTCTCTCGTAAAAAAAAAAAAAAAATACTGCATTTGAATAGTTTGACACAGTTGGCCTCATGCAGTCTTCTATTCAATACCTGTTTCTGAGTGGATATTTTTGGTGGGCTGACAACAGTAAGAACCATATTCACTGATGTCTTGCTCATTTCATATATGTGGCTTGCTTCTTTTTTTTCCCTTTCTCCTCCCCTATCTTTTCAACAACAGAAAACTATTTACTAGCAAGGTATTTGATTTTAAAGCAAATAATATAAAAAAGCCACTTATCAAACTTAGCAGGTTTCTAAAAGTATTTTTTTGTGTGTGTTGCATGCAAGGAAATACGGAGAAAGAAACAAACTTTCATTCTGTGAGAATGAAATTATTCACTTTATTTAAACATCAACCATTAAGGAAAAGTCACTTTGCTGCTACTGTAGTATCTTCTGATGCGCACTGATTTTATTCTTTCTTTACACTATTGTGTTTTGTTGTGACGTTAAGGATGAATTTCAGAGGCAACAGACTTTGTATGGAGCAAATCTGCCAAGTTCTCTGAGAATCATAGAATCAGGTTGGAAAGGACCTGCAAGATCATCTAGTCCAACCTTCCTCCCATTACCATTGCTATCACAAGCCTCTAAACTATGTCTCATAGCTCCTCATCTAGATGCTTCTTGAATGCAGCTGGAGATGGCAACTCCACTGCCTCCCTGGACAGGCCATTCCAGTGCTTGACCACTCTCTGAGAGAAAAAGTTTTTCCTTATATCTAATCTAAACCTCCTCTGGTACAACTTGTGTTCATTTCCTCGGGTTCTGTTTGTTGCCTGGGAGAAGAAGTCAAACCCCTCCTCATCACAGCATCCCTTCAGGAAGTTGTAGAGTGCAATGAGGTCTTCCCTGAGCCTCTTCTCCAACTAAAAGTTCTGAAAGGCACTGATCTCAACCTCAAGTGTTATTGGATATGCATGTTGTCAGAGAAGCCTTGAAAAGTCACTTGATTGAAGTTGAAAAAGAGAGTTATAGGAAATATGAAAAAAGGAAAAAGTGGAGGTTATAAATGGAAGATAATACAATGTATGCAAAATTATTTCATGGAAAGGACACAAAAATGATGAAATGAAAAAACTGAAGCCTGTCAGATCTCTCCATCTGTTAATGTTAATGAATAATGATCTGGTTGTATAGATGGACTATTCATATGCAGGACAGATCTTTAAATGATGAAACAGATTTCAAAATAATGAGTAAAATTGTCCATATAGCTAACTGACAGCTTTATTGTGTTTTTGTCACAGGAATTTATATAGAGAGCTGGTGGTTATTAGTATGGTAATAAAAATCATGAATCACATATGTGTAATGAGAACTTGCATTTGAGATGCAAGTTTGAGTTGAAATGAAAATTGCGAAGAGTGAAAGAAGTCACCAGGAATCACCACATAAACATGAGAGTATTTGTTCGTGAGAGATATGGCAGAATTCTGAATGTGCACTGGTCTCACATGACTTTTATGTGAATTGCGAGTAGTAAAATGGTAGTCAAGCTTAGCACTGACATAAAGTTCACTGTCACCTTGGAAGGAAGTCCCAGGATTAGAGCTATAGAAAATCAGCAAAGAGGCAGAACCTTGCAGTGCATTTGTACAGTGCAAAGAAAACTTTGCCTCTCTGCTCTGTCCCTGTGTAATATGCTGTCTGTACTTTTTCCCCTCATAATTTCCTTCTTTACCTGTTGATTATGCCAGCTAGAACTTAAATTTGTCTTCCTACCTCTGACTATTTTTTTTTTGTACATGGAAAATTCTATATCCTGTTCTCATTAGATGTATTTTATATGTATAAAGTCTGTTTCCTCCATGCAGGAAAAACATTCACCCATTGACACTGATTGTTTCTGGCTACCAAACAGTGGATGTGAGCACAGTAAGATGATGGGTGGCGCCTTTCAGTAGTGGTAACAACAGTGGGTCACCTCTGCTGGTGCAGGTTTTTATGAGGGTGGCACACAGGCTCTTGTTTTGTAGCTAACAATCTGTGCTATAAAATAGTGTTATTGTGTTCTTTGTATCTATGGAAGTTTCCAGGGAAATAAGTAGCAGGCATTACTGGCAGAGCAACTTATGTATGTCTCTCCTCCATATTTTCTCTAATTCTTGATTACTATGACAGACCCTTTTGGAGGCCGTGACCAATAGGTGAAAAACAGAAGAAATTTAATCAAAGCTATGTAGACTCTTTATTTTCTTAAATTCCTTTTCTTGGCCAGTAGAAAGCACTGTAACTCTCAAAATTAGTTTAATCAAATGTTTTTCCTGTTAAGGAAGCATCAGGTTGCTTTAGCTCACAGAAACATTACTATGTTCTACATTAAAGAATGTATCTTTCCAAGATCATGAATACATCTCTAACCTTCTCTGTGAAGCTGTTTTAATGCAATCCTGAAAAATGTTGATTTTCCAAAAAGTCTAGTGATTTTACTGGATTTTGATAACTTACTTCAAGTCAAGAATAAGCTTGTATGGTAGTGAGATTTCATTTCTATATTGCATATTCGTCTAAATCACTCAAGTATGAAAACAGAGAACTAAATTGCTAGGAAGTACAGAAATTTCCTTATAGAACATTTTTCCTGAATGTGATTTGAAAGGAACAAGTTAGTAGTAGGAACCCACCTCTTCCTATGAGTGTCAGAGTACTTTGGTTTTCATTTCAAAGACACAGTATGCATTAGAATACAGTCCTGATCACCGACAGTATATAGGTGTGGTAATGTAATTGTCGTTGCTAGAGCACAAATTACAGGAAATAGCTGGATTCCGATGGAGAGGAAGTAGATTTATAGTTTGCAAATTATATATGTCGAGTGATCTATGGGGGGGGGGGGGGGGAAATTGCTCATTTCAATAAAAATTGCTTTTGGTACTTTCCAGATCATCCTGCAGTGTTGGGAAGTGCTATGTGCTTTAGAATATTTACTTTACCTTTGTTTTTTTTTTTCCACTTTCTATCATATAACCAGAGATGTCACTGATTTTTCGTGTATTCACTAGTGTGTTGTTGTTTTTCCTTCTGCATGCTTCCCTTTTTTTTTTTTTTTTAAAAAAACAGTGATCAACACAGATGGTCACACAGCCATATTGGGTGTATTTCTGTAATTTGCAAAATTGGTCAAACTCCTGTGAAGACCTCTACATGTTGTTAATACTGGACATAATTCCAAGTTTGGAATAAGTTAGCTGGAAACACTGTAAAATATCTAAAATTTCTAATTTTGGCTAGGTCTTATTTTCTGTTCTAGATATTGTAGGAATGCTATTCTGACAACAGTTGTTTACTGCTCTCTGTCAACTTCTGTCCCAAGATTTTCCTTTCACAGCTTAGCTGGCAATAATGTGGACGATTTCAGAAAACATTTTGTACAACGTACTTCATTCTCTAGTAGTGATATTTTTCATACAGAGTTTAAAGGAACAGAAAATTGTCAAAAATGGTTGAGAAGGTAGTGAGCAATTATATTAAATGTCATAATTTCTATTGTCGCTTTTCCAAATTTCACAGAACTATAAAATACTGCTATCATTTTATGGTATCCTATAACGTATCTAACAACTGGTCTTTATGTTCTAGTAAGACATCAATTAAGTATGTTTACAGTTGGCAGCAATCCATTTCAGGACTACAATATAGCACTGGAATTATGTGTTTCTCTCCATCCCTTTTGCCTGTACTATTCTCACAATTTAAATGCTATTATGCAGAAGAAAATTGTAAGCCATTGTCTTCTGACAACAGAGAGTTATTGACCATTTAAATAGCCTATGCATTTTGTCCAAAAAAGTAATTTGTGTTTTCATAGTCTTTTGTTAGTTTCACTTAAAGTGTAGAGTTGCATGAAAATATGGAGACTTGCGCTTATTAAAATTGGTATTAAATTATATGTTTTAAAGTACGAACAGACAATTTTTATTCTTTTTTCTAAGATTTTATTCTAGTACTTTGGGACCAAAAGAAAAACAAGGGAAGGGTGCATTATAGTTTTTGTAGTGTTATTCATGCACATTTAGTGTTACATGGTAAAATGCCCTTTTACCTAATATGCAGACACTAGTGTATCTGTATTGGGGGAGGGGGGGGGGAATAAGAAAAAAATTGCTTTAGGCTTTGCTCTTGGAATCCATCCAGGGATATTTTTCCCTAAGCTTGTAAGAAACAGCTGCCAGAGCTCCATGAGTCCCCTCATGTACAGCAATGAATGCTCCTCACTAACGCTGTATTGATTATTTGCTTGATCAGCAGTTTCAGGGAGGACTGATCCAAAGCTGTACAGAGAAGAAATAAGATCTTTGAGGATATTGCTATAATTTTTTGGAAAATTATAGGGGGTGGAAAGGAAAAAAATAAAATAAAAAAAAGAGGAAGAGAGTGAGAATGAAAACATAAACATATCTAACATGTCTTTGTTCTGTTTGATTTCCATTGCTTATTCAACTGGACATTTTTAAGAGTAGGAATGTTATTCAATTGTCTTTCCTTTTAATATAATGCGAGCTCTGTTTGCTTCTTCTGAGCTTTTAGCACATTGTTTTTCCATTTCAACATAAACGCATGGTAGGACAAACCCAATTCCAAACTTTATACCTGAAATACAAATTTCTGAGAATTTTAAAGTCATCAAATTTCTTTCTACACACACAAGGAAAGTTATACTTGTATCTGTGTTTTCATCCATGACAATGATGAACTGAACCCTGGAAGAATTGCAGAACAAACCAGAAGCAAAAGGGCTATAAAATTCAGGAGATTTAATAGAGTGACCTAAAACCTAAAAAAGATCAAATTCATGTGTACGCTGGAAAGAAATATATGGCATATTGTCTTGTTTCCCAGCATTAGTAGCTTATACGTACTAAGACATGCTTAGTCTCTGGATGATGACACTTCAAAAAAAGAACAAATATTTGTCTGTTATTAGTTTATGTGATTCACCAGGTGGTGCTCTTTCCTCTGCTTATCATTTTTTACTCAAACCTTGTACTGTGTTATATGCATACATCTCAAGACCCTTTATAGTTCCATACCCTCAACTGTTATGCTAAATAAAGTTCTGGGGAATCCATATTTTCCTCTTAGAGCTCTTTTGAGCACAGTGAAAGGACAGTCAGCTGCACTTGGCATCTAGAACGTCGGAAAGAATGATGTTACACTGCCGATTACAATGTGGAGGTGCCAAATGGGTGCCTTTAATCTACCTGCAAGTCTTCAGATCTTTCATCAAATGCAAATCTATGCATTGATGTATTTAATATTTACTCATTTTTTTTCAGTGTCAGAGTGTAACTTTAAATAAGATGAAATGGCAGGAGAAGATAAATGAATATTCTGATCTTACATCATTTTCATTTCTGCTTCAGGATCTCTGCCAAGAAAGGAGAAGCTACTTCTGCTCTACAGCATGACAGGCTAGTTGCATTGGCACAATGCAAACTTTTCATGTAAAGCTATATTGTCTGTAGGCATATAAACGCTATAATAGGTTTATGTGAACATCACTACTGCAGGAGAAATGAAGCATTTTTCGTATGAGGCATAGGGTACTATGGTTAGGCTGCGGTTGGACTTGGTGATCTTTAATGTCTTTTCCAGCCTGAGTAATTCTATGATATGGTTTTAATTCAAGGTTGGATTTAGTTAATGCACAGTGAATATAGTTTGCTAAAATGCTTTAATATTGTGCGACCTATCAATGTTAAGATGATCATCATAAAAATGTTAGTTCTTGCCAACAAATCCTCGGAAATTCTGTTTTTTGTTGTGGAGCAATGTTCTTCTGTGTTGTTGGCACTAATGTGTCTGTTGAATACTTTTGATTTTTGGTAATCACTGCCTCTTTCTGTTCTTCATTAATAGGTATTTTTGTTTTGGGTCTAGATAATGCATTATAATGCTTCCATTAGTGTTTCTTTTCTTTGAGACTGTCTAAAAATGGGGAAGAAATAAATAACAGCTTTCTAAGAATCTTTTAAGCTTTTCTTTTCTATGGCATGTTGTATTAATGCTTCTCTACAGGGAAATAATTGAAGAACTTTAAGATAATTCTGTTGTTCAGAAAGGAAACAAGACAGCCATGCATTACTGCTAATTGAATTTAATGAACTCAGCACCATGCAAGGGAGTCTTTGAAATAGAAACATATTCCATTTGGATCACTTGGATTATAATTAAATAATCTCACATTTACCACAGTGGCAAATTAATCTTAATTAGACCTTTTTATAGAAAGGTGATGTTGTGTATCTTTGCATCTTTACAAATGTATGTTTTTGAAATACATATAGTATCTGAAGTTTTATTTTGAAAAAGATAAATATGGCAATACTTCCTCTAGTAATATTTCAGTAGTAATACATTTTCTGGTTTTTGAAACAGTGAGAAGATATTTTCTTTGGAATGGTATTATGTCCACAACTTTAGCAGAGAGATAACAGATAATTTCTCTAACACTGAATGAAGTTTTGACACAGTTACAAAAAAAGACACTTCAGATCTCTATTATTAAAGGATATAGCATATTTCTGAGACTTTACCACAATAGTTGACTGAAGTGAAGTTGGGTTTGAACTTGCTTTTATTGCTTTTTTATTACACTCTGTTTGTCCCCATTAAAAATCTCATTAAAATTTTTGAATAAAATACTAATATTTACCTGACGGAGTAGGAAATTGCCCAGATGTCAAGTCATCAATATAGATAGTTGGTTAGTCAGCTGATGCTGATAACATGACTATGCTGGTATTTAAGTCCTCTTCCCCCTTAGTTATAAAATTGATATAATCATGTTCTTTCTCTGGGAAAGCAATATGCTTTCCCCCACTTTCAGAGTATTAAGTACCTAACAGCAATTACTTGGCTGCTTTCATTTTCTTTTGTGATCTCAGTTAACAATTAAAGGATATCTTTTGTACTAGACTACTGATTTAGGTTCCTAGAATCTGATTTATCTCAGTTCAAGTTGTACTTAATTTCTTTAAAAGTCAGTTTGAAATGCAGGTGCTTATCAACCCTGCAAAAGAAGGCCATAAATGACTCATGACTGTAGGCATCATCCTGTAAAATTAAGAAGTCATTTACCTTTAACAATAGTCTCCTGAAGTGGGTGGTGGTGAGAAGAGCTTGTAGTACAGCCACTGATACAATTTCTGCTCTGTGAATAAAGAGAAGACAAGTCTCCAGGGATGTCAATACTGTATAAAATTCAGATATTTTTACAATTATTATTTTAGCTTTGTGAGTCATTCTGTGATGCATAAGGATACATGCAATATATAGATACTGGACTAGATCTAGCCAAAGTGTTCAAGATGCACTTATTCTTTCGTGTCTTTGTTTAATTGTGTAGTGATATTTCTGGGCATACAAAAACAAGGATTCAAGCTTAGGTAATATGACTTTAAATTCTGCTCATTATCTTTATATTTAAAACAACAGTGACAACACCACCAAGAAAAACCAAGATAGTACAAGTGTGTTATTATCATTTTGTACACACAGAAAATCAAGAGAGATTTCTCAGTTGTGTTGATTCGCTTTAGTTAGCCATATCTGATCTGATACCTTAAAAAGCCCAGCAAAAGAATTGCTAACCCACAATGCCATGTGGAAGCAGGAGAACTTGCAAAGACCTAAAAATCTCCATAATTCCAGTTTGTTCGCTGCACAAATAGGAATGATTATTTTTTATTTTGTCTTAATGAACACAGATGTATTGAGTCATGTAGTTATTCAGCAATTAGAATATCTAACCACAATATTTGACTCAGTGATATCATCTGCATTGATACTGAGAATTGAAAATGCTAAACATGCTAGTGTATGTAAAAGTACTTACTGGCATTTTTTAAATTTTTTTTTATTTTTTATTTTTGTCAAATATTTTAAATAACAATAAGAGAGCATAAAATATATTTAATGCGACAAATTATTTAGGACCTTTTCTGTATGTCTTGAAATCTGAAAATGGTAGCTCTCAAACCTTCTTCATGTGTGAATCTTGATACGGATTTAGAAGACTCTCTAAATCCTTGTCCTTTATAGCAGTTTAAAGTGTCTTTTTCCACAACGCATCAGTATGCATGAATATGTATTTCCTACATGTTAATTAAACATTTGAGCATATACTGAAAGAGCGGGTTGATTCATAATTTCACTCAGCACAATTGAAAATCAAATGTTGATATTAAGTTTTACATATACTTTAATAAAGTATCACACACACAAAGTAAAACTATGATTTTGTTATAGTTGTTCTAATTCATTTTACTAACAGTGGTTGTCCCTTCTATATGACTGCCACATCATTTCTTCCTTTTCTTAAAATCTATTTAGCCTGCTATAAGAAACAAAAACTTCTGGATTCAGTTAACTACAGTTTAAAAAGGGGGATTGTCCACACTTCTGAGTGACCAGCAATTACAGTAATTCACCATTTTAAGGCTTAAAAGCAGTCTTCTGCTGGGTTTTTTTTTTGTTTTTTTTTGTTTTTTCATTAAATGCAATAGGGTATGCACATTTGTTTTTAGTTCTGTCATTTACGTTTAAAGTCCCTTGTATTTTTTTTTTTTTACATTTAACTGGCTGATACAATTATAATAAATGTAACCACATTTTCTCTTATTCTTCATTGTGCTATGAGCTTAGCACTTTGTTTTCTCTTATAAGATTGAGTTTGTTTGTTTTCTGATTCTGTTATTTTCTACAGCATGCATTAATTTTCCTTGCACGAAGACGGTCATCTGTGGAAGTCCACATGAGATTTTTAGTTGCATTGTAAGTGGAATAAAATTACCTGATATGTTATGGCTACATTTACTTGGTTATTCCAGTAACGCTTAGCTGTTTTAAACTTTTCATTTTAGTTCTTCTGTATGCAATTTGTAAGATTGAGCCATATAACTGAAATCCTTGTTAGTCAGTGAGTGAATGATTTTGGGTGTGCTATTAAATATGATCCTATTTCTTTTCTCCATTTCCAGGTGCTTTGGTAAAGACAAAATAGAATTTGTAGGCATGCCAAAAAAACTGGAATTTTCTTGTTAAAAATATCTCAAGTTAGGTTTGGAGAATCAGTACAACCATTCTGCATCATATACCATTTCTCACCTGTGTCTTGGCTTATTCTTTTCTTTTTACCTTTTCTCAGGAGTTCCCAGATCTGCAGCTCTTGGGATCGTTTTTCCCACTTCTTTAATGTAACATATTTATTCATTTGTAATCAACCACATATATGCCTGAGCTAACAGATGATGTAAAATCTTGGTCTTTTTTTTTCCATCTTCATTTCAAACATTTTCAGAGAGTTTGGCTTTTGCCATTTAAAACTTTAACATTTTTTATTTGAAACAAAATATTTTTGAGAACGGAAAGTTCTTGTTTTCCCTGTGAAGCGTTACGTAAAGAATAGGACAGATGAAATCAGAGGACTGAATGATCTCTCTTCTTAGCATCAGTGTGTAATATTCACTATATGGATTTCCAGACTGCACAGCCCAGCTACTTCATCACTGAATATTCCTAACACCTACACTCCTGATTAATGGACTCTACAGAAAGTAATAATGTATAATTAAAAAGTTTTATCCAGTTCAAGCCTGTCTTGCTTTTACTGCTTTGAGCCCTCTCCACAGCATGTTCTGTGCACTGCAGCAGTGATACAAAGACTGCATCACTGTGATATTGAGCATTATGAATGATTGAAACAAAAATACCGCTTTTATTTACTTTCATGGTTACTACATTTTAATGCAGTTGATACAATTTTTATGTCTTTCCAAGGTTTAATTTAAGACTTTATTTAAAGAAAAAAAAGTAATCTTTGTCTTTTATTTCATCTACTTTTTTTTTGATCCACTTGTCATAATTCCCATTTTGATTTTTAGCTATCTTGCACAATAATTTATTTTTCTAGTTCTTTTCTCTTAGTATGCCATATATGTATTTAGAACTGTTGCATGGAACTTGCAAATTGGTGCTAATATATGTAATACTCATGGGACCCTACAATATTTACAAGGATGAATTAGGTTCATGAGTCCACAGTAGATTTGCTGACTTCATCTGTATTTAATTAAGAGGTGAAGAGGGGTGTTATTAATTATTACTGTATGCTGTAGTGTCATTTTCTGTTGAGAGAAGTACTTTCATATCAGCTGTGACCAGAATAGCAAAGAAACTGTGTACACAATTGATGAGGCCAGCTGGTCACGTGTGTGACTGGCGGGGGGTGACTGTGTAAGAGAGGGACAAGTGGTGATAGGGAGATGATTTTCATCGTGTGCCAGTCTTTTTATCTCTCCATCCACTTAGTTGCAGAGAGGGAGCTTCACTGAGCTTGTCAACAAAGCCATTATTCCACTCGTTGGTCAATATGTGTTCATTTTCTGCTGACTACTTTGGGGATCGATGTAACACATGCTGATCTTTTTCTCAGGTTCATTTTTCCAGAGGCAGTCATGTGTAATCCTCTCTTCATCTGCGTCATGAAAACATCATGATTAAGTGGTGACAAACTGTTGAAATATTAATTCACCCCATGGACAAAGGCAAAATAAAATATTTTCTCTTTCGTAAATGAAGCGACTGTAGACCTTGTTATAGTTGTTGTAGTTTGTGTGCAATTTTTTGCATTAGTTTTCTCTTTGTTGTTATTTTTATTTTTATATTTCCTTTTTAAAGGGAGCTCAGATTTTTTTTTAGACCCTTTTAGTGGTATTGTGTTCATAGATGGGTCTGGGAAAAGGAGAAGAAGAATATACGAGGGAAAGTTGACTAGTAGGTTCTAGGGGAAAAAAAACAATGAACTTTTCTAATCTGTAACCTACAAGGATGCTACATTGCTGAAATAATGGAATATGGATTTAAAAAAAAATGTGGCTCTTTAACCAAAAGTATTCCATGGTATTGCCTATGTTTTTCTATTATCTTGTTGAACTGTAAGAGTGAAGAATGTCTTTTCATTGAAACGAGTCTCTGGAAAGGGGGAAGTGACCCAAGATAGTGTTTCAAAGATACACCTTAATATGGCAGTATGAACTACATACTAGAAAGTAAATAAAACTGTACAGTACATAGGCAGAACCACATGGCACCTTTCTTTATAATGCAGCATGTGAAGGGCTCATATGCGATACACCGGCTCTATATGGCTAGAGATCTTTTTAGGTCAAACTTTTTTTTTTTTTTAAGAAAACTGGGATTTGGACTGCTGTTTCTAGTACACATGGATAAATTTGTAGGAAATACAGGGAAAAAAATCTGTAAACTTGCAAAAGAAAATAGGAAAATATTTATATAAAAGTTTAGATTACAGGTTTTCAATTTTTATTTATTTATTTATTTATTTGCTGATTTGCTTACTTGTTTTGCTTATAATTCCAGTATAACTTAGTAGTAATTATAGCATGATTTCTTTCAACTTCCTCAGAGAGAGGAACTTATTTTGTATTCAGAAAGTACGGAACGTGTTTCAGCACATCTTTAATCCTGAGCATGTACTGATCAGGCAGAGAGGCAACACAATACTTTTTGTATCATCATCCTACCATGAGATTCAAATTCTGTTTTCAAGACATTGGTGAAATATGATAGCAATTACTGCAACCTCAGGATAATCTGGTTGTGGGACGTTTAAATATAATTCATCCATAATTCTTCATATCATAGATGAATGTACATCTTTCTTGTATGAATTAGTTATGGACTAAGGTTTTAGATGTTTGTGAATTCCAAGTGCATAAATTTAACTTATGACTTAGATTGCTGCTTTGTTTAGAATAAATAATAGGCTTATTTAAGCCTCTTAGGAGTACAATCTGACTTTGCCACTTTTTTTTTTTAAATGCATTATGGATAAAGCTAAATATTTTTCTGTCTTGATAAATGAAATAATTAGAATTTGTAAACCACAGTGTGGAAAGTAATTTTTGTTTCTGTATATATAAACAGTAATTACAACGTTCCACTTTACTGTATCTCGAAGTTGCTTTCCTTCTTCATGGTATAGATTCATCTGTATTGCCTCTCAGAAATGGATAGCATCTGTCATGGAGTATGTGAGGATAACTTAGGACCAGATATAAGTCTGTATGAAACCCAGTAATGACTCATATCTTCAGTTATTCCAATGTAAGCACAAATGTAGATATTTGTATTTCAGAACAAGTGCCATATTTTGATTTGGATTCAGCCAGCTGATGACTTAAATACATGACTTGAAATGACTTAAAACAACGCGATGCGGTGTAAAAGCTAAGGACGTTCACAGAGGCTTAAAATAACATTAGTCTGAACATTAGAATTTAATGCAAGGTGTTTATGTAGAACATTCTTTAAAAGTAAGAAGCTTTGCTGCAGTGTCCTTTTTCCCAGACTATTGCAAAGCCATGGCATCTCAAGCTGTTCTTGTTATATTTAGGAGATTAAGGGACACATTTGAACATGATGTAAGAAAGATTTCCTTTGAGGATACCTTTTGTGCCTAGGAGACAGCACTCTGAATCAGCTGGTGGTGATCCTTATTTGGACCATGTGGTTTCCACAGCAAGGATGAGGGGGAGGCTCTCATGCTGCTGTCATCTTTTGGAAACAAATGCAATCCTGTGATTGGATATCTCTATAATTAAATATAGCAATATCTGTTCTCTCTTCTAACATCTTTTACATCTGAGCAGGGCAGGTTTAAAATGTTGTTACTTAGATTTGGGTCAAGCGTACACCTGTATAGTAACTGTTCTGAAAAGGTTTTACTGATTCCACCAAATGTCAGACACTAGAGGATTAACTGAAAAAGGGTAGTTCATAGCAGTTAACTGCCATTATGGTACCATTACTTTTTATTATGGATGAGAATTTATATAGGAAGGAAATGAAATGAGTGGAGAAATAGTCATCACCCCCTTAAAAAGAAAAATTAAAAAAAAAACAGGTAGCTTAAAGGAATGACAGAATAAGAAAACATTATTGAAAATATTACTTTGGGTTCTATCCTATACAAAATTTATATCAAACTGTCTTTAATTAATCACTTTTACACAGCTGAAAACTGTTTCTAAAAGCTGTAGAGTGATTGACATAGGCATGGCATTTCTTTGTGTAAGTGCTGGAATGTCATGATTAAGAAGAAAATCTAAAACATTTGAAAAGTTCTTATAGAGCGCTGAGTGAACTTCAGTGAATGTACTAAAAGTCCTTCTTAAAACTGCAAGTATAGTCAACGTATTTTAGTCCTTTTTCCTCCTCATGTATAAGGAAAAGAAATATCTGTGCACATTTTATTCCATGTGCTGTAAATGTGACTATGCCAACAAGTTGCATGATTTATTAGCTTAGTAAGAATAATGGAGTGATTTCCATAAAAATCTGAAGTATAAACCCAGCCAAGTCTCCTCCAGTACCGTACTTTGACCTACTCTGTTTAGTAGTCCAACTCTTTCCAGAATAGAATAACCGTAAAGTAAAGCATCTGCCCTTCACAAAGCACTGAAAGTTTGTTATTAAGAAAATTCTGGATGATTATATGAATTTGAAGAATACTTTTTTTTTTTTTTATTTTTTATCCCCACACATACACATGTACATTATGATGTGCAAGGGGAACCCAAAAGATTCTTCTCAGTCACAACTCCTCCTCGGGGATCAACAACACAAATTTGTGTGGTTTTTTTTTTTCCTGATATTTTTCATGAAAATTTACAGCACAAAATAACTGAGCCTTGTTATTTCTGTGAGGGAGGAGCAGGACTGTGAAAATAAAGTATGTAGTTTAATTTAAATAAATAATGGAGATGGATGAGAGCATTTTTCCTTACTCATGCAGTCTTTGCTGTAGAGATGGTGGAAAGATGATCTCATCAGACTGAGACATAACATTTATAAAGCAGAAAATAGGATGTAATCATGCGTCTTTTAAAACTACCAGAAAGCAGAGCTAAACCAGAATTAGAAATGAAATGATCAAAAATTAAAATTTTTAGACACAAACAGGCTTCTGGAATACAGTAGAAGTGCACTTTTTTAACAAGAAGGTATTGTGTTATTGATGGATGAAAGATCAGTCTTTAGAGGTTGTTGTATATCAGGAAATAGGATTTGTGATGTTAGAGAGAGTAGGAGAAACACACAAACAACATTCTCACTTTAATAGCACTTCCTCAGAATATTATAAATGCCTTTGAAACCTGGCTTTGGGGAATTTGCTCTAGAGAGCTCAACAGTCAATTATCTTTCTTCTGTGTAAATAAAAATAAATAAATAAAAATCTTTGAAAATCAGTATGGCAACTCAGTGGTAGCAGTTTAATGTTTGATCTTGAATAGCACTAATTCTAGTATTTGATCTTGAGGCTGAAGGCGTTTATAAAGGAACTGGGAAGCAGCAGAAGGTAAAGACAGAAACGCAGAATGACTGTATGTTTCTGGCTGTTTATTTTTTTGATAATTGAAATTGGAAAGAAGAGTGAGAATATTCTTTTTCAACGTGAGGCAATTCATTTGTCTGTTCCCTATCAAGAGGTAAATAATTCCTGTCTGGCCCACAGCTTAAGTGGTTACCTGCTACTATTCTGTAGCTTAGAGTATTTTCTAAAAATGCACATAATTTGTATTCCACTTTCTCTGAAGTAAGATATTAGTGTCTAAAATATGATTCTTTGGACATTTTTTTTTTTTCCTTTTTATTTTTTTTTTCTGTTTTTACCATGCATGTTTTTCCAGGACTAGGAAAGAAATCCTCCCCCTGTACTTGCCACTGGTGAGGCCTCACCTTGACTATTGTGTTCAGTTTTGGGCATCTCAATACAGAAAGGACACTGAGGTGCTGGAACAGGTCCAAACAAGGCTTGTGAAAGGCTTGGAGAAAATGTCCTATGAGGAGTGATTGAAGGAACTGGGGCTGTTTAGTCTGGGGAAGAGGAGGCTGAGGGGAGACCTTATCGCTTTTTTCCAATATCTGAAAGGTGCTTGCAGTGGGAATGGGGTTGGTCTCTTCTCACTGGTGACAGAATGAGGGGAAATGGCCTCAAGTTGCACTGGGGTAAGTTTAGGTTGCATATGAGGAAAAACTTCTTTACAGAAAGGGTGGTTAAACACTGGAATAGGCTCCCCAGGGAGGTGGTTGAGTCACCATCCCTGTGCGTTTAAGAGCCTTTTGGATGTGGTGCTTAGAGATATGATTTAGCGGAGGGCTGTTAGAGTTAGGGTACTATGGTTAGGCTGTGGTTGGACTTGATGATCTTTAAGGGCTTTTCCAACCTAAGCAATTCTATGATTCTCTGCACATATACTTCCAGTTGGCTGGATATATCCTGATGTAGATGCTTGGTAGCAGATATTTAGTGGATTTATGGGCTTAGATTACAAGTAATTTTGCTTAAATACTAGATACGTAGGCCCCTGAGACAAGTGGAAGGGTCTGCAAGAAAGGCTTATCCTCAGTGGAGGAGTATTAGCTTAGGAAACACATGAACACAGGTCAAGCTGGATGCCAGTCACTGGTGTTATACCCTACAGGCTAGTTCTTGGTCCAGTACCAACTATCTTCATCAGTGATCTGGATGATGGGACAGAATGCACCCTCAGCAGGTTTGTAGGTGGTGCTGGATTGGGAGGTGTGATTGATAGACTTGTGTCTGGTTTGTGTGGCCATTCAAGGGGATCTGAACAGGCTGGAGAAGTGGGCTAACAGGAATCTTGTGAAATTCAACTGCTGAAAATAAAAGTCCTGTACCTTGGGATGAATATACCCATGCAGGAGTGCAGGCTGTGGACCAGGTTGCAATGCAGAGTTGCTGAAAAGAACCTGAGGAATCAAGTTGAACATGAGCCAGCATGTTTAATAAGCCTTGTGGCAAGGCCAGCCACAACCTGGTCTGCATTAGGGAGTGCTGCCACCAAGCAGAGGAGGGTGGTCTTTCTCCCCTACTCAGAAATGCTTTAAGCAGGGGAGGTTCTTCAATTGCAATTACAAAGAAATTCTTGTTTACCTATAAAAAAAAAAATATTGATATCATTTTTATTATTAAGGCATCAGTGTCAAGTTATCACTGTGCAAATACTTAATTGTGTGAAGAGTTGTCTATTGCTTAAAAGTGAAAAAATGAATAAGGCAATGCATTACTGTTGCAATTTTACAAATGTGTAACAGAGGCTAAATGATAAAATCCATATGCTCAGTGCTTTTCTATGCATGATGCCTATTATTACCATTGGTGACCCATTTTGAACATATGGCTGAATGAGAAACAGAACCTCACAGAGCTCTGATCCCAGGTTACATTACACCATCTTTCCCTTTTTTTTTCGTTGAATGCAGTATAGGAATTGAACAATTACGGTAATTACTGCTATATGCAGTGCATGTATAAGTGCAAATGTTGTGATTATTTCAATTGAAATTATGTTGTGATCTATTTTATTTATATTAAAGAAGACAGGACTGATTAAGGAAGTTTTCAATTGAAGCAGTAACTTAATACTTTTAATACCACCAGCAAACATTTCTGTAATTATAGTAAAATATTCACTATCTTTGTATAAAGAAGGATCTAGTTTGGAGATGGGATCCATTTCTGTGCAGCTGCCAAAAGTAGTTCATAACATCCTTGTAATAGGTAAAATAAATGGCAGATGAAGTATCCGAGGTTTGTTTAAAATTTAGCAAAGCATTATTAAAGATGAAACGTACCTCCTGTTCTCTCTATCATAATTCTAGTGCTAACATTAGGCCGAAGTCTGATCTTCATGCAGCATGGACTTTGTGGATTTTCCGTATGTAATAGTAAGTTAAACTGTGACTGTGGTTATGTATGATGCATTAATATATCTTTCCTCTATTTTTATCCCTTCACTTTTCTCATTTGTTATGGAAGGTGAATAATATGTCAGTGATATAGACATAACTATAAGGATTTTTTTCCCACCTCAAAAAAATAGCAACTTTTACATTTATATTCCATTTCCTATACAAATTTTGTCAGATGAAATATATATTTATGTTTTTATTATTCTATAAATTTGATGAAGAATGTGCTTATTTTTAATATTGGATCCCAAGTGGATTTTTTTCTGATGGTAAGAAACTGTTAATCTCTCCAGTTTTAAAATATTATTACTTATCTAGATCCTGAGGCTATTTATACATAGAAAGGAATAAAAAGTAAGAAGTCAGTAATTTTATTACAGCTGAATAATAAATCCACTGGATCACACAAAGTTTAAAAAAACAAAACAAAACAAACAAAAAACAAATAAAAAAAAACAGCTGATAATCTATGATTGGGATGTTGAATTACTGTTGAGAGAATGGTATTTGTTATCAATTTCTTATATTTCTGTATTGCATGTTATCTAGATGCATAGTTTTTCAGGACTATATGTAATTGATGTGAAATGATATAGAGTAGCTGGTGATATGCGGTCATAATTCTTGAAATATCAAAGCATAACTGCAAATTTTATGAAATCTTAAAATAACCTCAGTGTTACTTATAAAGGAATACTGTCCTGTTATTCTTTCCAAATTTTCCTTCAGACATTGCCTTCAAATACAGAAGAAATTAACTGCCTGGAATTCAAGTCTGACCATCTTTTTATGGAACGGTTTGAATTTTAATAGGAACTTGACAGATATCATACAGCTGTGATCTGCTGGTTAACTAGGATTTGCCATTTCATTTATTAACAGATTATTTTTACTTTAAAAGGCAAATTAAATTGCCAGGTAAAAGTTTTTGGAGCTGCATCATGTGCAAAATTGATATAGGTTTACACAGTATATGCCTGCCTTGGAATTTTGGTATTTTACAGTGGAATTACATGAATTAGTTTCATATGAATAAAATATGTAGGTAGCAATTAACAACTATCATACATCTATAAAACTACAATAGAAGCAGACTGATGGAAAGATTGTCCTACAGGCATAGTTCAGATCTGTAGTTAATAGGAAAGATTTAAGCATGGCATGGGGATACTTAGCTTTTAACTTGTGTCAGGAAATGGGTCTGTTGTGTCGGAGATGGTTTCTTCATGGAGTATCCAAGCTCACAGGTGCTTCCTGGCATTAAGCATCAAGCACTTTTGAAAATAAACTTCCTGTCAAGAGCAACAAAATGCTGTTAATCCTGAAAACAAAACCAAATATCCAACATTTCAATGTATACAGTTCAGAAATAGATGATGACTTTTGTGAGTTTTGATTTAAACTGGTGCTACAGTAGGTGCATATTTAGTCTGGTAAATGGAACAATGGATTTACTCTAGCCTTCTGAACTGAAGAACAAGTTCTTCGTTATTATTGCTACTATTATTGATTGTTAGGCATAACAGTACATAACCTCAAGTTAAAACCAAAATAATTTTCTTCTATACTCTTATGTTTATAGATCATATATTTTTGATGGTCTACCTAAGAATTATTAAGTACTTGTATTTCAGAGGTGTTTCTTTTTCATTACTGATATTTTAAAATACATATGCTGTAAAGCATGTTATATAATCAGGTTCACTATCACGGGACACAGTATACCACAGAATGTTATTTTTACCTCCCAACAAATATAAGCTGCCAGAAAAAAAAAAAAAAGGGGATGTCCAATGGAGATTATTAGTTTGGAAATATCCTAAGATTTGACATACCATCTGAGAAAAAAAGTGCAATTTACTTTGACTAGGAGAATAATTAATTGTACTACGAATTACTAAGGACCAGTAAACTGGAAATGACATGTCTTCCTTTTTTGCATTCACTAATGATGTCTGCCTTAGATCAGCTTCCTTTTTACCCAACCTCATTCTTGGCTGTTTCACCTGTACTTTTTTATAAAATCACATATAATAGTATAAAACAAACAAACCCAAAAAATGATCACCTCCATTTACAGGAATAACTGTTGATGAATTTCTAGGACAGACCTCAAACTCGCTTTTAAACTCGCTTCTAAATTGGCAACTGTAGGCTCTGAATTGGTAGCAGAAGCAAATTGTAGGAAATAGTGTTCTTGGTATCTCTGTTGATCTTGCAGTCACATTTGTTTGTGATTAAAACATATTCTAGATCTGGCTGCCACTTGTAGCAGCAATGAGGAAATTATATGGACAACTTTTATGAGATCTTGTCTAATATTTGCATCTTCATAAAGCAATTAAATGGCACCAAGGATGGATGCTGTTTAACTCTTAGCTAGGGAGACAAAATATTTAGTAGCATTGAATCAATTTTAAAATGGCACATCCTCCTTTCTAGTTCCCGTTGATATTAGAAATACATTCCTAAGTAGCTGAGGATTCTTCTAACTCAGTCATCCCTGCAGCAGACAGAATTTTTGAATATATTCTGTTGATTATGTGACATAACAAGATTACGGGAAATAATGTTACACGGTCAAATGCTGCAATACATTGTAATGTACTTGTAATAGATTTTGTAATATGTTTAGTAAAGCATTATTTAATAAAGCATCTAGAAAACATAGGTATTATTAAATAATATATAGAAAAAAAATTGTATGAGGCTCAAGGGTTGAGGAGAGCAAAAAGTATGTTGGTGTGAGTACAGTCTTTTGTTTGCACTGGGAGCTACACAGTCATGGGACAAATCTGGGGTACAAAAGATCTCTCAATACTGTAGGGCTGATTTTTTACTCCTTTGCAGCTTTGTACAGTCATAATTGTGAAAATTGTATTCTGATTGCGACAACATTGGAATATAGGCATTTTGCGTTGTTTTCAAATAATTACACAGTACTGAAGAATCATTCTTAACTTTGCTTACCCTTCAAATATATTGGAAATAATTTTAATGAATAATGGTTTTATAATATGCCAAATAGTAGAATAGTAGAAATTAATGTGCCATGACAAATATTGTATGCTGGAGTATGCTGAGAGGTGTTGTAAAAAGGTTTTTGGTGTGTTGATGCAGTGCAGCAGGAGACTTATAGAGATGAGATGGTGATAAGGTAAATTGAATACATTTGTATTGGTCTGTATTAACTTGTTGAATACTTGAAAGAATGATAGGAATTCTAAATACATTTCCTTTAGGGAAAAAAACACAACTAACTCTGTAGTGCAGATATTTCTTCTATTATCACCACTTCTCAACAGGAATCCCTCTCTATATTCTGTGTACCACCTGCTGGGTGGAATTCTCCTCATTTATAGTGCATTTATCAGACTTAGAGCTGCGGGTGTGATTTTGGAATTTTTTTGATACTATTATTACTGATAGATTATATGGTCTTATTAGAGTGTTTTCTGTTGTTGTCGTTTGTTGTTTTTTTCTCTTTTATTTGGCTAATAGATCAAACTACTCAAATTCTATGTCATGGTATTATTGCCTTTTTCAGATTAGAAATAGTTTTTAAAGATACAATACAGGAATACTTTCTTGTATTGCAGAAGAGAACTGCACAGTAGGAATTAATGGTAGGATTTGTAGGAATAAAGCATTCCATAAACTTCTGCTTGAAATATATGGTTTTCACGTTGCTTGAGGAAGCAAGCAAATGGCATATCTCATGCCATCTATATTAGCCACTATTATCTTTTAAGCTGCTTTCCACTTGAAGGCCAGCTTACTGATTTACTTGCACATAACGAAGTATGCAAGTAATATCATCTTATGAACATTGTTTCTTTTATCTGTCTGCATATAAATGTTTTGGCATTTTAGATCCTTGATAAATCACTTGAAATTAATGACTTCTTTTTTTTTTTTTTATCTCTTTTTTTCTTCTAATCTTTTTTAAGTTCTTACTTCTTTCCCCCATATTCTCAAGCTTGTAAGTCTTCAAAATTATAAGATATCAAAAAAGAAACATTCAGAAATGAATATTTCCCACATGGTGGAACAGAGAGTGAAATAAACAAAATGAGGTTCTGCATTGACTTATGAGGCAGATGTGTAGACTCTGAAGATTAATTAATGAGCTAAGTGTAGGGGAGGTGTGAAGATCAAAGGTTCACAATAAAGTCAAGCGTGCTATCACAGGAATATCACACAAAATGCTATGTAGTAAAATAATTAGTTTCAAGGCTAGGAAGGTCTTTAAAAATGTTATCTTTTACTGGCTTGATTCACATATTTACCTTAGTACGTGTGGTTTAGTAAAAACTAACCACTCTTAAATTATTGATACAAGCAAATCACTGTATTTTATATATATTTATGTGTGCTTAACTGCATGTTACAACTTCACACTTAATTGAAATAAACTAGGAATAACTACCAAAATAATTGGTACGTAATTTTCAGTGAACACTAGAAGTATGTGAGGAATTATTCAAGCTCTATATGAGAACCCCCTAAGCAAGAGTGACATATGGCTCATGATACCCTGTAGGGAAATGTACAGTGCAGAGAGGTAATAATAACCCTTCCTAGAAAATAAAGGTCACAAGTGAGAGCAAATGCCAAGAAATCATCAGAGAAATTATTAGAGCCAACTGGGCCAGTAAAACCTCAGTAGGCTCATGTATTCCTTTAACTGTAAAACAAGATTCCACTTGGATCAGAATATATGAGGATTTATGAGTGAAGTAGAAAAATAATTTTTTGTTAGCTTGAACCAATGTTTACTTTTAGGAGAATGTACTGATTTAAAGGTTGGTTTAGTGATTCTGAACCAAAATCAGTGACGATTTTGTGTGATTGACCTGATTTCCAACACTGCTAATGATTTGCGAATTCAAAGTCAATAGAAGCTAGGGCACTACACATTTCAGGAGTTCAGTTCCTATATTTTCACACATGGATAGCACAATGGATAACAGATATTTTTGAAAATGTGTATTTCAAATGATCGTATTTTTAAGAATATTCTGTGTTAAATGACTGCTTGAGTTATTCAAAATTGAGAAGCTCCCCCTTTTCTGTCCAGATTTTATTTCATATAAAGAATCATGAAAAGTAGTTCTTTTTTCCTTCCTTCCCCCCCCCCCCCCCCCCCCCCCAAAGGATAGTGGTGATCATTCCAGGTTCTGAATGATGGATATTATGGATATTCATATGGCAGAAGTTATTTTTATGCACAAGTTATCTCTAAGTAGAACTGGCATATGCTTAGCTTTTAGGAGTGTGTTCAGAAGGTAGGAATGGAAATAATGTCATGTTGTTGATGCAACCAGATAAGTGTTAAGACATGTAGGCAGAAGGAGTACAGCAGAAGTTAGCATAACTGTTAACTATTAATGTACATGGGAAAATATTTTCAATTTCCAAGGACTATTTATCTAGTATTTATTGATGTATTACTTCATTTACATGCCTATTGTAATAGATTTTTGAAATATATGTTTTATCAACATGTAGCTCATGCGTTAATATAGAGAAATGTGAGAATGTCCTGCTTCATACTTGTGGTATGCAGTGAATTTCAGAAATAAAATAACTGAAGAAGTTGTGGTAAAATAATGCTTCAAACTACTTAATTTTCCATGCTTACCTTTATTTGGAACATTGCTACTTCACTCTACACGTCTTATAAGTATCAGTTTGTCTTTTTTTTTTTTTTGGAAGATATTTACCCCTGTCTTACCAATCATAAATCACTAATTTTGAAAAATATACCCTTTTTGTTAGCATGAGATTGCTTCTTAGAATTTTTTCTTCCAGACCAACCTTTATGTTTGTTACAACTTCCTTACAAATCTCTGCAGAGCTGTCTTCTTTAAAAGCTTTCTTTACAGCTTTTCCTTCCATGGTGCCTGTAATAGTTTTCCTACTGTGTGTAAACTCCTGGTGTACTGAGATCAACACTCTTCTGACTCAGTAGTCTCTTTTTCTTTGTTTGCTCTATTGCTGTGTTCTTGTTCCTCAGCATTTACCATTCAGTTCATCTGTATTTACAGCTCTCATAAGTACCCTGCACCATGAGAACAACTTGTTACCATGGTCGTCATAAGAATTAGCATAAGAATTATTTTTTGTTGTTGCTGATGGATATTTGTGTACGTCTAGTTTTAATATAAACTGCACAAACTGCCTAATTTTGCAAATTTAATGATTCTGTGATAGGTAATCTTATAGGTGCTTCCCTTTCAGAACAGAATCACTCTATACAATTTGTTAACATTCCAATGTAACTCACTAATCCATTGAGACTAGGCATTATGATTATTTTTAGGAAGATCCACCAAGTAATATTACTGAGATGTACTCAGCAAGAAGTATCTTGCTGACTCCCACAGTTCTGGGTTAGCTATGACCTGTATGGTCCCTTCAAAGCTGAAAATTGTGTCAGTGTTGTGCAATTTCCCTTCAAGGTATAACAGAAATAGTACAGGATGAAATGTAACAATATAGAAAACATATGGACAGTTTGAACAAATTTATTCTGTTGATTCTGAGTGCAAATTTAGACGTTTCCCATTTGCAGAAACTTAGTACACTTAAAAAAAAAAGGAAATTTAACAATAAGTATGGATATTGAAGTACCTTTCAACGTTTACTGTAAAACTACTTTTAATCTATAATTATGAGAAACAGCGTACTTGAAAATTACAGTTTTTTAGTAGTCAGATAACATCAATAAATTGAATATCAACAATATAATAACACATTACTAATTTAAATTCAGTAAGTTCTATCGGCCTGTAAAATTCCTGAACTCTAACTTTATGGAAATATTTCTATTATCCACTATTCCATTTGTTCTTCTTCCAGATGTAAGGTTTTACTCTACTATGCTTTTTATGTTTAAAGAATAAGCCAACAGGTTATTGATGTAACCCTAAGAACATTGTTTTTATATTTTCTTCTACTATCAAAATACAGTGTGGTATTATGCTTGAATATTACCATTAATCTGATTCCGCCTGTTCCTTGGAAAATGAGTGTTGCTTCTACTCAGTATTGCTATGATCCAGTATTAGAAATAGTTGATAGCTTTAGATGAGGCTATGCTTCTTCAGCAATTGCACTGACAGGAAATTCCCAGATTCTATAAGCTTACAGACTTGGGCCATAAGAAATCTAGCTTTGTACATAGGTTTACAGAAATAAGTGCAAACCATAATGTTTTCTATAATGCTTTATTTTTTCTGGAGTACATACTGGAGTCCCAATATGTCTGGGAAGATCACTCATGAGATAAGCCTACGGATTGAGTAAAATGTTTACTTTGTATAACTGAAGAACAAAAAGCAAAATAATGAGAAGAAGAATGAAAGTGATTTAGCTGTGTTTTTATCAAATTCACTATATTCACTCACATTTGATAATATCCAGCTCCTTATTTTCCTTGTCACCTGTCCTTCATGCCAGAGCTATATGATTTATGAAAAGAATGCATGGACTCAATCCAGCCCTTGATATGCAGGCACTTGCCCAGGTCAGGCAGAGTCTTCTAGCTGTGAAACTTCAATTTTACATGAAAGAAAACTTTCCCCTTTTGGTATTGGCTGCTTATTCCAGTATAAGTGTGTATTTGAAAGAAATAACTCACTAGCATTTCCTTGTTTACATGCAAATGGAATGATGTGGTTGGTTTTGTTTGTGAGCTTTTCTACTCTTAGAAGTACGATATATAATACACTAGGAAGCACTAATTTGTGGAAATGTAAGCTATCTTCTAACAGTGAAAACTTTCAGTTTAAAAAGACCAGAATAGTTTTTAAGCCTGGTATAAATACTGTGATGTTACTGAAATATTCATTTGATACTAAATGATATGCTAAATAGTATATTTGTTTTATATATATATGCATATATAGTGTGTATATATATATAGTATATATTTAGTGTGTATATATATATAGTATATATTTAGTGTGTATATATATATAGTATATATTTAGTGTGTATATATATATAGTATATATTTAGTGTGTATATATATATATACACACTAAATAGTATATTTGTTAGATTCAAAGGGAGCTAAGAGAATCAGTATGTTAGTTTTTTGTTGTTGTTGTTATTTTTAGGGGAAGACCATTGTTAGCTGAGGCAGAAGGCTGCTTGGAAAAACACACTTCCAATACAGCCATTCTTCATCATATGAATGGAGTATTTGAGCTCCATAGTTTAGACTACAAGCCTTATAATATTTATCTATATGAAGTTCCTTATGAGCATTTACATTAAATGAAATGAGGCCGGCATCAGAGAGATGAACTAATATCATCTTGTCAAAAACTTCCAACATAATCCCTGTATACTTCACCAGTACTTTTTCCTAAGCCTAGCTGTTACTTCTCATCCTTCAGGAATTAGGAACGTAAAGGCTTTTATTTTGTGTTATAAAACTGTAATAAAACTTGCTAGGTAGATAGCCAACAACTAGAGAGAAGACTTAATTTAGGTAAAAAAGTGTTCTAAAAAGAGAATGAATAAAATAGCTTGTTTTGTTGAATCTACAGTTTTGTAGAAAGAGTGGTTTTTAAGTTTCAGAAGACACTAACTTCAAGTTGTGCCTAACTTGAAACCAATTGTGCTGAAGGCAAGGAATAACCTGAGCATATCCTTTCTCCTCTGCTCTTTTGCCTCGTTAATTCTTGGAAGTTTGAGATTGGGACAGGGCAAGGAGTTGGTTTTTGTACTACTCATATTCTCATATGAGTATATACTCATTTCACTGAATTCTTTGAGGTTTTGTAGACTGGGTAAGCAGAATCAGCTTGAGCTAAACTTAGTAAAGCAGGAAAAATGCAGAATAAAAGTTTACCAGAGGCAAATAGTTCATTTTTGAAAGTGAGTTCATTTAATTAGTAGCACAATTTCTTGCAGGAATTAATCAGGCAGATTAGACAAGGAAGCATCCTCCTTCCCTTCTCCAGAAAGAGCAAAGATAGTGTTCTTTCCTTAGTATCACTTCAGTGCTTTGAGGAACTGCCCATTCTCTAGCCCCACTGATAAAAGGAAACAAGGACTCAGTGTGAAACTGGGTGTAATTACTCTGTGTGTTTGTCCACATTTGCATGTGCAAAAGTATGTTAATTTTAGCGCTCCTTCCATAGTAACAAGCAGATGTGATCAGTAGGAAGAAAGGAATGGTTTTTGTCAGCTTTTGCATTTGCATGCTTTTATGCATTAGAAATGTAAATGTACAAAATGTAGGAGAAAAGAAGCAAAAAATGTGTAGATGTAAATTCAGGATTCGCTGTATGGATTATGCTCAAGAAACAACCTGTGCTTCCTAAATGCTGTTAACATCTTAACAAGGAACATGAATGCAAGACTGAAGACTGTTTCATTTCCTTACAACTGCATCTTTTACCTTTGTTTTATAAATACAGGTCAGATCTCCTACCTAGGCCAAACTAACTCAATTTTCACTGAATTTTTATGTTGACAGTGAAAAGTTCCTCTTTTTGGAATAATGGTGAATTGGATTTCTCTGAAGGAGAAGCCAAAGTATGAAGGGAAAAGTGTGTAAGTTTTCTCATGGTGCAGACTGTGGTAGTGGCTTTTAGATATCGTGCTGTAAAAGTGATCCACATATATGGAAGGGAGAGATGAGCGTTAGCATCTGATCAGTCTGTTTTATTTGCCTGAAGTGCCTTCAATCCTTTTCCCATTTCTGTTGTTCCAGAGAGAGCTTAGAAGTTTTCTTCCTCTGAGCTTCATGTTGATGATGTATTTTTTACTTACTTTTCCTTTGTATTTATAGAGAAAAATGACGATGATTTTAAAAGCTCCAAGGTTTGGTGCACAACAAAAAGTCATTTCTCTCTTCTCTCCACTGCTTCTTGACAGAAAGAAGGAAGGGTTACCAGCTTTGAGGAGGAAAATAGGATTAATGTGGCTTGATGTGCAAGAGACTTGCATTACATGAAAATTTTCACTTTATTATTTTTTGTTGTTGTTGTTGTTGCAGTTCTTTTTTCTTTTTTAAACATGTTGAGCATCATGGAGAACAGAACTGAATAATAATTTTTTAATATACTTTTAGCTTCCCTTTACTTTCAGATAAAAGGAGAGGCTTCTGTCACATGCACCAGTAATGCTACTCTGTTATTTTGTGGTGGTAGATAATGGCAGCATAAAATACATGCTTTGAAAAACTCAAACCCTGTGTAGCAGGGATCACAAGTTTCAGAATCTTATGTTATGTGGTGCAAATATCCTTACGTGGCTGAGAGCTGCAAGATTTTTACTTTACACCTCAGAAAACTGGCATTAGCAAACTAGTTAATAGGTGTGGATCTTCTTAGAGGTTCTCAGTTCCCTGTTAGAAGATGTGGTCAGCGTGGAAGTGCAGCTGGGCTCCTGAGCAATCCACTGATGTTAGCTTCACAGCTCCTTCTACAGAGATGCATGTTGCTCTTCTGAACCCACTACATGACAGTTCTGCTGCCTGGGATATCTTTGTGGACAGGAGAGACAAAGTGGCTTTAATGAATTGAAGAGCTCCCTGGAAAAGCACCCTTTCTTGTCAATAATATAGGCTGTCCAGGAAATGGTTAAGACCAGTTGTTTTACTTACATATACTTAAACTTAGCTGAAATATATCCAGCACTGGGAGGCCCAAGCAAAATTCAGTGCTCTCTTCCATATCGGTTTGCTCAATTGAATCCTTACTGTTGCCTGCTGTGAGAGAAAAAAAAAAGGCACTGAACAGTTAGCACAGCCATACAGGAGCAAATAAAAAGTTAAGGTGGTAATGAAGTAAAAATATTTTTTAAGGAATATCATGAGAGGTTCTGAAAAATAAGAGGTGAGTTTTCAGCTTTCGTGAAGTCAATAGGATACTACAGATCTAAGCCAGCTGAAAATGTACATCATACATTTTAAAAATTAAAACTATGTGGAAGTAAAAATGTTTGATTGACCACAGTTTAGTTGCACAGATGGAATTGACAGCAAGTTTCTCAGGACACTTTCCCTTCAGCAAATGCATTGCAGATCTGCTCTGATCTTACTGTTGCCCATTTAATCATTTTTTGCTGGTATTGCCAAGTTTTAAATTGACTGTTGACAGTGATTTTTTTTGAACATCGGAGTGGTATGCACTGTGCTGAGATCCACCAAACTTTTTTCAAATAACAAGTGAGAACATCCCTACTCTTTACTCCTCCACACACTGCTCTTAATATAGGAATTGTATTCACATCAAAGCTGTCAGAACGTTTCTGTGATCTCATTAGCTATACTTATTTCTACCTACAGAATAAGTGAATCATCAACAGAAACAGCGCTAAAGACCAACTGGTAAGACTCACATGGCTATATGTATATCTGTGCTTAGAATAGATATCTTCCCCAGACTGTAGTTTCAAGTTGTTAAAATTGATATCACAGCAGACTCAAAAAGGGTTAAAGTCATTTCTGAGATGAATTTAGTTCTTAAGTCTTTAACATGGAAAGAAAATTGTTAAACTCTTTAATGAGTATTTTTTAAATTTCATGTAGTGTATGAAAAGAAAACTTTTCTATTTACAGAACAGCAAAAGTAGCTGAACCAAAAATATACTTTTTGCTTTTAGATTTTTTCTTTGTTTTTCTTTATGTAGTTAAAACATTCATTTTATGGTTGTGTGTGGTAAATTAGATAGATGGCACCCAAAAGAAATTACCTGAGTGGATTCAGCCAATTTAAATGCTTCTGAATATAAACATGCACTGTAGGGGAGTGAAATCAAAGGAAATGGGAAAATGAAGAGATTGGTCAAGGCTAGAAGCTAGATGATGAATGAGTGATGTAGAGATATTGGTGGTGGATAATAGCAGGTATCAAAGCTACAGTTGAAAAAGTAATAGAATTGTGATGTCTACCTACTGGTTAGTTGTGCTGCCTGAGGATAATTTTAGAAGCTAGTGGGAAGAGTAGTCACTGGAATCTGAAATCTATAGTGAGCGGCCATTTATTTCTAGAAGAGCTGGATTTACAGAGTGAATTTGTCAGAAGGTAGAGTCAGGTATCTCTGAATGTTGTGGGCTTTCATCCAGGAAAACCTGGATGAGTAAGAGGTGTGGAAAAGAAAAGGCAGGGAATTCCGAGTTGATTAGTCAGGCATGGAATTTTTCTAATTCTGTGTGTATTTCTTTACAGTTAAAGGGTAAGAGTTCTACACAGTTGATAAAGTGATATTTACTCGGCAGATCAAGAGTATAAAGCGAAGGAAAGCATCGAACTCTGTTCTCTCTTTCTCATTCAGTGAAATATAGACACCCTGTTCTAAAAATATTCTTTGCACAAGGCAGCTTTGTATGTCATAGCCACACACAGCTCCTGTGCATCCATGGAGAACTGATCTACTGAGTAAATAATGTCTGGTATTGTGGTTTAACCCAGCAGGCAGCTCAGCACTATACAGCCCTTCACTTGCTCACCTCTGTGGGATGGGGGAGGGAACTGGATAAAAAGGTAAAACTCATGGGTTGAGGTGAAGACAGTTCCATAGGTAAGAAAAGAAAGGGAAAATAATAATAATAATAATAATAATAATATGTACGAAATGAGTGATTCACAATGCAATTGCTCACCACCTGCTCACCAGTGCCCAGCCAGTCCTTGAGCAGTGGAAGACCCCCCTATCCATCTTCCCACAGTTTTGTTGCTGAGCAATGCCATCTGGTTTGGGATATTCCTTTGGAAAGTTTGAGTCATCTGGCCTTGTTATGTCCCCTGCCAACTTTTTGTGCATCCCAAGCCTCCATGCTGACAGGGTAGCATGAAAAACTAAGTCCTTAACTTTGTGTAATCACTGTGCAGAAACAATTAAAACATCAGTGTGTTAACAACATCATTCTCGTCCTAAATCCAAACCATAGCACAATAGCAGCTACTAGGAAGAAAGTTAATTCTATTCCTACTGAAAGTAGGACATCCAAGCAGTGAAAACTAATCTTAAGCCAGAATACAAACATACTCATGTTCTAGAGTGCAGGAGAAACGGCTTTTATTGACAAAGCTTTCACAGGAGTTTGTGTCTGTGTCTGTTTTATTTCCAAAAGCCAGTACAATAAATCTGAACTGGGACTAAGAATTCCAAATTACACAACTTAAACTTTATATTTGTAGAAATCATTGCCTTACCTTTGAGAAATTTGAAAATTCTTAATAGTGGTAATAATGGTTTTTGTATGTGATCACATGTGTACAAAATGCTGTCCCTTGGGAAACTGAGGAATTTCCCAAACTATCAGCTTGAGATCAAAGTACGTTACATCCAAATTGCATGCCCTAATAATCTACTGCAGTCTTTCAATCACATCCCCTCATTACTGGATGCTGAAGAACCTCTGTAGATGTTCAAAGAGTTCATTGATTCCACATTACAGTACATTGTTCTGAGACAAATGTTCATAGGCCGAAAAAGTGAAGGTAGGAAGTACCAAGTAATCTATGCAACTCAAAAAGAAAAAACATAAAACATAAAAATAATGTGTACAGTCAAGCCTTGTGAGACAGGAAAACACTCTTTCTCAGGCAAATTTTATTCACTGCCAATCTACCTAGATCAAGGAACTGAGGAGTTCAGCATGAAGATTTCAAATGTCATGCAGTAAGCTTATGTCTGGTCAGGTTGTCTGCATTTGGAAGCCAGGAAGTAAGGAGCTGGCAGTGTGGCAGCTGCCAAAGGCATGCAAAGAAGGCAGCAGCATTAGTTTCATGAGGGGGTGGAAAGGAGTTTCTAGGAGTGGTCCTGTGGCTGAGAGCAGCAAACTACCACCATGGAATTTTCCAGCAGTGCTCAGACCCTGTGATCTTGACAGGATATGGTCTATGCATCTGAGTACTGGGTGGCAAAGACTGCAGTGAAACAAGGCAGAGGCTCCCAGTCTTCGTTCTCCTGCAGCCTGGGGCAGACTGGATGATATGTGACCTCAAAATGTCAATGTCAATAGCTCCTCCCCTCTATTCACAAACATACATTAGGCAATTAGCTAATTATACCTAAGTTAACGGCCAAGATTCAGGAAAAAACTGCTTCTTCCCACTTCTTTTGCTTGAAAGGGGAGGTGATTCCAGTCCCATCCACTCCTTACAGCTGGGAATGAGGAAAGGTGCCATCTCTGATCTTTTACCTTAGGAAAAATGTTTCAACTGCTTAGATTGCATGTAGATTGATACATACACCCAGCTGAGGTCAGTAAAATGCCACTGGTGCAGTGTGTCACATGGAGGCTCTGACAGGTACAGAAATCTGCAACTACTTCTTCCTGTAACTTGTTCATTAAATGTTGTGATTTTTTTTTTTTTTCTAGCAGAGTATTATTTTTTTACTTTTTTTCCAGTGATAAATTTAGACCAGTTTCAAGAAAAGTGATTTTATATGTTATGTTCCAATGTAAATAAGTGGTTTAATGGTTATGCCATAGTAATTGGTCCAGCAATCTGTAGTAAGGTATTCGTTTTACTTCAGTTCTTGCCTACAAAATGAAAGAGTAATTTACACATGCTGCACATATACAGTTTGTATTTTCCCAAGAGCTCCTTGCCAGGAGAATAGTTTACAATATAGAATACTCCTTTTCCTTTATTTTTTTTACTGCATGTATACAGTTTTGGGCAAAGCCAGAGCTTAGGAATAATATCATTTTTTTTCTTATTGTGTAATTTATCTCAGTTACTTATCTTATTTATCTTACTTTTAAGTTATATTGTTAGCAGAAAGACTGTAGAACCCAGAATCACAGAATGAGACATGGTGTCTATACTGATATAAATCAGTGAACCTCCTGTGAAGGCTAGGAATCTGGCCATTAATGTCATATAAAGTTACTGGGGTTTGATTTCCAGGAGAGCTGACATAGGAAATACAGTGCTAGGTAATGTAACTGGAAGAGACGGGTTCGGTATCTCTGAAAATTAGTCCTATGATTTCTAATAGGTCATAGGTGTTTATAAATAGAAGATTAAATGCTACTCTACCCTGTAGTCTGCAAGCGCACTAAGGTTAGCCATTGTAACACAGTTCTGTGTGGTGCACAAATATAATACAGCTTATAGAGAATCCTTTGTTTAGTGATGGTGGTGGTTGTTTTTGTAGTGTGTGTGTTTTGTTGTTTTATTGTGAAAACATCTGCTTCCAAATATATTTTTTTCTGTTATGATCCACCAAGTTCTTCAGAATTTCCAGTTTTTGAAAATAAGTTGATGAATCTGGTAAAGAAATGCAGTGCATTAGGATTGATAGATGAGTAATGCCTGTGAAATGTTTAGGGAAACTGAGTAAGATATTTGTTGCAAGTACCCAGTAAAGCTTTAAATAGCAATTACCTTCCAGTAGAGAGTAAGCAAAGGCTAAAAAACTATTTTGGAACTTACCCCTTTATAGTTCAGGCAAGTAGCATTAACAAATGTCAGATCCAATTGAATTTTGCCTGTGCTATGGTCTGTCCATCCTCGAGGCACACACTGCCCGTAGAGGTGACAGAATAGTAATTGTTTTCTTCAACTTCGAGGAGATTTCAGACACATTGGGAATCGTACTAATTCAGTGTAGAGATAATCACTAAAAATGAAGTGCTAGGCTAAAACCAGATTGCAGATTGTATTACTATGTATGGATGGAAAAAACCACATGGGGCAAAAGTCAAAAACCTGAAGTAATGTAAACTTCTGTTACACTTGACATTTGAGCTTTTCCAGTGAGTTCTTTGTATAGAAGTCCATTCCTGGGCATTACTGTCACTTCTGCTTTCACTATGGAACATTAACTCTGTTTTCATTGCTCACATCTAGCAACGATCAGATGAAGCGTGGCATGTCCAAGCCAATAACCTATCATATCCTTTCTTTTAAATACGGTCATATACACATCTTTTAGTACTGTCCTTTTCCTGCTGACTTGTACTGTTAAAATGCTGGTTCTTCCACGAAGAAGAAAAAATATCTCAATTGTTTTCCTTTGTTGCTGAAATATTTAACAATGTACCTGTGAAATGATGAGGCTGATTTATGAGGCTGGATCTTAACAGGCTTTAAGGCAGCTCAGGTGTCAGAGCCATCGTTTGCTATGGAAGTTGATTAGTCTTTCAGGAGTGAGTTTTGTTCAGGATTAAGTGAATTACAGAAAGAATGTAACCCTGCTATGCAATTTGTTCTATTTGGGTGGGCTGATAGTAAAAAAGCATTGCCAAAGCATTGGGTGATGCAGTAAGGTATTCTGCTGATGATCCGTCCCTGGATATATGACAGTAGCATGACAGTGGTATTTTCACATGGCCGACTGTCAAGAGGGATTTCCTTAATGTTACAGCCTAATAAAAACTGTGGAGACAAATGAATACTGTGTCCAGTTCTGGGCTCCCCAGTACAAAAAAGACAGGGATCTCTTGGAAAGAGTCCAGCAGAGGGCCACAAAGATGGTGAAGGGCCTGGAACATCTCCCCTGTGAAGAAAGGCTAAGTGAACTGGGTTTGTTTAGCCTTGAGAAAAGAAGACTAAGAGGGGACCTGATCCAGGTCTATAAATATCTAAGGTGTGGGGGGCAAAGTGACGAGGCCAGACTCTTTTCAGCAGTGTGTGGAGACAGGACAAGGGGAAACGGCCAGAAACTGGAGCATAGGAAGTTCCGCACAAATGTGTGCAAGAACTTCTTTACGGTGAGGGTGACGGAGCACTGAAGCAGACTGCCCAGATGGGTTGTGGAGTCTCCTTCTCTGGAGATATTCAAGACCCTCCTGGACGCCTACCTGTGTGACCTGGTGTAGGGAACCTGCTTTGGCAGGGGGGTTGAACTCGATGATCTCTGGAGGTCCCTTCCAACCCCTATGATTCTGTGATTCTGTGAAATAATGTTTTGCAAAACTGCAGGTGTGGCAGCTTGAAAAGAATGTGTGTAGCAAAACAGATACAGGCTGGATTGTTAACAGGGCAACATGAGACTGAAACAACAGGAAAGCTGATCTGCTTTGGGTTGCAGTTAAATCATTTAATTACAGAAAGGTATTAGATGTTTTACTAGTATTTTACCTAACTTTCTAGTGTGCTGCAAATTGTCTGTTATTGCATTATGTGTTCTATTAATGGCTTTTGGTATCTTTAGGGTGAGGTGAGAAAGGGTGCTAGAATAGAAAGAACAGTTCTCAATGCATTTTAAGTGTTACGGTATTTTCTGCTTCATAGGCCTATCGTATGTCTTATCACCTTGGTGAGAACATTTGAGGGAGGACTAAAAGAGTCTGATAGGAAAAGCAAAGGAGACTGTGATGAGAGACAGAAAGATAAGAATGGAGACTGTAAAATGAAGAAGACTACAACGGTGTAAGTGTATTATAGTTTTGGAAGTGCTAACTCTTCAGGCCCTTTTAAGTCTCCCTAAGAAGAGAGGACAAAGTTATAAACAGGTTATACAGACAGACTCATAAAGACAAGTGAGATTTAAGCCATTGGCCACATGACTTGGTATTCCAATGGTTGGTATATGGGAATACAGTCAATAAAGTAAGGAAATATGAAAGAATGTTGTATTTATTCTGTATTTCTTCTTTGGAGGATCATGTGAGAGGTGATTTTGAAAAGCTGCAAATTTGCAAGCATCAAACCTTTCATACCTGAAATCACTAACTCACGGGAACTTTCTGTTGTCCACAGGAGGGTCATTCATCTTCTGAATTGCACAATTCTTTATGCAGATCTGTTGCATTTTCAGATTTAGAAGCAGCCAAGTGCATGAACTTCGCTTAATTCTATATACTGTGTTAAAAATTATCCAGAATATTTTACATTAAAATTCAGGGTTCATACAGCACACCTTCCTGCTGAAAATTAAACTCACACATTAGGAAAGATGCCAATACAATCATAATAGAAGGCTGAAATGCTGCAATGATGAAGTACCTCTTTTTCTGCCTTATCTGGCACGCATTCAGCACCCCACTTTCATTCAAACACTGTAGCCCATTTGATAAGACTCTTGAGATTAATAAAAAATTATGCATTATGAACCTGATTTGCCAGAGGGAAATGTGATGTGCGCTGGGAGTCTGGTACAAAATAACCATAGGCATTTCAGATCATGCATATAACAGTTGGGGAAATTTGGTTCTTATGCAAGTGTGTTTTTGACTGAAGAACCTGCTAACAATGTCTCTTCAACAAATGTCATAGGAATATGTTTCTTGTTTGGATGTTTGCCAGACTAAACGGCAGATTAGAGAGCAGCCAGTCCTTCCATTGTCATCTGCTAGGTTAAACATATTGAATTACTTTGTTCATGAAGCAGCGTCATCTGTGTCAAAATCATGTAGCATGTCATTTTTCTGTGCACTCAGGCTGATTGATTAGTTCGCAGTGGTTCTAAATGTATTTCCATTAAATAGTTTGTAGAGCTGATTACTTTTGAAATGATTTCTTTTTTCATTGAGAGAGTCATCGAAAGGATAGATAAATTAATAACACAATCACGCTAGATAAGTGCAGATGTAAAAAAAACAACAACAACAACAAAAAAACTGTACTGAAGCTTTCACTGTAGAAACGAAAGCATAATCATACATTTTTTTTCCAGGAAGAACAAAAATAGAATGCATTTTCAAGGAGAGCCCAGTAAAACAAAATAGCACCAAAAACATATAAACAAAAGCCAAGATATGCATTTCATTTGAGCTTAAAGTATGTTTTTGTATCGGGAAGATTTGACAGTGTTAAAATACTTGAAACTGATTTTAGAACAGGAATGGAGGTTGAAAATCAAATTAAACTTGAATCATGGTTTTTATTTTATTTTTACTTTTTCAATTTGAACCCCAGTTTGAAGCTATATTAAGCTATATTCCTCAGACTTTTTTTTTTTTTTTTTTTTTGTAGAATTATTTTTAGATTTTTTTTTTTCCAAATGTTTAACTGGGGATAAAACTGCAATGGATGCAGTGACTTATAAGTAGTGATGAGCTATGAAAAATTGCCCTGTAGACACGATTGTTATTATTTGCCTCTTTGTCAGCGTCCTATTATATGGGCACTCAAAAGGAGGGTTTTTCTATTGTATAAAGCTTTTGTACTAGAGAAAATGAAAAAAAAAAAAATCTCTCTGCCCTTACTGCTTCTCTTCTGAAAAATAAGTCTCTGTTCTACAAGAAAAAAACCTACTGATTTTGTCTTTGCTTCTGTTGTGTGTTTGTGCTCATACCAAATGACTGTTGTCCTACATGTAGAAATTTTGTATGCATACATAAGTATTTATTGCATAACTTGACAGATATTGGACAAATTTATTGGTTGTACAATGGGCAAATTTTGCTTCTGCCTATTTGGAAAGAAAAAGTATATTTTACATAATTACAGGAAATATACAGTTTAGAATGTATATGCATACATATGTAGGTTGCTCTGAAAATAATGCCTCCTATTTATTTTCCTGGTAACTACAGTAGATACAATGAGCACGATCACAGAATCATAGAATCACCAAGGTTGGAAAGGACCTACAAGATCATCCAGCCCAACTGTCCACCTATCACCAATAGCACCCACTAAACCATGTCCCTCAACACATCATCCAGTCATTCCTTGAACACCCCCAGGGTCAGTGACTCCACCACCTCCCTGGGAAGTCCATTCCAGTGCCCGACCACTCTTTCTGAGAAGTAATATTTCCTAATGTCCAGCCTGAAATACACTATTTGATAGAGAAAAATCTGCTTGTGGAACTCTCATTTAGATTTTACCTGTACAAACAATAACAGCTACCCGTACATGCAATGTCTTGAGCTTATATAATGGCAGAGTCTAGACACTCATAGTTTCCAGTCTGATTCGTGGATTAGATATCAGTTTTGCTTGAGAATTCTTCTTGCTCAAAGAGAAAAGACCCATATAATTGGGAGGCATGAAACTATGAAGCTGTAGATAAAGCTCATGGATTAGTGCTATTTTACACTTGAAGTACAATGTACACTGTACACAAGATCCACCTTCAGCTATGGTTTCTCAGGGTTCTGTAATCTGAAAGTAATTGACTTGACTCAGGAGTATCTCCAGGAGGCTCTGGTATGATCATGTAAGGTGTGAGAATAGCTTGAGATAAAATCTGTACGTCAGATGCTTATGCTGTACCCCAGTGGAAGATCCCATAGCCTTCAGCAGAGTATGAGAGATCTTATGCTGTACCCCAGTGGAAGATCCCATAGCCTTCAGCAGAGTATGAGAGATCTTAAGTGAACGATGGACCTAACTTTTATGTCATATGCTTAGATACCTTGTAATTAGGACTGCAGAGCAAAACCATGGAGATTTATATCAAATGTACCTGATTTGGCTGACGTATATAGAGCTGGTCTAGAATGTTTTTGTAGATGAAATCATTTTTGTTTTTAATATGAACTTTCCCTTGAATCATCAAAATTTAGAAGGAATCAAATAATGTACTCCCTTGGTTTTTGGGTTTGGGTATTTCTCGGTATACCTTCATGGTATACCGAGAGAGTGTTTTGAAATGTGACATGGATTTCTTTGTATTAAAACATTGGTTGGCTTAGTATAATCTCAGAGTTTGAGTGTAAGATTACTTGGATTATTCTGGGATACAAAAGTTTTATAGTGATGGCAACAAATCTACCCACTGTATTTAAAACCTGTCTTGTAGTGTATGCTCTTTAGTTTAAAACTTTTACATGCAAATGTGCATACATGTGTGCATGTCTGCCCATTCTATATTACTGTTGTCTTAAATAGCTAAATCTCTGCACAAGTAATTATGACATCCTAGGTGTTTATGTTTTTGTAGTATCTAGCATTAAAGGTGATATGATGTTGCAGTAATTGGGCAAAGAAATACTGTTATAAAATAATTCTTGTTGGTGAATATTTTCATTCATGGTTTTGAAATGACAATTAGTTGTGTAGGATTTACAATTAGAAGACATTAATGTCTGTTAACTTTTGAAGTGTTCATATGTTTTTTTTACATGAGGTATGTCTTTTACATGAGGTATGTCTTCTACATGAGGTATTTTGGGTGAGGTGTAGCACAGGATAATTGCAAAAAAAAGGTTAGTTAAAAAAAAAGAAAATTCTACTTAATGCATTAAACAAACAAGTGGTCATTAAGAGAATGAAAGAAACTTATAATTCAGAATCTGTGTGTTAATTTAATCAGGTGCTAAGAAGAATGTTGGACAAACAAGATGCATTTAAAGAATATTTTTATACAATTTTATATGAATCTCAAGATTTTAATATAGTTTTTCATTTTAAATTTGAACAAAACATAAATTTTCATGATTTTTTTCAACACTTAGAAATCATTCAGAAAATTTCTCAACTGTTTTTTAGATAAATACAGGCAGGCTTTTTCTCTACACTAGCTGTTTGGAACCCCGTATGGTCAAGATTCAGAAGTTTACAAAAGTATACAACCGTTCTTAAAGCTTTTGTTTGAAACCTCTCTTCTCACGGAGACAACAACTGTATTTTTCTCTGAGCAAAATTTCTAAATCTCTTTATCTTCTATTTTTTAGAAGAGCAGTTTCACTATAATGAACATAAACCATGTGTTCATTAATGGACATTGTTCTTGTCCAGAAGGCATCTTGAAATATACCTTTGACCTTAATGTTCATTAGTGTGATGCTGATGTCTTTTTAGTGACCAGTAGCAGATTATAATGGAAAGTGAAGAGAAAAAACTCTGATAGGTGAGCTGTCCCCCTTGTGATAAGTGGTACACATGGGGCTGTGATCAAAGAGGTGTTCAGAGGAGAAAGTCTTGGAGTTCAGCGGTGGCCTCAAATATAGGTGTATATATAATATATATACTAGAAAAAGGAGATATCATGGGGATGACACTGGCAAAGGAAAAATCCATTGTGTAAAGTCTATTAATAACATTTTATAGCTTTTTGTTTTACAGGAACTGTATTTTGTAATAATTCCTCAATTGAGCTTACTTTTCAGATGATCACCAGCAGTGCTTACCTGTCTGAAAATCACATTTAGATCCTTGCAGTACACATTTTTCAGTCTCTCAGGCTATTAGCATGTCCAGATACTTTTTATTTATTTGTTTGTTTATTTGTTTATAAAGGTAGGGACAGGGTATTTTAATGCTAATACTTCACCTTTAGTTTTACAGCAGAATGAGACAGCCAATATTTGGAAAGGAGGAGTAAGTACAATTTGCCATAATGTTAATTAACTGTCCATAAATGAATAGTTTATCAATTTTTTTCTTTGCCTTGCAATCAATCAAATAAACAACCATTTAGTAATGGGTTCTCTTGGGTATTCCGGTTTCTTTAGTCCTACCTGTTAGGTTTGCTGTGTCTTGATTAATCAAGATAACTTCTTGAAGTTAAAAATGTTAATTTAACTCATTTGATCTTCTGCTTTCATTTGTGCCTTCAGTGGTGTCATTTAGAAGAAAATGCTTCATCAAGCAGTAGTGCTTCAATCATAAATGGTTGTGATAGCAGAAGCATTAGAACTCACATGATCCAAAGCCTCTCTCAGTCATTAGCATCTCATTTTCTAAATGGGACCAGTCATTAGCTTTTGTTAGTTCATTTCAAACAAGCAAAATGGTCCCTTACTTTCATACAGAAATTTTTATTCCTTGAAGGTACTTACAGTCTGTAGGTATGACACTTATTATTTTACCTTCAGATACACTTTCAGCTCTGGGCTGGAACAAAGTGACATGCTTAAAGGCCCAAAATTTCTTACTCTTTCTAGATCATAGAGGTTCCGTAGAGAGGATTGCCTCTATAATGAGAAAGCAATCTTTTCTAACAGCTACCTCGAAGCTATACCAGTGCTGAAAATCTGCAATCTCTGCATCTGTTGGAGAAATTGATACAAAATAACTATTTGTTTTCTTGTGGCATTTTTCAGCTTAAGTCCTTCAGATATTTTCTAGTTTTTAATTAAGTTGATTTCTAAAAGCCTGTTGGCAATTTGTGTTGTCTTATTTTTCAGCTTTACCTGTGTTTAGCTAACATATACCTGAGAAATACCGGACATTTAAACTCTATATGTCTATAGAATAATTCTGGACACTCTCAATATTTTGTGTCACGTCCTCTTTTATAAATGCACAAATATGATTGTCCAGCACATGTGACAGATGATGGAATGTAATCCAAAAGTGCTCATTACCAGCTGTCTTGTGAGATGATGAGTTCACTCTGTCCAGCTGCTGTGTCAGTTATACAGGGAGAAATCTGAATGAAACCCTCTGAGCTTAATTGTAGTACCAATGAATCTAACAATACTGTTAATCAAAGTCCTTATTTACATTTATTATCAGTGGCCCGTAGAGGAAGAGTAGCTCCTGTCTATGTGGTTTGGGTTAGTCTGCAAATCCGGCTCTTAGGATTTAACGTCTGTAACACTGCCTTGATTTTATTTCCATTCTTCATGGGTTTTTTATTCCCCTTTCCTTCTCTCCACCCTGTGCTACTCATGCAGATTAATACACCTCAGAGGAGACAAGAATGTTCTTTGCTCAACTACTCTGGCTCGACTTCAAATCTTAGCTTCACTGGGCATCTTGTGATTTACACTCACAGGCACTACAGCAGCTTGGGGACCAATTCGGTTGCACTATCATCAAAGGCATATGCAAAATGTGCTTTTATGTGTCCTTGATACCATCTGAGACAGATAAACACCTGGTAATATTTCTGATACTAGGTCAGATGTGTTTTGTACTCCAGTGAGCGAATGGCAATTTGCAATTTATTCCCAATTATTTTACTCTATCACCACTGCTCTTCTCTTTAGTTTTGCTGCTTACTATGGAAAATCTTGATCTTCTCAGTATTTTTAGAAGAAATAGGTCACACAAAAACCTTACTCTGCTAGTCCTTCTGGAGTGAGTGATATTTGATTCAATTTTAACACCAGCAACCTCATCGGGGTGTGGGAGGGGGAATATAACTCAGCTACTGTCTTCAGAGTCTTGAAATTTAATAAAGTAGAAATGAGATCTGATTTTATATTAAGTACAACAGCTTCCAAAATTCTGAGATCTGATTTTATATTAAGTACAACAGCTTCCAAAATTCTGAAATTATCTTGGCTTTTTCTTCTGTATATAAAGCAGAAGTATAAAACATATATATGTATTTATCAGTATCATACTATTTCTATATTGAGATATAGATTTATGTCATCAATTGGGAACCTGTCTGTAAACAGTTAGTGAATACTATCTGAGACATGTTCAATCCACTATTATTATTTTGCCATATACATTTAGAAAACAGAAAACAGGTTACATATCTGAGATAGGAGAAGCATTGAAGGTAGTCAGAAGCTTAAGAGCTGTTGCCGAAATGGAACAATGGCTTGACTGTATGCAAACTATTTTTATCTAGATTAAATGCAGAGAATTACTGTCTAAAAGGGGAAAGGAGTCTGTCTAAAAAGGGAGAGGCGTTCTTGATGTTGGAAACTGAAACTCCAATAGTCAAGGTTTGCTTAGCTGGCCAAGAGAAAAACTGAAGAAACAAAAGAGGAGATACGGAGATGTGTTAAGAGTAGGATTAACTGCAGCTACTAAGGAAAACTATAAAGGTTAGAGAAGACTTTGATTTGAGAATTCATGCATAAAGTAAGAATGGTGTTGTAATGCCGTAGGTAGCTAAATTGCAGTAGGGAAAATGAGGCAAGAAATAGCATGTAAGAAGTTAGTATTTTATCTTGATGAGTAAAAGGCCCGTGTGTTTTAAAAGTTCAAGGTGCTTAGTTTTAGAAAATGATTACAGATCTATTGCTCTGTCCTAGTTTCAGCTGGGATGGAGATGGTTTTGTCTTCATACCGTCTGGCATGATGCTATGTTTTCATTCTGGGAGAAAAAACAATGCTGATAACACACCGATGTTTTAGTTATTGCGAGCGGTGCTGTATGGAGCCAAGTGTGTTTCAACTTCTTGAACAAGAAGCTGGAAGGGGATAGAACCATGCCAGCTCACCTGAAGTGGCCAAGAGATATTCCATACCACAGGACATTATGCAGAAAAAAATTTAAAACTGAGAGGAATTGGCAGAGGAGGGAAGCTGCTTCTCAAGGACTGACTGGGCATCATTTGGCAGGTCATGAGCAATTATATTGCGCATTGATTGTTTTGGATGTATATATATCCACCATATATATATATATATATACATAGTAATTAACACTGCTTTTTTTTTTTCTTTTTTTTTTTTTTCCCCACTTTCTTTTCTGTGTTAGTAAATAGTTTTTTTTTTTATCTCAACCTACGAGTTCTACTTCAGTTGCTTTTTCTAGTTCTCTCCCCTATACCACTGGGAAGGGAGTTAGTGAGTGAACAGCTGTATGGTACTTAGCTGCTTGCCAGGTTTTACCACAGCAACCTCATTTCTGCCATAAGGTTTATAGTGTAAACCTTATGCTAGAAACACAGATGTCCGCAGGTCTATAACTCAGGAAAAGCCAGATGTTTAAACTGGCAAAATCTTTTGGTTAGCTGGGAACCTCTGCAGACTAAAATTGAAACAGTTTCATGAAATCACTTGCAGGTCAGTGAATGTTCTAGAAATTACAACCAGGCATTTCTGTGAGTTTTCTTGGGGATCACGTTTCCTGATGCCTCAGTACTGGGCAGCCAGTCCTGTGTGTTCTCCCAGGCATGTGGGACTGGGACTAGAACAGGAAGTCAGGCAGTTGTTTAGTAGCTCCGTCTCATGTGTTCCTACGCTAAAATTGTGGATGAAGCTGGAAAAATTTTTCTACTTCAATAAAGACCTCTTTGGGATTTCAGGAAAATCACTGTGCCTCGGGAGTAGAATTATTTTCTGCTTTTACCCTGTTTTATTTTGTGGCTAGTTGGATCTGAGTACAACTTGCTAGAGTTCATAGAACAACAGTAATTTTGCCAGAACTGTCAAAAATTATTTATCGCAACACTATTTTTAAAGTTTTGGAGCTCCTGTATGTACACAGATACTGTCTGTATATGCTTACAAGATAAAACATTTCCCTTTGCTCTTTAAGGGAGATGAAATTTTTTAGTCTAATGGAAATGCTGATGTTTATAAAGAAATGGAAAGGAAGAAAGATAAGAAGGCATCTCTGAAAGCTTTTGCCCAACAATTTTGTATCAAGAACTGTAATCATGACAGATAGATAGGATAAAGATTTCTGAAATGGTTACTGTGCCTTCAAATATTTCTATTGATTTCCTTCAGGTTAAGGGTCTGCATAACTGCTGAACTTCTGCAATAAAATATTGTGTCTAATTTTCTTCTTCCATTTTCAATGCTTAATCTTGTTTCTGTTGAAGGCAGCTGTAGCTCTACTCAGTGGAAGCTGTGTGGTCTCTTGAAGATCTTGTGTGTTTTGTTCCTCTTCTGGCTGCCTTTCTTCTGGTTATGATCTGATTCCTATAAAATACTTTGCTGACAGTCTACAGGAAAGATGCTAAGTGTATGTTAATTATCAGAATGCATTTTTGCTCATATTCTAAAAAAAGAATAATTGAAAAATGAACTGCTAGTGTTTCTGCAGGTGTTAATATATTTTTCTCATCTTTTCAGAGTCATTACCAGGCATACTTTGAATGAATTCACAGCAAAATTAATAAAACTTAAGAATTTACTCATTTACATATGAATAGGTCCAGATACTGGGAGTGAGTAAAATAGCATCCAAATGCTTATCTGTGACATACCTTTTTTTTTTTTTAATCCAGTAATACAATTTAGGTCCAATTCTTCCTACCTAAAAAGTAAATGAAGCCTGAAAACAATGAAAAATATGTCCTCATTTCAAGGCTGTTCTTTCGTCTGACTTATTATACTGCCATCAACTTCAAATCATGCAAAAGCTAGCTGCTCTTTTCATACAGAAGTAAGATAAGTGGGTATTTAATGAAGGCTTACCAAAAAACACCCCACCAGCAACAGCAACAACAACAAAAAAACAACAGAATGCAGTAATGTCATTAAAACATTTGTGCGCCAGTACCCACTGCGTACAGTAGCACAGTAGATGTACATGGACATAATTAACAGCACATGAATTGACTTAGTAGAGAAAACACAGCGATATTCTTAGCACAATGTATGCAATAACGTTAACCCTATTTAAGGGGAAACTCCAGTTTTCAGAGCTGAATAGTTGCAAATGTTTGGATGTACCTGATCATGAAGCAGCAGTTTTCTGAGACACTGTATGGTGTACATTCAACGTCACAGCTGCTGTTCTTAATCTGACAGTGAGAAAGGGCCTTCACAGTGATGATGATTGTCATAAAGATGGCATACCATATGCGGTTTGCATTTCAGAAACCAGTGAGAGTAAGACTTTATATTGACATCTCAGCATTTACTATACTTAGTAAATAATAAATATTTAGTTAAGAATCAAACTGAATTTTCAGTAATACTATTACAGTTCTATTTACTTGTGAGCTTGGGTTGAAATCTTCAGCTAACATCACTATCAATTTACATAATTTCTGGTTATAACAGTTTTCTACTATGTAAGTAATTACTTTTGCCTTCTGCCAGTATCTCGAGGAGCTGCGCTGACATAGTCTTAGTTACATGTCCCTCCGTGCGTATCTTTCAAAAAATACTAAATGTAAAGCTTGAAGCTCCTATGCTAAAGTACATTCTGTCTGCTAACATTAAATGGTAATGTAAATAAGGAAAAGCAGTTTGGGGAGTGGGGTTTAGAAATTTCAAATCACTTTTTTTCCTCAGCCTGATAAACATTAATCAGTGTTCACCCATCTGCTTCCTTGCATTTCCTGCTTCTCTACATACAAAAATATGACTGCTAGTTAGTGTGGAGGCTGGCAGGCCATTCAGGGGTCCTTTCTGCAAATGTGTTGCAAAAACATTGACTTTTTTTTTTTCCTTATAGTTAAAGAGGTCAGCTCTGAGAAAGCTTAACTCCAAGTATGGAAATATGAGCAAAATCCAGTGCAAGTTCTTCACGTCTCTCTATTTTAACAGTTTATGGGAAGTATGCCAGGAAAGTATGAGGTGTATTTTTGCAAGATTGTAGATTATGAGTCAAGTTGATTAAAAGGCCAACAACCATCCAAGCTGTTGCTGAGGTCAACATAGGATCAAGACCACTTTGTTATATGAATAGTGCAGTCATGTCCAGGCACATGGTAGCTCCTTAAGCTTGAGTACTTCAGAATTTTCTGGTATTGTCCTGGTTTTGAAAAAGAGAAGCCTTTCTGTTTTGTCGATGGAAAGATGGATATGTAAGATAATGGTTGATAGTTGATTTCTGGGAGTCTATATGTGCTTTTCTGAATCCTAACCAAACCCTGATTTACTTCCTGACCTAATTTTTCTCCTATCTATCTGTAACCCTTACAATCTTTCATATTTTAATTATTCTGTGAACAAGAAAGGTCTTACTAATGTTGCACCAATGAGAAAATACAAGACAAACTGAATTCTAGATCTTGGAATAGCAGCCAAGCTACCTGTATGAAGTGTAGAGTATCTTAAATTGCACCAGAGGTTCAGGTTAGACATTTGGAAAGAATTGTTCTCAGAATGAGTGGTGAGATATTGGAACAGGCTGCCCAGGGAGGTGGTGATTTCATTATCCCTGGAAATGTTCAAGATAGGGGTAGATATTGCAATAAGTGACATGGTCTAGAGTGGTCACAGGCATGGGTTGATGGTTGGACTAGATGACTGTAGTGGTCTTTCCAACCTTAATGATTCCACAATTCTATTATTCTCTATATGATCTATCTGTACAGTAACTGTAGTTATGATGAAATAATTATGATAGAGGAACTATTAAAGCCCTCCAATCTGGAAACAGATATACTGGAAATTAATTGTTTCTTTCACAGACTGAAGAGAGCTCTTAGGTTCTCTGAGAAGACAGGAGGAAGAAGAGGCACCTGCCCAAACCTTCTATAAGCCTAGTAAATGTTAATAAAGAGGGAAAGCTCTGTCGTCTGGACAGGCTGCCCAGAGAAGTTGTGGACACCTCATCACAGGACACATTCAAGGCCACGTTGGATGGGGCTCTGGGCAGCCTGATCTGGTGGATGGAAACCCTGCCCAAAGCAGAGGAGTTGTAACTAGATGATTTTTAAGATCTTTTTTAACCTAAGCCATTCTGTGATCTAGACTAGGCTTTTGAAATTTATTTAAAATGGAAGAAAGTTTTGTCAACTAGAATTTATTATTTGCTTAGTTGAAAAACATATTGTATACAGAAATGTCTCTAAAAGGAGTTTCCACTTGTTAACTAGCATCCTAACTTGCTAAATACTTATGTCCAAAGACAGATTAGATATTTTAGCATGGATTTAGACCCACTTGACAGCTGTACCATACGGCACTTAACTTTTGTATCAGTGAAGCAATGTAATTTATTGTTAGTAGAGAGCTAACAGCTAGTTCTGTATCACTTCATTTTACATCTCTACCTTGGCATAATAATCTATTGGGGATATGTAAAAGAAAAGGAGATGGCTGGAATAATAATGCAATCTAACCTTTCCAAATAAAACAAATGTCAAGATGTGGTAAATATAAATGTCCTCACTAAAAACAAAATGTTAATGCCTGTGTTAGCACTGTAGACATCATTTAGGAAGGCTGGTGTGCTATATAGAATGACGAGTTCAATAGAATATTCAGAGGACCTTTCAAGTTGAGCCTCTAGCTCAACATCTGAGACCAAATCTGCCAAAAATGGCTTTGTGGTATATTGCAGTTTGCTGCCCAGAACAGTTGCAGATTAACCTCTCACCAGAAAATCATTACTCTTTTATTTATGTTCAAGTTATATTCCACATGGTTTAACATTTTGGCTTACATATCACTGAGGATCTAGAATAATTTGTTACATGTTTCTAACATCAGAAAGTCCAGTCAGTATTTAAACTCAGTTGACCATAAGAAATTATTTAAAGTAATACATCTGTAAAGAACTATCCTATGGTAGTCTGCAAATTGTACTGAGATTGCAGGTTGCTCTGAGTCATAGTTACTCTGTTGCTCTGGTTCCTAACCTGGAAGCAGACCTCAAGGACTTACGGATCGAGTCCAAATGTGCTAATGGGCTCATTCACTGCAATAAACAAGAATCCTAGCTTGCATGAAAACTAGCCTTTTTTTCTGTTGGAGTACATAACAGAAATAAACACAAGTAACTTACATGGTAAAGTGAAATAATACAGCTTGTACTAAAATATCAAGTGATCACTGCTTGAAAATTTCATTCTTTATTACCGTAAATTTTATTACTGTAAATCTAATATGCCAAGTGACATGTGTTGCAGCTGTGCTTTAGCTGAGACCATGACAAACAGGCTGAGTATAGTAAGCCATTGCAAATAAGGCAATGCAAACAAGATCTGAAAGTAAAAAGCTGTGTTCTAACCTATGGAGCAACAGCTGAGAGAACAATATCTGAGATTGTTGGAAAGGTGTAACACAACATCACTGTAGTTTTATCAGACTGCCAGCCTGACCCAACCTTCGCTGTAACTAATTCCAGAGACAGGGGAATGAATGCTGGCCACTGTGTAGAAACAGAGTTGAATTGGAAATTATGTTCTTGGGAGCTGCCCAAGAGCCCAACACTGACGCTGGTTGGAAATGCGTTCAAATTTATCTGGGCATGGCTACCCGCGCTCATTGGTGTCATGGTTGGGGTGGGTTTCAATTAACTGTATGTGAAAAGTGTTTCCTGGCATATCACTTGCTATATCCACATATTTAATTTTGTGATATATTATTTGCCACTTTGAGATTCAGGTAAGCTACCTACCAGTGCACAGTATGGTGGTTCATGATTTTGTATATGCAGTAGAAGAGAATTATGTAGGTGAACTGTGAAGGTGAATCTAACAGGCTGGATGAGTGTAAATATTGAGGACTGTGTGGGCCCTCCAGGTTGAGGTTGTTTATTTTGCTAAAAGGCTTCTTCAATTACTCTTTTGAAAATAAGAATTGACAGAGCAATAGCGGTATGCTGAAATCTAATAAGGCTAATTCTCAGAGAAATATTTTTGTTTGTGTATTTTAAAAAAGAATTACCTTTGATTTCTTGACCTTTTAGTTGGTTATTTATTTTCATACATCAGTATTTTACAATGCCAAAGTTTCAGCTTATGAGGGCATGCAGGCACCTGATTATTGAACACATTCTGCAGAAAAAAAAAGATTTCCTTTCAGTTTTGATGTTTTGCTAAGGTAAACAGCGTGTTCCTAAGAGGATTTCATATGCAAAAGACTGTGCGGTGAATTAAAGCCAATGTGTTTCTGAGACAAGAGGCCTGAAAAATTCATCTTGGGAAGTTTGAGGTAGGAAAGAAAAGGTGAGGGCGGAGGAGAAGGAGGAAAAGAGGAAAGAGATGAGCTCTGTGTGTGAATGCATAGAAGAGTGAGTGATCAAATGTAATTAATGGGAGATTTGTACCTCTGTAAAAAGAATTAATCATTTGAACTGAAGTTTCAGGGGCTGCCTTAACCTCACAGGAATAAATTTTCCATCTTAATGATTTAAAATATTTTTCAGAGAAAATAATAAAACATTTTTTGTAAGTTGGACATAAGAACTATGGATTGGCTCTTAAGATTATGTTCTATGTCACCACCTGAATACTGATTGATTCGTGTATGTTGTTATTACCATGTGCAAAGATAACCTGTGTATCTGAAGATTTTTATTTTTTTTTATTGATGGATAGAAGTCTTCAGCAGGAGATTTTTCTATTATCTATTTATGGTGGCTCATTTCTCCTTGTGACCAGTATGAAGGCAACAGTGTCTCCTGATGTGTTTGCCTTGCTTTGAACAGGCATTTGCTTAATATCCCAAAGCATTCTTTGAAAGTTTGGGACTTATCTTTGGAGTTTTTCAACATAATTGTCTGCAGGGTGAGTCAAGCATGTAGAGAAAGAAAATATCTATCCCAGAACAGTCTAAACACCACAGTACTTGTACAAAGTGGGAAGGTGTCTACTGCCAGGGCCCCAGGCACATTCTCCCCTGCAGTCTTTGTCTGGGGGTCCAGAGCCAGCACAGCCAGGAGCTGCTGCCCCTTTCCATGCTGGCCTTGGTGGGAAGCTCAACGCAGCTCTTCTGGGAGGCCAGGCCAGGGCTCTTCCCATCAGTAGAGCTGCTTTGAGCCCAGGCTTCTGCACTGACCCCATCTGAGCTTCTGCTTTCTCATATTTGGGCCTATGCCAGCAAGTCTGCTCTTCCTGCTCTGGGCACAAGATAGGTGCTAGCTGACCAGGAAGCTGCTGGCATCTGGGACTGGGCTGTCATGGAGTCACTGGGCTGAGCCTTGTTAGCACCTTGTGCATTATAATGCAGTCCTCCACATGCAAGGTAAACCCCTTTAACATTTTTTGAGATTGTATTTTCCCGAGTCGTTCCTTCTGAAACTGTTATACTCGGCTTTTGATTTAATGAATAGTTATTTTTATTGAGTCTAGGAAACCTATGTCTAACACATTAGTCTGTTTTAGAAAACATTTAGATAATTTATTGAGTGAACCACAAACGCTCTTGGAGACTCCTCTTGAGTACATACTGAAGCAAGATACCTGCATCAACCAAGGTACCAGAAAATGTTGAGTGAACTATTTCATGTATATGGTATGTGGATATAGTTCTACGTATCAGATGTATAAATGTGGAAGTAGTTGGTGATAACCCAGAGCCTTCAGTAAGTGTTTGGGAATTTCTACCAAGAGGCAAAAAAAGTATTGCTATTTCTGGATATTTTATATTAGAATTTGCAACTGGAATTTTGTGTGGATACAGATAAATACAGTCTGGAAATTGGATTTGAGCAATGCAGAACAGAATTAGCTGAATGAGTTATTTCTTCTAATGAAGTGATTGAAACTCTTCTTAAGGTACTATAGTTTACTCATACCACCCTCTCCCTCCAAAGATAACTGTCAAAGCTATGAAGAATATCTTTATTAGTTTGGCTTTAGCTCAGAGTCCAAAGGGTCTTTTTTTTTAGTACTTTAAGAAATTCCAGAGGGTCTTGTATGTTTACATAACGTTGACAATCTTTAAGCCTCACAGGCCTTTCTTTCTAAATTGAATAAAAACTCCAGTGCCAACTATGCAAATAAGCTTTGTCATTCTCCTCACTGAGTTGCCTCTTAGCTTTTTATCATGGTGACTAAGATTAGGTTAGTACAGTTGTATTAACCTAATCATAGTGGCACTTTCCTACAAGAAAACTGTTTTGCATCTAAAATGAAAACTAAGAGAAGAAAAAAAAAAAGAGAGAGAAAACAATCCATGGCTTAGTGCCACTGTCTATTTTCTCCTCAGAGAATGATAATAGCATTGATAACTATAACTGTGAAATCATTTTAAATATCCACCATTGAAAGTTTATTTCTGATCACGTGTGATTTTGGTAGCTTATCCTAAATGTTGTTTTTGCAATTAGCTTTAAAAGTTAAGATCAGATGACACATTTTCCAGAAAGAATGCAGGGTTGAGTGGCAGAATTTTCAGAAGTGTTTTCCTTTGCATTTACTCATCAGAAAACAAATTTGTTGTGGAAAATGTAGCGTTAACTCCTGTCAGCAGGGTCTGATTCTTGTTAGCAAAAGAGTTACAGTCTGTGGATTTTTGATGAGTACATGAAGTGAACTGAACAGTAACAATGGCTAACGTCTATTATGTACAAAATGTGTATAGGGTGACTAGCACCCTTTAAAGTACCCAAGTAATGGTGTACCTCACTGCCACAAATCCTTGGTTTTCATCATGAAAAAATAATCAAATTTATATACTTTCCATTCTCCATATTAAAAAATAAATCAATAACTGTTTAATTTGACATCTGTGAAGACAGCAAGTCGTTCCTTATCAGAACTTCTATTCTTCAAGTTTGAACATGGTTTAACAACTTTTAAGTTGTTAGGGATCTAAATGTAATTCAGATGTGACAAGACCCCACTTACCTGTCTGGCTTCTCAACCAAGAACACAGTACTCCATCAAGAACATTACAATTATAATTGATCTCCTTATATAGAAGAAGCAATAATCTTTCATTTAGAGACTGCATGAAGAATGCATACAAAAATAGAAGATATAGTTGTAGATTAGATTCAGATGTAGAAATAATGAAAAATGCCACCTTAGATGATGTACGGACTTTCAGAAAAGATAAGTAATGTAAATGTGTATGAGAAGCTTGGGAGTTATTTGCAATAATAGATCATTATACATTAAACTGTAATAGTGTAGATTGAAGTGCAAGGAATGGAAAAAAATAAACGTAAAAGGTGTTGCAGTGGGACAAGTCGCTGAAATCTGTAAAATATGTGAGATTAAGGCAGGAGAAGAAAGATGTAATGGAGATGCAATAATCTCAAGCGGTTGAGATGAAAAAAAAACATCAGTAAGAAAGGAGGAAAAGTACTGGGAGTAAGAACTGAATTTACTTTCTCTAGACAATTTTAGTACATTTCTACAGAACATCTTCCAAAATGAGAACATCTGTGCAAAATCAAACAAAAAAAAAACCCACATATTTTTTGATTTTTCATTTCATCTAGTGAGTGGGGACAGTTTCCTTCACTCAGGTGGAAAACAGACAGTTACAGTCCTCCAGGGACCTACCTCAGATTTTTTTCTGAAGCTGTATGTGTAGACTGTGACCTGAGGGTGGATGCAGCCTGACTGCTTGCAAATATAGCTGTGTTGTTTTTTTGATAAGCTGCACAGTAGGTGTTTTGACTATTCATATTCAGCAAAGTACAAATAGTTTTCCTACTTTTAAAAATAATTTCTTTATATAGTTACCCAACCAAGTCGACCATGAAAGGTGAACAAGGTCAGTGAATAATAAAAAACTTGAGTTGGCACAGCCTCAGGCAATACTTCTGATGTCTTTTTCTTTAGACTCCTTAGTAGATTTATGTAGCTATCCTAAGTGATGTGATACAGAATACTGAAAAAAAAACATAGGTAAGAGATGTTCAGACATCTCCGAGACTGCAAAAGTATCTGTATGCATTTGTGTGCACTTGCACTAGCATTCACCTTGCCTGGGGAGAAACTTAATGCTTCCATGAGGCATGTTATTTTACTTATGATACAGTGGTACATACATATGTAGGTAAAAGACAGGTCTCAGATCATTCTAATACCTACGGTTTCTCTCTTGCTTAGTGTTTTCAAAGTAAACTGGGAAAAATCTGTAAGTCTAACTAAAAATGGCTGTTAAAATTACTAAGATACCTGAACTAAGAGGCAAAAGTAGAAAAGAGCGTAAGAACAAACTTATGTAGGTATCCGTGTCTGTTTATTCCAGTGCTGCTTCTGTACCTTTTCATTAAAAAAATAAAAAGCCCACCAATGTCCTCTTAAGACATGAAGTTAAATAAGCATTTACCGTTTAATAACAGAACTATTAATGAAGATTAATGATTTGTCACTTCACCATTTCAACTATTTCACAAACAACTAAGCTGAAGAACTCCATTGCCAAGTAGTTACATTAGCAATTTACAGGTAGGGAATCTAAAATAACTTTCTTGACTGTACATGAATTAGTCTGTTATGAAGTAGTTAGGACAGAGGAGTGTGGATTTCTAGTGCAGTGCTTCTCTTTCACATTGCTGTCACCACTGCTGAAATGCACTACCCACCACCTCACTGTGCTTACTTTCTTTGTTCTTCATAAACATCCAGTAAACATCCATGAATATTGACGGGTGTCATTTTTTTTTTTTTTTTCCCTCATGGAGGAAAGGAATTCAATGACACACCTTTGCTTCATCTGCACTTCCTTGTCAGACACCATTTGTCAGACTGCCCCTTGTGCTGCCATCTGTCACATGGCAGCAAAATGTAATGGACTATTGATGAGAAGGTTCACCCTCTTCTACCATACCACCACCATCTGCCTCTGACATTGAAGGCAACATAAAATAGAATAAAATAGAAGACTTTACTCTTGAGGTATCCCTCGTACATGATTAGTTGTGTAAATAGAGAACTTTATGCATTGTTTTTTATATTGAAATCCTGTTATGAACTCAGGTTATATACATTACACTTAAGGCATGCTTGTCAAAATGAATAAATGACTTTTGAAGAAGTTTACTAGGAAATTATGGCTAAATCAATGATAAGGCTGATTGTAAAGACGTAGGGATGGCAGAGCTGCTGTTTTTCCCTCCAGTTTTCTTGTGCCTCTGGCACCGAGGAAATGAAATGTAAACAGTACACATTCTCCAAATGGACCCACAAGATCTTTGATATTTTTGTTATTTAGTCCCTGTGGATTTGGAAAGTTGCCGCTTCCAACATAAAAATATAATTCCAAGTACTTCACTGAGTTTATGTAAGGACAGATATTTGTAAATGCCTTTCCTTTTTGCTAACGAAGTCTGAGTCATTTACTGAAACAATGGTTGTCTGCATCTGATTTTTCACCAAATAAAGCAAACTATCAGAGACCATTTCTGTGCAGGATTAGTGTTCATTTATAAATATGCTATGCTGTGGTTTAAAAACAAAAAAAAAGAAAGAGAAAGAAATATCAATGTTTGATTTCTTTTCTAATTGTCTTGAATTAATTGTTCTATTGGTTATTAAACAAAAAAAGAATAAGCTAAGAAAGCAATAGTAAGACAGGTGATGAGACAAATAAAATTGATAAAAGGATTCAAAGTGATGAATTAGAGTTTTGATATCTTTATTTTTTCCCTTCATTTCATTCGTGAGTTCAGCAGCCATGTAGTGAATTGGTTCATTATGCAGAATTACTTCACTTAGTTGCTTTTGGCTTCTCTTAGTTAATAAACTGCATGCAGCCTTTGGATAGATATTGTCGTTATACTAGGCTCTGTTAAGTTAAATAGATCAGACATGAAATGACTTAAAATTCATTTATTTAGATCTTATATTTAGATTTTTTTTCCCCCTGAAATTAAAAATGAATCTTCTGTCATATAAGCCTCACGTTCCTGTATTCAAAATGTGTACTTTTGTGAGTATTCTTCAGTGTTATCTTGTTCAGTCTAGTGGTGTCTATCTTAGTGATATCTTCATGTTAAGCTAATAAAATTACTCCTAAATATATGCCTGTATTTGAATTGAAGAATGGAATGTAGGAACACGGAGCCATGGGTCTCATGTTTATAAAGCTGAAGTTAGGATTTCATGTACCTCTATATGCTGAAATCTTGATGGATTTATTGCGTTGCTAGCACTTTCAAATTCCAAGCTGTCTCTTGCCCAGTTGAAATAATAAGTTTAGATTAAGCTGAGTATAATTATGATTTAGATATTTCTTAGTTCCTATCCTCTGTTTTTATGAAGTGGTCATAGGTCACAGATCCTAGTCTCTGATACGTAATAGACATTTAGTGCTTCAGCATGGAACTTGATATTAAAACTATGTGAAAAAAAATGAGCTTGTATGCAGTGGAGTATTCTACGCAGAAATGTTCTGTGTTTAGAGATACTTCTTGCGTAACAAGATAATTTTTATATTTGAAAGAACTACTGTATAATGTATTGCTATGTTTAAAAAGCCTTGCACCTGCAAGATGTGAGTGATAAACCCTTTTCTATCATTGCCCTGTTCTGGCTTCATCAGCTATAAATGCTTCTGCATTTTGGACAGGATTTGATATTCAAAGTCAGGCCACGTTATGCGTTATAGTGCTTCTGCTCATTCACAAGCTTTACATGTTGGTGGGATATTTATCAACTATCTATTGTATGATGATGTTAGATTGTCACTATATTTTCACGCAGTGGTAGAAGTCATTCCAATATAGATCAAGTGTGAGAAGTCTGCACCCTTTGTAGTGAGAAAAGATATCGTCTTAATGTCGAAAGATAATCGTTAACTCTGAAACTAGAAAACATTATTCTAGACATTATATTTTTTTGTCCTTTCTGGAGAATAATAATTCTTATTAAGCACTAATAATCTTAACATGCAGATATGAGGATAGGTGGAAAACTATTTATTGCTAGAAAGGAATAGAGAGACTGAACTGGGTGCCCAGTCTAAGCAGGGAAATAGTATCAGGACTTCATGTAAGTGTCATCATTACAGGATTAATTACAGCTGTACATCCTCAAGTTCTCATAATCTCAAGTCTCAATCCCTGATGACGTCCCTTGTGTGGAGTGGAAATGGTTCACAAAATGCAGTTATTTGGCTTAGATCATTCAGTACAGGTTCAGGCTCTGCATTTTTCATTCCTCTAGCATCATGATTATGGAAGTCTATAAATATAAATAAATAAATTAAGACTGAGAATGTAGTGTTTGTTTAGAAGGAAAGCATTTTGGAAAGAATGTAACTTAAATAATTACTTATTTTCCATTTATTTATTTATTTATTTATTTATTTATATGTTTGCACTTGTGAAAGACAGATTTTCTATTCTGTGGATTCTCAGGTATTCCAAGTGCACCTTTGTATGGGAACTGTTGAATCACAGCCTGAACCACTGATTGATCACCTGTGGCAAGCACTGAGTCAGCTGTGGGAACACAGGTGAATGCAATTCTCCTGTGTGACTGGAAGGGTGGAGCCTGGCTGCACCTCTCCTAGACCCCATTTAAGGGCTGACTGCCACTGGGGAATGATCTCTTTCTGTAGCTTGTTCCCTTTGGTGTTTTTCTCTGAGCCTAGGGCACAGGTGAGCAGTTCCATTTATTTTTTATTATCTCTTTCCACCATGATAATCCTTCTAGTTATATGACCTGCAAAGTAACAGCCTAACCATGCCACTCTGCTAATTGTACATTCATTGTTTGTACACACCTTACATGTTATTCTGTGGGAGGTTCTGCTAGTAAATGAGTCTGCTCATTCTAGCCACATGGGATCTCAGTAAACGTACAAGTACGCCATGCTACCAGGCTTGATTTTCTAGTACGTTTGAAATAGTGAAAAGTGAACCACATAATCTCAATATTGACACTGTCAAATAAATCTAAAACAAGAGTAAAATTCCTCTACCCACTGGACTGTACGTCTATCTAGCACACAAGGAAAAAGGAAGGAAACGAACAAAGAAAAACAACAACAACAAAAAAAAAACAAGATTCCTCATTGAAGTATTAAGAAAAATTGGTTTGCCTGTAGTGTTCTGAAATATAATAACTAAAAAATTCGCAGATCAGAGCTACCCTGTATTTATGATTTGGCTCACCTGACAAAGTTAAAAGCAAGATAAGTCAACATAGTCAGTTTGACTGACCTTTATTTGATTCGTTTTCAGACGGATTAAAAGATTTTAAAATTTTAATCTAGACAAATTCATCAGAAAATAATTTCAAAACAAACCAATCTGAATGTAATTAATGCTTATGGTTTTTCTTTTTTTCTTTAAATGAGAATTAATGTCTTAACTTATTTATGAATTCACCTCTCCCTAATGAATATAATATTGATTAAAATATTAAAAAATAGCCGACTCTTCTCCTGAGCATCTGATTTCCCTCTCTTAACATAAATGTGCAGTAACGTTTTAAATCTATCAGTTAATTTAGCAAAAATCACCTTAAAAATAGTTTAATAAACTGGCAATGCTTATTGATTTCCTCCCTACCTAGTAGGGGATTGTTAATTTTCTTGGAGAGAGCTTGTTCACATCCTGTATTTAAGTTAATGGAGATATTAGTGTGTTCATTAACCCCACAGCGATGTATTTCTACTTCCTGGTTAAAATCATTGAAGTAAGTGTGTGGGGGTGAACAGAAATAATTCTCCAATAAATATGACATCTGATTATGACATATAAGCAAAAATACTTTAAAGAAAGTAGTAATATTTCTTTGTTCATCTTTTGATGAACATCTTTAAATGACTTATGATTAGCTGTATGAAATTTTAATAGAACATCATATGACCAGCTAGTTCGAAGGAGTTGCAGCAAACTAATCTGCACTCATAGTTTGAATGGATGTCAAAGATTCATAGACTCCACTATTCAGTCATAGATTGAACTCAATGGTAAATGAGAAAACTTATTTCAGTATTTTCTGCAATACAGATTTTTGTCAGGAGATTCTGATGGTGACCATAGAGAGATATTGTCACAATTGCATTAGGAGGTTTGATTACATATTTCTTTGGACAGTAGAACAAGAAAATGCTATTAACATAATAGCTGTTAGAGGCTGCATCAGATTTTTATTTGTTTTGTTGATTCTTGACATCTCATTTTCTTCATCTCCCTTGGGGGTTAAGGATTGTCTCTATTGTTGAACCTGCTTAAAAATAATTTCTGAAAGGATCATTTTGGAAGTCTATGTTTTTTGGGGTTGGTTTCCTGTTGCTAAGTTCCAGCGCCATGACTGAAAATGACTGAAATAGTCTAATAGCAGGTACTTCATGTATTAACATACAGAAAGTACACGTAGAAGGGTTATTCACTCCTGTATTACTCACTGCCTCAACTGACCTACTAATATTTCTTTTTCTTACAGAATAAAGGTCTATGCATATTAAATACAAATGTTCCTCACTTTTCAGATACTTTAAAATATTATAGGAGCTATAACTAATCTAATAATAATAAAATGTATCCAGTCTATTACTTTCTACACTAAAAGTACTTTTCAACAGTGGTACATTGTATTTTATTTTTGTTGTTCTTTTTCGTCCATTTTCTTCTTTTTTTTTTTTTCTTTTTTTTTTTTCCCCACTGGCAAATTAAAAGCAAACACCTCTGACAAAAATTATTGATTTATACGAAAGTATAGTAGTTTAGGTCAGACGAGAATATGACTCTATTTTTTTTTGTACACTTAAGAAATCTATACTTTTGAAGTTAGGTACCTCCTACTGCCTCCTGGGACAGTGGCTAAAAGCTACTATCTAGTGAAAATAATATTAGGTGGTGGATAGCTGAATGATTCAATATTTGCTCTCTTCCTTTCCTACAGTTATCTTGGTATTAGAAAGGATGTGTTGATTGCTGGCTTTTACAGGAAATTCAAAGAAATCAATGCTCTGGTGGCATTGCTTATACATTTGCATTAGCTTTTTGACTGGATACAATGCCAACTATAAGAACATCTCTGAGGGGAAAATAAATCTAGACTGTAACTAGTTGTAGAATGTCTTGCAAGTTATTGTTGTTAAGTCTGTGTTTTCTTTAAAAGCTCCCCCACTCTGGAGTTTTCAAGTTTTCTACTTTCACAAAGCTGACATACAGGGATAATCTAAACTAATATGATGAAGCAAAATAAACTCAAGAATAATTCTAAAAATCTTTTTTCATTATTTTATCTTTATTTTTTTTAAATCATATTTTACTGTAAAATGTTTCTATTTGTATGAAATAATCTCTTTTTGCTACAGTAAAAAGATAACTGGAGGTTATCATTGTTTTTCTTCGTTAGACCATACCTTTTGGTTGCTCAGCATAGTTTCTATTTGTTCAGTTTATAAAAAAAAAAACACTATGGATTAAGTTGTTTGTAATGTTTTATTCAGTTATTCCTACATGTATTACAAAAATTATATAGTAATGTTCTACTTAAACAGTTCCAACACTTTTTTAATATGTAAAGCTTTTATTGGTTTTTGTACATACACCCAAATTATTATTTAACTTGTAAAGAAAAGAGTGCTATAAAGCACTCTGTGGCTGTTGTAAAAAGCTCCAAGTTTAGAATTCATGTAGTTACCGGTAGCACAGTAAGCAATGAAGATAGAAAGAGTATGGATAAGAGATTTTTAAAAGGGGGATGTTCTTTCTAAAACAGACATTAGAAAAAAAAATGTGAGCTACAGAATAAATAAATGATTGGGGAAAGCAGGAAAAGAATTACTTCAAAACAGTGGCATTCAAGTATATGCTCTATTTCACTGAATTAGACCAAAATATTCACTGAGTATATTCAATAGATTGTTGTGACTAAGGACAAAACAGAATAATTACAAGAAGTAAGCTTCTTAAGGAACAGAAGTTAGTTTAAATTGAAGAAGCAAGAAAGATGCTGAGAAAAACAGAATACGCAAACAAGAAGGCAAAATGTCTCTTGGTTTCACAGAAGGCAGAGTCCCTGTTGATCAATGACACTGAAGTTCAAGCTTCCCATTTTATTCTTTGGTAGCTGTGATGCACGCTTTGGTGTGTCAGTGATTGCTGTAACTTTCCTGCATTATCTCAGATTCTGACTTCTAAGACTTTCCACCTTTTTTTTCTGAGGATAAGAACCAGGCTCCATTAAGCCATATATATTATTTCTAGAAGTAACTACTTTTTATTGCATCAAACATCACATTTGGTCCTGTAGCTTTTGCTCTTGTGCTCCCGTGTAAGAGGCATTCTGCCAGAGATTTGGTGTTCACTGGAGACCAAGCAAATTCAGTGTGCCATTATAACCTAGGAAGAGTTTTTTTCTTTCTCTTCTAGTTTATGCATCCAGAATTTCTGAAAATGGTAAGAAAAATAAAACAAATAATAATTGTTAAATCCACTGTAACTTGTAGATATAACACAGCATCCTATTTTTGCCAAGGTGTAGCTGTAGCTATCAATTGTCTGTATAAAGCCCTTTGTGGTGAATTGTGACATTTCAAGACACCAGAATAGTAACAAAAGAGTAAGATTTTGTTCTTGGTGGAATTAAAGATATTTTATATTTATTCGTGTCTGAAACTCTCAGCATAGAGTGAAATCTGGTTTATTTCAAGAGCTGGCATAGGAGTAAATAAGAGATTAGTCTCCATGTGATATTCAAGCAGGGTGAATATCACCTCACCTGTAAAAGTCTTTCTTGTTTCCTGCTAAATGTGAGAATTCATAGAATCACAGAATTGTAGGGGTTTGAAGGGACATCTGGAGCTTAAGTATTCTTTTTGGATATTTTTTACTAATTTCACTAAAACTGTCTAAAGAATTCCTTGCCTGAAGCCATGGCAAGCAGGCACCCTGACATACGTCCCTACTATGGATTCAATCAAGGTGAACACTATCCTTTCAACAGCAAGCCAAGTTAGTAAACCTAGAGAGATTTTCACCTTCTATGGAGCTATGAAACAATTACATTACTAACTTATCTTGCCTGCCTGAACTTTACCTCATCCTTCTGTGGACAGTTGGTAAAAATTCAAAATTTCCTTCCTCTTCCAATTTTTTTTCTTCCCCTTGGAAATTGGATTAATAGGATCCTACTCTCTTTCCTCCAAGTCTAAGTCTTATTTTTCATGATTTTCTTTGAACTCTGTAATTACTGCAGGTCTATAAATGGGGGGGGGGGAAGTGTTCTGGGATACTGATATTCAAGGCTAATGAACTATGTATGAGTAAACCTAGTAGCCTAAAAGAAGCTTTTCTATGACACTATTCCAACAGCATGCTTAGCACTTTCCCATTATTACCATCTGCAATTATATGCATTATAAATATCATCATATGATACAAGCTTATCTTACTCTGTCACAGAATGCATTTTCAGAAGTGTTTATTTGTGTATCCTTGTGAAACAGAAATCATAGAGCTATTGCAATTCAGTGAAGTCTTCTGTTTGTTTTTCCCTGCATTACACCTTCTGTCTAGAAGCTCAGTGCTGTTGCCAGACAACAGTATGTTCATAATTTTTGAAGCATTGATGGGGAAGTGCACATTTAAAAAAAAAAAAAAAAAGTTGTTGACCTCAAGAAAAATTGCCCATTTTATTTTTCCTTGAGACTTTGCACTTGTGAGCCTATTTCATTCAAGCACTAGTGGAAGAGAAAGCAGTGTTGAGGAAGGAATGAAAACAGCTTGCTTTGAAGATGAGATGGAGTAAGTGAAGATGTTTAACATTAGCCATGTAAAGTGTTTGGGCAAGGAACAGTAAAAAGTATGAAAGTATGGACACATAACAGCTCACGTACATCAGAAAGGAGGTCATGCTACAGGTTGTTCTAGAGGCGATCACAACTGCATTAGCAGTGCTGAGTTTGATATGTAATGTCATGTTCAATTGCAGCTAATCTAAGGTGATTCCTGTGGCTGTAGGAGTGGTGAAAAGGTAGCTAAATGTTTCATCTAATAATAACTGAAAGATCAATGGGAGTTTGGCCAAACACTGGTGAAAGGAGTAGAGAAAAGTAGCTATAAATTTGTGATATTAAACCGTGCTTTTCTACCTGACTCTTTGATATGGTTTCTTTCTTTTTACTAGTATATTGTAAGAGAAATATGTGTTGTTCAAATGCAAGTTTACACTTTTAGAAATAGCCTGTAGAAAGAACACTGTGTGTTTTGGGGAGATGGATTGAATGGCGTAATCTTTTATTTTCTTTCTGACGTTTGGACTCTGCAGGACGAACCTCTGACTTCTTGTTTCCAATCAAGAGTCTTTCCGTGTTTGTTTGAGTAGGATTAATGATATGATATATGACCTGTATCAGTGGATGCAGCAAAGCAACTGCACAGTGGTGTACTTTAGCATCTAGTATCTTTCTTTGTTTTATAGTTTTTAGCCACTGCAGATTGTTAGAAAACTATTCTTTGTAGCTTTCAGGAGTTCTGCTATAGAAATACATATAATTCTTTACAATTATTGTTGTTGTCATATTGGTTAACTGTGCAGTAGGTATATGCATGTAGTACAGCAGATCTCTTCTGGATGAACTTTTTTTTTTCAATCTTCGAATTCGAATCAAGGCTTATCAGTTCGAATCAAGGCTTATCGAAGACTTCAAAAGAAAAGTTTAGATTCAGTTGTGGATTAAGGGATGAGGAGGCAGAGGCTTGAAACAGGTGCTGTGGTTCTTCAATTTGTTGAAACTAATCAGTTAAAAATCTTTGTTCCTTTGCCAAACTACCTTTGGGATTTATTGCATTCCTTGTTATCATCTTTTGTAAAGGATATGGTTGATTGAAGAAGATCCAATTTTGTAATGTTGTTTTGAATCAAGAATGAATCTGTTTTAAATAAAAAGATGCTTGCGTCCATGTTCATAATACAAACAATTGATACCATTACCTAAGTGAAATTCAAAGTTCATCTCAGAAACCCATAAGTTGTGAAGCCCAGAAAATTATCCTACAGCCTATAGTCATACCCCAGCAAGTTTTAATTACCATTTGTAAATATTATACATTTCTGTCACCTTTGCTAGGTGATGCCCATCCTTAAACAATGAGGATTTGGGTTTAAAATTATTAACATTTAAATGCACAAAGGATTTAAGGATTAATCAGTTTTAAGGACCAAAACAAATGTAACTGGTTAAGATTTAAAATGTCTTTGACAACAAAAGGAAAATATTATGCATTTTTAAAGTGATAAAAAATATACTTTCACATCATTAGCTGTCAAATTTGATCTCTCCTTTCCAAGAATTCAAAAAAATTGTCTATCTCAAGAGAAATTAAATTTAATGTTATGTTACTAAGAATTTATGTTAAAAATCCAATAATGACATTAAAAATGTAATAACCTTTTATCCTTGAGTTGAGATTTATGCAACTATGAAGAAAAATAATTATGGTAACAGTCCGATATCTTTTTTAGAACATTTAATGTTTTAATTAATATTTTATTGAAAGGTAAATTACTCATTTTCCACATGTTTAGTCTGAAGACAGGAGGGGAAAAAAGAAAAATATTTCTTGATTAATAACAGTATTTTCATGTACTATACTAATGGCCTCAGAATCAGTATTAGAAAAGAGAATGAATTAAAGCATGGCATAATTTATGAAAATGCAGTATTTTTTTTTGATTCTGCATAAAAAAAAAGAACTTTAAATATGTTATAGCCAATGTTGTGGGGGTTTTTTTTTGACCCTGTGTTCTCCAGTAGGTGGCAGAAAACAAAACCCTCTTATTATCCATTTAATGTTATCGAACATCTCAAAAGAGAAGTAAACAAGTGAAAGCACTTCTCTCCATGGAAGCATTTAAAAATTGCATAATCAATGGTGTACTCATGAAAGATTGTGACAATAATTTGCAGTGACCTAATGTAAAAGGAATCTGTCCATAAAAATCTGAATAACAAATAGATTAATGAAACCTGCCATTTCCTGTTAAGTAGTGTTTTGTTCTTAGTTGTTACTGTGTTACATCTCATTTCTGCTAGGCAATTATAATTGATGGATCTATACCAGGCCAGTCAGTGTTAATATCATCAGTCTTCTGAAATGAAGTACTGAAAAACTGCTGAGAATGACAATATTACTATTATTGCTTCTTTGAACCTAAGTTAAAATTATCTGGAAAACATTTGAAATGTTGGCAGAAAGTAATGTCAACAAGCTTCTGATTTCTGAATCCATTGTAACACTTAAAATCAAGTATTTGTATGTGGCATATTGTGGGCAGACAGAAGTAAGTCTACTACTTTGTATTAATTGGAAGCCACGTTAATTTAGTGTGATGTTGACCCCAAACCATTAGTGCTAAATCTCACACAGGGTACATTGACTTTCATTGAGGCTTTCTGTCTTAGAGTCAGCATCACGTTAATTACATTTTCATAAGCTTCTGCGTGTGGGAAGAATGAGACATATTTTTGTGATCGTTGGTGTTCCTAGAAAGATCTTTATGATGTTTGTGGCATTCATGTGCGAACAACAATGCCTAGATACAGGGCTGTAAGTGAGAGGAGGGGCGTTGGAGTGAAAGACAGAAGTGTCACAGTACTCCAGATGAGGCCTCATCAGGGCAGGGTAAGGGGGAGGATCACCTCCCTCGACCTGCTGGCCACGCTCTTTTTAATCCTTCCTAGAATGCCATCGGCCTTTATGGCCACGAGGGCACACTGCTGGCCTGTGGCCAACCTGTTGTCCACCGGGACACCCAGGTCCCTCTCTGCAGAGCTCCTGTCTAGCAGGTCAACCCCCAACCTGTACTGGTGCATGCAATTATTCCTCCCTAGGTGTAAGACTCTACACTTGCTTTTGCTAAACCTCATCTGGTTATAATAAATTGCTTGCCACTTGGCCAATTCATGTTCTGGACAGATAGGGAAAAACGTCTTTAACCCGCAGCTGTATCTGTGAATCATTCATGCGTAATGGATAACCATTGGCTGGAGTTGCAGTTATTCCTAAAATGGTCAAGACGTGACAATGTGTTTTGACTGTAACGCTTTGGAAAATGAGAATTCTTGTCATTCTTGTGGCATATTTTTTATATAGTCTGAGATGCCTAGCTACTACCATATTGGCCTCCAGCTGAGTAACTGATCTAACGGAATGATCTAAGATTCCGTGACTACTTCCAGTCATTTACATTTTGATCATAAAATAGAGTGAGCCCAGGAATCCTAGGTATCTTGATTTAGACTGTTCTCCACAGTGAACCATCATCAACAAAAAACAAGAGCTAACAACTCTGGAAATCAGACTACATATTGGAGGAATGTTTAGTTAGAAGTCTGAATTCTAACTAGAAGTGAGGACTATTTTTTATTTTTTTATCTTCAGTAGTAAACAACACTGTGAGTTATCTACAGATGTGTAGAGTCTCCATCATTGGAAGTCTTTAAATGAAGATGTTTTATTGAAATATGAACAGCAGCTGAAACAGACTAGTAGTGTAAAAAGCATTGAATGAGAAAAGTCAGAATACTGTTATGCAACAATATCTTAGATAAAATAGTGATAACACCTGCTCATAAAGTCCTTGCTAAAACAGTGGCCATCTCTTTCAAATCTGAGTGCTTAATCTTTGTCAGTAGAACTCGTCAGTGAAGGGGTCACAAGATTTCAAGGGAGACTTTTTTCTGTTTGACAGCAAAATTACTGTTGAGTGGATTGATGGTGATTCTTAATTCATGTTAGTTTTTTGTTGTTGTCATCTTTCCGCTGGTTTTAACAAGTAGTTACAAAATTCCTGTGTTTGGCAGGAGGATTGTCATTTGGAAGAAAATAGACTGGATAAGAAACTTGCAGGTGAAATAATCTTATTGTTTTAAGCATATACTGTGAAAGCAGAGGAATTTGCTGGATTTCCAAACTCTGAGGGGAGCTCTGGGAATACCCGTTGCTGTTTCTTATAAATACATCCATGCGTATGCCAGGTCAGCCTCATGGATTCTCCTTCATTGAGTGTAGGCAGCAGGTGGCTGCTGTGCCCTTCAGGCTACTCTCAAGGCCTCCCTATGCAACGCATTCATGCACTATGTGGTATCACTGATATTTGAAGTGAAGTATGTGTTTAAGCAAGATGTTGGGTCAGACCTCCAGAGCGATGACTGCGCTCTGTGAAGCACAGCACTCTGAAATGTGCTGTTGTGCAGAATGCTGGAAGGAAGAGGGCCTTGGGGAGCACAGTAACCTTATGAGGAGTAAGATGTTGCTGTTTGCCTTAACCCTCACTTCTGCAAAATGACTTACAGGAGGCTCAGAAGGGATCTTATCAGTGTGTATAAATATCTGAAGGGATGCTGCGATGAAGATGGAGCCATGCTATTTTCAGTAGTGGTCAGTGCCAGGACAGAAGGCACTGTGTACAAATGGAAACATAAGAGGTTCGCTCTGAACACCAGGAGGCACTTTTCATGCTGCATGGTTTATGGAGCATTGACGCAGGTTGCACAGAGAAACTGTGGAGTCTCCTCTTTGGACTGAAGCTGCCTGGACATGGCACTGGGCACTATGCTCTGTGTGGCCCTACCTGAGCAGCGGTTGGGGCAGATGGAGCAAGAGGTCGCTGCCAATCTTAACCATCCTGTGGCTCTATAACACACTTGTGTGTCCTGCTGGGATGGAAGCAGGAGCAAAACTTCTGCCAGTTGTTCAAGTAGGATTAGAACACATTTAGACATGTTGTAATACTGATGTTACCTTTTTCTAGTTCAGAGTTTCAATTCTTTTATTTGCATCTTTATTTGCGTCTTGTTTTTTGTCTTTTGTGGTTCCCATCCATTCCTTTCTCATTCGTGTTCCTCATTCCATCTAAAGCGTCTATATGAGGCAGGGAAAGGAACAGACTTTCAGAGCTACTGAATTTGAAGATAAAAATAAAGTAAAAGGTAAACTTTTTTTGCTTTGATCTTTTATTTTATTTTACATTTTTCTCACAAGCAGAACAAAACTCTTAGGCAATCACTCTGTATTTGGCATCCAGGTAAGTCAGCTGTCTCTATTAACTCCCCCAACTTGTTGCTTTGGGACACAGATGCAGTGATACTATTGAGACTGTGTGCCTTTGGTTGTGGTATTTGGTTGGTACAAATTAAGCTTCAGTTGGGGAGTTCTAAAGATTGCTTTGTGCCTGAGTGAAATAACTGCTTGTGGCAGGTAATGCAAAAAAGGTTTGTGTTCAAGTAATAACCAGATGAAAACTGAAAGGAACATGAGGATGATGCAGAAGCAGCTGTCCTAAATGAAAATGCCTGCTGGGTAGCTTCTTCACATAAGGGAGTGCAATGAGAATCATGACATGGGGAGCTGTCTGAAAAACCAGCATTCCTCCAAATACTTTGAGACTGCACGTCTTTTCTCGGCTTGCTGCTTCTCTATATATTTGTTTCTAGCCTATTAAAAGTCTTATGGCAATGTGATGAGGGAAGCCACCTTAATCATAGCCCATTCATTATTTGAATCTTCTTTAAATGTTACTTCAAATTTAAAGATTTAGACTTTATTAGCTTTTGACATTTAATATTTCACTTGAGTGGTTGCTTTTTTTTTTTTTTTTTTTTTTTTTTTTTAAAGGAAAAAGAGAAGGCATATCAGTGAATGACAGGTGAAAGCCAGTGATGCCATGGGAGGAGGACTTAGAGATTATAGGGGATGAGCCTACTAAAAGAAGTTTCAGAAATGTCTTCCTCAAGATCGGTACTTGCTTTGTGGTCTGCAAAGAACTTTTATTTTCTGCAGTGCTGCATTTGAATTTTGCTTAAACCCAATATATCAGAGCTCATGGGGAATATTAAATTCAAAATAAAAAAAATGTTCCTTTTGATTGATCTTTAGACTTAATGGGTGAACACTGGAGGTCGTCGTCTTATTCGGGTATGCATAAAAATACTTGAGTAACAATGAATACTCAATCAAATATATGAACAGGCTGAAATCCCAGAGTACGTCAGACTTTACTTTTAAACCTTCAGGTAGAGCACATGAAATTTTATAATTCATGTGTGAGCAATGCATACAGTATAGCACACAGCCTGTTTTCAAAGTTACAAGCAGAAGTACTGCTGGATAATATTTTTCTTGTTTCTTTTGTGCCACGTATCCACTGCAGGTTACTTTTAAAGCTATAATTTAAAAAAGATATCAAGAACTAAAAGGCTATTTAAAAACCAAAACTGGTAAGTTTTGCAGTGTGGGACGTAGCTAGATTGATAAGAGATTTCCTGCCTTTTTTTGTCTGAATTGCATAGTGGTATGTTTAGTTGATAGCCTGCATTATGTTGCACGTATCATTTACTGTTTGGGGTTTCTTCAAAGCATGACTTTATAAGTAATGAATAACGTGCATGCTATGTACACGATATAAAAAAGTTTGCATTTCTGTTTTGGCTGTTCAAAAGGGTTTATATTACTGACTCCTTTAACATATGTGGTTCAGAGAGTGATGGCCCAAGTGTTGCATGTTAAAGTATTATTAGTTTTTCACAAAATATAGTTATCTATGACTCAAAAGCAATCTATGACTATCTATGACTCTTAAAAAAGCAAGGTATTGACAGGAATATGCATTTATAAAACAAGTAGTGGTGTTATCTGTTAAATTTAGTTATTATATCTTTTATAGCCATCTGGTGTGTCCAGTAAGATTATATAAGTATGAGCACGTAGCTGTTCGAGTAATATGTGTTTACAAAATGCCTGTGGTACTTATTAGTAGTAAGGTCTCAGGAAATGAAGATCTAATAGGAAGAATCTTGCAGAAGTCATTTCCAGAAAATGTGTTGGTCTTTGAAAACAGGTAACAAGAAAGTAAGCAGCAGGAGATATCTACAGATAGTCTGACTTTTGGTCACTGGATTAAACAATTATTTTTCTCTTTATATAAATGGCCAGCTTCAAGACTCAAAAGCTAACGTGAGGTATAAACAAAGATCACTCTATCTGGGATGTTTAATTAGGTGTGATGGTTCTGCTTATACTGTATATAGTAACATACAATCATGGAGAATTTGTGTGGCTGTTCTTAGATTACTGACAGTTCTGTAAAAGCCTGTCACTTTCATGCACTCACTAAAAGGGAAATTTGACCAATGTCCACTATGTTATTCTTGTGTAACCAGAGATAGGACTAGAGGGAATGGCCTCAAGTTTCACCAGGGTTGATTCAGGTTTGACCTTAAGAAATACTACATCTCTAAAAGAGTGGTCAGGCGCTGGAATGGGCTGCTCAGGGAGGTGGTGGAGTCACCGACCCTGGAGGTGTTCAAGGAATGTTTGGATGTTGTGTTGAGGGACATGGTTTAATGGGAACTATTGGTGATAGGTAGATAGTTGGACTGGATGATCTTGTAGGTCTTTTCCAACCTTGGTGATGCTATGATTCTGTGATCTCAATATATATTGCACGTAGTATTGAACTTTGATGCTGTATTAATGAGGAGTAATAAGCAGCAGCTGAAGATAAATTACTTTCTTTATGATCTAGGATTTAAAAACTGTAACGTTTTACTTCCCTTGCTAGAAATGTGATAGTATTAACCAGAAAGAGAAGAGTTCACTTCAATAAGATAATTTTGATATTCATGTCTGAGTTTCAAAAAACTCTTGTAGGAGCATGTTCTGTCATGTGAGAAGCCTTGTCCTTTTCTATCATTGAAGATATTTCAAATAAAAACTTTGATTTTGGATATTGCAAGATGCAGAGGCTCAGTAGCTGTTGGTTGTCATTGCGAATTTACTAGTTAGCATGTTAATGACTGTTTATGTCACTGTAGATTGAATTTGACAAGCAGATTTTTCAAGAAATCTTGTATGTAGCTCAGATTTTAGCCTTCTTCTTAATCCTGATAATTCTATTTTGCATTCTTGAATTCCTCTGACGTATTTCTGTTGTACCCCTGAACTGGTTTTTAAAGTAGTTTATGTGTGGGTTTTTATAATTATTACTATATAATGTGCATCCCTTGCCAACCGCCCCCCCCCCCCCCCCCCCCCAACCTTGAGGAAAATATGCTGTTAAAATCTGCAGTGTTCTATCTTTGAGATATATGGGGAATGCTCTGAAAGTATTGCTTTCTTCTTTATTATGTTGACTCGTGATGTCAAAAGCAGATGTTGACAGCAGTGTGGCAGTAGAGGTTGGCCCTTCCCACCAATATTCCATTACATTTTATTACCTTGTGACAGATGACAGCAGAGGGGCTGTTTGACAAAATGTCTTCTGACATGGAAGTGCCTGTGAATCAAGAGCGTGTCATTCAGTTCCTCTTTCTGGATAAAATTGCATCCGTTGACGTCTGTCAATGCTTGCTGAGTATTTGTGGAGATGAAACAGTGGATGTGAGCACAGTGAGCCAGTGAGTGGTGCATTTCAGCCGTGGCAACAGCAACCATGGGTCACCTCTCCTGGTGTAGATTTTTATGAGTGCAATTTGCATGGTTTTTTTTCATTGCTGGTAAAAATGCATCGGCAATAGTGGTGACTGTGATGAGGGATATTTTGTAGCTGAGAATTTGCTCTGTCACATAGTTTTATTGTGCTCTTTGTATCTGTTGTAGCTTCCATGGAAATAAATGGGAGGCATTATTTTCAGAGCAACCTACGTACTATATATATCCAATATTTACTATGTGCGTAGTCAAAGCTATACTTTGACTTTCCTTAAAGAGACTTTTCTACATACATAAGGAACACTTTCAATTCAAGGTGAAAACTCTATAAATAGAGTTGACAGTTTGGGTCATTTGCAAGCTTAAACTTAGAGAGACATCCAGATCTTTTACTATGTACTTCATTTGTTGACCTTTATCTTCTGTTTTTCCCACTTGAGGAATCTGTTCATTATGATCCATCTGTCATCAGTTTGGAAAAATATAATGTCTTGACCGATAAGAGTCAGTGGTGTGTCACATCCCTCGTTGTGTCTAACATGCTTGTTTATTCTGTGACCTGCCACAGTGTTTGGAAACACAACTACCTTTTTGCCTTCTGAGTTGCTTGTCTGTTTTGGGATATGTTCGTAAAGCTATCAGCTTTTCAGACTCAAGGTCACACCGCTGATGTGGTAATACTAGTTTTACTTTCCCTTGAGCAGTGATATTAAAGAACTTTGCAAATAAAATTATACCTCATGCAGTTCCATGTCATTTAAAATACATTTGGAGGCAAGTCAACAAATCTGCATAAAAAATTATTTTTTTCCCCACAACATTTATGTTGATTTTTAATTATGAGATGTGGTTTATGAAACTGGGATTAGAACAGATTTTTCCAGTATTAGCAGGACAGCTCTTTTAATTAGGAACTCCCCAAATGCCTTTTGTTTTTCCATTTATGGCCAATGAAGTATTTTGTGTGTGCCACAAAGGACTGTTCGCAGAGCAGCCGCTCTCTGCAGAGCATGCTTATTGTCAAGGCTGTAAGAGCTGCAATCTTTCTTCCAACTGCTAGGACACTGGGAGCTTTCTGCAGATGGCATGCCAGTAAACCCTTCAGCTGTGCACACTTTATCCTGACTTCTTCCCAGACCAAGCCCACAGTATTTGTATTAGTTATGTATTAGTTTTTGTGACTATTCCACTAGCTTGGTTGAGCGAATAAGATGTATTTGATAGGAGAGAAGCAAAGGGACCATATGGCGAAAGAAAACTAAATTAGATAAGGCATGGCCTACCATCTTTGTGAAAATCATTGTTGCCACTGAGATGACTTTCGTGCTTCTCTATATGATGATGCCTCATCTTTCAATAACTTTTAGGAAGGACATTTCAGAAAATGTCTAATGACTTTGGTTGGAACACTCCTTTTATGGAAGATCATGAAAATCTTGATTTTGCTCTTGAGCTCAAATTGTAGAGAGTGAGTTAAATAGTGTCAGATATTTGGCATAAAGGAGCCAAAAGTGCTTGCTAAAAACAGTAGTTCTTTTAATTGGAAATATGAATTAATTTTGGGGCAGCAAAAGAAAACCACCACCACCAGATCTTTAGAATCTAAAATAATGTTTTTTTTACAGAGCATTTTTTTTTTTTTTCTGGGTCTTTGGTTGATTTGCTTCCTCAGAGAATTGCTCAGAGACAATGTGAAGCATATGCTGACGCAATTTATAACGGTGCATGAAAAGTTGAGTGTTCAACAAATGAATGAAAAAAAAAAATCAGCTCAGAGAAGAGGCAGGGAAACAGGAAAGAAGGAGGGAAATCCTAAGCGGAAACGTGAACACTTAATGTGAAGATTAAGGTTTTTAATAGCAATTTTCCTATCTCTACATAGTACCTTAAAAATGTACTCTGAAAGTTCTCAGTTGCATATTTCACTTCTGTATTTTGGATTTTATTGTTCTGTGTTTATTTGATTTCTGGAGCAGCATACTAAAACCAGCAATTCATCTGGATTGTTTGGATGGAAATTTTGGGTTGTTTAAATAAGTATTTAAACATTTCTGTGGACAGGATTTTTAGTGCAACTTCAGGTTCATGTTTCTTGATTCAAGTGCTCCAGCTAGACATTTCTACCTTTTTGTCCATGTTTGGGTAGCATACCTACAGTTAATCAAAATGAATGTAACACACGCAAAGAAATAAAGTAAAATCTCCATACTGCAGATTGCACTAGGTCACAGGAATTTTAACTGCTTACCAAACGCAGACTTTTTAGAAATTGAAAATTACTGTATACAGAATAAGTTAAGAATACACAGTCTCATGTCACTTACTTTAGATTTTATTACCATGTGACTACAAACAAAATCCCCCTCAAATACATACTGAAATGTACAAATGGTTTAGAGAGAAGGCTGTTTTGTTGTTGTGAAGCTGCTTATTTAATTAAACTAGAGAATCTCCACAAAGCAGAAATTAGAAATTTATCTCCATATTTTGGACATGTTTTTCTTTTAAGAGTGCTATCACTTTCCTCAATGTTTGCAAGCCTTGCGTATCTTTGAAAGTAAATTGAAACTGATGAATCTAGCCAAACATTTATGCACCATCAAGCAATGAGACAGACAAAAATTATCATATACTCATTAAGTAAATTAAATATGACACCTTCAGGGCTGTGACTTGAAAGTTCTATAATGCAAATGAGGATTCATTAGTGGGAGAAGACAAAAAAAAAAAAGCTCTATGCAGAAACAAAGTAATCCTGCCACCTGGTATTAAAGGTAGGTGACTTCCAGAATTCCATTAGAAGTCTATCGAAGTCTCTTCAGACATAAACACAGTATGAAAGTCATGTTCTACCTAACAGGAAAGTAAGCACAAATACTACTCCAAATTTATGTTTAGATAAACTTTCATCATGGTTTCAACTTGTTTACTGAACTGCCTGAACTGTCCCACCAAAAGTGCCTGTTACCACAAAACTATTGGCCAAAGCTCTTGTAACAATAATGCAAATGTAATAGCAGTTTCACAAACTGGAGGGATTTATCTCTAGGATGTAATAATGCAAAAACAAAAACAACCCTATGGTATAAGGGGGGGAGGAGGGGGAGGGGAAAGCTTGAAGAGACACAACAGCTTCTTCCTTTCCTGTAAAACATTAATTCTTTTTTTTCCAGATGCTCCAATTATACTGTTAGTCTATTGTTCTCTATAATCGTCTCTTGAAATCAATTTTAGAATTTACATTGCTTAACAAACAAACAGTGCCAATAAAAGGTAAGTTTCTGGAGTTAAGCTTGCATAGACAAGCATCAGAATGCTATCTAGTAGAGAAATAAATGCTGCATTTATTGTTCTCAGCTTGTAATGCCCCCATATTTCTCAGAGAAGACTATTGTGATTTGATGTTTGCTTTCTAATGTATAGAGCAATATCTACAAGAACAAGATGGAGAAGAAATTCATTTTGCTGAAAATTGTTACCTTAGGACATCATATCACTGAGCATGAAAGTATCCTAGAGAAACCAAAATTAATCCTTACGTAGTTTAAGAACCTAAATATGAGCATGGTTCTGCACCTAATCTTGTCTTCCTGGCTGAGATTTTATTCACTTGATTGGCATGAAAACAGTATCTGCATACTTTTGTGGTCTTGGGTGCAGTGCTCTTTGGATTTACTAGTAAGTTCTGTTTTACCTGGAGTTTTAACACACGCTCAAAAGTATTTTGCGCTTAGTGTATGCATTTGAAAGCACAATTTCTCATTGTATTGAATGGGTTATAAAATCCAGCCCTTGCAACTGTAGATGATCAAATCAAATCACATAATCCCTTTCATAAATACTGTGCATGTAGGAAGTGCAAATTTGTGAAGGATGGATACATGAGGGGAGCAATTAACTGTAAGTACAATCAATTATCCTATGGAGCTGACAACAAAATCAGTTCTCAAAACTTGGATACTTTCCTTTACGTGTCATATTAATGTGTCAGAATTTTCAAGCAAGGTCATTGCTGTCAATTAAGGAATTGTGATAACGTGTTTTGTAAGAGGATCTCTGGACGTTTTCTGAGTTATTTTTTATGGTTTTCTGCTTTTTTGTTTTTGTTTTTGTTTTTAATGCCTGTCTTGATATGCTGTCTACTACTTGAAATATTTGTTCAATGAAGGCCCAACTACAAAATAAACACTGGAACCCACCATTATATCTGGCAGGAATCTGAGTAATTAAGACACGTGTAAACAGATGTCATCCTTTGTGGAGTCACCAACAGCCTTTTAAAACATACTCGTGTGCCTGAGAATTAAGAGGTGTAGCTCCTCTCTCCCTGAGTTGCTGTTACAATAATAAACTTTAGGTTCTGTAAAGCATAAAGGATTTTGAAAAGCCAAAGGAATCTATTAGCTTGTATTATTTTTAAATTATTTTCTATTTCAGTTTGGAATAAAGGTTCTATATGTAATGTCATTTAATAAGGCATGATGCTTTCTTTTTTTAATATATAGTGACAATGTATGGAAAGCTGAACTGGCAGGTCCCTGAGAACTAACAGTGTAAGTGAAGGTGATTAGAATTATGCTGCAACCTTGTGTCAGTGAAAACAAGATACATTGAAAATCAGTTTATAGGGGACGTAATTAGTGTATAATAACGATAATAAAAATCTCATTCTGGAATGTGAATTTGTCTTTTGATAAAAATTTCATTTAATTATGGACTAAAGAATTTTGTTAAATTGTTGTGGTTTTTTGTTTTTTTTTTCCGTAAAGTATATAGTAGGTTTTTCTGTCTCTCCATGCTAAGTGTTTATAATGTTCATACCTAGAGATTGCTTTGAATTTAATGAACACATCATAACTGAACATTTTGTTTTCTATTATGTGTGCACTGGAAAACCCAGTTATCAGAAATTATAGGCACTTTGCAAGGTTGGTATGGATTTGATCTCCTACTGTAAAATACAGATATTGATGCCCATAAAAGTTCCCTGTTGTCGTTAGGTCTTTTCATGTTGTTTTTGCATATTGCAGGTAAATCACGCTTGTTTTGACTGTGCCTCTGCAAAAATAAACTTTGCAGCTTGTATGGTCAAGTATAGCCAAGTTAATAAAACTTTATAAAGATATGAATCTATAGGATGGGAATGCACTGTTCATAAGCTACAGCTGCTTTCATTTCGAAACATGGCCTCAATAGAAATCTAGCCATTACCTTTTGAAGTACAGATATCTAAGAGGCTTGGTGTAAATAAGGGACAACAGGATTTGTGCACGTTAAATTTTAGATACATTTGCACATTTATCAAGAGAAAGGTTACACAGCAGTGTACAGTACCTATGACAGTAAGAGTCTAGGATGATGTCTGTCTCTTCATTAATCAAATTCCTTTTTATAATTTGCCCTCCTTGGAGACACTGAAATATGAAGCTCTTCTCGGTATCTGATTAAAATTATTCCACAATACTTCTAAAACAGTTGATGTGGATTAATGATGACTCTGCAGTGTCTGGAACCATAACAACTTGTTGTGCTATCTTTTTTTCTGCTTCTCAAGGCAAAGATCTAGCTGACTCTCCTTTCATTAGCTCCACATCCTTCTCACCGCTTATTTACCTTACTGAAAAGCAGCGTGGTGGAAAGGGATTGTGGAGTGGAAAACTGACATTAACTAAGGAGAAGGAATTTCCCTCCTTTTTATGTTGAACTTTTAACCAAGTATCAATATCATGCTGCCTTTACATAGTAATAGCGATATTAATATTCATCACTGCATTGCTTTAAATTTGCAGATAAAATGAATGGGCCAGCAGAGACCAAAAGCACCCACAAGTACTGTTGTGCATTTCTTATTTCTATTACAGATCTGAAGAAGACACTGACTGGCATTGCATAGAGAAGAGCTTTTAAATGTGAATTGCACATATAGCTGATGTAGAATTTTGATGAATTTTTAAACACAACAATTACTGCCTGAGGGATGAATGAATGATGGAGCAGTAATGATTAGACAACAGTCTATTCTCTCATTCACTGGTGACATCCAGCTGGTACCAAAGGATTTTTTGTAAGACTTGTGAAGACCAAAGACACTTATTACATGGGAGTAATTAACATATTGGTTCATGAGGCAGAAACAGTTTCTGAGTAATTTCTGCTACAGGAAGAAAAAACTAGAAAAATAAATAAAAATAGAAGGACAAAGAAATGCTAGTAATATTACCTACACTGCCTGCTTTTTATCCAAATATGTGTTTTTATCAACCACTCCCTAAGCTTCCTCAGCTGTCCAGTGAATCTTCAGACTCTGAATATTCTCTGATCAAGTCTGCACCAGAAGACACTTACCTACTTTGGCTTTCCTGAAATATAGTGAGCCCAAACCCAGCACTTCAACATCCTGGAGCTCCAGGAGTATCCTGCAGATATTCCACCCTTTTCTTCTTTTTCCTTCCCTTTCTTTCCTATTCCATTTCTGCACGTTAAAATGCATTGTATATTGAGAATGAAATTATATTAATTGATTTTAGGATTGGAATTTGATCTACAGGACACTGTATTTTTAGGCAATGTTTTGGCTTTAAATTATCTGTTCCTGCTTGAGGGACGGAGTATATCAGCATCTCATGCTACCAATAAATACTGCCATTTTCAAAACAAACAAACAAAAAAAAATACCCATAATTGATATTTGAAGGCATTTTCTTGCTGGAGAAATACAGAAAAATGCATCTGATACAGATAACATATGAGTGAAAAATTGAGCTGCCTATTTGACATCAATTCCCCAGATGGTCACTATGCCTGTCAGTTAAATTTGGATTAATCCACTGAAATGAATGTGGAATGGGAAGAGATAGAGAAGCTGTTCAGCAAAAACTGTGGCACTTGTTCTGTTTTGTTTACAGATTGGTGATTAGTCAGGCATTTTCTGTTCGCTTCTATTCCTACTGAAAATCTCTATTTCAAAATCTAAATGCTGACTTCCCATAATATCTTCTGATTTTAATCTGGTGATGTTGATGATAAGACAAAACTCCTTCTAAACTTTTTGTTGATTCTGTTTGTTCTTAAGTCAGGTTTATTTCCACAGTGCCAAAAAAAGAGTCCGCTGGATTATTTGGCAAGGAATATGCAGTGCTATGGAAATTACAACAGTCAGAAGGTGTGAGGTTAGTTACAATGATGTAAGCTGACTTCAAAACCAGGTGCCTAAGTACTATATTTTGTCTTATCAAGACAGTGAATGCTTTTAAGAGTCATAGAATCACTCAGGTTGGAAGGGACCTCAAAGATCATCAAGACCAACCGCAGCCTAACCATAGTACCCTAACTCTAATGACCCTCTGCTAAATCATATCTCCGAGCGCCACATCCAAATGGCTCTTAAACACATCCAGGGATGGTGACTCAACCACCTCCCTGGGGAGCTATTCCAATGTTTAACCACCCTTTCTGTAAAGAAGTGTTTCCTAACGTCCAAACTAAATCTACCCTGGCGCAACTTGAGGCCACTACCCCTCATCTTGTCACCTGTCACCAGTGAGAAGAGACCAGCCCCGCTCTCACTGTAAGCACCTTTCAGGTACTGGAAGAGAGTAATAAGGTCTCCCCTCAGCCGCCTCTTCCCCAGACTAAACAGCCGCAACTCCCTCAGCCTCTCCTGATAGGGCTGATTTTCTAAGCCCTTCACAAGCCTCGTTGCCCTTCTCTGGACCTGCTCCAGTACCTCCACATCCTTTCTGTACTGAGGTGCCCAAAACTGAACACAGTATTCAAGGTGAGGCCTCACCAATGCTAAGTACAGGGGCAGGATGACTTCCTTAGTCCTGCTCACCACACCATTCCTGATACAAGCCAGGATGCCATTGGCCTTCTTGGCTGCCAGGGCACACTGCTGGCTCATATTCAGTTGACTGTCCATTAGTACACCAAGGTCCCTTTCCATCAGGCAGCTTTCCAGCCACACCTCCCCAAGCCTGTAGGATTGTCTGGGGTTGCTGTGGCCAAAATGCAGGATCCGACACTTGGCCCTATTGAAACTCATGCTGTTAACCTTGGCCCATCGATCCAGTCTATCCAGGTCCCTCTGCAGTGCCCTTCTCCCTTCTGGCAGATCAACACTCCCTCCCAGCTTGGTGTCATCTGCGAACTTACTGAGGGTGCACTCAATCCTCTCGTCAGGGTCATCAATGAAGATGTTAAACAGAAGTGGCCCCAGTACTGAGCCTTGGGGGACACCGCTCATGACCTGCCACCAACTGGATTCAACTTCACTGACCACAACTCTTGGGGCCTGGCCATCCAGCCAGTGCTTCACCCAGCGGAGCGTACACCCATCCAGACCATGGGCAGCCAGCTTCTTCTTGAGAATGTTATGGGGGACAGCGTCAAAGGCCTTACTGAAGTCCAGGTAGACCACATCAACAGCCTGACCCTCATCCACTAAGCGGGTCACCTTCTTGTCATAGAATGAAATCAAGTTTGTCAGACAGGATCTACCATTCGTAAACCCATGCTGACTGGGCCTGATCCCCTGGAAAGGAAAATAATCCCCTGGAAAGGAAAATAACTCCTTTCTTAAAAGCAATGAATCCAGTACTGTCCTGAGTGTGCACATTCTGAGAGTTAAAGAGTAAACTTCTTAGAGTTAGGAGTTTCATTCCATTCTATTCATGGATGATGGAAAAAGGCAGCAACAAATGTTTATGTTCAGTTTCTGGAAAAATAATGACCTCATGCTTTAGGTTATACTGTGGCTTTAATCAGAGAATCACTTGATACTCACATCATTGATCATTAGATCAGACAGAGCTTGCGTGTGTGTGTGTATACTGCTTTCTGTAGTGACATGAAGAGGTGGTAGTTGAGTAGCATATCCTGCTACGTTAAAGTGAATTTGCCCATTAAAACCATTAATAAATAAAGGTTCATGATGATTGGTGAAGCTGATGCTATCTTAGTGGATGAAAATTCATGTGTTGGCTATAAAGAAAGTTGATCATGTTGCCTGGAGTTCATGCTAAATAGAATATCTTAATAGTTCTTTCTTTTACATTAATAATCATCTGGATGATCAGTGATTCAGTCTCTGATGAAACTAGTCTGGCCAGCAGTGCTTAACCCTTTTAACAGAATATGGATTATTTTTATGGATGCCACAGTTCCAAGCTGTTATGCATAAGGCATAGCTAGAAGCCAGATTCCATTTCTTCCGCTCTTTTAATTGCCTGTGTGATTTGTCTGCGTTCTCTCATTCTCTCTTGCTAGTTGTGAGTACTGTGTTAGAGGAGGCCATTATTCTGGTTCTAAAATCTGAGTTTGTTCTGAAATACCACAAAGCTCTATGATTTAGTACTCATGCCAGTGCTCTAGAGAAAACAGACAAATAAACAAAACAAATATACAGGAAAAAAGATTGGTAGAAAACCTTAGGTCTGATAGATTAGTGCCTGCATTAATTGACTTCTCTAATCGTAACAACAAACAGGACTTTCTGCTGCAGGTATCAATCATCTTTGCCTTTTATAACAGAGAATAAGACTGATAATGATACACTGAGCTCTTAGGCTAATCTCACAGTAAAGTTTTAAAAGGCCATAAAAATGTTAAAATTCATTCACGCTTACTCAAACAATGACAATGTGACCAATAACCCAGTGCATCCTAACCTATTAAAAAAGAAAAAAGAAAAAGAAAAAGGACTCTCCTGCAAGCTTATGAGTTTCAAAGTGGTTATTGTCAGCATCTGGATGTTTTTGCTTGTTTGTTGTTTTTGCTTTTTGTAAAACAGAAAACAGGCAATTACTACACAATAATAGAAGGTTTGATGATCATCGAATATAATTAATAAAACAATGAGAAAATCAGCAACCAATTTGGCTCAGCTCTGCCTGCTTTTTTCTTTTCCCAGCCCGTATATATGTATGCTTACTTTGTTCCTCTGCTCTATTTATACCATTAGCAACTGTAAAATGGTGAGAAAACTTCAATCTTTCCAAACTCCCCTTGCTAACTAACTTACCATATAGTGTTTTGCTTTTGTGTGGAGCTTTGGAAATATGGGCTCTGCTGCTCAGACTGGTTGAAGAGCTTTCTGTGCCTGCAAATCACAGTCTCATTCTGCTTGAAACAGAGTACCCATGCTTAGAACTTGGAGAATGCTCACAGATAGATAGATAAGCTTTTTACAAGATTACACTTGGCAGTTAGATACTACTGCATATCAATCTCAAGGTCATTCTGAATTAAGAATTTACGAGGGCTGTTCCGAAAGCTCGTGTTTTATTTTATTATGTTGACCCACCATGTACGAAGTGGATATTGGTGGTGTGGCAGTTGAACCTTCCTGCCAACATTCCGTTTCATGTTGTTGCTGTATGACAGATGGCAGCTGAGGAGCAGCCTGACAAAATGGCATCTGACATGGATGTGTATGAAGCAAAGATGTGAAATTGAATTCCTCCATGCGGAAGAAATGGCGCCCATTGACATTCATTAATGCTTGCTGAATGTTTATGAAGACCAAATGGTGGATGTGAGCACAGTGAGGCCGTGTGTAGTATGTTTCAGCTATGGTGATAGCTATGTGAAATTCAGGCCACATTCCAAACAAGTATGCACAGCTGTCACACCACAAAATGAAGAACATTTTGATCACCTCAGACAACCAGATGAGCAGAATGGTGGTGACTATGTTGAGAAATCATATTTCGCTACTGAGAATTTGCTCTATCAAATAGTGTTATTGTGTTCTTTATATGTGTTTCAGCTTTCATGAAAATAAATAGGAGACATTACTTTGAGAGCAACCTGCGTATACCTCACAGTAGTCATGAGAGCTGTTACTATACCTGCTTTGTTAGTAAAATGTGCTAGAGGAACTGTGAGTTGTTCCTTAATAGAACATTGGTACAAAGTCTGCATCAACTAACATATCGGCCAGTATTTAAGTGAGTACTAGTTCTGTCCCACCTTCAATGTAGGGTATATTTCACCAGAGAGACCAAAGATTAAATTTTCAGAAACATTTACTGGCTTTATGTGTCAATATAAAACTAAGTCTGGTTTTATTTTGAGTATTACTGGGTCCTGGGTATCCAGACTTCTCTGCATTTGGTAGAAACAACATGCATTTTGGCACAAGAGATATCAAATTGAAATATTATTATGCCAACAAATTACTATTTTGAAACAATCTACAAATATAGTCTTAAAAACATCCTTTTCTTGTCTTCCTTAAAACAGTGTTTAAATGAGGAAAATCTTGTTTACTATTAAAGTGTTTTTTCCTTCTAAAGAATAGGTACCTACAACACAATACACCTTTTTTTTTTTTTTTTTCCCCTAATGAAAAAAAACGTTTGTTTTACTTGGTATGTGGAATAGAGGGGAAGTGTCTGTCTTATGCAGTTGCTTCTTTGCATTTGTTTCAGAGGGAAGTTGTGGGGAGAGACCACTACTGAGACAGCCAGTGTTATTTAAGCTGTTTTAAATGTCTATTTGTCTTTAATGGAAGGGGAAGAATGAATGCATTGTATTAGAATACAATAGTAGAATTGACTAGTTTTTCCATGGCACCTTAGATAACGAGAACTGAAATGGCAGTTGAGTATGTCTGGCAACAAGCCAGACTGGAGAACCATGAACAGAATATGTTTCTGCGTAGACATAATAAAGGAACCAAATAGCAGCAATACCAGGTTTATCCATTACACGGCAGAGTGCTTTCTATTTCTGTGTATGCTGTCTGTTTTCACACAGCACCATTAATCTGAGTGTGAATGTCATTCCTGTAACTGAGGATGTAGTCTGAGGTCAGGAACTGTAAGATGGTGTAGAAGGAAGAACCAGCAGTTTAGTGAGGCTTGGATGGCTCAAGTTGCAGTCTGCAACAAGTTTTCTTTGTGATCTGAGACAATCTTGAATTGTTTGGATTATTTTTTTTTTTTTTTTCTGTATAAGGATAAAACAGCAACAACAGAAAAGATGGTATTTTTTACTCCAAATGGATAATCATCATTGTCTTTTTAGATTGTGATCAGGCAGGATGAGTTGGTGTTTTCTAAACCATGCTTGATAACAGGCAGGCCATTCCCCATCATTCAAGTATTGCAGCCTCAAAAATGCCTGCAGTGATGTTCGGGACTTTCTGTATACAGAAGAGCTTTGGTTATGCCTCACAAAGTGTGGTTATTCAATAGCAAAATAATTAGATTTGTGATCCATTTTTTTTCTAAGCTATGTTCAGATGAAGGTCTGTTTTCATCCTTACTGCATGGTTAAACAGTAGTCATGCTTTACAAGGGCTGGGATGTAGAACAGTGAATATGCTCTTCATTTGAAAATAGAAGAAAAAGTAGATGATTACCTGAATCTAAATAGAGATCGTAGAAGTTTGATGAAGCATTGCAAGGAAGGTCTCTGTTTGCTCATGACTGGTATTATGAAATTCCTAAGAACTAATAGTTAGGACCTAGTTTTACCTAATGATAAAACAATCTGTCATAGCAGTTTAAGGTGTAAAATACTTCAAAATCTGCTGAAGTAGTAAGAGTGTGGATGTTTGCTACTTAGATTTGATTTTTATATTTCAGAAACCTACAAAGTGAAATATATACTTTCTGTGTTTCTCTTTTGAAAATACTGATTCAAACTGTCATCCTATATGATGGATGATAATTGGATTCAAATATCCAATGCAAGTTGTCAACAAATGTCAGTTTTATTTTCATGTTCTTTCTAGAATGGCTGCCTCTTATGCCAAACCGGTATTAGTTTGTGTGCAAAAGCAAGCCACCACACAGCCAAACCAGGAAATCTTTCACTCTAGGTGGCATGTGTCTGAAGTAAAGCTGAGAATAAATGATTTATGTTAACTCTGAAGTTTCCTTTAGCATTTTGTAACCCTTAGTTTCATTGGTGGTATTTTACTGCCTTTGTACATTTTGCTGAACTGTCCACTAATAATGTGTTACAGTTTCATAAGAAGGGTTTCCAAGTCTTCAATGATTTGGCAGCATGATGTGTTTAGCCTTATGGCTAAATATGGCTAAAAAAAAAAAAAAAAAAAAAAAAAAAAAAAAAAAAAAAAAGGAAATCCTGCTTGTAAGGGTTCTGTACTAAAATCCTCAGATTTGTATTTTTAAAAGAACTATATTTACTTTAAGAAAATGTTCCTGGGGAAAAAAGATCTGCTAACAGAGGAGATGATAGAATCTAGTGCAGTAAATTTGATACTTCTTGCAGTATTTTGATAAAAATAATATTATATGTATACCATCAACATGATTTCAAATACTGTAGACTGTTACCTAAATGTAATTTCAATCTGGTAGTCCTCATCTGACCTTGAAAAAAGCTCAACATTCAATGGTGTTATAAAACCAGTTACCTTTTTCCTTTGTATCTGTCATTTAAGAAGAAAGTCAACAGGCTGAATATCTTATCTGATACTCAAGAAACCAAGCAAAGGTCAAAAGACAACCTGGACAAAACTCTAGGTTTGGATGACTTACTGCTGGCATTAGCCCTCTACTGTGAACTTGAAATAGAAGGTGTACACCCCTATACTGCCTGTTATAAGCAGACTCTCCCTCTTGTGCAGCTGCTGGTTTAGAGATTAAGAATAACTAGTAAGACAGACTGCTGGGGGACACCACTTGTCACCAGCCTCCACCTGGACACTGTGCCATTCAACACAACTCTCTGTCTATAGTCTTCCAGTCAATTCCTTCTCAACCTCTCAAATCTGTATCTATCAATCATCTCTCCACTGTAGGAATAAGGATGTGGTGGGGAACCATGCCAAAAGCCTTGCACAAGTCCAGATAAGTCCAGAAAATAATATAACTAGATTTAAAGAAACAAACAATTTTTTTTTAATCTGCAGCAGTAGTAAGAATATATTGAACAGCAAATATATGGAACATAGAATGTATATTGTTTTAACTGTTACAATATTGTCTAATAAATAGTATTGGAAATTTATTGATTATTCTCATTATTCTATTTTCTAATAATTATATATTTCAGATGTATGAAGAGATTGTTTAAATATTGAAATGTTAAATGTTGCTTACTGCTTTTCTAACTATTTGAAGTCGAATTTTTGGTTGAATGTTCTCTGTTTCAAAGTTTATTTATTCTGTTAAGCTGCGAAATAAACTGTAAAGGACTATAAATAAAGAAATAAATTAAATAAATTAAAAAAAAATCTCTATAGAGCGACAGAGAAATTTTAGAAAGGTCAAGAATGTGTTGTTAATAAAACGATAATTCTCTTTCTATTTTAGACAGATTATATTAGTGCTTGTTAAATAACATTTTTTTTTTCTAGACATGATTTAAAGAAATAAGTTTGCATTCAGATTGATCAGAAAACTTCCAAATTGAAAGGAAATAAAAATTGATCAAATGTTCTTATATGAAGATACTTTTTCATCATGTTGTTTGATTCTGTGATGTTTTGCGCAGTTTCAGTATGCTTTTAGGCTTTTCTTCCTCATTTACACTGGTCAGATAGATTGTTTTATTTTCCAGTGAAAAAAAAAAAAAAAAAAAGCTAAGTTTTCAAAAAATACATATGTACCCCTGCTAGATATTTTCTGTATCTCCTTGTTGTTTGTAGACTTTGTGGAGCGCACGAGTTCTTTGGTTATCTTGCAGTTTCACTTTTTTTTTTTTCTTTTCTTTTTTTTTTTTTTCCACAGACAAGATACTTGGTTAAGAGGTGAGAGTAGTGGAGGGTGCAGCAACAATTAACATCTGCATCAAATGACATCTGGGTAACCGACTGGGAGTGTTCTCTAAGTTTTTTCCTTCTTACATTTCCATTTTATAGAGTGAAAAATCAAGGCCTTTATTATTTCTACTCTTTTATTTTATTTTTTTTTTCTGTTTAAGCCCTTTTGATACAGATCAGTGCATCTGACTGTCCTTTTATTTTTAATGGTGCGGCAACATTAGATACTGACAGCTGGAATCCTTAATTGGGCCGATGAAAGGAAAGTAATGGCCATTTGCAATCACTCGTTCCATCTGACCTTGTATTTAATATAAAAGGGTGAATGTTCATTTGTTCATTTTTATTAGAAATCCTAAGGAAGCTGAGAATGCAAGGTAGTTAGTTAGAAACATGATCTTTCTTTAACACACAAAGGAATATGTATGTCTCAGATTTCAACTGAAATTTTCTTTTGAAAAACTAAGGCACTTACATCTTGCTTGTAGTGACTATCCATAACACTGTGTTATGGATTCATATCCTTGACTTTTTTGACTCCATGAAATACTATAACAAAAATTGAGAAGATCGTGAGGTTTTCCTTATCGTGAACAGTAACTGATGATGAAACCTTCAGCATTTCATCGTTAGGATTTTGGCCAATCAGTTGACCAACACTGCATCTTAAAAGAGAGATTTTCAGATATCCTGAGCTTTTTGAAATTTTATTTATTTATTTATTTATTTATTTATTTATTTATTTATTTTTCTTCCTGTTGAAGTTAAGATTCAAACACTCCAGCATTACCGTGAGCTGTGTACTTCTAATCCCTCCTACCGCTCTTGAAGAGGAGGTTTACTTTATGACCGTTGCACATTAGCAGTTAGTATTGCTGAGACATGAAATCATATAATTGTAATTTACGTGGCTGCAGCATCCCTCCTTTCTGCTTTAGTATTTAACTTCTATATGTTGACAGCACATTTCATATTATTTTTCCTGTAATACAGTGTATGTAGTAGACTTAACAATACCAAACTTAACATTTAAAATAGTAATGTTTTAAGATTCTGGTGCTATTTTCATACCTTATTTATATTTTATAAAATAAACGTTTGGATTTATTCTAATAATAATACCTAGAGCTGGTTCTCATTATAATTTAATGCTCTTGACAGTACAGCAATTCATAGGTGCATGAACGTTTAATTCAGGACAAACTTTCCTTTGAATAAAACCGCTGTGTTCAGATGCTGATTGTAGCTGAAAATATTATGTCTCTTCTTTCAGTGAGGGTAGAGTTAAGAATGTTCTAATGTGAAGGCAATGTGAAGGATGTGAAGGCAAAGACTGTACTGTAGAGATAAAAATCCAGACTTCTGGAACTGATAAGGAAATTCCTAGGAATATTTAAAAAAAAAACTTTTTTTATGGAATATTTTCTGGAAGTTTTATATTGTGCTCCTAGAAGTAGAGAGAGAAGCTCTTCATCATGCTAAATATTAAAAATGTAAAATAAGTCTCTGGAGTTGTAGATGCCATGAATGTAATCTTTATATCATAATCGAATGCTAGTTGGTTGCTTCCAGAGTGATGCCTCCTCTTTATTTCCATGGACACTTCAATAGATGCAAAGAGCACAATAACAGTTTGAGCAAATTCTCAGCAGCAAAATACTATTTTTCAGCATAATCACCACCATTAGCTATACATTTTCACCAGCTATGAACATGTGCCAGCATGCAGTGCTCATAAAAATCTGCACCAGTGAAGGTGACCCACTGTCACTGTTGTCACCTTTGAAACTCACCACATCACTGTGTTGACATCCACTGTGTGGCCTCCATAAACATTTAGCAAGTGTCAATAAATCTCTGTGGGTGCAATATGTTCCTCATGGAGGGATTCACTTTCACACTTTTACTTCACATGCACTTCCATGCAGACACCATTTTGTCCCATTGCCCCTCTGCTACAACATGTAATGGAATATTGGCGGAAAGGCTCAATCTCTACTGCTATACCACCACCCATCCATCTTTGTAATCATGGGCCCAAGGTAACAAATTATGAGGCATTACCTTTGGAGCAGCCCTTGAATTTTTACATATGTAATATTATTCTTTCCATTCATTACAATGAATAGCTGTTGTTTCTTTTTTTATGTTACTGTCTGCTTGGTCAATGCAAAATGAAAGCGGTTAACTCTCAGTAGAGTTTTTCCACTCATTTAGAGACTTATGAGGAACTACAGTAGCCAGAAATAGCTGGAGTAGTCTTGAAAATTAAAGTGATTTTTCAACATGTTGGGAAAAAAAGGTATTTTTTATAGCATGTTCTCTTTAATATCTGTTTCCACAGTTGAGATCTGCAATGTCATAGATTCATAGAATGGCCTGGGTTGAAAAGAACCTCAAAGATCAGCTAGTTTCAATCCCCCTGCCGCGGGCAGGCTAGCCAACCACTGGAGTTGCATTGCCTTATATCACCCCTAGGATGTACACCACAACTTCTCAGGCTTTCCTAGAAATATTGACTTTGGAAGAGCTCTAGTAATCCTGTGCTCAGCTCCACAGATGCATGGCTCAGTAGCTTCACTGCCAGCCTCTGCCACGCTGGGACAACCAGCTCTCCTTAGAACATTCTCAGAGTTCCTTATAAAATTCTTCCCATGCAGGAAGTGTGTCTTGAACCTGTCCTTCTTACGTCTCCATTAATACTGTTTCATGTACTTCTGGCCATGAAGAATTTGGCCAATTGTCTGACAAGCTTTGGGAAACTTGTGGGACTCAGGGAACATATAATGATGTCATTATTATTGCAGTAGGCCAACTCATCCTCCCTTGCAAATATATTTCTTTGTTTTACACGTGTAGCTGCAAAGGCTGAACAGAACTCATTTGTTAAATTCTAAGGCAGTAGCTAACGTTCCAGGGAAGCAGAGAGCAGAATCCATCATTGCATTTTTCTTCTGAAATGCATCACTGACAAGCAGTGGAGGGAATAAGCAGTAAATTTAATTAGTAATGGATTTTTTTCACCTTTCAGCTTCCAAAATTGAATGTTTCTCCCATTTTATAGAGTTTTATTTTATTAGCCACACAAAGAGAAATAATGCTTCATTTAACTATGTCAAAACCAATCTAAACTCTCTGCTATTTACTTTCTTTTCTATAAATTTTAATGCATTTTTAATTCCACTCCACTGGTTGGTAAACCAACCATTGAAGTTATTGCTGCTCTGTAATGTATTTCATTCATTTCTAATAAACCTGGCCTTTAAGATGTTTTATTATTATCTCTGTATGCTATGAAAATGGATTTGCTGTCTGCTCTAGATTTTAACACTTTCAGCATGTCTACTAGGTGTTGATATATTTAAGATAAAACAAATAAACTAAAGTAACTAGTCCAAATAAAGACAGTTTCTAACTTTGTGCCATTTTGTGAAGAAAAGCCATTTTTGAGGAAGAAAATACAATGAATGGGTATTCTCTGTGTTTAACAGCTTATTAATTATCCTGAAATTAGAGCAGCAAGTGGAAAAAGTTATTTTAACAGATTTTCTTTTTTATTCTGAAAGTTGGTGGGTTTTTTTAATTGTTGTTTTTTGTTTGTTTGATTGTGAGTTTTACTGCTTGACATTAACACTGAAATATGCTGTAGCTTCTTCCTAGTTTTTTGTTTGTTTATTTTGTTTTGTAAATGTCAGTACCTCACGAGTTAATTGATATTTCAGAAAGGAAGCTGGAAAATATTCAGAAGTAAAATCGCATATATATAATTAAATTATCCTATCAAAATACTGTATTATGGAAAATCCTTTAAATTTGTTTATTCAAATATTATATGAATTCAAAGTTCTGATTTTCTGGAAGCCACATCATAATTACCTTGCTGATCATATTTACTGGAGAAAATTATTACTATTAAATAGAAGCATGCTTTTTCATGCTGTGTTGTACTAATTGGAGAGATAGCTCATTCATTATGTGTTATTTTCATCCTTGATTTCTTAAGAATTTCTTTGTGTCTCTAACAGTTGATATGTCCTTGGAATTGTTCTGTTGATTTGCGTGACAGCTCCTTGTAACCTAACATTTTTCTGTTAATATTTCTCATGGGCAGTGAAAAAGATTTTCAGCTAGTCTAAAGGTAGACAACTGAGCAGTTATTTTCAATCTTCAATATGAGTTTTCTTTGCACAGGTATTGCACAGGGAATGGCATGTTGAAGTGAACAAAATTATGCATTCTCTGTTCTTGGTGGTGGCTAGAGGCTCTTGGTTTCTTGAACAGATAGATAGTATTTCAATTTTCTGCAAAGTCTAAAAGAAAGATTAACCTTTCTTCAAAGATCTGATATAGTAAATAAAATGACTTTTGATGTATTTTCAAGGGAAGATCTTTAAGAATGTTCCTTGAAACATTCACTTTGTGTCTGTGCTATGCCAAACTCACCAGGTTAGTCTTTAACTACACTGTATTAACTGTTTCCTGGAATTAGGCGTTCTTCTAAGGTGTCGTTAGGTAAGCATAGACTACCTGTTAATAGCTCATATATTAAGTAAATAAATAAATAGTAGTTATTTGTCTTTACAGCAGTACTTTATTTTACAAGAAATTACGACCTATACTCATACACCTGCATCTATGTGGTATGTGCCATTTGTGCAGGATTTCATTATAGGGTACCAGCACAGTACCCTGGGAAAAATCTGTTCCATTCTGGTCATGTAAAAATACAGTTGGCGCTTTGTGACTCAGCTCATGTATTTTTAATAAAAGTAGAAGATGACAAGATTTGCAAATCATTATTTTTTGCTTTTACTGTGAACATTATTTCTATTACTAACAAATTATATAAACATTTAAATATATCATCTCTTGTTAGGAGTTCATGATCTAATAACTGTTAATTTGCTGAGGTTCTTAAAGCATCTGAAAAGGTCATGTATTGTGATTCCGTCAGTACCTGTTCGTCATATTCAGTGACTTATAGTCTGTGGAATGAAAGTATAAGCTAGATCACTGAGGAAAGGAATCTCATGAAGATTTTATTGTGTCAGGTGGCTTTTTAATAGCAACCATAAAAAGCCAATGACAATCTGTATTTTGTACAGCAGACCAACGACTTCACAAAGAGATAATTGGGTTATTTATTAACTTTTTATTCTACTTTCTGATTGTTTTGTACTTGGCTGATCTCTGCATCTTCATAACATACATATATCTGTTGCAATGTTTGTCTTTGTGTCTGGAAGTTCTACAAGTAGCTGTATCAAAAGACATACACAAATCACTAACCGTATACTAACTCAGTTGGCAGAAGGGATAAATAATCCACTGCAAGCAAGCAGCAAAAGAATAAATCCATCCTAAATCCATCATATTTAGTATATGATATTGATATATATGATATATGATATATATATTATATATATACCACTAGCAGACTTTGTCAGTATTAAGGAAGAAACAACTGATACTGATCCCCTCCTGTCTAGGTGCAGGAGTCTAAAATTTGTTGGTTGTAGTATCTTATGTCTCAGTGTTGCCAGCATCTGTACAACATCTGAATTAAATAAAAACTATATAGCAGTCCTCTTGGTAATAGTGATAATTCCCATCTAAACTCAGGATGAAAAAACAGGAATTTATTAACCCCCGTGAACTATTTTCTGAACAAAGAGAATTTTGTTTTTGTAAGATTTTATTCTCCCTGTTCTTTGCAAAGTCTTTGGAGCTTTAAAAGTGTTATGCACAGAGCTTCCCTAATATCTGACAAACTGTATGAGCCTGTATGTTGCAGTCATTTGCTGTCTTGCGTGCCCATAAGCTGCTTAACTTTTAGTGGAACAAATGTTATAGGAAGGTGCTTTAAGACATCAGTTAGAAGATTGTCTCACCTTATTTTGTAATGTCCTTTCTAAGCATCCTTAGCTACTGGAAGAGTGGAGGAATTCTTCCCAAACGTTTGATTTCTGGGTGTGTTGATGGTAGAAAATTTTCATTGTTTTACATACCCAATTGCCTTAAGAGCATGTACTCCCAGAGCATAACTAATTCTTGGTTGTTTACAAAGTAGCAGTGTACCTGTTTATAGACTGCAGAATTTACATAACAACCATCTTCCTTTACCCTATTCTTATTTTCCTTGAGATTTCAACACTAAAAATATTGATTACTCCACTGGATTGGTCCATGATGTTTGTTTGGGGGAATAGACTGAATTAATATTTTTGTTATTATTGAATGCTTTAACTGGAATTTTTTTAAATTGGTTGTGAATTCCAGAAAATAGCTAATACATTTGACTTATAAAAAGCTTTGAGTTTCTGCCATTCTACAAATTCAATCTGAAATATTAACTGGAATATTTAAGATATTGTCTTCAAGTCAGTAAATTACTTGGGCAGTCACTTAACTTTAAGAACATTAGCAGTTCTTATACATGTATCAAGGGTACACATCTGCTTAAATGTGTTGCCAGACAGGAACTATCAATCAAGTAAATTACAGCTAAAATTGCTGTAGATCCTATTACTGTAAGTCCCAGTAAATAAACATGGACTTCCCTTAGATTTTCCTCATAGTCTTTAGAAATCGTACTTTTGATGCACAAGACTTGGAAAAAATCTTTATATGTATTTTTGTTCTTTCTAAAATGTAATCAGATAAGGTACAAGACCCACATAGGAAAAAAAAAAAAGTTAAAAAAAAAAAAAGAAAAGAAAAAAAAAGAAAAAAACAACCCACCAAGATTCCTTTAATTCACAAACTGTGATTTCTTCTAATACAATACTAAACTGAATTCGCTTTCATGTTAAATATTTACCAAAATTTTGGAAGAAAGAGGCTGAGTTTTAAGTTTAGAGAGATTAAGAATTAGCCAAATTCTGTATCATCACATAACTCATCATTTTCCTTCAATGCAGTTAATGATCAGAAATCATAGTCTAATATCCTAAGATAAACTTTCATATTTTTTAAAAGAACTTGTTTATGATTTGCCTCCGTTGTTTTCTTTCCACACTCAAAATAGACAGAATGTGATTGTACTAACTGCGTAAATAATAGCTTATTTGATACTTTTCAATGTGCTTTTCATTTGTGGCCTGAAAGCAGGGTGGTATCTTCTTACTTGATGTTTAAATTACAGTCCAATAAACAGCAATTTACTGTGAGTTTTGATTGTTAAAATATGAAAAGTTGTTAATTTCTGATACAGCAGAGAGATAATCCATTTCTAACTTACAAGTCTTGGACTTGAGAATCTACTCTGAGAAAATATATGTGTAAGAGGAATTGAAAATTTCAAATGCAAATATTTATGATCTATGAGTTATTTTTGGGAAATATTTCTCCTACTAAACCAATACTCTAGACTAGAATCTAGAAAGAAAGAAGAACAGAAATGAACCTAGTGAGAAAACAACATACATATAATATATATATACTCAAATATATATATTAGAATAAATGCTGATAAGTCCCAAGGAAATTATATTTGCTTAGTTATAGTATATCTTGTGAGTAATGGTGTAATAGTGTGTTACTTGCCAAGTGAATATGCAGATATCACTTTTTTCCCCTGAAACAGCTTGATCTGTAGAATGGAAGTCTACACAGAGTATAGTTGATAAAACTATTTTAAAGACAAGGTTCAACTCCTCCCTTGTGGTTGGAGCATGGATAGTGACCTTCATCTGTTCCTGTCTTATGCAGAAGAAATAAGAACAGTGTTTCTCAGAAAGCCTGCCCTTCTTGAAGTTAGGGAGCCATCTGTCAAAGAGCTGGCTTTGCTGACTGCAGTTTTCATGAATGCTATCCCACTGAGCAACATGCTTGCATCTGAGAATGATAATGACCAAGATGAATGGCCTTTGCCCTGCTTTAAAACTTTTTCCAAAACCAAGATCTTCCCGGATGTCCTTAAAGGAATAGTGAGTGAAGCAGAAAGATTTCATTCAGTTCACACTGAATTAAGCAAAATGAAAAAAAATATATTAAACTGAGAAGGCATGTTTGCCTTTTACTTTTTATCAGAGTGTCAATATTTCATATAAATAACTATATTATTATCCTGTTCTTAGAGAGCCTATTTTTCAGTTTATGAGAGAGGAAATTAAAACATGTTATCATTATGCATTCCTGAAGTAGAACGTAAAGTAGGTAACTGTGCAAACAAAATGAATTGATGGAGAAGGCAATTAACACGTAATGTGCCTGCTGGAATTTCTAGTATAGAGTGTTGACTACTTCTCTAAACATTGCCAGTTCACAAAAGGGGAGCAAGACTTCTGCAAAATAAGTAGCTACATTATGAACCATATTCCACGTATTTATTATTGTGTAGACTAACTATAGCTTGTTGGAATACATTATGAATTACTCCAGAAATAAAAAGTACATATCTGCAAAGTATCTGAAAGGATTCATGCTAGCAAGCATATTGCTTCAAAGCTCACATCACATACTCCAGAGACAGAAGCAACTGTATTTCTTTTTATGACTTGGTCCCTTCGCTTCATTCTCCTCTACCCTTGTTCCATCCTCTTTTATGGACACTAAAAGCATGATCAGATGAACTAGTGGTGGACAATGAATATAAAAATTGACTGAAATAAAAAAGAAGTTCCGTAAATTGATCTCAGTTAGAAACGTCAGGATAAAATAATCCTTTTTTAAGAATATCAGCAAGTTAATCTCTGTGATCTCAATAAATTCATCCCATCAGAGCACATATCTTCAAAACAAATTGCTCAGTACAAATGGTACAGAAGGCTATGACAAATATCACTTACGAGTATAATTTTAATAAGTCCTTTCCATGTGTGAGAATTGTGTGCACTCTCTAAATGTGCACATTTGGTTAATATTTTATAGTAAATCTTATAACAATTTTGAAGTATTAATTTTAAGCCCCAAACCCTACAAGTATTCACATAATGGCCCTGAAATTTATTTATTTTTTTCCTCTGTAGATAAGCAGTTAATCAAGATACTCAGCAAGTCCCTGATGAAAACATTTCTAATTAGTGTGTTGAGATGGCATATCCATTATTATCAATCTTCCTAAGGAGAGAAATACCCTGAGCTTTTTGTTGCTAAGGACGGTTGCAATACTTATGTCTAGTTTCTTATGTGATCTTCATTATAGTGGTATCTTAGCATTCTCAAAACAGATGGGAATTTGAAGTACACTGAAATTAAATTTAAAATTACACGGGAAGTCTATAGCCGATTTAGATACTTAAATGAGTCTCCTAGTTTGTTTAATGTAAATTATGTAGTTGTTATAAGAAAGGTGCACTATTTGAAGAAGGGAACTTCTTATAACTTCTGTATTTCATTGTTATGATATTGTCATTGATAGCCCATCAATGCATGGAAAAATCAAGGATGTTGTCAAATAATTGTCATGGTTCCTTGCTTGACGATTTAGTTATTGAAGTGGTCTTGAACATACATCTCTCTCTTCAAATTCATTTAATAATTCGTTAATTTGGTAATACTGTTGTAGATTTTTTCTTCATTTACAAATGCAGAATTCAGTCATGTTGAGAAATGACCCCTAAATTCACCATCCCCTAGGTCCTTCGTCTCATAACAGTTGTTCTGTTAGCCATACTAGGTATATAAAAGCAAGATGTAGATTGTACCTGGTATTGCAAGAACACCTGGAGTGTTCTTGTAGTCTTCAGCATTGATATATATATATTATTATGATGATGATCAGATTTCATGCAGATCTTGATTTTTAATAAGAGTTGGAAAATTATAAACATAATAACCCTTCTAAATCCTCACTGTCATCCCCATTTCTCCTGTAAGTTATACTGCTTGAGAGACTTTGGATATGATTTTATTTTTAAAAATTTTTAATGGATCCTTTTACCCTCAGAGGTTCCCACAGTGCTTTAAGCATGTATCACAGAGTCACAGAATCACCGAATTGTAGGGGTTGGAAGGGACCTCTAGAGATCATTGAGTCCAACCCCTCTGCCAAAGCAGGTTCCCTACACCGGGTTAAAAAAGCAGGTTCCCTACCAGGTTATGTATGGACTAGAGATGTACTGGAGATGAAATGGTTGTCCCTCTGGATGACGTAGAAATAAACATATGCCTAGGTTTTTTAAAATTATTGTTTTGTTGTTATTACTGGATATAATGTAGTACCAGAAGATAATTATATTTTGCAACCAAAATGCTATTAGAACCAATACTTTTGAATTTAAGCTACCAAATCTGTTAATCAGCCTAAAACCTCACCCTCTCAGGTCACAACTAATTGTAGCTGTTTATCATTTACTTAGCAGTTAATTGAACTATTTCTGTGTTAGTATTGTAGAGCTGTTCTTAGGAGTGAACAGTATTGCGAAATAGGTTGAAGAAATAGAGATGAACCTACTGAAAATTTAGTAGGTTTCCCAAGATTATAATGTTCTGAAGACACTAAAAATAATAATAGCGATATTTTCTTAGAAGGTGTGTCATTTCAACAAGTACACATTGCTAAGACTTACGTAGGTCACAGGTTTTAAAAAAAAGCTTAGATAATTTTTTTTAGTAGTGTTTCTGTGGAAAAGACTTCAGACTGGATAATATGTTGTTGGCACTGTACTCAGAAAGAACATATAGCTGGGTTGTTTGTGTTTTTGTTTTCTCTTTGGACGTTTCGGCAACATACAGCTAAGCCTACTCTGTTTTACAGCCGTACTCTCGGTCAATCATGATGATGACAGCAATCTGCAGTAAATATAGCTAGCTGCTTTTTTTTGCTTTTGCTTTTTTTTTTTTTAAATTATCTGTCTTTTAAATTACAGAGCAAACTTAAGATATTATTAAAATATATTTAATTGTTTTGTATTGTTATTTTTCCTTGTTTATGACACTGATATAATTTGGTGAATCTGTGTGCCAGTTATATTTTCAGTGATGCAGTTCTTTGTTTCCTAGACATGTAGTCAGACACATAGTCTAATGGAGATGCTTGAATAGTAGTGGGGTTTTTTATTATTAATTTTTGGCACCAAGGATTTGATCATGTCTCCTTGTCATGTTTAATCTGCCATGGAATTGTAGTTTACAAAGCCTATACACTTCCACATTATAGTGGGCAGCATCAGGCACTTCAGAATTTAGAAACTGTTTCTAGAATCTCCACTTGGCGTTGTTTAAAATGAAAATTACTTTATTAAAAGTAACCTAGTTTGCCTCATTGCATCTGTTTTTATGCAACAGCGAAGGCACCTGTGTCCTATTAATACTTACATTATGCAGCACATTTGAAAATGTTATAACTCAGGTGGATTATCCTCCTGGGAGCCACATGCATTGCTTGATCTTGCCTCAGCTCTTGCTCTCTGTATTTGTCAAACTGTTAAGAGTTCTCCAGGTTACCCCTACATGTTTGCAACTTGAGTCCTTTAAAACATGTTACTCAATTGACTGATTCCAACTGGCTTGCAGCAAGTCTTCATGTTTTCTACTTGCTCAATATCTATTCTGAACTTAAACATTCTTTTGTACTGCTATTTAAAATAAAAGAATATATGCATATTTTTTGCTTGTCTGTTTGCTTGTCCATTATTTAGCTAGAAATAATAATATCTCTAGTGCTGCTTCTTGACTGAGTTATTTAATTTTAGTGTATCATGAAAGATTGTGGAAACATTTTTGTAATTGGAATATTTTCTGCTATAGTAATGTTAATTTAGTATGCACCTTAACATATGGCAAGTGGATCTCAGGCTTCATTTGACTCCCATGGAAAAGATGAGGAAGAAGTTCTTCTGCTATTAATCTTATTCAATTAACCTTAAGACCAATAGCGTAAATTAACATCAAGGCTATGGAGAAAGACTCTGTTTTACTTTGTTAGATAAATAGTCTATGAAACGTCTCAATTTGCTGCTCTGAAATCAGTGGGTGTCACTAATTTTCAACTTCTTGAGTGGAAATAACAAAGGGACTTGTGTGTTTTCCTTCCTTTTAAAGTTCAAAAATCATCTGTCTGGAATCAAATGTGTGGAAGAAGCATTGTGAGTTAGGTGTCTTGAGATCAGTCGTGTCAGGGCTATAGCAATTACTAGTTAATGATTGAGATTAGAAAGGAATTTTCATGTACTTTTAGGGTGGTAAAGTCCTTTTTGAGTAGTGGATTGATTTGATATCACATTTGGTAGAGATCCTGGAGCACTCATTGGAGTCACGGTGAAATTTTTACAAGTGATTGCTGGGATAACTGTAAATAGATGAACTGAACTAAAAGATATAATGTGTAAAATAAAAATTCTGTCAATGTAGATTCTTCCTAAAAGTCTTTTGAGGGCTTTTTGAGTTCATGATGATTCTTTCATCTCTGTAAATGGTTCTTACATGCTTTAGTTTATTGGAAAACTTGTGAGATGCCCTCTCTGCATTCTGGCTGAAGAGAAGTCTATCAGTTTCTGGAGCTGTCATTTTCAATATCATTATATACACTAACAACCACTACTTTGCTTTAAAAATCAAGTTACTGAGATAGATAGTTTATTTTAATTTAGTTTTAAACATTCATTTTCACTTTCATACTCTTTGCTCTGTGCGAAATAGAAACTGATATTATTACTATTTTTTTTAATAGAGATCTCTTCATTTCTTAGGTTTATGTTTCAGTTGAGATCCAGATGTCAAAAACTTACATGGAGAAAATAATTCATTTTTGATTGCTAATGTTTTCCTAGATGAGCCCCTTGTTGAGTCCTGACAACTTGTAAAGATTGTGGATTTTGGGACAGAAGGTATAGCTCTGATTGTATGAATGTGAAAATGTCTGTGACACCTGCCACATATGATTTGGCCAGCAGCTTAAGAGAGGTGATCCTCCCACTCTGTTCTGCCCTATTGAGGCTACACTGCTGCATCCAGTACTGGGCTGCCCAGTTTAAAAAAGGCAGGGGTCTCTTTGAAGGAGTCCAGTGGAGGGCCACAAAGATGATAAAGGGCCTGGAGCATCTCTCTTAACAGGAAGGGCTGAGTAACCTTGGTCTGTTCAGCCTGGGGAAAAGAAGACTGAGAGGGAATCTGAGAAACATTTATAAATATCTAAAGGGAGGTGGGAAGCAAATGGATGAGGCCAGACTCTTCTCAGTGGTGTACAGTGATAGGACAAGGAGTAATGGTCTACAGCTTGTACATAGGAAGTTCAAGACTCGTCTGAATGTCTACCCGTGTGATCTACTGAAGGGAATGTGCTCTAGCAGGGGGGTTGGACTCAATTGTCTCTTTGAGGTCCTTTCCAACCCCTGTGATTCTGTGACTTATTGAATGGTTGTACTACTCTGTTAAGTTAATCATATTGTTGGGTTTTTTTTGTTTGTTTGTTTGTTTTTTTGAGCTGGAAACAGGAAAATTATATATATAATTCAAAATTATAAAGTCTGTTTTGAATGTGGTTTTTTTTGAGATGAAAAAGTATATAAGAAGAGTTTTTATTCCATCTTGATAGAGAAAATCTCTTGAAAGGTCTTGATTTGTATAGTTGTTCATTAAAAAAATGATTAGAACATAGGATTTGTAAATGGATCAAAGCAGTATTATGGGTATAATAGAGATATAATTTAGAGATATAATAGAGGTATAATATAAAAAGAGATTGGAGATCTCAGCAATACATTCTGTTACTATTTATATGTGTGTTCATATCTAAGATTGTATGATATCAGGTTTTCCTACCCAAATCAATACCATTAATTGCAATTGCCAGAATTAACTATATGAATGTTAGTTCCTAGCTTTCCTTAATTATTTAAATTATTTAAATTGAGAGTTATATTTTAATTAATTTAAGGTTAAAGAAGAAACAGTAATAACTTTTACAAGTTCTTTTTTTCTTTTTTTCTTTTTCTTTTCTCTATTTTTATATGTAATCTAAATGTAAAAGCTGCAAGTTCTCACTAGTAGGCACCACATTTCCAGATTTTTTTTTATTATTTGGGATTCCAGTGATATCACTAGGCTGATTTAAGTCAGTAGAACATTATAGAATTCAAAATGACATTTGGTTCTGCCATGTGTCATTTTGTATCGTGGCATACCAGAGTAATATCATGATTTATGAAGTTTATCAGTACTTAATTTTGTCCCTGATACAGTTTTATATAATCCATCTATTCATTTGACTTATATACTTAGTCACTAAGTGAAAAAGCATGTAATTTTTTTCTGGAATGTGGTACCTTGAAGTAAAATCATCCTTATACTATCATTTATGAGAAGTTATAATGGTTTAGCAGAAGGGCAATTGTGTTGCATTATGGCATTTTTTCAGATGAAAACACAAACAGTTTGATTTGGAGATTATACCAACTAGCTGTGAGGATTTACCTAGAAGATTAAAGAAATGGGGTTCAAATGAATTTTAAAAGTACCTTTCTTGGGCCTAGTCAGATGCTAGCTGTAAGCGTTGCATTTATTTGGCTGATAATGCTTTATTATGCCATTAAGGCTATTTACATGCATTTGGATAAAATTGAAGCAAAAAAATCAAGATATAATGTATACATAAATGAGCTCATAGTTAACTGCAGCGACAACAGATGGAATGGTGTTTTGGAAAATTTTAGTTTTACACATATATAGTTGTTTCCCCCCCCCTTCATTTTTCTGGTGGGGGGGGGGGGGGAGTAGATGCAGGTTAAGGGGGCTTGTTAAGAGCTGCGTATTTCAAAGAACATTTCTAGGCTGTGGTGGTTTTTCAGTTCAATCCTGTTCTACAAAACAGTTCAAATAATGTGGAAAGTTGTTAATGTAAAAAGAAATTACTCTAAGGAAGTTAGGTTGATTATGTACATTTGTTTGGAGGTTGATTGTTCACTGAGATTTGGTGCTGTACTGATACAAGAAGTCATCCTCATAACAACCAAAATGAAATCTTGTAAATACCAAAAGAAAGCTATTTGGCTAGAAACCAAATTATCTTGAAAACGAGATGCAAATGTATATATAAAAGTAGAAGAATTTCTACTTCTGTAAATACTATTATCTCTAGTAAAGTCAAGCAAGATTTGCTTCTGTTGTGCCTTTCATTTGATCTCTGCATAGAATGATATTCCAACTGAATGCTCTGTACTTCAGTTTTCTTAGAACAATATAGTTGAGAATTTTTTCTTTATGCCTTATCTTTGTTTTGCGCTTTAAAATTTACATATGTACATGTACTGTGAACTAAGAAGAAGAAAGTTTTGCAAATATCAAGTGAATATATTTCCATTTGAGTGCTGACCACAGTAGACTGAATTCTTAACATAATGCATTGTATGTTTTTATGATTCTGCATTTCCTTCTGTTATCCATTGGTCACCAAGATCTTAATCTAAAGGACAATCAAGTCAATTGACAGAGTCTACTACTGCAGGATTTGATTTATTGATGACTATGAGCACACACAAAAAAGAAAGCTGGTTATACTTCAAGAGTCTTTTTTCCCTTTCATCTTTTCTTCCTTGTCACATAGGCAGTCATTTGAGTAATGGAAGCAACTGAAATTTCTTCTTTCACCTGCTGATAACTGTTTTCACTGTTTTTTTGTTTGTTTGTTTGTTTGTTTTTTAATATATATCTGTGTGGATCTTAGCAGATGTTAAATATTGAATTTCCTTTGTTTAAATCTGGAACTTACTTTTGCTTCACTGAAATCATCATAATAATTGCAGTCTCTTGATCCTCTTTCTTTTTCATCCCTCCAAAAAGACCCTGAAATAAGGTCAGTCATAGATAGTTTTCCATTGATATGATAAAATCATCTATGTATTCCTGAAAAGGTTATTTCTTGGAAATGCTTTTTATGGAAGTGATGGTTCAGAGATGAGGATAGAGATGCATCAGCAGACAACTAAAAGCAAACTGTGCTAATAACTTTTCATCCCCTAGTGTATCTGTGACATAATTGTTCGTCTAATCTTTGTGAATGCAATTATTCGTGAACCTTTAATAGAAACTTTCTAAAGGTTCTTATGTGTCTTAGGAGCCTAGGCCTCATAATTATAAATTAATTACTTGAATAGAATCCAAAGACCCACTGGCAATCAATTAGATTGTCTAGAAAACAGGACTTAGGCGTATGAAACATTTAGATGCATGAATATTTTTATCCTATATTTTTTCCTATAAAACAGAGATAAAATTGTGTGATGTCAGCTACTGAATCTGAGAAAAGGATATCAATGTAAACATTAGAAATAATAATTATAATAATAACATGAACGGAAAGAACCATTCCACTCAGTAAACTTTATGTCCAACAAGAGTAAATAGGTGAGAAAACACTGTTGTTTTTGAAAATACATTATAGCAAGAACCCTCCAAATTCATAAATACCTACCAACTGAAAAATTTTTACATAGTGTTGCGTGTTTAGTTTTCTTAAAATGAGCTCGACCGATATTTCAATTCTGAGTTTTATTCAGAAGCGAGGAAAAGAAACGTAACAAAGAGGAGTAAATTAATACAGAATCTCCTAGAATTGCCTGCACATAAATTCTTTTGATAATTGTATGATTATTAGTGTGATTGCAGAAAGTTTGCATGCTGCTCTTGTGGCTCTTCTTGGATTTGTTAGTGGTAAAAGACCAAAGTTTCAGATGTTGCCACCATCAAACAGCAGGAATGAACATCTGCTGCCCTCATAAACTTCCATTTGATATCTTCTCTGATGCCACCGCATGTAAGCCTCAGTATGGCTATGGAGATGTATTATACTGAAGAACTGTCTACAGCAGGTGGCCAAATTAAAATTATTTACTTATATAGCACTGACACATTCTTAAATGTACATAAATTATTTCAATGAAGTGCAGAATGTGGAGGAGGGGAGAAGAACTGTGCCTTAATTTTTAACAAAAATAATATTTTTAGGAAAGATCCGCTTAAGAAGGAAAATCTGATAATAGTAAACTTTTAGTGTATTCACATCAGCAGTCAAGTGGCTTTTTTTTTTTTTTTTTTTTTTTTTTTTGCATTGGTAGGAGACTAATTATGTACTGTGCTAGTAATTCTCCATACACTTCACAATATATAGATATGAATATCTATGCACATAGTCTGTATGTGAATTACTACGTATGGGCTGTAAGGAACATCAGAGAAATTTTTAAAAATGATAGATATGATCAGATGTTTTACATTCCAGAGAGCTTTCATAAATTAATATCCTCACCTTATTCATGAATATAACATATGTGTTGTTATATCATTTGAAATCTTAGTCAGACTCATATATCAAGCTTATAAGGAGCCTGTTATGAAAAAATAGAAATGAATATACCTTAAAAGTAATTGCAGTCTTGGCTAATACTTGATTAAAAAAGATATGGGTGGAGATGAAAGATTGGTCTATGTGTTATTGTAATTAATTGCACATTATCTTCATCTGCTAACAGGAATTATTGTAAATGTAGCCACAATAAAATTCTGAAAGAATGTTCTATGCAAACATTCTGAAGAGGTGTGTTCCTGGACTTCCTGAACCATGCTCCTTTACCTAATCACTCAAATACTGTCATTTTGAGAGCATATAAATCAGCTCTTCAGAGAAATGTTGTCTTTTTTTTGTTGTTTATCAAGGGCTTCTTCCCCTTACTAAAACTCAACATGAAATACTGTTTAACATTAACAGTCATCAGCCACTCTGCATAGAGAGAAATGTCTCTGGTTCTTATGCAAAAAATCCTCCCACTCCAGTATTTTTTGTGTCATTTCAGAAATCTGTCTCTAGTCCAATATATAGTCCAATAATATCAATGGAACGTGCTTCTGGTTTTTATCTCTAAAATTTAGCATTTTGACAAATGTGCAAGTGATCCCTTGACCATCTGACAGTCATAGTCAATTTGCCTATCAGATTTATTAAGTTGCTGACTCTAGCTGGTATGAAGGCTGGAAAACTAACAGAAAACAAGTTCTAATTTAATTTTTTTGACTCCTTAACCTTTCCAGTGAGTTTCACCTGTGAATTCCAACTAGCACAAAGAAAGGCCAGGTAATTACTTTGTGATAAGAAGAGCAGCACTGAAGAAGTTGCCTGGGGCTCAGAACACTGACGGTCTGATAAAACTCAACAAAGTCCATGGCCCCAAAAGGCTGCCGAGGCTGGATCTGCTCTAGGCTAATATGCTTAGAGGAAAGGTCAGGCAGTTGTGGAAAGCTGAACAGCAGACTGCCTCTCGGCTCTGTGGCAGGTAGTGTTCAGAAACTGAGCAGGAGGCAGAAAGGGATTGATATAAATGAGTTAACTGATTCCCCTTTTCTTTAGACCCTCATTCCCCAGATGTGTGAGCAGGTGGCAACGATGTCGCTACAAATAACTGGAACTCTTATGTGAGCTTCATGTCTAATTGTAGTGGGACAGAATGACATGGAGCATCAGGCTTCAGGTCTGAAAGCTTACTTCCACCCTTCTTTTAAATAAAGTCATGCATTTCTAACCAAATGAGTTCTTCATATCAGAAAGTAATTCTTGGTTCTCATCTTGATACCAGCATATTTCTAGGAAAAAGAAAAAAGAAAAAAGAAAAAAAGGAATGTTCTTGGTAGAATTCTTTTACAAATCAGTTGTTCACCCTGATGTTGTTTCTATTGTCAATTGCTGACGAATGTTTTTAGCTTTGATTTATGACAGGAATCAGAATAACACTTGGATAGTTCTAGCAGGTGAAGGATGTAACAAGTGGTTTTGAAACATTTTCAGTAATTCCCTTTTCAGAGTGAAGTCAGGAACATAGCCAGCAGCCTTCAGTACTAGCTTCCACAAATAGTGATTATACACTAAATAATGGAGGATTATGGAGGATAATAGTGGAATTTTTCTAGAACTTGCTACATGATCTGGTCATGTGTGGAGCCAGTAACTGAACTTGATGATCCTTACAGGTCCCTTCCAAACTTGGATTATCTATGATTCTATGATACAGTGGCCTTCATTTATTTGAATGTCCTAGGACTATGTAACTAAGGAAGAAGGATAGACTAATCAGAAAGATTACCAAGATACAGTTATCTTTTAAGACTTGTCTCTACTTAATAATCTTTCTTTAACAGTGTATTTTATCCAAGACAGAAAAAATTACTTGAAAGAATTTTAACTGACTGTCAGGGAAATGTTTCTCATTTTTCTGTTAAGTGTGGTGATTAATAAGAATTATTGTCTATTAAAACCTGATTAAACTCAGACCATATGTATATATTTCTTGAAATAAATATGAAAAAAAGATTTTATATACTAATATTTCCCTTTCATTACCCTCCATATTTTCAAGCAATCTTTCATTGTTGTTCTCTGTTTCTTTTTTCTTCATATGAATCAGGGCAGATATTTTAAAAACTAGAAACTGAAGAAAGCTTTCTTTTCAACTGAAATAACTGAGTCAGAAGGAATCACATTCAGTGGGTGACCCAACCAGTCACTGTCTACTTTTCTGAATCAGCTAAAAGCAGATACCTCTAAAAATTTTATGGAAATCATGAATTTGACATCACCACTGTTTTTTTTGTTTTTGTTTTTGTTTTTGTTTTTTGTTAGCTACTAAACAGCTACCATCAAATAGCACTTTATCTACCAGGATTTACTGACTAATAGTTATGAACGTAAATGGGAAAAATACTTTCAAATGGGTTAAAAAAAATGTATTTTTCAAGTAAACTGTCTTGTGACTTTAAGAGATGAAGGGAACAGGTTGTGGGTTATTGTTTGTCTTTATTTCTGTCTTAAAAACTGAATAATAAGTTCTGTTGCCAATTAAAATTACTTCAGAATGGAAAATTCTGCTGTTATTTATACTGTGAAAATGATTTAGTTCCTATGAAGTTCTCTTGAGTGTAAATGAAGGCAGAATTTGGGTAAATCTTAAACAGCTTCTGTTTACACAATCAGGATTTCAGTTTTACTAGTATTATCTCAACATGGAGCTCTGAAAAAAAACTAAACCTGCTGGGAAGATATTGTCTGTGCTTGACTGTAGAGTGAATGAAGTAACATAAGAGTAAAATGGGGGCAATGACAAGAGTATTCAGTAAAGGAAAAGCTGTACTTCCTTTCAAGCTTTTTATTTGTGTTTGCAAAATATACTGATTATTCACACAGGGTAAAGAACTCAGCTTCAAGTACATTTCAGACATTTGTTGTAAATTGTTCACTATGATTTAGAAAGTGATGGTAATTAATTTGCAGGAGCAATCTGTAGATGACCTAAAATAGTGCTTTTCTTCTGCAATTATAAGGTATTGCTGATATGCGGGCAAAGAGAATGTCCCTGTTAATGCTCCAGTGATTGTAAGGCCTTTCGTATGTCCAAAAAAATAAAGGTTGGTATGACCACAGATTAGTGTATGTGTCAATAATGTTGAAGTGACAAGGTGGGTTTTGGAAGTTGAAATCGCATATCAGATTAGTTGTATGTTCTTGTGAAATCTTGACTGCACAGAGTGGATCATAGGGCTGTGATATTCTGTTTTGAAATAGTGTAATATATGTAAGGAAAATACGCCTCAAATTTAGAAGGAGAAGTTTGTTTTGTGTAAAATTTGAACATGGTTGGAGGTGCTCTGTCAGAATAGAATTGTAATCAAAAGCAGCTGTGAGCATTGTTTCATTTCTTTTGTCACCTCTAGGTCAGTGTATTTGAGGTCATTAGTAACTTTTTCTAATAGTGACTGTGCAGATACTTATGGACTCTAGTGCTCATGCATACACAGCAAAGATTTTAAAAAGCACTCTGGTGTCTTGAAATGACTTCTTCTCGGAATGTGTGTCTGTGGCAGTGCTAAATGTTCCTTTCCTAGCAGAGAAGTGCCATGGGCATTTTTAATTGAATTTAGAAGCTGACAGAAAGAGCCAAACTGTATGCTGAAATCCTCCTATCTGCAGCACAAGTCTAGCAGACAGGAACAACAAAAGCTTCTGACATTCAGTAAACCCTGAAAAGAGTGCTCCAGAGGGACTGCTTCTTGAGTTGAACTGTAACCTTTTTCTCTATGGGTATCACACTGTTTGTCTCACTTAAAAAAAATGCTAGTCCGTGCAACTTGATGTTTCCTACAACACAGGCATCCTTCTCTTGAGAGGTAAGATAAATCTACTAATTTATTTTATATATGTATTAAAGGATGCTGTGTTATTGCTGGGATTGATAAACTAACCCCTCTCACTAGTTTATCAGTAAAGGCCTTTCTATATTGCTAATACTACAGCAATGCATATAGTAACATACTCCCAACTATCAAAATGTGGTTGTTGGCCTGTCTGTATTGTAAACTGCTTGAGAGAAAGGCATTAGTGTTGTAATTGTAATATTAACAGGTGCTATCCTAGTTGCTGCAGGTGAATTGTAAGAAAATAATATAGTGGATGGGTTGTTGCCTGTGGGAAGTTTTCAGTTGCCTGCTATTTTGTTGGAGGATTTGGGAATATTCTCCCAGAAATATTGTTTGTGGATTCATTTTTAATTGATTTCTGTACAACTGGACTAAATAATAAATAAACAGCTGAATAATCAGCACTTTTTACCAGCTGCATTATTTAGTACAAAATGATCAGGTCATCATTCATATCACTTATCTGTACCAAAAAATTGGATCAGAAAAACTGTTCCACAAGGTAAATCAACTATTCTTATATTTCCTGAAAAAATAAATATATCAGTGTCTCAAAAGTAATTTGCCTGTTTGTGTCCTGTAGACATTAACCCTGGAAATCTGGAGGAATCTTTCTGTTGGAGACAATGTACCAGGCAGATCTCATCAGAATTACAAGAATATTTAATATTTTCCATTAAATGCTATAATTTTGACCAATTTATTTATAGTAATATAAGCTTGACAATGTTTTATGTCTTTTTTCAATGATGCTGGTCTATGAGATGAAAAGAATCAACTTCCTATATCCTTCCTTACTTGATTTAAATACTTTGATTCTTAAATAATTTGAGTACTAACTCCCAATATTTTCAGAACAAGAAGAAATTGCTGATCTTCCTAAATGGACTACAGAGAGGTCAGTTTACTTTCCAGATTACTTTGTATAGTTTTGATTAATTGAAAACAGAATAATTAGGTATCAGATTATTCCTTATAATGTAGATGTCCATGTCCCAGTTGGTATTTATTCATGCTTTAAGCCACACACTACTTGACTGCAAACTTTTACCTATACATTCTGCTGTTTTGATTGTAATGATGGTGAACATTTGCCATCTTTCCTGTTCACTTCAAAGTTGGTAACTTTATCATCCCTACATATGCCAGATACTGCTCTGCAGCATGTGGCTGTTAAGCTGTTTAATCTCACTGGGAGATTCTTGGTTTAAATCCATGGCTAACAATCATATAAAAATATGTCCAAGCCAGATGCCTTTCAACTTGTGTAGTTTTCGGTACTGATTTTCAAATAATCGCCATGTAAATCTATCCCATCTTGAAGATTTTCTGGAAGCAATTTTTGTTTAAGTAGATAAAATGTTTAATTGGTTTTTTGACCTTAATAAAAATTTGAAGATATTACTTATTTCTCTGGTTCTATCTTGAGATCTTCTGGACACAAGATTTTTGGCATTAGCTGTTTGATATTTCAGAGTATTGCTGATTGAACACTTGTGGTTATGGTGAGCAAAACTACACGTGTTAATGTAATTAAAAGAATAATGACAAACAACTACAGAAACCTAGTTTATGTGCACATATTTGGATAACTACATTAAGTTGCATAGAAATTATATGAACATAGGAAAAAAAAGTCAATATCTTGTTTTATTGCGTCCTCTGTAATGATAGTTCTTAGAAAACCATTAATGCTGGAGTATTTAACATGTTGCTGTAGTCTTAAATTTCACTTTTCCTTTTAATATATTCTTTATAGTTTTTAAAAAGGTGTTACACAAATTCTTCTACATCACAACATAATCAGTCATTCAATACTAGGAAAATTAATCTCTTTTTACCATTTAAAACAACTACGAAAGTTAGTTTGGAAACAATTAGTTATATTTGTTTACATAAGTTTTTTTTACATCTTAAAATATTTTTATTTTAATTATTCTGGTTGTTATCAAATTTTTTACTTGAAGTCAGTAAATGGCTTTTTTTGTTGTTGTTGTTGCTGATGTGTTGATTTTCATTTCTAAAACTACATAGCTTTTACATTTTTAATTTATAGATGTTCTCTGCCTAATCTTTCCTTCTCAAAAATTTTGCTAAAATAATTCTTCCCTGAAACAAATTTTCATTTTTCCTTAAAAAAAAAATCAGATATTTTTGCTTGTTAAATTGGAACTGTGTTTCCCATGATAATGAAAACTTCTTCACTGCAAAAATGAACAAATATTAATTGAATAAACAAATAGGACATCATTAGTTTTATGATCCAAACATGGAAAGAGAAAAAAATCATAATTAAATACACTTACTGAGTTTCTGCAGTACGATCTTCGCAATAGCTCTAAATATTTATCTTGAGGCAATGATGTCTGTCCTTAACATATTTCTGGCCTGTGCTTGACTATCAATAGAAGTAAATACTAACCTGTGTAACAGAAAATCAAAGCAGTACCCTGGGGTCTTTGAAATATGTATGGCTTTAAACTTAATTAGATAATGTTGTGTGATCCCAAGCCATTGCTTATTCATGAAAGATTTGCAGTGTTCAAGTCATATGTTAATTCTCTACTTCCCAATTACACATAATATGCACAGGTAGCTCTGAATTATGTCTCTTGAAAATATTATAGACAAAGTTATAGTCAGATGAATGTACTAATTCACCTTTGCTTTCTAGCTGATTTCTTTTGTAAAGGATTTTGGTTAGAGGAAAAAAAAAAAAGAAAAAAAAAAAAAAAAAGGTGGAGTAGGATGGGAAGGCTTTAACTAATACAGGTTATATATAGGTTTTTAGTGGAATTTAACTACCTGAAATGGAACTGTGACTGTACAATGAGCCATAACGTCTTTTCTTGTAAAAGGTACTGCAGCTTTACTTTTAGAACTACAGAGCTCCTGCTACTGGGACACAGATCAAACAAGCACTAAAAGGTCAATAATGTAACAATACTGTAATAATGTATTTTCACAGCATGTAATACTCTGCAAAACCATGACTTTGCAAATAATTTGCTTGTCATATAATTCAGTTTTTGAAGGAGAAACAGAAAATGTTTTTGGCGTGAAAAAGTATCCAAGAGAGACACCTAAGAACTGGCCAGACCATCATCTGGGTATTGTATTACAATCACAACATACATGTTTTTTTCTTTTCTTGTGTGCGTAAACATTATTTTTATATTTTAAATTAGGAACATTTCTGCATTATAAAATGTTTTTTAGAAGCATAATCTTTTTTTAGCATAATTTACTTCAATGACTTGTCCTACAGTGCTGTCTCCCATATAGCTTCCCAACATAAGTGTCTTTTTTCAAAACAGCAAAGAGTGAAACTGAAGGGTAATGAATTGGCAAGGATCATTTACTCCTCTACACCAGTAGCTTTTTGGTTTTATTTTTTAGAAAGATACATTTTCTATGAAGAACTGCAGAGAAAATAAGTCTTTTGAATACTACTAAAGATGTTTTTACTTTGTTTTCACTCTGATGCGATATAGAGATCTATACTTCTTTCTGCTATCACTGGGTTTTGAAGTGAAAGATACAGCCTCAAAGTGATCATTAAAAGAGTTAATGCTAATCATATTCTTTATTGGGTAGTCTTCATTGTTAATTCACAGAATGTCAGCTGAAATTATTTCTTTTTTTCTCAAGTACATTTGTGACAGCTTTGTGCCTTTTTTGGTGGTGTTCTTTTTTCCTTTTTTTTTTTTTTTAATGATCATACTAGGTATTAGAGGCTCATGTTATGGATTTTAATATGTGACTCACAAGGCTCATGCTAATTCTGTCTAGATTGTTTCTATTCAAATTGTCAGAATGTGACCTATTGTCATCTCTGTCACTACATAAGCAGATTTTCCTATTCATGTCATATTAATTCATACAAATTTAATGATTGTCCTGCCTCAGTAACTGGACTTGAAAGACGTATATGGGAGGTCTCAACTAAGCCAAAACTCATTTCACAATCATGCCAAGGATGTATCAACATGTTTATTCAGCTCTTTGTGACCCAATGAACTCAAATAAATATACTTTATTTTAGTTATCATTAATGTGTTCTAAGATCTAAGTTTAACAAAACTATTCAGTGGTGGTCTACCATCTGTGCTTTTACTGATGAGTGACTGACATACATTTTCATGCATGGATGTGTAGAAACAAAAATTGTATTTTATTGCTCAATTGCTTTGAGTATTGAATAGAGGAAAATATTTTACTTTCAGTCCCTTCCATAATTCTACATTTTATTTCAACTTTTGCTAGAATTTAATGCCTTTTGTTTCTTTGTAAATGTAGAAAATTTCAAATCTCATTTGTTGCTATTTACTGCATTTCCTTATTGTTTATTAGCTAAATAATAAAACAGGAAGTCTGACAACAAATTTTGCTAAAAATACTGGAGTGATTATCAAATGTTGCAGACAGCTATCTATGAGACCAACTGCATTTATTGATTATTTAGATCCTCTGGAGTACGTCAGCTACTTCATAATGTATGTCCCTCCAACTAAATAATGCAGCTTCAATTCTTCTATTATTTTCATAAACAATACTGATTTTGAAAACGATGCTAATGCCTCCATGGTATAAGATATAATATTTCTTAATCATTGCTAGAGGAGAAAAAATGCCCTGAGTTACCCATTTTTTAGGTGAGTTTAACAACAACAGAATTTTATGGATAGGTCCTTATTCCGTCGTTGGAATAAGCTTGTCCTGAAGTTTCTCTCTGCTTAATTTGTATACTTAAGGGTGCTTTTCAAGGAGTTGGAGAGTAAAACAAGTGCATTCAGAGATGGTATGGTATTTTTTTCTTTCTGGCATACTTGTAGAAATGTTACATACTTTATGGAGATTATGGTTCTGTAGCAAGATTTGGTTGTAGTTTTTCTGGTTATTCTTGTCATGGTACAATTCAGTGAAATCTAAACACATTACTTCTGACAAGGAGCAATATACATACAAGATCAAAAAAAGCCTTGAAAAAGTTAGATGCTTAGGCATTTACTCAGTCTTGCTAAACATGCATAAATGGATTGTGAAAAACTTCAGAATGACATTTATGTGACATAAGTTGTATATAGAGATTCAGAAAGCACCTAGTTGTGAAAGACTTGAATATTCCTTGCCTACTCAAATGTTCTGTGTGTGCCACAAGTTTATTTGTTACTAATTATTATATTTTAATTAGTAATCTTTACATTAAAAAGTAAGTTTTACATAAAAATAACTTGGATATAGGAGTTATTCAACATGTAGCCTGCTACTGACTCAGCTGTAGGAAATCTTTTTCAACATCTTCATTAGTGACCTTGATGAAGGGATAGGGAGTACCCTCAGCAAGTTGCTGATGATACAAAGCTGGGAGGAGTGAGTGACATGCTGGAAGGCTGTGCTACTTGTAAGCAAGACCTGGACAAATGGGAGAATTGGGCAGGGAAGAACCTGATGAAATTTAACAAAATCACGTGTAGAGTCCTACACTTGGTGGGGAATAACCACTTGCATCAGTGTAGGTTAGGGGCTGACCTGCTAGAAAGGAGTTCTGTGGAGTTCTGGTGGACAACAGGTTGGCCAAGAGCCAGCAGCATGCCCTTGTGGCCAAGACTGTCAATGGTATCCTGAGATGCCTTAAAAAGACTGTAGCCAGCAGGTCAAGAGAGGTGATTGGGTTAGGAACCCTAACCCTAACCCCCCTCTGTTACGCCCTGGTGAGGCCACATTTAGACTACTGTGTCCAGTTCTGGGCTCCCCAGTCCAAAAAGACATGAATCTCCTAGAAAGAGTCTGGCGGAGGGCCACAAAGATGATAAAGGTCTTCGTTATGGTATTCAAATTAAGGAGCAAGTAGAGAATCCTAAAAATGGCAAATTCTCAAAAAGATGTTTTTATACCTCAAAATTCCAGTGTTTTTCACTGAAGTTATTAATTCTTCTGATTTTTTTGTTTATTTGTTTGTTTGTTTGTGTGCGTGTGTTTAATCTGAATAGTTTCCATAGGTATCTGTTTGAATATGAGAAAGATCTGCTGTGAGCATAAGTGCATGTCTCATTGTATGAGGGTTGTGTTTGGACTAAATCTTCTGAAAGTGAATGTACATTTGCAATTAGCTGTGACTCACAGAGCATTAAAACTCTGCAGATTAGTTTAATTGTACATAAAAACTGAGAAAATGTAAAACTTAGTATAACTTTTCTAATAGCATTTGAAAAGCTTTCCTCAGTTAAAAAAAAACAACAACCAACCTTCTGTCATGTTAACACTTCCACATTATCTAAAGCAAAATAAATTTTTAAAATATTTGTTTTAAAAGGTTTATTCGCAGTGAGAGCACATTCTGTGCTGAGGAGGAAGTATTGAACCCAAACCAAGTTAAGTGATCTATTCAAATAGTTTTAAAAAAATCTGTTTTTTAGTAGGAAACTGAAGAATTTCCAAATGCTAGCCTAGGATGCTAATTCAAGTTTTTGGATATTAAAATTCTCAGTACAAGTCTTTGACCTGTGAGTTAGCTTTTAAGAAATTTTAACTTTTAGTTTGCAAACATAACTTAAAAAAGAGTTGTGGTAAAGAAAGGAGGTGTAAGTGTGGTAAAGAGGAAGTGTAAAGTTTGTGGGCTGAGCTAAAAAAAATATTTATTAAGAAAAGGAAAAGTGAAAGTAGAGAGAAAGAAGAGAAGAGAAAAAAGACAGTCACTGACCATCTACCATGTTGATTGATGCCCAGCCGGTTCCTCAGTGAAAGGTGGCTAACTCCCTAAATACCCTTCTTCCCCCCATTTTATGTCTGAGCATTACGTTTTATGGCATGGAATCTCTCTGACATTGGTTTGAGTCACCTACCTGGTTTTGACCCCTCCTATCCTCTTGCATATTCCTCAATCTGTTTACTGTTGGGGGCAGAATGTAAAATAGAGAATGCCTTGATGCTGTGTGAACTGTTCTGCAATAACTAAAACATTGTTGGCATTGTTTTGAGCACACATCTGAAATGCAGCATCATACAAGCTGCTGTGAGGAAAACTAACTCCAGCCTAGCCAGACTTAATTCACTGTTTAATGACAGTGATGAGAAAGGTCTAGAAAACAAGCAGTTGAGAGAAAAATAAATAAATAGATAAACTGAGACACTTATCATTGAAAAGAATCGAAGACATGGAAATAGAAGAAAGATAAAAGTTTCCTGCATGTGGAAAACTGGTGGAAAGAAGTGATCCTTATTGACAATGGACAAGATATGTAGTGGGTTTAGGCTGTAGCAAGTTTTTTAAAGTTTAATATTGTGTATCACTTTATGATAGAGAGATTGAAATATCAGAATGTATCTATCACTGAAGTCTTTCTGAACAAACCAGGAAAAATATCTGTCAAAAAGTATGATTGTTGACCTTGTAAGAGAGGTAGAGTAGTATTAAAAATAAATAAATAAAAATTACCTGCTAGATGTCCTCATTTTTTGAGTTCAGAATGAGGCAGACGGGTTGTAGAGTCAAGATAGTCTCTTTCCATTCCTACACTGCAGACTTCCTGTATTTATTTCCTAATGGTGTGTATATATATATATTTATTTATTTATTTATTTATACTAGCAGTCAAGGTGAAAATCCATTCATCATTCTGAAATTGTGAAACAGACTGGTTTGCTCTCTCACTTGGAAATTATTGTATATTTCTGATTTTTTTTCAGCTTGTCTTCACACTCTCAAAATATACAAAAAAAAAAAAATGGAATGATTTCCCCATGAATTGCAACAATAATAGGATAAGTTAATTAAACTTGCCACTTAAGACTATAACTGTCGATAGGCAAATAAACTGCTTTTGTTTGGGAGCTGATCTATGAAATAAAGTACAAGAATAGCACAGAGTCATTCTGAGATAAATATTTTGTTTCATTTATATATATATATATATGTATATATATATATATGTGTGTGTGTGTGTGTGTGTGTGTTTGTTTGTTTACTGCCAGAGGAAATGAATTGGTTTTCTCTTGAGACCTGCTTTATGCAGAGTATTTGAACTTGGCCAGTCCAACAAGATGTGTCCAAATCAGAGGTTTTTTTCTGCAGTTCTAGTGACAAGGTCCGTAAATTTGAAGGCAAACTATTGTTCTGCACAGGAAGGAAAAAAAAATGTAAGTTTATGATATATCCTTACATCTGTTTTTATCCTACCACCACATCTTGTTCATTTGAGTGGCAGCTGAATTGCAAAGTAATATAGTGAATTAAGTGAATGTCAAAATGAAGCTGCTCTTTCCAAGACTATGAAGCTCAATTGAGAAGAGATAGATAATGACTTTGTTTTTCTTTGTCAGTCAGAGCAGGAGAAACAACTGTGATTACAGAAGACTAATCTCTGCTTCTCTTGAGCTCAGATGAGGTTGCGTAACTTTCATACTTGTGAAACTTTTACATTTCCTGCTGGGAAGTTCTAGAGAGCTTAGGATAGAATGAGACATTGTTCCCTTCCTAGCCATCTGGTTATTGAGATTGCTACCATAGCCAGATGACTGCTGTAAACCATGCTTGGTGTATATCAGACTTTCCCTTATAGTAAGCTACAGTAGCACCTGGTATCATGCAGAGTACAAATTAAGTAGACAAGATTCCGCAGAAGAATTATGTTGGCTTCACAACTGTAAAGGACCAGGTAGGATTTTGCCTGAAATTTTCAAGGGACTTGAAAAACCCCAAGGATAGTGTCAGTTTATTTCCTAAAGTATTACTGGGCAGCTTTCATTTGTATTGTATTACTGTGGTAAGGATTGCAGATTTTGTGTTTGTAGAAATTCTTACATGTGTAGAAAGTTAATAAGAACTGTGTGTATGCTGGGAACTGTAGTCTTCAGAAGTCTCATTCCATATTAACAGAAGAGTATGACTTCATCTATTTTACTCTTATACGATGTGACTCATAATACAGTGAGGATCTGTAGGAAAATAACTAACTGTACTCCTCTTAACAATGTCACTAATACAATGGTTTTCAATCCATAAATTTGCAGCAAAATCATTGGCACTTGCATTTCTACATTTTGTCTTGTGTTTTCCTAGTAGATTGAGAATGATTCAAGGCTGAATTGATTTTCATATATAATTAAGATAATGACAGAAAATGTAAGAAATGCATGCATAGAATGTGTGCTTTATAATTGAAGGTTTTACAAACATTAATGCTTGGAAAAGTTTGTGTGCAACCTTTTTTCTGCTGCAAGGTGCTACTACCTAAAAACACATTTGCCTTCAGGAAAGTTTTTTTAGAGTGGTTATTGAAAGCAAGAAAAAAATCGAGAGTTGACTCATACATTTGCTGAGTTTACCTGGAATGGGAGACACAGAAGATCATAAATTAATGTCAGACAAAAGTCTGCTTTGAGATCTCACAGTGTTCCATGAGTCTGTGGTTGTGTCATACATATATTGGAGAAGGCATACATAGCTAGAAGTTTATTCAACTGAAATTTATACCAGTGTCATCTTTAATGAAGCTTGTACAGCAAAAGCTTGTTGATGAGTCAACATGAAGTAAATGATCCTTTGGGAGTACAATACAGTACACAGTTGCTTTCATAAACAGATAATAAGAAAGGAAACAATTTGGTCTCCTTTAATTGTAGTTTTATACTCAGTTCTATTTCAGTTTCCTTAATGCTATGACAGTGCTGGCAGGCAGCATAGTAAGACTTCAGCAGAAGGAGAAATCTCTACTGCTTGTCTATCCTTTGACACAAGAACGATAGTTGTTGGGGAAGGCTTGAATTTATATACTGATCCCTAATAGGATTTTCATGATTATTTCTTTTTTTTTTTTTTGTCTCATATGAAATCTGCTAAATTTTTTTAGTACCTCAGATTTATTTTCTCTGGGTTGATGCTTAAAGCTGTATTTGCAGGGAAAACTGTTCTGACTGCTTGAAAGGGGTAGACAAAAATGTGTGTGTGTGTGTGTATACAAATGTGTACATATGTGTAAATATAAGTAGGTAAAAGCATAGCAGAGTCACATTATATAAGAAAACAAATAATTCATCTTGTCTAGTGAAAGTATTTCTAGCAAACTCATTGTTTAATACTTTTTTTGTCAAATAGGAACTGACAGTTAATAGTTTGAAATGTCAGAAACCTTTTGGAAACAATTGTCTTCCTATTGCAATGGGAATGCACCATGTACAGCCACAGACTATCTTATGGTATTTTTTTTACTATTTTTCAAGTGTCTTTTGAAATCGGAATAATTTAATAATATTTTAATAGTTTTATGTTCATAGTCTAAAATTACTTATAACTAAATTTCACTTTCTTTCATTTTATCTGGATTGGTTCTAAAGTAATCCAAAATGCTATACACAGAATATAGCATGCTGAAATAATATAATTTATCTCTACTTAAATTGCTTCGTTGTTCCATTAAAAAAGCGTCAATTTTTTGTTCTTGTTGATTTTTCTTAACAAGTTTTGCTAAAAATCATTAAATAACAATTCTGAATATATATATTAAAACAACAACAACAACAACAATCATAACTATTTCTATTGAGAATATGAGTGTATAAATGTTTTCTAGTTTTCTGGCAAACATTCATCCTGACCTTCTCTTACCACCTTTGCTAGCAGCATCATTGTTCTAATATATTCTCTCCCTGTTCTCCAAGTATTTGTTGCGCTAGGTAATGGTCAGACTAGGAGGGACATATTGTGTTGCTTAGAACTAAATTTCTGACTAAATTAGAACATTAATTCAGGTCCCTTGGGATGATAGTCTTTTGTTGACACCCCTACAGTTTTTTGAACATTTGGCCTAGTGTGTGTTCAGATCACATTCTCAAAGGCTAACAAATGTGGCTGAATAATATTAACAGGTTACTTTAAACACTGAATTCTAACACCTTCTCAGGAAACCTTCACAAATATGTCTTGATCTGTAATTTTGTTGGTTGTTGGTTATCAGTTGATAGCTTGTTCTGCCAGAACCATTCAACACTAAGCAGCAAACCTGTGCTTGAATCGTGACATAAGTACTTCCCCAAAATGACCTGTGTCTCCACAATCCCTCTCGGTACTATTCTCAGTGTATGCTTTCTGCCGTGCATTGTGATAGTCAGAGTGACACACCATGCAATGAATAATAATGTGTTATAGCTGGAAGTAGTTTGAACTTCCCTCTCACTCCTAGCACCTTGCCTAACAAACTCTTCTACTCCCACACTGTTACGTGACAAAGGGCTTCAGTGTATATACTTGCTCTTGTTTAATAAAATCAGAAATCCATGCCATTCTAGAGCTTGGAATACAGGTCTTCATTAGTATGATTGCTCTATAGATATCTCGTTTAAATGCCTTACAGAATCAAATCCCAAAGGTATGCATGGGTGTAATATAGAACTAGCACAGAGCAAGCATCGGTCAGCTTGTTAAAGATGGAATATATATGATACCAGTATTTCAAGTTTTCTGCAGCAAGGTTTATATCTCAGATATTCTCTGTATATCAGTATTATATTCTGTAAATAAATTTGAAGCTGAGTATATTATCTAATATATTTTCTGTCTGCACAGAATAACCTCTGTTACAGGATTTTGTTATTTTTACTGACCAACAGGTTTAATAACTGACTCATAATCCTGCCATGCTCAGCCTCCCACCTAATACCATCATGACAAGATGCTGTTTTTCTTCTGCTGAAAGGAAGAAATAAAAATTAAGACTTTTTGAAAATGGAATAGCCAGAAGTAACTTGGTGTGATTAAGCTGAAATGAATGGTGCTGACTACCTGAAATATTCCTTAGTCTTGTAAATCACACACGGGCTTTACACATGTAGGATGTGTTGTTTTATATTAGCAAACAAACAAATGGTGCTCTTGCTTGAAAGGCTTTTAAAGATGAAGACATATAGAGTTAGGTGATTAATGCACTTAGACAAACTCTGTAAATCCCGAAATGTTCCAATCCACTTATTTCAGCAACTGAATGACACTTAAAATCTGTCCTGGTGGCTTTGTTTGTCTAACAGAGGCATGTTTTGTAATGTTTTGATGTTTTTGGACCTGTATACTTCAGCAAATGAGAAGTTTATATCAGCAAATTTCTGCAAGCTCAAGTTATTTTCTGTAAAGCATTAATTTGACAGGAAACATGACATTCTGCCTATAAACTAGAAAACTTTTAGCCTAACATAGTCACAGACCAGTGTGTATCTACCTCGCATTGTAGCATATTCATTTGTAGATTTAATAAGTACATACATTGTGATAACAAGAGGTAATGTTATTTTAGAATAAAGAAATTAGAAATGATCTCTACATTTTAAAAGTCACAGATGTTTGAAAACCTCTTTTATGGAAATATCTATTCCTGTAGTGTTTGGGACTATTAAAAACAAATCAATACTCAACAAGGTTGAGTATAGTCTAACAACATTTAAGTCCTGCTATGTGTCATTTAATAACTATTTGATTTCTTAAGTGAATGTTAAGGAGAAGTACTTGTGTAAAAATGATCACTTTGGAGCCAGTTACTTATTGCTACTTGTTTCTTTTTTTTTTCTTCTTTTTTCCCTATAAATGATATAACTTGAGGAGGGAGGGGGCAAATTATAAAAATAAAAATGAAAAAAAGCAAGCAAAAAATGCTTGTTTCTACAAAACATCGAATTAGTAGTTTGATGTTATCGGTATTTTTGTTTGAAAATTAAATTTCATATAATATTTATCTCAGGCTATTTCTGGGAAAAGCTTTTAATACAAAATTAAAACAACTTTATACCCTTCTTTTTGGTAGTGTTTGCATTACATTTGTACTTTGGACCTAAATATCTCTTCTCTTCCAAATTTCTAGAATAGGAATTCTAGCTAAGTGAGCTTTATGTACTTTAGAACCACAGATGGTTAAGTCTTGCTTTTGTGAATGTGCTTTTCACACAGAATTACTGAATAGCTTTTCCAAAACTCATAATTAATTTTAGCTGGCTCCTCTTTGGAGAACCCATTTTAAATGGAGCTGGATTAACAAAGCAAGCTTTCGAGAATAAGTTCCACCTGAAATATTTTTAATGAAATACCCTGTCACTTGTCCTCCCAATTTTCACTGAATGTATTTGTATATAATTTTTGTAAAATTTGAAAACTTCACCTTAGTATCCCAGTTTTCTTGGTATTACCTGGAGTTATTGCCCAAAGCCTGTAGTACCTAAAACTTTGACACTAATACTCCATCTCCTATCTTATAAAACAGTTTGTGGGTTTTTTAATAATGTTGGAGATAGGTAGATAGTTTACATTACATATACAAAGGAGAGTAAAGCAGGTTAGGAAATGCATATTAGGAAATGCATAAGCAGAGGGAAATATAGGGGAGAAAAAGAAAACTATTGTGATAGATGTTCATCAAAAGCAAACTTTTTTATATCACTTTTTTTTTTTTCCCTAAACAATCCTACAGCATCACTGTACAGCTCCTTAAAGTAATGTTTCATTTCTTGCAGAATTTTTACCTTCTTCATCACCAGAAATCCCTTTTGCAAACACATAGATCCTGAAGATCAGATTTGATTCAGTAAGGTACGTTTCAGTTTAAAACTCCACCGTACACATTGGGAAAGAATGTTGGAGAGATTATAGGAAAACTGAGACTGAAGTATCACTAACAGACAGAAATATTAAAGACACACTTTAAAGAATCATTATTCTCATAATCACTTTCACCAGGCATGACAGAATTTCTTAAATTCTTATCGACATTTCTATAATACATTCAATAAATCATTAGAAATGTTTTCAAACAGAACTTTCTTTAGAATTTCTTGTGGAATCCTATCCTAAGGGGGAAAAGATATGTAATAAACCTATTTCCTCTTACTGCCTCTGTAACATGTTTATATGTTCCTCTTGTAACTTTTTCAGTACTTAAGCGCAAATCTATTATTTTACTCTTTCACTTCTTAACAAAGAGAATATTGTGGAACTAATTACTGTGGAATACACATTCTTTATGGAAGTGATGCTGCAATGGCCTAGACAGACCATCGGTCTGTTCTAGTGTAGCAGTAATCAGGTAGATTCCAAACTAGATGGTCGTTAAAGTTTCTACAAACCTAAGCCATTTTATGACTCTGTGATTCTATGATTATTGTTTTATGATTTTTAATCCACTTATTTACACTGATGCTGAAATATCATTAGGTATTTCAGTTTTCATTTGCTCTTTAAAACAACATACAAAATCCATGAGAATTAATGGGAATGTGGAGATAGATAGAAGTGAGCTGAAGACTGCATGAGAAAATTCAGAAAACCCAGGTGAATGTTGTTGGTTTTTTTTTTTACCAACTTATACCATATTTCAGAGCACTTATGAGCATAAATATGGTGCTTACTGCCTTCATTCATTGCTGGGTCCTAATTTTTCTCTCACTTTTTAATGCATCCAATTTGAGTCAACATCTGCCAAAGTACGTTTGTATCATACCACATTCAGAAATCTTAAATTATTTGGTGTCAGCTATGGATTGCTCAGATACTGAAAAGAACAATAATTATTTTTTAGTGGGTTTTTGGTTTTTGTTTGTTTGTTTCCTTTCTACTGCTACATTTTTTTTCCAAATTGCTTTGCATGTTATGGTGCACATCATATGTTGATTTGGTGTTATATATCATGCACTCAGGCTGTGGAACTCTTCACTATTCTGAGTTATTTTAACGCATTCAGTAAATATAATTTCCGTTTTACAGGTAGAGTGACAGTTGTACAAGAAATGGAGTAATCTATCCTGAGAGTGTGCAAGCACTCTGGAAATACAAAACCTATGGATTCTGTCTGTGTGGTTTTTTATATTCTCACCAGTGGCCACAGTCCTCCAAGGATTGATGGTAAGAAAATAGGTTATTATGCACACTGTGGTTTACATAGTAGAGTTAAGCAGAAAATACATTATAAGAAAAGTGTAGCAGAGTTAAATGATAATTTGACAGTTAAGTGCTAATTTGTCTTATGTTTACAAATTATATCCAGATTTAGTGTGTAGAGGAAACTGAAGATATTTAGTTGGAAGAAACTTATTTAGAAAGTTATAAGTACTTGAAAATAGATGTTGAAGAGTTATCTTATTTACTACAGTAATTATTAGTAACAGTTATTTGTACTGTGAACTATGTTTTTTTCCTCTTTCATTTTTGACTGTGTTCTCTGTCAATGATGCCATTGCACAAACCATTTCTTCTTTTACCCACTTTTAAAAAAAGCTAGAACTAAACTTGCTGTAGAATCTTCCATGGTTAAAGAATGTCATTACCCTTTTTGTTGTTGTTGTTGTTTTGTTGTTGTTGTTGTTGTTTTTGTTGCTGTGAGAATTTAGGAATCTGTATTTCTATGTTAAATTTTCCTTGTCCGGGTGGTCTTTCTTGAAGCTCTTTTCCCCAAACTAAAATTTCACTTTGAATTTATGTTAAACGTGAGGATGAGGAAGTACAGTTTTGCTGCCACGTTTTTATTAATTATGTTTTTGAGGCATACATAGTTAAGATTTTATTTTCAATAAATGCAAATTGTGTTTTCCAGTCACAATAACCCCACAGTAGAAGAAATTAAGGTGTCTGATACATTCATCTTAGTATCAGAATATCATAATCTTGGTACTTAAAATTCACTGAAGAAAAAATTCTATAGTGTACAGATACTATTTCCAGAGTGATGTATCATTTGTGCCTATATCTAGTTGTCTATATTCTTAAATTTTACAGGAAAAAAAAGTAACAGTAATAGTAAGTTATATGTATTTTTCATTTTATTGATAAAATGAGGTATTATATGAGGCATGACAATGAAATGAAAGACCATGCTCTATTGTCATTTACAGTTGCATTTATAATTGAAATCAAACAGGTTATGCTTCCCTGTGAATTTACAGTTTAATGTCAGTGGCACTTTGTCCTGGAGAGGAAATAGTTTCTCTGTAATTGAATTCTATGCTTGGAATTAAAGCTATAGGAAAATGTCAGGGTCTTTAGGGCTGTGTTAGAGGGAAGTGTGTTTCCTAGTTCTCAGACAAAACATCTGTGTTTCAGTTTGTACCTATTGCTTCTTGTCCTATCATTGGACCCTAGAGCCAAAAAAGAGCCTGGCTCAATCCTCTTTGCACTCTCCCTGTAGGTATACTTTGATGAGATTTCCTCTGAGCCTTCTCTTCATCAGATCTCTCAGCCTTTCCTCAATGAAGACATTCTCTAGTCTCTTCGTCTTTGTGGCCCTTTGCTACTCTCTCTTGCACTGGGCAGCGCAAAACGGGACACAGAACTCCAGATGTGGCCTCGTCACTGCTGAGTAGAGGGGAACCTGCTGGTAGCACTTTGCCTAATACAGCTCAGGGTAGCATTAGCTTTCTTTACAGCAATGACATGCTGATCACTCGTGCTTAACTTGGTGAATTGGTTGACTGCTGTAATGGAAGCACTGACAATAAAGCATAAAACAGAAAATCTAGAAAGTCTTTCTACATAGCATGCCTTTTAGTGATGAGTTGTTAACATCGAAGATGTTCCTAATTGAGTTTTTTCAGTAGAAGTAATTATAAAAGCTTGTTCCGTTAACCCAACTGGACAATTAACAGTTTATTCCAAATTTACACAACAGAAAACAACATTAAGTTCTATCTTTACGAGAAATAATAGATACTATGATATAAAGAGATGGGCTTATTGAACAATCAGTTGAACTTCCTGTGTGCTAAAAGCACATGCTATGATTCTACCCAGATCTTCCTGAACAGAGGATAAACTTGTTTTTTTTCTAAGACTCTATGACCAAGTAGGAATTACCTATCAGCTAAAACTTAAAAGTAGACCTGCAAACATCAGATCAAATATAAGTGAAGTTTAATAAATGAGACAGAACTATATTCAGCTGCTTATTTTCATGGTTATATAACTGATTTTATTTTCTTTTTTTTTCCATACCAAAACAATTGAACAGTTATCAATAAAATCTCATACACATGTAGGTATGTACCATGAGCTTAAATCATATTACAAAAATCACATTCTCCCTGTGACATTACTTATGAGGTTTTCAGCATCTACTGAACCCCTTAATTAATTAGTGAGCTATACCGTAGATCCACACAGATAAAAGTATGTTTGTCAGCATTTTCTGTTCTCCTTTGTAAGCAGAAGGCTGAAATATGATTGAAGCACTATCTGCACATGCAAGTAGCTTTTTGTCAGCAATGTTTAATAAAATATAAATCATAGTATGTTCTACAGCCTCATTTATGATTTCTTTGTATTTATTTAAATGAAGGCAGAACTGTCATTGGCTTGGAAAAATTTGGGAACTGCTCTTCTCTTTACTTATATAAGCATAATGATCTGATTTCACTCTTTTCCTTGAACTTTGTTTATTCTTATTCAGTTTTAAGGTTTTTCTTCTCCTTTATTTGAAAACTAGACTTCACTTTTCTTAGACTTTAGTCATGTTTCTCATTCACCATATGACTGACAATTCTGTACACAGTCTTTTGCGTTAGTTACTTTCAGCGCTAATTACAGTCAGAAATTCTGTTCTTTAACTCTTATCACTTATGAATAAGGAATTGTTATGACAGTTGGTCATTGTCCATGTTCACTGAGTGAACATTTGCCAGTACGTATATTTGAGATTTCACACCATACTAAGGATCAGACAAGCTTACTCCATTAGCTGAAAAACAATCCTAGATTCCTTGCCAATCTATGCTTATCTTTTTTCACTCTTTCACTGTTGATGTTTTTGACACATGATGATCTTGGTCTAGAAGAAGAGCCAGAACCTAGTCTGTGTGACTGGAATTTTGTACCATAGTGTCCAGGGCAGCTCCCAGGCTCGGGAAGACCAGATAACAGCTGCTTTTCTTAACACTTGCCTTCCACTCCAGTGTGGCCAGTAGTGGGGAAAGAACATGAAAAATAGCTACTACTCAATTTAGGAACTGAACACAAGCCCCCAGGATATTTCCTTTTTCTCACCTTGGCATTGCTGTGAAATATTGTGTCATGTGTTGTCCAAAGATTTCCAGGGTTTGTTCTTGTTGAATATCAACACACTGTGTTAAATGAAATTTGTGAACAGATATATATGGAATTTTCTAGCTCAGAAAACCTTCAAAATAGAAGATTGAAAGCAATGTACAAATAACATCATTTGAAGGCATCAGCATGCAATGTACTACATAAAAAGTCAAACAAACAATTCAGTCCAGACCCAATTATACCCTTTTAATATCTCATTAGTGAATGATGTATTGTGTTAACACACATATGTTTTGAATAGATTTGACACATAGGTGGCATTTGTGCTCGAGAAACAGATAATAATTATATTTTGTATATACAACTTTTCATATAATATGTAGTGTCATCTTATGATGTCACAAATAAGATTGCTTTAAAGGTATGTAGGTATGTTCTGAGAATGTGATCACTTCTGTTTTCTATGCTTATTTGGTGATAAAAGTATAACTGGGATATTAAAAATAACAAACTTTAGGATAGAAGATTGTATCATTGCCTACGGCATGTTGCAGTCAATATTAATTTTGTGTTTAGTCCTGTCAATGCAAGAATATCTTCATATATATTGCTTAACTACTGGCAATTTGAATGGCATCAAAATGCAGAATACACATATTTCTGACAAATGAAATATTTGTAGCTTTTTGTGAATGCAGTAGTTTGTATCCACAGAGATGCTGTAGATTTGCAGATGCTTGTGTCTTAAGTTCTGATTAGATCCTCAAAAGCTGTGTGTCTTCTTGTTTCAGTGCCCTTATATATATATTTTTTAATTCAGGTATAGCATCCTTCATAGTTACTCACGAGTTCTTTAATATTACCAGAAAGTTGTTAAGGCACTTTTTAAAGAAAAAGTGGAGCAAACTTGGATTAGACTGTGATGATTTTATCCTTCTGGGGATATTCTCCTCCCCCCCCCCCCCCCCCCCCCCTATTTAAAGCACTCAAAAGAAGAAGAGTCATAAAAAGTTTGTAGGCCCAAAATACATCAGCAGCATCAATGAATCAGACAGGAACGAAGTAAGCTCAATATCTGAAAAAAAAGATTGCTAGTTGTCAGCAACTTTATCTCATATCATGCTCACAGTCTTCTCCAAAATTCCCAAAGTCTTTTTTCAGTGTACTTGAAAGTTGATTTTGTTTGGAATATTTATTATAGCTACACAGCCTTTCACCCATGGTAGGGAATTTGTTGTTGCTATTAATGTCAGTGATAGTAAGATCAGATGCTAAACAGTATTACAGTGGTTAAAGACTTGGTTTCATCTCCTTGTATCATAGAACTTTCTCACCAGAAGCCTACTGAGTCAGTAGAATAAATCTGAAAGTCAATGTTAATGATTCAGTAAGTGTTATTTACCGAATTCGTCTAGTTTATGGGTTTTTTAATTCTACAGAAACTTTATGATATGAAATACAAGTTAAAATTTCATTTTCTTTTCAAGTATACCAGTTTCACACCATAGATTGCAGAATGAGTAAGGATATCAACCATAATTTGACTTCTTGAGAGAGAATTCAGAAACTTAGCTGTATCATTATGTGCATGTAATAACTCTGAGTTACTGCTTAATATATGAAGTTTGCTATAATTACCATGAAAGCATCTGACTAATTCTTTTTTGGGGGCTGTGTGGAGGAGTTTGATCTATAAATAATTTCTTTCTAATTTTGAGAGAAATACTGGCACATACATCATCCGTATTCTGTTTCCTTTGATCCTGCAGAGGGTAGCACGTCTAACTTTATACATGCAAAGTTTTCTGTAAAAATTATTTAGAATTGATATGCCTGTAAATATAAGCCCAATTCCAAGCACTTTATGTAAACATACTTAAGTACTTCAAATGTATCTTGGTTGAATGACAGCAAACATCTCAGCACCTTAGGAGCCTGGATTTGTGACTTAGTTTAGAAAACTCAGAAACCTTGGTTAGAAGTCATGGTAATCAAGCTGCAGCAGATTTGCTAGGTGAGCCTGGGCATTGCGCTGTTGTGTCCCTATGACTTAACAATGATCTGGAGCAGTCGGACCCACTAAAACCTTGAGGCATTTCATAGGGCTTTTGGCAAGGAGCATCTGCCAAAATGGAGTTTTAGGTAACTTTTATGTGCAAGTTTTAAACAAATATTTATTTATGAAATTAAAAACTGATTGTCTCTATGTACAAGTGATTTCCACTGCTGGTTGGTTTTTTTTTCTTTTTTCTTTTTTTCTTTCTTTTTTTTTTTTCCAAAACTAACTTTATATTTCATTTCATTTTACTGTCATTCCTCTATCTCTGTGGCTAGGCTGGTACCTGTGAACAGTGGTTGATCTGTCAGAATCAGGCAGGCTTTTAAGAAAATGAGTTTTGACATTCCGTTCCTTAAGATGATCCCTTGCTTTTCAATTACTGCTTTCTGACTTGGAGGTTTCTTAAGGTAACTCGGAGCTTGTTCCCACACTGTCAACCAGGTGGCAGCAGTGCCACGTCAGAACAGCTCCAATACCCTTTCCCTGACATCAAGTGTTAATGCAATTGACCAATCAGTGCTAAGATGATGGGAGGTAATTGGGTAATTGTATTTTACTGATCACAAGCAGAGAAAAGAAGGGGAAGGGGGGAGGGAAAAGAAAAAAAAAAAAAAAGAGAGAAAGAGAACGGAAAGGGGGAAGGAGGAGTATAGCGAGGAAGACTGGACCCGGGACATTTGCAAATCCTAGGGTGCCACTGAAAGGTGGGGAGTCAGACAAAGCCAGAGCAACAGAAAAGCGGATCTACTCCCTGCAGCAACAACGGGAGCTGTCTGGAACTGGATATATACATAGATGCGTACGTACGTGCACACACAGGAAGAATTCAAGCTGAAGCTAATGGGAGGGAGAAAGGGTTTTGGCTGTGCAAAAAGCTATGCGTTTCAGGCATGAGACTAAAAACTGAAAGAAGAGGCTGTGCTCTCGGGAATGTGTCATCTTGGAAGGGAGGGAGGCAGGAAGGAAGGAAGAAAAGGGGGAAGATAACTGGCATGTGGAAGATGATGGGATTCTAACTCACTGCTGTGCAGAAGGGGAATCCAACTTGTAGATCTGAAACACACCAGGCAGAGATTGCAAATGTGATCGGAGCTGCGTTGAAACAGAGAAAGAGAAGAAAAGGGAGGCAGAGGCTGGAGAGCTTTTATCCTTCTCCCTCTCTCTTTCCCTCTCTCTCCTCAAAGAAGAAATAGAAGTTTATCCATCTTGGTGCTGCTGGATCTTTATAGCTGCTGGACAAAAGATGGAGAGGAAGCTGAAATGAAAAGCAAAGGGAAAGCAGTGCTTGCAAAACTCACGGCTAAGAAGACAAATCACGCCTCCCCAGGCTTCTTTTGTGCCCCATCGGGGGAGTTTTAACATCAGAAAGATTTTGAGAAGTGTGGGGAGCAAAGGGGAGAGTGGGCGTTAAAAACACCCATCCTGAGTGTTTAAAAAATAACAAGGGGATGGATTTATTCTTGACAGCTGGTGGGAACCTTGAATTTTTCTCTACTCCCTCCCTCCTTCATTCCATTTAATGTGAGATTATGAAAATGCAGAGGAGTTGGAGGGAAGGCAAAAGGATATAATGTGGAGTCTGAAGCGAGGAAGAGAGTGCTGATGCTGTGGATTGCTGGCTTCTTGCTGAAATCAAAAATCCAATTGCGCACTGGGTTGTGATTGGAAATCTAATCAGATCTTTGGAGAGAAGGGAGAGACACTAAAAGTTATTGTATTGACATATAGAAATAAAAATTTAAATGCAAACGGAGATTCTATCCTAAAGGAGTGTGGGGGATAGGGAAAAAAGAAGAATGGGAATCCCCATTCTAATGTGGAGACACACGGATTGGATAATTGATAGTGCAGCAAAGAAGGGGGAAGAAGAAAATTGCCTGGCAAGACCTGGATCTTAACAGTCACAACAAAATTACATTAAAAGAATACAGATGGAGGGCTGCTTAAACAGAAATACAGCTCTTTCTGCTCCCCAGAGAAAAAACAAGTAGCGAGCGATGGAGAGCAGAGAAGCTAGAGTGGCAGAAAATCTCAGAAAAAGGGAAGTAGGCAAAGGATCCACTGTGGAATGAAAAGTTTCAGAAAGGAGAGAGACCATTCATCCTCTGAAATAATTTTTCTTTTTTTTTCATGGTGTTTTGTACCCCTCTTCTCCAGTGAAGCAAACATCATTGTTACCACTACGGCAATTTTAAGCAGAAAAGTTGAACACAACAGAGAAAAGAAAGGACAGAGAAGAAAAAAGCAAAACTGCTGGAGGGAGAGAGTTCAGCAGTGTTGGGTTGGATTGGTACCTGTATGGACTGAAATTGCTTGGAAATTGCAGTTGGATATCTTTCATTTTTTGTTTCCTTTCTTGTTTTTAATTTTGGTTTGGTTGCTGAAATGAAATAGTTTTCATAACCCCTCCCCCACCCTGGTTTTTCATAACCACTTGGATTTCCAGCTGGATAGTCTTTGAGGATATAGTAAGTACACTTTCCATTTTATTATTTTATTACTTTGTACAGGGGGAAAAAAAAAAAAAAGCCCCATTTCCTCTTTTTCTTCTACCTCTTTCTTTGCTCTGTTCTCCAACCTGAGTAAAGAAGCCAATTGAATTTTGGTAATGTCAGGGGAGGGGGCTGGAGGGAGAACTGGCATTGGAAAGGGAGAAGAGGAAGAATGAGAGCAGAACTGAAACCTCACAGTAGCTCAAATATTCCTGTTAGTAAAACTCCAGCTTTGGTAGTGTGTTGCAGATACCTGCCGGTGTGGCTTTATGGCATTTGTAAATGTTCACTAGCAAAGGAATCTTTGGAAAATGCCCCTGCAGTGAGTGATGGGTGCTGTCCAATTGCCCAGTCTGTAAAAAGAAAAAGAAAAAAAATCCACAGATGCAAGTTGCATGTAATTGGATGCACAGAGAAGGTTTGTTTGTTTATTTATTTATTTAGTAAATGTTTAAAATAAACTCTGATTTCAGTGCTGGCATCTAGTCTGACATTGCAGATAAATATGGTGTATTAACAGGAAAATTTTATAATCAAGCAGGGAGGTGAAGTATGGCTTTTGGCAGGAGCGGGGGCGTGTAGGGCAAGGGGTGGTACAGGGAGTGGTAATGGTTTTTGAGGAGGCAGCTCTGAGAGAAATGGAATATTTTGCACTCCATTGCTGAGAACAAATAGTAACAGGCAGAGAGAGGGCATTCTTCTGTTGCAGGGGAGTTTAGAGAATGGCTGTACTAGCCACTCATGCCCTCCAGATCTCCTAGGAAATTCTTTGCAATTTCGTGGTGAATCCTCCAGACTCCCCTAGGACTTTCCTGACAGTTGAAAAAGATTTACTTTGATTGATATGCAGTGAGAGAATACAGTTTTGTTCGGAGATTTTTGTTATTATGTTGATAATGAAAATAATAGAAAGTGGCTTGTAGGTGGTGGTGTTAACAGATTAGCAATGATGTGTAACATTCCAGTAAATGTCTCTTTCTTTCTTTAGAAATCTGATGTTGGGGTGTGGAATGAAGTCAGGATAACTTGTAATTTGAAAGAGCGGTCCTTGTTTTTCTGTGGAGGATCATGCTGCTTCTGTCCACTCATCTGGCATGACCGTATCCCTAGTAGATAGGAAGTTTTTCTCCTTATACTATTCTCTCCTCCTTTACCTCCACCATCCTCCTTCATAAGCAGTGCCTTGAAATGAAAATATTAGGCCAAAATTGGTATAGAAGGAGAGAGAGAAGCACATAATTAAATGAACCATTGAAGTTATATGGATGTTTCTCTCAGGCAAGGTAAAGAACAAGCTTTACAACTAATTTTACTTTTCTTTAGCTGCAGTATTCTGGAGGAGGGGGAAAGAAGGAAGGATGAGTGAGGTGTTGGTAAAATCATGATCCATCTTTATCCTTTTTTTTTTTTTTTCTTTGCCTGGCAGCATTTCCTTCTCAAGCTTTCTGTGTGGAGCGACACAATCCAGAGCTTCAGCTTCCCTGGATAGAAGCATTAATAAATTCTTTTTTTTCTTTGCATTTCTGCATTCATTCATGTCACTAGCATTGCTTCACGTAGACATCTTTAATTTTTTAATGTAATGGAAACAAGACCTGCTTCTTAAATGTGCCCATGCACTTCTGTTTGGAGGTCATGCCTCTGAAGCCTTAGATACTTTGAAGAGGTTAAGATTTAGGGTCCAGTTCTGCTCCTAAGGAAATCTCTGGGAATTTTTGTTCAGCCATATGAATGAATCAGACCCTTTGTGCTCTTGTGTTTGGAAAAAGAAGGAAGCAGGCATAGCAAAAATTGTTCTGTCTAGCTCCAATTGCTATCATCCTTCTCAGTACAGCTAAATCAGTTTAGAATGAAGTGCTTTAGTCTCATTTATTTCTCTGGGCGCATTTCCTGGTGGGATACTAAATGGGTAATAAGTTTGTCAACATCTGAAAATAAGCACAAAACTCTGTTCTTCATTCCTTCATGTATCATTATAAGCCTGTGCCCTATTGTGGGCTACACTTAGACCAGCAGTTGCAGTAATAGAGCAGCTAAATTTATGTTAAGCTGCTGCTCAGTAATTACTGAAGGGAAAAGAAGCTGGCTAAGGAAAAGGCATCTCCAAGCTTTTCCCTGGGTTGCTGTCAAGTGAATACATAAACAGAAAATCTGATAGAGCAAATCTGACTTCTGACAATAGGATGCTGCCATAGGTGCCTCATTCATTTCTTACAGTAACTAACAAGAGGATTTTCTTGATGTGATAAACAATGGAAAAATTTAGCCACCAGTTTGGGCTGAAACAGGCAAATCTTGTCAACATTAAAAGCTATGGATGCTGTCTGCTTCTAAATAGGCAACAGTTTCACACTTCAGTGAATCATTCACTTAATACAGTAGCCAAAAGACACATGGTACAATCCAGAGTTTAACTCTTTCAGTCTCATAATGGGAATGAGTATAGCATTTCTAAGCATTTGTGCTTTGGCTTATCCAGAGCCCAAAGGACTGATCATAAAATACACTGCCAAAAGCATCGTGAACTAAAGATCCAACTAAATGAGGAGCAACACATCTCATCAGGCAGAATCAAGAACTGGCTGTCTCTGCTACTTCCCTTGCATGTGCTTGCGTACAGATGTACCACTCAGCAGTGTGTGCTGATCCTGGAGGCTGTTTCTTCTTCAAAATGTGGACAATCCATTTGGAAATAACCCCAGGCCCTTGGACTGAAATGGAATTTGGTGCTTTAAAGGGAAACACTATATTTAACTGGTATATTTAGGCACCCAAAGCTTGTGCAGAAGGAAAAGCGGTACTGGAGACTCTTGCTTCACTTGTAATTGTTCTCCAAAACAATTTGAGATCACAGAACTCAGACTTCAGGTTTAATTGGCAAACTGTACGTTAATACTGTATGTAGTCCATGCCTTTTTACATATCAGGAATGATTCACACTGATCAAGAATAGGAGCATGTGCAGTTTGCTGGAACAGCAAATTTTATATCACAGTATCTCCCAGCCTGATAGCTCTGAGTGAAAAATGAACATTCACAATGGCTGAAACCAAAGAAAGAATGCTCTAGATGTGAGCAGGTACAAGAAATTGTAAGGAAATGGAGGAAAAGAAGGGGATTTCCAAAATGTTGTTATAGCTTCCTACATATAGATATTAAAATGATTTGTCTGTGACCTTAAAAGCTGGATCTCTTTCCAAATGAAGGTTCTAACTGTGGTGATACGAGATGGGAAGATTTTGCACAGGACCTGGAATAGGCTTTTTGCGTATTTTGAGAGCATGGTGCGGATGACAACTCACAAGCCAAACTGTCCAAGAATGAAGAGCCAATATATTCAGTAAAGGAGTGCACTGTGCACAGCAGCAGCATGCAAGAGCCTCCATCCCACTTGTGCCACTGTGCTTTCACTTTGCTTTTTCAAACCCCTTTCTTTATGATTGCCTGTGCGGGAACAAGGGGAGATAAATGAGTATTAGAATTAGTACCACTTGCAGCCTGGGAGTGAAATGATTCTGAAGACATGCAATTAATTACTATCCACTAAATTACTTCTGGAATAGTAAAACTGACTGGACTTCGGGCTCACATTCTGAATCTCCATCTGTCCCCTTATCACCTGCCTTGTGAAATTAATAATGAAAAACAAGCCTCCTTCAGTATAAAGTGCTGCCCCTCCAGGACAACTCAGTTCAGGAGGATTTAGCAATAGCAGCAGTCATGGTGACCTGGAAGGCAGCCTTGCAGTGTTCTTTTAATTCTAGGAACGTGGGCAAGGAGCTGTTCTGAACAGCTATCTATAGAAAGGATCTTGCCTCTGCTTCTTGTAATTGCTTGTTGTAATAGCAGAAGAAATTGAAGCTTAAGACTTTTTTGAACGGTTTATTTCATGCTGCTATTTACAAAAGCAAGGTGCCTGTTTTTAGCTTTTCTATCACCATTGTTTCTTCTCTTGGGGCTGGAAATAGGGATGCAAAAGGGAAGATGAGTGTGCTAGTGGTGTGTTTCAGTTGCAAATGCTGTGATACATGGAAATGAATTAATGCACAGCTCCTCGTATGGGGCCTGAGTAGTTTGCAGTCAGCTAAAGTAAAAAGGCAAAAAATCAGGCGCTTGTGCATGCACACAATAAAAGAGAATCAGGATCTACATTTGGTATCCAAGGAAGCAGGAGCAGAATCCTGCAGGGCTTTCTGTTCATTGTTTAAATGTTGCCATAGCAATATCTCAGGGCACAAGTTACATGTTTTCCACTTCTTGAGTTGTGCTTTTCTTCCCCCTCTCTCTCTTTCTTTTTCTTGATCTATCTACTCAACGGCTAGGAGTATCTCTGCAGAACTTTGCAAAACAATCAGAATAGGAGTGTGAAAGCTGCGTTATCTGTCCACTTACATCCATTTCTTGTCATTTGCTAATTCATTGAAAACACAATTAGGTTAAAATTGTTGGATGGAAGAAAAGTGGGAGACTCTTGCTGTTAGGACATTGAACACATCACAATATTTTATGTAGTGGTGATCTGTTAATTGGATAGCAAGTGGAGTATAGCAGTCACTGACAATTAAAAGCAACACTGGACTTATCAGGACTGAATCTTTCTTGGGCAGGTTAAAATGCATTTCAGATATATACCAGAGCTTCTGTAATTTGAAATATTCGCACCACTTTAAGAACTCTTGAAATTCTGAATTCGCTATGCTGAGACAAAATATACCCTTGCTGCTTGTGAAATGGAGAGAGGCAGTATCAAAGCACAGAATAGTCTCCCATAGTATTTGCTGCAGAGCTTGTACTTGTTATGTTAGGACTGTGGGGTGCAACGTAACAAGAAAGGCAGGAGAACTAAAAACAAAAACAAAAAAACAACCTCAGATTGAAACAAAAATAAACAGTCTTTGAGCCATGAGACTTTTGCATGCAAGTAGTTGAAGCTCGCTTAGGAGTATCACGGGAAAATAAGTAAAATGATTGTGTGTTTGTCTGCAAACCCAATTCAGGGTGTTGTTTGTGTCTGAGGGATCTTTCAGTTATTTGGAAATATGGGATCCATACGATTTCTTTGCAGTAAAACAATCCTCAAATATGGATGCAGTTTCTCTTCATGTTTATGTAGGCAGTATAATATATAAATTGACTTCCTGGAAGCCTAGGAGTCAGTGCTTTTTCTTTACAGTGCATGTAAGAATGATTGTGTTAAGGGTCAGACCTAATTCCTAAAGCCAATGACAGTAACTTTTAAAAAGTATTAATGTAGTTCAAATCTCCAGCATGTTTTCATTTTGCTTACAAACCTTTCTCTGCTGTCATGGCAATATTCTTTTTGCTCGTGTTAGATAGGAAATAAAATCAAGAACATAAATAGGCTGTCATTACTAATGATGTGAGTGTAGTGTAAGTAGTAACAGTGCAGGTTTCTTCACACTGCTTATCATTATACCTCAATCATGACCTTAAACAAAAGACTGCCTAAGACCTTATGTAGACACCATCTCTGGAGTTTCCCTTAGTGTCCTTAGCATCCACTCCCAAAGGGTGGCCAGGTGTGATGTGGTTGAAGGTAATTCTGTGATTTTGTGATTATATCACTTCTAATTCACTGTTCTACTTCCCACTCATCAAATTACCGAAGCCCATAAGATTCTGCTGTTTTCAATTGAATATGTAGTAATTAGTTTAGGATGAAAGTTTTGACACAATTGGGTCTTCATCATCTATATGCCAGCATTTTTATTTCCTTTTAATCTCCAGAACCAACAATTAGTAGGGAGATGGAACAGGCTGTGGTGATAATTTCTCTATAAAGAGGGAATTCTGTATTTCAGACAGTGTATTAAAGGGAATTTTTCTGTTTCAATGCAACAGTACAACATGCTGTTGTGTAGTAGCTCTTCCATGCAACCAATTTCATTCCCTTTACATGTTTGTTTGTTTTTCCTTCACCCAAATGAATTTTAAAACCTGTTTCAGTTCCACAAGTAAACAACAGGGCAAAGATTTGTACTCATAGACATAGAAAGGCGATCTGAATGCGATTTTGAATTCATATTCCATAAACTCCAGATTTCTCTCTGAATTCCTCAACATTTCACATTTCCTTTGTAGTTCCTGATGACATTCCAAGTGGGAATGCTTACTTTTTTTAATCCATGTATTTGATGGATTAATGAAATAACTTAATCCCTGTTACTGACATAGTAAAACCTCAATTTATATTATCAAAACTAGAAATTCTGTAAAATGTCATATTTTAGGGCTGAATTCTTTGTCACTTATTACCAGGAGAATTTGGTGCTGGTGTAACCCCTGTGCATTGTCTGTTGACATTAATAAGAGAATGTTGTGATGTGTCATAGTAAGTTTAATAAAAATGGGAAAAAAAATCACTTTTTAAAGGCTACGGAAAAAGCTCTGCAGGGACAGGAAAGGGTTAACTTAAAGGACCACAGCTTTTTCTCCCTCAGTGCATGCAGATTTCAAATGAAGTGTGCAAAAATATATTAAATTCTATGAGCTTCTTTGCCAAAGGGAATGCATGTTGTGCTAAGGATTTTTAACTTAGCTGTTTGGTTTTATATGAATTTTCTCTGCCACTGCAGTATTTGTGGGCCCTTATTGGAGAGGCAGGTTCTTTTACAAGTGGTTATATATTATTTTTCCGGAGGCAAGCTTTTTTATTTATGCCATCACTTAAAGAACTGAGGTTCATTTTGTTAGGGTTGTTGATGCCACAACTACTATAGGGGAAGGATGATGAACACATTAGCCTTTTAGGTTGCTCATATACAGTGTACATTCTACTTCTTTCCTTTCGTTTAATGCCTCTGTGAATTTTGTCTGTGTATGGTGCAAGGAATTAAAAACCATAATGGATTTCTCTTTAGGACTTGAAAGAAGTTGAAAAACCTCACCTCAGTAAACATTCCAGTTGATATTTGTCTTTCTATAATGTACATTTCACTGAATAGTCTGACCCTAAAGACTGAGTTATGTACGTAGGTAAAGTCCTGGAGGTATCTATCTGTTGAAAACTGCTTTATAACCATAGCAGGGAATGACTTAGTCCCTAAGTACCTTTCTATAACTTGTGGAGAAAATAATTGTCTTTTTTTAATCGGAAATTTCAGCTTTGGGACTATGTATGGAAGTCTCATACAGCAGTAGCAAAATGGTGTTAAGATTTGCACTGAACTATGGATAATCATTTTCTATCACAAACAGTGTTGCATCTAATTTAATGTATAATCTACATAAGCTTTTTTTGTGGCAAAGGAAGAGGAAGTTGAAGGCAACCTAGATAAAATTAACTCATTAATGCTACTTCAGAAGGACTTGTCTTGTAAACTTGAGGAAAATTATGGGAGAATTGGAGAAACCATTCAAAAAAATATCATTGAATAAAAACTAAAGTTTTTTGGAATACGTTGTTTTGTCAGAGAAAAGAATTCATAGTGTATTATGGTCTGTCTTTGATACAAAGGAAAATTAAGCCAGAAATTACCAGTTAAAAATAGAAACTAGTATACGTCAGGGGGGAAAAAAAAAAACAAAAAAGAAAAAAAAAAACCATATAAATAATAAATTGTAAAGTGAAGACAGCTGAAGACAGCTGATAATATATAATTTACTGAAGGCACTAAAAAAATCTTTATAGGAGAGAAATGATGTGTTTGGGCGGTGGGATGAGACTATACCGGAAATGAGGGACTCGTAATGCTGTTCTTATTGCTGCTTTAATTGCAGTCTTTCTCTGAAGAGATATTGGTAGTAGCCATGCAGAAATAGCAGAATTGTTCAATTTAAATTTCTGTATTTGGAACATTCATGACTAAAACTTTTTATTATGAAAAGTAAAAGGCAAGTGAAAAGACACTAGAAACCATCTATTAGGGATGCCCATTTTAAAATCAAAAGTCCCATTGTCCTCACAGTAAGGAATTTCTTCCTGGTATCTAGTCTAAATCTACCCTCTTCCAGTTTAAAACCACTTCCCCTCATCACTACATGCCCTTATAAAAAGTCCCTCCCCAGTTTTCCTGTAGGCCCCCTTCAAATGCTGGAAGGATACCTACTAACTTGGAAGTATTTGTCAGTTATTCAAAAATAAATTTTATGGGGAAGTACCTGTTGTTAATAGATTATACAGGGGTTGTAACACTTTACAGTATTTATATCAATGACTTAAGCAGATCATTGCAGAAAGATTCCTGACTGAAAATAACACTTAATGTCACTGACAGAAAGTAACACATTAGGGGTAGGGTGTGCAGCTGGCAAAATGACCTGGATAAGAACAGCTGTTAGTATGGGCATATGAAGGTAAATGGAGTAAACTATATGAGAGTGAGTGGATGGACAGGTGAGAGAAACAGAGCAAAAACTGATTTGACCTTGCCAGCGGTTTCTCTGTGTTACTGTGACCTTGGGTATGTCTGCTTGTGATGATTCTGCACTGAATACTGCAAGGAACCAGCATACAACTGGTGACAGAACAGGGTGCTGCATGCAGGGACCCATGTTTTGTGAACCTGTGTGTGAACTACGACTATTTTCTGCTTAGTAGGTGCATTAGTAGGTAGCAGGAAGCAGGATGAGGCTGGGAACCACGCAGAGCTGGACCACAAGTGTCTCAACAGAAGGAGTAAGCAAGTAGGGGAGCCTGGGCACACAAAAGTGGGGATATGCTTGTAACCCACATGACCTATGAGAGTATCTATCTGAGTGATATTATTTCGGGCAGTTGACTGCGTAGGGATGTTTAGGTGTTTTTAGGGAGGTATTTTCATTTTTAAAGTGTTTTGAATGGTGCTTTATCTATTGTATTTCTGATCCTGAGACATTAGTGACTGGTAGTTAATTATATTAATTAATCAGTAAACAGTTTTGAGAATGATGTGATTTAGATCCACATAGATTGAATTTTTTTTCCTTGTAACAGTAAGTGTTCACAACATGATAAATTACAGTTATACAGAGTAATGTGGATACAAGATATTATGTATAAGAATTACAGGTACAGATGAATGACGGTCAAGCGTCTCTAAAAATATTTCTGAGAAGGATTTGAAATTATGAAAGGCAAGCAATTCCACATGAGTTCCCACAACAAAACTGTGTTTAAAAAGGCTATGTTATGCTATTGTACAAATAAGAGAAACAGTCATGATTTCAACAGAAAAATTGGAAGTGTGTACATTTCAGTTTGTAAACATTTTGCAAATTGTGTTGAAAAGGAAGAAGAGAGACATAAATACTTAGCACTGGAGAAAAAGGATGTAGATGTTTAAAAATTTTCCAATAGTAAATAAAATAATAAGAAGCAATAGCTAGAAACTTTAATCTCATAAATTCAGATTAGAAAACAAGAGTAGATTATTAGTTCTGAAAATGATTCACCATTCAAAAAAACTTGGATTTCATGTCCTTAGATTGACTGTCTCTGGAAGTGTTGTAACATAAAGTATGCATTTCTGAGTTTGCTGTATTTGAGAAGCAGACTGGCTGTTTCTGAGGACCCTTTAACCTCAGCCCAGGATTCTGCGTGTAGAAGGAAAGCAGCCTGAGCATTCATAACCAAACTCTCAGTCCTGTCATTAACTAATATGTCCACTTTCAAATGTACAGAAGAGCCCATTCCATTATTCCCTTTCTACTGAGATTGCTAGCAAAAGGCCCAAGAAGTTTTTGAGTGAAGAGCTTCTCTGTGGCGGTAGCCTGACGTAAGCTCAATACTTCAGACTTCTATCTGTTTAGATTAGAAAGAAGTACATCTTTTGATATTTCTTAATTTGTCAAATCTGAGATGTTTTATGGAGATTTATTTTGAAGATTGTGCTGGGGATAAACAAGTATTCATCATATGTATTTGTTCATTCATTAACCCATCGGTTAGGTTTTAGTAAACTTCTACCTCCTTCATAGTTCTCATGAGAAACTCAAGAAGAGCAGAAAGATTTGCAGGCTTTGGGTTTTGTATGTCTGAAATACTGACCCATCAACAACATCAGCCTCCAACCCAAAGAAGTCCATTTGTTTAAGCTGAAATCAAAGGCAGACAAAATGTTTGGGTTCAGAGCTGCTCTCTAGCTGAGGCTTCTCTAAATGAATCCAGACAGGAATTCTTATCATATCCTTCTGTGATACACCACCAGTAACAATGTGCAAAGGTCTGCAGTGTTTTAGTTAGCATTTTGAAAATTCAAACTTTAGCCTTCACTCATTTTTCTGCATGTATATAGTGTGGTCATGGATTTTCTGGAAAAGTGGTTGCATTACCACTTTTGGACCTTACTGGTCCCACGAAAGCCAGTAATTTCCCTACTATTAAATACTACAAAATTGACCTGTAAAATCAAAATCACAAATTCTTCTTGTAAAGTTTTAATTTGTACTCTCTGTTCCTCCAGGATTTTGTAATTTCGTGAAGCACTCCTTCCTTATATAACAGTCATTTTCTTGCTCTTGGTTTATGCGGTACTTATTTAATTGATTTTAAACTGAATAATAAATTATTTAAATGTAGCTGAAATTTTGCATCATTGTGCCAGTAATTTATTACGATAATTGACAGTTTGGGAGTTGGAAGAACAAGAATAAATCTAGCAAGCATCTGAGATTTTTCTTCTTCTTTTTCTCCCTAAATTCCCTTCTGCAAGGTTCTTTTCAAACCGTACACTTAACATGGAACCAGCCAAAAGGCTGCAGGGGCCAATATGTATTCTCTTTGGATACTAGGAAAACTATGTCTGGGCTGTTCCTCATTCCCTGGCTGGAGTTTTTTTATGGATATTATCTGTCAATAACTCATCTACTTCCAAGGGCTCCAAAGTTCAGTGGATCTTTTTTTTGTGAAAAATTTCTAAAGAAATAGTTCATATCAAATTTTTGAGTGAACACAGCAATTAGGAGAGGCATTTGAGGGCTGGCGAAGAGCCAGCAGTTGCCTTTTTATGAGCATTTCTATAGTTCTTTTAAATAAAAATTTAAAAACTTGTAAGATATGGTGCTGTTCTCACTTTCTCTTCCGTGCAGGTGGATCTGTGGAACATACTGAAGCCTCACTGAAACACAGGGAATTCTATATTGAAGGAAAAATGTATCACTGGAGTTATCATTAATTTTACTGGTTTGGGTTGAATTACACCTAAAACTATATATTCATATGAGTTAAGGTTTGGAGAAATTTGGATTTATGATGTGTTTAACATGATGATTCTTTGCACAGGCGATTGTATTATAGGAAAAAAAAGCAGGGAATAAATAAATAAATTTATATATATATATATTTAGCAAAGCACGTGCTTCCATAAATCTCTCTGTGTAGGAGGGGGATAGAAATCTCCACCCGTAGTAGTCACGTGGATCTCAGAATAATTATAACAGTGACTATATGGCAGCTAGGAAAAAAAACAACACCAAACTTATTTGAGAAAACTTATTCAAAACAAGTAAGAAAAAACCCCCACCCCTGAAAAGCAGGAAAAAATACCAAATCTTGTACCAGGTCTTTCCCTCTCTTCATTTCAAAAGATTCTTTTTAAAAGGTAAATGGTATTAAGAGAATCCTGTATTTAAATATGGTAGAATGGACAGTCTTTGGTACTTCAGTGGTCATCACTAGAGATTTCTTGACTCCTGTCTTTTTGTGGCATCTAACTTATTCTGTGAGAAAAAATGAATAAATAAACACAGAAACTGAGTAAACACAGAGTAAACTGTGTTTACTCCATTGTACTTCTCTGTAACTTCAGAGTCACTACTTTTGTGTATTGAAGGACAGAGTCTTCCAATTTTGATGCAGCTAAAACTATTTTTAAGTGTTCAGAAAGTAAGGCCTGTTTAATACGATTTAAGAAATGGGCATACAACTTGTGAAATTAGTTCACAGTTGCATGAAAGGTCCTTTAATAAAAGGTATTTTGTAACAGTAATTTTACTGCAATCAGTCTCACAGAACACGAAGTGGATAATAAGGGAGAAAAACAAAGAAATGTGCGTCTTTTATCCTTAAACATTCAGTTAGTGAAAAAATTCTGGACACGTAGGTCAAAAAACTTTTTTCCATTCTTAAGAAAGACTTTTTTTCCTGATCTGCCAGCAATTTACTGATACTGTAACTATTTTACTTTTAGTGATTTTCTTTCCTTCTCACTTACTTTGCCTCAGGCCTAAATTGAATTGAATATACAAACAAAAATTATTCATTTCTGAAAGTTTAGAAGGATTGCAAGCTTGTCAACTCTCACTCTTAAGAGTAATTACTTTCAAACATGATCTTATTGAAATACCCTTTGACATTCTAGCTCTTGAGTGAATGAGAAGTATTCATTAAAACCTCTTTGGGCTTTCTACATGTTTTACACTGAAATTATTATTCATTTATTTTTAACTTATACAGTGGAATGGTTAAAAATCACAGTACCCAAACTCTTTTCCTTAAACACTGAAATTTTACAAAATCTGCCAATGTTACAGTAGTGCAAAAGCATTAAAAATAAAAAGTCATTTTTATCATAATTTACAACTTTGAGGACTCCTGTTCGCTTTATATGTGAATTTGTTGTGCATTTAGTAGATGAACAACTTTCCACTGCTGGATCAAAGGTTTCTGTAATGCCCTATGAACATAATTATTTTGTTTTTTTTTTCACTAAACTCAGGAAACTGGTATCTTTACTTTGTCTTAATGAAAAGATGGGACGAATTCAGTGTTGCTGAGTATAATATCTGTCTACAAGTGATTTAACCAGTTTTGGCTGTCTTAAACTGATGCAGCTAACCTTACATTTTGTGGGATATATTCCGCTATGACAATGACAGTACATGCTTTGCTTCTTATACATTGGATTTGCTTACATAGACATTGCAAACATGTATGGGAAGGCATGAAGTCAGCAAATGCCATTGTGTGTTGCTTTTGAAAGGGTTGTACCTTCTTGAAAATCTAATTATCTCCTTTCAACTTATCCTCTCCATATGCAGATACTCATCCCCTCCCTCATATTCAGACAAGCAGAGTTCTTCAGAGGACACACGGACTTAGAAATGTGACTCAGAGGTCAGTAGATTGAGAGCCTCAGGCAGGAAGTGAAAATCACAGTTAAGGACAATTTACTGTGACCATCCTGCCCCAGGAGTCTCCTAGCACAACCAAAGGGCTTGGCTATGTCTCAGTTTCTCACATTGTCAACTTCCATGAGTTTGCGTAGGAAGGCATGACTCTTACTGAATTAGAAATATCTCTGATGAATAAAAATTACTTGTTTCAGGAAAGGTTTTCAGCAGCTGATCTTTGCCAAAATTTAAGGTTCCTGTAACAGGTTCCTGTGTTACTATTCCTGTACTGATAACTGATTATTAACAAAAAAGTCAGTAAGGTGAAATGTAGTCAGATTTCTTGTAGAACAAATAAAGGAATGAAGCAATTATAGGTTTGTTTTTTTCCTTTTCTGTCTCATTTTTTTAAGTCTCTTTTTTTTTTTTTTTTTTTTTTTTTTTTTTGTCTTTTTGTTTTAAAACGTCATTTGAGTAGCTTTGGCAAATTGCTTAATTGTTTATTGATCCAATAGTTATTCAGCTTATTATTCCATGGTGCTTTTCTTTGTTGTTTTCTTGAGCATTACTTCATCTCATTTTAAAACTCCCGGGTAAAGCTTATATCAAACCCTTTATCAAAGTTTTGTGCCTTGCTTAAATTCCGTGTTGATGAAGTTTTAAGGATAGAAGTTACATGGAAATATGTCAACAGTTAATGAACCAAATTGTCCACAAATTTAGAATTCATTTCTCACATTGTAGGCAGAAGATAGTTATGGCAAATTTTGCAACAGTCAACTCCCACGAGGTCATATTTTATTAAACTGAGTAAATTGAATGAGTCAGAGCCATAGCTGTCTAGGAATTTAAACAAAATAATTGACACACTATCTGCCAAACATACTGTATTTTTCTTTATTTTTATAGTGGGTGGTAGGTTAAAAGATGTCTGCGTAAACTCTAGTTGATGAAGACAACAAGATGGTGGGTTTGTTTGTTTGTTTGTTTGTTTTGTTGTTGGTTTTTTGTTTTTTGTTTTTTGCATTTTGCTTTGTTTTACATTCCACAAAACAAATCTACTTCAAATCTGACTGTCCTACATCCTGTATTCCCTTCCTATTTGTTCAAAGAGTAGGACCTCTTTTTGGATGAAGAGTAGAGGAAATGCTAAAATCCACTGTCACTTGCAAAGGAAAATATCCCTTTTAATGTTTACTGTTTTTTCAAATCCATCTAAATTACCTCTGTAATACCAGAGTCATTCTGTTTCTATGCTAATAGTATGTGTTCAACAGTGGACTGAAGGTAGAAAGTTAAAGGAGTTCTTTGAATTTTACCATGGCAGATATCCTCCACTCCCTGAATCTATAGATGAAAATAATCATGCTGCAGTGCCAAGAAATTAGTATCCTAATACAACTCCAGAATGCTATGAAAACATAGCATTGCATAACTGTGATTCCACTGAATGGACTCATTATGACTAAAATTGTCTGAAGTTCTATTGCCTTTTTGTTTATATCTGGCAGGAATCAAGCAATCTCACCATGATACACAATAGGTTTTTCTAAATATGGTGAAAAACTAGAATGTTCTTCACAGCAAGTATTGACTGCAACAGAATTGAATGGAAAATGCTGGCTTAAATTAGTGGTACATTCTTGTGTTGGAAAGTGATCAGTACATCAGTCATCTTTTGATGGAAGCTTCTGTTCCCAGATGGAAAATAAAATAAATTAAGCACTTGTCCCTCAAAAAGTTAGCACTAAAGTAAGAATCTATATGTTTCTCTTGAAAGAACAAGGATACATAGTATTTAATGCTTCAGGACAAGCAATCCTTAATTTCAGTATTATGTTTTGAAATGTTATGTTTTAAGCCTTCCCTTGTCCTGCCCCTTGTCCCTTGCCCCTTTCCCTTTCCTGTTCCCATTCCTTTTTCTCTCTTTTCTTCTTTTCTTTTTCTTTTTGAAATCTTGAGTATTCCAGAAGGCAAAGAAATTAGCAACCATCACTATCTGTGGTAACATCATTATCTGAGTAAAAGCTGCAGCCCTCAAACTAGAGTTCTTTGAGTAAGGCAACTAAGCCTATATCTAAATACATTTCATGCATAGTTCACCTTTGCCAGAGAATCTTAATGGCTACATTTCTTACGAACTTCAGCTTTGAGTCCTAATATAATGTAAATCATGTATTTCATCAGAGTTGTCTTTCAAAGAAAAAAGAATTAGTGCAGTTCGGTTTTATGTTCGCCTTTTCCAAAGATTACGTTGTTAGATTATATGTCATTGTGCTTGAATAGACTATAAGATAAATGATCATTTTGCAATCTTACAGTACAGCCTATGCAAACATTTATTAAATAGAACTGATAAATGTAGTTTAGCTTAACTGTGCAATTGCATTTATTGCTAGATTCAATTTAAATATACACAGCGCATCTATCCTGTCAAAGTCCAGTCCTGTCGTGTAAGAATATATTAGAGCGACATGCACAGCATTTCAATGATGTACTTTATCTTTATTCCTTACCTGATTCTTTTATAAAATCTACTTCAATTTTCCTAAGATCAAGGTATTGCAGAAAACATACATAGTAACTAATTGCATTAGTATCTACCTGCTTTGCACTAAGAAAACTATAACAAGATTTAATATCAAATGTGAAATAAAGAAACAGCTGCCTTTCTTTTGCTGTGTCTCAGAGCTTGCCAGAGGCCATTGAGTAATCTTCCTCACATTCCAGATGTATGCATGAGATCCTATCTAAGTCCTGATGGAGCACCCTTATACAGTAAATCATTTCTGCAAAGGCTTTTAATAAAAACTAATTTCTCTGGAGTTGTCTTTTTTTTTTTTTTCCCTTTTGTAATTTTTTCATCCCATAGCTTCTACTGCTATTTTGGGTATATATAAGAATGGACTGTAGGAATTCTGGAGTCATCAAGATCCAGTAACCCAGAGGTACTGGTTCTAAATGATGCACTTTTCATGAAAGGGGAACATTTCATGCTTTCTTTTGTGAAGGGTAGTATAACTGCAGCAAAATTGAGTAACGGTGTTACATGCTTTTTTGGTATTATATATCGTTTATCTAAACCAATTGTTGATTAATAACACATGTAGTAACAAACAAAAAAAAAATAATTTGAAGGTAACTTAAATATATTTATGAAAATGTTATCAAAAAGTTCTAATTCATGACCATAAGACTCACGCACACAGGAATCACACAACCTGAATATTCAAATCATTTTCTTTTGCCAGTACAAATGGGAGTAAATTAAAAGCTGGACTTTACAGTTATTCAGTTTCTTCAGTGGGGAGGAAATATCCAAGAACTATCCCAGGAAGAGGATTGTAATTTAGTTCCAGCTCCTACTCAGATAGTACATTGTCTAAGGAAGGCAATTTATCGCAATCTGTTCATTTGCTTTGTATTTTCCATTTTCTTTGTTAGGAATGTGTTAAGACTCTTCTGCTCATTTTGTTATTTTTTCAATTATCCTCGCTGGAAAGGAAATATCTAGAGACTTCGTGATTAGGATAGGACTTGCGAGAATCAGAATGCTTTACTGGATCAGGAGTAGATCTCCCTACCATACAGTGCTGAGCAATAGAAGAAAAATGCAAGCTGCTATAATAAGCCAAGTGCAAAATTGGATTACAAAGTCATTAGAGGCTGTAGTTGTTCAGCACCTTTTAGGCCCTTGGGAAAGATTATTAAACAAATGAAAATGGTTTTAAAACTAAGCATTTTATTCCTTTCAAGTAGGGGTTATTATTTCTTCAACTTCTAATTGTTGTGCATAATATTGTGTTATATGAAATTCAAAATTTATTTATTGCCCCTATACATGTACATCAGTGGCTATGGCTTAAAACATACAATCTTTTTTCCGGTTTCTGTGAACTGGGCATTTATATAAAAGGTTATATTTTACACTTCTGTGATTTCTGGTATATTTTTTAAAACCAGAATGCCTAAGAAGGATATTCAAAATTTCTAAAATGATATTTCAGCTTTAATCATTTTTCATGTTTTAAATTAGTCATTAATTTGACTGTATATTAAGACATTATTTGTGGATGTGTGTGTGCAGGTGTTTCTTTTGTTATGACATCATAGAATTGGGTAAATATTGGTTATGAAGGGCCACACTGGTTACGAAGACCCTTCAAGAATGGACGTTCTAGAACAGTTTTTGTTCCTGTGCTTTTTACTCCTCTAATGGTGAAATTGTTTGTACTAATATCCAATCTTAAAAACTATCCTGCCATTTTTGTTTGATGTCTGTTTTTGATCTGCCATGTCTGAAAAGAGTTTGCTGTGGTAAACTTTGTAAATCCCCCTAAGTAACTGTACTCTGCCTGTAGAGCAGCACCCTTTAACCTCTGCCAGACAAACAAGCCCTGTGCCCTCTACCTCTCCTCTGAGAAATGTGTTCTAGACTCTGACCCTCTTGGTAGCCTTTCTCTGAGGCCTTCGGAGTTTCTCCACATTGTTCTTGAACACCGGGGCCAAAACTAGATGCAGTGTTGTAGGTGCAGCCTCAGTAGTGCCAGGTAGAGAAGGACAATTAGTAACTTTTCGTGCTTTGCTAGCCATTGTGCTCCTAAGTGGGGTGGCAAACTTGCAGTGGAAGTGGGCTGTACTCAGTGAAAGGGTTCATGTTCAGCCTGGTATCCAGTATGACCTCCAGGTTCTCTCCCCCTCAACTACCACCTAGTGTGCCAGGTCTCAGACTGTACTGAGCCACTTTTGAAGTAGAACTTCTTGTTTCTTGATGTTTCTATCCCTAAGTTTCTAGGATTCTGTTGTTACAAGAAGTAAAATAAACAGTAACATATGAGGATGTGGTTCTGGTTGTTGGTTGTTTCTATGTAGATTCAATACATTAGGTTTCATTTCCCTCTTTCAATATGGAAAAAAATCTGTGATCTTAAAAAATATATAATTTTCTTTAGGAGCCTTAGTAGAATCACCTCATTTCTCTTGCTCCTTTTTTTTTTGTTTGTTTTTGTTTTTTTTTTTTGCAAGATTAATATATTCAATATTTTGGTTTGTCTGACCATTCTAACCAGAAATGTACCATCAGTGGCAATCGTTGTTACCTTGGCAGTAGTTAACTACCTGGCAGTAGTTAAGCGCCTAGGCCCTAAACCGAAGGCTTGCTTTAGATCATGACCCCAGTATTGCCACTAGTATATATTACTCAGAGGATTGGAAGTAAACTGAAAGTAATGTGCTGAGATTGAACTGATTAAATAGCAGACTGCCAAGTTGAGACCTTTTGTAAAACAGCTTTTTGAAGTGTTCTATGTGTTATGTAAAGAGGAAAAAGAACCTTCTTCTTAGAATCATATATGGCATCTTCAGAAAAACTCCTCCTTGCTCCATATGTAGTCAGCATTATCCTCCCTATAATTATTCAAACATGAGTCTGGGCAGATGGAATCATTTCTTACTTATCTGTTCCTGGAAAGTGAATGAGGCATTGAGACAAGTTATGTTCAGTCTTATTATTTGTTTTTTGTTGTCTCAGGGAATCAACCACTAATCTCACACTATGAATTCAAAGAGGTGGTGAGGGTTATGTGAATTACTGGGACTGGACAAATGCCAAATTCTGCTTGACCAGAATAGTCTGACTTAATTATTCTCTTCATCTTCAAGTAAAATATATTTTCACTCCTACGCATCATTTCTTTCTTGGTATCTTTCCACAAATTTCTGACTCATAAACACATTAGGTTTTGTTGTATTAGGCATGGAAAGTATCAGGAAAGATAATGTGTCTTTAAAGATTGATACATTTCCTTCAAGCTTTTTACTTAGAGTTTTTTTGATGGTCACTGGGCTATGCTGAAAACAAACAAACAAAAAAACAAAAAAACAACCCAGCAACAAAGGTTATCATGCAGCAGAATTGCTCATGTAGCAATTTGTCCTAGTATGTGAGAAAAAAAAATCAGTGTTTAACAGGGACCACCAATACTTTGGTAGTACTGTCTGATTTTTATTTTTATTTTAAACTTAGTTCAGTGCATACAGTTATTCAGGAATACCCAGATTCAATTCCAAGCACTTTTTCTAAGTTCTCCCCTCTAGAGTTCCTGCTCCATTTAGATTCCTACTGCACAAAGTGTCCGTTTGTCACAAATTTATTATACACTGTTCTTTTTTTTTTTTTTTTTTTTTTTTTAATTTCTCCTGAAAGCACACTGTGTGTCTCACTCCCTGATCTGCAGAGTCCCTGTCGTTACACTCTCAAGTGTGTCTTGAGTAAATAAAACGCTAAAGTTAGGCAAACTGAATATGAAGTGAACCTAAGTTGTAATTATTATTTCTTTATTTAATGCTTTCATTGGAACCAATATTTTTTTGCCTTTTGCTTACTAAAATGAAATTCCTATTTGATTTGATTAAGCATAATAGATCGTGGAAGGAATTGAGATACAAAATTCTTAGATTTTAGACACTTTGAAAGTAGATATTTTTTTTTTTTTTAATTGAGAAATGATAGTACATTTGTTTAACTTAAAAATTAGCAGTTGTTGAAAGAAAATGCAGTACTAAGGTACTTGTGACTATCTTTGTATTTTTCTTCCCCTTGCCTTTGACCTCACCTTTGGAGGTGAGGGAATGATGAAACAAACCAAAAAAACTACATATTGAAAAAATATATGAATGCAACTTTAAAAATTCCTGGAAATTTACCATATTTCCCCTTTAGCATTTCAGCTAAAACAGATATACAAATACCAGATATTTCTGGTACTTAAAATACTGTTTTTTCCAGTAAATGCAAAACTGTGTAGATTCTTTGGAAACACAAAGAGGTAAGTATTTTCTGGAAAAGCTTTTGAGTCTTACTTACATGACTTATGTTAGCATAAAATCTTTTTTTTATAAAGATGCTTGCAGGTCTGTAAGCTTTTCACTAACTTTGGTAGAGCCTTAGGCTACTATTCATGAATGAACTCTGTATGTGGATGTAGGGAAGTGAGAAAAAGTCACAGTATTTAGCATTTTCTCCATCTCAAACCCATTTATCCATGTACTTTACTTTTATAAGGTCATTGAGATATTTTTGTGATGGGTGACCTTATAAAAATCATATAGCCGCAGAAAGCTACATTTTAAAGGAGGAATGTTGGACACTCTGTCCAGATGTTACTTAAAATAGGTTTTCAAATATAAAAAAAAAAATAATCAAACATGAAAGCATTAGGGTAAACATAGTGAACATATATATTCTTCCCTAAAAGCAGGAGGAAATGAAGGGAAATGAGATCACATGTATTCTGGCAACCCTTTGAAAAGAAAGGAAAAAAAAAAAGATTTTTTAAAAGATAGTGTTACTCCAGAATAATTGATTAAGGGAAGTAATCTCAAAGACAAAAAAACAAAACAAAAATCCCTAAACAAATCATTTAGATCATTTAGTAGATCATTTAGCCTTTCAGATCTGTATACAATTTTTTTTATTATTTTTTTATTTTTTTGCAATTTCCTGCTTTATCTACTTTATTTCCAAATGTTTCACAATTCTGTTTGACAATTACTTTACTTTTGGATAGATTTCAGGTTCTTGAAATGTTTTTCCAGTGTCCAGTTTATTACCTTTATTTTGTGCTATCATTCTTACTTGGTGTTTCATTCTCCCTACATCATACCAAATGACGATTTCCCCCTCAACCTGTGTAATCTTCAAATATTCATAAATATTTAAATCACATCTTTTTACTTAGTTCTGTTGGACTGATCTGTCCTCATAAAATTAGTTCTTCTAATCACTTGATTAGTGTTTCATCTTTAAACATCCTACTTGTTATTATCACTTTAGTTGTAAGGTGATTAGACTTATAGTATTTCTGGACTCATACTTGCACAAGACTAAAGTGTATGATCCCATTGAAGAGATAGGTTAATGTGAATTATACTGGTAAAATTTCTTGTTCATTCAATATTGCTTTGAACTTTCTTCACAAGCAAGATAGAAACATGACAAATCTGTGGTGACTTGAGGTTGTCTTCTCCTTAAAGACAGTCATTTCTTGTTGGCAATTAATAGTTGCAAAGGTTGGTGGTTATTTGGCCTCCCTCTTCCCTGGAATTAAAAAAAAAAAAAAAAAAAAAAAAAAAAAAGCTGAACTTGAGAGAAATTTCTTGTTTTGCCAGTTAGCTTTAAATCTGCAAAGAGATTTTTTCTCCATGTGATTGCCATTAATGCAGTATTAAATTCAGTATATCTGTATTAGGAATGCATATTTAATGCAAAGGTCTAAAGTTAATTAAGCATTCATACCTGCTATATTTAATTCTGATTAATTTACATACAAAATGTTTGTCACAGCATAACAAAGCATAATATCAGCAGTTCTGTAAAATTCCATTAATGAGATTTTATCCATGTTTGCTAATTGTGATCATGCAAGTTCTTAAGAGTTGGTTAAGAAAAATGGCATCCTTTTTTAAATGAAATGCTTGCTCTATATTTTTTTAATGCTTAGTGTTGGATATGCAGGCTTAGAAGTAACCAATTCCTGAAAAGTCTGAATTTACAAAATGGTAACAGTGCACAAGTTTGAACTCCTTGGGAGTTCAGTGGCCCTGTTGTTCAGGTCATTACATTTCTGTTACTGAATACCAAATATATATATATATATATATATTTTATTTTTTTTTTAAAGTCTTAGATGATATCTTTATTTAAAGAAAAAAAAAATTAAAAACAACTAGGCTTTAATTTAGCCCTTTAGACAGCATAACTTGTAATAGAATACAAAAATAAGTGTACAGATGAGTATTTCATTTATTCTATTGCATTGTAGTGTGGGATTTTGATTTTATGTTTTCAGATGAAGAATATTTTGTGAGACCACTTGGCCTGAACTTCAGTGTTTTATGTTGTGGTATCTCTACTGTGACAGGCTTTTTTCAGAAACAAGTAACAAACAGTTTCTGCACAAATTAACAAAAAATAAACAAAAACAAAAAACATAGTGCCTATATTATCTATTCAGTAAATTGCAAAAGAAGGAAGAAAAAATGTTAATTTTCTTCATATTTCACAGAAGAATAGGGGAAGGACCAAAATTTATGATATGTTACACATGTGACTCAAGAATGTACTTCATATACATATTCCAATACACTCTCACTAGCTGTAGACATTTGCACTCTGTGGTGTATCAGAATGACACACTGTCAACTACACTATGTGAGCACCGTATTCATGAAATGACTGTGGTTCAAATTTCAGTGTTTTCTTTATGGAATTCATGCAGTGATTATTATTGACTTATTATTAATTATTATTACTGACCTGATGGTCAGTAATTTCATGGCAGCTGAAGTCCATCTGTAACAGTTGGGGCCATGAGTATTTTTGTCCAGTTACAGTAAAGAGCAGGGAATCTTAAACTCTTTTACTGGTGTTACAAACTTTTGTAATCAACTGAAATAAAAAAGTACTCTTCTTTCCTTTTTTTTTTTTTTTCTTTCTTTTCCCTCCCCACCTCCCCTTGGTTTCTCACACATTTCCCTTGTTGTCGGTATTATAATGTTTAATTAATGTACATATATTCCATGTAAATATAACCGAAATAAAAAAAAAAGTGTGAAGTTTTTGCTGTTAGTTTTGCAATATGTTTATAGTATACTGTGTTGTGTGAAGCAGCAGTACTGTGTGAAGTGATAGCTTGCTAATGTAACATATATAACCCAAGGATGGTAATTATACCATTAATATTATTGTTAGCATTAATAACTCCCCCTCAAACAGATGACCAGTAGGTGAGAAGTGTCATGGATGTTGTTGTATGTACTACACAACCTCTTGTGAATAAAATTCCTGCTGTTACAGAAGAAATAAATGCTCAGTTCAGTGCTTTCTGGTTTTGGCTAGCACGCAACTCTTGTTCTTAACTTTAACAGATTGTGCTGTTCATTCTATACCTGGAATCGGAGAGCCTGGCCCAATGTTGTATTTCTGTCATACTTGTTTAGTATTTATCCTGCCTTAAATCACAGGATCAGGAAATCTCTGTGCCCTAAAACGACATTTTATACCTAAATTTATTCATGTATTTTGTGTGCTTAAGATGGTGGATGAGATTACTTACCATGCTTCTAAGTGAACTCTTGTTTTTATTAGAGCTTTATGGTCCTACAGGTAACAGATATGTGCGTGATCTCAAAAGTAGACTTCTCAGTGGAAAAGCAATCTTTTCCTGGCTTTCTCTGTTCTGCTGCTGATCTCAGAAACTGAACACAAACATCTGATAGCTTTGTTTTTATTGGCAGATTGATAATCTATGGACTTTGGCATCATTGAGTTTTGTTTCTTCATCTGATTGGCATGTTTCTTTGTCATGCAGATCTAGTCTTACTCGATAAGAAGAATCCAGTATGTTCAAAAAACAGTTACTGGGAGTGATGGTGTTTCATTTTCACATTTAGCTTCTTGGGACTGTATATTCCTGTCAGGGGTAACACAGATATTTTTAATTTGCTGGGCCTTCATTTTCTGTGTTTTGTATTGTTTCACATTCCACTCACCTGTTATACTACTGTTGCTTATGTGGTAATATGTTGAAAAGGTATCTGTATTGAAAGTACATACATGGAATTGGTATAGTATTATTGTATTAATATAAGTAATAAATTTAAGAAAAAATATCAGAAAGACATGATCAAATTCAGAACTTTGATATTCTGATACCTAATTTGGTGAGAAATCCAACATTATTTTTAATGCGGTGTTGTGGATTAACCCAGGCAGATAAGCACCACACAGTTGTTGGCTTACTCTCCCCTCCCAGTGGTATGGGGGAAGAGGATCAGAAAAAAAACCACAACACTGCAGTAGATTAGAACTTGTGGGTTGAGATAAAAGCTGTTTACTAAGAAAAGGAAAAGAAAAGGAGAATAATAATACTAATTATAAAAATATGTACTTACAAATCAAGTGATGCACAGTGAAGTTGCTCACCACCAGCAAACTGATGCCCAGCCAGTCCCAGAGTAGAAGTTGCCCCACAGCCAACTCCTCAAAGTTTTTAATGTTTGTTTGTTTTTTACAAAATGTCATATGGTATTGGTGAGTTTCGGTTATCTGTCCTGGTTCTGTCCCCTCATGGCTCCTTGTGCCCCCTCAGCCTCCTCACTAGCAGGACTGTACGAGAAGTTTAAATGTTCTTGATTCTGTGCAGCCCCTGCTCAGCAACAACTGAAACATCAGTGTTATATCAACATTGTTTTTATACCAAAGCCAAATAATAGCATCATTCCAGTCGTTATGAAACTAAAAATACTCACCTCTGTCCAGCTGAAACCCAGACACATAGAGATTTTCTTTTTAAATAAAACTGGTTTTGACACTGTGACTGTAGTAAGTAGCTAAGGACTTGCTCTTCTTATGTGCCAAGTATGCTTTTGTCCATTTAATTTTAAGGAGCAAAGGGAACTCTTAGAATTTCTTGCATTTCTTTGCTGGAGTTAGAATCACAGAATAATAGAATCATCTAGGTTGGAAAAGACCTTCAAGACCATCGAGTCCAACCATCAATCTGACCTACCTAGTCCCATAAGTAAATCTGTCCCTTTGTGCCCCAGGATTGATCCTGGGTAAGCATTTTCATTAAGAATCTAATTCTGCATAATGCTGAAAATCTTTTATTCCCACTGAATACTACTGAAGGTTGCTAGGCACCTCAAAGAGTCAGTGAATATCACAGCTTGCTTAGCACATGGTACTACATATGCCATTTGCAATCTCTGCTTAGAGCAGACTTCTACTGCTGTCACTGTAGATTATTCAGTATGGTTTGGGAGTTTGTTTTGCTGTACTTAGAATGTGATTCCATTCCTTATAAAATGGTAATATTCTGTGGATTGTGATTCATGGATCTAGTAAAAACAGATCACTGAACAAGTGGGGAAGAGGAAAGATTTCAGATTTTTGTATGTTCATTTTCCTGAACATTTCATACAAAATCTCTCCAGAAAATCAAACCAGCCAAAGAATGAAATGATATGATAGTAATAAAAAAAAATAAAAAAAAAAACCATTTTCTTACCAACATTGCTTGATCCTTATTCTTTAAATATTGTTTACTGTGACATGCTATTCCCATATAGTCTGTGTAATGCTGGCAGTATGCAGGATGCACTTACCACAAAATAAGCATACCCCGAAAGCCTTAGGGCATTGAGCTACCCTTTTGTTCCACGTAACTTATTGCAGAAGTGCTCACAGGATGACATGCTTTACTGTGTGCTACCTTATTGCTTTATTATTAGGCTTCACAAAGGTCAGATGGGCTTGACTTAAATTCATGAGAAAACAACGCTGTAGAAAGTTGCTTTTCTTCATTTTCTCTTTACTGGAGGACCTGAATGTTTTTCTGGGATCTGCAAGAGTATTTTTTTATATCATGTGGAAAGCAGAGAATTGTTTCCAATTCCCATTGTGGTAATCAATGAGATGTAAAATTGCAGCAGTTCCATGCTGCCTAGAGCCTCTCCTGACAAACCTCGTTCGGTTTGTCAGAATGCATAAAGCACTCATAAGACCGTAACATTAGCCCCATTTCTCTTTAATGTGACTGATCACAGAAAGAAGCCAGCTCTTAAGGAGATATTTTCATTTGCTTAATTAACACTGCCATGGCTGTTGTACAGAAAAATTCTTTCTGTGTTATGAACATTTCTCAGGATGTCTATAGGGATCATTATTTGTACGTATGATACATAAAAATCAAGAAACCTATTGACTATCTCTGTAATTATTTCACTTTGGACAATTTCATTCACACATAGGAAAAAGTAAAGGAAACTCTGTATAGTATTCTTTTTTTCCTATCTCATATTTGTGTCTACTCAGGAAGGTAGTGTTTGTCACTATTCAGTCAGTAATCAACCAAATTATGAATATGTAAATATATATAAATATATTCATGAATAAATTCATTTACTAGTTCATAAGAAATTATTTTGCAGCATATGTTTAGGAGGAAGAAACTCTTAATACTGTGTTTTGAAAGTATGTGAACTATGGCATATGACAAAAAAGACAGACATGGTTTAGCCCCAAAGTGTTTTCCTATGGGTGTCATTATAGTTGGAATGATTGCGTTGCTTATGGCATTAGCAATGGGCCAGAAGCTTCTTGTCTATGCCTCTGACGCAGATAACTATAGTCATCATTTATCAGTCCCTTAGAGGTGTTTATAAAATGCTCCATTCTCATTCCCTTTACTACTGGAAAAAACATCAGCTTTATATAATGACATTTCTCTTGACTACTGTAGCTGATAAGAAAATAATTGAATGAATGTTTGTAAATCAGGTATTCTTTTTTTACAATGGTTATTCCTTTAGCATAGAAACTAAGAGGATTGTCAGTTTCTGTCTCATTTTGAACTGTATTCTAGAACTATATGCCCATTTTCTTTTACTCTGTGTTGATTTTCTAATGAATGAATGAATGTGTGAGTGAATGAAGATGCAATATTACTGCCGTTTTCCAACCTTTTACTAATTTTTTTTGTCAGCAACAAAAATATTAATCCTTAATATAATTTAAAAATAACATTATGCCTTAGTTTACTAGCTATGCCACAACTAGCAATTCAGCACATATGAATTTGTACCTTACCTCGAATTAATCTCACAGGTATTAAAAAAAAATGATATGTAGCTGTTTGCTTATAGGATAAAATAATATTTATTCTTCATTAAAGTAAGACAAATCATATTCTTTGTATTGTTCTGAAGGTAATCTGTCAGCTAAATTCTGGGCATACAAAAGATACCTTGGGAAAAAACAATTTATTTTGTGTAACACCGGCAAGTGATGTTACCTTCTTTTACAATATCTTGAGGTTATGAACGACAGAAAATACTTTAAATAATGGGATGGATCTTTCACATTACTAATTTATCTGAAAGCGTCTAACATTGGCAATACTTTATGACTGAGAAATGCCTGTATGGAGTAGTGAGAAGGAGTGTCCTGTGTCTCCTAAAAACAAACTCCTATTTGTTTTTAAAGCTGATTTTCATTAAAAAATAAAAACATAAAAAATAAAACTTCAGCGACTGCATCTTAAGTAAGTAAGAGATTAGATAAATAGCATACAAAACAGCAGAAGAATATTATTGCAAAAGAATATGAATCATTATTTGATAATAATCAGGAATAATTTTTAATAACTTTCATTTTAATATTGAAAAATATTTTAGATTCTTTTAAATAAATGATCTCATGTCATGTGATTAAAATAGATTTCTGGAATACAGTAAAAATGCTTTTAGATTTTTATGAATCTGTATGTCTTTTCAAGACTTATCGTCTTTTTTTTTTCTTTTTTCTTTCCAAGATAGTGATCTTTACCTATTCCTTTAATGACCGTTAATTTATGGTATAGCAGACAAGGCTTGGGACCTACAACAAAATTCTTTAAAAGTATTGCTAAGCTGATGGTAGGTCAGATGATACCCTAGTAGAAAGGGGAAATTTAAGTCTAGAACTAATGGTAGAATTTAGAAGAATTTAATAGCACTCATCCTATTGCTTTGTATACCTGAGATTCATTGTTTTTTTTCTGTATGTCCCGATTTCTTTGTTTCACATCAGCCACACTGAATTTAGTAGTTGAAGCTAGCACTAAGTTATTTATTTTGTTGTATTTAAAATGCTAGGCAACACTATGAAATATTCTTCAATCTCTTTCCATTGTCTGTGAATGTCACACTGTGTTGTACCGACACAGCAGGGATGAAAACTAACACAAATGCATATTTGTGTACACAGCACCAAAATGTGTATTCATAGACAAACCTTGTCAAATCTTTCATAAAAAATAAATTAATTAAACAGACATTTGTCAGATAAGTGTCTGGAGACTGCTATTAGTAGTCAGAAGAGCTAGTCATAAAATGGAAGGACTATTGGCAGGGGTAAATATTTTAATGCCAATATGTTTTTATAAACACATACACATTAGAGAGACATTAGAGACTGATTTCTCACACTGTACTCTTGCTCTGAAATAAATCATCCACAGCTTTGTACTAGTTAGGTTGAGCAAAACAAATAGTCTGAAGTATTGGTTCAACACAGATAAACTAGTTTATTGATTAGATGTACAAAACATTTCCAGTCAATAATACATGTATGTGAGTGAATATTTGCTCTAAGTCATGTAGAAAAGCACGGAGTGTGATTTTAGAAATTGGTATTTATACCTTAACTTGAGTTGTTTTGGAGAATAACTGTGCAGAATTACCTAATCTCCATCTGCTTAACTCAGATGCAGAAGTATAAAAATATCAACATACCAGAGTTGCAACTATTCTTTGTTTTGTTTCCATCTGGTATGAAAAATCAGAAGTGCAGTACAGAAAAATTACAGGACTGCTGCAGGGGAGTAATCCTTACTGAGGATTTTACTGGGTTAAAGATCAGAAAAAAATGCAGTTATGGCCTTGCTGTGAATAATCGAGGATTGTGGACATTTGGCCACTTCTTTAGTGTATATAAGTTACAATCTGATAAGTGTATAAAACAAAATAGAGCTCTGAAATAACAGAATATGTCAGCAATTGAGAGGAATAGAAACTGACGAGAATGCCTTTTTACATCATCAACAAAACACAGATAGCTAGGTTTCCTGCACAGTGAGTCAGCAGTTATTTGGAGGTGAGATTTAACTTCATATTTAATAGTAAGAATGTTTATAAAGATATACTTTTACATTTAAGAAACTGTACAGAGTGGCATTCCCTCTCTGTACCCTCTGGGACTGTTGAAAGTCTTATGTGGAAATAGCACCCTGCAATTTTCCTATTTTATCGACTTTACTCTTACTTGTTACTTAACATAAATACCCAGAGCTCACACACATCTTACAAATTTCTTGTGAGTGATTCAGATTGATAAGTAAAAGCATCTAATGCTGTTTCAGATATCCTTGAGTATACAAGACTTCTACAGGAGTAAATAGATGAGATATGGGATCTGCACTCTTACGGAATTGCAACTTGGGTCCAGTTGTAGTAACATCAATCATCTGAAATAGCCCCCCTTCAATTGGTAGTTGAATACTGCCCTCTTAGTGATGTGTTTGGATGTCTGAAAGCTGAATATTCATTAAAAATAGGAGGAACTGTGTAGCTACTAGTTTTTTGTTCTCGTTTATTTACTATGTCAACATGGTAGGACATACTACCACGTGTGGTTTTTTTTTTCTCTAGTAAGTCTTTTACTTCAGATATTTTTCATCCCATTGCAATTTATAAAAAAATAACAGTTTTGAGAACAATTACAAAAGCCTGATTATAACTTCAATGAGCTTGTGTTACTCATTGCCTTAATAAATTATTAGATAGAATTTAAAGATGAAGGATCTGTTATACTGGGTTAAATGTGAAGTAAAATGAGTATACTTGAGGAAATGAACATTGGACTGATAATATTGACTTTACAAAAGATTTCTTGCACTTCTTGGCAAGTTATTCAAGCAAGGATTGTACTATATATTAACAATTATTTTCCTTTCATATTTTTCTTAACACGTTGTTTCCCTCACAATGTCCTTTGTCCAAATATACTTCAACACTGCATTTTGTTGTAGTTCGTATTCAGAAAGCTAAGCTATTTTGCATCTCTCTTCTTTTCTTTGGAAGAGCAGAGGAATGGAGAAAGGTGGGCCAAATCAATCTTTTTGGTATACCTCTTCTTTTTTATGCATACATGCATGGCAGGTGAGATTTGCCAGCATATTAGATTTCATGACTAAACTTAATGATAGTTTTCAGAAATAAGATGAGACTGCTTACAACTTATTCTTCAATGTATTTTGAGGGATTTCTCTTTCCGTAATTTTTGCTCATTTCCAAAGTTTCTTCTCCAGTAACTACTTTGGCATATTTCTCATCTTTTTTTCTTTCTGTAGGAAAGTCTATTGCTAGATTTTATATTAAAGTACATGAAAAAAAATCTTTATTTTCAGTTTTCAACTTTTATGTTCTTGAACTTTTTAAAAGTTGTTCACTAAAGTGGATGGGAAAATAGATACTCAGGTATATGCTTCTGGTATTTTTCATTAGATTTATTTCGAAGAAGTGAATGGTGACTATGCTTTACAAGAGTAGGAAACACCATGCTCTCAATTTTTGCTTTTATAATGATACTGTGTAAAAAAGTGAATATAAGTATGAGGAAACTGCTTATTAATAAGCAACTACTTTATTTGGTATTATACTTGGAATTTCTTGTATTATAGTAACTCTCAGGAGTATAAATTGAATTTTGTGAGGAACTATAAACTTATGTCATTGCTTGGAATAACAGAGGTAAAACAACTTAGAAAATTGTCTCTGATGACTCCTTGAATAGAAAAATTCTCTTTCTCCTGTTTAATGAATCCCTTTGCACATCTATTTCCATGGATGTTTTCACTGCTTATAAATACCTCTCAGAACAAACCTTTTTTTACCCAACAGATTTTTTTTTAATCCCTTTCTATTATTCATGTAGTTGTCTGTCTTTTGTTTTGTTGGACAATACTGCAATTCAGGTTTTGGGTTTGCTTTTCTTTTCTTTTCTTTTCTTTTCTTTTCTTTTCTTTTCTTTTCTTTTCTTTTCTTTTCTTTTCTTTTCTTTTCTTTTCTCTTCTTTCTTTTCTTTTCTTTTCTTTTCTTTTCTTTTCTTTTCTTTTCTTTTCTTTTCTTTTCTTTTCTTTTCTTTTCTTTTCTTTTCTTTTTTAATATTAAATGTTTATTTAAAATACCTACTTTGTACTGTTAAATTTGGGATAAATGAATATTGATGCCTTCCATAATCTTCTAATTGTTGTGGTCTCAGCAAATCATGAATTAATGTATGTTGATGCAGACACTTTTTTTTTTTTTTTAAGTATAACAGAAAGATTTTTCATGGTAGTTGTTTATTCTTTTATTCTGCCTAAAATAACCTTTACGCACAGCTCTATTAGTAAACAGCAGAACGTAGATGTTAAGAGCCCTAGTTTCAGCTTCATTTTCCGTCACTGATTTGCTCTGCTCCTTTACTCCAAAATACAGCCACAGCTCAACTTAATCAGAAAGAAATGTAATGGAGGGATCAAGGCATATTGTTATGTCTCAAGAGACATATTTGTTATATTTCAGGTTGTTTCAATTTGATCTAGAGGTAAATAAATAGAAACTTTTCCATATGAGTTCAGTAGTCAGAACTAGTGAGACTCGAAAGCCACATCTTTGACATGTGACCACAAGATATGACCACTTGTCCTACCTTTACCCCATTATCCTGAAAAGTAGACTAGGGCTCATCCTTGACCTTCCTTTGTTGTTGTTTTGTTGCTCTTTTTGCTGATTAGAGAAGTGGAGTGTGCTGATCAGGGTATAAATTGTTCTAGCAGTATTTACAAAGTGGTATTTGAATAGAATTTGCAAGTAAATATTTTCTTATATAACGTTAGTACATTTTCTGTGAAGCCCTTGGTTTTGAAAAAATAATTAAGTAAAATCCCTGAGGAAACAGTCTCTTCCAAGAAAAGCTGGTGAGTGGTTCATTGAGAGAGTCCATATCTAGTTTCAAACTACCTATTATAACTAGTCCCATCTCCTTTCAAACCCCTTTGAGTTACAGACACAGCTGGAGAATCAGAGTTTAATCTGCATTTTTCTCCAGTGCTTGGATGATGCAGGAACTGCTAGTGACTCAGTACAGCAGCACAAACTCTGTCTTCGTCTTACGTAAAAGCTCCAGGCTGCATGAAAGCAGGAGCATTACGTAAGCAGTTAGTATTTCAGTGTGAAAAAAAAAAGTGAAAAGGCTTGTCAAAGAATCAAATAAACAGGGAAGGTAAGAAATATCAGTGACCAGTACAACAGGAGCTTCTTACAGAGATTCATCTTCTGTCTCATGGAAAGTGGGATTTTCTTAGTTCCCAAGTGATTTCAAAGAGATAGGTACCTTCCACTGCACAATCAAGGACTTTCCTTCACTGAGCCACTGAGGTGATGCATTTAGGGTCCAGTGTTAAAAGGAAGAACAAACACTCTTTGTTTCTGCATCATTCTTATAGACATTCTTGTAAATAAATATATAAACTGCCCAGAATTAGTATAGACTAAGAAAGCTATGTGGAGGTTGCTAGGCAGCCGAGGCCAAAGGAATAGAAGGCGGTTGGGTCTTTGAAAAACAGAATCAGTGACGTATGGGTTATCTGGAGTCACCGTTGTCTTTTGCCGTAAACAAGAAGCAGTGAAATTTGTATTTCTTTAGTAAATGAGCAGTGATTTTATAAGATTTGAAATAAAAGATCTGTTTTGTAACTCATGCCTGTTAGTGTTTACAAGCTATGAAATTGTATGTATGGTAATTATTTATAAAGTTTATTTATTCATTGATTTAAATGGGATAGTCCCAATTTATCCAGTCTATAACTTGAAAACAATTTAGCAGGGTAATTCTTTTTAAATCTTTTTGTCTCATTTTCATCACAATTTACATTCAATTCTCCAAGGTAGGTTCAAATGCTTAGGGCTATACCTCATCATCAAGAAGTGTTTGTTTTGCTGTTGCTAAAGATAGGTGAAAAATGTCCTTTTTATCATCATGCCCTGGATGTATGTTGAAGCTACTCATTATAGAAATGTAGCAGTAACACACACACCCTTCATATTACTGTTAAGCATTTAAAAATGCAGTAGGCATTCCTAATAGGCAAGATTTTCATATGCAAGATTAGGTGATCACATTGACTAATTGCTTCCTTTGAATTCTCTTCTGGTATGTGTGTTAAAGTCTTCCTGAAATTAACTGTGCTTTCAGCAATTGTGTTGCACATGCAAGTATGATGAGGGAATAGCATATCTTACAACTCCTACCTTCTCTGAAAGTATAATGACAACTCCTCCATATCATATTTTGGTCTGCATTAGTTATTATTCCTCAATGACTTTAGATTATCATGTCTGTAGAAGATTAAATTGATGTATCACAGATTTTCAATATGTGTTTCTTTTCACAGGGTGAATGCTGTGAGGTGGTCCAGGCAACTCTGTGGAACATTCTCCAATGGGCTAGTAGGATGAGAAGATCCAAGACTGGTTTGGAAAACAAGGAGAAACATCACCTCTCATGACGGTAAACTTACCGAAAAGGTAATTTGTGTTAGACTGTTGCACAGCCTGCTCTTAAAGCTCATGCATATAACATGTAGCAGAAAACTAGTAGGGAACGCTGTTTGAATTTTCATACTAAGTCCTCTGACTTTCTACCCCTTTCCTTGCACAAGGGAGAATTTGGAGGCTATATTTTACAGGACTTTTCTTGCTTTCCTTTGAATTTGTTCAAATTTGTTCAAGAACATAAATAAATGTTTACAGCGACTTACAAAAAAAATTCCTTATAAGACTTATGAAAATACCAGCAATATAAGCCGTATAAAAATCAGAATACCAGAATGTTGCTTTACAAGGAGATTTAGTAGCTTTATTTTTACCTGTACAGAATCTTGTTAGGTTGACTTATTTCATTCTTTTCTTAGAAGCTTAACTGTTGTGCTTTTGGAGACTCTCTTTCTTCCCTGAACATTAACTGTGGATATTTGTATAACTAACATTTCAGAAATTCAAGAGAATGTGAAAACTACTGATCTGTAGTCCCTCGGCATTACTGTAATGATTTTTCCTTTGTTCAGCCAAGAAGTACCAATCAGTGAAGATTAAATCTCTCTGTTGTCCCAAAAGCTCATCTATGTGGAGTATATATAAGCCTAGTTAATTTTTAGTATGTCCCTGCTATGTACCTATTTATTGGTCTTCAGTTAAAATTAAGTTTATTAAACACATGAATTTTGCGTACTCAACCTATTGTGTCCTATGGTATTTTACATAGTATCTGACAAGCTGATTTACTGCTTTCATTTATTTATGTGCCTTAATATATGCAGAGAATAAGTATATTTACAATGGGAAATTACACTGGTGGAAAATCAAATGGGATCTTCAGTGCAGAAGTTTTCATAAGGTACTATTCCCACATCTTGATATACCCAAAAAGCACAAAACATCATTTAATTAGGAAAGCTTTTTCTTAGGAATATGTATGATTTGGTTGGTTGAATAGTAGGTTAGGCTTTCAAATGTCTCTGGGAAGTACCTTCCCTTTCATTGCTAGTGAACTCTGTCCAGCTCTCTGGCCCTTATTAATTAAAACCATCCAGAGTTTGCACTACTGCAATTCATAAATTGCTTCCCTGCTTCACCAGGTTTGGCAGCTGCTAGAAAACAGGCCAATCTGCACTCACAAAACTCAGTAAGAGTTTTGTCTCTGTATAGCCTACAGCTGGCAGAAAATGAAAGTCTAAATCATTTTACTCTGAAAAGAATAGAAACTGCTTTTAGCTAGGAGAAGTTGTGAAAGTATGTGTGACAGAAGAACTGGTTGATACAGGAAAGAGAAGTTTTGCCTCCCAGATTTATACAAATCAGTTGCAGGTGGTCGTAAATTTGATGTTATACTCTGCCTTTCAAGGGTTTCCCACACTAGATTCTCCAGACCTAATTTTTTGTTGTTTTGTTGTTGTTGTTTTTAATCGTGTTGAATAAATAAGTTAATAAGCTTTTTTGATAATGAGGTTACAATAGTGTTTAGGGAAAAAAAAAAAAAAAAGCATCAATTGGTCACAGGCGATTTAGTGTAAACAAAAGACAAGAATAGCTTGCTAATGATTGGAATCAGTGCAATCCAAGCTTCAGTTCTAAAATGTGTTTCAAATATTTCCTTGGTGCATTTTTCTACCTATAAAATGGATAGTCTAAAAATGTTGTAATTTGTGTTTGCTGTTGCTTTTATGATAAATCTAACCTCAATGTCATAGAAAGCAAATTGGGTGCCAGACTTTACACTAGGTAAAGAAACTACAACTGTTCAGGGTAAATAGGGAAGGAAAGTGAAACTAGATGTGATGACGCTGAGATCTATTTATCTGCAACATACTAAATAGAGTTTGAACTTAGCCACCCGTACTCTTAATGAGAAACAGGATACTTAGAGGGTTGACGTTTCAGTCTCAGATTCACTGGTTAAACTGTGTCAAGTGGACGAGTCTTGGAAAGGCCATTCTGACTGAAAGAAGGAGAAGATAAGAATGTTCTTTTAATGTATTTTGATGGTATAAGGTAATTTATATTTTTGGTAAAGGCTTTTGTTTTCCTCTGAGTCAGTGATATTGATCTGATATCAGTAGTAAGTATCTATACTTGAATATATATGTATATTCACTGTTCTGCTTCTATGCGATAAATACTTATTTTTGGTCTATTTTAAAATGAATGGTTTTAACTTCTGTTTTTGTGGCAATCACTGTTCTCCAGCAATGTTATCTGTAAGTAAATTCATAGCAGTCAATGCTTGTTCTGTTTTTCCTCTTCTTTCCTAACAGCTAAGTAATCAGCTTTGTTCTATGTTTTGTGGAAAAGTTCAAGTCTTTCAAATTAAATGAAAGGACATGCAGCTTCAAAATTAGTTATGTACTCAAACATAATGAAAAACTCCATTTGAGATTGAGGCATGTCCCAGAGTTTGGAACAGCAGAAGAAATGAGATATTCAGATCAAACCAGAAGTGCTTTCAACCTAATAGCTATTAACATAGACAAGTTTAGGAAAAAAAAACTTGTAGTTTGAATGACTGTAGATACTGACCTGTGTTTTCACAACTAGTTCTATATAACTAGTTACTACAGCCCAAAACAGGGATATTTTTTCATCCAAGACTATGTAGGCAATGTCCATTGCTAGCAGGCAAAGGGAATGCTCAATCAAGTAATTTTTTAATATTCTTTGTATCTATGAATGTAAACTATGAAGCTTCTATTCTGTTCAGTATTTTTTCTTTTAACAAAGAGAGCTCTAGGAATTTGTCTTAAAGAACCCTCAGATGGAATCAAAGTCAATAACCCTCAAGAAACAAATGGAGAGAGGAGAATTCAGTAGAAATTCCTTCTGTTTTTCACAAAAAGTCCTAAAGATTGTGACGTGAGAAGAACAGAGCACTGGATCTTTCGAATAATCTGAGAAATGAAACATAAAGGAGCTAGACAGGACTAGGCAGTACTTACTGGCATTATTCATTGCCTCCCCATGGCTGAGAATACTGTATGCAATGAATTTGATATATTTTGTGGGGAAAACTGATGCCTTCATGTTTAAACTTGCTGTGTCAAATTCTTTCTACATAAAAAACTGGTAGTAAAGCTCACCTCTTCAGTGTGTCAGGATGCAAGCTGTTCAGTGTCTCTCTTTTCTCCCTCTCTCTAGAGTTACTGTTTTGTTCCTCTGCCACTTTTGTTTTGCATTGTTATTTCTCCATTATTATTTCATTTATTTCTTACCTATTGGACTACTCATCTTGTATTTCTCAAGTTATGTTGTGACAGGTGACAGAAAACTGTTCATCTGGTAATGAAATTTTGGATATTTATCCTTTATAAGGTTCAAATTTCTGATATCTTCCTGAATGTTCTGGTTGCTGTCCTGTTTTAGGCTCCTGTACTGTAATTTTTAACACATATTTTAGTGGAAATTTTGCTTTGGCTGCTGTAGAGTGGAACATGGTAGAAAAGTTGATCCCAAAAAATGGCACTCAGTAACATTTATTTACTTAATTCCCTTGACATCTAGGGAAGTTGATTAACTGTTTATTTAGCAGGAAATAATTGATGGTTAACAATAATTTAGCTAGACTACTTTAAACCTCTCATGGCAGAAGAAATCACGTAAAAGGAGGAGAGAGGGAGGAAGAGAAGAACTTACTCTCAGGTGCATCAGGCAGATAACTTTTTATTGCTTTGTCATTTGTATATGTATATGAGCTGAGGTCTTCGTGAGAAATTATTAATACATCAGAGATCAGACACACAACTTTTGTTTATATCTGACATATAGTATTAATCTTTATTGTGAAGATCCTGGTCAGTAACAGTAATCAGATTTGCATATTACCAGATGAACTGCCTGGACTAAGCAATATGATTATTAAAAGAGCAAAGTGAAACTGATTTACATCCACAAGGTGTCTGACTACATCTAGAACTCCCCAGGGCATATAAAGCCCTGGAGAAGAAAGTAGCTGGAGAAGAAAGTTACTCTTGTGGAGGTGTATGAAGGTTGCATGATTTTATGAAGCATGACTTTATGGCCTTTGAGCAAAAACACGCTGAAAGGCATTTACATGAAGGGTATAATTAAACTTAATTGTAAGCATAAAATAGAACAACATTATGATTAGGCTGATATTTTATGTTGGTTTTGTTTGTTTGTTTTGTCTTGCCATGCTCTGTTTGCTTGCACTGTGTAAAACTTTAAAACCAAGTTTTGCTAGATATGGCTTCTTTTTATTTTTTAAACCTCTCTGGTGTTGAGGATTAAGATGAATCACAGTGAAACCACAGGACCGACTACACTGCTAGAGGTAAAAATTCAGAAGAACATGTATGCAGGTAAATAAAAGGGAGCTGCACCTTGAGACACAGGTGCTGAGAATGCTTCCTGCTGCTCTGTAAAGCATCAGTATGGAGACTATGTCTGCCAAATATCAGCCTTTGGGAAGGAATTCCCTCTGGCAAAACAGACCTGTGTTCTTCCTGCTTAGGAACAGATGGCAGAGGCAGCCCACATCACCAGGCAGACCTGGATATAATGTTTTTCTATGGACTGACAATTACTTTAATCCAGTAAAATGCTCTTTCTGGCCATACAGATATTTGAACTGATTTAAGTCAAATACTGTTTTGCAGGTAATACCTACATTTTATTCTGTATAGATAGAGCTTATTTTATATGACATAAAGTGTAGTAGCTGACATAAGTGAATTGAAACTAAGTTGAGAATATATTTCTAATATGCTAAAGCACTACTTTATACTGGCCAAATAGGCTATTATATACTGTCATTATATATGTATTGTGGCACCAAAAGTAATGCCTCCTATTTAATTCTGGTGAAATTACAATCGATACTAAGAGCACAATATCACTATTAAATAGAACAAATTATCAGCGACAAAACAGTAGTTTTCAACACAGTCAACACCATTAGCTGTGCTTTTTCACCAGTGAGGAACAAGAGCCTGCACACCATGCTCTTCAAAAACTGCATCAGTGGAGCTGACCCGCTGTCACGCGGCTGAAATGCACCACACACTGCCTCACTGTGCTCGCATCCACTGTTTGGTTTCCATAAATGTTCAGCAACCATCCATGAATGTCATTGGGTGCAGTTATTTCTTCATGGAGGAATTCAGTGGCACACCTTTTCTTCATATGCACTTTCACATGAGACACCGTTTTGTCTGACTGCCTCTCTACTGCCGTCTGTCACATGATGACAAAATGTAACAGAGTATTGGTGGGAATGTTCATCCTCTTCTGCAATGCCACCTTTGTCATTATTGGCCAGTATAATAAAATAGGAGGTATTACTTTCAGAACAGCCCGTGTATTATTTCCAGTAGTTTTCTAACATTATTATATTATGACACCATCTATAATGAAAAGGGCTATATGAGCAAAGAATAAAAGGATGCTCAATATTATTCAGATTTACGCCAAAATGAGGGTAGTAGTACTTTTATTTAATCTTCTTGATGTATATCTGTGATTTTTCTTTCTGTGCTGATTACAAGACTATTCGACTGCTTCACAGTCATTAATTCCTTTTGATGCTTAAGGAAAAAAGAGATGCCTCCCTGAACACAGTGAGTCTCTGATCAATACTCAAAAATATGCTACATCATAATGCAAATGGCAGCACGCTCCTTAAGACATTAAATAACCAATCAGCACAAAAATGCTCAATTTCTCTGAACACTGCACTCAGATATGGTTTTATTTAGTAATACATTTTACTTAAAAGCAGTATTTTCTAAAAGTGAGTAGAGTATTTGTTTATCTATCTTCACAGCTTGTATTTCTTGATCATTATTCCTATTTTACAAGCAAACAAGCTGAGGCACATAGGTGAAGGATTAAGACGTTTAGGAATTAGGACTTTTTTTTCCACCAGTGACAGATATGAAAGCTACTGTAATCATTTACTGAAGCAAAATGTTAAATTTAAAATAAACAAGATAAAAAGTAAGTGTTCTTTTAGTAGAAGAAGTAATTTGAGACTGAACTGATGGTCATTTAAGAATTGGGTTTCAAGCTATTATAGTCCAAAACACAAAACAAAAAAGGAAAAAAAAAAAAAAGAAAAATGGGTCTCACAAATGAAGTTGATCTGTATTAGCAAAAACAAATCAAATTCAAGCTGCATATAAAATTCATGCATCCAGCTTGATCACAACTGGAAATCAATGGTATTCACTTGATTAAATCAAAATTATAATTCACAAGATTAACAAAAAAAGACAGGAAGTACATATTGGGCTTAGGAATTAGTGTTGAAATAATGATGATACAGTATTGCTGTACCTGCCATACTCTACTATGTCATAGTCAGATAATCAGCTTCTACTAGTTAAAGAACCTCTTCTGTATTAATTCAAGATCAGTTAGTAGCTTTCACCTTTCTTGAACATTGCGTTTTGTAAGATTTTCTTCCTTGTTTTTTTGTTTTGGTTTTTGTTGTTGTTGTTGTCATTTTTTTAAATTTTTCTGTAATAGTATCAGAATTCATTTTGTCTAATTGTGTTTCAGAAAGAGTGCCACCAGAAATGTTTTTCCAATGACCTTTCCACTGTCTCAATTAACAAACTGATGAAATTCAAATAACAGAAGATCACTAAGAAAATCTGAATAAGCTAGAACTACTGACATTTACAGTAGTTATATTGTTCTCTTTTTATTTTCTGTTTCAGTTTGATTAAAATCATGGTGTGATAAATGTTTTAAAAGTTGAAGGGTAAAATCTGATTTTCGAGGTTTTAATCTGGCAGGAGGGAAATGCAAGCATAATCTTCTATTACATGTGTCTTATTTGAACTTGCGTGCATTTTTGTTAATGCGGTGAAGAAGACAGGGCAATACCCTGGGCAATACCACTCATGACCGGTTGCCAGCTGGATTTAATTCCATTCTCCACCACTCTCTGGACCTGGCCTCCAGCCAGTTCTTTACCCAGCAAAGAGGGCACCTGTCCAAGCCGTGGGCTGCCACCTTCTCCAGGAGAATTCTGAGAGACATAGATTCAAAGGCCTTGTTGAAGTCTAGGTAGATTGCATCAACAGCCTTTCTCTCATCCACCAGGCAGGTCACCCGGTCATAGAAGGAGATCAGGTTGATCGAGAAGGACCTGCCTTTCCTGAACCCATGCTGACTTGGTCAGATCCTTCAATTGTCCTGCATATGCTATATGATCTCATTCAAGAAGATCTGTTCCACAGAAATTCCTGGCAGCAAGTCAGGCTGACAGTCTTATATGACATGATGAGCGTGAGCCAGCAGTGTGCCCAAGTGATCAAGAAGGCCAGCAGCATCCTGGCTTGTATCAGAAATAGTGTTGCCAGCAGAAGCAGCAAAGTGATCGTCCCCCTGTACTTGGCTCTGGCCACATGTCTAGTATTGCAATCAGTTTTGCGCCCCTCAGTACAAGAAAGACATTGAGGCCCTGGAGTGTGTCCAGAGAAGGGCAACAAAGCTGGTAAGGGGTCTGAAGCACAAGTCTTATGAGGAGCAGCTGAGGGAGCTGAGATTGTTTGTTTGGGGAAGAGGAGGCTCAGGGAACACCTTAGCACTCTCTACAACTCCCTGAAAAGAGGTTGCAGCAAGATTGGGCTCAGCCTCTTCTCCTGCATAACTAGTGATAGGAGGAGAGGGAATGGCCTCAGGTTGTGCCAGGGAGGGTTCTGGTTGAATATTAGGAAAAACTTCTTTTCCAAAATAATGGTCAGGCACTGGAATGAGCTGCCCAGGGTGGTGATTGAGTCACTGTCACTGGAGGTGTTCAAGAAATGTGTAGATGTGGTACTAAGGAACATGGTTTATTGGGCAATATTGGTGGTAGGTTGACCATCAGGTTAGGTGGTCATAGTGGTCTTTTTCAACCTTAATGATTCTGTTATCCTGTGAAGGACTGACAGAATTCAGAAGAAAAAAAGAAGAGCTTTTTGTTGTCTATAATAGTTAAGTTTGTTTGGAGGAAAAAAAAAAAAAAAAGTTCCTTCAGTTCATGGTGAGTTTATAAAACCATTGATGTGTGTATGCACAGTGTCACACTGAGAATGCCACAGTTATTTCTAGTGCCCTGCAGAAGAAAAGGACAAATTGACTGTCATTATTATACATTTCATTTTCTACTTAAAGAGGCTACACTTTCCCTAGTCATTTCTCATAGTCATGACTATGAATTTAGTGTATATAAGAAATTATTCTGAACATGATAAATAAACAACTATGCTCACCCTTATTCTTCTATATGCATATCTGTGTTACTTATAATAAGTTTTCAAATGAATCAAAAAATCTATCATTAGGTTAAATAATCTGGAACTTTTTAGCTTTAAGATTTTAACCTGTGTTACTCCTGTGACAACTGCAATAGAAGTCTTCATGCATTAGCACCTCTGCTTTCTGCTTTCTTCATTTTCTCAGAAAAGCCTCACTGAAGCAATTTTGTTCCTATGCAAGGATCTGGGATATTTTTTGAATATTTGTATTTGCCACTGGGAGACCACAGATTTGAGGGTAGCGCATTTCAGATGTAGTATATACACACTTTGTTCTGCTGTTATTAGGAAGTTTGAACTCTGTCAGTTAGTGCCCAGAACTCCCAGTGAAACAGCTGGAGGTCTGCGCACTGAGGGGGAATCAGAATGTTGAGTTGAGCCCAGCAGTGCATCTGAGAAAGGAGGGTGCTTCCATAGATCTCTTTTTCTACTGGTAGCGGGTAGTATAAAGAGGAGGGTTGTAATGAGCTAGGTAATCCAGATGCCCTGAATTATGCTATAACTTGTTGGGGTTTTTGTTTGTTTGTTTAATATTCCTTGAGTTTATTTCCAAAAGAAATGAGTTCATTTTCACAATGCATTTTGTGTTGTTGTTTTACCTTGTTTTTATTTATATAATTTAAAGGGTGAATTGATTAATCTTCTGTTTTTCTACTCCCTCAATTCTGCAGATATTTTTTGTCTCCTTTGATGTACTCTTAATCTCCTCACTCTGAATTTAATCAATGCTTCTGTATTCATTTGGTCTTGCATTTCTGTCTTTGCAGGCTTCAATAGCCTCATCATATTAGGTTCTGATAAAGAACTTGTGGAAAACATGGAAAATTCTTCTTGGAAACAATTCTGCCAAATTCTCATTGATTTCATTAACATCAAACTATGTTTTTAAACTATGGTTTTTTTTCTTCTTGTTGCTGTCTCTCCGTGTCATTCTCTGCCCCAAATAGGTGCCATGGTTAACTGACACTGTCATTCTGTCTTCCATATTGTGTTCTAGTTAGTAATTAGTCATTCTCCTTTGTCCTCTAGTGTATGGGAAACTGTTAATCACAGCCTGAACCTCTGATTAACCATCTGAGGCAAGTGACGGGTCAGCTGCACAGGTGAAGGTAATTCAGCTGCGCTCCCGGAAGGGGTGGAGCTTGACTCCACCTCTCCTAGATCCCATTTAAGGGCTGACCACCACTAAGGCAGCATCTCTTTCTGGTAATTGCTTCTGTGTGGAGTTTTTGCAGTGAGCCTCAACAACTATCTCTATTCTTTCCCTGTCCTGAGATGATGATTCAGTGGCTTGTTGTTCATAAGTTGATTCTGTCCCTATTTTTTGTCCATGTTTATGAGGTTGCATGGTGAAACAGATAGATAGATTGCTGATCTGTTTTAAGATTAATCTGCCTTTATGCGGAGGCTTGTTGTTGATGTGGGAGTTATAACTTGATTCCCTCGAGGTCTGTTAAGCAAGTGGAATTATATCAGTGCAACCAAATGACTATTCAGGGGATGGAAATGGTGTCTGGGGACAAAGGAGGCAGGAGCTCCCTGAGAAAAGCACTGCTGCAAAGACAAATGGCTGAGGAACAAGATCTATTAGCCTTGTCATTTACCCCTAACTCTTTTACTTTGTGATTGCATTTATGCAGCATTCTGTAAGTTGAGGGCCCTTTCAACTCATTTAAGGGATCTCTACCATTCAGTAGTAACCAGTTTCTCCATAACAGGAGAACAAAAAACAGCTATGTTTATTGACATCTTCATTTTGAAGGAGCTGAACTGTTTCCAGCAATTAAGTTTTCTAGGAAGTATAAAAATTGGAGTAAGTAATAACAGTCCCTCTTATTTCCCAGACTTGTGGGGCCTGAGCCGTTCCTCACTGAAAGCTTTCTTGTTAAACCTTTGTATGACATCCAAGAGATTTATAGCTCACAGCTAGAAAAATTTTACTTATCCAGTGCCCTTGCTGGTCACAGACACCACCTTTCAATGAAGAAAATGTGTCATGTGCTTTTCTCTTGTCTTTTTGAGTCCCATCAATCATAGGAGAAATGCAATGTGCAGTATTTATTTTACTAGAAGATTTATGGCAAGAGTGTAAAGCTATGCATGAAGTTCATTAAGCAGTTTAAGATAACTAGGCACAAGAAAACATAAGATGGAAGTCTAGGAAGTAAAATCCATTTGTACAGAGCCTCCGGGCAAAGATGGCACCTTCTACCTACTATTTGATCCCAGTTGATCTTTGTAGGCTATTTTACTGAAGAAGATGCACATTTCATGAATTTGTGGCAAACCAGTGTTGCCACGGGAAGAGTTGGCTTCTGTTCCACTGCAAGCATTATGTCTTGACTGGCTTTTCATTTTTGGTGGGGATAATGTGAGATGTAGAAAGTATGTCATTGAGCTGGCTTTCCAGTGTAGAATTTGTGATTCTGTTCCTTTCACATAAATCCATAAATTCTGCATAAACAAGACAGCACTTTCTTCTCTTGTCGTTATTATTATTATTATTTTAACTTTTATTACTTACAGCAGCATGAATAGATGATTTCCTGACCTTCTGTTTCCTTTGTAGTCATATATGGATAGACAGTTTTTCTATCTTTATTTTAATTACTCTGTGTTTCCTCTAAAGCATGTTTAGTATTCTCACTGTAAGACCTGTGATTGCTCTCAATACTTTGCAAATCTACATCAGGGGAACAGAAACATACCAGTAATGACCACTAGATCCAGTGCTGTAGTTCTTGTCACTAACACAATACATGAACTGCTGCAGATGCTTTTCATCTTTTGTCTTTCTCCTCTGCTTGTGCCATGATTTTGGCTGTTTAATGGTTACTTTGCTATTGAACTCCACAGGGGAACATATTCCCAAACACTTCTCTAGCCTCATGTAGAGAAATCTAAGAGCTCTTCTCCCCATGTTCCCAGCAGGAGCTTTCTTCTTGCTTTTTATGTTTCAGCTACTGCACACACATACTTACGTTTGACTTCTTTGGCAAAAGCCAACCTAATGAGCTATCACAGAGTGTGGCTAATAGCAATGCAACCTCATCCCCTTTCCCTATATAATTTTTCTTATCTAATCTACTTGTGAAATCTTTCTGTACTGTGTGATTAATTTTGCTAATCTTAGACTTTTAAATTAATCATTAATTACTGTATTTAGCCATTACTCTGTTTAAGGACTGCATGGTCTTCTACTGTCAATATGTTTCTACATGGGTGTACTTGAATATATTGCTATAAGATATTATTGGGTAAACAACCACTAAAAGCTTACTTCACACACAGGTTATTCTGTAGAGTATTTTTGTCTTGGGGAATAACTGTTATGTTTCATTAAATGCTGTTGTTTCCTGAGACATCACATATTTGGGGAACAATGTGTCAAACCAACTGAGGGATATAGACCTAAAATGCATGCTTAAATTCTTTCTCAGCATCTCATTGGAGCTGATCCCAAACTGGCTCTATCTATCTCAGATGTTCTTGCTGTTATTGCTTACCAGAGTAAATGATTCCCACCAGAAATTCTAAGCTCATGCCAGTGCTGTAAGACATCCCTCAGTATAAGAGTGTTGACTTTGAATGAGGAAGTAAAATGAGGTATCTAAAATGAGGTATATTCACTGATTCTTTTCAAGTTTGTCACAAGGTAAAACTGGATACTTTCATTATGTAATTATGATGAGAGCCATTACATGACTGATTTAGTCATGCAGTATCTGCTTTCATCTTTCTACGGGATATGAGGAATGATTTTTCTTCTCTAACGTTTTACATTCTGATTTCATTTATATCAGCATGTTCAGTCACATAACAAATGAATTTGACAAAGTAATTCTGTATGTACAACCTACACGATGTGCTCAGATAAAACTTTGAGGGTTCAGGAGAAAAGCTCAAGGAAATCAGATTAAATGCTAGATCAAATCATTTTCTGTAAGGCTGTGTGCTACTTAACACATACTTCATCTCTGGAAGACAACTGATTTGATAGGATGAGAGGAAAGAATGTCAAGTTGCACCAGAGGAAGTTTATACTGGGTATCAGAAATAATTTCTTCATGGAGGGTACGAACAAGCACTGGAACAAGCTGTCTGGGAAAGTGGAGTTCCCTCCCTGGAGGTATTTAAGAGATGTGTGGATGTGGCTGGCACTAAGGGATATTTTTCCGTGATAGGATTTGGTAAGTCAGGCTGGCAGTTGGCGTTCACAATCTTGAGGATCTTTTCCAACCTAAATGATTGTATGATTCCATTAAATAGTTAACTTCTGTGAGCCTCAACTTACAAGGCTTTTAAGTGATCAGTGATATCTAAAATTCAGACTTGTATCTTAGTGCTGTTTTCCATATTTTCTTGTCTGGAGTCTCAGCTATTTGGCACAATATATACATAAGAGGAAAAATTAGCTTCATTTTGAAGCCAAGACAGACGAAAATGATTTTTAGATAAGCTTACCATATTCATTTCATTCATCCTTGTCATAGTGCCTGTTACACCCTTAGTTCATAAAGTGCTTGGACCCTCACTTAACTGATAAGTTAATCAGTAGTGATGCTTTATTCATTGCTCTCACAATGCAATGAAATGGTCATGAGGGAGGTACAGCCTCAAAGGAAAATGATGATATAGTAAGAGATAATATTAAAAGGATTTTTTTTTTTTTTTTTTATGTTTGTTTTCTTACGAGTAAAAGAAAAAATAGACCTACTATCATGACTACTGAATTTGGTATGGGTTGCTTAATGGCATCCTGTTTTAATGTATATCTTCAGAAAGTGTAGGGTTTGAAGAACTGAGAAGATGGTGTCCAGAGTTGTTTGGACAACATTTGAGAGCGTCAAGAACACCTAGAACTGAATTATAATGGGAAAGATTATAAGTAAGTGCAAGAAAACAAGACAAGCATCTGCACTGTTTCTTAAAGAGACCTATTATAATCTAGATCTAGGCTTCTGGAATTTTAAAATGTGAACTGTTTGCTTCAGTGATATAAACAGTGTAGATGAAATTATATTGCAGCAAGTGTTTTTACAGCAAAAATACATGGTGCAAATGTGTATTTAAAATGACAGCGGAGCATACAAGAAACTTGTCAATTTGTGAAAATCTGAACTATATCACTTTTTGCATGATATTCAGGGAACTATGTTAAGAGGAAACGGGGCTAATCCTAATGAAACATGACCTCTCCACTGTGCCTCACTACTGTAAACTGCAACTGACTTGTTGCTGCACTGGTGACATTTTGTAATTCAATTTAATGGATTCCAGCACTTGCTTAAGCAGCTGTTGAAACCTCCCATTGATTGCCCCGTGCCATCTTTTCATCTGCCCACTTTGCATTTCAGCTGTTGTCACCTAACTCTGCCTCTTCTGATCAGGTGGATGACTAGCAAATGTCCTCTATCAAAATCCCAATATTGCATTAATTTCTATACCACCTCAGGTTCACATTAGACTCTTTTCTTGGCTAATAACTAAATCACACTTCACAGATGAATTGTGTTACTTACTTTCCTGTTTTTTTTTTTCCAGACTTGGTTTGCTCTGTTTTTTTTTTTTTTGCTTACCGAATTTTGATTCTTTACTGCGGTTTTGTGCGATGGTTAAAACTTGTTCTCTTTTTTCCCCAAAGACATTCTTGACAAAAGAGAGTTTAAGTTCTTCCTCTCAGCTTCCAAGAAAACTAAGATGCCTGTGTTTGTTTGTTTAACTTTTTTTTTAACTTGTTTTTTATATTATGCACTCTTGAATCTGCCAGTTAAGCTGTCCATGCTTATGTTTAATAGTCTTTAAAATTAATACCACGATAATTAATTCACTGGATTATTGATTATGAATTAATGAATTCATTAATTCATGAATTGCTAAGGAAAAAAAAAAAGTCTTCCTTTGCAGTGCTCATTTGGAAAGATGTATGATAGTCAGAACATTGAATTCATTTAATTTCCTGGATTTAAGCCCCAAATCCTAAGGGTTATGAAGTTCCTCTTTTGTTTTATTTTTCCCACACATGGTACTTCATGTCATACCTATGCCAGTTCATTTCTCTCTTCTTCTACAAAATAATTACTGTGTATACATGCATCCAAAATGCTTTAAAAATATATAATATTGAATTGCATATGAACCACTTCAATTCTTAATTATTAAATAACCTCTTGAAAACTGTAGATTATTTTCCTTTTGACCTTGTCTGCAGTTTGGAAGCAAGGAGTGAGAATACGCTTTTTGTAGGTGAGGCATATTTTCTGAGTCAGAGTCTTAAATGAGCCAAACATAAGGAAGATTGCTTATAAATACTTTTTTGTACAATGAAATATTTAAATCCCAACTTGCTTTTTTTTGGTTCATGCTTTTTACTGGAGGGGGGAAAAAAAAAAGTACCATACAAATGCTATAAGTTTGTCATAGCCTCAAACACAGCTAAGTCTAGGGAGAACATTTAAGAATGCAGAATACAGTTGTGATAGAAAATACTAAAGAACAGTTAAATCCAGGCATAATTGCAAGTAGAGTTTCTAGACTGATGGAATCTGAATTCCAGCAGGGTCCTGAAGTTGAAGTCATTGTTCCTATTCTGATGAATGTCATAGGTTACTTAAATATAATAAGTAAAGAATAATCAGTTAATCAATTTCATTCCCATGCTAAAATCCACTTCAGTTTTGTACATTAAGAAGAGTCTAGCCTCGCAATGTAAATAAATCTCACATGTAAGTAAAAAATATGACTTCATTAAGTACTTGCAAGACCAGGACTCGGGAATGGCATCCTCCTTGTGTTACAGCAAAATACTCCGTTTTATTTATAGCTTATTTATGCTTTTAGCTTGCCATAATTTCAAATGATTCCATTACCAACACCACAAGAATTAAGAAGTAGGACAACTTAACAGCTAAAGTGGCTTTTCAGAAAATTACACAAGTTATTGTCATCATTCACAATTTGTCTGGCACCATTATATTTAATATAAGATGACTAACATCATTAAGGCTGAACTATTAGCTCATAGGAGGGGCAGCCAACAGGGGCTGTAGTTCTATGCCCAAATGTTGCTCTATCATTTCTATTTGTCAGGGAAGAAAGGAGGAAGAACATTTACTTCTTTATACAAACATAGACAGCCCCAGATGCTGTGAGGTTATGAAGAGGCAGGAGGATTGTAGTACGTCTCCGAACAACATTAGAATTATTTGAGTTTAGGGAATAAAATGGGGAAAATATTAATAGACTTTCAGGGAATAACATTTGTAAAACTGTAGTAAGAATTACTCTGCACAGCTCTTATGCTCCTTTACAAATACTGGAAACACAGCATTTGTAGACTTTAACTAAATCTTCACTACTCCACTGAGAATTAAGTTCTTTAACCCTGTTGTAATTAAAGCCATTCAGTACAAAGCTATACAAAATAGTCTATGCCATTTCTTAGAGACTGCTTCTTAATCTTCGGCAAAGATTGTAAGGTTGAAAGGTTGAAAATGGAAAAAAAAACCATAAATGCATCCTTTTTTCTATATTTATATTTAATTTGAAGTGTTTCAATAATTGTTTATGTAAACATTTATCACTGAGATACATTTCTGTCCTGGTCAAAATAATTTCATTATGTAGTCACAAGGTCTAAAATGTAATAAACATTTTATAATATATGAGAAAAAATAAATAAATTCCAACCTAGCTTTTATCCTTTAACTGTAGAGTATGCACTTACAAAACAGGTCCTTGTAGAACTGTAGAACAGGTTTATAGTAGGTCTCTAATTCTTTGGTTTTGACATTTTACATGCTGTTGTTAACTTTGTTGTTGGAAGAATACATCTGATATTTCAGTTTCATCTAAAAGCCTACTTTTGAGGGTTTTTTTTCTCAGCTTCCTTTTATTTGGGAAGCAAACAGTGGAAAAATAAATAAGGGAGAGGTTTTATTTAATTTAACATCTGCCAAGGAAGGCACTGGTTTATGGAAATGCTGATATAAAATCAGCTGTAAAGGAAACCACTGATGGCCTGGACATAGACACCTCTTTTTTAAAATTTTGACCCTGGTTAATTCTGTGGCAATGAAAAATTTTAGTCCATAGGGACTGAGAGTCCTTGGTCTTTTACATTTCTCTTTTTCTAGCAGTACTACATTAAACATAATAACTGCACAAAAGATTTTTGTTAATGGAAAAGTATAGTTGAAGAGAGAATAGATATTTTAAAAAAAATAGAGAGCATGGGGAAATGCTGTGCAAGTGATAGTTTAATTCCTGAGACTTTTTGGTCTGTTTTTATTATTCTCTGTAGTTAAGTATTAATAGAGTCAGTGCCGCTTAAGCAAAGACATTTGTATCATCTCACTAGCCTATATGGAATTAAGGAAGAATGAACTTCATATCTCTAAGTAAGCAGCAGATAACGACGCAGAGCGACATAGAAATGATTGAATTTGCCATCAGTGTTTGTGTGATACTTGCTAATTTAAAAGGGTGTTTTCAAGTGATTCAGTAGCTGGGATTCCTTGGGGGCAGTTCACTCAGGCGCTGAAACTGAATCAATGTTTAAATGGTTTTACTTTTCGCGTGGCTTTAAAAAGTCCTAAGAAAGTAGACGTTTTCATAATTAATACTGTAACTGCAAATCATGCAAGGATCATTTACTTTTCAAAAGAAGATAAAACAGCATTCACATTTGGCTGGGCATCTTCCACTGTGTTTGTTAGTACTGTGAAAAAATGTAAAACAAGGATTGCTGGATTAAGATAAGCAATTACTGATCTGGATGTCTCTACTCTCAATTCATTTGTTGATAGTGCATCTGTTGTGGAGGAAATATAGTAATCTAGAACTTTGAGATCTGGATTCTTCTCTCCAGTAGCCTGTGCAGCATCTCACCTTTCCCTGCTCCAATTCCACTTTGGCTAGAAACAGGACAGGCAATGCCTCTTTTCAAAATAACACCTAATAACCTATTTTCCAAGATGTAGTATGTTGTTTCCAACCTATGGGAAGTCCTATTGCTTTTTTCCTTCTTAATGTTCCAGGTATGTTTTAAAAGATGGTTGTTAATGTTTTGGTGCAGTGCCAGCACTTCAGTAAAAGTGTGTAGGTGTACTGCTATGCTCCTGTATTTTTACTCTTTCTGATTATGTACTAAGAAAAACAGGGTGCTAGATAATTGCCATGTAGATGCAATAAATACCTGCACACATTTGATTGCTCGTAAGGTCTAATAAAGGTGGAATTTTGGGGCTGGATGTCTCCTTTCATGATAGGAAAGAAGGTGATATTCTGACAAAGGCATAAAGTGGGAGCGAAGGATAAATCATCTGTTCCTGCCTCACTGATTTCCTGCATGCTTTTGAAAGGCTAGCTGAAGTCAAATAAAAAATCCTTTTTAGTTTTTGTGAGCAATAACTTTCTTTGGCAAACTGTTGGCTTCAGTAAAACTGCTTAGGCTTCGTTATTGCAAGCTCTCACATTTTTTAAAAAATTTTCTTACTATACATGAGATAATAAGTAAATAACATATTTACATTGGATTCAAGTATTTAAATATATTTATCTTGCAGAGTCTCTGGAGGGCAAGATGCAAAATGCAACTCTAAAAACCTCTAGGCATATGGAAACCCCAAACTGGGAATCTCTTGTCACTGAAGTAAGAGGAAAAGAGATTGCCATCTCAGACTTCTTTCTAGTAAGCTCTTTAGATTTTCAGCATTGCAAGAAGACATCTTGAAATGAGCAAAACTGACATCCACCTAAAGCTGATTCACACTTTACAGAATGAGTAATACTGCTTGACCTAGCATTGCTGTACTGGCCTATTTTACCTACCGTTTTGATTCCTTGATTTTTTCTTGACTCTGCCCTACTTGTGCAGTAAAGCAGTTTTTTTATACATAATTCTCACAGGGTCTTTTGACTGAATCTAAATAATATCCTCCACCTCTGTCCAGTTTAATGCCTCATGGCCTCAAGGATTTACCTGATGATGTTTCTTCTGCAAATCCTTGTCCTTTATTTCATTTAAGTAGTGGAATTTGAAACTGCTACTTGTAGTAAATTTTGGAATGTCAGGCAACTTTTCTCTCTGAGCTAATGCTTCCTTTTGCTGAGCGTATATTACCTAAAGAAAATCTGAAAGAATTTTGTGAAAGTTCTTTACACATACATGTTAAGGCATGTTTCATTTTTATTTTTTAACTTCACGTATGCAGTTCATTGTCTTGTCAACTCAAAAGAAAAACTGAATTAGTGTTAGGTACATTCTACTTTGTTTTCTGGAAATACTTTAATCTAAATTTTTACCAGAGATCTCCACTTAGGCAAATGGCTGTAAATCACCTAACAGAATTCTGTCAATTCGTGGCTATCACTACATATCTTCCTCAGTAATCAGAAGTTCTGTTTACTGAGCCCATGAATGAATATATGACAAGCTGTATATGAATAGTGTTAGCAGATACTTTCTTCCATTTTGGAGATACCACTCTATAAAATTAGGAAAAAACCATGGTGAGCTCCAGGGCAATCTACAGTGTGGCAATGTATGGTTTAAATCTAACCAGGAATGACACCAGGCAGAGCCATACCTTAGAGCTTTTGTCTGCATCATTAAGCAAATGGAGTTTTCCCTACTAGTTAGAGCAAAGGATAGTGATGTCAGTAGTTTTTGGTCATAGTTGTGCTCCTGATTTATTACACAGCATTACAATAATTGTCTAGCATCTGTTCTCACCTTTAAATTGAATTTTGAGGTATCTTTCAGCATAACAGGAATTATTTGGACCTCCAGATGTTACTGCAATATGTATAATAAGTGTAATGAAAAATGATGTAGTTCCCCTTTGCTTAAGAACTATTTGAGTGCAGTGTATCTTACCACCTGATTGTATAGGTTAGTATTAATTTGCTGAAACCAACTTGCTGTTGTTCACATAGACATAAGTGCATATTGCCTCTGGCTGCAACCCATATTATCAACCACTGACTGTTAAATCTATTCTCAAATGATCTCGCTGTCTTTATTTTATTATCTATGTATGGAAAAATGTACTATTCATGGAGAACACTGAATCTTCACATCTTTTCATTCTAGATGACCTATAGACATTAGCAAATGCTTTAATTTGTAGAAATCATAGAATGATTTGGTCTAACAGGGACCTCAAAGATCATGTAGTTTCAACCCCCCTACCATGGGCACAGACACCTAGACAACTAGACCAGGTTGCCTGGAACTCCATCCAGCCTGGTTTTGAGCGCATCCAAGGACAAGGTATCATCAACTGCTTGTTTGTATATTCAGAATAGGTGTATGTATTAATGAAAAATAAAATGCTACTGTTCATAGAATTAAGAGACACATGGCATAGCAGTTTTGCACAAATATTATTGCAGGTTGTTGCTTTTAAACAATGGAAAAAAGGTTGTGTTTATTTTTAAATGAACGTAAGAAATATTCCAGTTCTATATGTTTTCCTTTAGTAATGGAACCACAAATTCTCTTAGACAATTCCACACAAACTTTGCATTGAGTGAAGACTGTAGGAGCTGGACAAGCTTGGTAAGCGCGGTCATATAAAACAGAGCTTATTACTAAGATGCAGGCATCCTGAAACCATGGTGTTAGATATGCAGGGCAATATGAGATACACAGCCAATTCCTTCTGCTGGGCTTGTTTGAAAATCTTAGCTTTAGTGTAATTAAGGAACATACTGATCTCTAGTTGCTTTAATGGCTTGGGTCTCATGCACCTAGCTGACAATTTCAGTGTTTCTGCATTGTCTCTACTTTGATTAGACTCAGTTACATTTAATTAGCAGGTTGTTTGATCAATTAGATAATGAACCTTAAAGTCACCTTCTTGCTTAAATGTACTTTGAACAATTTTAATCTTGATGACAGCTCCTCTAGAAAGAAAAGGAGAGAAACCCATGTAAGTAAGATGTTAGTGCACAAAAATACCCAGGCAATTTTGCAACATAAAACTAAAAAATATTTTAAACTCTTAAGAATAGAAGATAAACAGTTCAGTGAAATATAACTGAGGTTTTTTTAATGTGAATTATCTTTTGTTTATGTCTAGATCTGTGTTGAATAGGAGAGAGATACTTATCATTGAACCAGCTTTGCTTTTGCTTCATTGATTTCTCTGGCATCAGAATAAGACTAATGATGAGTGACTCTAAATGTTGCATGGTGCCCTTGCTATGCTATCATAAAATATTTCTGTGTCTTACATAAATAGCAGTAAATAAAAGCAGAAATTAACAAGTAACAACTTAGTAGAAAAATAAAAAAAATTGAGAAGTGGAAGTTCCTTTTCAGACAAACAGAAACTGATGTTTTTGTTCATTTTATCTCTGGCATTCTGTTTGTCTGCACTATTAAATCTATTTATTCTTACATGTAAAATATGTTTTCTAAACTTACGTAATTTTATAGTTCCTAAATATGAAACTGGCATGCTCCAGAATTTTCTACTTGCAAATTATTATCAAATATTGCTCTTCATTGCTATTAAAGGCAAATTCAGAATCACAGCTTCTTTGCAGACATGGAGATGCTTTCAAACTGCATATGAGGTGTAACTACATGGAATCTGGTCGATTCACAAAGCAGGACAGAGAACTTTAAGGAGATGTTTGCAGTCTTTCTACTGAAAAAAAAAAAAAAAAAAAGAACAAGAAGAAGAAATGCAGTTGATAATCCAGCTGTAATTATTTTGAGAATTTTACTTTCAAAAGTAAAAAAAAAAATACTTTGCGTGCTCTGAAAATACACGTGGCCAGCAGTCTATTTCTCTTTGACATTGCTTAATGATATTGATTCGGCTTTATTTAGAAGGAAAGCTGAATTAATGAGCAATTTTGTTTTTGCTTCACTTGTGTTATTGAGAAAGGCCTGAAATATAAAATTGTCCTAAATCAATATATTCACAGTAAACTCACTACTACTCTGTATGAGCATGAGATGTACCCAACTATATACCATTTTAAATGGGATCTTAGCCCCCATCTTGTCAAATTAACTGGTAACAAAGCTGTGTTAAGGTTCATCTTGTTTTTTGAGAAGACCACGTTATGCCATACAATTAAAATAAAAATATAGAAAACAAGAAAAGGTAAGCAATTTTGAAGGAATGGCTGATCTGCCTTCTTTTAGCTTTTGTTCCACTTCTCTGTGTTCTGTTCTGGAATTTGGGCTGTTAGTTTGGGTGATATTCTTCTATATTGAGTCTGGGGGATATAAGCAAAGAAATAGTATTTAAAGCAAAAGAAGTTGTAGTATCAATTAACTTGTCCCTTAATATTTAAAAGCTACAATCATAAAATCAAGAATTCAAACACTGAGATAATTTCCTGTGGGTGTCTAACCTTGTCCAAGAAAATACTTAAACAATCAAAGAAAACATTTTTGACAGCTGTTCAGTGTCATTTAAGAGGCAGAAACTTAATCCAGGAAGAGTAGGAATAGGAAAGAAGGATTTATATGTGTGTTCACCATGCACAGATATGTTAAGTTTGTTCAAATAGACATCTCTATAGCACTCTTAGTCAAAGATTTCTGTTTTTTGATTTCTCTAGTCATGAAGGTTAACTTTGAAACATGTTGTGTGGAAAAAAGGAATCCACTGTTTTTTATTCATCTTCTTATTTTATTGTGTAGCAATGATAGGGTATAAACTGTTTAGGAATAGGAAAATAAATTGTTTCCATCAATACTAGGGTTGAGTAGGGTGGAATACTATTATTACTTAGATATTTTGTTTGCAATGCAATAGTGAATAGTGCATTGTCTGGCCGTGTTCCACCAGATATGTTTGTTTGCCTTTTTTTTCAAGCTCCAAGACCACTTGTAGGATTGTCTATTATTTTACTCCATTATTAGAAAGAATCTCCATTGACTCAACAAATCTTTCTGTATTGTTTGAAGTAAAAGAGAGATTTTGAGGAGCGTGTGTGTATGTAGATAAATATATGCATGTATATATAAAATTTTAAAAGGAAATACCTTATTTAACCAGCTGGTACAGGAAACATTAAAACTTCCCAGTTCCCTTCAACTCAAAGCATTCTATGATTCTTTGATCCCACTCAATATTCAGATACGAATCAAATTAGGAAAGAAATAATAATTTTCTCATGACTTCATCATCAGCAGTGTTAAGTATTTAAGACTTCTGTCTTGAACATTATTCACTTCTTGTGGGATGTGCCTTCCATTTGCTTTTTGTGCTTTAGTCATGCACTTGTTTTCAGATGGAAGTCCAAAATTGATGCAGAAATTCAAAATCAAAAAGGCACACCTCCATATTTCTCACAGTGTTGGTTATGTATTGGCCCTTTCCATTTTCTTCTGATATCAACACGCTGTCTCCTTTGTCAGTTCACTAGGAAGTCTTTCACCACCTAAAATATATTATATTGCTAATATTTCTGGTCTCTTGCTTCTGGCATCATTTCTTAAGACCAGTATTCTATATGCTTTTCCTGTAAGTAGCACAGAGTGGATATGTAGGAAGGAATATAGAAAAAGAACACAAGCATAATAGTATATTGATTTACTCTCCACTATTAATATCAGGACTTCTTTGGGATCTTGTTGACGTGTTCTTAGTGGTTTTTCATTCTAATAGCTTGTATTTGTATAGTATTTTGTGCAAGTTTACTCAAGCATCTGTTTTATCAGTATTCTCATTCTAGCCATGACAACTCAAACACACCAAAGATCTAGAGCAGGTCAACTACCTAGGCTTTTTCCACTAGCTAGGTATTTGTCCAGTCTTTGACTATTTTGAGCCTAGATAAATATATGAATGAAAAGTGGATTTATTTTTATCAACTCTTACTGGATTGCTGTTCCAAAAAACTACATGTTTTCTGAAATTGTGTTTCTTCTAGCATTCTGATACATTCTCTTCAAACTTTCTAAAGCTTTTATAGGGAGAGACAGCAAAAGCTGGTCGGTTGCTGACTTTTTCTATATAACTTTTTTATTTTATAGACTTCCATAATTTTGCCCTTCTCTTCTTATTTTTCAGAATCCTAGCACACTTGACCATGTCCCATGCAGAATCTTTTCCATGTCTTTCATCTCAGCTATTCACTGTAAACATTCCTTTGTTCTGTATCCTTTTAAAATGTGGCACAGTATTCAAGAAGTAGGAATGCTAACCATTTTAAAAGGGAATGTCAATGTTTTTGTTTTCTATTTTTTCTCTAGAGATTCCTAATATTAATGTATTTTTGATTGCTTTCAAATAATTTTCATAGTCTTATCTATTATAACTTCACAATCTGACTCTGCACAGCTTTTCCTCACTTCACAAAATATATTTTTCTGTATTATCTTCAACTTCCTGCTGACTGTCCCATTCTTCTCACACGTCACTCTTTATCACTCAAACTGACTGTACCAAAACTCATTATTAAAAAAGAAAAAAAAAAAAAAAGAAAGAAAGAAAAAGAAAAATCGGAGCAATAAATCTTAATGGCAGAATGAAGTTTACTAATTTTACATGACCTAGGAAGTCAGAGAAACTTTCAAATAAGTGAATGTAAAAAAAGTTGAAATATTAAGATTCTTGAGCTGTTCAGAGGAATTGATCATTCCTTCTTACATAAGCCTTTGTACAAAGATAGGCAACATAAAACTCCTGGAGAATCAGTTTAAGCCAAGCCTACAGAGCTTCAAGGTTGCATGCTCCAGGGCCATCAGACATGTGTAACAGTATAGAAATGTGGCCAGTAGACATTTTCAAAGTACAGATAGCATCAAGACTGACTCCAGTAAAATAATATAGTTTGACACTTAGAAATAATATTGCATTATAAAATCATAAGAATTGTCAATAGCAGCACAATGACTCACCAAGGCAGGTAACTCATTATCATGACCTAAATATAAAAGAAGTAGGATTGGATCTGTCGAAGAGGTTAAGGCATCCTAAGGGAGGAAAACTACCACCAGTTAAGTTTACAGAGGTCTGTAGAGAAGCATGTATATTTTATTTTTAACTGTTGTTTTTGTTATTTTCTGTGCAATAATAAAGCCTAATCACAGGAAAAGCTTAAATTTTTGACTCTGACTTGTGTTTAGTGAGTCCTGGGAAACATGCCTGCTCAGACAGTGTTACTAATAATAAAATAAATTATTAAAGCTGACAGAATTTTTATAGCTAATGCTTGTGCTTTATGCACTCTCCACTCTCTTCAGCTTAGGCAATGAACAAAAACCAATCAGTTTCTGTTTCTCTTATTCCTATGCCAGCACAACGCTATTATTTGTAATCATAAAATTGCAAGAAATCTTAAAATGCAAAGAAGAAATGGTGAAAAACAGGCAAATAATCTCTTAGGCTTAAATTAAATTTTCTGTTGACAGTATGTTCTTGTAATATTCCTTTCCTTAATATTCCTTTCCTTAATAGAAAATATCTAAATCTAAATAATAATAATAAAGCGTTCAATGGCTTTTCATAATTATTAAGATTGACATCATTCTTCACGATGTTTCTAATAAACAAAGATTAATTTGTGTTTGTACATAGGAGAAGGCTTTATTTTTAACCTGAGGTCTTAAGCTCAAAAAAGATTTACAAAAACAATTGATAAAATAAATAGCTTGCCTATAAGCTCAAAAGGAAAGGGATTAGCAGATACAAAACTAATTTTGTCAAACAATTCTATATCCTACTACATTTTTGAATGTTTAAATCCTCTTTATATGCATCATCAATAAAACGCAACTTTAGAAATAAACTTTGAGCATTCTGTGTTCAGGTTCATAGGCTTGTGTTATAGATGTTGACTTTCTCTAGAATAATTAATAAAATAGCTTTTGAAAGCTAGGAATTGATGTTACTGAAATCAGTTCAGTCAGGTAAAAATAAATTTGTAGGAATACAGTTTGTAGGAATAGCAGCAAATATAGAGATGGACTTTGACATGTGTGTTCCAGAGAATATTGTTCAGATTTCTCAGATTCTCCTGTATTGTATTTTACAGAATATTTTGAAAGCTGTTTAAGGGATATTACAAATAATGTTTCAGAGTTTTCATACAGGCTTCATCCATACACAGCTACATAGGGGAATACTAGAGGAAATTTCTTCAAGCTTCAAGAGTGTAGACTGAGGTTGGATATAAGGAAAAAGTCTTTTGGAACAGATTGCTTAGAGAGGTGGTTGATGCCCCATTCCTGGAGACTTTCAAGGCAAGGCTGGATAAGGCCCTGGGCAACCTATGTAGCTGTGGTATCCCTGTTCATTGTAGGGGAGTTGCACTAGATGACCTAAAGGTCCCTTCCAACTCTAAGGATTCTTTGATTCTATGTACTTAGGCTACCCTGAAGGTAATGCTTCCTAATTATTTCTGTGTAAATGACAACAAATACTAAGCAATAGCACTATTTGAGCAAATTCTCATATACAAAACACTATTTTTCAGCGTTGTCACCATCATTAGCTATGCATTTTTTTCCATGACTGCAGTCATAGGAATTCAAATTGCTTTTGTATGCCAAAAAGTTTTACTCAACAACTTCAGACTGTGCTTAAAATGGCCATTTCTCATTACTCTTACCCACTTTTGGGGAATGAATACGTATTGCTGTAGTATGTGATTTTTTTTTCTTAAGTCCTACCAAGGGAGGACTCTACTGTGTGCAGAAATGTGTCATCAATTTAAAAGAATTCTTCCCTGTAGAAAACAATAAAACTACAAATGATTAAAACAAAAACTGAAGTGTCACCTTAGACTAATGAAAATCCATCATCAGACAACGGAGAGCTGACACTTCTGTGAGCCCCTTTAAAACTCAGATTAAGAAGAAAAAATTAAGCATGAAATGGAGAGGAAACAAAAGCATCTCTCTTTTCTGTGACACAAGTTGAGAACAGTATGTTGATTACTCTCAGACAAGCTGATCTTAGTGGTCTTCACAACATTGCTTTAAAAGGCTGGCAATGTTATCTAGTGCTGGAATGGAAAAACATGGATATAGACATGAAAGCAAGAAGAAATATAGTTTGATTACAATTTCAGCTGTCTGAGGAGCTTCACCTTTCAGATTGTAATGAACTAGTATATTCATCATAGAATCATAGACTGTCTTAGGTTGGAAGGGACCCTTCAAGATCATCTAGTTCCATCCCCCATGCCATGAGCAGGGTTGCCACTCCTTAGATCAGGCTGCCTAGGGCCCCATCCTTGAGAACAGAATATCTGCTTGTCTTGCAGCTGATCCATAGCTTCGCTCCCATGTCTCTCCTGTAAGGACATAGCTGCAGAACTGCCTTGCTAGCTCAACCTCATGGTTATTCTAATCCAGTTTCCCATCTCTGGAAGTGGGTAGTACAGATCGCTGCAGTGGAAAGTATAAAAAAAACCTGCACAGATGGCTGTTATAAAATAACCTGTGCATGCAGGAGTTTTCTTTTAAATTCATTTAAATATATCAGGGCCTGCATAGAAACTGAGGTGATTCTAGCTTTTAAATTCACATCATTAATAGTTGACTTTCACATCACCCTTCATGTTCACAGTATCAGGAAACACGCCCTGATCCCTGTGTTTAAGTCATGAGTGAGGTTCCCCATGGGACAGTACTGGGGCCAGTACTGTTCAGTATCTTTACTGATAACCTGCATGAGGGGATTAAGTGCACCCTCAGTAAGTTAGCAGATGACATCAAGTTTGGAAGAGGTGTCAATCTGCCTGTGGCTCTTCAGAGAGATCTGGATGGGCTGGATCACTGGGCTGAGACCCATGAGATGAAGTTCAACAAGACCAAGTGCTGGATTCTGCACTTTGGCCACAACAACCTCAGGTAATGCTATAGGCTTGGGGCAGAGTGGCTGGAAGACTGTGTAGAAGAAAAGGACGTGGGGGCATTGGTTGACACTTGGCTGAACATTAGCCAACAGTATGCTGAGGTGATCAAGAAGGCCAATGACATCCTGACTTGTATCAGAAATAGCATAGCCAGCAGAAGCAGGGAAGTGATCACCTCTGTGTTCACATTTGGGCCCCTCACCACAAGAAAGACATCAAAGCCCTGGAGCATGCCCAGAGAAGGACAACAATATAGACTGGTGAGGTGTTTCGAGCACAAGTCTTATGAGGAGCAGCTGAGGGAACTAGAATTGTTTAGACTAGAGAAGAGCAGGCTCAGGAAACACCTTATCACTCTCTGCAGCTCCCTGATAGGAGGTTGTGGCAAGGTGGGGGTCGTCCTCTTCTCCTGTGTAATTAGTGACAGGATGAGAGATGGTGGCTTTAAGTTGCTCCAGGGGAGATTCAAGTTGGATATTAGGAGAAACTTCTCTGGAAGTGTTGGTCAGGCACTGGAATGGGCTGCCCAGGGAGGTGGTTGAGTCACCATCCCTGGAACTGTATAAGAAGTGTTTTGATGTTTTACTAAGGGATGTGGTTTAATGGGGAAATACTGGTGATTGATAGGTGTATGGTTGGTCTGGATGATCTTGGAGGTCTTTTCCAACCTTTGTGATTCTATGATTCCATGATTCCTAATATTGGTGGTACCTCATACTGCTGAATATCAGAAAGCGGCTGCTTTTTTGGGAAGGGTGTCAGTACTCATAGAGGTTCCCTACTGTTAAGGAAGCACAGATGTGAGGAACTGGGGAACAATTTCTGAGCTGCAGCTTACTTGAATGAGGATTTTAAGAAGTTTTCTATAGGAACACTTCTGCATTGCTGAACAACACTACATTTGGCTGTGCAAGACTGTATATATATTTATAACATTTAGGCCAAATCCTGAGGTTAGGATCTTCAGCTGCTTTTAGCATCAAATAGAAATGGGAACTTCAACTTAGATAGTCTCTGCACACTCCAGTGTTTCTCGCTCAGCTGCTTGTGAGAGTTTAGATGTAATTTTGCCTTGGGCATGGAGCCAGCCTCTGCAACACTGAGAGAAGTGATAGTTCAGGGCTGCTCTTTTACTTCTTTTCATCACTGCTGAGTGTTGTTTTACTTTCCTCATTTCAGAAAGAAACCGATCATCCAGTGTGTGGGCTGTCATCAGCTCCCTCCCTTCCTCTCTCATTTTCTTCTGCAGTACAACCCAGAGGTGACTGCTAGCACTACACAGTTTTCGCACCCTGGTGCTCTGTCCCCTTGCCTGCAGTGTGTGCCATGAATCCCCCCCAGCAGGCACACTGCTGCACAGGGTGCAATTGCTAAGGCAGCAGCTGTGCTTAAATAGGGATCTAGCAATCTGCAGTGTACAAGTAGAGGTTTCAGCATATTGGATCAGGTCACAAAACCCATGACATCCAGCATCTTGCTTCAAGCAATGACCCATACTTGATGTTTCAAATGAAGCTGAAAGTACCTAACAATGTAACTCGGGAATTGGATGTGGCAGAAGAAAAAGATTTAATTTACCTTCTCTGCTGGCCTACGAAACGAAAGCATAGTTATTTCTTTTATAGACTATAGAGGCATCAGTCCCTTCTGTGTCTGTAGCTGGACTGCAGAACAATTCAGGTCTAGGAAAAACCATGGTCAGAGAGAGTACGTTGAGAGTTGCTGGAAAATGTCTTTTCTATCTTTCTATCTGAATCTACAGGCAGGTTAGAATTGCCTTGGCCAAGATACCAAAACTTATTGAATTACATGCTGTTCAAACTAGCACGCTGTGCTGTTAACATTGTTTCATTATGTTTTATTACTGATTGCAGGACCGCTGGTATGGAACACAGTGTGTTCAGATAAAGCTTTTCTGAAGCACCAATTTGTTGAAACAGTGGAACCCTGATAGGGATGTACCGATTAAGATGATAGTTTTAATGGGTTATAAAAGCACCGTCCACCCTACAGATGGTCTTAGATACTGATAGTGGTTTCCATGTTCTAGTCGTCATGTAATTTTTAAAATAATTATATTTGATTGTTGTTATTGGCTGTGATAATTTTTCTTAAATTCCATACACTAGTGATAATAAGACTGAAATGTTCTCTATGCTTAATTTCACTTGATTTTCAGAATCTCAGAAGGACCAAAATCACGGGTGAGAGATATATCTGAATTTCTGTTCGTGCAGTGGTTCAGAATGTCTCAATGCATGCAGCCCTGATAATCTGTTCATTTTTGGTAGGCTACTGGATGCCATTTCAAATGAAACATAAAATCTAGATCCTCTATTATTTTGTGGACATAGAGATACCAATGATGTAGCAAGGACTGTGCTTAAAAAACAAACAAGCACTCAGCTCTTCAGCGGAGAAAGATTTTCTGATTCGTTGACGGTTTTTATTATTATTATTATGCAAGTCTTTATTCCTTTGTTGGTAGACTTGTTTTCCAATTCTATTCTGCCCAAAGGATGAACTAGGACTCAAAAATTTAATCAGCTACCATAACAAAAACACTGAGCTAACCACTTTAAAAAATGTGGATTTTTCATTCACATAGGAACATATATTTGTCAATTCCACAAGATATATTTGGGGGAGATTTTGATTGATTCTGAGGACTGGAATGGAAATCTCTCATGTTTGTGTCTGGCTAAATACAGACACTACTAATTAGGAGAATGCTCTTTTGGTTCATTGTGCAGATATTAGCTTTATTTCAGTGGAAGCAGAATCTTGAGTCCTTGATTTAAAAATAGGTATTGCAGACATTCCACGGAGGAAAGCTCTTTGAAATATCTCCTTGGGTACATGTAGTTCCCTGCATTTGTGCTTAACAGTAGAGCATAATTAGATTTCAAATTAACGTATCATGTGACTACCCTCAAACAAGACTAGGTTAGGGTGAGTTAATTTCCTCTTTTGAGACCTTAATTCTACATTCTATTTCTGTTTTAAGCATATGTGTCTGTGATATATGTATGCCTTGTATGTTTATACATATGTGTATTCATGTCTCAACTAATAGACTAGATAGTGACCTCAAGTCCTTGGCAAGACAAAATAGCATTTGTAAATGTCATTATTTGTTTGAAACTCCACATTGCAAACATGCATCCGAAGAGCTGGTCCTAGCAGCTTTAAGGCATGATTATTCTATGAAATAGAAAATGGTAACACTCATCTTCCCATTTCATTACCTCTCCCCAGAAGCAGTTGTTTCATTTGCATGGAATACTATTCAAGTTGTTGAATCCTAGTCTCCCAGGACTCTCTCAAAGGACTGGTAATGATTTCAGACCCTCTGTGTAAATATCCATTGCACAAGATAATTCTGTGCTTTCTCAGCTCCATCATTTTTAGTGTTTCTGCAGCACTAGTAAGAATTAAAAAGCAAAAGAACCAAATTAGAAATAGAGGAAATCATAACATGTTTCTCATTCTCACTTAGAAATAGGCACGCTATATATTTTTCAACTGAACTCAATGTAAGATGGCTTTGAAAACTCCATGAAAATTACAACAGATAATGCAATAAGTCACAGAGTAACTGGCTCATATCTTCAAAACGAGGTAAATGCCTTATTCCTACTTTAGGAATGGAAGATTTGATCATGATGAAGTATGCTGGCCTCAGTCCTTTCCATCAGTAAGAATCTATGTGTAATCTTATGTGTAACTGATACATGAGAAAATATATGTGAGGGGGTGAGAGTCTGGATAGAACTCCTAACAGAGATTAGAAGAACAGGGATCTTGTAGGAACTGAATAGTCCTTTTTCTTCTAAAAACTTGCAGTATAATGAACCTCTTGTGGAAATAAAGTGTCTTTTTAATGATTTTACTGGGGAAATCATTTCTTTCTTAGAACCTAATTAAAAATTATTTCTTTTAGATAGTTGTTTGGAGTTATCTTGTAGGATGGTTAAAATTCCCTTTTAAGGCCTATAGGAATTAAATTCTTTAGATTTCTGTCCCCGGGCTCTGCAAAAAGTATTTCCAGGCTTCTGAATAGTTTATTATCATCAAAGCCACTATGTACATTTCAGTGTATTGCATAACAGGCTATTGTTCAGTAAATTCTACTGGCAGAGTTTTTGGAATAGAGGAGGAGATGAATTAAAAGGAATAATAATAAATAAAAATCAAGAATAAAAAGAATACTAAGAAGACAACTTAAAAAGAAAACATGGCTTCTAATTGAATTAAAATTAAAATTAATTTTCTACAGCAAACCCTATGTATTTTGTCATAGTCTACTCTTTAAATTACAGGTATATCGGGTGGTCAAAGGAATAATCAACGGCAAATAAGTGTTTCTGTTTCATTCATAATTACAAAAGAGCATTTTACAAGTTTAGGTTGCTGGGGTGCAACCTTTTTAGTTATTGCTTTTTCACACCACATGAGTCAGTGGCTCTAATGAGCCAGATATGGCTGTAGTAATTAACTGAGATGAGCTATTTTTATTTCATTCTCACTCTGACCCTTTAGAAAAAAAGACTATGTAACTCTATGATCTTGAGTCAGGAAGCTACTCTGCTGAGTTTCAAGATCAAATCAGTGTCAGCTCTGGCTGTGTAATATCCCCCAGCATCTTTCAGCAGTAGGATGTAAATTTATAATCTTTAGTATTGCAACAAAGCTTCTGCCACATGTATTGCAGGAATAACTCTGTTGGGTGTGCTATAGGATTATCTTCTTCACATAAGAGTTGAAGCTAATCACAAATGCAGCACATACCACTCAGGTTCCCTGTAGGTGAAAGTAAGGTAAATAAAATCATAGAGTCTTACAATCATAGAGTCTTACAAAGAGTGGTATGTGCTGCAAACTATAGACTCATAGATTCACAGAAAGGCTTGGATTGGAAGGGATATTAAAGATCATCTAGTTTCAACTCTCCTTCCTTGAGCAGGGTTGCCCCCACCAGACTGGGCTGCCCAGGGCCCCATTGAACATGGTTTTGAATGCCTCCAGGGACTGGGCATCCACAGCTTTTTTGGGCAACCTGAAATAATCCCTAAACTGCTTACAGAAGACAAGTTTTATTTCTAGTTGGACATACAAATTCACTACTGTGTCCAACTTGCAGAATGTGTATGATGATGTTTTAACTGTATTGGGAAGATGTATTTTATAATTGCAAATGAAAACTTAAGTTATATTTCATTTGCCCTGAAAGTGCTTATCCTTCAATCACCCAGATGGGAAGCAGAGACCACAAGGTGACTCAGCTGACCAATCATTCACTTTATACTGCATTTTGAAGTTCAGTGTCATACTTGTTCTGAGCAGAAGAGAAACCTATTTATTCAATTAATACTAACCTAGACACCTTTTCCTGTCCCTTGTTATAGCCATTTAAGTTACTGCATTTGCATCACAACAACAGCAATTCATATGGCATTGTTATATATTGGTTGAAAAATACTGAGGGAAGCATTAGGAATATGGGAATGATCTTCGCTCACAGGTCAGTATGTGAGGTACCTATCTATCTGATATTTTCAATCTCTATTTCACTCCCACACCACCATTGCCCTTAGTTCTAAAGAATTCTAACATCTAAATATGTTACCTACACTATGCTTTTAGATTTCCCTCTAATTACTGGTGAATGTGTAACTTTGTTATGTTCTTTGTCTAAAGAGGAGAAGATGAACTTACAGCATCTGTTTCTCCTGAATTGAAGCTAAACTTGAAACTTTAATAATGGATCAATTCTCCTGCCATCAGAAATACTTCCCCCTAATAATTCAGTCAGAGATACTCCAGTACACTTTCGCTTGAGATATTAGCTACAGATCTATTCTATAGCTTAACAGTATATATTTGGTTTGAAAAAAAAAACAAACACCATTTTAACATTAAAAAAAAAAAAAAAAAGTAAATTTGCACGTACTTTTTGCTAACTCTAGATTTCACTGTACCTTATCTGAATAGGATAAAATTTATTTTTTATTACTATTGTATAATCATGCAAGTCAATTTTTGTTTTAAAATTCTTTTCATTCTTATGTATAATTACAAAAACAATTGGGCTGTAGCATTGACATCATTTTTATACAGTTTTTCTCTGCCTTCATGAGGCCCTCATGCTAGTCTCAAAGCTCAGTCTTAAAATAAAAGTCCTCATGACAAAGAGTAAGTAATTAAAGCTTTCATTTGTTACAGGCCTTTTTGGTGTTTGATGAGGAAAAAATGAAACAAACCTTTCATCTAATATTATACAGTTGTCCACAGAGTTGCTCAAGTAATAAAGTATGTATAGGTACGCATGAGTCTCCCTTACATTTCTACATGCTATGCTTATGCTCTGCGAAGCTACATAAAGTGCTCATCTTTTTTTGTAGCATGTTTAACTCTACAAAACTGATTGTTAGCATTGCTGAGATACAACAGGTACAAATAATGCATGTAGGCAAGTATAGAGCAAAAAAGAAACCTCTGAATTTGTTCTGGCAAAGGCCATTTGCTATAGCAAACTCCCATTTGAAACACATCTTGGAAAATAAATTTCAGACCTTCAGTCACCTTTAGAATAATTCTGAAGTGCAGTTTCTTTGCAAAGCCTTTTTACAATTTCCAGGTTTTGTAACCAGCTGCTTTTAATAACATAATAATAATAATAATAATAATAATAATAAATCTATTAGCTAATACTTGCCTTTGTATGACTAAGAAAGAAATCAAGCATCAAACAGTCTGGATGCTGTTTTTTAATGCAGTCCCAATAGTTTTATACACTTTGTTCTAACTCGGTTGAAGTGAGATCAGACCTCATTAAGATCATACATTCAAGATAATGGAAGCCTATGATCTTCTACAGTATTCTTTGTTAACTTGTGTTTAAGATTCGTCTGTATCTTTAAACAGAAAGGCACTATTTCTGCTTACTGCATGAGAGGATGTGCTGTTTGTAAGGGGTATGGCATTTGCCCAAAGGGACAAATGACAAGCAGCAATGTAATAGAAATATGAAGAAGCAATCATCCCAATTTCCCTTTTGAAATGCTTGTAATCATTTCATTGGTAAATGGCACAAGTTATCCTTGAGTGAACTGGCCAGACAAATAGGGAAGATAAAGTGATTCATTTATTTTCTACAGCTCAAAACAATTGAACATTTAGTACCTGATTGTGAAAGGAAACTTAAGGCAGACTTAATATTATCTAGACGATGATATTTGTTAGACAAAAAAAAAGTAGGCTTGAACTTGGAATATTGATCCTGAATTTATTAGTTTTTTTATGGTATGGCTTTGGCAGGTCATAATTCATCACCAAAGGAGTAAAAAAAAAATTGGAACTTAAATACCGTGTGTTATTTAATATCTGCATTCCAGAGAAAAGACTGTCATGAGTATCAAGCGCTGAATTGCTCAGAACTGTCATCTACACTTCATAGAATCATCTTTTTGTTGATTTTTTTTGTGACACAAATCCTGTAGTCATTCTTAAGAACAGAGACATTAAAAGTTGTGAAAAGTTGTTTGGATGATTTTTTTGGCCATGCTGTTAAGTTAAAACAATTTTGAGAAATAATTAATTGGATTTTTTATATGAATATAATTAATATGTATTTATATGAATATAAAGAATTATCGGTACATATTTAAAAATTAATCTTCTTTTATTGAGACAAGTATTATATAAGTGTAAGTCAATTAATCCTCAGTTGTCTGTTACCAGCTCTCAGATAGAAATTCAAGATGAGGAGTTTGATAAGCTAAATGGATGCAGCAAATGGATGCAGCTAAATGGGTGCAGGATGTCTCCTGCAAAATCTGAAGGAGACAGATCTTGAGCCAGCGAAGGTATACTGATTTATATAAGCTGTGTATCTGGTCTGTAAATTTTATTTTTGATAGCAAATAGTACTACAGCACAGTCAGAATTTTCTACAGGCAATCTTCATGCGATATTCATAAGCTGGAAGTGTCTCTCTCCAATTTATAGGAGGGAGAGGAGGTTTTTTGATGTATGTATACCCAGCGTGAGATTAAGAAACAATGGTTCAAATGTTGGTCCCACCAGTTTATTACAAATCTTAATCAGGGAGATGGGGAAGGGGAGGACGGATGATTTAGGCTGATGGGGAAGGGAAGGCAGGCAATAGAAAAGATAGAAAGAGGCAAGAATTTGTGTAAAGCAGGGATAGTCACCAGCAGGATCCAGCAGCGGTCCTGCTGCAAGACGTTCCAATGGTCCGAGGCAAAAGCACAGGGGGAGAGCAGCAGCAGCGTGGCCAGCCTTGGGCAGCAAGCGGTAGCAGGAAGAAGCTGCGGGGTAAGTCCAAGAGGGAGGCAGCAGGACTCAGGTAGCAAGCTGAAGAGAGTCCATCAGCAAGCAGTGAGGGATCTGATGGCAGACACCTTCTTGTTCTCTTCAGCATGCAGGTCTCAGGTCGTGAGGAATCTGATGTCAGAAACCATACTTCATGGTTGCTGACCCCTCTTTTATCCTCCCTTTTTCCTGCCTATGTGACATCCGTGGGTGCACCCCTGAGATGGCCATCTTCCTCGAGATAAGCCCACACAAAAGACTGCTTCCCGGCTATTAAGCTGCAGTTTATCTCTCTCCTTGCCCCTGGCCCTGTCCATCTGTGGCCGTCAGACAAAGCATTTTTCAACCCTTGACCAGGACTTGTTTGTACTTGTTCATCTGTGTCCTCCAGCAAGCTTTGAGTCAGTGGTATAAAAGAATAATCTCTTACAGGAAGATCTTCACAAGACCCCTCCCTGGAACAGTTCATATAAAAGTCTGGGAGAAGGGAAAGAGTGAATGCCCAAACTAATCAGTGATCCCTTTGGAGTCTGTGTCCACCTATAAAACTTATGTCCACAGTGTATAGAGTGAAATTAAAAGAAAGCTGTAAATTAAGTCAGCTATTATTCCTTGCAGATTGCTGGAGAATTACAGCAAATCTGTGTGCAAAATCCTTGAATCAATAATATGAAAAACCGAATTTCAAAAAGAGTACTGTAGTAGCCTCATACCAACTTTCAGGTGTACTGTCTGCTGTGACTGTGTTGTCTGTTCAGTTATCTCTAATGAAATTATTCCTATCACTCCCTAGTATGTTCTTTCTTTGCCTTTCAGTAAAAATTGGGAGATAAGAATAGTGAAGTGCAATTGAATTTAGTCTAGTAAGTGCCTTTCTCGCTCATAAGTACTGCTTGTTAAATTTCATTTTGAAAAAATGAAGCTGTATTTAGTGTAAATGTGAGGGATCCTAGTGAGAAGAAAAGCACCCCAAACCATTAAAAGAAAAAAAAAATAATCTGCTCTTTTTGCAGCTGTATAATTTTAAAGCTATTTAGCAATTTGTACTATATTTAGGAAAAAAAAAAAGATTGCTGACAACTTGGACACCAGACTGAAAGTAAAACTAAACTTTTAAAGGAGGATTTTGTACCCTTTCAGAAGGAAAAATGAAGTTTGCAAGTTCCTAGCAGACCCTTAATTAAATTGGAATGTTGCTATGCTACCTTAATACATTAGGGAGAAACTATTAAGGCTGTTTGCTGACTGCAGTATACTGCAGGTTACATTGTTAAGCTTCTTTCTGGAGCAGAAGCAAGCTCTATCCCCATGAATAACTTTAATGAGTGATGGTAGGATACAGCTTCTCTCTCTTGTACTTGTTACCTACATAGAGGGCTTTACATTCCAGTACTTGCCACTATCTGCAGTCTAAACAGCAGATATCAAATTTTTATAGTTCTCACCAAACGATGGCTACTCTCTTGCAGCATTTGCCTTCTCTTTTAAGAGGAGAGAAGATAATTAATGGGTAACTCTTTCCCTAGAAATCTGTCATATCCTGTCTTACTCAAGACAGATGTCAAGGATGAGAGATTTTCTAGTGCATCCTTCTGCAAGTACTGTCAGATAGATTGTCAATATGCATAAGTTTCTGTTGACTGAAGGTCACAGAATGGTGGTCTCCTCACGCTGCATACCTAGCTTTCTGTCTGAGCTGAAAAAAAGATCTGTTGTATCTACTGAGCAAAACAGAGAGCTTCAAGAAGCTGTTGTAAGAATTCCATAAAAGAAGATTGTTCTTCCAAGCTAATCCTACAGAAGTGCTCTGGTGCTGTACTAAAAACAAATGTTCCTCTTTTATATAATACAAGTGAATGAGTCAAACCGTCTTTCCAAAAAACAGTTTCTATAACAGCTGGAAAGTTTACCATAGTGCAGTAGGTCAAATTTGAACACAGATGTATAGTTCCCATTGTGCCTTCAGTCTGATTTGAAGATAGTAGTCTTCACATGGTATACTGCAAAAAAGCCTCTGTGTTTCTCTCCAGAAATTGCTGAATTTAAGTGGAGAATAAGGTAATTCTGATATACTACGTATGTTATCTGTCAGTCTAGAATTTAAAGCTCACAAGCAAACTTCTTGATAAAAGTATTAATGTAGTATAAGTATAGATACTTCTAAATAAAAGTACAACTGTAGTGTAAGCGTAAGCCATTACCATCCATTAGTCACTGTAAAGCCTTCTAAATTCCATGTACACCAGACATAACACATTATAAATGTTGAAGATAAGGACCTCTCTTGATTCATCACAGGCAATGCTTGCTATTTTCAGTTCACAGCTACCATTGCAACTCTGTATTTTATGGTGGGAAGGAACAAAAAGAGATGAAAGGAAGTGACTCATTATTTCAAAAAAGAAAAGGCTTTTTTTCATTGTTGTTGCTTTGGTGTGTTTTGTGGTTTTGTTTATTTGTTTTTAAGAATTAAAACTGAATCCAGTCTTTACCATTATTCCAGCATTTCAGCAATCAGAAAGTAGATCTTCTTCATCATGCACTAAAAAAGCAAAACCATTTGTGTTATTTTTACCTTTTGATGCCTGTTTTGTAACGGCTGCATTTTCTTAACAATTAGCTGTCTAAAGCTCCTGATATTCCTCATAAGTAAGTGGATTGTTTAGAGGATAAGGTTCAAAACTTCATCTAGAATAAAAATAATTCTATTAAAAATAATTCTATAAAAATAAATCCTCAGGGACACAGAGAAGATTTCATACAAAAAAAAAAAAAAAGTTTCTATTGTCTTCTCTCTAACAGTGATAGCTCAGGTTTCAGTCTATGACTGCAATATTAGAGGAAGTTCTGTGCATGTTCTTCATCTCTGATGCCTAGCCACTCTACTGTCTTCAATGAAATCCTTCTGAGATTTAGATTCCAGTCTAGAAATCAGGGCTGGTACAAGGGATCTCTGTGCTTCTGTGAAGTTCCACTGTGAGATGTATCTTGCTGTAGCCTTCACTGGTTCTAGTTACTGCTGTTATATCTTGATAGTTCTCGAGCTTTCTATAGTACAGAGCATATGGACAGCAATATGAGTGAAGAAGTGAAGATATTTTCCCCAGGTTACTTGGATCGAGGTTTTAAAATCATTCTTGCAGTTCAACATCAGATATTGGTAACCAGTGGTGGTAACAGCCCCCGCTAGGCATGCTTGCAGAAGTGGATATAGTTAGAAATATCAGGCAAGTAGTAAAAGATACTCTGCATGTACTTGCTTACATGTACATGTAAGATTCCAGTCTAAATGGCCCATAATCTGATACAGGTCTGTAAGGCAGAAAAATGCTGGGGATATATACACTGTACAGTGTCAGTATTTCAGTGCGATGTTAGCACTTACATTGCTTAGCACTTACATTTGTCATTGTTCTTTTTAGCCCATAACCACATGGAGCTGGCGTGAAATACACTGGTTTGATGGTACCAGAAATCTTCTCCAGCATACTTTTGGAAGGGGGATGCATTATCAATGCATTTGTCTTCTTGAAGTATTTCAGTGACCCCTAATAATGACGGTCTGAAAATACATTTAGCGTACTTATCTTCACACATTGTTCTGCAATAGCGAATGTAGATAAGAATCCAGGACATAGTTATCAGCCAGAGAGATCTGGATACAGCAATACTTTTGTCATTCAGCTGTATTTTTGATGTACTTAGGCTGGAGCAATAGTTAGAAGTTAAAACAGAAAATATTTTTTCCTGGTAGGAATCATAATTTTTCAGAAATAATTTTGAATTATATTTAACAAAGAATATTAGGTACACCTATGCATAAACAAATGTAAGTATTGGTGTGCAAGCTTCTGTATTGATATTGACTTTAATTACATGACTAGATGATATTTTTCTCATAGGAGGCCTGTGTCTGTGTGTAGAATGAAAAAGCAACCTGAATTTAGTACTTGTATATTTATCAGTAATGTGTTCCCTTTTTTGTTACTATTTGTTACCATAAGGATGTCAGCTGCCTCAAAGCTGCCTAGAGTGTACATTTTCAGCAACTATTGTATAGGCATATCCCTTGCATGGAACATTGCATCTGTAAATGGTTAAAATTTACAAAGTTGTAAGAAACTGAAAACAGCATTTTGGAATGGCAGATATTGAAGATCCTTAGTAATACGTGGTATCAATGCTGTCTCTGATCACAGAATGGCTTGGATCAGAGGGGACTTCAAAGATCATCTGTACAAGTCAGTATAGAAATTGAGTTTTACTACAAATAAGCATATTTATATCCTTGAATAACATCAATTATCAAATGTATCCTGCTTTGAACAGACATTTTTCACGTTTATTTTGAACCCTGGATTCCTCACTTGCTTTAAAACATCTTTAAAGTAGCATAATAATTGCTTGGAATCTTTTAATAATCCAATCTGTTAATATCTTGAAATTTTATAATATTAAATGACTTTTGTTTCAAAGCATGCTGTCACACACATGAACTTTGCCTTTTTAGCTAGCTTAGTTACTACTTTTACTTTATTACTTTAATTAAATGAAAATTAAATTTCCATCACACTAAAATCTATCCTAAAAGTATGAAATATTAGTCCAAGTGCATCAGTAGTCTGCAGCTGGCTTGGTGTACCAAATTCTTATTCTCATATGAGAGTTGATTTCTGTAGGAATCAGTTCTACCATGGTTATCCCATACAGATCTTGTTAAAGTGGAAGTCTGTGGTGAACCCATGAATTTACAATACTGTCTCAGTACTTCAGAATCTGAATTAGTAGGAGGAAGGAGGTAACCTTACTGTTACTGGAAATTTTACCATTTTGTTTAACTATGTGGTTTGCTCCGAAAGTAATGTCTCATATTTATTTTCATGGAAATAACAACAAATAACACAATAACACTGTTTGATAAAGCAAATTCTCATCTACAAAACACTATTTTTCAACATAGTCACCACTAGTAGTTATGCATTATCGACAGTGAAAAACAGGAGCCTGCATGCCACACTTGTAAAAACCTGCACCAGTGGCGGTGACTCACTATCACTGTTGCCACTGCTGAAACACCACCCACCACTTCACTGTGCTCACATCCACTGTTTGGTCTCCATAAACATACAGTAAGCGTCAATGAATGTCAGTGGGTGCAATTTTTTTCCACATGGAGGAATTCAGTGACACGCCTTTGCTTCATACGCACTTCCATGTCAGACACCATTTTGTCTGACTGCCTGTTTCCATCTGTCACTTGACAACAAAATGGAACAAAATATTGGTGTTAAGGCTCAATCTCTACTGCCATACTACCAGCATTTGCCTCTGACATCATGGGCCAACATTTCTATGGCAGGAATTTTCTTTCTGGTTCTTTTAAGCATTTATATTTAAAAACAAGTTCAGAGCTTGCAAAAACCCTCTCTGAGTTAAGGTTTATATGAAAGATTTCCTACAACCAAGAATAAGAAGATCACAACCCGTACATTGGAGAGTCTTGGCAAGAGTAAGCTTTGGAGATATTACACAGGGAACTGGAAACAGTAGGTCCTCAGTAGTCCTTGCCTATTCCAACTGTAGGAAGGACTGATCTGAGTCTCAGGTGATCCTGTGTAACCAGCGTCTGTGGCCTGTTCTCTAGGTTGAAGAGAATGATTCTCCTGAGATATCCAGTGAGTTTCAAGTAAGAACTCATAATGCATTTCTTGAAGACCGCAGTCTATATTACCAACTACTAGTGGCAGATAATTATAATGCTACTTATCTATCTGAATGCAGTTCTTCTTTAGGAGGAAATGAAAGAAGCTGCAGTGAGGTTGTTGTCAGTCTCTTTTTTCAGGTGACAAGTGATAGGATGCAGGGAAATGGCCTCAAGTTATTCCAGGGGAGCTTTAGATTGGATATTGGGAAGAATTTCTTCATGGAAAGGATGGCAGGCATTGGAACAGGGATGTGAAGGAGCCCACATTCCTTGAGGCAATTAAGAGACGTGGCACTTAGGGGCATAATTTTTTGTGGTTTACTTGTAGTGTTAGGTAAATGGTCAGTCTCGTTGATCTTTTCCAACCTAAATGATTCTGTGATTTTGATGTGCAGATGAAAACATAAAATATAAGATATTTAATGCATTTCTGGAAGGTACAACAATATTATAATAAGAACAATACAGGAATCTGCAGAATAGGACAGAACATTTTCTAATATTTAATCTAATTTAGTTTTAAATGTCATAGCATGTTGGTTTTCTAAAGCTTGAGTGGTACACACTTTAATATGTACATAAAGTTCACATTTGAATGGAAATGTGATGCAGTTCTGGCTCCCAGTCCTGCCTCGGCTGCTGACAACTTTCATTCCAGCATATTCACTTAGTCCCCTGTGTAGTGCTGGGAGCAAGGTTCATCCACGTTCCACTCAGATGCAGACTCTCTTGAGCTCTTGAGGCTAGGCTGGAGCAGCGCTGTGAGGCATCTTAGCTTAGGGCCAGTAACAAAGAGCTAATTCATGGTTATTTTTGGAGCAACACACAATACATCTAGTCAGCATGGAGTGTGAAGCTCATATTTTCAAATTATCTTGCAGATACATGCTAAATTTTGCCAACTACTTTAATGCATTAATGCATCTGTTTATTCAGTCCTGAGCTAAGATATAACCTGTCTCTTTTTTCAGAGATCTTGTGAGGATGTGTTTATGTTCAGTGACATATTAAATCAATCCTGTCAATGGTGGATGGTTGCCAAAACTTCCAGTGGGTGCAGAAGGCTCTGCAGCCCCTACATTCATGCAACTCCCAACAACAGAAGTATCAGGTCAAAGTTTGTTGTAGAGATCTAGGAAGATACTTGTAGGTAATTGTTATAGTCCCCCTGAGTCATCACATAGTTTCACTCTTCATTTTATTTCACTAGCTGCCTCCTAAATTGAGTCATTTTCCCACTTGTAATATTCAAAGGTGTACAGATAGAGTATGCAAGAGCACCTGTGACCTATTCATTGCCCAGCAGTGATAGATTTGGTAATAATGTGCTTGCTATTCTGGCTGTGCTGCACTTTGGTAAAACCTAAGGTTTAATTGAAATACACCCTGACCTTGGTTTTGATCATGGGGCACAGAATGGGCATAATTGCTATGAATCTACTGAGAGATATTATGGCAAAATGTCATATTGCTAATTTTGGCTATTTATACCCTTTTGGGGGCAAAAAAAAAAAAAAAAGAAAAAAAAAGAAAAAAAATCAACAATGAACCTAAACTCTCAGTAAAACAAATAAATAAATAAAATGTGTGGCAGATTCATAAAAGTCCTAAAACAAGTAATTTTCCAAAAAATTAACTTCTTACAATTCTCTGTACCTATTTTTTTTCTCTCAAAATGCAATCACAGTATGATAATTGCATTGCCCCTAACAGTTTCATATTCCTTCATAATTAAATAAACAGCTTGTAAATTGCAGACCACAAAATGCCTGTGTTCCTCTCTTACCTTAAGGGGTTTCCATAGTTACCAAGGACAAGAAATTTAACCATCAGTTGCCAGACTCGAGGCTATTTGCAGCCGTAACTTTTTATTTTCTGTCTCTTTTTCACTTGTCTCTATGTTTATTAACAGAATGAGGGAGTAATTTGGACTCAGTTAGCCACTACAAATGCAGTGATGTAAAATGGACTCTGGTGCTTTAGTGTGTTAGCTGGATGTGTTTCTCCCAGGTCTATTAGAATAATGCATACCAGCAATACAGCCTATAGTTACCAAGGTTATGAAATACTTATCCAGCACTTCTCCAGCTCAGTATCAAATAATTCATATCTTAAAATAGGAAAGCATCTTTCTTAACACAGTGTTACAGTGTAGATGTATTTAGGCAGATGTGCATTCTAATTGATACAAAAAAAAAGCATTAATGCAGACTTTGCGTTGCTATTTTATTTGCTTTTATCCTGCAGATGCCTCCATTTTGTGTATTACAAAATGTATTTAGAAAAACTGCACTTTTTAAAGCACAAACACTGTTCCTTATACCAGTGAAGTACAGTCCTCTAATCTGCTTATCTCAAAAATAAGCTTAATTTTTTTCTAAATTAATTCAATTTTTACCAGAACATCCCTGTTGCCAATGCATAGAAAGTACTGGTAATCCACAAGTGTTTTATATTTTTATCAAATTAAAATATTTCTATTTATCATCTCCTAAATTATATTAGCTCCTGAGGTCATGCACTCAGTAATGATCAAACTATGTTTTGTTTTAGTGGAAGAAATATCCACTGCTGTAATTTAGAAAAGAATGTTAAATACTCTTGGTTTTGGCTTTAAAATCTGAACTCGCATTTCATAAGAGTTCGATGAAACTTTCATAAGGACAAATATATAATCTAATATCCATTTCTTCTATTTGATCTTCCTTGTACTGGTTGTATATGCATAGGGTTGTGTGAGCATTGTTCGATTATGTGGTGTTTTGATCTGACATTTCCATCATCTCTGTCTTTTTTTAGTTTGTGAGTATGGAGACAATTTGGGAAGGAAGAAGGGGAAACATCTTGGAATCCACCAGTCTTGCACTATTTTTGCCTTTGCATCTATATAAAATAAAATGCACATTTTGATATCCTATAAACACAACCTGACAATTTTTACGTGTTTCTTTAAAATCTTATAGCCTGTTGTTGAAAATGATTCTAAGTTGTAGTGTTTAATATCTCCATGTACCAACTGATAATATTCTACCAGACTAAAACTGGTTTGCTTGTAAGTGTTATTGTAGTACCTTTACATAGATGTTGTCTTAAATCACTGCTAGTCTGCTATTCTGTTAAAAAAAAAAGAAAGAAAGAAAAAAAAATACCACATAAAATAGTGACTTTAGTGTGGCAGGAATGAAGACTGCGGTGGTTTGGAACACTGCTGTAGGATATCATATAATTTTTTTACTAAGGGTTTCTTTTTTTACTAACTTGTTTGCAGTTCACAGATGCCTTCCAAAAAGGGTAACCGTCATTTTGCTTTGATAATAAACAAAAAACAGATTGAGAAAGCATCCTTTCAATAATTACTGATATACTACAGTTGAATGGTTGTTCACCGATGTATATCTCTTACAAGAAATACATACCTTCAGGTGAAATCCTGAAAGTGCTTGTATGACTTTTGTTTAGATCATGGTTGACATGTGCCATGTAGTGACATACTACTGTAAGCAATTAAGAGAATTATGGTATCCAGGCTCTTGCAAAATTGCTTCTGTACAATTGTATGGTTCACTCTACATAAATATCTGCCTAGAAGAATACACAAGATGAAAGCAAAATAATATGTTCAAAGAAACGGCATTTTATCAAATGAATTAGTGAAAAGGGAAGAGCAAAATATGACTTGAATAATTTGAGGGATCGGTGATGTGGCAGAAAACGTTTTTACCTTCATGTAATTGGTTTGAACCAAGCCCAAGTCAATACAGAATGAAAGTTCCTAATGTCTACATGGGGTTTCAAGAAAATGAATCCAAATTAACTTTGAAAAGAGACTAGCTAAACTGCATTACATTCTTTTATGGACACTGTTAATTGAAATTACAGTGGCTTTGATTCAATTTAGCTTGAATTAAATTCTAAATAAGAGTGTCCACACAAAGATTTAATGCAATATAATTAACCCACTTTAAAAGTTAATTCCAATTAAATTTCTAGAATGTTTCTGCGTGGACTATTACCAAGCTGTAATGTGATGGCTTTTATGAAAGAATTTAAGCTCTTTCACAGTGAAAAGTTTATAGATTGCTTCCATTCACACAACTGTGACTAGTCTGAAGAGAATTACTTTTTTTCTTTTTGAGGGTGACATCCTCACAAATTATCACAATCAATAAAGAAACTAACAAATTACTCTTAATAAAAATAATATGTCCTAAAGAAATACCAATTTCCTGATATTTCCTATGGTTATCCTATAAAATAGCAAATGTTTTCAGTTGTGCTGAGGATACAAAGTACAATTCAAACTTGAGAGTTAAAAAAAAAAGAGTATAAACAAAGGGACATGTAAAACTGATTTAGAGTAAGCTCTCATTTAAATTAAACTCTATAAACCTTAGGAAGACATACTGGAAGAAACATGAAATCATGTGAAATAAAGCTGTTTTCTGTATAACAAAATGAAATAAAAGAATGGAAAGGCAGACTGGATCAAACTCATCCTTGATTGAACTTTCCTGAAATGAATGGTGATTCAGGAGGATTGGATGTGTCCATCTGCATTTAGGTCTTTCTGTTTAGTCTGTTAGTGATTCATTTAAGTCTTAGAGGGTTTTCAGAAGAGAACCGGAAAGCATTTGTGATACAGCAATATCCACTCTGCATCCTGTACTTACATGCTTCAAGGGACTGTAGGAAATCTTGACTATGTCCCAGAGTGAAGCAGTGAAACATGCAAAGAGGAAAATATTTTGTGTTATGAGTCTTGATTTATTTGGTCTCACATGTAATCAGTTTGCATTGCAGGGCTGCCTATCTAGCCCTTTTTGGCCTCTGCTGTATTTAACTACAACTAAAATAAATAACAAATAGATAAAAGCTGCTGGGCTTTGAAACCTCCCAGGTTTTTAAGCATTGTTGCAATGGCTCCCTAAGCTGCTGTTGAGACTTTTAAAGTCGTGTAGCAGTGGAAAGGGAAATCTGATTTTTAAGAATGGAGGAAAAGATACACAGCTATATAGTTTCAGTGATAAAAAAAAGTAAGGCTAGTAGGAGAGAGACATGAGATCTATATTAACAAGTCTATTTGCTGATTTTGTATAATTATTATTGTGATGCTCTATGAGTAATATCGTATGATTTTCTTTGTTGGTGGCAAAAACAATGAATTAAAAAAACAATGTCATTTTACTGTATATGAGCATGCAAAGTGTTTACACTAAAGCACTAGTCCACAGAGGTTCAGTCAGGTGGAAAGGATTTCAGGCCGGAAAAGGCAGGAAGAGGAACAAGAAAGTATGGTGAATGAATCTGAAGCAGTGTGGTTCCATCAGCTCAACCCTTCACAGCCATATGGGGACACACATCTGAGGCTGCTGGAGCATTTGCAGAGCAGATGTTGGTGGAGGATTTCTGACCCCAGTGGATCTCCCTGCCCACAGTTCAGTCTCTGCTCAGGGATGAGAGCTGGCCCTTGTGTATTTTTCTGTTTTGTTCAGCTAAAACAGATTGTGTGCTTGCCTCCTAGTATCTACTCTGCAATTCTCTTGGCTTCCTCTGCTGGCATCGCTGCCTGAACGGATCAGTCTGAGGCCCTAAGAGCATTCAGAGTTACTCAAAAGAGAGTCAAAAGAGTCACTTCTGCATAAGGTCATTCTGGGCTTTAGACCTATTTTATTACTGTTTTCCATACTGTGTTCCGTACAGAAACTATTTGCAATGCTCCAGTGCTGATGTTAGCGGAAGAGACTTCACAGCATAATTAGCTGCTTGACACACATAGATCCTCTTCATATGTTTGGAAATCTGCCGTTTAATTTGCAGCTGTAGAGTGGCTTGTTTACTAAAATATGCAGATACCTTTGCAAAGGGTTTTTCTCTCAATAAGATGTTTCAAAGGGTGTGGTAAACAGCATACATAACTGTGCCATATAAAGTGAAGAAAAGGTGAGTTTTCTGAAAATATCTGCATATTTACTGACTTAGTTGTAAAAAACATGCTCATCCAGAACTTTTCTGGCATAAACTTGAAAGAGTGTTGTGAAGATTTAATTGCACTGTAATCATTTAATCACCTGATATCTGATACTTTCTTACCATATTTTCAATGCAGTGATATATAGTCTCACATCTCATTCTTTTTTCAGTGGAGATGTACAGCACCAACTGAAGTGTATTACATTATACAGTATCATAAACCATATATTAGGTTATAGGCATGGCCTTTGTATCATGTTGCTCCGCTGTTGAGACTGTAACTCAAAGGCCTACAGACTAGATAGAAAGCTGAGTTGCCAGAAGCAACTGCTAGTGATCCAGCCAGAGATCTCACAAACTTGGGAAAATATCTCTGCCACCTGCATTCCTTATCAGATAGATCTTTTGGAAAGGTGTAGGAGTTCTTTTTTTGGAATCAAAGTCCACTGTTAAAGGTGAGTATAGTCACTTTATGCTGATAAAATAACAAAAAGGGATGAAAGTTTAATATCAAACTGAATACCTAATTATAAAGAATGGGGGAACAAACAAACAAAAAAAAAAAAAGGGGGGGGGGGGGGGGAACGAGTGAAAAATGAACTACTGATTTCATCACAAGGCCTGTGAGGAAGGCATTTTGACATCTCTGCATACACATGCTCAACAAACTTAACTTTCAGTAGCATAACAGCTGTATCCTTCAAGCTGTCCCTAAGAAAAGGGATAGATTAGCTTTGTCATTTCTTACTCCATCTTCTGCATTGGAACTTAAGAGGGCAGTGCTTTTTGCTTAGAGGAAAATGTGTACTACATCAGGACTAAGTATGAAGTAAGTACAGAGAGGAGAATACGTGTATCAGGAGTCCATTTAAGTGAAGATTTTCTGAATTCTATGGACATAGAATAAAAACTAAAGACATATAGTTGTATGTATGTGTGTCTATGTGACCATAAAGAAAAAAATATATTAATTACTATATAAACAGAGTTTAAAAATTCTGATTGTGTCTGGGGAATAGTCGGAACAGTATTTTTAGCCTTTTAAACAAATTTTAAATGTATACAGCAGAGGGCACTAGTGGTATTGAATTGACCATTGAGTTGATATTTTAGTACTAGACAGATGAAAACAAATTGCTCAGAAGACAAAAAGTTGTCAAGATAGACTGAAAAAGCCCGTTGATGATCTGTGTTGCATATGTGGATTTATAAAGCTAAATCTTTGTGTCTCTAGTATAATAGACAGATATTGAATAACAAATCAATCTAGTACTGAGTCCCAGGTGATTCTTTATGTAAAGCCCATTAACATATTTCCATAATGTTCTTCAAGACTTAAAATCAATTTTCCACTGTGTTTTTGCACTGGCTATATTTTCTTTCCAGGGTGTTTTCACACTCTTTATAGTTAAAATAACTCTGACTTAAAATGACTGAGACAATACTTCCTGAAAAGTTAAGCTCTTAGTGATGGAAAGATGCCAGCATAAAAGAAATTGCTGTTTTTTAATATGTTCCTTCTGACACAAGGAATCTCACCACAGTATATTAGATTCATGCAAAACTAGCAGGTTGGAAGTGAGGATTTTCAAGAGGTTGCCTGGCATAGATTCTGCTGGCCAAGATGACTTTTTTATATCATCAGATCCTCTGTACTTCGGTACTGTTTTCAAATAAAGTTTTTATCTTTATTATTTTTTATTTTTTTTTAAACCCGTGGAGCATGTGTGTAGTGATGGAAAAAGAAGATTTGCTGGATAAAGGAGTGAATTAAGAGAATGATGGGAGATGGTGAAAACAAGAATTTGGAACAGGAAAGAAGTGCTTTGCAGGTCTTGCAGTATGGGTTGAAATGATTGACTTGATGGAGGCTGGCAAAGCAGCTGAGCATAGTTTATGCATGTGCTGGTTGATGTTGAGGACATCTGCTCTCTCAAGTTTGTTATGCTTTTATGATCTTGGTAGTGTTTACTACACTTTCTTGTTTTACTAATCCAGTAGTTCTTCCAATCCTTCAGGATATCCCGTGTACAGGAATGAGAGTACCAAGTAGCAAAAAGAAAGGTAGAGAAGTCCTATGGCCTGTTGCAAAGCTGGCCTTTAACAGCAAATGGATATGAGACAGAACATAAATGAAAGCTGTAGCTCTACAAGCCACATGTGCTTTCCCAGGCCACACTAGCCATACAAAGACAACAGTCAGCTCTGAAACTTGACAGAGCAGGCTGAGTTCTTGTCTCAGTTACAGTGAAGACAATAACATTGTCCCAGTGCAGTGGTAGAATAATTAATTTGGCATGGTTCTTCATCTGTTTTATTACTCATTAGTGGAGTCACTAAGGGATAAGTTTTAGAAGAGTAGAAAAAGTGAGGCAGGAAAAATGATAAACCTACTCAGTAAAACAAAACTAGGGATACAAAATACAGGTAAAATAATAGGAGCTAACACAGCATCAAAATTCAGGGATTACAGATCTTAACTGAGGAGCCTGAAATTGATATTAGATGCATTGATGTCTGACCGTAACAGGCCTCGTCATGACAGTGTAAGAAAGATGGTCCTTTTCATCCCCCTTTTTACAGTTAGTTTTACTACAGTGGATTTTTTATTTAAGAAAACTTTCTCTTAGTGTGCTCCAGTGATTAGTTTAGGAATGTTTATCCCTATATTTAACAAGCAAAAGCTTAGGATAGGGATAAAGACACAAGAGCGCCTTCTGAGTGACCCTGTAAGACTACAGTAAAAACAAAGGTGTTAGAGAAGCCACCCCTCACCAGAGTCTAGTACCTTACCCTAAACCCATCAGGAGTACTGCTATTGGCAGAGGAAAGGGATGGAGAGGCTGGAGCAGTAACATCTAATACTACAGCCATGGTGTTCTCCAGAATCATATGACAGAAGTTAAGCCACAGAGAAGGAATTTCAGTGACTTCCACAAGGTTGCAGAACACATTAGTTTCATGAATCTTTCATGCCAAGTCTGATGTTTTATAAATAACACTTACAGAGCAAATCAAACAAACAGCCCAGATCTTTCCATTTCCATTCACAGGTGTCTGTTACATTGGCTTTTCTTCTGCAGTAAATTATTAAAAGTGAGATGAGAACTCTTGCTAGCTCTGAACCATAGTAACAAGCTAAAAAAAAATAATAATGCAGAAATGAATTCTCAAAACATACATTGTCTGAATATATAATTAGACAAATTCTTCCATTAAATGAATGATGAGATGCAAGTTAGTATATATTCTTTAAAGAAAGATAGCTTCTTCAAACAAAATGAAACAATTCAGAGCCTGGAGTGGAAAACCTTTGCCTTTTAGTATTTTATTTTAGTGAATACATGTATTATGTATCTGAGTGCTCTGGGTTAGAAATATGCTCTAAGCTTGCTGTAATTTATAAGACTTCACTTTTGGCTGATTTATAGGAAATTTCATTATTCTCTACAGCAGAGGGACCTTGTAGAAGGCAGCAGATTGAAAGTGAACTGAAGGCTAGGGGCTTGAAGAATTGCCACAAATGAATCAGTACTGAAAGACTTAGAATGGTAATGATCATTTTTAGTGTAAAAATATTGTTCCTCCTTACAGTAAGATCTGTAGGACTTTTCTTTTAGAGATACCAATGAAATTGTCAACCCTGCAGCTACAGAGATATTTTTCAGCATTTAAATGGCTATTCTTATTTCTGTGTTAGGCACACATACTAATGAGTATTTCTCTGCTGCTGGAGCCAAACAAAAGATTTGAAGAGGAAATATTGTGAATTTGAATGATGCTGTTTAATGATAGAGAAGAACTGGTGCTCAGTGTGTTTCTTTTTCATTTTGTTATTAAAATCTAAAATAGGAAAGATATTGCCCTAACATTTCCACAATCTACTACATTTAGTACTAAAAGTTTTATTTTTATTCAGACTCTGATGTAGGAATTCCATGTATAATGACAAACAGTTTCACCCACCAGAAAGACAGGAATCTTCACTTCCTCTTCATATTATCTGTTGTCTTCATTTATTTATAATGCGTCAAGAAAGTTGAAACCTTAAACATTTTGATGATTATCATCTTACTTTTTCCCCGAGGGGGGGGGGGGGGGAGGGGGAAGTGCGGGGAGGGAGGTGCTTGCCACTTCTTTCAACTCTCTTCTTGAATTAGAATATTTCTCTTAATTATTAAGTGTGGTTGAAATTGTTATCTGCCATCATACTACACACATTATACTTTTGGAATGAGCAGGTAAAGCTAGTGTCTGGATATGTCTTATCATGAATTACAGCTAACATAACTGTACAGGAACTGAAATATTAGACTTTGCATAGCTATTTGTGCTACAGTTTGATTAAATTGGTAGAGTTGCGTGAAAGGACTTGAGAAGTCTCTCTTTATTTGGAGAGCACATTTAAATATTTGGGGTTAATCTCCTTCTTCTCCCTTCTTTCTTTCAGACTATTCAAACTCCAGAAGGACCAACACTAGATAAATTATGAATGTTGAACAAGATGACCTTACATCCACAGCAGATAATGATAGGTCCTAGGTTTAACAGGGCCCTATTTGACCCCCTGCTTGTGGTGCTTCTGGCTCTTCAGCTTCTTGTGGTAGCTGGTCTAGTGAGGGCTCAAACTTGCCCTTCAGTCTGCTCCTGCAGCAACCAGTTCAGTAAAGTGATTTGTGTACGGAAAAATCTGAGAGACGTGCCAGACGGCATCTCCACCAACACCCGGTTACTCAACCTCCATGAGAACCAGATCCAAATCATTAAAGTGAATAGCTTCAAGCATCTGAGGCACTTAGAAATCCTGCAGCTCAGCAGGAATCACATCAGAACAATTGAAATAGGGGCCTTCAATGGTCTGGCCAATCTTAATACTTTGGAACTCTTTGACAATCGTCTGACCACTATCCCAAATGGGGCTTTTGTATACTTGTCAAAACTGAAGGAACTTTGGTTGAGAAACAACCCCATTGAGAGCATACCTTCTTATGCTTTTAACAGAATTCCTTCTCTCCGGAGATTGGATCTGGGGGAATTGAAAAGGCTTTCATACATCTCAGAAGGTGCCTTTGAAGGTCTGTCCAACTTGAGATATTTGAACCTTGCCATGTGCAATCTGCGAGAGATTCCTAACCTCACCCCACTTGTAAAACTGGATGAGTTAGACCTTTCTGGAAACCACTTGACTGCCATCCGACCAGGTTCCTTCCAAGGGTTAATGCATCTTCAGAAATTGTGGATGATACAGTCTCAGATTCAAGTGATAGAAAGGAATGCTTTTGATAACCTTCAATCACTTGTGGAGATCAATCTGGCACACAACAATCTAACACTACTGCCTCATGACCTGTTCACACCACTCCGTCTAGAAAGGATCCACTTGCATCACAATCCTTGGAATTGCAACTGTGATATCCTTTGGCTCAGCTGGTGGATTAAAGACAAGGCACCCTCTAATACTGCATGCTGTGCCCGTTGCCACACACCTCCCAGTTTGAAAGGAAGGTACATTGGTGAGCTGGACCTGAACTACTTCACATGTTATGCTCCAGTCATTGTGGAGCCACCAGCAGACCTCAACGTCACTGAAGGCATGGCTGCAGAGATGAAATGCCGGGCATCAACCTCCCTGACCTCTGTATCTTGGATTACTCCAAATGGATCTGTTATGACACATGGGGCATACAGAGTTCGGATTGCTGTGCTCAGTGATGGCACATTAAATTTTACAAAGGTAACTGTTCAAGACACGGGTTTGTATACATGCATGGTGAGTAACTCTGTTGGGAATACCACAGCTTCTGCCACACTGAATGTGACTGCCCTGGATAACCCCGGCTATACCTATTTTTCGACTGTCACAGTAGAGACTGTGGAACCTTCTCAGGATGAGGCACAGACCACAGAGCAGGTTGGGCCCACACCAGTTACCAACTGGGAGACCACTAACATGACAACCTCACTCACTCCACAGAGCACAAGATCAACAGAAAAAACATTCACCATTCCTGTGACGGATGCAAACAACGGGATCCCAGGAATAGATGAGGTTATGAAGACTACCAAAATCATAATTGGTTGTTTTGTGGCTATCACTCTCATGGCTGCTGTGATGCTGGTAATTTTCTACAAAATGAGGAAACAGCATCACCGGCAAAGCCATCATGCTCCAACACGGACTGTAGAAATCATAAACGTGGATGATGAGCTTACAGGTGACACACCCATAGAGAGTCACTTGCCCATGCCAGCAATAGAGCATGAGCACCTAAATCACTATAACTCTTATAAGTCTCCTTTCAACCACACAACAACAGTTAACACAATAAATTCAATACACAGTTCAGTGCATGAACCGTTATTGATCCGAATGAACTCAAAAGACAATGTACAAGAGACTCAAATCTAAAACGTTTATGACATTATGGGGTGGGGGTGGGAAAAACAAAATATGGTTTATAAAACAAATGACACAAATGACTGGGCTAAATCTACTGTTTCAAAAAGTGTCTTTACAAAGAAAAAGAAATTTATTTATTAAAAATTCTATTGTGATCTAAAGCAGACAAAATCATGTGTATTCCTCAGAACCTCTTTTTGCTGCACTTATTTACCCTCCTCCTTCCCTTTTTAATTCCCAGCCAACCCTGGTTCCCATTTGCCATATTTTTCATAGAGAACTTGATTCCCTAAAAGAACTGGCCTAGGAAATTTTGTAAGAATTCTGTTACACTTTGGGAGTTTTTATGGTGAATTCTAGTGGTGAGATTCAGTCTATTTTGTCACTTCTTTTTCTCTTCTTTTGTTTTCTCATGCCCTTTATGAAATTATTCAACAGAGAATGGAATATTAGCAGCAACTTTACAAGTGAGCAAACATACAAGCAAACCTTTTTTTTCTCCATGTAATGATTTGGTTATTTGCTCTGTATTTACCAAAAGGAGCATTCTGTGAAAAAAAAAAAAAAAAAAAAAAAAAAAAGGAAGAAAAAGTAAAAAAAATAAAATAAAATTAATTTACTTGTGAAAATCTATAAAACCCATGATCTTTTACGCAATTCTAGAACCAGAGTTTGTAGTTCAAACACTAAACTAAGATTATAAATAAAATATTGTTTGGTTTTTTTTTCTGTACTTGGATATAGTTTATTTTTAGTGTGGCTTTAAAGATCAAAAGCTTGTTAAAATTCTTACAATATTCTGCTTTGATGGTCCAAAAAATAATTGCTTTTAAAAGAATAATTAAAGTACTTTGGATCATTACTGAAGAATAGTATAGTTTTCATTTTAGTGTACATAAGAGGCACTCTAGCAAACAAGGTTGCTTGACTTTTAATGCAGAATTATGATCATTTTCTCTTAATGGTGTTATCAGTCATCTCTTATATCACAACATGTATTCCACAATATCAGGAAAAGTTATACAAAAAGTTTCGGGTATCACTGAAGTTATTAGACAAAGGTGAAAACAATGTTCTTTTTTCTTTTTTTCTCTCTCTCTTTTTTTTTTCCTATCTATAACTTTCCGTCAATAAGAAAGTTCATTTTTGTATCAAAGCTAGTGGTTCCCAGTTTAGTTGTGTGGTACTTCTAGACGTAAATATGAAATCTGTTTAGATATCTATAAGATCCATAATCAGAGCTGTATCTCTATGTACATTTAAATTAAATCAAAATTCTTCTGAATTTCTAACTATGAGGAAATCGAGGAAATCCAAGAATTTTGATTAAAAACAAACAAAAAAAGTCAGAAAGAACAAGCTTGATCAAATCAGAAGAGAATAGGCTAATGTCATTTGTATGACAATTAGATTGCCTATAGCATAATCAGCCTATTTTAATTAAAACTCAGACTCATTTACCAATAGGAAGTGTACATCCTTTTCCTTTCTCTTTATATACAATCTCTCAATTTAACTTATTGTTGTAAGAATGGAGTATACCTTGTACGTTGAAAGCTAAAAGGAAGTTTTTGCATAAGAAAAAAATGGATTCAGGACACTGTATTCTTTCAAATGCAGAAGTTCCAAATTAAACTACTTGATGTATTGGCAACTAGGTAGAAGTATTTTAAGACAGTTTAGATTAAGAAAAAGAATCATGTATTAAATACCAGTTCTAAATGTCTTTTCACCGACTTCTGCATTTAGCTACTCATACTATTGAGATTCAGGATCCTTTTCCAGGTGGTTAATGTACTTAATTCTTACCAAAATCTCTTTGGACTGTCCTGGTATGCTACAGTATTCAGGAAAAAGATCCTCCTGAATAGTATACTTCTGTTCTCTAAAATTAAGGAGGAATATCTGCCAGAAAGGTTGAGGGCGTAAATATTTCTCATTGGATGCACACTTCTCAAGGTTGCAAGTGAATGTTTCAAGAAAGCCTGATTTAAAAAGGACACTGAAGATATGTGGCAATGAATCACACTCTGCAAGGAGTCTGATAAGTATAATACAGAATGAAACCCAAAGTTCTATAATAATCTCAAAGAAACATTTGGCAAGACATTATCCTTTGATGTACTACATGAAAAATAATATCTACTCTTAGAGAATTTTAATAGAGGATAAAGATGGACCTGAATGTAAAATGCTGAAGTAGTGATTCCTCTCTTTGCCTACTTCTTCATAGTGCATTACAGAATTTTGCTGCTGATTTCTTTTAAGCACTGTGATAAATTTTGTACAGAAACTCTGCAAATATATAGCTATTTGTAATTTGCCCATCCTTATGGTTACTAATATTATGTCTGTGGCCAGTGCTCATCTGACAGTTGAAAAAATTTGTTTGCAGGAATCCTAAATCTGTAATCAACAGGTTCTTGTTAAAAAAATGATAGCTACTATTTAACAACCATTTTCTACAGCATGTATGGTCACCGTCATTTTATAAACATGTAGTTTTTACTAACATCATTGACTATTTTAAACAATATACACATTCTTATTAAGTATTAATCAGGTTATATTGGCTAAGTGAATAATACAAAAACAAACAATCAAAAAAAAAAAAGCAATATATTCCCATTTGCCTATTATAGGGATGAAGAAAAGGCATTTTAGTGTATTCGCTTGGGATAAGATATTGATTAAGCAAGAACCATACTAGTTATGACCTTCCCAGCATCTTCCCCATCCTTCTTAGAATTATAGAGATTATTTTTGCAGATCATTTAAATACCAGATTTAGAGAACATCACAGCTTAAACTGAGTTCTGCAATAATGTGAAAGGAGTGCTGTGCACTCTCTTATTTTGGCTTTTAAATCAAGCTAATGCAGCCTGCTGCTACTCCAAAGACTGCGGTGTTAAATATGAAGCCTGAGTCTCCTGTATGGTAGAGAACAATTGCTAGTAAGCTCTAATGAACTATCTCTTGCAGGTGACGTTCTGAATGAACCCACAGTGCAAAAGAGGTGTTGGAAAAAAAGTGACCTTACAAACTATTACAAATCTTAATGGGCTCATGAGAAGTTATTTTTCAGATCACATTATGGGACTTGAAGATGTTTGCCTGTTGTCCTATATGAATACAAAGAACAAAGCATTTTCTGGAAATGTCATTAGGTTTTACAAATCTCCTCTTATACAGAAATAACATGAAAAGCAAAACAAGTGAGTTCCATTCAATTCACTATACAAGATAGACATTTTATTTTACTTTGAAAAGGGCTAAATGTATGAAAAGTAAATGTATTCTTTTTGCTAAAATATTCTAATGCATTAAAATTATATGTAATATTTTCAAGATTCCCTTTCCCCACTGGTGGAATTATAGGTTAATCACAGCATTTGAGAAAAGATAACCAAATTAATATTTAAATGCACTAGCTTCATAGTCTTATAGAAGTATTTAATAACAGCTTTTATATGTTAGATACAGCCATTTCTGTAGCCATTCAGTAATAAGTGGAAAATCTTTCCAATCTATTCTCCCCATCTTCCCATTTTTATATGAGTCATAGAATCATAGAATCATAGAATGGCCTGGGTTGAAAAGGATCACAATGATCATCTAGTTTCAACCCCCCTGCTATTTGCAGGGTTGCCAACCACTAGACCAGACTGCCCAGAGCCACATCCAGCCTGGATGAGCAGGCAAGTACAGCATATTTTGAATTTTTCATTTTTTTTTATAAAAGTCCAGGCAGTGAAGGACTGGGAAATCTTAGGAGCTACCTTGTAATTTTATATTTTTTAAAAAAGTAAACAAAGAAGTAATATATTCATATCTTCAAGATGTAATAATGAGAGTTAGACTTCAGTATTTGAGTTTCTGTTTTTCTTGCTATAACTATTTCATATATCGTTTTCTCATTCATGCAGATGCCCAAGAAATCTTCAGCTCAAACTTGTACATGAAATTCAGACTACAGTTAGGCTGACTGTAGTCTATAGTGGTTGACATTTTATTTTTTGGGTGGTATTGTCTATTGATACTGTAGTAGACTAGTACTGAAATATGGTAGTGCTAGCAGGGAGTTCATGAAAATGGAATGGGCTTGAGGAGACTCTGGTAAACCTATCTGGTAAATCTGGTAAATGTCTGTTGGCGTTGCATACTCCCTCTGCGGTGGTGTCCCACAGAAACACTGTGGTTGTGTGTACTTTGGGGCTGAAAGAGCATGGTATGGTAGAAAAGCTGTGAGATGGGAACAACTTCCTTGACTACTTCCCACCTAAGAGCATGGTATAACAACTCAGCTTCTGACATGCAGCACATGGCTAGAAGTGAGGGAATTATTTTTCTTGCTTATTGGAATTAAGGCTTAGTGTGCACTAAACAACTTTAAACCTTAAAGAATTAAAACAAAACAAAACAAAAGAAAAACTAACAAACAAGAAAACCCACAGGTCTACACTGTAAATTTTACACCAACAACAAAGTCATTATACTTCAGCAGAATGCTAAACTTGTTTGAAGAAGTCTGGGTAAGTCTTTGTAGTATTAAGAACTCTCAGGAACAAATGAAGTCTGTAGTGGAGTAGTTACATGCTATTTGCTTCAGAAAGAATAACTCATGATTTGCTTGGGGGAGTTTTATTGGACAAAACACTGTGTTAAATTTGTCTTGGTTTTAGTTTTGTCTTTTGTACTTCATAAACTTATACCTAGGATGTTATTCAGAGTAATCTCAAAAGGGCTAAATTGGTGAACCCTGACTGACTTTTAATACAGATAAGTCTCTTCTCTACTGTAATTCTAATGATGCTCTGAATTTTGGAACGATGAGAAGATATTGCAGTGATGACATATCAGGTGATGATTCTATGGAAAATAATGAAAATAAGGAAAATAATGTCTATCACTTTTGAGAACACTGAAAACCTAATCTTAAGCTAAAGCAGAAAATAGTTAGAGAAAGAAAAAGAAATTGGAACATTCTTGAAAATAACAGTAAATGTAACGATTCCTGGAAGTCAGGTAATCTAGGTAATGTTTACATTTTTTCCAATGGCACAATAAGAAAACAAAAATTTGAGTGACTTTTCTATATATTGTTAAAAATGTTAAAGATTTCTGGCTGTCCTATCCACAGATTTCCATTTTCATTTGAATATCGCAGCACATGTATGATGTAATCTGGTCTTTGAGCTCTGGAACAGTTTCTTGGGCAGTCCATCCACAGTTCATCCATTGCCCATTTATGTTTAACATTCTCTTGGGCTTTCTTCAGTCTTGAAGTGGCTTGTGCAGTGAAAGATTCCTCAGTTTCTTTGATCATCTAGTTCAGTAGCAATATATGTTTCGTGTATCAGTTTGGAGAAGATGGATTTGTTTGGATTATATTTTCATCAGATTTAATATATAAATGGAAATTGTGTTTTATTTTGGTAGACAGTGTTGAATCCTGTTAACTTAAAAAGTACTTCTGTTCCTTTCACAGCTGTTAAACTCAACTAAATTACAAATAATAATAATAATAAAAATAATAATAAAAAGATAAGCTATACCTGTGACCTTTGGCTCTAGATGTCTGTAGTATTTAAGAAGTGATTCTACCTATGAGATGAGAGGAACAGAAGAAAAGCATAACAGAGAATGCATAAATAAAGAATGGTGGAATAAGTTACCTGAGAGAGAATCTGGTAAAATGGAACTGGATTTAGTAGATCACAGAGTTAATTCAACTCCAATGCATAATTTAATTGCATAATGCATAATTCAATTTGATTTAATTTCCTCATTTGATTTCTCAAAAGGATAGATACTTGACTGATCTGTGTCAGTGGGAATCTAAGCTCTTTTTTTGACAGTACCCATTGGCTTCTCTTTCCCTGTACTTGGTTTGCCATTCACGTCACACTGTTCAACTATTTTCTGAAGCAGTCTTCATAAGGCACTCACCTCTCCACCCTGTCTTCAAATTGAATTCCAGTAGTCAATGGGACAGACAACAGGTCAGTGTTGTAACAAGAAGTAGAGCCTCTGAAGATCAGGCTACTAAGTGTTTAAGTAATCTAACTGTTAAAAATCTAATTTTATACTGCAAAGTAGGTTCATAAATTATTTATGTGGTTTTGAATCTTGTGTATGATTGTTTGTTATCACCTGCCATGTTAATATGTTAATTAACAATCCATCTTTGAGATTGAAATATTGTGTACCATTCATTAGTGTGTAGAAGCTAGTACAAAAAAATATATTTATATATATATTTTTTTTTGTTCTTTTTCCCTGTTGGAGCATAGCTTTCTTTGTGATGAAGTATTTGATCAAATTCTGAAGAGCTGGAGAAAGAATAGCAATATCTTTGAATATCTAGGCTATAAAATTATTGCAAATTGTTTAGAATTACACTTAAAAAAGAATACAATAAATAACGATGTTTTTTAATTCCTAGAAAGCAAATGCCTAAAGAAACTGTTTCCTGCAGTGTTTCCCTGTATTTTTTGGTAGTTTACTTTTGATTTTTGCTCAAAGTTGCTTCTTCGTTCTTCTACAAACAAACATCATTTAAGAAAATGAAAAAGGAAGATGAAAAGACGACTCTACAGTGAAGTTTGTGCAATTGTGTTGAATGTGCAAGTTTTATATGTGCTTACCATTCTCTAGTTTTTGAATATTATTTTTCTACACCACTGATCAAATATATTTTCTTTGGATTTCATTATGCTATGGATTAGAAGCCTTTTTCCTTGCCTTTTTCTACAATCTCAGCCTTTTAGTTTTCAGTCAACATATTTCCTCAAAAGATGAGTCCTTTTTTGTTACATTTTTTTTTTTTCCATGATGCATTGTAGTAGGATCTAAGTCTGAATTGTCCTGCTACATGTCTTCCCCAGCTTCTTGGCAGGGCTGAAGTTTAGTTTCTGCTATCAGTCCTTAACCTTGCATCATTATTTAGTTGTACTGTACTTAGTGACTTATTGAGAGTCAGTCCCTAAAGCATACTACCACACAGCGTTGCTGTTTAATGGAAGGGTGGAGGAGTACAAACTGTCCAACATGTGTTTCAAGGTTTGAGAGCAAAACCCTGAAAACTCAGAAGTTTCCAGGCTTATGCAGTGGTTGGGGTTTGGCCACAGAAAAACAGCAGAACAGCCCCACTGGTGTGAGAAAATCATCTCTTGTGTATATCAAAGCATGGGAAGACGCTTTCTCTGAAAAGAGCACTCTTTCTCCTCTAAAGATTGTCAGACATCTACAGTAACAAGGGAATGCTTGTTTGCAGTAAGCTGTTTTCTTGAAATTTCTGAACTCCATTGATGATTTAGATTTCTGCAATCGTATTTCATGCATTGTTGATGGAGGTGCTGTAAGACTGTTATTTATTCAATACCAGTAATGCATCAGAGCAGCCTGTTTTTAAAAGCAGTTTTCTTCTGCTGACCACAGTTAACTATGTTTTTTTATAAAATAACTGTACTTAACTGATAGCATGTTTATGAAAACACATTACTGTCAACAGTGCCAAAATTTTATGGTTATTCGTCTGCACATCATGGCATCTAAGCTACTCATAGTGGTCCTTTTGTTTATTTTAAATTTAAAGTTGTAACCCCACATGCTGCTATAATACTTTGGTAGAGGGAGTTATTTTGTTCTTGTAAATGTTATTTATGTCCTAAGAGAATTGCTGGGCAGAGGATTGTATTCTTCACATTGCTTCACTGTGACAGAGTTGCAGCTTTGACTTTAAGGATGTAGCAGAAGTGGATGAGAGGCATTCAGTTTCTGTATCTGCTCCTATGTAATCAGTCTTCTGTGACAATTGCAGTTCTCTTTAAGAACATTTACTCCAAGATACAAACTCTATCGGACACATTGCAAATAGAACACAGCATACACAATGTGGAATAATGAATATAGTATCTCTTCCTCCTGACTTTGGCCTTGGGTTAGCATTATAAATCTTAATTTGAGTTTCTATCTATTTTTCTGCAAACAGTGAAGCTGTAAAATGATAGCTAAGATCCTCTCTTAGGAGGGTAAGTTATGCATAAGTAAATTAGTCAACATTGTACCTGCTGTTTAGATATAAACTGCTCTCTGCCCATCTTTTACAGTAATTTCCAGTAGTCATGTTTCATTACAATGTTACTTGGTAAGATTAATTCTCTTTATTCCATTTCTTTTCTCAGGGGTTATCCGAGGAATGGCAGAAGCAATGTCAAGAAGAAAGAAGTTGGTGGTTTTGCTCCAAGGTTATACATGAATCCAAATAGTATTTGTGTAAAGAGCCCATGAAAAAAAAAATCTTAGAAGAGATAGATCTTACAAGGCATAAAGGATTCAAAGCAAATATAAATCCCCTGCTTTAATGTATATATATGCACAAAGGTATGGATACAAATAAGAATACAGGCATATACATACATAATCTTATAGCTCCGAGTCTGCTCTTCACGTTTCTTTATGTATAGCAGAGGGAAAAAGGTAAGACACTTCACCAGGCATTTCAGAGTACTCTAGTTTAGGGATCCAAAAGTGGAAGAAGGTTAAAGTCTATTACATGTGGGAGAAATTTACCAATAGGTTATGTAATAACCACTTAAGAAATCTTTTAATGATCTTCTGAAACAGCTTCCCTATTTGCAGAACGTATTGGGAAACATGAATATAAATGGTGGTGTAAATAATGGTCATTATTCTGTTGCTATTATTGCTGAAGTGTGATTTTTTCTTTGCATTTCTCAATCATTCACTGATTCTCTATGGATTTCAAAGGGAAGGATGAGAAAGTAGTGATCTTCAAATAAAAGTAATGCTTGACTTAATGGTTTTACTTGATGAATATGTCACATTTTGTGCCTGTTGCACACCTGTGATATTGCTGCCAATGTCTGTGGCCAGCAACAGCACATTGATTGTGTGAGATGTAAATAAATACTGCAACACACTCCTTGTTTCTCTTGTAGCCTTCCCAAACATTAGCTTTGGGAGAAAGGGTAAAACAGACGTTTTCTGTTCTATAGGGAGAAAGTGAAGGGTTACAAGAAAGATAAAGGCACAGCAGCATGAAAGCTGCAATCAGAAGAGATGAGAGCACCTGGGGGTATGTATTTTGCCTGGGAAAGCTGGAGGGAATGGTTTCCCGTCTTTATCCCAGGGAAAGGCTTTTCTCCAGTAAGTAAACTTTTGCAGATTGTTGTAGGATTTTTTTATTTTTTATTTTTTATTTTTTTTCTTTTTAGCATCACAGTCAGCCTTATATGTTTCAACCTTATTTGTAGTATGGATTGTAAAGTGTTCTACCTTCAGGAAGACTGATTCAACTAAAGGGCAGAAAACAATTATGGAGAAGGAATGTAGCACATTAAATAGCTAGGAGTTAACCGAACAAACTGTGTGAATAAGCAGAGTGGTTATTCGTGGATATATTGGTAAGGAGGATTGCTGGTATTTATTGCTTCTGCAAATCTTTCCATAAGGGTCTTTCAGGCATTTTACAAACATGTATTTTAAATCTCCCTCCCTGACATCTGTTAAAGAGGGTAATTAATTGTGGTAAAAGTTGTGTGAGTTGTTTCTTTCCAGTTTGTGAGTGCTACTCATAGCACAGTGAGTGACCAGAGCAAGTGGATCTCAGATGCTGGGCAAACACTCATCCCTGTAGAGAAGTGGGGCCCATTTAGGAAGGGGAGACTGCAGTGGCTGTTATGGCTCATGTTTGGAAAGGGAAAAATCTTTCTGAAATCCTGCAGCAAAGAGGCACTGAGCTTTTCCTTTCTGTGACAGAAAAGGATGCTATCTGGGAACTCTTCAGATGCCACAGCGTTTGCTGCTGGCAGTTCAGTGTACCCTCAGAGTTCAGGTTGTCTTTGATTCCTGTTAGGAAAGCATGATATCTACTTTATTATGGAGTAATCTGAGACAAATACCAATTGTATTGTGTCACATCTTTCAATGTGTGAATGCTGTACTTACTTCTGGGCCCTAATATACATTATATTTCTACTACAATATATCGATATTTTTGTATTAACGCTGATATTTTTCTAAGAAACATTTGGATAGTTTAATATCCAAACTTATGTCTTTATTCTTGTTGTTAAATCTCTAAGCTGTCATAATTGACAGATCATTTGAACAGAAAGGTGTTACTTATTCTGTTTTGCTGTTCAGGACTGAACAAAATTCTTTGAACAACTGAGGTTGAATATGTTCCTATAATACATTTCTTCACACAAACTGCTTCTTCAGCAGTGGATTAGCGACATAGCATGGAACAGCATTATGCTTTAGAATAATTTTTTAAAATTCAGCACTGTTCTTTCAATTAAAGAAAGAACACAAAACCAAAACAAATATTTCCTAACTCTGGCATTCACATGCAAAGATGTACTCTTTTGCCAACATTAGCAACTCAAACACTGCTGTGTTCTTCCAGTTTACGAGAACCGAAGAGCAAGGCTAACAAGAAACAGCATTTCCTTTTTTTTTTTTTTTTTTTTTTTTTTTTTTTCTCCCTGAAACAAAAAGCCTAAGGATAAATGAGCTGTATAAATGCTGAGGAGTGTGCATGTGATTAAGAAAAGTATATGTATTTAAATCTTAATTTTGTTAAATTGAATAAATAACTGTTGGGAGCTAGAGTCACTGAAACTATATCTTGTATAAGCAGCATAGCTTAAGAAATCAAATATGTTTCTTTGCCGGGTGTTTAACTTTGTCACACTGTGACAAAGGAAACACAGAGACAAACTCAAACTTGTGTATAAAAACAATGAAATATTTATTTATGTATTTTAAACCTGCAATCTGATGAGATACAGTGGACAATTGGTTTGGGGTTTTTTTTGTTTTCTTTTTTGGTCCTCTGTTATTGGTTCAGTGTTCATTTCAGAGAGAGGAGTTGAGACAAGTGACAAGGACAAAGTTCTGTACGGAACAAGATTTACTTCTGAGCATTTTTAAGGTGAAATGAAAGATATGAAAGATTCAGGCTTTTTTTTTAATTATTTTTAATGAAAGCTCTGAGGGGAATATAATTTCATTACATTTGTGGAATTTGGGGATTTTTAATGGGGCTGCTGATTTAGAGTACCCAGCCCATACGAGAAATTAAGCAGCAGTTACAGGTCTGTGGTTACTGAACTGTGAGAAGAGAGACATTCACTGCAATTCAAATACAAGGAGAAAGTTGGCTATAGAAAACTTATTTTAGAAAGATTTGGAACAAGCAATGTGTGGTTGGTATGATGCAAAGGAAATGCTCATCTCTGTGCTGCAGGCAATAGACATACTAGAACACCAGCTTGATGTAATCATTCTGTGTGTGTTGGCTTACTGTTAGCTGATGAACAATATATTTGTTTTTGAATGAAAACACATTTTTGGTGTACATGATCTCAAACACCAAAGCTGTTTGGTGCCAACTGTGGAAGTGGTCATAAGGTGGATGAGAAGGCAGACAAACAGGTAGTAGTGTGGTTTCTTTTTTTTTTTTTTCTTTTTTTTTTTTCATTCTTCCTACTCAGAGACACAGGTGCTATTCAAGAAGTCAAATGAGGCTCTGCCTGTTCTGAGGCCAAAACAAAGGCAGGTGGAGGATATGGAATGGTGTCACTCAGGAGAGAACATCTTTTGGAGACAGACGCACATCTCAGGAAGCTGGAAAATATGGTACTCTGCTCGGGAAGGCCTGAGGAAAATCAGGTGCAATAGTCAAATGGAAATTGATATAGGAGAAGGAAGAGATATGCACCCTACCTCCTTTCTCTTACATGTCCTATGTTAAAAAAAAAAAAACTAATGGAATTGGTCTACCTGATATGGTAGTGATACTCATTAAAGAGAGTCCAGAATCAAATGTTATCATGGCTGCAGCTGGCTCTGTCTTCTTAGGGACTTAAAAAGTCTTAGTGACAGACCTTAAACACTTAGTCGATGAAGTTGCAGATCCTAACTTGATGGTTGGTGTATGTTATGTCAGTCAATTTCATTTGGATTCAGTGCCTCAGGCTTGTCTGTGAAATCTATATAAGTAAGTTTTATGCTATGAAGAATGTACTCTTCTCGATGTAACTACATCTGTCTTCCAACCTTCTCCAGTGGTGTCCTTGTCTGTAGGATCTATTAACTGCTTGTAGTTCTCACAGTATTACAGGAAATTATCAAAAAAGTTCATAGTTTGAGGTATTAGCTTTAAAAAAATAAGTAAGTGAAAAGTAGACAGAAAAGGGATGGAAAAAAAAACCCAACAAACAAATCATAACGCTGGATATATTTTAACCCCCAAAAGTACTATTATTCTTATTTTTTTTTTAAACTAAGACAAAATCCCATTCAGGGTTCCATGGTCATGTCTTTTAAAATCATAATCTGCATGCTAAGGCAATCATGACCTAATCTTAAGCTGATTATTTTTCTGTGGAGGATAACCATTTTATTGCCTGAAATAACACAATTATGTTACATTCTTCAGCACAATAGTATCACAAAAAAGTAGATAAAGAAATAGTTTGTGCTTGTTCTAATTATGTTTTGGATAATAATTATTTGAGGAAACAAACAAGAATTGTGAGGCAGTACCCAAGAGACTTGAAATGATGCTTCTGAATAAATAGCATGAAAGCATTCTTAGTGATGGCTTCTAAGGTTATTAACCCTCGTTTATGCTTTAGGCCATATGGTCTAGAAGTGATTAATGGTCTAGAAGTGATTAAGTGGCACCTGTTTGCCAAGGAATCACTTCTGTTGCAATGCACAAGAAAAAGAGTAGCTCGCTCATCAAAGAATATTTATAACCTGGAATAGCTGAATTAGCCTGTAACTGAATTGTGCTGTGAAGAGACACAGTTCATACATTTATTTGAATTCATAAGCCTATTGTACCTTCAAATTTGTTATGCATGCGTGATGTCTTCCAGCAGTAAAGCCAGGGTGACTCTGTAGTTCAGATAGCAAGATCTATGATTTGCATTAGCTATGTATGCCTTGTATATTGAATTTTTTTTTTATTTTTTTTTTTTCCTGAATCAGTCTGTGTGTAAATCAGTTGAAGTGTTTAATTTACTTCTCCCCAGTACCAAAAGGAGATTGCAGTTGGAGTCTGGAGAAGAATAGTGACCTATGACGAGGGGTGACTGCTGTGCATTTCTACAGATATTGCATAACATAAAGGAGAGTTATAAATTTCTCATTTGGCATGGGGATGCTTCTTCAAGAAATTGAGTTGATTTTTAAGTGCATACAGTAAAGTTTTTTTGGAGGCTGATGAGGATGTCAAAGATTTAAAAAAAGAAAATAACCTACCCTTGACAAAGTAGGTTACAGCTTGGTTTCCAATGCTTCAGTTTGTTCATTTCTACAGTATTTCCTACTGATTTGGAATTCATGAATTTCATAGAATCCTTACAGTTGGAAGGGACTTTTAAAGGTCATTTAGTCCAGCTCCTCTGCAATGAGAAGGGACATGCGCAGCTAAACCAGGTTCCCCAGGGCCAGATCCAGCCTTGCCTTGGAAGTCTCCAGGGTCAGGGCATCAACCACATTTCTAGGCAACCTATTTTCCTAATGGCAAGGGAATTATGGCAAGGGAGAGAAAGACATTGTGGTTCCACGTAGCATACACCTTTGATTTGCATCAGATTTTCCAGTAATTTTCTTCAAAATGAAGGATGCTTGTTATTAGTTGCCAGTTTGATTAAGATGGTTGGTCTTAGAGGCTTTTAATGAAGAGTGTTACCGTGAAAAGTGATCACACCTACTAGGTCTATTGTCATGTATGTTTATTTAATCTGAGATTGATCTTGGTAAGAGACCAAATGTGAGAACCTCTGTGTGTGAGAAACTGCATTCATAAATGTCTTCAATGAAACTGAGTACAGTCTTGCCAACTTCCTTCTCTCACATGTGGCACATGCAGCAGAGAACATCTTTCATTTTGGTAAAATTGTAAATCTCTTGGGGTGAATCTGAAAGCTTACATCCCTAATTGAATTCAAACTTTTTTGCTGTAAATGAAAAATGGCAGCTTCGACTTACTTATTCTTTTTAAAAACATACTCTCTGGAGACAGCAAATACCTTCAAATGTTGTTAGAGAAGCAATTACATAGATATTTACTTATCTTAATGTCTTAATGGTGATGAATCATGCTAACAAATGTGTTAACACTTCCATATATCATAGAGGAAGGCATTAGCTCTCATGTGGAATTCATCCCATGCTGCCTTTCTTAAAGATTATTAGGATTTTTTAAATGTTATGGTTGTTTTTCGTATTTACTTGTTTTGGTGTAATTTATTCGTTGTCAGTGGAATTTAATTTTTGTTAGTGTTTCAGTGGAGCCAACTTGAATAATCCACTGAACCATCATAAAGTCTTTCCTAACGTCATCAAATCAAATTCTATTAGCAAATGGCTTCAATTTACAAAAACAAAGTATTCAGACTTAAGTCTTAATATGAAATGCAAAATATTCTCACTCCATTATGTGTGTTTTCAGAAAATGTGAGGGAACATGTAGTATTCTTAAATGTTGACTGTGTACTATGGCATGTACTGTGTGTGGAGTCACTGAATCACTGAAAGTACTTTTGTTGTTTATGGTGGGGTTTGATTTTCCTACAAGCAAAGCACTGCTCCTTTTGGATTTATTAGAATTATTCTTTGAGGTGATTTCCATTATCTAAGAATTATGCCAGCATTTAATAGCAGTGACTTTTGTCAGTATTTGATGTAAAACATCAAAAGGGTAAACTTCACATTGTATCATGGTGAATTCCATCACATCTAAGCACTTAACATAGGGATTAAGTATGAAGATTAGAACTTTCATGCTACAAATCTGATAAGGGAAATAATGTAGGACTTTGACTTGAAGAGGTGCAGGCTTTTTTCAGCTGATCCGTGTGAGAAACTCAAGTAATATTAGGTGATTGCCTCATCAATTGGGTTTTGGAATAATCTAGTCTGGGAATTATGCTCATTCACATCACCTTATGGATTTTCTGGAAACTGAATTTGGTGGCATACTGTTTGAATCAGTTTTGTTTCTAAAAAAGGAAAAGTTTAAATGGAAGCTCAAAACAAATTACAGTGAAGTGAAATCACTATTGGCACAGTGCTTCTCAAAACCTCTTGACAGGTTTCCATAGTTTCTGTGCTGGAGTTAGAAACATCTGTGCTGGTCTGAATCTCAAACACAAGAACATCATGGCATATAAATAAACCATACTTTCCATATTTATGTAGCTCTTCACATTGCTGTGTAGGCAAAGCCCTCCCGTGGGCACTGATGAAGTTTTCTGCAGCCTTTGGTTGTCTGTCTGTACCAAGCTCAAACACTGACTTGGTCTGCACAGAGAACAGAAATAGTTTGTACTCAAGCTTGGACGCGAGAACTTCTTAAACTGCATGCTGTTGATTGCTATGTGATGTCTAAATGGTCATACAGATTTCTCTGTCTGGATTCTCAGCCTGTCTGAGATAAGCCTGCCTGCTAACCTCACACAAATTACATTGCTTGAGGATTTAATCCAAATATAATGTAACACTAAATAAATTACCATCCACTCTTTTTGCATCGTGCATTTTCATTTTTAATGTTGCTCTCTTCCTTCTTTTCTATGAAATAATAAAGCAGATCATGGATCATCTTCAAAAGCTGGGTAGGTGTTCATGTCTATTCTGAGTACCTGCAATTATGCATCTCTAGGATAAGAGATCTCTGCATCACAATTCCCTTGGCAACTGCAATCATCTAGGCAGTGCATAGTTTACATCATTCCCGACTTTGCTATGCAGGGTCATATCTGAAGTACAGAGAAATGATTCAGATGAGAGTTACAGAAAGGCCTTCCCCACGTATTTATTTATTTTTAGGAAATGGAGGGGACTGTTCCTGATTTTAGTATAAAGTCAGTGGAGACTACATGAGATGGGTTTGCATTGTAGAGCCAATAAAATCACATACTTTGTGACATTTTTAGAACATGATATGGCTAAATCTGATATGATCAGATTTTTGGCATTTGAAGATATTTGCTGGTTTCAGATACACAGGAGTGTTATTCCAGCCAGCTAAGGCACCTTAACTGCTAGGAGGCAAATGTAATCCCAAGCGTAGGATCTTCTTAGCACTTCTATAGTGTTTGGCAACATTACTATTTGTGTAGTACAAAAAATACAGAGAACTCAACAGGAGTATCATACTCATTTTTTTTTACTTGTTTCTTATTGTGCCATGTACTGAGTCCAGGTTTGGTGACCGAAAGTATTTTGGCATGCTGATCTTCTCAGTGAACAAACAGGGAACAAAGTCTAATGGAGTCGAGGGGAATTTCTTGAAAAGATATGGGATGTAATAAAAGCTGGCAACTAATTGACTGGGGCTATGTTAGCACAACTCTTTCAAATTCTGTGATTTGCCAGCAGTTGTCTAATTTGAGCTGTCACAAGATTTGTTAACGTGTCTGCAGGAGAGAGCAAAGGGGTTTCCTCAGGCTATAAGTCTTCTGAAGAGTGCATCTTTTTTAAAGAAATGCCTGAAGCAGAGCATGGGATGGGAACAAAGGCAATGGTCTCCAGGCCTTAATGTGTTATGAGTTAGGAAAGTATAATGACAAGAGTAGTAGTAAAATCAGAAATCAGTTTTGAAGTATTGAGGAAATAGGAGGAGATAGTGAACATGAAGCATATATATCTTATCCAACAGACTAATGGATGTAAACTGTGCTTTTCTTTAACTAGAAAAAGGGAGCTAGACAGATTGCCTTTTAAGTCTGCATCATGAAAGCAGAGATATCTAATGACCAAACTTGCTGTGGGAGTTTGTCCCTAAACAGATGTATATAATTTTTTCTCTTTTTGATATTCCCCAAAATAAATAAATAAAATAAAATAGCACTGATGTAGCCTCCTAGAACTAAATAAATGAACACATTCTTTATTTCTCTTTTTCCACTATATTCTGAGGCATTTCTGTGTGTAGACATTTATTATGCTTCATTCAAGTATGTGTTCTCTTAATATATATGAAGTTTTAAGGCATATTTGACATATCAGCACTGTTCATCATGCCCTCTTGAAATTCTGAGAAGGTATGTAATGTTCACATAGGAGATCAGTTTTCAGATGTCTTTCAGTTTCAATGTGCCTGTTGAATATACTGTAAACACACCGTCTCTGATTTGACAGAAAGACAGTGCTTCCATAGACAGCAATACATACACATGCATGCTTGAGATGTAACTTTGCCATCAGCCAACAAATTCTGATTTCTGTGTTTGCTCTTTAACAAATTACAAAAGTTCTTGCCCAAGCCAGAAAGCCAGTTTGAGGCTGGCTGACAAAATCCTTCCCGTTACCTAGCAACAAGTAGGAAGGATGTGTGGGAGCATGAAGGCTGAGTCAGTGCACCTGTATCAGTAGCAGCAGCATCAGATCAGGAAAATAAACTGGGATGGGAAAAGGAAAGATGACTTTTTTAGAACTTCTCTTTCTCGATTTTTTTTTTTCCCTTGTTTTACTTACTAGCACAAAACTATTTGTGGATCAGCAATGTCAATTAGGGTTGCAGTGTCTCTTTTCACAGGATGATGTTATACTTGCTTCTGATTTTTTTCAACTACTTCTATGGAAAAAAAAGACCACGAAGTGATCATCTTGTATCTTAGCAATTACAGGTTTGAATTCGGTTTTGAAATACTTTATATAACCAGCTGTATTTAAGTAGGTAAGTGGGTAAAATTAATATAGTTATTAAAGTGTACTGAGTGTTTCTGACGTGAAACTTCCTGGAACAGAAGCTTCTATTCCCAGTATATTCTTAGGTGCTTAGAGGAGGAATAAAATGTAAGCAGAAGTGAAGAGTTCTGCAGAGAAGCAGAACAGAGCACTTGACCTGAGATTAATGGTCAACCATCAAATATGCAAATATCTGATTTTTGTATTGTCTTTTAAAGGTAGCATCTTGTGCAGAGGAAGACATTCTTTCATAGTTTGTCTGCACAGAAATATGATGTATATTTCTCAAAGACTTCAATATGCATTCATTCAAACATTTTAAACAACAAATAAATTAATGGTGTCTCACTTTTTAAAAAATCAGTTCTTAATAGGTCTAACAAGACTATTTTCCTATGACTATCTGAGCATGCCCATTTAAAAGAGAAAGAGTAGTATGTGTGATTATGCTGAAGAATAAAAGGGATTTCAATATGACTTCACCTATAAATCAAAGTTATAAGATTTATTTTTTTTTTTAATTTTTATATTTCCTGTATTTCTGTTGTCCCATGTAAAGATCTAAGGACAGGAGAGATCTGTAGCACAGAAAAAATCTTATTCTCAGTTATCTAAAAGTTGGAAGGAATTTATTTGAGAGGTAGGAATAATGTATTTGTTCTCATTTGAAAACAAAATCTTAATTCTATTTAAAAGTATGCATTTGTTAGTTTAAATGAAAAGTAGAGTGTTTTAAAGCTCTAAGTAACATTGCCTGACTGACATTGGTTAGACTTTCTTTGGGCCAGTGTGTTGAGTGAAAAGAAGAAACTGAGCCGATGCAATCAGTATCAGTAAACAGAAAAAGGGAATTCCTCCATTGAACTCGGATTGCTTTAAGTGAAGACTGTAGCAGTTTTTTGGTTTGTGTTTTGAGATTTCTAAACAAAAATCTGTTATAGAAAGTTTCCAGAAAAGATGTGTATTCTGTGGAAGTTATGAGGGGGAGAATGTCTTTTTCTATAAATGAAGAAACAAAAGTTGAATTTTGTATGAATTTATTACAGGACAGGTGGGCTCAACAGGGAGCTGGCATGACAGAAATATGGCAGTGTTATTACTGGAAGATGATGCTAGTGCATGTTGTGCACTTAAAAACTTGAAACAATGGTCAAATGCCATGCCTGTTCTGGAACAGGTAATGTGGCAGCTGCCTGAATATTGTTCTGCCTTGTTTTCTTTCGCTATGAACGCAAAATGTAACTTGTAATTACTATCCTTCCCAGTAGTGGGAGAGTGACCAGCAGCTCTGCTTTCTGGAGGTGTGTTTCTGAGTCCCTCTTTCCTTACGACCTCAATCTTGTCTTTTTCGTCTTTGCCTCTGTATTAAACATTATAAGAGAAGTTTCTCCTTTCCACTACCAGTCGTAGATCCTGCTTAAACATTTACAAATTCTTGATTATAAAATATCTGATGGTTATTATAAATTATTTAATGAGATGTCATAAACTAAAGATACAGGTGATCCACTCTAATCCTCCTTTGTACCTTCTCCCTTAGTCATCTTCTGTAAAGCATAAAAACCTTTTATCGTTATGCATTAATTGATACTAATGAGGTTAATCCTTGCAAAGTAGAGATTATCTTGCTTTAGTCAGACTTTCAAGGGAGAAGTTATTAACCAAAGTGCAAAAAAAAAAAAAAAAAAGGAAATATTTGTGTACTGACACAACCTGTTTTCCACAATTTCATATACAGATGTTAGGCTGCGTGTTTGCTTTCAGAAGTGAGTCCCCAAAGGAGCTGCCTACTGTGCCCTGTGAAACAGTAATATGTTAAAGGAAACTGATGTTTCTATTTATTTCATTTTGTTTTTTGTGACTTAAACTCTTTGAATTGAGATTTTTCTCTGTGGTTCTGAGAGAGGAGAATTCATTGCAGTCATGGGTCTAGAGAACTTTAGCTGAAAGAAGAAATCAAACTGAAATCTCACTAGCATAAGAATGACTTGATACAAATGGATGGCTTGAGGCATTTTGTAAAACGCATTGAAGGAACCACGTAATCTTGGAGATAGTAGATAGAAATATATTGGGACTAAGATATTCATTTGGTAAAAAAAGAGAGGAAAAGACAGTTTGTGAGTTGTTCACCTAGTCTGATAGATAAATATAATCATAATAGAAGACTTAAAAGTTTCATTCTATCAAAAGCAAAAATATTTTATTGAATGCAAATAATTGCAGAATTGAATTTATTGCCAAATATAAATGTATGTATGTGTATACATTAGCATGTCTTGATAGAGCGAATTAGTGATGGTAGAATATTCTTTAGATGGAAAAATAAAAAGAATAATTCCTTTCCACGTATGATTAACATATCAAGAAACTAAGGCTAGGTTTAGAATGAACAGCTGTACGCAAATTATGTTTTACCAAACCATGCACTTTCTGCACAGACACAACTGATTTTCGACATTTTTCTCATCCAGATTGCATAGTGTCAGTGCTCACTGTCTTGGGTAATCCATCATCTTCACATCATTAATATCTTCATTCTGTTTTCTAAGATCTGTATCCTCTCATCACAGACTGGAATCTGAAACAGCATTTCTGCAAAAGTGAAGCTTCTCACTGTAGTCAGGCTGATTGTATCTTTTTGCATGATGATTGTATAAAGTTTCTAGGTGTAGCTTATTTTCTAAAACAATTTCATTTCAGTAGCTGTTTGGGAAGCTGATTGAAACCATATGCATAATTTAGATGGAAGAGTTCAACTACTTTCAAATTTATTGGTATTTGTTTGGAGTCAGCATGACGTTTTTACTTCCTTGGCTTGATCTAGGACTTCAGTACTCTGCTGTAGAAGAGATCTTCAGCAAGAGCCTAAATCTATTTCATGTCAGTTGGCAATGGTTTCATATTATTATAGAAAGGGCGGCCAGTTTGGTAATGATCCTCTACTTTTTCTGAGTTTTAATAAATGTGGCTAAGTAATAATAATAAATAATAATAATAATAAGAAGAAGAAATAAGTAATAATAAATCTGTCCCTCATTACTTGACAGCTAGGAGATTTAAATGCTCCATTTTAGCTTAGAATTTAATCAGAAATGTATTAAAAATATTTTTTTTTCCATATCTTTGATGAATAGCTACCAGTGTTTGAGTTCAAAGATCAGATCTGAATATAATTTCTAAATGGTACTTCAAATTGAATACAAAGAAATAACAAAACACATGTGCGCACACAAAAAAAAAAAGCAACAAAACTTACATCTCTTTTGTTCAATGATGATTGAGACATTCAAATTTGATTACTACAACAGTGGCCAATTCTCTTGCTCTTATTAATTCCATCATATAAAACTGCCTTTTTGTTGTTCCTTCTTTTCCATTGTGGGTTTGTTTGTGGGGTTTTTGTTTGTTTGTTTGTTTGTTTTTTATTGGGGGGGGGGGGGCGGGTTGTGTGTGATATTCATCTAAAATCTAGTTGAATGTGAACTCTCAGTATGTGTGGAGATTTTGAGCAATAACTGTTGATGATGAATTTGAACCTCTACAGCTATTTGTGCCAAAGAGTGCTGGAGCAACCCAGGCTCATTCCAAAATATTGGTTTATGTACAAAATGGTCCTTTGGTTACATAGTTACTTCTGCAGCTACTGCTATGACCCATATACAGCTCTTACAATGTCTGTTTGCTTGCTCCCAAGCAGAATACAGCTACTTTTATATTATATGCTTGAAAAATGATTGAAAACACAACCTACTAATTTAAAAAATGCTGGATGTTTTCAGGTAAGACTTAAATGCAAGAGCATATCAATAATTAGAATCAACTTCTTTTTAAACACAGAAACTGAAATGTACAAGAAAAATAAGTGCTTAGGTTCCATGGAAATCACAAAAAAAGAGCACAGTAACACTATTTGATAGTGTTTGGTAGCTGAGAACTTGCTCTATTTTCAACATAGTCACTGTCATTAGCTATGCATTTTTGCCAGCAATGAACAAGAATCTGCATGCTAGAAAACTACACCTCTGCAGCAGTGATCCACTGCTGAAACATGCTACCCACCTCACTGTGCTTACATACACGGTTTGGTCTCCATAAACATTTAGCAAGTGTCAATAAATGTTAATTGGTGCTATTTTTTCCACACAGGAATTTGGTTACCTATGCTTTATACACATTTCCATGCCAGAGGCCTTTTTGTCAGGCTTCCTCTCTGCTGCCATTTGTCACGTGGCAATAAAATGTAACAGAATGCTGACGGGAATGTTCAGCCTCTACTGCCATAACACCAATGTCAATCTCTGATATTGTGGGCCAACCTAATAAAATAGGAGGTATTATTTTCAGAGCAGCCTGCATGAGATGTTTATTTATATCCCTGGTTCTTCACATTTAGAAAATGGCTCTATAATAAATAAACAATTCTCATTTTGAAAATGTATCATAAGAAAAAAGAAGTCAGCATACATAATTCCAACGAATACCTGGTCGAGGACAATCTTGGTGTGAGGATGAGCTTCCTGTCTCTAAAGTAGAGTAAGCTAGACTCCACAGAAGATAATATTAAATGAACCCTTAAATACAGCAGGGTTCTCTAAAATAAAAATACTCAAGAAGTTAAATTTAGGAATCTTTTTTTGTATAAAGTACAAACAACTTGAACATTTTTTTCCTTTTTTTCTGAAGTATTATGCATATTTTTCCCCTGAATTTGATGTTATTCTTCCAATAAATTCATCATACATGTCTCGCTGTGCATATTCAGAACCAATTTGTATGGAGCTTTTGAATTAATTGTTAAAAAAGCAGTTGCATTTAACACCCCTTTGAAATAAACAAAAACCTCTAGGAGGTATCTTGCTCTAGAAGAACAATTTGCTTCTTATACTCATTTTGATCACATGCTGGGTATTATATAACCATCACTGCCGCAAAAGGAACAATTGATTGCCTATTGTTTTCATGAATATGTTCAAAACAAACAAGAAGGACTTCTAACATGGGCTAGAAATTACTGTATCTTTCAGCCTCATAGCCTCTCTTGGCAGATCTAATTGTAGATGTCCAGAAAGTTATTTTTGGAAAATGGAAAAATAATGTCAGTATAGAATAATGCTTCCCCCACGCTGGTGTTCTGCATTTCTTGTAATCAGCTATCTGGGCAACTGAGCACCAGAAGCTGCAGCTATGTAATCCTCAGTGGACTTCCATGAACCTAGCTAACCACTTTCTAAACATGTTTGAGTTTTGTAATATCCTATGCCAAGGTATTTCTTAATTTGATCAAGTATAGCGTGAAAAAGCACATCTGTTTATCTTATACCTGCTAATAACTTCATTCAGTGCCCCTTCTTTCTTATGTGGAAAAAAAAAAACACACCAGTCCTCCCTCTTCAATCTGTTTGGTAGGTTTTCACGCTTCTTCATTGACCCTCTTCAAAATGAAATAATTGTCTAACTCATCTTTCTTCATTATCAATCATTGCCACCATCATTGATCCCTTGTCTTTTCTAGGAACTTTTCTAGATCTTCATGGTTTTTAAGATGCGGCAATGTGAAAATGAAATAATAATCCACGTGAGGGTTTAATGTGGATTCATACAGAGGAACAACAGTACTTTTTGTTTACTGTGTACCTCTGAGTAGTGATTGAACATCTTTGCCTTTTTGATTGCTGTCAAGCTGTGTGCTTCAAGCTCATGTTTTCAAAGAACTGCCCACTTTGACATAAAGATTATCTCCCAAATAACAAAATATCATTTGGAGCCTGCACTGCATGCATTTGAGCAATTCCTTCCCCATGTGCATCACTCTACATACACAGTTAGTTTGTGTGTATTCATAATTCAAGGTGTCTTCTGATTAATGTTGGTTTCTGTAAAGTGGTTGTGTGACCTGAAGGAGCTGCGTGCATTAAATCTTGGCAACTCATTTTGTGCAGGCTGCTGAACAGACAGACATTAGCTGAGAATGTCTCCTGCTCTCTGTTCACCTGGGCTAATTTCAAATTATTGTCATTGGAGTGAAATGCTCTGTATCTTGTTACAAGTCTCTGGAGCTTACCCAGTCAAATCCATTTGTGATTCACAACTTATCTTGAAAGATTTGTTCAGTTTCTTATAGACCTGCGGGAAAAAAACAAACAAACAAAAAAAAAAAAAAAAAAAACACCAACACTATATTTTTCATCAGAGTTCTAAAGGAAAGCAAATTAAAAATTGTCACCAATCCTTGTGTTAAGGAAAATAAATATTATTTACAGATACAAAGGTGTCAAGTGATATAATATTAAAATAAAGAGTAATTTGATCTTCCTTTGATGGAAACCCTGTTGACAGCAGAGTGCCCTGGGTGTTATTCAAGTCTCTGAGCACCGCACAGAAGCAGACATAAGACTTTAAGATGATTTTTGTTCTTTGGATGAGGTAAAGAAGCACTATCTGACCTGAATTTGTGACAAATGTTGCTTATCAATGTTAGCATTAATTTTCAGAGACTAAATAAAGCTGCAGGAAGTAGCGCATGGTTAAATTCCCAAAGGTGCACTGAAATGTTCTGCTGCTTTCTGTCCTGTGCATTTAGGCAGCATTGTTTTAATTATAAAAAATAGGACCAAACAGCTTTCATAAATTCGAAGAATTTATAAATTCAAAGCTCTGTCTCAGAATAATATATTACCACTGTTTAACATGTAAGTATCTCTAAAAATACATTATACATTGCTCCTTCTTTATCTACTTTTAAAGAGCTGCACCAGATAAAATTCTCCAGACAAGGGAGTTCACTGTGTAACACAAATGCTGTACAGCCTGCTCACTGAGATCACATTGCCTGCCTTTCTGGTGTTAATCATTATAGTAATCAAATATCTCACAACACTTAAGTAGCATCAGGTGCAGGGAAGTATTATCTTTTTCCACTTTACAAATGTTAATCAAAAGCAGTATAAAATATCATGGAACATGACCATGGCCTGAGAATGCTGCTGTGACTAAGCCGAAAGCTTCTGAAATCACCACCACCATGGGAGAATTCAGTTTGGGTTCAAAGCTGAGCACACTTCTTGGTAAAACACAAATAGATCAACCAACTTGGTCTTACTGACTGTCTTTTACTGACTCTTACTTTGTTCTTCATTTAGCAAAGTTGGAGCTTTAAGCTGGTGACAATGCTGTTCTTGCAGAATTTGGTGCAAGTTCCACTGGTAACTTACTTAAATCAGAATTGAGAGTGAGATCAGAATTGAGAAATGATGCTATAAGTTAAACCACAAAGATCAGATCAAGGATATAGTTCAATTTTACAAATGTGTAGGTGAGTGATCAGTCTTCTCTGTCATGAATGTTTTCTGTAAAGTCCTAAGCCTCTGCAAGGTGAATACAGAAATCTTTCTGTGTAAGGACTGGACTTGTATTTTACTCTTCAGCATGTTCTAGAAAATGTTTTTTTCTCACAACTTTTAAAAATAATTTCATATACTCAACATGACCCCTCAGATTAGTAGGATCTGTTACATCAGATGCAAAGTACATTTGAAAATTGCTTAAGAAAAGACGTGTTCAAGGAGAGAGGAAAATGTTAAGAAACAGATGATCTCAAAATTTGAAAAATTAAATTACGTATTAAAGTGGAAACCATGGTATTTTCTTTTCTTGTATGAGAATTACCTTTTTGTAATCAACCATTCACTAAATGGATATGTTACACTGGGGTAAACAGGGACTAGGATCATTCATTTCAATCCTTCTATATAATAACTGTTTCATAATTAGTGGAGAATAAACAAAATAAATTGGGCCCAGTCTAATACTTTTGAGAAGTGGCAACAGAACTTTTTTGTTAATGTTTTCTTCGGATTTGCAAGGAGTGAACAGGTCCCTTCCTATGTGCACAGGCTTCACTGCGGTGATGGAGTTAGAGGCCACCTCATGGTGTAACAGAGAAGGAGGCACCTGGCATTGGCAGCTACTGGGGACATGTGATGGAGAACTGCACTGTGAACAAACCCTGCCAACTTATTCTGCTTCCTATGCCCAAGTAAGAATTTATTAACTTAACTGAGCTATAAAGACTTACCATAATTTCTCTGTCTACCTGGGAGGGAAAGAAGCCTTGCACAAAAAAAAAAAAAGAAAAAAAAAAAAAAAGAATTCATTTTATAGCTGGCATCTTTCAGCTAGTCCTACGAGTTATCACAAGGATGCCAACAGTGAAATTTGAAGTGTAAGCAGAAGTCTGGAAACCCATTCTGTATAAACCCAGTGGCTTTAAGTACTTAGGTTTTGCCGACGCTATCAAAAATATCTTTGCTTCCAGCTGCTTGCATCCATGGGTGATCAGTGTCCCTGTGCTCAGGCTTCACGGGGTGGGAGGCTACTTAATATTTTGAACTGTGTTTTCTGCTGTTTGTCAGAGGTTGTTTTAATGGGTTTTAAAACTAGGAGACTGCAACAATATGCCATTTCATTACTCAGGTATGTTGTTTTTTATTGTAGTAGATTTAGATAGTCTGTAGTTTTGTAATTTTTTTAAAAAAAGATGAAAATAAAAAATCACAGTGTCCTGCAAAAGGGCAAAGAAGTTTGGGAGAAAATAAACATCCTTTAGTTCCAGCTTTTCCTCAGGTGTCAAAGGGGCTGGGAGTCACTGAGCTTAGATTCTTAGAGTGATGCCCAATTCAGTGCTATAAATTCAGTCACATTCAATATACAAACTGTCACAATTATAGATTCAAAAATACTGCACTGTCCAATTCATTTAGTCACATTTGAATAGGCTCTCATGACCACCCCTAAGAAAGTTTATTAAAGCAACAGATTATAGATTCTTTTGGATTGCTAGTGATAAATATGTTGCCTGCAAACCATGTGAGGTTAACCAAGAACATGAATAATACATCTAATTACAGTTGAGTTAAATCATGGAATAATTCTATAGATATTTCTATGTTTCCTGGGGAAGCACTTGCTTTATCCAGGAGTGCTCATCTCACCCAATAGGTGTTCTTATGCAGGAGGGAAGAGAGGCTTAGCCTATCAGCAGTCTCCAGATGCCAGTGATATCTTCCTGACTTGTCTGCAACGGTACCTTTCCCCAGAATTCCTTCTCTCTTTTTGCCATTTTAATATAATATAATTTTAATATTCTGTTATATAATTATATAATATAATTTTAATATTCTGTTTCAAGTGAAGCTTCAGTGACTCTAATAAAACATACCTTTGTTCTCCAAATTTTACTCGGGGAACAATTTTTTGTCAGAAAAGTGGAAACTGATGGTTCAGGAAAACAAGATAGTGTATCAGTTACAGTACAGTTTCTGAGGTATCCTAATATATTCTCTTTTGAAACTTTACATAAGGTGGGAACAATTCTTATGGGAAATCAAAGGATTTATATCACTAGATATATAGTGATAGATAGATATAAATAGAACAATAACATACTTGACACTGCAGAAAATTCCTCCTCAGGAAGGATTTGGACTTTGTTATCCAAATCCTGAACCACTGCATGTATGACTGACTAAGATGTTAGCACCAATTCCATTGCTGATAGGAATTTCATTTGCCTGAAGAATGTAGGTAAGTTTTAGCTGAGATTCTGACCTCAAGCGTATTTTGAATAAATTGTGTGCATGTTCCCTCTCTGGCTTTGGTATATACTTTAACATTCCTTACGTAACTTAATTGATAATAATGTGTTTGTAGAGAGAAAAGATGGCTGGGAGTTGTCAAGCTCTTCTGTTTTAAACTTTCTCTGAGGCAGCATATTCATCTCTTTGTTTTCCAGTGCAGTTTGGACATCACTGTATGTCTCACTCTATTACCTAAAGTACATATTGCCTTTGTTATGTGGAAATCTCCATTACAGACCTAGCTTAAGGATGTGTCTACCTGTCATTCCAATTTGGATCATGAGTGTGCTTTTGAAGCCAGTCTCTTAGCGTCTGTTTCCAAATAAACTCAAACAAAGCATGTTCTCCAGGAGTAAACTAATAACTGCAGCCACTAATGAATACTCAGTCCCTCGGACAAGACTAGAGATTGTCCAAAGTGGATCCCATTTGTAACGTCAGTGTGGATGCTAAGTCTTTGAATCAATTGTTTTGCTCTACAGAGTCTGCTTCTCCTGCTAGCTCACCTTGAGAACCCAAAGGAGACCACACGCAATGGGGCATTAACAAAAGCTAAGTAGATTTTTAAGTCACAAAAAATATTCCAATATGCACAATACTTGTGATACTGAAAATCCCAAGCTTCCTTTAAAGATAACAGCTGCTAGTGAAACTACATTGACAAAAGCAATATCATAAAATATTTTAAAAAGTAAAGAAGTGAACCCACTCTAAGTTTTGTCCGAATCTGGCCTTGCAAACTGAATTCAGCGGATAACAGGAAGCAAGGAGATGCAAACTTGTACCCCGCTTTCACAAGATACAGTGGTCTCATCTCCCAGTTTCTGGTATCAAGCTGGAGTTATTTGCTCCCAGGCCAAGTCTTCAGCCAGTTAACACTCCTGAGCACTCCCATTCGAAGGCAAACAGAAATGCTTTCAAATGTAAAATTGTCCACAAAGTGATGTTGGGAGTCTCACGTTGATTTGAGACAGTCCTTACCAGTCTCAGACGCATGGATGTGGAAACTTCAAATATGATTTCAGTTTGTAGCAGGCAAAGTTATTTCGGAACAAGTAGAAAAGTATTAATTGAGCTAATAAGGATACATCCAGAACAAGTGTACAAAGCTGCTGACTTACAAGCAGATAAAGATGAGCAAATAATTACTGGGAGAACAGAGAACTTATTCCGTGGACTAGAAGAGCCTTAAAAAAAGGAGAGAGAGAAGGGAGATGGTTAGTAACTATGACTATCATCTCAGAGAATAAAACTCAGAGATAAAACAAGAAAACAAGTGGCTTGAACCTAAGGACAATTTCAGTACAAAAATAAATGGAGATAAACAGCCTAGGTGTGAGTTTAGCCAATAAGATTGTTGGAAAGGTGCTTTCTTGCACTTGGAAAATAGAAGTAGAGAAAACTATATAGCCAATTTAGACATAAATCATAAGTTATTCGTGAATGATAAGCTACAAGAAATTCATCTGTCTAATCAGGAAATGAAGTTAAATGACTGTAAATAAGTTAAATGACAGTTTTGCATCTTGCAACTTCTAACTCTAGTGGATAAGGACAGACTTTGATGGCTAAAATAGATGATCTTAGTTGTCTTTCCAACTGTAATGATTCTATGACTCAGCAACACAGAAATCTAGAGATACCCTTGTGAATGTTTGTGAGTTGTTTTGTTTATTTTTTTTCTTGTTTATTTGGTTGACTGTTTTTTGCCACATATGTTTTAACCATGGATAGTACATTCCCTGCTTCTTTTTCTTTGCTTTTTTTTGTTGTTGTTTTGTTTTGTTTTGTTTTATCATTCTATTAAGATGACCTTTGAAAATTTCATTATTTTGTTTCTAGTGCAGAATGCACAACAGATTGACTATTTCAGGTAATTAAAAATTGAAAAATGTCAGCTAGGCAGGTGATTAGGTGAAGTTTGCCCTGAAATTGTAATGGAGTCTTGTACAATGATTATTCCCATTTGAATTCTTTTCCATTTGAAATATGTGATTATTTTTTTTCTAGTTTAAAAAATCACACAAATTCCTTTTGACATTCAACAATCAAGGAAGTTAGATTATTATTACTAAGCAGAACAGTCTCCAACAGTTTCAAGCTGACTGTCAAGGACTTTGTGCCTGCAAAATGAAGTGCAGCCTGTGAACATGTGTTCTCACATTCAGTAATACAATACAAAAACACACTCAGCTTTACAGCTCATTGATTTTATGCTACTTATGCCCTTGTGAAGGTTTGGGTTTGGTTTTTTGTTTTGTTTTTTTGGTGTTTTTTTTTTTTTTCTCTTGCATGCATAAAGTGGTGATGGAATAAAATAATTATTACTTGCAAAGGACTGTTCATTGCAAGTATAATTTTTTTTATTATTATTTTTTTTTTTCACCTTGAGAGAGGTATCTGGTTTGAAGGTATGTGCGAGGCAGAACCAAGGAAACTTTTTCTGTATTTCAGTTATAACTACTAGAGTATAGTCATAATTTCCATTTATATTAAACTTTATAATTTTAAGCACTTTTTAAGATCAAGCACTGAGCTGTCTAAATTTCTGTAACAAACAAAATGAATGATTTCCACAGCTGAATGCAAGGAAATAAATTTTTAAAACATATGAAGGAAATGATAGAAACAGTGGAACAGAAATACATTTTAGCCTATCTGTTTCTAAGTAAGGAGGTACCTATTGATTGTGTTTTCTAATCATTGATTATTTTGCTTATAATTAGTGTTATAGACATAAGAAAATCCAAATAGCTGCTATTTTGCTGCGGCTTTTGGGACTAAATATTTTTTTTCTTGCTATTTTCTAAGGTAATGAACTTACAGTGAGTGAAATAACACACAGTAATTGGTTTCAAGGATGAGTTTCTAATCATTGCTATCTATTGATTTGGCATTGCAGGCAGTTTGAGTATACTGAACATTAAATATTAACTACACTTAGAATTTATTTAGTTCAAATGATTTCTGGAGATGTTTGCTTATTCATTATTTCTACTTATTTTGATGTTCACTATACAGGGCTTTCTATACTTCATTTTAAAGGCAGTGGGGAAACACCTAAGACTCTTCTAGCACAAAAGATATCCAATGTTTACAACTTCACTTGTGCAGGGGGAAGACTGCAATCTCTTTAATCTCAGAAAACTATCTAAACAATGCTTTTATCCTGTCACAGCATATGTGTGGATATATGTTTCTAATTCATCACAAAAATACTTAATGTTTGGAGATATTAGCTTATGTTTATCATCATTCATAGAGGGAAATCCAAAGCAAAAGCTGCCTCTTGCCACCACTAGATATCAGTGCAAACATAATTTCCAGTAGCTCCCAAGTGCAGGGATGCAAGATATAAATCGATCTGTAAGCTGTCATGTAACAAGTTTAATGTTTTTTATCTGATACTTGAAGAGGAAACTGTATTTTTTATAGAAAAAGAAAAAAGTGACTTTTACCTTTCCAGAAACAAAGCAATGAAAAATATCATAGTAAGTATACCAGTCAACAGTTTAGTACTGTTTTGCTTCAGAACTATAAGGAAAAATAGTGATGTTGGAGACTAAAGTGAATGATTTCAAGATACCTAAATACCTCCAGTTTTAATTCAAATATAATCATGAAAACAGACTACAAATTCAGTGAAAAATATGTTTTTGATGCTACTCCTCATAAAATGGTAGCTCATACAATTTATCAAGAACCTTTATTCTTAACAGACATGAGCACAAACTGGGAGTGGCTCAGTCTGTTAAGTACCATTCTTCCAACTTCTTCCAGCTGATTACAGTGACCTCAACAACTCTTGGAGCAAAAGTGGAAACCAAAATTAATAAGGCAAGACAAGGCTAAATAATCTCCATACTTTCTTATCACTTCCCCTTTCAAGATTTCAAGAACTTAAATTGTTCTTGAGCTTGTTCTTTCAGCAGCACCCTTTTATTCTCATGTTCTGCTTTAAAAATAAAAAAAAGAAAAAAAACGTATGCATCGAATAATAATGTAAAAAAAGAAATCACCTTCAATTCTTCAATTTTGCATGTCCTTTTCTATCTGTAAATCATATTTATAGTTATGATTTTATTTTTTATTATTTTTTACTATACCTTGTTTGTAACAAAACAAACAAAATTGCATTATATAAAGAATTTAAATTAGACTTGTACTTGTTGTACTGATGCAGAGATTGCTATTCAAGATAGACAGTTTTTTAAAGTGTTTTTAAGTTACCCAGTTTATAGAGGAAATTTATCAAGGAGATAAAAAGATGTTTCAAAACTCTAGATTTCAGGTTCTATCAAAATGATCACACATCTGGAAATTAACCTATATATAATTTTATATATATATATATATATATGCAATTACTGAGGTGAAGAAAACAAATTTGTGGTATTAAGAATTTTTAAAAGTATGGAGATAAAAATGCAAACTGTAATGGAAACAGAAAAAGCAGAATCTCCTCATTTTTATGTGTAGATTTTTAATTTTATTTTTTTTTTTCTTTTTCAGTCTGTGATCACTTTTGTACCATGACTGTATGGATTTGGATCAGGTGCCCACCCATGCCTTCATTAGTTGATTATCAGGTGTAGAAACTTTGGCTTGACTGGCCTATGGAGAAAAAGCTTGATTAGCTCTTGGTTTTGGACAATACTGCTGAATGTCTTTGTGCTTTGCTATAACACATAATATATTATAAAAAGTCTTGCTCTTACTGCAAGAGTTATTTTCAGGATTAAATGCATGGAATGGTGAATGACCACTCTTACTCTGTATTTTCCGACTAGACTAACATTTGTGTGAAACCCAACTTTCTGTTTACATTACATATATTCTCAGGGTTCCATAGACAGGAGTCCTAATCATCCTTAGCTTCTTCAACTTGGGTAAGATATATTCCAAATGTATCTACATTGTTTTCTTACCACATTCTGTAGCATTTAGCCTTTTCTCTTCTTAGCCTTGAGTGCCTGAATTTTTCCCACAGTGCAACAATTCTATCACCAGCATACCATGAATTCTACAACAGCTCTTTTTTTCAACAAAGCCTGCTACTGATTTCTGATCGTAAGCCACTTGATTTTCCCAGTTTGTGTTCCAAGAGCAATTTTAGTGATGACAATCTAAAGAATAAGAGAAGTGGAGTTTAAGTACCTTTAAAAGGTACTCAATTAAAAAAGAAAATTAAGAAAAATATACTGGATTAATACAATTAAAGAGAGTAAATATATTCCATATACAACCCAGAGGTAGCAGAATTTTCATATTGCCACAATAATACAATTACTTTGCTAATTATTTTAAATCTTTCTGTTGAGTGCTGTAGAATACAATACATTAGAACTATGTGGAACAAAAAACAAAATGAACAAACAAAAAAACAGTTGGGGAGAAAATATTCTCCAGAAGCTAGGGAACAATTGTTAATATATGCTTTATCACAAGTGTCTACATGGATATTAGACTGATTCATTAACTGTTCTAACTGATTTGTTAACTGTTTTAAGAGATTTTCAGTTGAAAACATTTTATATAGGAAGTATTCACTGAGATCTCTATGCCTGGACATGCATCTAAATATTAATCTGTTCCAGTTGTCAGTCATCTCTCTTGCATCAGCAATCTACACATTTTTTCATTGAAGATAGTATCGCATCTCTTGAGCCATTTTTTTCTGTTTTCTAGAAGACTGGCCATGTGCCTGAGTGGCTTTCACTGGTTTACAGAATAATGTAGAGAGCAATGGGAAGGTGTCAGAGCCATCTGGAAATTCTCACTCTTGGAAAGGGTGAGGAGTCATTGAGGGGCAGAAGCAAGGCTATCAGGAGTGAAACTGCTGCTAGGGAAGGTAACATAACTGAAAGAAAGAGCTGATGATGCTCAAGTACTATCCATAGTAAAATTCTATTCTCACATGAGCAATATTATAGTATAACATTTTACTACCTTCACTGTGTGGATCTCTGAGTAGTTGAGGGAATTAGAGATACTGCATTTGACAGTTTGGCTTTTCCCTTCATACAGACAATTGAACAAAGTCTCTAGTAACTCTTAGTACTCAAGCAATAGAAACCTTAAACCCTATTCTTTAAATCCACAATAAAGATGATACAACATGTTTACATTTTTAAAAAAGTGTTACTGATTCTGTAGGCACCACTAAAAACTCTGCATTAGTAATGCACAGTAATGTGGTACCACAACAACTTTGCATTTTGAGCACACTAATCTGGCACATTTACTAGGTACCTGGAGTGGAAAATGCATAGATTTTTGATGGTTACTGCTGTACCTAACTTCTACTCTGCCCCTTTCCAGATCACAGCATACACAAAGTAACCTACTTAGATTCAGTTCTACAGCAAGGTGATTTATTTTTTTTCTTTCAGATCCATTTACCCCAGATTCTTATGGATCTTACTGCAAATCTTGGCACTAGAATAGTATCTATCATACTGGTAATCACTGGAAGGTTTGCATGGTTGGTATGTTATCCTTGCTTCCTTCTCGTTGACCTGCATGGCTAGATTTCTCTGTAGGATCTTCAAAATTCAGTAGCTCTCAATTTATTCTCTTGATCCACATAAAGAAAGCAAGCTTTATTATTATCTATTCATGATGTTTCCAGCTGTAGTTCATCCTAGCTTTGGAGTTCCCATATTCATGTTAATTTGCTAAGCTGGCAAGCATGTAGCCCCCTTAAATCCAGGTTTACAAACCATTTATTAGAATAATTCATAATTAATTGAGTTTCTAATATGCCTTTTGGGCACAGCGCCCCTGGATGCACAGCATTAAAAGTTCTATTAAAGTGTGGCCTGATCAACTGATTAATAGATTTTTATTTTTATAGAAACCTTTTGCATATGTGAGTGTAATTATATTCTGTCACTTTCAGGAAAAAATGGAGTTATTCAGGCAGGTGAATGCTTTTGTCTTGTTACTTAATTAATTTAATGTTGTGTGAAAAGGCCAGATTTACAGTTCTGCAGAAGCAAGTTCTCTTTATTCACAGCAATGAACTGACCCCTCCAGGTTCCCATAACTCCCTTCCACATACCAGTGTGTTCCAATATGAAGCAGATTCAGTTTAGAGGTATGAATTTACTGTAGAATGCCGAATTGTCTTGATTGTAACTGAACGTAACTAACATCGTTATTTTCAAGCTTTTTCCTTCTTTTGAAAATCTTTTGTTTTCTGCAGTCTACAAAAAATAAGGAATATTTTCCATATTCCAATGTGGACATTCTGTTTATACTTTGCAGTGCACGTAAGATATAAAAGAGAATGTGAGCTCTACCTGTCTTGTAGGAAATGAGATTGCACAAATCTCTCCTAATATTTATTTGCTAAAAAGGTGGGTGTATTTTTACAAAATCTTTGAAGGTGTATTTACTTGCATTTCTAGGATAGAGCTCCCTGGAATCTTCCAGTATTTATACACTAGATGTAGCAGTGACAAGTACGTCTGTCAGTATTCCTAGAATACCTTCTACCTGTAAATACATTTCTATTCGTAAAGCATGAGTACCTAGAAGAAAAAGAAGTACTTAATACTTTTAAAAAGTGAAAAACAAAACAAAACAAAAAACAACACCTTTGATACTTCTGGAAGTACTTATTTTTATAAGTATTTAATACTTTCTGAAAATTTTATTACAACATCTTGTGGTATACTTTAGCTTTTTGTTGTAATCAGCTCCTTTTCCAACAATAGATTTTGTTATTGGCTTTGAAACACTCTCTAATTCTATTTCTGTATGTTTGAGACTGATTACTGATGCAAGGTAGTTCTTCACCAACTTCTGTTCTCTTTCTAGGACTCTGTTGAACAGGAATGAGTATGTGTAAAGCTGGTATTGGTATTGAGGTTTCACTGTTTCAGTCCTGCTGAAGTTCCATAAGGAATCCCACCTCAAGTTTCAATGACATTTCTCATCCTAAGAGATTATTTTACTCTGGTTATTCTCATACACTGAAGGCTGTGATTATTTGTACTGAATGCTGAATGTGAAGGGGCTGCAGAGGAAAGTTTCAGTGAAACAGAATTTTCTTGTGACCTCCCTCAAACACTGGATGGTTAAGATGCTTTTCCTGACAATGAGTGGGGGAAGGTAAGCCAGCCGATATTTGCACCCTAAAAACGCTCACTTTGGAGAGTAAACTTTGATACTTATTTCTCTACTGACTGAAATTCTTGCTAACTGCTTCAAAAGGAAGCTTGCCAAGGAAGTACAAAATTGATACCAAGTGTAGAAGAATATGCTGAGAAAATAAAATTGTTTGCAACAGTAACATATATATAATATATATCACTAGCTTTAAAAACTTTCAAAGATCAGCTGTATTGCTGTGTTGTAGAGCGAAAAATGCCTCTAGCATTTGCAGGCAGTATAAACACATCTCTACTATATGATGCAAAATAACTCTCACTATGAAAATAAGCCCTCTTAATGAAAGATTTGGATTTAAGTGAACAAACAGAAAAGTTTTAACTTGAAATGGTGTCTACTTCTAAAAAGGTATATTTCAAACATGACAGTTCAGTCCTGGAAATGCCTTTGTAGCAGAACATTGTGGAAGATCTTTCAGCTGTTACTGTGATTCACCACAGTCCTAACCCTTCCCATATTTGCAGTATCAAAACTCACACTCTCCTGCATATCACAAGCAGTTGTAATTCTTATCTGTAACTCTACTTTTTCAACATAGTGTTTTGATCTTGTCTTGAAGTAGTTTCTAAGGTAACATTCCAGTACACCTGACACATCTTTGTCAGAACACCTCAGTCTCAGTCTTTAGTATCTCTTGTATCTAGATCTCTCTTGCACAAAAATAGACAGACATTAGAAAATTCCTATGGTGCTTTTGAAATGTACTAAAGTCTGAAATAAAACATAGTCATTCTAAGAAATGTTAGCAAATTTTTGTCCTGAGCTACTGTCTTTACATTCTCTCATTTTATTTTTCCATTACTACTACATCAAATCAAGTCTTCTTTTTCATAAACATATATTTCAATATTGTACAGGTCAGGATGGAGAGTCCATTTTTTTTCCATTTAGGATCACAGTCACTCAAACTGGTATATCAGCCTTATCATTTTAAGCAGTTTTTAAATAAAATTGAAGGTGGTAAGTAATGCTGCAAAAAGAAAAGCCCACATATCTTTAAATCTAAAATGTTCTCTCACGTTCTCCCTTGTTATTTTCCCAAAGAAGATTAAATTAGTTCAGTACAGCTCTGGTTATAATGATCTGATTCCTGGTGCTACTGTGATTAAACTGGGTGCATTAAAGTAAGCAATGATAAATTAAAAGCACAGTAGAAATCTTGCTGGGTGTGTGTAGATGAGTAATCTGAATTGGAAATAAAATATGCCCATTATTCTGTGCTATAAATGGACTTTTACATTATGAATAGAAGAGGTAAAATCATGTGTGGTGCAGTGCTGCATTATAAAGAGTCTTAGTGTACAGACTATGGTCTTTCCTTAGATTACTAAGGGCAAACACAAGCTTTCACAATACCTCAGTAGCATTTCTTCATATGTGCAAAAACAAATGCAGCAGTAACCTTCCAGCTGAACACGCAGATTTTCATAATTCTTTTAGAAAATGCCCAGTAAATGCATTCCTTTAAAGTGGTGACACAATATTTGTGTTTTTTTTTTTGATCACGGAGCAATTTATTCGGCACCTGGTATGACAGCTGCAGATGGAAGCAGCCTGTCTCCAAGGGGTAGGAGGGTTTTAGCTGAGGAACTGTCGGGACTAATCGACAGGTGTTTAAACGTATGAAGGGGGAGGGGGATAAAATGAGGGCCACTGGGTCTGAGGTGGCAGTTCAAGGCTTAAAACAAAGCTTGATGGGTGGAGACAATGGAGCCCAAGGGCATGAAGAGGGGTGGGGAGATGCTGCTTCTCTTAAGTGCCTGTATACTAACGCACGTAGCATGGGAAATAAACAGGAAGAGCTGGAGTTCTGCGTGCGGTCGTGAGGTCATGATCTCATTGCGATCACGGAGACGTGGTGGGACAGCTCGCATGACTGGAATGTTGTCATGGAGGGCTATGTGCTTTTTAGGAAAGATCGACTGGCAAGGCGGGGTGGTGGAGTTGCTCTTTATGTGAGAGAGCAGCTAGATTGTATTGAACTCCACCTGGGGGAGAGTGATGGAGCAGTGGAGAGCTTGTGGGTAAGAATTAAGGGGCAGGCTGGTAAGGGTGACACTGTGGTGGGTGTGTACTACAGGCCCCCTGATCAGGAGGAGGAGGTAGATGAGGCCTTCTGTAAGCAACTGGAAGTAGCGTCATGCTCCCAGTCGCTGGTACTTATGGGGGACTTCAATTATCCGGATATTTGCTGGATGACCAACATGGCCAGGCATGCACTGTCCAGACGATTCTTGCAGTGCGTTGAAGATAACTTTCTGATGCAGGTGGTGGAGAAACCGACGCGGGGTGGGGCGTTACTGGACCTCATTCTTACCAACAAGGAAGGACTTGTTAAGGAAGTAAAGTTTGGGGGCAGCTTGGGTTGTAGCGACCACGAGATGGTGGAGTTCAAGATCCTGAGCAGAGGAAGCAAAGCAAAAAGTAGGATTGCTACCCTGGACTTTATGAGAGCAAACTTTGATCTCTTCCGGGACCTACTTGGGGCTGTCCCATGGGCCAGGGTATTAGAAGGTATGGGGGCCTGTGAGAGCTGGTTAGCATTTAAACAGCTCTTCTTCCAAGTTGAATCTAGCTAAAGGGATAAAGGATAATAAAAAAAGGCTTTTTTAAGTATGTTAACAGCAAAAGGAAGGTCAGGGAGAATGTGGGCCCCATATTAAGTGAGGGGGGCGTTCTGGTAACAGGGGATGCTGAGAAGGCGGAAATACTGAATGCCTTCTTTGCTTCTGTATTTAGTGAAAAGGCTCTCCCTCAGGAATCCCAAACCTTGGAGGTTAATGAGAGAGTCTGGGGAATGGGAGACTTCCCTTTAGTCAGGGAAGAGGTGGTCCGTGAGTGCCTAGGAAACACTAAGGTCCATAAATCCATGGGACCTGACGGGGTGCATCCACGGGTGCTGAGAGAGCTGGCGGAGGTCATTGCTGAGCCGCTCTCTGTAATCTTTCAGAGGTCTTGGAGAACTGGGGAGGTGCCTGATGACTGGAGGACAGCCAATGTCACTCCGGTCTTCAAGAAGGGCAAGAAGGAGGACCCAGGTAATTATAGGCCGGTCAGCCTCACCTCTGTCCCAGGGAAGGTGATGGAACAGCTTGTGCTGGATGCCATCTCCAGACAATTGGGAGAAAAGGAGGTTATCAGGAGTACCCAGCATGGGTTCACCAAGGGGAGGTCGTGCTCAACCAACCTGGTGGCCTTCTATGAAGTTGTCACTGGCTGGGTGGATGGGGGGAGAGCGGTAGACGTAGTCTACCTTGATTTCAGTAAGGCTTTTGATACTGTCCCCCATGACCTCCTTATAACAAAGCTGAGGAAGTACGGGATAGATGAGTGGACAGTGAGGTGGGTTGAAAACTGGCTGACTGGCAGAGTGCAGAGGGTCGTCGTTGGCGGTGCAGTGTCTGGATGGAGGCCTGTAACTAGTGGCGTCCCCCAGGGGTCTGTGCTGGGTCCGGTCTTGTTCAACATCTTCACCAATGACCTTGATGAGGGGATAGTGGCCACCCTCAGCAAGTTTGCTGATGATATGAAGTTGGGTGGACTGGCTGACACACCTGAAGGCTGTGCTGCCATTCAGCAAGACCTGGACAGGCTGGAGAGCTGGGCAGTAAGGAACAGGATGATGTTTAACAAAAGCAAGTGTAGAGTCTTGCACCTAGGGAGGAATAATTGCATGCACCAGTACAGGCTGGGGGATAACCTGCTGGAGAGGAGCTCTGCAGAGAGGGACCTGGGCGTCCTGGTGGATGACAGGTTGGCCATGAGCCAGCAGTGTGCCCTTGTGGCCAAAAGGGCCAATGGCATACTGGGGTGTGCCATTGAGCGTTGCCAGCAGGTCAAGGGAGGTGATCCTCCCCCTCTACTCTGCCCTGGTAAGGCCTCATCCGGAGTACTGTGTCCAGTTCTGGGCTCCCCAGTATAAAAAAGACAGGGATCTCTTGGAAAGAGTCCAGCGGAGGGCCACAAAGATGGTGAAGGGCCTGGAGCATCTCCCCTATGAGGAACGACTAAGTGAACTGGGTCTGTTTAGCCTTGAGAAAAGAAGGCTGGGAGGGGATTTGATCCAGGTTTATAAATACCTGAGGTGTGGTGGCCATAGTGGTGAAGCTGGACTTTTTCAGTAGTGCGTGGGGACAGGACAAGGGGAAATGGGATGAAGCTAGAGCATAGGAAGTTCCACACGAATGTGCGCAAGAACTTCTTTACGGTGAGGGTGACGGAGCACTGGAATAGGCTGCCCAGGGGGGTTGTGGAGTCTCCTTCTCTGGAGATATTCAAGACCTGCCTGGATGCCTACCTGTGCGACCTGGTGTAGGGAACCTGCTTTGGCAGGGGGGTTGGACTTGATGATCTCTGGAGGTCCCTTCCAACCCCTACAATTCTGTGATTCTGTGATTCTGTAATATACTGCCATTTGTTTCAGTACAGAATTGAATGGTTAAACACAGAACAAGTAATTCCTAACAACGTGGCTTTATTCTAAAATAGGATTTAAGATAGATATAATCTGTGATCTGTGCTTTGATCTTTATTCCTGGCTTCTTTCACAGATTAAAAAGAAAGTGAAACTTGAGTGTAATGAGGCTTCTTTCTTGGTGATATGGCACAGTGACAGTGTTTCACTCATGAGCTGTGCTTCCCAGATTAAATAACTTAATCTGTGCTGTTTTGAAATCCAAATAAAATGTCAGAAATACAACACTGCAAAATAATTACTTAAAGCCCAAGGAATCTAAGAGAAATCCATGCTTTTCAGTTAAATGGTTCCACATAGTAAATGACAAGACTCTCCATACAAAGTGTAAAGATACAATCAGCCTTTGTGAGAACATTTTATTTTATTCAGAAATAGCATTTTCTATTATCTTGTTTCATAAGTAGAGTTTCTCATGAAATTTCCATTACTGCCTTGTAGGAACAGAGGAATGGACTGTGTGGGTTGGGATGCCTATTGATAAAATGAAAATATGTTCGGGCCTATTGAGTCAAAACTTTCCGATCCCTATTAGATTTCAGGGGTCTGTTATGTAGGATGTCAGTTGTGAACAAACTTAAGATGATTGTTTTGAGACTTTCTTTGATGACTGCTGTGTGCTGAGCTTCATAAATCCTACACTCCAAACAAATTAATGAAATCTACCACTTTCTCAAATATTCTTTACCTGAAACAAAGTGAGTTTTTAAGATTAAAACTCCCTGCTGCTGTTGAAGCGATGAAGGGAAATTAAAAGAATAGTTCTAGCATTCATCTATGCAACCTGAAGTGCCAAACTGATAAAAATGAGATAATTTTGCTTCTGAAAGATTTGATTATGGAGCCAAGTGAAAGGAGTTCTCATCTAACTCCTACTATAATTAGACTGCAGTGTAGAAATGAACCAACCTAGATAATTATCTGAACAGAGAACAACCCTGTCAGCTCTGAGTGCTGACAGCTGGTGCTCTATGTTTGCCAACATGCCCTGTTGTGTTAAATTTAGTTACACAGAAATAATTTGTGTGTATTGTATTTGTATTAAGATTCTATTTTGCCTTATAGAAGCAGCACTCGTGCAGTTCAACCTTTCCTCAACTGAATATGTCAATGACAGAGAAGGTATTCTTTCCAAAACTGACTAGTTGGAGAATGTGATCTAATAACAGGGTTCTATTTCACAAAACTGACCCTCATTTTAAAAATTATTCTCATGTGGGTGACAGCCAAATTCTTACTATGTCTGCTTTATGCAACAATTCCACTGATCCTAAACTGCACAGGATCTGAGACAGCCACCTTATGAGTTCATATATCACATTTATAAGCATCTCTAGAAACAGCAAATACTGAAATACAAATAATGCAGAAAGATGTTCATTGGACTGCAGAGTTTGAGGCCTGCAGTCTTGAACTGCAAGTGGAAAGCAAGGTATGTTCTGGCTCTTGCTCATGTTTTGCTTCTCCCAGCCCAGTTTAACTGAAGCATTACATATTTGCTTCCAACCTGCACAGTGAAAGAAGAAATATGAGCAAAGCCAGAGAATATACATGGAAATTTATAAGTATCCTGCTTTAAGGTCAGTAATACTGGAATTGGCTTTACCAATTGGTATGAGGAAGACTGAATGTATTAATCCTCACATTCAGAACATGGTGTAAGTCATTTTTGTCCCATCTATGTTATCCATAGATAACATATAGATAACATAGATAACATATGTTGTCCAATGTTTTTCCTGTACCTGATGTAACATGGTGAAATGACAAATCTAGAGGTAGTCTTTATGCTGTTTGGTTTTGTTTATGTAAATTATGTTATTGTGTCTCGTGTGTGCCTTCTATAAATTCAAAATGCATACATGTGCTACTGCCTCCAGAATTAAACTTATTCTGTTTTCCTGTTACGTCTGTAGGTTTTGTGTTTGTTTGTTTGTTTGTTTAACAAATCCTACTGGTTACAAAATGAGTTAATTTTAATTCCTACACAATGAAGATTAAAGATTTAACTGTATTACTGAGGGACTAGACCCTTGGTATAGCAGTACTTTAGCCTATTATAGCCTAGGGATTTTTGGATTCCAAGTGTAGGAATGCATCTGTGCTCTCGATACAGTACATGAACAGAATTAATGCTTAAGTATAATGATAGTAGAACTCAACTTTGATCAATAAGCCTCATAATCCAGTGTGAGTTTATGGGAAACTATTCAAAGATGGATATGTCCAGGATCCCATCTCCCCTTCTCCTTGTGTCCCAGAGTTGAGGAATTTTATGTTGCTGGGAAATGCTACTCTAATGCTGCTGTACACTGGAACCATTTGTAACTAGAATTAAGTTAATTTCTGTTTTGTAGGTGGTAATGGTAACCTCTTACCCTTCTTGTCAGATAAGATACACTCTGAGCCTACTGAGGCTAAAGTTTGTCTTGTGTAAGACAATTTTAGTCACTAGGCTGTAGGTTTGCATGCTCTACTTGAATGTAAGTTCATGTGTTTCAGCAAGTGTTCTCTGACCCTAAGACAAGTAACATGATTTATCTCTTATCTGTATTCTGAAACTTTTTTCTTGTTTCCAAACAATGTTTCTTCATGTAAAGTTCTAACTGGGAACAGATCTCAGTAGACTCTTTAAGGAGGGGTTGGCCAATGCCAGGGACTACCCTTTCAAATATTTCTTGGGTGTGATAAGAGAAGAGCATTTGCTAACAGCTGAATGCATGAGCCCAGCCATTTATGAATACCAGTCATTATGCCATTTCGCCCCAGATTTACAAGTGATACTGATAATAGCAAAAATATTTTATTTTCTCTAATATTTTCAAGTAGACCTGTGCAAGCATCTAAGTGCTATGGTCTTAATAGATTGACAAGGGTAACACGGTCTGGCAAGGATTTAGTGCTGAACATTTAACTTGCAATTGACCCCTGAGATAAATTTACACATGAAGTGAAGGAACTCATCATTCTTTATCTGTAATTGTTACCTTATTTCTTTAATTAACGGTGTACTCTTTCTTTTCCTGCCTGCCAGCCTGCCTTAGTGGACAGTTTCAGTCTAGTAGCCTGATATGAGAGTGTCAGACTTTCCCTCTGGATTTATCAAAGAGTACAGCACAGATGAAGAAAGTTTGGACTGATATTCTTTGAGGTTATAAAACTTAAACAAATTCACTTTGGTCCTTTATCAACAATAACTCTCCATACATACCTTGCATTACCTTCTTTTGAATGCTCACCTCAAAGCTAATTTCCACCCTTTAACCCGCAGTGACTTTGGTATTTGATCTCAGTTCTGCAGCTATTAGCCAAGTGAATGATTCACAGAATTTGGGACTGTGTTTGAATGGGAAGGGGAAAATAGGGTTTTCTTCTTGATTTATATTGGCTGACACTGCCACCCTGTGAGTTTATATCCTTCTAGATGCATGCACTTCTAAATGGCACCCTCTGGTTTTTTTGTCTGTTGGCATTGAAAATAATGAGCTGAAACCTCAGTGAGACTTTTATTTCACAGCACTGCACATTTCCTGTTCCTTAACATGACTTAGAAGAAAAGTGAATATAAGAAATGCAAACTATTTAGCAACAGATTTTGCATATGAAAATGATGACCCAACTAATGGCTCACTAATTATAGGCTTCCAAGGAGGCTGACTAATATATCTTGAAATAGATTTGATTTGATCAGCTATTGGAAATTACATCCTTTTTAAGGAGCTAAGTTTAGAAAGTTGTTCTCATATCAATATAATACATTTGTCACACTAAGCACTTTTTCATCTCAGTATTAGTAGATCCTCAATATTAAGGAATATATTAGTAGTTCCTCAATATTAAGGAACCTCAATATTAATTTACGCATACATAAAAAAATATTTTGTAAAGTAAGCCATCAATCTCTATCCAGGTTATTGTTCTGTACAGTTTATATGAACAGCATGTAGCTGCCTGTTATGCGACCAAAGCTGTAAGATATCCTTGGCATACTGCAGGTTTTTCATAAACACTGGAAAGGGATCAATTATCATATCTTTAGAGTCATAGTGTGAGTGAAAAGTGTAAGCGGTGCCTTCTAACTTAGAGTAGCAAAATCCTAGAAATGCATCTTTGCAGCTGTCAAAGCAATGTGAATATATCTCAGGGGTAGTTAAATTCTTTTCATCATTTTCCAACATTATTTTGCATGGCACAGTAGCAGAAAGGACAAATTCTATATTTGGTTGGACTTTTTTCTCAAGTTTTAGTGGAAATTTGTATCATAGAGGTAATAAATAGCTTCCCACACTAAGGGAGATACATTCTGTGCTGGAAATAGTTTTGTTTTGTTTTGTTTTGTTTTGTTTTTCTTTATATAATCCAGAAACCACAGATCTTCAGTTTGTAAGTGAAGGAGTATTGGGGAAAGAGGAAGAGTACTATTTTAACTGTAATTACAGTTGGATTTTGTCCGGTAGTTACAGAGAAAGTTTTGTCTTCCACATTTAGCAAGTTTGCTAAATTGCTTTTTACTCTATAAAGGGACGAGAAGCCTTGCAAAGGGATCTAGACTGATTGGAGTACTGGGCGATTAGCAACAGTATGACGTTCAACAAATGAAAATGCCAGGCGCTGCTCCGGAACCTGAAGCAATGCCAGACACAGGCACAGGCTGTGAGGCAAGTGGCTGGGAGAAGCTCAGGAGAGTGGACCTGGGGGTATTGGTGACAGCATCATGAACCAGCAGTGTGCCCAGGCAGCCAAGAAGGCAAACTGCATTTTGAATTGCATTTAAAAAAAAAAAAAAAAAAAAGGGATTTTCTCACTCTGTTTAGAATTGGTGCAGCTTCACCTTGAATATTCTGTGTAATTCTAGACTGCACAATATGAAAAAGATATTAAGGTTCTTGGAAGCATTAAGAGGAAGGTAATAGGCCTGGAAGACATGTTCTGCTAGAAGAAGCTGAGGACAGTCTGTCCAGTCCTCCTGTGTCCAGTCTAGACAAGAGGAGGCTGACAGGAAATCTCGTCGCTCTCTGGAACTTCCTGAGGAAGGGAAGCACAGAGGGAGGCGTCAGCCTCTTCTTCCTGGGAACCAATGACAGGACACATGGGAACAGCAAAAAGCTGCACCACGGGATGTTCAGATTAGACAGTGGGAAAATTTTATTTACCACGATTACAATTAGTATTTAATGTACCCAAGATATAAATAGTTAAAATTTCAGTGGTAATTTTGGAATAATTAGGCATTCTGGTATTGATGCTTAGCTAGAAGTTTTCTTTTAAAGATCTTTCTACTAATAAAGTCAAAATACCCTCTGAATTTTTTTCTCTCCTGAGCTCACGAAAACAGTGAAAGTTCAGTGAGCATCCACATCTATTACTTTACTAAAACAATTTTACCATCTATTAAAACAAGATTTGTAAAAGGGGCCTTATGTGAATGTTCAAATCAAAATCAAATCAAAGTACAGATGAGACTGTGAAGCCACTTATCTCATCTGTTAAGAAACAAACAAACAACAACAACAAAACAGTAAACCTGGTGAAAAAAAAATTCCTGGCCTTTTGTGCTGGTCTGCTCACTGTCAGGACAGCATGAGAAGTATGAAAGTCCTTGGCTATGTGTAAGCACATTGACTATGTGAAATACATAAATATATCCAAGGACATAACCCTATCTTTGAAGTTTGAGAGGTTCATGATGCTGTACTTTTTTTGACACAAAAAGATTTAAGTAGTCTGAGAGACCTGAATGGACTTCTAATGAATCGCAGTAACGGAGAAGTGATTTAGAATGAATAGAGATAATTAATGAATTGAAGTTCTGTAAGCAACAGGTAATTGAATTATCGGTAGACAATTTGTTTCCACAGACATTTTTACTATCGAGCCATATGCAATATTTCATTCTTATCTTTTTATTCAACAGAAAATTGTCTTCAAACCTCAGATCATCCCCACTATGATTTTGGCTATTAAGTTACAAGAAGAGAAAGGTACCATTGTAAAAATAATTTCAGTGATTGTACATGTCTCTCATTTTAGCTGTAAATGATGATGTTTGTTTTTTTTCTATTTCCTCATGATGACTCTACCATTAGAACCCGAGGAGGATAGATAGAATTGCAGTATCTTTATTTTTCTGAAATGATACATATTACTAGTAATGATGCTATTAAGTAAGGGACTTTGAAAGGTTTGAAATCTGAAATGACTTTGGACCCACATTTGTGCATGCTGCTGGGTCCTTGTATTAAGATGACGTGAGATCACAGTCTATTACAAACCTCCTGTATTTCCTTCCTTTGCACACAGTATAATTGTTACCTCCTTCAGACCAGTAAAATCTTTTTCTTTCTCCATTCTCCTTCACTGATGAATTGAAAGGGTCAGTTGTTATTCATTAGTAGGTTCACTCTCCAGAAAATGGATATATTCTGTAACTTGAAAATACATTTTCTTTTCTCACCTTTCCTATCTGTATTATTTTTAAATAGGCTAAGAACTAGCACTAATGATTTTTAAAAATACATGTAGTACGTGCCTCTAGCCAAATTAATTTGGCATGATCATTTTGTGTGTGTGTTTGTTTTTTGTTGTTTTCCCAAGATTAATGTTAATGTCAATTGCATTATTTTCTCCTTAGGAATTGTTTTAATGACTCTGTCAGTTGGTAATCCATGGTCTTGGAAAGCAAACCAAAGTGCATTGCTTTTCTGTGCACTAACTCAACAATTCAGTCAGCTGGAACAGAGAGAATGGAACAAAGAGTCTAATAACATTCGCATTGATTGGATGTGAATTTCAGTTATTAAAATCTAGCTGTCCAGAAGCCTTGGGAATTTGGTGGTTATTTGTATGTGTTTTTGTTTAAGAAAAAGAAGAAATGAAGATTGCCCAGTTCTTTATTGATGGTAGTGAACTCTGATTTCTTCTCTGGGGGGCCTTAAATTCACCTGCCTTTGCAGAATAAATGAATTTGTTTTGGGAATGGGATAGTAGAAATTTCCTACTAATTTGGTGAAGAACACTTCTCTATATTTGTCTTGCTAAGAACTGATATCTCGTCATCTCTGAGAACCTGTCAGATAACCTAACTCCTATTCAGTGATGGGCAGAGCTTGTTCTATTTCATCTTAAATCTGCTCCAAATGAGAGCAGTTGATGAGTGAACATGATAGGAAAAAAGAAAACTTTTTTCACTATTATATACAAAATTTCTCCTTAGATGCAGAAATCAGTTAAATTCACATTCTCTGATGGTACCAAATAAACATTTTGTATGTTTAAAATAGTCAAGATTAGAAAGGATTATTTTGGATCAAGGCCTAGCATGTTGAAGTGTGACCATTGATACTGTGCTTGGTAGTAAGAGGAACAATGATTTCTTTTTAAGTGTTTTATGATTCATACATGAAAGGTTACTGTAAATCCACATTTCTTTTTCATGTATCAAGAAATGTATCTGTCTTCAGTTGTGATGATGGCTAACACTGTCCTGTTCTCCAGGACACAATTTTCTATTCTGATACGTGCTACAGCAACCTCAAGCTATGATGTACTCATTGTCTATATCAAAATATCTTTACTAAGTTTTCATTTTCTACAGTTTAGCAGGCTTTTCTTTGTTCCAGAAATTGTTTTCAAAATTTAGCAAAGAATATCTGAGAGTCAGTACTTTTTATTTAGTGGGGATGATCATTAGAAAATTCTGTCAAAACAGAAGCAAACATCAGTATTTGAAATCTATTACTCATTTCTCCCAACAGGTCACAAAGTCAATAGATCACTTCTGCTACAAGGGAGAGAGTTTTAGAAATACATTACCACCAAAGACGTTTGCACCTGAATTTTTACATGGTTATATTGCATCAGAAGTATTCTCCAAGCCTTGAGAGAGATTCAAGTGAATACCTGTGTTCAGGATAATTTACTTGGTTCACTGAATTCTCTTTTGCTCTGGTTGAAAACTGTCATTCTGATTTCACAAACTTTACAGGACAGAGTGCAACTATTAAGCAAGTGTCTAATTGGTTAGATCAAGCCAGAAAAGTAAAAATAGGGTGCCAACAGGCTTATTTGACCTGTAAAAATGAATGTGTAGACTATGGTGTGAAAAGAGTAAACTTGAGTCTTCAAAATAAATATGAAAGTAAGGAAATGTACTTTGGGACAAAATGGACTGATGAAAATACGGTTTTACAAATCTATTTACACTCCCTTAGCACAGTCCTACTGCTAGTGTGGTAGGAGAAGTTGGAAGCAATGCTTTTTACACTTTTAGTATTGAATTGTGTAGGCGGCATAAAAGAAATAAGAAATAATAATAAAAAAAGATTAGTATAACTGACAGTCTTGAAATGATATATGGCTTCAGGGCAACAGAGAGAAAGGGGCAGAATTGGGCTAAGAGTAATGGGCGAGCCCAGCAAGAGGTCCATTAACACAGGAGGACTGCAAAACATGTTTTTCATTCGGATCAAAATAAGTGGCACAATATCACTGCCCAGGGCCCTCTTTTTAACCTACAAGCTATGGTTTCCTATTCATGTGTTTCCTTGAGATTAAAGACGGTGAAGCAAAATGCAAAAGTGAATGATGAAAGAGTTCATTCACTGTGTTGATACAAACATTATATGAACTAGAATCAAAATTCATCAGTGGATTTCTTGGGGTGACTGTAATCCAAGGGCTGGCTAACAAAAAAGAAAAATAATTTATGAGTACATATTGGACAAATCTGACATAAATGAAACTTGATGGTGTGATTTATATGACTTGAATGCTAGCATCAATGGTAATGATCTATGTAAGTGGATGAAAACAATGGCAACTGACATTTTAAGCAAAAGACCTCTGTCTGAGTAAGGCTGGAAGAGAATGATTGGTTCCCTGAGGACATACTTGTTAAGTTTAGATAAAAACAAATCAAAAATGCAAAAATCATACGGGACTTCAGTGTGAGAAGCTTACTTGAAAGTTAGCTAAACAAACTAATCTAATATTGCTAGAATTTCTGAAAAGTTATAGGTGAAGTTTTCGCTGTACAAAAGAGGCTGCAGAAAAGATAGGAAGATTTTATATTTAATATTATTTCCTTGTGAAAGAAAAAAAAAAGAAAAAGACTGCAGAGTAAAAAAGAGGTCCCTTCCAACCCGGGTCATTCTGTGACTCTGTGATTCTGTGATTCTGTGAAAAAGAGTGTTGTTTAGGAGGAAAATTTTGGTGATTTTATTATACTTGTGTTATATAAACTCAACAGTGTACAAACTTGATTGATTGACAGATGTGCATAGGTACACATGTAAGTGATTATGATCTAAATAACACAGAGGAAAAGAACTGAAAAGTGTCAAAGACATATGACAGTCAAATTCAACCCATTTTACTAAACTAGAGAACACACAGTTTTGGCAAATATATTGATTAAGAGTAGAAATGGAAGAAAATTAATAATTAATAATGAAACAAGGGGAAAAGCAAAATTATAGCATTAAATAGAAAGAGATTACATTAAAAAAAAAAGAGGAAGAAAGTAATCAGAGAGAGATTTGACAAACTGGTTAAGATCAAAGAACTTTTGCAGTAGTACCAGCATAATATGTTTTAAATATACCTGCTTTGTGTTTGGGAGGAAAGTATTTCAGGGCCAACTCTAATAGGAACTAGATATCCTCTTTTGGACCTGCTACACAAATTTGTGTTGAGAAGTTACAAAGGTCTTCCTGTTTTGAAATACTATTTGTTTTCTTGAAACATAACCAGCATAGGGAAAGCAGAAGAAACCAAAGAAGAAACAGAAGATTTGAAAAGAGAGCCTTCCCCTGCTTTCAGTGGCAAGTTTTTGCCATGGCCTCCCTATGCCCTACCACATTATTTACCCTTTTCAATTCACTTCTTACTTTGCCACAAGAAGAAATCTCACAATTCTCCAGGAATAAGTGATATTTGCCATCCCCTTGCAGGAAAATTCAGTTTTGTATTTAATTCTCTTAGCAATTTTGAGTTATCCCTGATTCATTATGACTTGACTTAACACAGAAATTGGCTGATGAAAGCACTAAGCTGTATATTACAACAACAAAATACCTGAATAAGTATAAACCTAATCCACTACTGAGGCTGATATAGGTTGTTTTGATGGCTCATTCTATTGTAGTGGCATATATGCAAGAAACAAAACTCAAAGCATTGTTGATTACAAGGTAGAAGTAGGGAGAAAACAAACAAATAAAAAAACCTCACCACAATACAAATCCATCTGGGACATATGCAACAGTATAATTGAGAAATTAATATCTTATTCAATATTTTAAAAAGAACAAAGCATTTATCTGTTTGGGTTATGTGACATAATAAAATATGCCTTTGTAGCAAAGCAAAGAAGCAATCCTGTGTAAGTTAAAAATTTAAAAGATGAACAGGATAATATTAAGCCAAGTTGCAATCTACTGCTGAATAAAAATTGGGCAGTAATGTTTAGCGATGGGCAAATATTGTAGAGAAGAATTTGGGAACATTAATTCTCACATAAACAATGTGTTTATTTTGCAGACAGCTCTTAAATTCTATGGCCATTTGTGTAAACCACATTTAACATTCTACAGAACATGTGCATTTCTATTAACATCTGAATGGCCTGCAGTTATATATTATCTAGAACTGTTCAAAAATCAGTTTTTTAAATGTTAGAAAAAATAATTGTGTAGGGATATTTTCATAGTGTGCTTTTGATATTATTTACTATATTATACTTTGATTTTCATAGATCTTATTAGAATATAATGCAAATTGTCATGGTAGAGGAAAAAAACATCTTAAGACATTACAGTTCTCATTTATTGGTTCAATATTTTAAGAACCTTTTGGGCATATGCTTAAAAGACTATGTGGAGTCCCATTTCTGTGATTCCATCATGCTGTATCTGTGTCTAAAATGTACCATCAGTACTGGTGTGTGCATGATGAAAATTTACAGGAAATTTTGAATTCTGGAAATAATTACATTCTTTTCCTCTTATCACAAAAAATAAATCAGTGACTTGATCAGAAAGATTCATGGCTTTCTAGTATATCGAGAAATCACATAGGTCTCAAGTCTGAAGCTAGAAGACTGACAGTGAGAGCTACATTCAGTAACTGTGGAAGTAAAAGGATGTAAAGCAGTATTCATCACTCAGGACCTGATATTTCATGCATTAGCTTTGTGATACGCAATATATCTTATCACAGAAGTAGTGAAACTGGGAATAGTTACCTGAACTACTAAAACCCCACAAATGACTGGGACTATTCATATGTGTAAAGGCAATGCTTCTGTGTTATCTTTTCTCAGTAAGGCTTAATTGTGCTATCATTTCAACATAGCACTCTTAGTCTTCATTTAAGAACAGTGAGCACAGGCCCTTTCCTCGGCTGGTAACAAGGCTTGTTCAATTCTGGATTTGATGCAAGAAAGGTCTTGAGCCAAGTGAACACTGATGTTGCTTTTAATCAGAGGGAATAACGTTCACAGATTAGGACCCCCCCCCCCCCCCCAAAAAAAAAAAGTGAAACACACAGAAATTGGAGGAAACTCTCATCAAATAAGTAGTAGAAAGGAAAATTTTCTTTGTTTGTCAAAGCGTGCTGATTTTTCTAGGCTGCTTCATTTCTGATGCTGAAGAGAATCTCTCTTCAAAGATACTTAAGACAGCAATACACTTTTTGACATCTGAAGAATGAAAAGAAAAGTGAATAATGAGGAAATATTTGTGTTGCTCCTCAAATCAAAGGGAAATTTGAAAGCATTAATATAAAAGGCACCCTGGGAAGCTAAGCCTGTCTGAATACCATGGGGATGACAGGATGATTTAGAACATGGTTCCAATTCATTTGAAAGTGTTGAAAAAAGTCATCTTTGTAACTGGAGATGATTCCAACTATTACATTATTTTTCTTTTCTTTTCTTTTCTTTTCTTTTCTTTTCTTTTCTTTTCTTTTCTTTTCTTTTCTTTTCTTTTCTTTTCTTTTCTTTTTTTTCCTTTCCTTTCCTTTCCTTTCCTTTTCTGGGAAATAGGAATGTGATTTTCTCTCTCAAATTTCATTTATTGTATGCTATTGCAACACCTCTTATATAGAGGGCGGACCTAAAAGTTTTGTCTATGGAGAATGTGTTTATGGGGACAACATATAACACCTTTAATTACCAATCAGGAACAGGAATAATTGTGCCACAGGGTCAGTGTAAGCTATTAAAATTGACACTTTTTCAATTTATGTTTTTGATCCAGCAAAGAACTTAACCATATATATTATTTATGCTTCATACGTAGCTAAATTAACTGCAGTGGAATTTACTTTGTAGTTAAACTTTATTGTGGGCTTAAGTGTTTTATTGGACTAATGCTCATTTCACTGGTACTGAACATCTGTTCTTTGGACCTATGGAAAATTTAGTTTATATTCCCCTGATAGGCTCTCACCTTCTAAGGTGAGTCAGTGGGTGAATATTTGAATATTTACAATGGCTACAGATATAGGATGGAGATCACAAATGAAAATAAAAAGAACTAAAAGAAGAAAACAACGTGTACATCAAGCAACCCAATAATTAGAAAATTATACTTTAGAAAGCATCTGAAAAATTTAATCACAAGGCTTGTTTCTATGAAAGTAAATAGGGCAGTATTTCTATTTTTATACTGGATTTGTTAATCATGATAAAGAGCTTCAGTTTGTGGGATTCCAACATTGATTGTGAATAAAACTGATTTTATATATATATATAAATGTTTGTGTGTGTGTGTGTGTGTGTGTATATATATATATATATATAATTATTTTATCCTAATTTGTTTTCTTGGTGTTTCAATATAGCAACTCTGATTCAGCTTGAAGTGGCCTTGTGCTGTACATATTTGTTCATTGTATTCCATATCAAAAAGTAATTTGATTTTGAATTTTATTTTCAAACACTAAAGTTTTTTCTTTTATTATTTTCTTTGGGATGGTTTTTGCAGTTTTTATATCTGTCTGTAAACATATGAACTTGGAACTTGGATTTTATTTGGAATTAAACACTTGAAAATTGATGTATCATTCCATGGCCCTCCACATTCCTCTTCTTCTAAAAGTTTTATTACCAACCATATAAACCTTTAATCTGTTCTTAAAGCCTGAATTTTGGCATTAAGGACATCTTGCAGGAATGAGTGCTGTGTGGACTAGACATTAAAAACAATATTTTTATGTGTTTTGTATTTATTGCTTACAACTCTCAAAGCAATTAAAGATCATAAAAGCTGCCTACTTTAATACTACTTTAAATCATATTTGTGCCTTCAGAAGCAAATAAGCACTTTAATTCTTTTTTGTTTGATGATATTCTAGCAGCAATTTGTGTTTCAGAAACATTGTCTATCTGGTAAGGAATAACATCAGTCATACACACTGTTGAATTAAATATTTCTTAATATCAGAGTTATTTTTTATTTCTTCATCAGGAACATAATTTTATATTCTTGTCGTTCATTTTTCGTTCCTCTAGGGACTCTGCTCTTAAATGACTTAAAAGACAATGCCTCTTGTCTAAGCAAGATGAACAAATATTTTGGCTTGTTTCAGGTTTTTGTTGACAAGTTTAAATGAAAAATAGTATTTCATATAATAGATATATTGGAAATTTTTGTGAAAGATAAAGACAATAAGAGAGACGAGGAAAAGATCAAAACCCAATATAAAACCAATATAAAATTCTTAATAGAAGATTAACAGATGCAAAACACAATATTGCATGTTTCTTCCCTGAACTAGGCAAATTTGCCTCTGATATGTGATAACTTCAGTATCTTGAAACTGCAGCACTCATCCCAACTTATTTCTCATTCCTTTTTTTTTTTTTTTCTTTTTTTTAGAAAGAAACATATCACTATCTCAAGTTTTAACAATAGTTTTGGTCCTACATGTGAAGCAAGTGAAAATGAATTACTGAATGTACACATTTTCACAAAAAAAAAAAAAAAAAAAAAAAAAAAAGTCTCACACAAATGAAAGGGAGGGAATGGAAATCTTCATTTCACTACATTCAATGAATATTTTGCCATTTATAATATTTTGGCAAAGTAGAACAAAATAACAGTGGAAAAGCAATTGATATATGCGTACTTTTCCTTCCCGCCCCACCCCCCCAAACACACACAAAATGAGTATATGGTCATTTCACCTGATCAGATAAAGGGTACAATGTCTTTCAAACATAGATTTGTAGCAAATAGTCAAAGGAAAGAAACACTCTCTTTAAGTAAATCTAGAATAGAGCAAAGTATAATCCTATGCTCTCTGAGAAAACAGCAGAATCATTATGATTCAGAAGTTTAACAAGGACTAAAAAGTAACAAAGTCTGTCTGCCTAAAACCATCATTACTACCTGTGAGTAGAATCATTTGTTCTGTGCCAACATTTTACATGATGATTACCTTTTCCTTAATATAAGAGAAAACCTTGTACTTTTCAAATACAGCATCTCATGGCTGAAGTTTAGAGCAAATTAGTCATGGGAATATAGTACCTATCCAGGAAGCAGTAGATAAGTTTTCAGGTTTTGAAGCCATCTTGTCAATAAAACTGGGAGCATTTCCTCTCTATGCAGTTCTCAAAAGCAAGAAAGTGGTTTATTCTGGACATAATCCACTGCTGAAAGGGTGAAATTAGTCTTACTATGGAGAGAAATGTTACTCCTGAAGGACTATTTTTACTATTCTACTTTTTTATACACTAGGTTGAAATGTGGCCAGTTCTTTTCCTTGTTTCTCTCTCTGAAGTACTTCTTAAGTAAAAGAGATGTTTATGTTAAGGAAAAACTATTTCAAGGATAGTCAAGTATTCATTTTTAACTGATAACTAAGTGCAATTCTGGGATTTAAATGTGTACTTTTTGTTTCTCTGTATATTTACTTTTCTTTTTAGAATTTGGGATCTATGCAAGGGACCTGTGTTAGTTGGCAGTTTCAAAAAATGTTTGCCTTAACTATAAATATCTAATTTGCGGTTTAGAGTAAACCTTTGAATAGTCTGCAATAAATGTTCAGCCTAGGATTGTGGTCTTCATCATCACAAAATGTATTTTATTTAGAATGAGCTTATTCTGTGGTTCTTAGTCTGGTAAGGGTTGCTGAGTAATGCAAGCAATTCTGATAAGTTAAGTTGTCCAGTTAGAAGTACTTTAAAAAAAATAATAAAAGAAATACTCTTTTAGCCTTAGCAGTCTTTGGATGGTCCATTTGAGTTGAAAATGAGAAAAATAAAGTTAATTGCAATAAAAGTTCAACTGTGAAAAACAATCTGCAAACCACACAGAAATTATGCTATACTTAGATATTCACTGATGCACAGAGCAGATGAGAAACTTCCAGCAAAGTGTGCTGCTTCATTGGCTTTGGAGTCATTTCCACATTCTCCTTGCCTCGATGAATATTTAAATATTTTCAGAAACTGGAAGAGTTTCAATGGAAGTGAAACATCTCAGCAAGGATAAAAAACTTATATATTAGTCTTCTAATATTCTGATCTATTTAACCATCTAGGAAGCATCTGTCTTTATACAGGTATGGCTCAGATTGCTAGCTCCAGTAAAAAGATATTATCCTCACTTTTAATTAGCAGAAGGTACCTCAGTGCTTAAGAAAGTGAAACCTTGTTGAAAGTTTGTGCTAAGGAACTCTCTTGGTGACATCTTGGCCTGCAGAAATCCTTTTTTTTTTTTTTCCTTAAGTTGCTCCATGCATAATGTATGGAGATCCCTAGGAACCACCTTACTAGTGTGGATATCCCTACAGGGCCAGACAGGTGAGAAATGGGAAGTTAAAATTTCATATAATCTAGTTTGAAGAACACAGAAGTGACAGAAAACAATGTCCCTGAGTCTGAAATGTTACTTCTATAAGCACAAAATACTCACGTAAGCACACCATAAAATTGTCGTCTAAAGAAAATGACTTAAGCACCGCGAGAAATTGTGGCACAGACATAATTAAGGATCTGCCCACAGTATTGTGTGCAGTTAATGAATCAGTGGAGACCTATTCTTTGCTCAAGTCACAGATGTAATTCCTGCTAATTCTGAAAGATTTTTTTAAATCTTATTTACATATCAAAAGTGCCGCAAAGATAAAATGAGAAATCAAATTAAGTAGGACTCTTACAGGTAATCCATTTCTGTTTCTTTTCCAATTCTTTGATTCAGTAAAATGCTGTGTAACTCTTGTCTCAAAGGGCATGAATTGTATTTAACAGCTGTAATTAATTAATTAATTAATTGCTCTAACTCACTGTAATCAGGAAAAATACTTAGTATAGAATATTATTGTGAATTTGTTTTTTTCATAACTGTTAATAGTTATTCTTTCATAATGGTTTTCAATGAACAAGACCAAATAGTGGATACTTGAAAGTGATTAGACTAAGATCTTTCAGATAGTAGCAGGCTGATTAATCATTGTATTGAACATGTGCTTCTGTTCTTCTTAGAGAACTTCCTTAGTGACTAGTTTCAGCTGCTGTAGTAATTCTACACATGAAAAAAAGGCAAATTTAAGATATAAGTTATTTCCATAGTAAGCTGTTTGTGTTTCATGTCTCCTCTTCTAGAAGTACCAATGAACATCAAGCAGGTGGACATCCAGATCATCTGTCATCTGGAAACTAAAGGTGTTACATATATTCTTCACTAGAAATGCTAGTTAAACATTAAGGTTTATGGACTCTTTCTTGAAACTCTTTCTAGATTATTGTGATATTCAATAGTATCTATATGCTGCTTTCTATATAGACGACTGGTTCATTTTATTCAAAAAAGAATTAATATCAGATAAATACTCTTTTTCTTAGGATACTTTTGGTCACCTATGAATATAAGATCTGATATACAGGGTAAGCATTCATCAAGACTAATGAGAATAAAAGCTTGCCTTCGCAAAAGTCCATGAATAGGTGATGATAAGAAGCAATATGGCTGAGCAAGAAAACAATTCACCATTAAATAGTTATAAACACAGTTTTGCAGCGTTCATACAGCTCTAATCTTCTGGAAACCAGTATCTTAATCATGGTTATATTCAACACTCATCTATTCATCAAAAAGTGCTGCATTATCACACCAAACATAGTGTCACTTAATGAATCTAGTGTTGTACTTAATGCTCTCATATCACAGCAAACCATAAAGAGGATGCAAGACACTTTTAAATTCTTGAACCTTCCAGAAAATCACAATAACCGATAAGAGCTGTGTCTGATTCATTATTTATGAAAGTGTGATAAAGACATCTAAAGAAACTTCATAGAAAATGTTCTCTTGTTAGGCCCTGTTAATGCTTCAGTAGTTCATTAAATGCTGTCTTGCCTTCTGTTTAAGAATAAGCTTAAATGTTTTTCTGGCTATATGTACTTTGCTGAAGGAGGATCTAAATACTCTTCTACTAGTTCTGATAATGAGGATAATTATGTATTTCTGATAGATTAGAAAGTAAGTGTTTAAACATTGTCCACTAAATTTCCTTGGGAAATGGTTCTCACATTAAGATGCATAAAATTTGGTCAAGACAGAATTTGTCAAGGCTAGAGAAAGGATATAAAAATATTTGGAGTCTAATAACAAGTTGGATGGATGTTTTAATGGACTAAAGGGACCATGCTTTGATTTGTCGCAGAGAAAAAAAAATTCAGGATTTTTGACATGCCTTATCCATGAAGCATTGCAGGCAATCAAGTATTTTTAAGTTATGCACCTGTGTGAAAGCATACAGTATGAAAAGTTACCAAGGTAGATGGTAACAAGGAACGCTTACTGGAAGGGAGGATTCTGAGAAATGATTTAGCTATATGCAGGTAGTTATACATGAGAAAAAAAAGAGTTAGTCTGTACATTTTTGGACAGAAAAGAATGGAACATCTGGGAATTACTTATATAGAAATGGAAGATCAGTTTATGTCAATAGGTGACATTATCCAGAATGAAAATGCAACAGACCATGTGGTGGGTTGATCTTGGCGAGCAGCTGACACCCACCCTGCCTCCTGCTTACTTTCCTCTTCTCGTGGATGGGAATAAAAAGGATGTAGACGGATAGTGAAAAGACCTGTGTATCTAGATAATGACAGTTTAACAGGGAAAGCAAATGCTATGCATGCAAGTAGTACAAGAAGGAGTTCATTCACTGCTTCCTGTTGTCAAGCTGGGAAGCTGGGCCTCATCATGTTTAATGGCTACTTGGGAAGACAAACTTGCCTAACTGCGGATGTTCTCCTGTGTGAGTCTACACAGACAGACAGTTGGAACAACTGCAATCTCATGGCTGAAACACAATCAGAAAATTTATTTTCATGACCTTGCTAACCAGGGGATCCCCAAAGCTACACTCAAGCACAGGCACACAAGCAGGGACACAGGCACAGCTAAGAGGATCATAAGCCTAGAGATATGCCTGTTCATCAAGGGTTCATGCAGGCATAGTTTACTAACATGCTGTAATCTTCACTATGCTTTGATCTCCTTCGTACCAAGGCAGAGAATACAAACATGTTGATAGGGTTCCTCCAAGTCTACCAAACATCTACATCATTCATACACAGAGGTTCTACTTGTCAAACAACAGAGGATAAACAGAAGTAGGTATCACATACGTTTTCTTACATTGCTACTGTCCAGGCTTCATATATTTCCATCTAAAAAGTCACTTGAGCATATTTACAACCATCTTCACCAGTCTTTTTTTCTCAAACCATCTTCACCAATCTTCTACTATTAACAGATTCCTCACAGCATGATTTTATTGCTGAACACAACTTCATATGGATGGCATGACCCTTTGGTCAATTGGAATCAGTTGTACCAGCTGAGTCTTCTCCCAGACTCTTGCCCATGCTCAGCCCACTCTTGAGACAAGAGAGAGACACAAAGCCTTGACTGCATGTAAACCCTGTTCAGCAATACAATGGTGTATTATCAACAGTTTTTGAGCCATAGATGCAGAGCACATCACCATATGGAGTGCTACGAAGCAAGTGAAATTCATAACTTCAACCCAACAAGACCCAGTACAGACAGAAAAGAGATACTGAGCAGAAGAATCAGAAAGAATACTGATGGGGAGCACATAGCAATCAGGACAAAATAGCCAAGAACTGCAAGGAGAAGGTTATAGAAAGAATTTGGAAAGGATGAAGAATGGAAACTAGAAGAGTTCAAGACTACTAAAGTGGTTATTCAGAGATTTAACAAGGCTTTATGTGCGTGGTTTAGTCAAGTGCAATTCAAAATAGCTATTAAAACTAGGAAAGAACTAAGGTGAAATGTAAAAATTTATAAAGAATGTATTCAACTATAGTAGTACAGGGAAAAGGGGAATAGGATCACTGTATCTGGACATTTTTTTTTTGTTATCATAAAGTGAGACAGGGAGAGATAAACTGAGACACCTGCACCTTAAAACATACAGCCAATTTTAATATATTTACAACTTAATACAGCAGCTTGAGAGGAGGGTGTTTCCCCAAATGTTTAGTTAATAAGCTTACATTTTAACAAATGTGGAAATGAGCATTCTTTTTTTTCTTTCAACAAAATTGGATCTGTTTCTCAATGCTTAATTTTACTGTTCTGAAATATAATTTCCTTTAGATTGCCTATGTGGGTTTTTGTTTGTTTGTTTTTGTTGTTTTTTTTTGTTGCTGTTTGTTTTTTTACTTCATATACATTATTACTGAATTTAGATAAAATCTGCCTACCCAATTTCTGCAACTGTTCAAGGTCTGATAAAACATATAAATTGTATTCTGTTTCTCAATAATCTCCTTTAGGTACTTTCTATTTAATTTTATCATATTTAAACCAATTTAGGAAGACTTTCCTTCAGTGTTTTGTAAACTCAAAAAGCCATAATAAGTATGTTATGAGTATGAAGACAGCACTGGACTTTAGATAAAAACCTTAATCTTTTACAGTGATGTGGATTTTGCTAAAAGTTCGTATGCATGCTAAACTTTAAAATATTTTGTAACAAAAGAGTCTTGTGATATATAACTTCTTGCTAAGGGAATACTTTCATAATGAATGTAAAATACTTTTTAAGCTTTTACATATTACAAGAGTTTTTTTTGTATTATATGTATTATTGATCCTATTAATTTTGAAAGGATGTACTTGCAAAAAAATCAGTTATTTATACTTCATTCAAAAAAAGAAACCCTTATTCACCTGAGACCACATCTAAGATGTGAGTAGACACATATCCAAAAAAAGCTGAAACTACCAAAACATTTCAGCATAGTATAGAGCCGCATAAAATTATTACAGCTTCGTAAAGCTTATATTAGAGTCTAAATTAATTGATTTTATCCTCCTTTTTAATAATCTTTAAACAGCCAGGCCAAATTCTCATATAAGGCTACTTCAATTTACTAACTTTATAATCTGGTGGGGTAAATGGGAAAGGGGATTTGATTCCTATGATTTATGGTAGTATAGACCATACAGAAGAAAATTAAGACTCTGGAATCATTAAATTAAAATGTCTTTAAGCTGCCAGTAAAATAATTTTATGTGCCCTTATTGGGCACAGATGAATACCAACATGGTAGGTTCTTGCAGCATTTTACAGATTAAAGGTACTGGATAACTGACTCTCTCTGCCTAAAATATTGTTTCTGAGGTAAAAGAAACTCAAAATCTGAACCAAAGTCCATTGGATACTGGGGATAATAGCATGAAAATATAATAAGGAGTTTTACTCAATAGATGTGAACAAATGAGGCCATTTAAAACATAAGCATCTCCCAACAGTCTTATCTTTATTTTTTTGTTTTATAAAGGCTCTTTTTATTCTTTTGAATCATTTAACGCTCTGCATACTACACTGATTTACAAACTGTTGTAGTAGGCGACAGCGAGGATTCGGGATGTGACGTGGTAGGACTCTCCCCTTGCTCGGTGTCAAAGGGTTAATATATGCATAAGGGGCGTAGACGAAGGAGGATAGGTATATAGGTAAATCGCACGACGCAATAAACGCCATTTTCTGCTTGCCATATTGGTATTCATGTGCAGTTCTTTGGCCCGGGTAGATTTTACCCGATAGTCCAGCACAGGCACAGAGCTAAAAGAACATGGGTTGCCAGGTGCACGGCAACAACAAACCATGGACCTGATCTTTCTGTCCTTGCAAAAGTTATAGCTTTTGTTTTCTACTGCAGTAGCTCTTCCATTTTCATTTTTGATGAGTGATGAGGAATGAGTTTTATCGGTAGAAGATATAAACATCAAATTGTGGATACAAGACTAACATAATGAGGTTGTATGCTACAAGTGATTTCTGCTGGCAGAGACATCTTAATAGTCTTTCTATCATAGTCATTTATTTATCTGTATAATTTCAAATGTGTAACTAAAATACACTTAAAGCATTACATAGATAATTTTCATAATGGATCAGAATATAAAATCATGGCATACTGATGTAAAACATTAAAATCTAGAAACTAGGATGGATTTATATGTGGATTAAATATTTATTGCATTTAATTCAAGTCTAGAACCTTTCTGTACATATGAATATGTGCGTATCAAGATGCATGCAGTCTTCTTGGTGCAGACAGAAAAAAAACCTGAAATTGCTTCTTTAGAAGTTAACCTTACATAGTGACATTTGATTAACAAGTCTACTTGGTTGAAGACGTTCACCTTTTGCTAAAGAGAATGGGTTCTCTACTTCTACTTTATTGCTTTCAAAGTCCTTTTCAGGTTCATTCAGATAAGCTCAGTGAATTTCTAAAGTTTTTAAAGATGGTTTCACATTGACATAAAGATTTCAGTTCTCACAGGTCCTATCCAAGACTCCAAAAAGGACACATTCAAGTATTTATCTTGATCTAAAGTGTGTTGTATGCTTTAGCACATAGAGAATTAGTAAAGGGAACTTCAGGAAGTTCTGAGAATTCCATAAGCAACACTAAAGGCATAGAATAAGGCATAAACAATTTAGAAACTGAGAACTTTCAATATATAAAACTGTTGATGTTACACTGTATGCTTCTGCAGGATCATGCCTTTTCAGATGCCCTGTGTAGCTCAAAGGAATCAAAAAATCAGTTGGAAATGTTGAATAACACTGCTACATGTTTAAATACGTATTGGGACTTACATTTAGTTCTCTAACAACATAATCATAAGATGTCTTGTATTTTTTCTTTCTGACCTGTATCCTTCATAGTAAAATCTGCAACTACAGAGAGCATCATGGTGAGTTTACTGCATACAAGGCAATCATTTCCAGAAAACACTTCTCCATTAGCAGTACAATCGCCACTGTCCTGTGATTTGCAAATACACACTAGTATTACACAGAACAGCACACATACAGACTCTCAAGGTGTCCTGTTACTCACAGGTGCTCAGCAGTTTTGAAATTGTAGAATCATAGAATGGCTAGGGTTGGAAGGGACCCAAAAGATCATCAAGTCCCTACTCCCCTGTCACAGGCAGGGCCACAAACCTCCAGACCTGGTACTAGTCCAGGCTGCCCAGTAAACATCTACTTTTGTGTATGTCTAAGATTGAGATCTTCAAGCAACCACTTATTTCCAAAAAGTAACTAAGGACTTCTACAATGTTTACAGTTTTATAGAAATGCACATATACTGCACATTTAAATAGCTATTTGATCTTTACTAAGCTTCCAGAATGTAGCTTGTCATCAAGTTCATCCTCCCATACATCTTATGTGGTAGGATTGTTAATCAGTAAACATAACTTTTATCCTCTCTTACAAGTAAGATAACTGACAGGAGAAAATGAAGTCATTGTTGATTTATTTTTGGGGATGCCCTGACAACAGAAATCATTCTAGGTTTATGTAAGAATATAAGATGCACAGTTTATGAAATATAAGCCTACCTGAAAATTGTCAAAAGCTACCCACTTTCAATCATTCCCTCTTTCTTAAGTATGGAACAAATGACAGAAAAAATACCTTCCCACGCAGTAATAAAGGGCAATATGGTACTAAAAATTATGTAAGACAAAACGTATTCAGATTTGTCATTTTTTCCTTAACCAATATAATTCCTGATGGACAGAATAATTATACCCATAAGACTTGCAGAGAATAGCAGTGCTGGATATGTACTGTAGTGGAATCAATATCTCTGAGACTACTTTGAGCTCATTTTAAATATTACTCTCTGCTCTGCCTAGGTTTGGGCTATTGATTATAAAATTTGCCACCAAGTATTCTTTTCTGCATAATTACATCCCATACATATTTATTCTTTTCTACCTCCTCCCTCCTTTTTTTTTTTTTTTTCTTCTCTTGTTTTCAGAAACATAAATATAGCTTGAAAAGCTTTATGCGATAAAATGAATTAAGTGTAGTCTAGCAGTGCATGACTTAGGAAAGGAGATTTTTTTTTCCTTCTAGGGTTATCTGACAGGGTTTGCAATCCAACACTGTCATTTGCTGAGACTTTTATTGTTACAGGATTACATTGTTACAGATGAAAACCTAGTAAGAGCTATTATAAGAAATGACTTTGTCAAGGTGCTTCTGTGTTTATGTGAACACGTTAGTTTCTGGATCCTGAATTCCTTTACAGTCACAGTATGGATTCTCTGATTGAAAGAGCGAATGATGATAATGATCTTCCATTTTATAAAGCCTCTTTTTATTCTTTTCAATCATAAAATGCTCTGCACGCCACACTGATTTACAAACCATGGATCTGATCTTTCTGTCCTTGCAAAAAATAAAGCTTTTGTTTTCTACTGCAATAGCTCTTCCATTTTTTTTTCTCGGTGAGTGACATTTTATCATATTTTCATATTATAGACCTTGAATAGTTAACAAATTTAAGGTTTGCAATGAGCAATAATAATTTGGAGGCTAACATATGACACAAATGGCAAAAAGTTTTAGAATGGATTTTTAAAAATGGCAGATAAAACATATTTGAAGTTATATGGGCTAAGGCACAAAGGGCAGAACATGTGAAGAAGGAGATACATCAAATAATCATGCAGTTTACTACCTTAATATTATCTTCATGTAGGCTGCAGGTATCTGTTCATGTCATAAAAGCTGGTAAAGTGTGTTACTTTTTAAATTTAGCTAAAAAAATCAAATCAATAAGCTAACATTTTAGTACTTTGTAAACATAATTGGTCTAATTAGGTCCAGTTTATAGATATTTATGCAACCCTGCTATTGTACAATGCAGTTAAATGAAGTCAGGATTTCAAGCAAGAAAACAGAATTTCTCAGCTTATGATATGCTAATAAAACCTGAACAGAAGCTCTGAATTCCAAAATCAACTAAATTTAGGCTCATTGCTGTTTGCTTTTTTTTTTTTTTCTACTTCTTCTTCTTTCTTTCTTTCTAGAAATTACTTCTGCATGGCCTGTTTAAGTTCTTTTTATTCTGTGGTTATTTTTCCCTTAGGACAACTTAGAGAGAAAAAGAAGCAGAACAGGAGGAAGACTGGAAAGGATAAGACAATCCCATGTGTATGAAATTGAGTTCCTGATGGGTCAAGATTGAAAACAGCTGTCCTCATTAAACATGTATTCTAAATAAGTTGTGGACCTGCCTCTTATTTAAGGTGGATCTCTCAATAATAAAAATTGGCTTCTTCTGATATGGTCTTAATGGCTTATCAGAAGCATCTCAAAGCTTTTATCTAAAGCTGTGTAGTTTGTGCTTGAGAAACATTGCAGTTATTGGTGGGTTGGCTGTATTGCACTGTTCATCTGAACTCAGATGCTAAAAAGTTTTCAGATCTGGGATGGAACTGGAAAAATACTTATTTTTGGTAAGGCTCTGATATGAATTTCAAGAAATTAATTAATTAGTGCTCCAGACTGAACAGTCTTAGAAAAGAGGAAGTTCAGAGAAACCTTGTCACTTTCTGCAACTGCTTGAAAGGAGGTTGTAGTGGGGTGGTGTGTTGACCTCTTTTCCTGGCTGACTAGTGACAGAAAGAGAGAAAATGGCCTTAGGTTGCACCTGAGGAGGTTCAGGTTGGATATTCTGAAAAATTTCTCTTTAGAAAAAGTGGTAAGACTGCTCAGGGAGTTGATATGTTTGCTATCTCTGGAGACATTCAAGAAAAGGGTAGATATAGCACTGAGGCCCACTGTTAGTGGGCATGGTAGGAATGGGTTGATGGTTGGACTAGATGATCTTCTTAGTGGTCATTTCCAACCTTAATAATTACTTAAATCTTAAAAATAAACAACAATAAATAATAAAATAGAATACCTTAAAAATGCTAGTAACTTAAATTTGAGAAAATTTAAAAATGTAAAAAGTGTGATGGCCAATGCAGAAGCAACAACAACAAAAAACACTATAATTTTGTCAGTCGCTGTCTATTTCAATCTTGCTTGGCATTTTTCCCATGTCTTGGTACCATTTGGCAATACAATAACTTTGTGAATTTCTAATACATGTCATTTTTTCAGTTAAGAAAACAATGATTTGTTTGCTATTCTTGGTCTGTGTGTGTGTTTTTAAGAATGTGGGTGTTTTTTTCCTGTAAATGCTTCTCCTTCGGAAAGTGAAAATCATAAAATGTTTTTGATAGTTGCTTGTTACCAGTCATGAAAGAGAAATAACCCATTGTCTGCTCTTGCATTTTGAGTCAGAAATGAAACTGCATTAGTGGCACAAATTACTGTCAAATTGTTTGAAAATTGACAGTGAATTGCTATATAGCATTCCAAATGGTACTTGTAACCATAGGCAATGCTGCTTTCACTGTAGCATGGAAAAAGGAAAATGAATATTTGCCCCTAATTGCCCAGTTCGCATGTTGCACAACTGAAAAAAAAACAGTACAAATAATTATGACTTGACTCTCAAGGTTGAGTAACTAACGCACTTGACCACATTTCATATGTCAAAAAGTTCTTTTACAAGGTCCTAAAAATTTGTTTCGATACAGCTTTAAACTGAAACAATCTTTTTGTGTCTGAGGTATTCTTACTGATATATGAAATATACATAACTATATGCATAACATATAATGCATTCATTCATTTCACAATATTCTTTACTATTAAACTATGAAAAGTACTGACGATGTTAAACAAAGGGGAAAAAAAAGTGTGTTATGCCTCAATTAGATGGTGGCTTTCAAGGGAAAAGGGGGGAAAAAAAAAAAAGACTAACAGACAACCTCAAAAAAATTTTTGAGGAATCTTATGTTTTATTTAGAGATTAAACTTTGATTAAAATTGAGTAATATGAGTTACGTGCATGACAAACTATTTAATGAAATAATCAGTATAATTTGTAAATTTCTGGTGTTCTGTATAGTTCTATCTAATGATACAGGTTGTCCCAGTTTTTTAGAGGTTATGAAATGTATGAAATTTAATATTGCCATGTTTATAAAGTTTCGTATATATGTAAAATCATCTTTGAAAAAGCTGTTAGAAAATAAACAATTTTAGGGTTGCGGGTTTTCATAATGAGTACGTTTCAATTATAAATGTAAAAGTTTTTTTAAAAATCTTTTAAAATAAAACACCTGGGTTGAGATGTGTTTAACTTGATATGCAATCAGTCGCATATAATTAAATTGAACACAATTTGAATATATGAAGATACATGATAGAATAAGTTCTGCTTCTCTACAGCAAGTCTGAGTCAGTCCTATCTTGTTTTTCATTAGGCTGTTACCAATTTCATCCAAAAAAGGCAGTCTTAGTTCTAATAGCTGAGGATAGGAGCAGAGCTGAATCCTTGGACTTACTGCCTTGAGGTATCTTTTAAAAGCATTGTCTATCCTTTTTGTTTTGATAGTCTTCTCAGTTTCAAAACGAATGTTGTGGGTTACTGGTATTCTACTACTCAATTTCACCTGCCAATACAGAAGCACATGTTAAAAATTTGCTTTTTCTCCATCTTTTTTGTTGCTACTGTTTATCAACCTCATGATACAACACAAATTTAAACAAAACCCTACTTGTTCGACTAATTCAATATACTGATTCTTTTATCTCTGTCAATCTATCTGTCAAATCTCCATATTATTGTAACACTTAATTAACTTTACTGAAATGCAAGTACTAGGGTGTGACCAATATTTGCTTAGGATTAGGTAGATAGAGGAAAAAAATACATTATTAATTATTTTTTCCAAATGTAAGAACATGCTTGAGGTTCTGAAAGGTAAGATTTCCATCTTTCTAGAGGAAAGAAAAATCTATGGCACTGACTGGAAGCTCTGCAAATTTAAATTTGCAAATAAAAAGGACTTCGTTCCAGGTAGAAATAATAGTGTAAATAAAGCAGCCATCTAATTGGAGAACATCTCTGCCTCTTCAGTTCTTAGGAAAGGCACTGAATCAATCTCAGGATGAGTCAATATTCTTGTTGAAAAGACAAGTAGGTCCTGTTCATATTTCAAATTTACTGAAGAATGTTATGATCATCTGATAGCAGAGGAACAAGAATGAATTGCTTCATTGTAATCTGAGGAGTCACATCAGGTTTTCTGTCAGTGTTTTTCTTTATAATTGAGGATTAGAATTCTTCTGGTTTAAACTAAACATAGTCTAGGCAGAAGGAAAAGTAGAAAAACTTCTATTGATGGCATCTTGAAATAGAACAGTGCATTTATTGACCACTCTCTGCTGGGCCTCCAGCCTTCAGTTGTACTGCTGTGTCCTAATAAAATACCACTGAAGCTGCAGTGGAGCATTACTGACCCTTTGCTGTTGAAACTTCAGAAGTGCAAGTACTGTAGTACTGCCTGCTGACTATTTAATCTTCTTGAGGTATTCGCAGTAACCTTACAGTCATCCCCAGTACACAGAATACTATCAGTGCTGCAGCAGTTATTAATTGACAAACACCTATAAAGAGTGTCATCATCTGTAATCCAGACTTTTGGTTGACTTGGAACACTTAGGGACTGGATGGGAATCATTAAGAACACTGTACCATTTGTAACAGGCCTGTTTTGAATTTTAGTAAACAATGACTTGTAATAAACATCTGTATTTGCTCAGCAAGTAAGAACATGTCAGCAATAAATGTTAAAGGAAGAAAAGAGATCATTTTGCACCATATCCTTAGCATCTTTCACAAGATTTTGCACCTCAGTCATGAAGTCATCCTAGTGGAAAACACTGTACTGTGATCAGCAGCTGGCTTTTCAAATTAGGATTCCAGCATAAATCCCAAGAGAATGAAATTCAGTAAAAGAAAGAAGGTAGGAATTAAATAACAGTAATCATAATATTTGTAAAGGGTGAGGATGAAACTCACCCTCTGTTTTTGTGAACCGGTGAAGCAAAGGACTTTGAGGCAATTGCAAGGAAAGAAAATCACAAACAAGGGGAAAATCCTGATACAGAGAAGAAATGACGAAGCAGGAGTTCTAACTACAGCTTTCATTTCTTCAGGTTGGCTTCTCACCTATCTGGAAAAGTTGAATGCATTCCTACTTTTAATCAGTGTTAAATTCATTGGTTTAATGTAAGCAGAAGTAACAGTTTCACTGCTGAATGGCAGTTTTAAAACTCATAGTAAATACTCTTCAATGACCCTTTTATTTATCATGGAAAAAAGTTTGTCTCCACGTAAAATTGAAAAATACTTGGTAATGTGGCTAACTGGCTCACTGTTCTTCTAAATCCCAAACTGGAAGTTCCATCCGCTTTCCACTACTGTCAAAGCTTTCACACTGTCTGTCTTGAATCTTAAACAAGTGAGAAAACTTATATCCCACTACTGAAAATGAAATATTCATGCTCAGTACAATTATGTCTTTGAGAAACAATTTTCTGAGTGCACTTAAACACTGCAGTGAGGGTGAAAGAGTTGTAACGCAGGGTTTAAAATTATGTACTTCAGCATACTTTTGGGGGCGTCCAATGATGGCAGTTATTAATGTTGTGTTGGGAAATACTGTGTTAAATACTTCACTGTCACTTCATTGGTTGGTACGTACTGAGAAATGATTTCATTCCTATTAAGCACAGCTATCAAAAAGTCCACTATCTATCACCCTATTTCAATTACTGGTTCTACTGCTGATTGAATCAAAACATTGACAGTTTTATTCAGAGTAAGAAAGAGATGGAAGAAAATCAACTAAGCTGAAACAATGAGACAGCTATATACAGGAGTGATTAACACACAGACTTAGCTGTGGACCTTCATGAAGCAACTTACAAGGGGGCTGGGTTTTATACACTCTGCTGCCACACCACCAACATACACCTCTGGTGTCGTGGTCCAATACAGTAAAACAGGAGATGCTATTTTCAGACCAGCCCTTGTAATAAACAGCGTAACTGTTGCATCTACCTACATCTAAATGATAATCACAGAAAGCAGTCCTGCTCTGTTCTCATATATTTCTGTTAGCACAGCAGCTAGGAAAAACACAGAGTATACAACTCAATCTATAAACCTAATCTTCTGCAAAGAGATGTGGAAAATATCATGGAAATCATTCATTCATAGCTTATTTAGGTATCTCAGTAATTTTAAATTGCATTTACTTGTATACAAGTCATATTGTGTGAACATGAGCTTTCATTCTTAAACAACTTTACTGTCACTTCTGTATACGCAAGTGTAAAACTTTTCAAACAATTGGGCAGTATTTTGTACAGGTAGAAAAAATTGTATGAGCTAACAGGAACAAAAAAAAAAAAAAATCAGAGCCTAAGTATCTATTTTAAGCCTTTTTTTTTTTTTTTTTTTTTTTTTTTTTGTCCCTTAAACATGAGTCATTCTTGGCAGGGACAGCCAGACCTTCACGTGCACACAAATGGTATTCTGTTTTGATTGGCTATGCTTCAGTAAATGATTTATATATTAACAAAGAGTCAATGACAGCCTGATTTGGGATCTGGAGCCCTGGACAGAATCCACTGTAGATTTTGGCAATGATGATTCTTGATTTTTCAAGGTTCACAATGGCAGCATTGATAGGGTGCTAAACAAAAACTTATTTCTGTCTTTTGAATTGCTGCCTTGAAGTGTTCATGATTTTCTTTTGCTGTTGATCTGTAAATGTAGCAGACTAAGACAGAAATGGGGAAAAATCTATGTCAAATTAACAGAAAAATCTTTTTATTCACTTGCTAAATGGTTAAAAACATGAGATTCACCATTGTTCTACAAACCAACAGAAGCCTATGCATTATTTACATCACAATTTAATTGTAAATTAAGGGTATAACTGAATTATAATGAGTAGTTCATAGGTTTTATGCTTCGTATCTACACAGACGTGAATCTTATGTTCAAATAGATGGTTGGTTCTCAAGAAAATGACTACATATGACAGAACCACGTGAAAAAAGTTGTCAGGGGACTTTTTGTATTTTTTATTTTCTGCTGAACAAGACACATTATATTATTGAAAAGTAAAAAGTTTATATACTATCTTTGATATCAGCTGTAGTTCATTATTTTTTATTAGTGTCTGACCTAAATCTTGCATAGTCTTCATAGAAGTGTTCAGACCTCCTTTGAATGAGTTATTTTGGCAATATGTCATATATGTTGATGCTCAAAAAGTAAGAACACAAGAAATATATGATAACTTAGCGGTGACAACATCTGATGCATGAAAAATTTAGATCTACAAAAATATTTTACAAAACTGAGTGCTGTCACACCTACCTTTTAGGTACTTTTCTGCATCAAAACATTCATGATACTGAAGACGTGTTAAAGTAGATATCTAAGCATAATAATCACCAAAAATGGAGAAGGAAAAACTCCTAAAACCTTGTTTCTCTCTGGCATATGGAATCTCATTTTGGTTTGCAAGTCAGTTACTAACTGTACTAACTATCTTTGTATTGAGATGACTTCTTTCCTTCTTTTAAGGAAGGCAGCAAGCAGGAGCTGTATGGGTGGAATACTCATGAGTAGGTCAGAAAAACCTGTATTTTTGGTTCTCTTAATGGAAGTAATTAACCTTCCAGTTTTCAATAACTGGCTGTAAGGAAAGTTGTAAGGAAATCTTAAGAAGAAACTGTAACGGGAAATAAAACTGCAATGTGGATGTATTCTATTATTTATTTATTACTATAATAGCAAAAACCCTTGGGTAAGGGAGGTACAGATTCCCAAGCACCTAACACAAAAGAGTAAACTTGATATATATATTGCAGCAATTCATATATATTGCAGCCATTCATACTTAATGATCTAATGAAGAGCATCAATTTATTTATGTATTATAGCAGCAAACATGCTCTGCTTCTGAGCACTCTAGAAACTAGCAAGCCCTGGAGCAATCACTTGAGCTATGAGTCAGTAATGTCCAACAGGCAAAACAATGGAAAACATATCTCCTGTGTCCTGACAGAATCGTTTCCTTACGTTAGATGTCATACTTTTTATAAAGAGACCAGAGGTGCTGCACCTAAGTGCAACTATACATCATATTTGTATGTTTATTTCTTTGGTGTTCTAGAGCTTCAACTGTTCACGTGGTCTCCTTATTGATATAAATTCTTATTGATATAAATAGAGTCTCCTTGATACATGGGTAGTTTCTTTGGTGAGAGATATGGAAGATTTGATATGCACCTGGGTGCCTTGAAGAACAGATGCTGGATTCAACATTTAATGCAAATCCAAAGAACATACACAAGGTAGATAAAACTTGTTTTCACTACTTAGCTTAAAACTAGAGTGTGTAGATATGTGCTCCTTCTGTGAATAGTATTGGTGGAACTGAGAATACCTGTAAGAGCTAACTCTGGAGAAAAGAAGGGCTAATGGAAAACGTTACTTAAAAATAGGTCGAAAGTTAGAATGTTAGCTAAGCAATTTTAGTGTTGGAAATTAAAGAACATTTTATATCATCCAAGGTAATGCTTTACTGATATCCCAGTGCTAATGACAATTTGATTCACTAAGTTCACGTGGTGGAGCTCTGTGTTAGAACCTCCTTGGTTTTGGAGTAAATAGTCATTTTCTGAGTTGATAACTTTTATATCTTCAACAGGCATACATTAAGTGATAAAAGACCATTCAGAAATCTCCGGCTGCTGGGGAAGAAAGATGCTACTTGTCTTGCTTTCAGTAACAATTTTCTGGCATCAGGGAACAATAAATAGGCTAATTCTGTTATTTGTACATCCCATAATACTCAGTAAGATTGCAAAGAGGTACATATACTGTCTCAGTACTGTAGTTTCAGTAAGTAATTGCAACATGAAAGCTTTTTTTTTTTTTTTTTTCTCCAGACAGAAGTCATTTCCCATTTCCCATATCAATTGTTTTACAGTTTTTATAGGGGTACTGAATTGTTCATTGTCATTGACCCAAAAGATGTGTTCAAAATTGTATAGGAATATCAAGATTTGGTATCTTTTGCAAATGAAAAAAAAAAATATCTACACACATTTTCCCAGCATGGATTAAAAGTGTTTTGTGAGAAGTCCTTGAAAATTAAGTAAAACCAATATGAACTGAAGATAATATATTTTTCAGAGCACCACTTAATTAGTTCACTTGACTTTGCAACTCAAGTTGATTCCAAAATGTCAGCGGCCTCCTGGCTTTCTCAGCAGATCTGCCATGCATACCTCACTGGGGCTGGCTGTTCTGGATTTGCCATCTGTACCAGCTTTGAGACTGGTCAGCATGCTGACTGCAAAAAACGTAGCTTTGATGTTCCAGGTAACTAGGACAGACCAGCAAGACGTCAAAGCAGAATGACTTCCTAGGAGTTGGAAAAAAACAATCCCCCCCCCACACACACAAATAATAACAAATACAACACCGCAAACAAATAAAACCCACATAGAGAAATCAAGTATTGCTTGAGCAAAACATTATTTAATTTAAAGGGGGGGGGGGGGTGGGGGGAAGGTACACAGGGGCAAGAGATTTGCCAGATGTCACTCTGCCAGCCCAAGTTAAACACCTTAGTAGTGTCCCAGTAAAGCAAATTTCTGGTTTCCCCATAAAGGAAAGGTTTTCTTTGCCACTGTTAGATTTTCCACTCAATCTTGTTAGTATTTCCAGATCCAGTAGTTCAGAAGACTCAAACATGGAAGTAAACTTTGTAGTAGTCTGGTAAATGCAGGAGAAAAGCACAAAAAAGGGATGGCATTGCCTGCATGAGAAGCATTTTGTATTAAATCATTTTTATAACTTTTTATTCCAGTCAGCTCAATATTGTAGCTGAGCCACCACTGAAATGACACAAGCTCAATCATAAATTTGCAAAAGAAGTTCAATGCTTCCAGGTTGAAAACTACTGCAACATCTGTTTGTCTTGATCTGAGTCTGAAGAAGGTAGCAGAATTCCAAGCTTAAATATCAAGAATGTTCTGGGTCTTAAATCACTTTTTTATTTCCTCTAGCAAAGGAAACAGAAAGGGCTACAGAAACTCTGCAATTTTTACCCTCAACAAAAATTTGAAAGTGTATGAAGCTGCACTCCTTTAGTAAAATAATCAGTCAATTTACACAAGCTTAGTACCTTAGTCATAATCCTAAAGGACAGACTTTCAGTCAAAGGTATTTGACTGCAACACCCACAAGAAAAATCAAGGAACTTCAGGAAGCAATTTCAACAATTTAGTTAGTGGCTTTGTTGAATTAATGGCCTGTCAGCAAGTTATAAAGCTTCAGGCTTTGTACTCTGCTCTAAATGTTACCACTTGGATTCTTCCTTTCTCTTCCTCTGTTCTCCTTTTAATAAAGTTTTGACCAGGTTGTAGAATTGTTTGGTTAGGCACAACCTAGTTGTGCAACCAAGTTGCATCCTGCAACTCCCCACAGTGCTAAGGATTATATAAACAAGCAGCAGATTAAACCATCATTGCTTCAGAACACTTACAATCTGTTTCAGGCAGGTAGTGACAAGCAGAAGAGAAAGACAAATTATGAATGTAGTAGCAGTCTGTGGTGGTGGTGTTTAGGTTTTGGTATTTGGGTGTTTGTTTGTTTGTTTTGTTTTGTTTGTGTTTGTGTTGTTTTTCTTTTCAACCTAGATAGAAGCAAAATGAGGGTCTGACAGCAGACATGTTTTCAAAGTTTTAGTAATTTTTATGGGGGATTTTTCTTAAGCTTTCAGTGGAAAAAAAAAATTTGGAGATCTTTTAGTAAGCATTAGAATTCCCCCACAAGATAATTTAAAGTCATTTGTATATTTTCAAAAATTAACAGTGTTATTTCCAATGTCATACATAGCTAGGCTACATTTCTTTAGCTGGTTATTGTGTTATTTTCTTTTGCTTGGTTTGTTGATTTTTTTAAAAACATGTCTTGGCCTAAACTGTGCAATAAAACAGCTAAAGAAATAACTGTTTTCCATCTTATATCAGACTTCATTTCACTTGAGGGCAAACTGAATCTTCAATGTTTCTAAAGTATTTAAGAATCTTTCAGGGTGCAATATCCTATGTCTATGTAAAATACAGATACTGAAACTGTGCCTTGTAAAGTCAAAGAAAACATTTTAGAAATTGAACAGAAAAAGTAGTCATTGGGAGTTTCTAATTGAACTCTAGAGATATGTGACATGAAAGCAGAAACAGTTAATAAAATTGAGTACAGTATTTCTGTAATGCTGTTTGCTATATCTCTCTGTTGGTTACTAATTCAATATAAATATTTCATGCAGTTAAATGGAAACCCGGAGCTGCCTGAGTTACTCTCCTTACTGAGATTTTTCATGTTTGTTTTGTGCTTTCAATTTTAGAAAGGAATGGAGGAAAACTTAAATGGGTATCAGTGAGATGCCTTAATGATATGGAAAAAATGGTGGATTCCATGCTTAGTATTTAAGGCTGAGAGTTTTTTAAAAGTGATACAAATTCAGAGCTGCAGTGTTAGCCAAAGTGCACCACATCTCTTGGATCTATCTTTTAAAAACTACTCCTTAGGTTATTTATTCTTAATATAAATAGATTCCTCTGTAATTTTTTCCTTTCTTTGTTGAATAGGCTCTTTCTACAAATTTATTCATACTTGTTTTTTAAACAAGAATATTGCAAGTGTTTTCAACCAGAAAACTTGTGAGTAAAGCATTTGCATAGACAACTTGGAAGGTCAAATGTAACTTGCAAGGGTTCCTGTGACTGAAATTCATGTAAACCTTAAAAGACATTTAAAACTTGCATAGCTTGCTTATCTTGTATGTGGCTAATATCAGAAGTGGAGAAGTGGATTCATTTCTCATTTCTAACCTGAACAATATCAGGAATGCGATGTGGGATTGTACAAAAGGACCTGTAGAAGTCTGGGTAGATGACATCAGTTGCTCTTTGTCTCTGATTTCATCACTCCATCACAGATGCCACCAGATTGGTCAGGCACAACTGGTGAAGCCATGCTGGTTGTCACAGATCACCTCCTCATCTAGCATATGACTTAATATGTCTTTCAGGATAATCTGTTCCATGATCTTCCCCAGAAAAGACGCGAGGTTCACCAGCCTGTAGTTTCTTTCTTTCGGTTGGCTTTGTCAGACAGTATGTTCTCGAGGTATGAGTACAAAAGGAAATGAAGAATTACTGCACGCTTTTTAAGCATAAGTGCATCCTCTCAAAGAGCTGATTTTGCTATTTCCAAATGTGAAAGGACTGAGAAAATGCCTCCTGGCAAACAGAGGTATTTGCAGCTTGTGTTGGATTAGGTCCAATCAGTCCCTACTTTTTTTTATAGCTCTAGTGAGAAAACACTCCTTATATGGAAGCCTCTGAAAAAAACGCTGAAAGGATTCAGTTGTTCTCTTAAATAGAAGAGACTACCCAAGAAGTTGATTTCTATTAACTTTCGGAACCTCCAACCTGAAGTATGAGATATATGTGTGTGTATATAAATAGCTCACTCTGAAAGCAATGCCTCCTATTTATTTCCATGGAAACTACAACTGATACAAAGAGTACAATAACACTACTTAATAGAGCAAATTGTCAGCTATAAACATTTTTCTGCATAGGCAAGAACTTTCTTAATCCCGGAAAAAAGAATAGAAATGTGGTTTAAACCAGTATCATTTTGAGATTATATAGAATACTTGCAATCATAGCTGTCATTTCCAAATCACTTAGTTACTACATGCATTAACGAAAATTTCAGAAGCATCTTGATTTGGAGAGAAAGGGAAAAAGAATATAAATGGGTCTGTGTGAAAGATGCACCCTGTCACTTTGTGTGTTGTTTTAAGGCTGGCTGAACATTAGCTGCAACCTATTAGATTCATCTCGTCAAAAATTAAAGACTGTGCTCATAAAATAAGATAATTTGCCCCCTGCTCTTTTCATGGTAATAAGAAAATTTTGTGACAATGAATCAACACCAGAGCAGAAACTAAACACAAATGAAATCCCCATGGGAAAAAAAATGCACTAAATAGCTCATGTTTGTGTTCAGCAAATTAAAAAGCAATTGTCTAGTAGCTCTCAAAATATACTTGCTAATGGGAGATTGTGACTGATAGGGGTGTTTCTATTTAGATTCACAGAATCACAGAATCATAGGGGTTGGAAGGGACCTCCAGAGATCATCAAGTCCAACCCCCCTGCCAAAGCAGGTTCCCTACACCAGGTCGCACAGGTAGGCGTCCAGGCAGGTCTTGAGTATCTCCAGAGAAGGAGACTCCACAACCTCCCTGGGCAGCCTGTTCCAGTGCTCCGTCACCCTCACCGTAAAGAAGTTCTTGCGCACATTTGTGCAGAACTTCCTATGCTCCAGTTTCTGGCCGTTTCCCCTTGTCCTGTCTCCACACACTGCTGAAAAGAGTCTAGCCTCGCCACTTTGCCCCCCGCACCTTAGACATTTATAGACCTGGATCAGGTACCTTCTCAGTCTTCTTTTCTCAAGACTAAACAGACCCAGTTCACTTAGCCTTTCTTTCTTGGAGGTATCTTCTCAGCTTAACAGTATTTTTTTTATTTTTTTTTTTTTAATAAAATACAAATATAAAATAAAAAAATCACTCCCAAAAGGGACTTACATATTTGGATCATATACTGACAGATTAAAACCACCACTTTTTAGATAAGATTATTAGTTATTCTCATTTTATTGATAATAGAATCTTAGTGGAAATTAATAGCATTTGTCCATATGTAAGGTCTAATTCAATCCTTGTGGTTTCTCCATAGGTAAATATGGAGAGAGTGGGAAAAAAAAATACTGCAACTGAAATAAAACATAAGTATTTCGTACAAGAATTCTGATATCTTGATAGTAATTCTGAAGTCACAGACTTTCATCAAATTTCTTTTTTTTTCTTTTCAAAATATCGGTAAAATTAAAACAGAGTTTTTATTTGGTTCTAGAAAGGAGTATGACATACAGAAATACCTTGATAGTAAAGCCAAGTCCATGCAGGACTCTTCCATGTTTTATTCTTTCTTTCTTTCAATTATTAATGGACTAGTTGATGCTTCATTATTTCTAATTAACATATCTAGATCTTACAGTTGCTTGACACCCTTAACTCTTGTGGATTCCAGAGAAAATATGCAGAAAATATGCTTCTTTTTTTTTTTTCTTCTGTTTTTTTTTTTTTTTTTTTTTTTTTTCCAGTGAGGCACTGCACTCAAATGCAGTAAGAAAGCTGAAGGATAAATAGTTCTACAGTTTATTCAGAATTTAGCACATTGATAACTGACTGTCTCACTGGAGTCTAGCAATAATTTTTACTATACTTTCTTACCAAACACCGCATGAATTATTAAACTAATACATCAAAATGCACTATTTTACCCAATTACCTCCAATAGTAATATTTCACATTCAGATTTTAAATAATTTAATGATATCTATTTTTTAAATAAACAGAGGCTGTGCAGGAGTATCTGCCTTTCTCAGACTTACAATTTATCCATTCAGAATCAATGGCGCATTGCTAATATCAAACAGCAGGCTGTTGGAACCAACTAAGAAATTCCTATTGCACTGAGACATTTTCAAGAGATCTACTGCCGAATTCCCTGTATATGTATGTACTGAAAAACTGTGGTAATCAATAACAATGTCCCTTTGTGCTGCTAAGTGCAGTAAAGGAATCACCTATAGAGTTCAGCAGAGGTCAGACCTTTATATATATATCTACTTTTTTTTGGCCAGGGCATGAACTTTTTCCAAATGTAGACAGAGTATTATTTGAATAAAACTTGGCATTTTCAATTCTACTCACGCATGGGGATAATAAAATCTGTGTTTGCTTTTGTTTTTTTTTTTTTTTTTGAGATTTCTACTGGCTTCTACCTTCACGTATTTCTTCTTCCACCAGACAAAATGTCAGGTGTTTGATCAAGAGCAGATACCTATTTTTCACAGGAAAGAAAAGAATGAATGCTGGAGGATGAGTTTAGATGGTTTCAGCCATGTCAAATACATGAAGAAGCTCATTAATCGAGCACTTTCTGTTAGAAAAGAAATGGAAAAGCTTCCCCCCCCCCCCCCCCCCCCCCCCCCCTTCATATAACATGTATTTATTTGGAATAATTTTGAAAAGCCCAGGGGAGAGAAGATCTACTTTTAGCTGGAATATTGCTCTGCCTGAGCAAGTAGAAACAAGTGTCTGCCTTTGATAACTGTTCAGACATTAGACTCTGAATATTAAAGAGGGTTGGCAGCTACAGTATAAACTGGGGCGCTTGCCATTTCTGGACAAACTATGTCATTCTTACTGGAAAGTCAGCTAGTAAATGCTCCAGCATTTTTTTCTGCTGTTCCATCTTTGCCAAAAAAGAAAATGAAGAATAAATGAACTGAATTGGGAATTTGTTAAACTACTTATTTTCAGGAGATGAGTTTCCAGTTTTGCTTTAAATGTGCTGTTATTTAGTAGAATACCAGTGCTCAAAGGGAACCTAATTTGTCAGTGATGCACTGCAAATACAATAAAATGTTATATAAATCATAGGTAAGAGACAAAATTAAAACCTGGTCTGGTCATTATAAAGCTTCCAAGTATTTGGACAACTTTAATGATAAATCAACCCAAAATATCTCCCGTCAGTCTAAATCAAACCACCTACTGATCTGTTTACAAATATAATATACTGTTTCTTTAACTTCTGTTAGGATGGGTGCCATTTTATTCCTAAAAAAGCTCTATGCTCATCTCTGGTGAAATCACTGACTGCACTAAACAAGGCACAATTTAATCCTCAGAGAACTGTGGCTGTTTGAATGCACTGTCTCAGTTCTGTGGATTAAAGTTTTTATGGGAATGGCAAATACTTGCAGCACCTAGGACAAAAGCCTGAGCTGTTTCTTGCTGTTGTCAGATAAAAAAAAAATAAAAAATCAGATGACTTTAGTACTTGAGGAATTAGGCTGGTATTCTGAAAAAGCTGGTAGCACTTCCTAGCAGTCTATCTCCAGTACAAAAATATCCCTTTGCTTGATTTCTCATCTTATTTCCAGACCCACAAAGTAGCAGTAAAAGCCAGCCTTAAGTGGAATACAGAATATCACACACTTCTGGAAGTTGAACACCTTTGATAATTTTTGTGATGTCTTTGGTGTTGTGCTTTTTTGTCTGTATTGGTTTAGTTTCATGTCTTTAGTATGAGGAACCCAGTTTGGCTCAAGTAGTTTTGCAAGACCAGCAAACGACCAATCAGACGTCTTCTAGTTTAGTATGAATTCTATGTGAAATCCACCTATGCTATGAACACTTCTTTGATACAATTTAATTATAGTGGAAAAAATGCTTTATAATATCTGTTTGGTCCTTTAAAAGTTGCATTGCATGTGTTTAAGAGAGTTACTAGAAGTATTTAATAGCATTTTAATTTGATATTTTTAGTCATTCTGATCATGCTTTCTTTCTGTCATGGCGGATGTAATGGGTCAAAATTTCACCAAGTGAACAATCCTATTTCTAGGCTCATGAGTAACTTAGAGTAATTTCATTCTTACTGTCACCTCCCTTCCTTTATTTAACTTTTGTTCCTGTCTCCTTGTTGCACTGTGAAATTTTAATGACTATATTCAGATCAATTCACACTTCTATAGGTAGGCTCTCAAAGTGCTAATCGAACATTAATAAAGCTTTACAGTAGAACTGCTCAGGAATATGTTGATCACTTTTTTTTTTTTTTTTTTGATGGAACACAGATTTATCAAAACCAAGAATCTGTTTTGATAAATTTTCCATTTAGAAAATATTCTGACACAGTTCTGAAGCAAAGCGCATATTTAAACTTTTTGACATGCAACAATTCCATGTACATTTATTTCATTTGGATGATAATAATAAAAAAGTGAAGCCAACTTAAGAATTTCAAAATAATAAAATGAAAAATTTAAGTTGATGTTTGAACAGATCTAACATTTAGTAAGAAAATACTTCCAAAATTTCAGTTCAACATTCTATTTTAGATCAAGGAAAGAACTGTGAAAAGAATAAGCTCATCAGGGAAACTGAGGCACGTGAATAAATCTGTGAATGCAACAGTATACTATACTAAGTTCTAACAACAATAGCAAGAATGGATACAGTATTAATAATCTCGTGTAAATAATATTCATTTAGGAAAATCTTTGGTTATTTGCAGATACCATTGTCCATATGTGTATTCACAGGAAAGGTCAATTATGGAGAATAAACAAAGTCAGTCTTGAGAGAAGCCATCAATTTTCTGTTTTCTTCCTGCTATACTAACTTATAAATTACATTGTCTCTTATTAATAATTGCTTTTCATTAATTTTAGGCTAAGAATGCGGGAATCATTATTTTCCATTGGCTAATTTAAGATTCAGGGGGGTTTGATTTCGATGAATTGACTTGCTAACCTTGTAGATTCTTTTTCCTTCCCTCCCCCATCCTCCCCCCCCGCCACTAATTCACAAGTATTAGCACTGCTAAATTTTTTTGTACAGTATTGTGCAACATGCTAATATACCATTTCAAAAACAGTATATATAAACACATAAGCCAATTTAACCTATGCATGCATAAAAACACAATATATAAACTATACGACATAAAGTGAGGGATTTCAAGTAATAATCAAAAGAGAAAAAATAAAAGCTTTGAGATTGTTTTTGTCAGGGTTTTGGTTTGAAATTGATTTAATCTGCTAAGGTTTATAGAGAGATGACATAAATGTTAAATGCTGAGGAAGGAGACAATTAGTCCCAAAGCTGTTTTCTAAGCCCTGGAAAGGAAGCCGCATTCTGCAGGGTCCTGGAGTATACAGGGAGGTGCTGAAGGCTCTCAGCTCTCAGCTGGAAGATGCAGACGATCTGTGCTTCATAGCAGCACTCAGCATTTTCCAGGATGAAGCCCGTCAAGATCAGTAAATACACTGATACAAGAGCAATCTGATCCAAGGTTTTAATTTCATTTCTGCTCCTCAGAATCAGGAAGTTCATCAGTAAGATCCGCTGACATTTTGCACAATAGGATTATAAGGTCAGCAATTAGATGTTGTCATGAAGACAATATACTTATCACTGGCATTTCTTATTCATTTCTCATTTAGAAATGACTTTTGGTTTTTAGTTGGTTTTTTTGTTTGTTTGTTTGTTTGTATGTTGTTGGTTTTTTTCCTCAGTGATTAAGTCCATAGGCTTTAAATATTTGGGCTTAGCTGCATCACTGTTATAGTAATAAACTTAATTCAGCTGGTACCCTTGTGTGGGGCAAAATTTATTGTGAAGAACAGAGGGAGACATACTGTTGAAGTAGATAACGAAATCCTATAGCTGCATTTGTGGGTGTTTTTTGTTGCTGTTGTTTGTTTTCCCTTGTTATTTGTCTCGTTTATTTGCTTGTTTGTTTTGGTTGGTTGGTTGATTTCAGCTTGTTTGTTTGATTTTCTTCTGAATATTTTATTCATTTGAGGTGAGGCACATTGATGGTCTCGGCTGATTACATCACCGACAGTGATTTTGTTGGTTCTGTTAATCACAGACTTTTCCCCAAACTAGTCAATGTCATTCCTCTTTCTTTTCTTTCTTCCTTGTTCTTCTTTTTAGACATTTATTCTTGGTGTTGTAATAACAAAACCAAGGTAAGATTCAAAGGACAGATCATCAGCAGACAGGCTTTTATGTAAGCAATACAATTGTCTCATTTCCTTTTGAAGTAATGTTATTTTTGAGCAAATATTTCAACAGAGAGGATGTGCAAAATAAAGTTGTTGGGCTCCCATGGCTGACAAATTTATCTAAAAAATGGGGAAGGGTATGACTTCTAATAACTACTTCTCAAGTTCTGTAAATTTTCAATTTTATGTAGATGTGAAATATAGAATCAAACCTAGAAATGAGGACTAAAAATTAGTACTTGATGCTCTTTCCTCTAGTCCTCTTTCAGCCTATGCTGTGCACTCAAAATATCAAGAAATATTCTAACATATCTTTGAATGGTTTTGGCTTTGAAAGAGAGTGGTTTAGGGAGGGATGTCAGATTACTTTTGGCTTCCATGGTGGCCACTGCTCAGTTTTCACTCAGCTTTCTCTAAATCTATCTATCTATCTCCTTTTTGCCTTTTTGTAATTTTCTTGAGATGCCCTGCATAATGTGGGAAGAACTACAATCCTAACATAGCTACAAAATTTTCTGTGCTCTACTTCAGAGAAACAAGAGTAGTGTGGGAGGGGGTGAGAAATTCTCAAAAACTAGCAGGATCTACCTGTACCTTTGTTGGGTCTTTATATCTTGCCTAGAGACATGATATAACAACAAAATCTGTGTCATGCTGAAAACTGAATTCTTTTTCAGATTTTTTTTTCTGAAGCACATCTAATCTTCTTCAACCAAGTACTGACCTAGTCTAATCACATTTATGAAATCTGATGAGACCAAAATAAGTTAATAAGCTTAGGCTAATTTACTTTTTACTGATGGGCAATAGTTAACATGTGATTTTGAAATATCAAATTTTGCACTGAAACATGTAAGAGTACCTGCTGACAGAAATATTCCACCATACAGAAGAGCAAAAATTTCAATGGCCCAGCTGTATGCCTGGCTTCATTGGGCTTTCCTAGCAACACCAGAATTCCAGAAAGGTTCCTCCATGCCCCTGATGTATTTATAACTTTAGAAATCTCTGACCTTCCACTTTCTGATAATATTGCATACTCTGAATGGCAAATTTACACCCTTACAGTTTTCAAAGTTTGCAAAACTGGAACCAGTGGCACATAACTGTTCTGTGTCAAGGTGGAGACTGGTCCCAACTGGTGTCAATCTTGGAACTGGTCCTCTTTATCAATGACATAGATTATGGCTTCAAGTGCACCCTCAGCAAGTTTGTGGATGACACCAAGCTGAGTGGTGCAGTTGATACATTGGAAGGAAGGGAAGCCATCCAGAGGGACCTGAACAGGCTGGAGAAGTAGGCCCATGAAAAACTAATGAGGTTCAATTAGGCCAAGTGCAGGGTGCTGCACTTGGGTCAGGGCAATTCCAGGTATTTATATAAACTAGGGGAAGATCTCCTTGAGAGCAGCCCTGTGGACTTGGGGATCCTGGTGGACAAGAAGCTGGACATGAGCCAGCAGTGTGTGTTTGTATCCCGGAAGGCCAACTGTGTTCTGGGCTGCATTAAAAAAGGGGTGGCCAGCAGGGAGAGGGAGGTGATTGTCCCCCTCTACTCAGCTCCTGTGAGGCCTCATCTGGAATTCTGCATCCAGGCCTGGGGGCCCCAGTACAGGAAGGACGTGGAGCTCTTAGAACGGCTCCAGAGGAGGGCCACTAAGATGATCAGAGGGCTGGAGCACCTCTCCTATGAGGAAAGGTTGAGGGAAATGGGCTTGATTAGCTTGGAGAAGAGAAGGCTCCGGGGAGACCTTACTGCAGCCTTCCAGTACTTGAAAGGAGCCTATAAACAGGAGGGGGAACGGCTGTTTACAAGGGTGGATAGTGATAGGACAAGGAGGAATGGTCTTAAACTGAGACAGGGGAATTTTAGGTTAGATATTAGGAGGAAGTTTTTCACACAGAGGGTGGTAACACACTGGAACAGGTTGCCCAAGGAGGCTGTGGATCACCCATCCCTGGATGTATTCAGAGCAGGGCTGGATGTGGCTCTGGGCAGCCTGGTCTAGTGGGTGGCAACCCTGCCCATGGCAGGGGAGTTACAATTAGATGATCTTCGAGGTCCTTTTCAACCCAGACCATTCTACAATTCTATGATAACTGAAAAACCTGCTGCATAGAAACTGAAGGGTGAAAACAATGATGTGCTAAAGAAGTCTATCTACATATCATTTTTTCTCATTTATTGGGAATACAATTAGTCTAGTCTCATCCAAATCGAAAAAAAAAAAAAAAAGGAAAAAAAAAAAGAAAAATTATATCCTAGTATCTGGTTACTGGCATATAAAGTAGAACTGGACTTCTGAGGTTTCTGTCTATTTGCTTTGTTGTTATGTTACTTTGTTTTTTAATAAAACTTTGCAAGTACTGCGTTTATGAGGCGCTTAAAGATTCTCCAGTGTTCGATGTTTTTTATTTACTGTGTTCTAGACTCAGAAGATTCCAGACCAGTGAAGAGCAGCTAAATGCTACATTAAAAATAAAAAGCAAAACAATTTCTGGCTTTTCTTTCTCTGCACTTTCTATGGAATTCTTTTGGCAGTTTGCTAGAATGTGATTTGGCTTTATGACTTTTTTTTTAAGTCATAACTTAACATTTAAAACAGATTCACTTTAATGCCAGGAGTAGTTTTATACTTGCAAGGGGATTACTAGCTCTTAGCTTCTCCAGAGACTTTCTCAAGATATTAAAATAGCCAGTTTATGTTGCTTTTTCCAAAAATCTCCATGGAATTAACAAGTTGAATCAACTCATCACTGATAAGTAAGTTTTTGAGAAGAAAAGAACAGTGTCAATCCTATTTATCTGGTTTTGGTCAGTGCTGACAGTTGAAAGTGTGGTAAGCAGGCAAGAGGCATACCACCTCCCTGCGCTTTAGCTGTAAGTTAAATAACAGCTATAGTACTTTTGACAGTAAGTGTTTCTAGTTTCAAGCCACTAAGATTTTTCTGAAGCAGTTGTGTTACAGTCCATGAATCTGAAAAAATATATGAAGTTATGCAGCTTGCAATATAATATACAAATGATCTACAAAGATCATTTTCTGATGCTTCATGCATAAATAAATCTCAACAAATTGTAGGTTCATGGTCACTAGTTGCTAAAATTTTGTTTGCTTACGCCCAAAAAGAAGTGTGCATTTTTTCTGGATTTCTTTTTAGACTAGACAGAAATAGCATTACTAAAGAATACAGTTGCAGGACATGTAGTCTCATACAGTAAAATTTGGTAAGCCTACTATGGTAACAATAGACAATAAATCATAATCTGATTTTGTGTATTTAGCTGTTAGTTGATTTTTTTATTTTTATTATTATTATTATTTTTAAATCAGAAGAGTATAATTACAGACGCAAGCTTGTAAGCCCAGGGTATCCAGAGTCTCCAGACCTAATGGTTTCAAGAAAATGGTGCCTCAATTATTCAAAGATGATGTATGAAAAATTTGTGGACTGTAACACTGCACAACTATATTATGCAGCAAAGCTCTTGAACCTAGGATTGTCAGTAGACATCATACTCTTTGACAGAAAGTTTAAAATGAAACTACATAATGACAAAAAGATGTAAACAAGCATACTCTAAGTTCTTTGAATAGTAGGAAACAGTCAAAGAGAAAATACAGTGTGATAAAACATCACGTGTGATCCTGTTCAGCAGCAAGATAATGTGTGTGCAGGATGACTAACTGTGAAAGAAGATTGATGTGAAATTATTCTTTGCTCCTAGAAGATGACTGCTAAATGAGAACACACCCAGAATAGAACTGAAATAATCTGCAAAAAGAAGATCAAGGAACAAAAGAAAAGAATTGAGTCTTCACGTAAAATCTTAATAGAACAAGTCAGAATATTAAGTGACACAAAGTAAAATACCAGCAAGCCAGTGAAAAACCTGAGTAATATATAGTTCTGATCCCATGAGCTAATTCACAGACTGATAGTAAGACTAGTTATGAACTATGTATTATAAATATGTTTCCTTTAGAAAATAAAGCATGCAAAGTACTTGCCGTTACAAGGCTTTGGACAAAATCCTAAACGGTCTCAACTATTTGGAGTAATATTAATGGTATGAACGGCTTGAGTAACTGAAAAATTAAAAATATTTCTAACAAAACCTCTTCAAAAAGTTTGTTAGTCTGTCTGTTGGATTAAATATAAGATCACGTTGAATGCACATTAATGACAGCCTGTGAGTATGGCATGTAATATGCTGCTTTTCCTCTGCCTTCCCTCTTCACTGCTTCTTTGTTCTTTGTAGTGCATTTAAAAATCTGTTTAAGCACATGAAATTTCTGTTCACATTATTAAAATTCTTTCTAAAATATTCACTTTTTCTTCAGTAATGGTAAATGTAATCTTAGTATCTTCTCTGCCACGTTGTTTTAACAGAAAAGGAAAAAGATAAATCAAGGAAGCATAAAACAATTCCAAATATTCACTTCCTTTCCTGCTACAGAAGGGCTGTCTTTCCATTCGTACTTCCTCAGATAATGTTGATATTGTTGTCATTTAAAATAATAATAATAATAATAATAATTTTAAGTTGATATCTCAAAGGCAAAATTTGTACTTCGTTGCTCATAATTATTTTCTTCTCCTTTACTCACATACAACAGTGGTGTAGAAGTGCCACTGTTCAATTGCAGACTTACTTAAACAGCGTGGTTGAGGGAAGAACCAAATCTGGTGAACTAATAAGAACTAGGAGACCAATGACCTATAGGTGAAAATTCTCTCAGGCTGCTACCTACTTAGCTACTTTCATGCATCATTCCTGTTTTGTGCTGGCATATGATCAAGGAAGGCAGGAAGAAACAGCCCTCCAGTGGGGAGGAATACAAGCTACCTCACTAAGAAAGTGAGGTACAGTCCTCATCCCCATAGTTGGATACAATTCAAAGGTTCTTGTGCTTCTCCTTAAAGTAACACCAGGGGTATATCAAACATAAAAGGATGCACTAAATAAACCTCTAGGAGGTACTAAAGTTATGCAGTAAAACTCTGAGGTTTTTTTACTACACTGGAAGCTTCAAGGCATTTGTATCTCTGCTTGTTTGTTTCCAATGTGAATTGGAATTTGATAAGAACAAAAAACAGACTTCATACCCAGAAAGAGGTATACACTTGATTTTTTTTCTCTTTCATTCTCTCTATGCTTGAGTAACCTGAATAAATTAGGCCATTAGTCCCAGAAATCTGAATTCTTGAAACAAGTTTGCACTTACAAAAAGAAAAGAAATTAGAATTATTGCTTTTCTGCTCCCAGTCATTGCAGAGTTACTTGCCACTTTATCAGCTGCTGCATCCGATGCACAGACTCAGATGTGAACAATCCAAATCGTTTATTACAAGTTCTCACATCACTTATATACCTTTACAAGTTTTCTTTTCCTAGCTTTCCCATTCGCCCCTACATGTCAACAGAACATTCCACAAACACTCTTCCACCATTCACGCGGGCGCTTATCCAATCAGAGCCACGAGCTGTTCCTTCTTCTAGAGGTGTCCTTGGTTCTCATGCTGTTTATCTTGCTCCACAGCTGCTGCTCTGTACAGTCCTTCTTGTATTCCCACAATCAATCAGCTATTATTTATTTTTCTCTATTTTTCTTCCAGTCTGGAGATTGTGTTAGCCTAAGCATAAATTATTAACACATGGATGTGAAAATAAAAACATGTACTTCTAAGTAGTGGTGATTTAGGGAGCAGAAGATGATGGGACAAAAAGAACAGAGAATTCACTTCGGAGATGTGAATTGTAGGTGAAAGCTGTGTCAATTTTGGGATGAAACAGTGTTATTGTGTAGCCTTTATCCCTTAGCAGTCTCTAGCTGTCATCCTTTCCTCCTATAAGTCACTGACGTTTTAAAGTCAGAGTAAGAATGAAGCTTTCCAGCAGAGTTGAAAAGCAGATTTCCATAGGTTTGTTCTGAAGTCATTTTGCAAGATGAGTATTAAGTTTATTTTATTGTAAAAACTTCAGGACTCCTACTTTTCACATGAATTAATGGTACTTTGTTGACTTAGGCTTTGGAATACCAATTCAAAACAAAACAAATAAACAAACAAGAAAAAAGGAGCATGATTTCAAAAATTCTCAACTTCTTAGAATGCAATCTTCTGTGAGACTGTTACCCACACACTGATGAAAAAAAGCCACAAATATTTTGTTGTTGTTGCTCCCTCTGTCCATCTCTGCTCTAATTAGTATTCTGCTTGCTTACAAACATATATAAGTTGTGTGTTATGTGTTACTAGCAAATAAACAATGACATGAATATGTGAAAAAAAAATAATGCAAATAACCTATTTTTTTTTGACTGGCTTGACATACGAGGCCAAAATAACAAGAAGATGCAATGGCAATAGGCATATAATAGTTGCTTTCATTCCGTGCAGTTAGACATAAAACCAAGACATGAATTTTTTTTGTGTATGGCATGCTAAACCAAACAGGGCAGTCTACAAAAACCTGTACTGCAATGAAAATCAAGCAGAGATATGAAAAAAGCATACACAGAATAAATTCATAGTATTTTCTAACTGAAAAACTTTGGATCTGAAATTTGTGGGGGTTTTCCATTAGCTGAGGTTTGGTTTTCTGTTTTTACCTCCTGTATAAGCAATCATTCATTTCAAAATTTGCAATAGGACAAACTCCAGACATCTAAACAACTGAGAGAGAAGCTGTAGAAGGACAAATCACCTCTGGATTCTGGAAAGTTCTAGAAACATTTATTGGTCTAACTTCTCTTTTCCTAATTAAAAAGCAGCAACAGAAGAAAAAAACAAACAAATAAACAAACACAAGTTCACTACTTATTCCAGCTTTATCCTGAAAGCGTTCATTTTTTAAAGGGCAAGATTTGCTGATTCATGCAGCATAGAGACAGATATGTCCTATATTTCTGCAGAGTAAAAACGTCAGCAATTTTCAGCATGAACAGACAGAAAGCTTGACTAAAAATACATAAAAGCACATTTGGAATAAAGTGAAAAACAACCTAAAAATGTTACTTGGATGAGCATAACCTATTTAAATGTAAAATCACTGTTAGATTATGTGGTCCTGTATTTCCAGGGCACTTACAAGGTCATCCACTCAGTGTGCTCTCTTTTCAAAATGGCTGATACTAACTGCATTTAGCAGAATTGTTTAGATGTCCACATCAACTTCCATCTTTTCTGTTAACTCTGTCCCTCAGCTAAAACCCTCCTATCAAGTGAAGAAAGCATCTGTGATGACTGAAATAACCAGTCTTTGAGGAAAGTCAAACTGAGTAATTGTTCGAGTTAACTTGAGAGAAATTGTGGAAATTGGGGACTTTTTTTCCGTGAGGACTGAAGAACAGGGATCACTTCACAACATCTACAGTTACTACTATATGGAATTTGTTTGTTTTGTTTTTTGTTATTGATGTTTGTTTTGTTTTGTTTTGTTTTTCATTTGCAATGCCAATAGACAACTCTATTGGCAGCTCTAGATATTCAGAGTTAATTAGAATTAGAGTTTTTGGGAAGAATTCTATTATTTATTTATGTCTAATATTTCTGTTTTAAAAAAGATTTTAATTGACAAGTGTTATCAGTAGAACTTGTAATTTCTTACTACATCAGTAGCACTTCTAGTCTCCCAATACTTCAAGGTGAACTATACAATCCTCCTGAGTTTCATAAGTTTTCAAAATACTTCTGAGATATCCAGAGTGTTGAAGGACAAGAAAAGTCAGAGATTCTGGAAATACAGATGAGGAAGTCTTAGAAGGCCAGGTGAACTTCTACAAGGAAGCAGGAATTCTGGAAGTTTTGAGTCTGTCCTTCTGAACTGGAGGAGCAGGAACAGAATAATAGGATTCTTGAAATCACCTGGCCTGACACTGACATGCAAATAGATGCATGTAGTATTAGAAGCTCCTACTGATGGAGATCTATATTCCTAGGCTGTCTCCCACCAGGACGCTGAATAAACCTGAGCCTGTGTTCAAGCAGCTGTTAGATACTGGACGCTGCTCTTGATGTAACTGTTCCAGGAGAGAGCATAATCCCACACTTCCTACGAGTCCATCTTATGAGAGGAGTCCTTGAAAGAGTGAAAATTAGCTTTCATAGACAGATCATCTAAACTGAAATACTTTTATCAAAAGATTGTTTCATTCTAGCTTGAGTTTCCGCTGATCCCCTCGGCCCTCCAGCATCTCTTCTGGGAGTACAGGAGAGACAAAAGATGGGGTACTTATTCAATATCAGGCAGTAAGTTTTCCTGCTAAAAAAATTAAAAAGGATTAGGTTGTTCATGGAATATATTCTAGAGGAAAAGATCTTTCACAAAGCCTGAACCGTATCATTCCAAAGCATTTCCACTTTTTTCTGATTTCCTTTGGAAATAAGTGTATCTTAGAAAGCTCAGAGACCAGCCTCCTTCCTTTATTGCCCTCAGGCAAAAAAGGAAGGAGGAGGAGACAAACAAAAAAGAACAACAAAAAACCCTGAGCATTTCTCCAGTCCAAAGAGGATATTCCTATTAGCATACAGTGGAATTTAAATCTCTTCACATTCTAGAAGAAAAAATACAACAACCATCAAAACCCCACAATACTGAAGAAAAAAATACAAAGCCACCAGAGGCAAGGTATGAAGAAGTACAGCTGGTACACATTGACCCTCTGTGCAATGTTTATACTATTACAGTCATAACATTCCCCAGGACATAGGATTTCATACCTCCAAGGGCTGTGGGATGAAAGTTCCCCTGGCAGGTTTCTGAGTTGGTGATATTTTTGCTGAAAGTATGTGCTCAAAGCCTTATGCCTAACTCTCCAGACATGAACTAGAATATATTAGAAAGCACAAAGAACTGATGCAAGAAAAAAACTGCGGTGATTGAGAAATTTTCAGTAAAAAACTCAAAATGCCATCTTTATGCTGCAATCCTTGCTCACAAGAGTTGTACAGTAACATAAAGTGGAAAACTGAAACGGCTGAACCCACTTTTGGTTGTGAATTGCCAACAAGTGTGTCAGTAACAAGAATTCAGTCTGACGTTGCGTGGCTGCTGTTGGTCTTGATGGGTAACATAAACATCAACATATGAAAACCATTTAAATAAGATTACCAATAACACTTGGATTGATCTCTTAGAATTATGAAGACTTACTTATAGTGATTTGTAAAATATCCTTCTGTAACTACTGCTTAAACTGAACAGAGCAGGCGAAGAGATTATTTTCTGTATCTTCAATTCCAAAGCTTAACAGGACCTATTCCAAAATCTGTGTACAGACAAATGGTCACAAACAGCAAAACAGCTGCACTTTTGGATCTCGATTGTTAGTTATTGATACACATTCACAGCACATGTTTTTTCCAAAATCATGGGATCTTCAGGTCACTTATAGCCTGCTCTATAGAAAACCTGAAAAACAACGAGTGGATCAAAATCCACCCATAGATTTACTTTCTGGAGCCTACTGCACTGATATTTGACTTCCACTGACAAAGGAAATTCTAAAGCTCTGTGGTTTCATGCCAAAACATAAGGAATTCTTAGTAGTGGCAAATTTCCTGACATCTAATTTTAACTGTGGCATCTGTTAAGAACGTTCTTTTAAAAAAAATCAGAACATCTTAAATGCTGTTTGATAGATATTTTCAAGATTCACCTGGTATGAATATTTTCTGGAAAGGTTAATATCTCCCACAGAGGAGTAATGAAAACACGTGAATCTTTCTTTTCTTTTAACTCAAAATGTCATGCTGTTACATATTCAGATTAAAAATTATCAAATGGCCTATACTAGTTATTTTATTATATATAATCATAGAATCATCTGAGTTGGATGGGATCTTAAAAGATCATCTAGTTCAACCCCCCTGCAATGAACAGGGATGCCTACAGCTACATCAGGGTGCTCAGAGTCCAGTCCAGCCTGACCTTGAATGTCTCCAGGGATGGGGCATCCACCACCTCTCTGGGCAACCTGTGCCAGTTCTTCACTGTCCACATCATTAAAAACTTTTTACAAATATCCATTCCAAATATCCTGACTTAATTTGATACCATTTCCCCTTGTTCACCACAACAGACCCCACTGAAGAGTCTGTCCCCTTCTTCCTTTCAGACCCTCTTTAGATACAGAAAGGCTGCTATCAAGGCTCCCCAGAACCTTCTCTACTCCAGGCTGAACAGCCTCAGATCTCTCAACTTGTCCAAAAATATCACTTTGGGTCTTAGGTATGTCTATTGGTTGGTAAAAGCATTAAACTCTTATGAATCAATTTTCTGACAAGGTTTTACAGGGACAGAGAATCTGAATGAAGATGGAGGGAAACTGGTAGAGAAAGTCTGTTATTTGGAAAGTATACTAGGTTTAAAATGCTTTGGAAGTATGACATCACTTTTTCCTGACTTGAACTGTAGACATCATATTAACATGAAATCAATTTGGTGACATGAAAGGCCTTCACTTAAGGAAAGATCAGAGACTTCCAAACCAAGACTGAATTCTCCATAGGCCCAATCTTGCTTTATACTCAATAGCAATTATGTCAGAAATACAATGAAGATCAAAATCCCAGGAGGAAGTAATCTTTTTCTCTGAAAAAGATCTCTGAAAAAGAAATTTTCCTCTGAAAATTTCTATACTTATGAAGACATGGTCTTGGTTTCTGCTTTTGGAATACTAACTAAGCTTCCCCTGGGAGGAAGGCCCAGAGCATGTGTGCCAGCATAGATACACCTCTCTTCAATCACCAAATTTGGTTTCTACTCTGACATGCGTCAAACTGAGAGGGAGGAGAAATACGGCATTCTTAAGCTCACAGAAAAGATCTGACAAGTAGAAATAGTTTATGCATAAGAGCTAATAGAGAATGTTCTGCTCTCTTATTTCATCTCCGTACTGGTGTTATAAATCCACACTGGTAGGAATGTCATATTTTATTTGCCAAGCCCCTCAAGGAGGGGAAATAAATACAAATTAGTATTTGAAGGAAAGGATCGATTTGAGATCTGCATTAAATGCCTTGTATTCACTATGTGATGGATATACTGTCTCTCAAGTGCTGCTTAGAATTTATTTAATGGTCCAGCTGAAGTGAGTTCCATAATGAAGGAATGCATGAAAACAAATACTGCAATGAGCCATTGCATTGTCTATTTATCTCTCTGGCTTACAGGAATGAATGTATTAAAAGGAAATATGAGCAGGAGGATGCTACTGAAAAACTGATAGTAAGAATAAGAAACAAAAGAAGAATGCCTATTCACTCTTGCTAAAGAAACAATGACAGAGGGATAGGCAGCAGTTCTGGTCTTTCTTGCACCAGCAGTTTTGCATACTTAGAGATTTCTGAACTACTAATCATTTACACGTACTGCTCACCACCTCATTGTGCCAACATCCACTCTTTTGTCCCTGTGAGCATTCAGCAAGCATCAGTAAGTGTCACTGGGTGCAATTTTTTCCTCATGGAGGAATTCAGTGACACGTGTTTGCTTCATACACACTTCTGTGTCAGACACCATTTTGTCAGACTGCCCCTCCGCTGCCATCTGTTGAACAGCAACAAAATGTAATGGGGTATTGGTGAGAAGATTCAACTTCTACTGCCATACCACCAACATTCATCTCTGACACTGTGGACCAATATAAAATAGGAGAAATTGATTTTGGAGCAGCCCTCACAGTACATTTTCTTTAGGATTATTCACAGTGTATTTTCTTTTGCTACTGCTGTAATCCACCCAGTCCACTGGTGCCTGAGGCAGAGGGCCAGGAACAAGATCCCATTATTGTGAGAGGGTCATTGTAATTCTTTCCAGGAAATTACTCACAAATATTATCTTTGCAGAAAATTGCATAATTATAGAACATCACTGAGAATTTCACTAATTAATGTAGTTCCAAAAGTGCACTTTATTAATACTGCAAAGGCTCTAGAGCTTCTCTTAAACAAGGATAGAGAACAACTTTTAATCGTTTTTTACCTATGACACAATTTTCACTATGAAGTCTTAGTGGCCAGGCTAAGATGCACAGGGATGGAGGGGGAGGGGGGGAAGAAGGAAAAAGACAAAAAAAAAATGAAGTATTTTGCCATTACTATTGGAGATTTTCCTTCCAGAGGTCAAGATTGGCATATTGACATAGTGGTCAAGATTACTGAATTTGGTATAACTACTGCCCTGATTGGTTTGAATAGGACACACTACCTGCCCTTTCACAGTTCCATGAGAGTCTTCATCTCCCATCTTGACTTCAGAGGCCAAGATCCTGTTTGGACACTGACATGGTCTTTCCTGTGTAGATTTTCTTAACTAAGTTTCCTTAGGCAAAAACTGTGGATTATTTTTTCCTAATACACAACCTTGAAAGACTGCACTAGAAATAAGGATTTAGGCATACAAAATAACTATGTAAATAAGAAGATGTAAGTTGTTTTCAAAATAAGCTACATAAAAATTGCACTTTGTTTACAAATGTTAGCATATATGTTTGCTATTTAAAATAATTCATTAAAAATCAAATTAAAACACTTCCTTGTCATTGCAGAAGACATAGAGAGAAAAAAATATATTAAATGAAAGGAAAAAAGAAAAAAGTTGTATTTTAAAAAGAGAGCTGTAGTGCTTAGTTGTTGTCACGATGTTAATGCAGTCGTGTTGATCAGTGAGTGAGGATCATCTCTTCATCTGCCCAGACTCTGTACCATTTATTTGCTATATAATGCTTACGGCTCGACCAACTCCAAAAGCATTTACTTGTGATTGATGTGATTTCCCTGGTTATCAAAGGAATTAGTAATGATTTACTAGTTATTATATTGCCATAAAAAAAAAATCTGAAAAGAGGTATTAAGTGAATATGAATTACATATATACCTGATCTGTAATTTTCAGGCAGTTTCCATTTTATTTTTTTTTTTAATTCTGCTTACACTGAGAACATTCCTTTCCTTCAGTTCTTTCCCTGCTGCAGACTTCATTTGATGTCAACGTATTGTTTGCCAGAGTACTGTATATGTATCCTGAAAATATAACTTTTTCATAATTACTCTAAAGCTGTGCAGAAATGGAGTTTAAATACTTCAGTGAAGCTGATCAGACATTAAGATGTCCTGAAACCTGACTGGAGGCTGTGATTTCTTGTTTCCTTTGACAGTTATTATTTTTCTTTTGAAGCTGACAAGCTTCATATTTATCACACACACACACACATATAACACATCATATTATACATATATTTGTGATTGTTGGAAAGGGTATCACCTTAGTTTTACATCTAAATGAAAAGCAGATTCCATACAATTCTGCAGGAAACTATGGAAATGAAAGTGGGTGTGTAGCAATTGTTAGTGACTGTGGAGCTCAAATAAAGTTAAAATTTTAAAAACAAAATTCAAAGTAGGCTAAAATATCCAAAGTTTTTTCAGCAGACAATTTCTGACTACAGGTAAACATATCTTTGTGCATTTGAAATATGCAGATTTGCAGTGGACTCTGTGAAGCAACAGGCTATAGAACACGTGTAAAGGCCAAACCAGATATGTCTGTATTATGTTGCACTACTTTTATGACTGTACGTTGGACATATCCACTGAGTTACTCTTGGACAGATTTCAGCTTCTGAGTGATTTTAATACTCGCATGACTTTTGCTGTACTGCTCCACAAAGGCTTATAAGGTGCTGTCCTAGAAACAGATCTGTATCTAGACTATGTTACCACTGTATCTTTGTTTGCTGTTTACGTCTATACTGTTTTCCTCCAATTAGCATCTAGGTGTTGTTGTTCATTTTCTGTCCTTTAACTTATGCTCCAAATGGAGTAGAAAAATTACTTATTATATGTTTATGTGAGTGAAAATTAATCAGGTTCTACCACCAGATTTTAGAAATACTGTAAGGAATTAGAAATAGAAGTAATACAAAATAAACAGACTGATTAAACTGTGATTCCTCTTTGAAACTGGATGGTGAACATTTTGTAAGTTGGTTGAGGCTTTTCCTAAAGAAATAATAAATGTCAAATGCATATGCAGATGTGTACATTTGTCTACTAGATACTGAAATGAGAAAAAATGTTCCCAGATTATTCAGAGAAACATTAATTGCCCAAATGTTCAAATAGGACAGTGAAGACATAAAGAGTAAGCGGAGCATAAATTAGTATTCTTGGGGGTCACTTAAATTTCAAAGATGTCTTCAATGTGGTATTTAAATATGGTATTCTAGAATCTATTATCTGTTCACAGACCTCTCACATGGTGCTTCAATATCACTCTGTCCTTACAAAGTATATTTTTTTCTAAAATATCTTTAAGTGTTTTACAGGCATTAAGGCAATTATCTTTAAGATGCTCCATGATGCAGAGAATCATTGTTATTTCAGTTATCCCACATATTTATCTTGCAATCTTGTACCTGTGCAGTTTTCACAGAAAGTATGTTACAGATAAGCACTGAAATCTCACGATTGACAATTAGTCCTAAGCTTCAAATCAATAATCTAAGTCCTCTAATTGCGATTATAACCAATATTGTTGTTATTATTGCTACACCACTAATCATAATTTATCTAGTGGATAATTTGACTCAAATTAATGTACAAACATAACTTGAATCTGGAATGAGAACTGTCCTTTAGTTAGTGCCTTGTATAGATTTTTAACATTTTAACATGTCACATTTCTGCATGTTTTTGTACAATTTCAATTTTTTTTTCACTGCTAATAAGTATCAAGTATATTTGACATGCAATTTCCTTGGTTCTTACTTTGAAATACATAGAAGATTCTACATTTTTATTCAAAGACAGTAGTAAATAAAATAATGAAATTATTATTATATTAATAGTAAATAAAAATAAAATTGTAAGTGTATTGAGAAATCAATGTAATTATTTAAAACTGTGTGTCTAGGATAGAAAATATATAGAATAATTTTCACTCAGTAAAATAATGGCAGTGAAAGAATGTGAAATAGTACCAGTTTATCATAAATGCCTTGCCATTTCTTTATATGTTTTCTCTTTAGTAAGCAATGCATTCACTGAAGAACATATCTGTAAAAAATGTAAAAGAAAGGTTTTCCCTTAGGACTGAAATCTAACAGAAGTGTTTTGAAAAGAACAGGATCTGCCATTGTGCGTGGTTCAATCTTCTGAACCACACCAATGCCATTATCTCCACTTAGGGTAGTTACATATTCCCCTCTACTTCCTACAAATGAAAGTTTTATATTGCTAATTTTTTTCCTAACTGAGAATTACATGCCTTTTTCCCATTTTGTTGAAGTCTTAAGTTCTTCATGTGGCCTTACCACGTACTGTGAGAGTGAAAAAGTCATGACATTTGGTGAGAGTAACTTGTCCCAGCCAATAACTAAATTTAAATATCCTCTTCCTGTTTGAATATCCTCCTCCTAATTAATATCACAGTGGGCTTCTGGGATACCTTATGCCTTTACTGATTTGCTGTGCTATGGTGTTTATGAACTTCTCTTTCACTTTTTAAACCTTAATGGTCGAAGGTCCTGATCCTGCAATACTTACACAGTGGACTTCTAAGAAACTTACAGGAATAAGGCTTAGGTAAGATTTGAAGATGACTACAGGCAGGACACATGGCAAGTCTTCAGCCAAGGCAGCACTAGGAATAGACCTTGCTATGCACTTCTGCACCAATATATCTTATATTTATCATCTGAGAGTTCTGTCAAGGCAGCTTGATGTTTCCTCACTATTAGCAATTAGCAATATATGCAGCAAGTGGTAGAAGTTTGGCCACCAGGTACCTTTTCAATAAAAAAGTCATGATGCAAAACACAAATGAACAGCTCAGGACTGTTTAATAACAGTTACTTCTATTCCCTCCAGTGTTATTTTTTTTTTCCTTCCTGATATTAGCCATCATCACTTATTCTTTGACTATCTCCTGAATGTTGTGAGAGAGTGCAATCTATCATTGCAAAAAATAATAAAAAAAAATAATAGATTCTTATGTTTGGAGGATCATCCTTACAGGTGTTTAAATATCTGTACTTGTTTTTACTGACAGAAGCATGCTCAGACACCTGACTGTAGGCAAAATATTGTTTGAGATGAAAAATCTTCTTAGTTGTCATTAAACTTCTTCAGTTCTCTCATTCTAAAGATTTATATGTTGTCATCTAGCCTCTATTCAATTCCCATCTGGTTCCCAGGATGCCTACAATTTTGTACAATACAGGCTGTGTTTTTGTAGCACCAAAGGACTTAAAGATCATCAGTATGCAGAGTCGTACTGTTCATTTCTTTGATATGACAACTGCAATGCCATCTTGAAGGAGATGCCATCACACCCACTACTGTGATCCGGTGACATCTATTGATTCCCTCTTGCCAGTTAAGATAGCCTTGAAATATCTTTGAGTACTACAACTCTGCAGCCCTGCATTATGCAAGAAAGAATCTCACCTTCAGATTATAGGCCAGATGGGGATCACAGCCATTGCATTCGTAAGTCCAGGAAAGAAGTTCCATTATCAGTTGTCCTACTATCTAGTAGCAGGCACATCCGTTTATTTTAGAGAGACAAAAATTATTAACCAAATCCAACAACTGATATTCACCTGAGAAATTATTTGCATGAAAATGATGTGAAAAAGACAGCAAATGATGTCCGTTTGTTTTTATTTAGAGGAGATATCTGATGGAAAAAAAAACCTGCCCTTCACGAACCCATGCTGGCTAGGTCCGATCTCCTGGTCATCCCACACCTGCCACGTGATCTCCCTCAAGACAATCCGTTCCCTCCCATTACCTTCCCTGGCACCGAGGTCAGGCTAACAGGCCTGTAGTTCCCCAGATCCTCCTTACAACCTTTCTTGTAAATGGGAGTCACGTTGGCAAGCCTCCAGTCTTCTGGGACCTCACCATTTAACAAGGAGCGCTGAAAGATAACGGAAAGCGGCTCAGCGATCACCTCCGCCAGTTCCTTCAGCACTCTCGGGTGAATCTCATCCGGACTTGTGGCAGTCCAGTTGGAGTAGTAATTCCCTGACCGCTTCTTCAAGAATCACAGGGGGTTCAGTCTGCTCCCCAGCCGAGACTACCAAGCCAGAGCGTGGGGAGCCCTGGGAATAACCGAGATGACTTTTAAAGGCAGACGTAAAGAAGGCATTCAAAACCTCTGCCTTTTCCTCATCCTCTGTGATCACATTCACAGAGGATTTTTCCTTGTGAACAGTTATCATTTATTGGTTTGGGGTTTTTTTTGTCTTTTTTTTATAGAAGCATACCTATGTAGCCTGACAGGTCATATACATAATTTAGTGCGCTAGGCAAAGCTAAGAAACAGTACTGGCAAGTTATCGTTGTCAACTTTTGTTAGTGTCTTCCCTGTTTATGTTTGTCCTGTTTGAAACGGTGCTCTCCAAGTCAGCACCTCTATATGGCTGAGAGATTAAGGCTTTCTGAGCAGGCAATATGAACAGAGTTGCCACAGATTTTGCTCAATTTTCTATTAATTTTCTAATACTATTATTAAATGTTACTATCAATTTTTTCTCTGGCTAAAGTTATACACATTTATACCACAACCAGTGTCAAGCAGCACTTACCCTGAGGCTCATGCTATTAAAAATCATTCTAATGCACTGCAGTGGTGTCCTTATATTACTACCAGACCAGCAGAGAAAGCATATAAAATAGGACTAACAACAACTTACTTAAACTATTGCAAACCCAGGACCAATCTCTGTCAAGCACAGACCTGTGCTGTTTGGACATGCAACCAGTAAAAATTGCTTCACTTTATTTTATTTGCCAATGTAGACATATTCCTTGATATACACTGCGTATTATTAGTCCTGTACTTAAAAGGAGATACTTGTGGACTAAAATTTTGCAGCTGTACCTGGTGCAGAAATAGGAAACAGATTTTTAACTGTCTACAACTATTATCTCAGGGCCATTGCAAGCACGCTCAAACTGGTTTCTGGTGTAATTTTTTTTTTTTTTTTTCCTCTCAATGGAAACTGTAGCAAAAGGTGATCTATTACTGGAACTGAATCTGTACAGTCAGTTTTAAAAGTCATTCAAATAGAGTAATTCCAAGATAACCATGAGATTTGTTAGATGATGAAAGTTACATAATGAAAGTTATTGTAATTGTTTTATTTTAATATTTTCTGTATAATTATGTTTTTAATGAAAAGAGAAAAAACATATAAATCCATATATTTTGTATTTTTGTATCTTGTATCAAATTAATACTCTTTGATTTTAATTGAAGAAAATCTGCATATCCATGTATGCTGCTGAAAGTAGCTGCCAATTTCCAAACAGATATGCAGTAGCTGAAGAAAAATGTCAATTTCTTAAATAATTATCTTAGCATTTTGGTAACCTAACTGGTGACATACTTCAACCCTACTTAATCTTTGGTACATGATGAAAGCATTATCCAGGAAGTTATGGTTGAATACACAGTGAACAGCTGAGCTGGACTATAATCTGTGATTACAATTATACTTAATGAAAACAAGTATAGATGAAATAGATCAGTAAAAGAAGAATTAATGAATCTATTCTTAGTTTATCTCTGAAGGACTTATTTTATTTATTACTCTGGAATTAATCCTACTGATTAACACTATAGTACACATACCAGAAACTACAACATCATTGCATATTTTTTGAGATAATCGTCCCATTGAATTTGCAGAGAAATTACTGTAAAACTCCCATTATTTCTTTTTCCTAGGAATATTTTTAATGAAGTGACTTCCTTAGAATTAATGCTGCTTACCATTTTCAGAAGTAACATCCCTTTACTTTTACATTATTTGAGCATTGTCTGCATGTTTAAGATTAATGTATTTTCCAGAGTAGATATTTTGTCTAGAGACTTTGAAAACAGAAGACTGAAAAAGAGAAAAAAGAAAGAAAAAAAAAAAAAAAAAGGAAAAAAGGAAAAGAGATAGAAAAAGGGAAGGAAAAAAAAACGAAAAAGGAAAGGAAAAAGAAAAAAAAAAGGGAAAGAGGAAGAAAAGGAAAAAAAAAGAAAAAACAAAAAAGAAAAAGGAAAAATAAAAGGAAAAGAGGAAGAAAAAGGAAAAGAAAAGAAACAAAGAAAAAGAAAAAAAAGTCCTCACATTAGCTTGAGGCTAAAGTAAATGTATTTTAAGACTGTGCCCAATCACTATGACAAGAGCAGTGTGCTGTAAAGAGGCTGGCAGAATCCAACTGGCAAAACTGAAACTGTACATTGTTTCTATGGCAAACACATAATATTCTTGCTGTTCTTCTTGCTGTTATGACTGAAATTATTAACATAGTTCTTACTGTAGGATTTCCATAACCAAGAAAAGCATATTTAGGAGGTGACTGAAAAGAAACAGAACTGAAGAGTGCATTGAAATAAAAGCTGCCTAGCTTATAAAACTAATACATGAAACTCCTAAATAGTCATCTAAGATATTACTCTGTGCTAGAACTAGATATCTTTCACTGAGCAAAGTCTTCAGATCAGGGATCAGAATTCACACCTTTGCATTCTAAGCAATTCCTTGGCACTCATATAATTACAACAGAAAATGAAATAATTTCTAAAACCCTGAAAGTGTTGTTTATTTTCTAGTAGAAGTCTAGAAGAATTCAAACAGAAATGCTCACATATGCATCATAAACCCTGAAGGTGAAAAATGAAGTTCCTCCAGCTTGTGTGGTTAAGAACTTCCCTTTTAGAGCAGACGACTCCTAAAATAGCACCACTGCAAAAGCCACACATTAAACTCCAAGGGGATGCAGCAAAGTGTCAAAAACAAAAAGTAGAAACTAGCAATAAAAACAAAACTCAATAATTTTCTATCCAGGGTTCTTTTAGTTGATCATAATGCTGTTTTGCTAGATGAACTTCATTTTAAAATAGGTGTCTTTGATTTTCTATTAAAGCTGTGGGAGTTTGGGAAAGCAAACTTAGTGAGTTGGTTTTCTTTCACTATATGAAAAAAAAACCTTAATTAATTTAATTAAACGAAACTCATACGCCCTAGCAGCAGCTTAATTGGGATTAATGTAGAAATTTAAAATGAATTACAATGAGGCCAGTGTGAAATAAATCAGAGGGAAGAAGATACTGCAGAGAACAGAAATAAAAATCCCTACAATAATCCTAATTTTAAACCGAGTTTAGCTAACACCAGTCAGAACATTTAAATTCCCCTTGAGTTTGATGCCTGGAGCCCATAATGGTGATCTGGACCAGCTATGCCGCAATGAGTAATATTTATGCTGAATTTCAGGATACATGTTTAAACAAATGTCAGCATGGATCTTCCTTTCTTAATACATTACTTGAAAGGGCAAATATCATAATAAAGATTTACTACAGACTTAATGCAGAGTTTCTCTGGTATCTAAGTTCAGATCTAGATCCTCAGGGTAGAATCACAGAATCACAGAATTGTAGGGGTTGGAAGGGACCTCCAGAGATCATCAAGTCCAACCCCCCTGCCAAAGCAGGGTCCCTACACCAGGTCGCACAGGATAGAAGAATAGCTCCATTGTCCATGTTGACGCTAAACCATTCAGCAAAATTTTCACAGCATTTCTGTTCAGACATATTATTTAGTTAAGTAGAAAAGGGAAAGTTAGGACTCCAGTCTCACTGCTATTTGTGACAACGGAAGAGCAATTTACTTTCTCTGCATCTTAGTTCTCATGGAAATTAATGGCTTGTTTAAAAAAAAACAAAAGCGTGCTTTGGGATTGAAAGTTAGTATGTGAGGATGATTATTTCATGTCTTCTAATAAGATATGCAGCCTATACAGTTGTGCCAGTAAAACTGTTTATGAGGTTTTGTTGTAAAACATATTTATTAAATGAGCCAGGTTGAAAAAAAAAAGTGTATTTTCACTTAACTTTTATCACGGTTACAATCATTTGGCTTATACTGAGTCTCTAAAAACTCTTCTATCAAAGCAGCCAAAGGGTCAATAAAATACTGATGGGATAAGAATGTACAGTTGAGGGTAAGATTACTGGAACATTCTGTAGCTGACTCTGCTAACAAAAACTTTTTGTGTTAATACAAAGCAGACTCCTTCAAAGTTACTGGAAAGGATGTCATTGTTTTTCATTCATATTCTGTCACGTTACAGGCTGCCATTTGTAATGTTAAATTTTGTGCACTGTCACCAAAAGTAGTTCCCCACTTTCTGAATGTTATCTTAAACCCTTAACATAAAGTGCTATCTTCACACTCAGGGATGGTTCGCTACTTTTGTCTTTACCAGCGCCTAACATCTCAAAAACATATTACTAAAAAAAGCATAATCTTTCATTTCAGCATAAATTTTGAGCTGATTGGTGCCATTAAATATGTATATATACATATATATATATATAAAAGATTGATTTGATTAGACCTTTCAGTGCCTATAACAGGTCTATAAATGTTTGCACTTTTAAGTTAACAAATAAATTGATAAGTAAACTGTTACTCTTGCATGTACATTTTTGTAGCAATGGTTTTGTCTCCAATCAGCCCCATAGGGAAGTGCCTTGCATCAGAAGATTGTCGCATTCAGAAGTAACAAAATAGTTACAAAATAGTGTCATTTTAGAAGTCGTGAAATTTTCTTAACATTTACTATGAAGAAGTTTACACTCTTTTTTTTTTTTTTTTTTTTTTTTTTTTTTTTTTTTTTTTTTTTAAAGTGTGATTCCTGAAACTACCTGGACTTAGACAAAAGGCATCACTGAGATGATAGAGTGATGTGTCATTTAGGGCAGGAGAGCAGAAAAAGGAAAATAAAGGAAGGAGAAACAGGCTATACATGGACCAGAGGGACATTAAACATACTGCTGAAGCTGGCACAGGACAACAAATATAGTATCATTCTTTGGCACTAATACCCCCTAGGCTTTTTGTCAGTGCTCTGGAAGACCAAATTGCCTAAATGAGTCCTGGTTCAATAAAAACTAGTAATGAGACACATCTGTGATGATATAAAAAAACACTGAGCTCTGATTACATTGCTGCCAAAAGAGACATATGGCAGAGGTTCCCTTTTCCTGGGTTACTATGTTTATATGGCCACGAAGAGATTCTCTAGCACCTTTCCTATTAGGCATCATAGAACATATAAGATAATATTCATGGTAGAAATGAGGCTGGGAAAAATTTTCAAGGAAGTCCTTTTTGAATTTCTGTCTCCGCTAGTTCCTTCCTTGTACTGTTAGCTTAAACTTCAGGATCTCAAAGCAGTGAATGGAAGTGAACAGAAGCGGTGATGTGTTGAAGCATCCCACTCAAGACTGATGACAGATATCTGCTCTTCTGTTTTGCTTCAGAGTACAGTCAAAGAGGTTCAATTAAGCCACATGCAATGGGTAGCAGGAAAATGTTCACATATAAATACATCGTCCTGTCTGGCAAACATGAGACCAAAGCCATCTGTACAAACAATTTTTCACCTCTGTTTCCCTTGGAAGTCAAGAATTTTAAATTAAACCATCTGTGATTTACATTGATCTGACTAATTTCACTGGAATAAAAACGTCAAGGCTATCACAGTGTCCTCCACCTCTCCTCTAAGGCAATGTGTGCCCCAATCTGAATAAAGTAAGGCTAGTTTTTAGGATCAAAGTTCAAGTAGCAGATCCAAATTATGCATTTAAACATATCCATTGTTTAATTAAACATACATAGAAATAAATAGCTATGCTTTCTTTGAAGACCAACATTATGCTCCAGTATAAACGCAACAGTAGTCAAATCATAGAATCCCAGATACTGAACACCAGCTTCCCAGTTCAAAATTAAATCAAATACAGATTCTCGATAGATTTTAACGGTTCACCTGTGTGGTGACACTTACTTATTAACTTACCTAATCTATATGACTAAATAATACTATATACTTAAAAATATAACTGAATTAAATGGTATAAAAATAGGTATGTGCAAGGAGTTATACTTTAATGGTAGCAGTCTAATTATAGTGGAAAATTGTAAAGAAAAATAATACATTGCCAGGAGTATCAGACCATACACATAAATGCCTAGTTCCCAGAATATGCTGTTTTATGCTCTAATTGTCTCTAAGCTTAAAGAATAAAAGCTGAATTCATGTTCTGCCACACGGAATAGCTTTTTTTAAGAGATGTCCCTAGTAAAACCAACAATACAGTTTCCCTTCAAAAGTTGTGGCACAACCATTTCACATTAAAATCAGCACCAATTTTAACATTGCATTATGTGCCCATTAATTCCTCTCAATTCTAAGGTATTCATCTAGCTCTCATATTAATCATTTAAATAAAGAAGAAGTAATGATAAATCCTTGTGGTCTAAACTATGTTTTCACAGCAGTTAAATTTTTTCATGAAAGTTGGTACGTCTGTGTCGTCAGCTAAGAAGCTCTGGAATTGAAAACTGCTGAATTATCTTAATCTTTTTGGTGTTAAGTCCATAATAAAGAATACGTGAAATGGGGAAAAATGCAGACTAGCAGATCCAACTGAGCAAAAATTGGTTGTCCCTCCACAAAACTGAGATCTCTTTTAATAACATATTGCTTGCAGTGCAGTCTAATCAGAACTTTGGTTTGTGAGACCTGGAAAAAAAAATGTATTATAGTGAATCTCAATAAGTTAGCAGATGACATGACGCTGGGAAGAAGGGTCAATCTGCTTGGGGGTAAGAAAGACGGCCCTAGAGAGGAATCTAGACAGGCTGGATCTCTGGGCTGAGGCCAGTGGTATGAAGTTCAACAAAACCAAGTCCTGCTGAGTCCTGCACTGTGATCACAAAAACTCCAGGCAGTACTACATGCTAGGGGTGGAGTTGTTGGAAGACTGTGTAGAGGAAAAGGACCCTGGGGGTGTTGCTTGACTCTCAACTGAACATGAGCCACCAGTGTGTGCAGGTGGCCAAGAAGGCCAAGGAGATCCTGGTTTGTATAAAAAATAGAGTAGCTAGAGGGAGCAGGGAGATGATAGACCCCCTGTACTCAGCACTGGTGAGGCTGTGCCTCAAGTACTGTGCTCAGTTTTGGGCCCCTCACTACAAGAAAGACATTGAGGCTCTGGAGCATGTTCAGAGAAGGGCAATGAATCTGGAGAGGGGCCTGGAGCAGGCCCCTTATCTTATAGGGAGCAGCTGAGGGACCTGGGATTGTTTACTCCGGAGACGGGGAGGTTCAGCAAAGAATCCCCTTTCATTGCTCTCTATAACTATCTGCCAGGAGGTTGTGGCAAGGTGGGGGTTGGCATCCTAGGTAACTAGCAATAGGACAAGAGGGAATGACCTCAAGTTGCACCATGGGAGGTTCAGGTTGGATATTAGAAGAATCTTCTAAAGATTCTAAAGAGTGGTCAGGTGCTGGAACAAGTTGCTCAGGGAAGTGGCTGAGTCACCATCCGTGGAGTTGTCAAGAAAAGTTTAGATGATGTTGTTCTAAGGAACGTGGTTTAGTAGGCAGTATTGGTGATAAGTGGACAGTTGGAGTAGATGATTTTGGAGGTTTTTTCCAACCCTAATGATTCTATGACTACATGATCTCACATATCTCTACGTTAGTTTATAACCAGTAGAGGGATGCTATCAATACAGTATCTTCAGACTTTAAATCTACTCAGCCACTAAATACAGGGATTTGAAATGTGCATAGTCTGCTATGAAGATTTATAGTAGACATTTATTTAAGGATTAGGGAGCAATGAAGCTTTTGTTGTCTGAGGTACTATATTTTTTACTACATGTTTGGCAAAAAGGAATGTGTTAACATAAATGTCAGTAACTTGCATTAAAAATATTTATTTATTTATTTACTTAGTCTATGCAATGGAAATTCTTACATCATCAAATATAAGAAAGAAGGAAAATGCAGTTTCCACCACATTAGGTCCTAAATCTATATGTAAGAGGATTGGAATTTTTGCTTTGATATGGCTCTGAGTTTTCAGACTCAGGACACCTAATCTCAAATTAATTTATGACTTGAATATTCTGAGCTACACCAACAAAAAGATTCGTGCATTGAAATCTGAGATAGTAATCAAGGTTCTGTTTAATTGCTATGTGAACTATAATCTGATATCATCTAATTTTCCTGGTCACCTAAAAATCTGCCTCTGAACACTCACAAAAATACCTGAATCTGCACTAAGGGTGAAGTCATGTTTACACACTTTCAGGAGTAAGAAGCTAAATTTTCAATCATTTGCCTTAATTAGAGTTTTACTCTGTTTTCAGCTATGAGTGCTTGTGAATGACTAAGGCATTCTGTAGAAATTAAATGAGTGTATGTCACCATCTACTTTTTGCAATACTATCTATCTCATTCTTCAGTAATTTGAATCCCAGAGAGTTCTTTCATTTAATAATATTTTGTTTTCAATAGTTTTGAGTGTTTTCAGCACCCAAAACATTCACCAGTAAACAGTTCCATTCAAACTATGAAGAAGGTACTGTATCAAGAAGTATATCCTTTTTTGAATTTTCAGATACTATTATTTGATGCTTTCAACTTTTATTTTGGGACATGCTGAGAACAATTTTATCCCCTATATCTTATTCCCACGTGACTTTCAATTTTATCATCATAGTCCCTGTTCAAATTTCTCTTTACAAGTCAAAAATTATGAAAAAAGCCATTTCATGTCTTTGAACATCATTTTCAGCTTTCTTTGCATATTCACTATTTTATCATATTCTTTTCAAAATATAAGGACTGGAATTGAAAATGTATTCAAGAATCAGATGTTCCTTGGATTACAAGGCTTCCATTTTTTTATTTACATTCCTTTAAAAATAGTGCCTTAACTTCTATTTGATCACTTGGCAACTACGGGCAACTAACAATGCTTCACAGATGTCATTACCGTAAAGCCAAATATGATTTGTTAGTAGTAATAATCAATTTAGATCTCTTTTCTATATATGTAAAATCAGAGTATCTTTTCCCCTATATGCATCACTTTTGTTCATACTTTCTCTGCCCTGTTCTCATCAAGTTACACAGATTTTTGAACTCTTTTGCTGCAAACCATCATATTTCTTATCCATAATAATTTATTTGTTATCAAGAATAACTTGGCCACCTCTCTCATCTTTGTTTCTGATTCATTTGTGATAATATAAAACAGCGTTAATATTGATGCAGTACAATGTGGGTGACATCCCTCTACTTTAAAAATTGAACTTATGCACCTATCATTATTTTTCTTTATGTTACAGATTTATTTAGGTATGTAAAAACTTCCCTTCTTCCTATAACAGTTATTATTATTATTTTTTTTTTTTTAAGAGGAATGGGTGATAGATTTGCCAAATATTTTTTGAAAATCAAAGCAAGCTACACCGGCTTAAATTCTCTTGCCATTATACCTATTTGCTCCTTCCACGAATGTCACTAATACATGTGGGATTAAATACGTGTGGGATTAAAAAATCACACATATTCTTCAACAATATATAATTTTTAATTATGTGGCCCTAAAATTAAACTTCTGGAAAATATTTTACCAATTTACGTGGTAAAGGTATCATCAGGTCTAATCTGTGGATTTCCTAATTAACATAGGAGGCCATGGAGGAGAACAGCTTGAAAGCATGGTGTTGTAATAGTGAAGCCCAGTGTGAAATTAACCTATATTACCAGGAAATCTTTTTACCAGGTTCTTATCTGATTATTTATATTCTCACCAACTGCCAGATTTTTTTCTTCTCTTTCATTCGCTGTATGAAAGTTACTTCTTGTCTTGTCTTCTTGGCTACTAAGCAACTGTAATAATGCCTACCATAACAGTCTAACAGATATCCTAATGTGTCTTCTACCCTTTCTGTTTATTTGTCCACTAGTGATAATGGTATATAAATATAAATAGGAAATAGTAGACAATGTCAGCAATGAAAAAAAATCACTGAAACTTTTGAGAGATGCCAAATTAAATCTTAGGCTACATGAGATATCAAGAGTTTTGTGAAAGGATCAGAAAATAAAGAAAGAGTAGAAAGCTGTTATTGGGATGAACGGACAACTCACTAATTGTGAAATAATTCCATTATTTAGCAGCCTCTGAGCAGAGTTCATCACATTAGTATCTGGTCTCTTACAAACAGCAGTGAATTTATCCTCAAATTACCTTGGTTACATTAGGAGTACTACTTCCTTTGGTTTATCAAGGCACAAAAAGGATAAGTAGATCTTTTCTGATGTAGCATCAATTTAAACTCTTTTTAGTGAAAAATTGAGAAGAAATGTCTTCACAACATCTATCCCCGCCACACAAATAATTTAAAACATTTAAAAAATGAGTATTGTGCATAACAGGTTTCTTTGAAGAGATCAAATAGTGACGAAAATTTTTCCACTGACTTCAGCCAATCAAGCTTTGATCTCAGGAAATGATTATTTTTGGAGTATAATTCTAGTACAATTATTGCATAATTTATTAGTAATTGTTTCCTTGTTTTAGTAAGCTAAGCTTTCTGTTAGAGAGAATGTTGATAAAGCTGCAGCATTACCTCTTGTACTTAAAAACAAACAAACAATAACATACATACACAATAATTTCAGTAAATTTGATTCTCTTACAAATGATAAAGATCTTCACACTGTAAACTGTGCTCTTTTGAAGTACATTTGAAAGGAAAACTGAGTCCACGGTGAAATTTTGCAGCTTACCTACAATCCACACCAGGCTATCAAAACAGACAATACGTATTAAAATTTGTAATGTATATTCAGCTACTGACACCAACATTTTGAAGGGCATTAGGACTGCCAAGTACTATGACGGTTTTTATTATCTGACCCATAATATAGTGATTGGGAGTTATACACAGCAATTGTCTTTTTCTGACTGCTTTACTAACTAACAGAAAAGGCTAAAATTGAATCAATGACCTCAGGGTGAAATGTTTTTTTTCACTGAAAATAAATTCTTAAAAGGAAAATCAAGGAGAACTGAAACAAATTAAGAAAGAACAAAGTGTTAATGGAATGAAGGTAATATTTCTGTTTACTGAATATAAACTAAGCGTTGGAAGTAGATGATCTTAAAGGTCCCTTCCAACCCAAGCCATTCTATGATTCTGTGACCACAAAGGGATCAAAAGCAAGTACCTAGTACCAAGAATATCTTAGGTCTTACTTCCTGATTATTTGTTACCATATTTTCTGATGTTAAACAAAAAACGTTTTTTCCTGTTTCTGTGTTATGCTTCTACCTGCTATGTGACAAGTGGGAGGATCATGCCATCTTCATGTCTATAGAGCTGAGATGGTCTGCCTATCTTTTACATTCACTGTGGGGCAAGGACTGCCTTTTGAAATTGCTCATGTTAAAATAAATTTGGTATCAGTGCTTCCAACCAGACTAACAGGATAGCAATAGTATTTATATTTCAAAAACTCTTTTCTGACTGGTAATGATGAAAAGACAATAGCAGTTTTCAGTATAAATGAAGTTGTTCTTGAATAAGTAAGTTATTTATCTAATGATAACTATATGTAGAAACTTGAGAAATGAAATACAGCGTCAGTAGTCAGTAAAAAAAAAAAAAAAGAAAAAAAAAGCAATAGGAGTAAAACTCCTTAACAACCCAGATTAAAATTTTCTTCGCATTTCATAATAGGTGACATGTTATTTTGTTGGAAAGTGGGCACTTCTAGAGGTAGATTACTGGAGAACAATTTTGTCTTTGGAAGCAATTAGGAAATACGTGCAACATGACCATTTCCCATGTGCAAGAACTAATAGAAGCATTTAAAATCTTTTTAAAAGGTACTACTAATGTTCAATAGAGCTGTTAAGGAAGTCCATTAGAGAGAATAAAGAGGAGCAACTGGGAATATGCAAAGAGGAAAATTTGGAGTATTTTTCACATGTTGTTTTCAGTGGTGAGGGCTGAAATAGCTAATAACTTCACAGAAACCTATGGGAAATTCAGTATATGCAAGTGAATGAACCTTTAATAAGTCAGATGACTGTAATTCTCATATAAATAATAGTCCTCTCATTGCATAAATGACATTGAAAAAATTAGAGGGTATTCCAGCAAAGCCAGCAAGAATAAGTCAATAATTAGATACTACAGCTTATGGGAAAAGTGCTAAGTAACTTACATCAAACACCAAAAAAAAACCAAACCAAAACAAACAAAAAAAAACCACTGAACTTTTATTTGTATTTTTCAAGTGCTGGATTAGTCTGGAGCAATACTGAATACAGAAAGGTCAACATAATCTGAGGCACTGAGAAACTACAGAGTAATATGTATCTTGCTTCACCTGACACCTGTTGAGAGATGCTGGATGGGATATAGCCTGACTGCTTATCAGTTCCTGTTACTGCAAGGTAAATAAGATACCAGGTTTTTCAACAATAAACTTTATATAACCTTACACATTTTCCATCCATTCATATAAGGTTGTTTTTTTTTTTTTTTTTCTGTTGTTGATGCTGTGGTTGTTTGTTCGTTTTTGTTTGGTTTATTCTACTTCTCCCCCCCCTCCCCCCCCTCCCCCCCCAGACTACTCAGGTATCTAAAGAGAGTCCCAAATACAAAAAATACAATGGAAAGAGATAAATTGGGAATTTGTCTTTAAAGCTTTTTTTCCCCTTTAGAAAAAAAATATATATATACATTCAGCAGAGGAAAAGTGATCATGGGAGTGTATTGTAGAATTGAGCTGGAAATAAGATCTGCTCCAGACTGGACTGATGATTATAGCATTCAATTGAATTCAAAGCTATCCTTTCCCTCATCCCATCTCTTCCTGACTCAGCTAACAGTCACAGAGATCTGTGTTTCAAATCATCTTTGACAGATGCCCTAACCTCTCACTTCCTCTTTTTCCTCCACCTGAGTTTATCAGCAATTCTAAGATATTTTTTTTTAAGACAATCAGATTCTGAAACCTGAGGTTTTACACAAATCAAACTTCTGTCAACTTTTTGCTGGAAGATCACCAGATGCAAGGAAAGGTGCTGCTTCTGGGTTTAGTCAGCTTCCATGTCCAGAGGCATGACTTATCTGCAATGTTTTATTCTGTTAGATAACCACTGACAGATGTCCACATGAAATAGCAGACTTCAAACAAAATCTTGCAAAACAGGAACCGGTGCAACTAAATGCACAAACTAGAACCAAAGCACTTGCCCACTGTAGGAAGTAAGTGAAAAACATACATGGTTCATTTTGTCTATTTTTTTAAAACAGAGCTGATGCAACAGATCATGCTCTAGAGCACTTCGCTCAGTGCCAGAGATACAAAAAATAAAAATGGATTCATGCAGGTTCTCACTCCTTGGGTACTGCACTCACCAATGATTAATTCAGAAGGTTGGTACCCAGTAGTGCTTTGTTTGCAACTGTGCCAGTGTGAGTTACTCAAGCATAGAGAGTAATCTCAGATAAAGAAGCTGTGAGGCAAAGTCACACAGAGAAGGTATTCTTCAACATTTACCTTTCGGGGGTCATATAGAAGAATTCTTAGTTCCTTTCAATTAGTTAACACATTACAACATGAGTAAAGAACATGTGTACACACACCATTTCTCTTCTCATGATTGTAGTATTTTTATAGTTAAAAGAAAGAATAAGTTTTTGTTTTGGTTTGCATTGGGTTGGGTTGGTGGGTTTTTTTTGTTTGTTTGTTTTTGTTTTTGCAATGTACTGTGTCTATAGTGCGGAAGATAATCTCCTAGGTTGTATCCTCAACAGTCAAGACTGGCATATTCTGTGGAGCTATGATGTTTTAATTTTGTTCATAGCCCAAAGTTGTACTCAAATAGCTATAACAGTGTGAGCATTACACATGAGGTGTCTCGTAGCAGAAGGTAAGACAGTTCAGGCTGATTTTGGCGCATTCATTCAATTTGGAAAATGTTTCCTCTGGCTGCTTCTGCATGAAAGCGATTGAGGCAGAACTCAGCATGAGAGGGAAGTTTTTGCGTTCTCTTGCATTCCAGAGAGCATGTAGGTTAATCACCATCTTAAGATGTTGGGCAGGTAGCACAGCCAGTCTGTGCAGCACTCAGATCAGAGGTGAATTCACCCCATGTGAGCTGAATGTAAAAAGAAAAAAGATAGAAAGAAAGGAAAAAAAAAAAAAAAAGAGCAATAATAGCTCAAAAGCCAGGTTAAAGTGCCTTTTTTTTTTTTTTTTTAATTAAGGAGGGGAAATTATAGAAATGGTCTGAGTTACTGTCTGTCTGTCTCTTCATGTATGTTCAAAGATGGTATGCTCTTATTCACTCCTTAAAAAACAACCCCCTTACAGTGTTACTATCAAGGTGACTTTGATTCTGTTTGCCTTAATTCTCTGTTGGTTGCTTTCTGCAGCACTTTAAACAGATTGGGATGCATGACTTTGTTTATTAGAGAAACCACTGTTGTGAGGATTCTTTTTCCCTGCTTTAGATCTTTGGGAAGATAGTTCAAAGCTGTCAATCCCTTCAAGGGAGGAACTTAGAAAGGTAAAAGAAAAAAGTAACATATCCACAGTGATTGGAAGGAAACAGATGTCAAGACTCTTCCTCAAATTATGCAAGACACAGTTATTCAGCATACCTGCTATTTACTGCAAAATAATGCAAATAATTTGGTACGCACCTATGTGTGATTATGAAATGTGATAACACCCTACTTCTTTGTGACTTCTGGAAACACAGTGAAATCTTCTTGCACTAGCTGTTAATACTCTTTCTCCCTAGTTGTAGCGGAAATGCTAAGTCACAGCCAAAAGCAGTGATTAAGCACTTGGTGGGAAGGCAGGGCAAACTCAGGGGAGCTGAGGTGCACGCAATGCACCTGAGTGACTAGAAGCCAGGATCCACTCCTTCCTCGACCTCATTTAAAGGTTGGTGGTGGAGGTAAGAGTATCTCATTTGGAGATCCCTGTTTATCTGAAGCCTTCCATAGTTAAGTAGTTTTTTGTTTTTTTTCCCCTTATTTCCTGTGTCTACAGCTGCTGCATTTGGACTTGTTCTCATTTGCTACAGCAAAAGACTTTGTTATCCCGCTGCTATTACTGTACTTTCCATCACATTATAGTGTTACATAAGTCCAAGGCATTTACACTCTGTGTGGCTTTTGATTATGTCATTCAGTCAGTAAGGAAGACTTTGCATGTGAAATGGGACCAAAACCTTAAAAATGTTGAAATCTGTTAAGTGGAGCTGTTGTGGGATGTTTGGAGTATACTAGAATATTCTATTCCTATACCTGTGCTCAGTCTATTTTACAAGATCCAGTTTGAAAAACTTTCTCAAATTGTAATGAGATGGTGTATTAATACAAATGGCAGAAGAAAAAGGCCAGATATATTGAAAAAAAGTAATCAATGAACATACATTTTTGTGTGTTTGTTTGTTTATTTTTCTCCAATAATAGTTTGTACTTCAGGGAATAGATGGAACAATTTAGCATAGAAATAAAAATTAACTTATTTTTCCAATTCTGGTATTTTCAGTTTTGCTTACTAACCAACAGTTTCTCATTGACAGGTGCTAGTGGTCTAAGCACCCAAGTGCTAGTGGTCTAAGTGCCCTGCTTCATGATTTCTGAAGACTTTGCTTAAAATCACGTGACATTAAATGACTGAAAGTACTTTTTAAAGAATGACTTTAAAACATAGTTTTTAAAAGAAAGCAAGAGATTACTCCCCTTGTTTCTATCCAAAATGATTAGCAACAAAACTAATTTTCAGCATTCATAAGTATCATAATTCAATACACAAACTATTTTGAGATTAATACAATTTTAAAATGCTAATAGGAGATAATTATGCCTCTGCTAGAGATTATAATGTGAGAGACGCTCCAGTCCTAATTCTCCATAGTACACTGAAATCCTCCTGGCATGCTTTGTTTTTTTGCATAAGCAGAAAACCTAGCCTACAGCAGTGTTATTTCCTTTTACCATTATCACAACAGTGTAGCTATAAATATTAACTCTCATGAAGTACATTTGTTGCTGAAACATGACCAAAACAAGTTCTCTATCATCACACAATAAATATATTACTTGCATTCTACACTGGATTTCTTTCAGCCCTTAAGATTCTGCATGTTTGGGGAATGACACTTTGTACTACAAGGAGTGTTTTATAATGGCAGTCACTGATAAGAATAAAATATGAGGAGAAGAATTTCAATAGAAGATGGACATATTTTTCCTCTTAGCTTATTTTTTTAGAGATAAGCTTTTTTAAAAAAAAAATATTATTTTTTAATTCTATATGTACAGTGAAGGCACTGTTACATGGACAAGAATGATGAATGCTAAGTTGCTGGTAGTATCGACTGGTTACTTTTTTTTTAAATATAGATGAATTTAGGCATACCTCTCCAAAAGCTGTTACAATAACATTTTTATAAAATCTTCAGTTTTCTTACGTTCTCCCAAACAAACTAGCTGATTGAAGGCAATACTGACAAGTTACAACATCACAGTTACGTTGTTTTAAATGAGATCCTCGAGGAATGAATGACTGTAGTGTCTGTAGTTGATACCAAAATGCACTGTCAGAGTAGTATGTGAGCCCAGACTCAGTATAGCAGAGCAATGATGATCATAGTAAGGCAGCATTTTCTATAGGAAAGAAGTCAGGTGCTTGTCAGCAACAAAAGCGTCTTCTTTCTGTAGCATCTTAGAAACAGAGAGGAGACCAGACCAGATGAACAGAGCTTTGGCAAGAGATGGGGATCTGAATCTCCTTAAGCACGTGAGTTGGACAGAATAGAAAGGGCCTATGCTTCTGGCATATGGATACCTAAACCTGAAGCCTGGCTATGAGACAGCCTGTCGTCAGTCTTGTCCTCAGTCCTTGCTCAGCAGCTTCCCAGAAGGGCTTCCAGGCAATGGACAAGTGATGAGGAGACAGGTACTGGTCTACTTTTGGCAGGCTAGACTTCCTTGGAGCTTTCCTGACTTTGTCAGAACTCTGGTAATGCTCAAATATCAATGGTAAAGACCTAATCCTGAGGAATCTATGCCCTCCAGCAGAAGGGTTTTCATCCAAAGAATGTTTATGTCCTGTGAATGTTCTTGGCATATTTGACCTTCCAGCAGCTGTCTCAGCACACACCACTTAGTGCTTCTACAGAGTACTGCGTTTTTATTACCATGAAATTTGTACCTTAATAGTGAGACTTCATTCAATGCCATAAAAAGTCTCTGTCCTCCCTAGATCAGTGAGTTCCTGTTCTGTTCATATGTGCATCATTCCATTTTCACCATTAATCACCAGGAGTGGAGTTGAGGCATCAATCACAAATATCACCAAAAAAAAATAATTGTAGAAAACAGGTAGATATTCCTTGCAGAATATTATCTGGAAACTTTCATTTTGTTTGTTGCTATGGTTTGCAAAAATATGGACAATGACAAATTAGTGTTGAAATAAATATGTTTCTAATTTAGCAGAAATGAGTACAGGAATTCAATAAAATGAAACAGTTAAGTGTGGATTGAGTGAGTAACCTTTTTCTCTTATATGATAATCATATTACAGAGAGAGGCTTTCATGACCTTTTGAGCTATTTCAGAAACTAATAAAACACATCAGGCCCAAGTTTGTCAGCAATAAAGATTTTTATCTAGATATTATGGCTGCTACCACTGTTCTGCGGCTTTTGTGGGGGAGGGGCGGGGGGGGGGGGGGGTTTGTGTCTTTTTTTTAAACTGGAATTTTAAAATGTTCCAAAATTTATTTTTATACCATAAATTAAGCTGTTGCTTAGTGAAGTAGCTGCAGCACTAAATACATATATTTTGCATGGACTTGTGCCACTAACCTGATCTTGTTTCCATGGTTTTCTGTTGTTATCTACATATTTAGTTTTTTGTATGTTATACATATCTTTGGGAGGAGACATTAATAGGCAATCATACACAGGCGCTGAGAGCTAGGACCTTAAAGTAATATTGCTTGCTGTTTAATTGGAAGTACACAGTTAGCATCCATACTCTCAGCCTTTTGTTTTAAGTATCTATTTTTGTTTCCATCACCAATTCACTGCGTGAACTGAGTCAAATCCCTTTACTTCATTATAAAACAGCATATAAAATATCTTAAAGAGCTTCTGCAGAGTTAAAAAACAAAACTAAACTAAACAAAACAAAAAACCCACCACATACTAATTTCTAATAACTTCTTTTTTTAGTAGAACCTGGTCTTTATAAAGAGTTAATGTTTTCATTCATTTGATGAGAACAAAATCCAAATAGTCTTTGATGTCTGAATGTTAGCTTGTAACTGAGAGAAGTACAGTATTGTTTTTTTTCCTCAGTAGAAGAACACCTTTAAAAGAAGTATAATGTATGAAACAAATCATTTTCTGATGGGGAAAAATGCTTTGAAGGATTTATTTTTTTTTTTAATCAGTTCTGGTTCTGGCCCTGTAGTTTCTCTGAGAAATCTTCCCAAAACAGGCAGCCTAATATAAAAAGGGACAGGCATTAACCATTCTTCCAAATGATGCCAGAAGTGAATTTGACTGTTTTTGTTACCTTCGCTGCCTACAGAAAGATGCTAACAGTCAAGCTGCTTTCTAAGATTCTCTCTACTCACCTTCAGAATTTTTTTTTCTTATTCAACATATATTAGCATGCAAAAAAAAACAAGTGACAACTGTTTTCAGATATTGTGTAATATTTTAAAATAAGAATTGAGATATTTAACTTATATTTGAAAAAGCTACCTTCTGATGTTAGAAACACGCATCCACAATTAAATAGTGAAAGAAGGATCTCACTGAGAACATGCTGTAAATATGCTGAAACAAACAGTCAAACGATCAAGAGAACATATTTGTGTTTTTTGTTAGTTCTAGCCACTACACTTGTGCATTTCTGTATTATTGCCTTGTCTGATATTTCTGGATTTCAAGCAGTCCATCAGAAATTGCTACCTATAACATCACCACTTTTTCAGAATTAAAATAATATAACTGTTGACACTTAAAAGAAAAACTGAAGGAAAAAAAAAAAAAGTTTGAAGGGAAGACTTTTCAGATATGTTTATGCCTGGCCATGCGATCCTGGCCTACACAGTTGGGACTGATATCAGTGCATGACATCTAGTGGTAAATGAGAGATCCATCGATCTGTGCTATTGGGAAAAGGCTCTTAAATTACTGTATCCTGATGTACCTAGTACAAGGGGAAATTATTCTCATCTGAAAACTAGTGATCATTTAAGACAAATTTACTCTTTGCGTGTGCTTGGGAAATACATCCAGACAGACTCACAGTATGTTTTATCTTTAAGGGACTGGCTTTACTTTCATCATATATATATATATTTTTTCTGTTACATGCATTAAAGAGTTTTCAAGCATTGATCATAGAGAGATTTGTCCAGAAGCAGGAACTCTGTCCTAATTTTAAAAAGGTTTTGGTGATTTCTTTTTTGTTTGTTTGTTTGTTCGTCTGGTTTGTTGGTTGTTTTGGTTGGTTGGTGGTGGCGTCATACAAGAGTCCTGTATTTTCCATAAAGGTATCCCAGACTTCATTGGAAAGTTCGTTAGAAAGCTGGAGTGGCTATTTACAATGTATCTGTTCAGGGGTGACATATCAAGCATTTCAGGTATCCAGTTTGCCAAAGTACACGTTTCAGAACCTAATATTTCTTTCCTTGGTCAGCACATGCTTATGCACTGTACTGTTCAGAGCCCACCAGTTTAGCCACACTGGTGAAACCATTTAAAAAATCATAGAATCACCAAGGTTGGAAAAAACCTACAAGATGATCCATTCCAACCATCCACCTATTACCAATAGCACTCCCTAAACCATATCCCTCAACACAACATCCAAACATTTCTTGAACACTTCCAGGGAAAGTGACTCCACCACCTCCCTGGGCAGCCCATTCCAGTGGCTGACCATTCTTTCAGAGAAATAGTATTTCCTAACATCCAGCCTGAATCTCCCCTGACGCAGCTTGAATCCATTCCCTCCAGTCCTATCACCAGTTATAGGAGAGAAAAGGCCGACCGCAGCTCACTACAACCTCCCTTCAGGTAGTTATAGAGAGCAATCAGGTCTCCCCTGAGCCTCCTCCAGACTGATTTGAAGGTGTTGGTCATTGTTCTCAGTAGGTGAAATGTTTTGGCTTTTCTGAATTCCCTTCACTACTTACTTTTTGTTTCTTTCTTTCTTCTTGAGACCATTTCCCATCCCCCCCCCACCCCCCAGCACACTCTCCTGGCTATCCCAGCTTTGATGTTTCTTCTCAGAACTATTTTTTCCCAGCAAACTGGAACATTTATTTTTTTTTTAAATGCATTTATATCTGTTCTATATTTAAGAAGACTTCACTAACATAAACACATAACATTCACATAACATAAACAACACCAAAACAAATAAATAAGCAAAACTTTTGCACACTTGAAGAGTGAGAATTAAGGCACTAAAGTTTCTAAGTGGGGAAAGTAGAATAATGTTTTTATCTGGACAAAACAAGATACTTGTTCATAAGGTATTGGATTGCATTATTTGAAATCAGTTTTCAGGTGATTTCACCCAGTGACAGTATATTTAATAGAAACAGCCCAAATATTTGAAATTTGCAAAAGTATCAACAACTGAAAACAAGATTATTGGAAAAGAAAACCAGGCGGTGCATAGCTTCCCTATTAGCCATGCTATCACAGGTCGTTAAGTATACCTGTTTTCCATTTATTTCTCTAACATAAAATGCAGTTAAGGTCAGAGTTAGCACTTTTAGGAAACAGAATATGAATACATTGTGTTGAAAATATATTTCTTCTATGAACGTTTACAAGTCAGTCCTGTTTTAATCTGACATACTAAATAACCGTAAAATATAAAATGTTTGACAGAGAATGCTCAGCCTTGGAGTTTGTACCAGCTGCTTTCTATTGAGGACAATGAATCCAAGAGTGAGGAGGCTGAGCTAGTACAAGTGGTGTGTACCATTGTGGTGTGGTTTGAATAAGAGCAGAAAATTAGGTCTGAAGAGGGCTGATAGAGGGAAAAAGCGGAGGTTCAGCTGATATTCAGGTATGGGCATGAATCTGAATTATCATTCTGAACTCTACCTCCTATAAAAAAGAACAGTAATAACTATTAACCTTTTCTAAGGTCTGAATACAAAGATCGCCCCTTGAATGTAATGGCAAAGACATCACAGAGACCAAAAACAGCACATAAAGAACAGAAACAGTCTGTGCGGGGACAGTGGAGAACCTCTCAGCCTCCTTCAGCAGCAACGACCTTTGCAGAGTCCTTAGTTCCAGATTCCCGTGTTCGTACAGTTACTAAAGAAACATTATGGAAATACTTCTTATCTAATGCAAAACAATAGAGCGGGAGTAGCTGTTGGTAAACACATGTCCAATTCAGCTGCAATCATTAATATCTTCGACTCATTTTTCTCTGGTGCCTCCCAAGACAAAGGACAATAAAGACCCTATGGTGTCCTGTTTAGAAAGGGGAAAGTGCAACAAATGTAGTCAAAAGATGCCTGAATCTCTGTGCAGAGATACTGTTGAACCTGTTTGTCATTATCTGTTTGTATGATGGGTAAATGCAGTAAGGCTGAGTAAAGCCAAACAAAATCATCACTTTTCTTGTAAAATAGGCCAGAAAATGCTTGTTCCTGAAATTCACCACACTGTTCCTTCCCTGAGCCACCCCCTCACTCACACATGCACTCACTCACACACACTTTCATGGTTTCTCTGCCTGTCTCCACGGTAACAGCAGCATTGGGGTTTTGCTACTGCTGCTTGTGGTTGTTTCAGAAGCTGCTTGTGCTCTGGAAACTGCTCATCCAGCCTCAACAGGCCCAGACAGTCCCTAGACACAGCAGCATCACCATCAGAGACTGACCTCTGTCCAAAGGGACATGATGCGTGTCACACCAAGCCATAGGGCCCTGCATGCTCTGCCATTTCTTTCAGTTGAGGGTGGTTTGTGCTGACAGGTGCTAAAGTGCTTTGTAACATTTGCGGATAAGGCTGCGAAGGTAGGTGCGTTAAGTTTGTGTGCAGGGAGCTACCAATCCACAACAAACAATGCAAAGTGTAACTAGTGTACAAAGGAACTATAAACAATAGCTTCCCAATTGCAAATATCAAAGAAGAGATGCACTTCTACTGGAAGGAGCTGCTTTAACTGTAAGTGTTGCAGTTTACAGTGTCTCTGAGCAGTAGTCAAACTCCAGAGTGAGTACTCTGCTCCTTTAACTCTCACAGAAGTCACTGAATCCTCTACTGCTGGGCAGCACCTTACTGGGTCATGCTTAAAGTCCTCCTAGAAGATGCATGAAAAGCAAAACCAATATTGTTCAGTGTTCTTTAATAAAATGTATCGCAGATACTTACCTGATTTAGATCATTATACTTTATATTGGGTGTTAAATTTATTTACACAGGCAATTTTTGCTCAGCGGTAAGCTAGCCTATATATGTTATATTAACTATAGTATTCATTAGCATGCACACTGCTGAATTACTTCAATTAATAATTTCTCTCTTTTTCTGTAATATTAGCCCTTCTAATGATTAGGAATAAAAGTAGGACTCTTGCACAATGGGAAATTAGGAGCAGGAGAGTTTGGACTGTTTCCAGAGAGTGGTTCAGGTTCATAAGTCTCAGAAGCAGAACTAGAACACTGAATTTCAAGGCTGGGACTTTGAACTAAACTAAAGTTAATTGGAGTTCAAAATTCTGAGATTATGGCATAATAGAAGAAATAATAATGTATTCCATTCCTAATTTCTGTGCAAAACTTCGTTTTACAGCTGTGTATCTACAATCACCACTGAAATAAATTTTACCTCTGTGAATCCTGACAAAATCAGCATGTAGTGCAGGGAGAGGAAGAAAAATTTTGGTCAAGGACTCTGGGACAAATCCTGCTGGCAGGGAAATCATCCTAGGCTCTTTAACGTCCATGCAGCATAGAAAGACCAAAGCATAGTAAATGTCATGGCATTCCATTTATTTGCTCCTTATGTACTGCCTAAATGCTTCCCATAAAACATTGCCCTTTGAACAGTGCTTATCCTCAGTCACTGTTCTGGTGCAGAGGTTCTTTTTTTGTCTGTGTGTTAATTATCCATACCAGCCTTTTGCCTATTACCTTCACATGTAGCCTTATAGCTTTTAAATACTGTTTTCTTGGAAAAGATGTTCACCTTCAGTCACTCCTCAAAGACCACTAACTAGCCTTTTTTTTAATTTATTATCCCTATGATGATACCTCTTATTGAAAGCAGACTCAGAAACATTTATCTGGTGATTAAAGAGACAGATGAATATGTCATATTTGCATGTTCAAAAAAAGATTTTTCTCAAAATGTTCAAGTCACAGCTTTTCAATTAACCATATGTTTCTGTTAGTGTTAAAACTCTCTTGCATGTTTTGCAACTCATTCACAATTACACCCTTCAGTCACGTTATCTTGAGAATCATCTTTCTGAGTCAAGCGATGTCCTTAAATAAGCTGATAATCCTACTGAGCCACAATCCAAACGAAGGCATAAAGGTGTAAATAGATAAACTCATCATGGCTAAGATGTATGAACAATGAGAAATTTTTTTAACCTTTTTCAACTTTTTTTTTTTTTTTAAAGGAATGAGATCATTCAAAAAGTATCTATCTTTCAACTTTTAACTCCCTTTTACAGAAACTGATGAGTTTTGATCAAATGATTTCAAACAAAAAGTAGCGAGAGGAAAAGAGAGACTTCACTGGCAATGTGGGCCAATTGGGAAGCGGCTGGACTGTGAACGGAGATGCAGGGAGCCTGGATTTTAGCATGAACTAAAGAAATAAAGAAATACATTTTAAAAGGAAAAAGAGGGAGAAGGGAGAAAGAGAAGCAGGAACCCCTACAGTCATTGCATTTGACTTTCTAATAATATCAGTCTCAGAGGAGAGCAGAGATGGAAATGAGGAAGGGTGCACTTGCAATGCAGTCATTCTTGCTGTCATCGCCTTTATGTTTTTTCAGCAGGCTACAAAAGGCCAATCCACTAGAATATGAATGAGGTACAGTTATGGCCCCACCAAGTAAGTAGGAGACACCAGACCTCCCTCTTAGAGTCCTAATAGCTTTTTCCAGTTCAGTAATTTCCTACTGTAAAGAAAATAACAGGACAAGACAAACAAACCAAAAAACAATCCTCCCTCTTTACACCGTCTTTGCCTGCTTCACTTTGATTATTGTTCTGAAGGGCTTCAGGCAACTCAGAAATATAACAGCTGCAGGGATTTGGTGAAGCAAATCTCTCTTGGAGTGATTTTTACTCCCATCAGCTAGACTTCTGAATTAAATATGCTATATCACTATTCGGTTACATGTGAAAAGACAGTCAAGGGGAAAAAGGGCTAAAGAGGCAGGGAATTGAAAGATTGGACTTTTTTTTTTTTTTTTTTTCCAGTAATTATGCATCTGAAACTCCTTAGGAGAAAGGGGCGATGTACTAGGTAGAAATATTTCAGTTCATGCTATCAGTATATAAGTACAGTATCTATTCTCCCTTTCCTAACAGTTATAGCAAACATGCTTTTCACTGATTTCAGCTATTATCTAGACAGATTTCCTGCCTGGTATTTAAGATTCTAACACACTGCAGGACCTGCATGGGTTTCACCAAAAGTAAAGCATAAAAGGAAATTTGAGATGACACAGGGATGGCATTCTGTTATTTAGCAGAGCATGGGGCAGGGCCCCTCCTGCAGAGCACCCTGGAAGAAGTAGCATTGCCACAATCTGAAATAACTTTGTTTTTGCAGGCTGTATTAGTTGATTGTGGTTAGGGAGAAGTGATCCTGTTTACGTTTATAGTGCACCATGTAAACTTGCCTGTTCAGTTGAAGGTAACTCAGGGATACATAAGTGATCCATTCTCTATGCCTGATTAAGTTTAGGTACATACAGAGTAGATTACCATCCTCTGCTGGCAGTGATAACTTGGGAAGCATGGAAGCTTGTGCTCTGGCATTACTCCTCCTGTTGATGACAGTAAGATAACCGTACACTAAGTACAGCTTTAGCTAATTAATTCTGTCTGATAGGTAGGCAAGTATTACTAGTCACATTAAGATCAAGGGAGGAGTTTGACAGCAAGGTTAAGTAATTGAACCAAGGCCATTTTATAATGTCACAGTAATGTTTGTAGCACAAAATACATTGCTGGATCATGTTAACTCTAAGTAAGTGTTTACTATGGAAGAACATATGAACTAGTTTAAAGTGGCAGAACTTCAGGCTACACTGAATTAAATGTGTACTCAAAAATATTTCTTTATTAATAGTTTGATACTTGTGGTTGAAACATTGCATATAATGCAGTGACATTTATTTCATTGCACGTAAAACTTGTGCCTGTGTAAGCTAGTGTTATCAGAAGAAAAACAATTTATATATATATGTGTATGCACCTATATGCATACATATATATAAATGTAAGTGCAGGTATGTATTTCTATATATATATAATACACAGGGTTGTTTGTTTTTTTTGTGTGTCTTTAAATTACTCAAAGAAAATACATGTATAAAATACTTATGGGGCTTTGTTTTTCCTGAGTGACAAAGTTAATGTTAATGTTGAGAAAGGGGGGGCTGGTGGAATCCTAATCTTTGTTAATACACAATGACCTCAGGTTTGGGGGCTTTTACCTTTTGGTTAAGGTACAATAAAATATTTGTTAAAATACTATTTTCAGGACTAGATGAACATTGATTAAGATGATTATTGCAGGATAATAAGTTAAATCAATTAAACCTATTTTTGGAGAAAATAAACTGAGGAGATGTGCATTTTAATAAAAAGAATCCTGTGGTGCTATTTCTTCTTTTCATTGGTTGAAACCACAGAGACTTACAAATATCTGCCTGGTAGAATCAGCCTGAAAATATGAGGTTTGAATTTTAAAAAAGTGTCTTCAGTTCTGTTGAAAAACCTTCAATAGCACGTATGTACTGATTAAAATGTGAAAATCAATTCTTTACCGTACTTTATGTCCTATGTATCCAGTTTTTAGCAGGACACGTAGTAGCATATTCATCTTTCCTATTGCACTCAATACAAAGTAGAGCTAGGAACAGAAGCTACTAATTACATCTTTTAACAGTAATTATCTCTCCAGAAATATTAAAGGTCATAATCTGATTTTGAAGTCATCTTAAATGAGGTTATATATATACATACATATCACTGTGTTCTAGGAAAACATGGTTTGAACACTGATTTTTGCCTGTCTTTAACACAGTCTATACTTTCCCTTATTTCTATTTTCATTTCACAGTTTCATCTCTTCTGATATAAATTAGGTAATATATCTTTATTCCGTACTGTTCTCTTTCTCCCTAGCTGGCTAAAACTACGCCTTGGATTAAAAGTACAAAAGAATTTTCCATATTTCCATCTAAATTTTCATGGTTTGGATGCTCCAATGCATCATTTTAATCTCTTTATCACCTTTAATCATATTTAGAAGAACTAAAGTTGTAAAAGGATGAAAAAGAATTAATAAAACTGTAAAATATCCTTATTCTGAGTTCACATGTTATACCAACACCTATTCTGCTTCCACACCTGCCCTCCAGCCCTGTCAGTGCAAAAGAGAAATGGAAAAACAGTAGTCTATGATAACTCTATGACAAAACCTTCTCCTAAGATGCTTAATTTAGCCTCTAGAAGTCTTTACTGAGTTTAAAGGATGCAACATCCTCTGTTGCATCATGTTGTTGTGAAGTTTCATGTACAACTTCCATGAACGGTATACTCATTTTGTAACCGTAATATCTTGTATACAAGCCTCTTTGATTTTTCTGTCACTGGGTTGTCATGGCAAACCTACAGGGCCCCCTTTCCTTTTATCTTGCTGAACTGTACAATTTACAAGATTACTGTAATGTCTATCCATCCTCTCCTGACCAGCAGAAAGTCAGGCAACATTGTAAGTATATATTGCAGAATATTCTTAAAGAAAGAAAGAAAGAAAGAAAAACAAGAGTACAAATCTTGGGGTCTGTAAGAACAAAATTTTGCTCCATCTTATCATCTTCTTGACCCATGAAGACTTGACATTTCACAGACATTTGTACAGAGTATTTAGGAGTGGGGAACAAAGTAGAACTTAAAACTATTAAGATACATCAAATTTAATGAGAAATAACAATCGATACCAAAGTCAGAGCAGAGTAATATGAATTTTCAGTGTGTTCACGTGGTCCAAATTAGCAGTGGTAATGTATGTGTATATGCTTCCAGTACATTTCATCATGTGTTAAAAACAAAAAGTCTTCAAAATACTGTACTGTAGTTTTAAATACTTTTTAAACAATTCATTCGTCACAACAGAGGTGCTAAATTCATAACATTATTCATAATAAGTTTTGAATAATCTTAACTGAAATGCGTTATTTAACATGAATAAATATTTTAAACCAATATATATAATCAGAGATGATTTAACCACTGTTTATCAGCAAATAATCCATTGACAATAGTCCTTTCCTCTTAAATGAATCAATATGATGAGCAAATGTTGTGGGAAAAGGAATCATCATTTATCATTAGAGCAATATACTCTATGTGTGAGGACAACTGGACTTTAGAGCCATATCAGTTGAACAACCAATGCATTAAACACAATGGAAAAATATAATTGAAATGACAGAACAATCATTTAGTGGTATCTAAACAATGATTAATTGAGGAAATATTACTATATTGACAAGTATTTATTCACAAGGGATTTTTTTTAACTCCTTTTTTAGGCAATCAAATACAGTGCAGAAACTAGTGAAATAAAACAGATGAGACGGATATTGTTTGGAAAATTACTAAGCAGCAAAATAAAACAAACTCTAACCTTTAAATCTACCTCTCTGAAATTGCTATCAGAAGAATTCTCTGGAAGTTTTGTACGCTCTGAAGAAGGCAAAGTAAATATCTTAAAAATGTAGCAGTATCTTCAAGTTCAAAGTACTGAAAAAAAAGAACTATGAAACTTATTTTAGCAATTTTGATTTCCATTACACAAATTACATACACACTAAATACATGGAGATATATATATACAGAAATAGATACAAATATATCCATATGAATACTATATACATGTACATATTGTCCCTATGTATATTCTCAATATTTATATCGCTGTGAGAGAGTATATGTAGTAAGTAAGTGTGAGAGAAAGGGGGAAAAAAAAAATGCAGCAATCAACAGTGGTTGTTTTTCCTTTCTCTGAAAGAAGTGAAAAAGTAGTTAAACTGACATTGTTGGTATATACCACCCTGTGCTAATCACTTCAAGAAATTATTTTCTTTTTTGGATTCAGGGTTGTCTTCTCTGTTTTTCTCTCTTACTGCCAGTCCCTTCATGTCTGTATTAGCACGGCTGGCCAAAATTCAGTTGAAAACCTTACCCTGTGATTGGTCTGTTAACATTCTAAAATTTCATGTTATTTCGGGAAGTCAATGTGGCTGCCTTGTGATAGGAAGGCATACCAAATATATACAGAAATTATACTATAGAAGTAGCTTTACTAGCTAATTAGATATCTAGAAAAGAATTTAAATGTACTTGGATAGTTATTTGTAAAATTTATCTTTGCTGTATATCTGTTACTTTTTCCATTCATCCCTGTGTGCATAAAGGATAGAAAATAAATAGTAAATGAAAGGTATATAACGTTAGTACAGAAGCCTTCACTCTGTGTCAGTGGAATTAGAAATAATAAGGCTACATCTTTAAAATTGTTAAGAAAGGGAAAAAAAAGTTATCTAATAGTTACAGTATCTTTGCTAGTACCAAAAATAAATAAATAAATGGAAAGAGAAATATGGATAATGATTGATTTGAGGAAAGCAGAACTTTTATGTGCATTCTTGTTCTGTCCCTGAAATGGATAACAACTACTCTGAACTAGATGATGAAGTTGTAGTTGTGTGTTTACTTATTTTGTAGTATGGTGTGAAGCAGCAAATAGGAAAAGGAAATAAAATGTTATGGTACATAAGAAGTTTTTGGATGTAGCACAAAAAACACTCTAAAGAATCTAACTGATTTGCCTGGCATATCTATTCAGTTTATATTGTTCAGGTTTACACTGTTCATACTGAGCCAGACAGGAATTTCCTACTTGGTTAGACTGAAAAAGTTCTGGTGTATTTTTGTTTATTGGTTTTGCTAATAATTAATAATGATTAATTAATAACTTTAATATGTAGAAAAAAGTAAACTTGTTGTGGTCATATAAGTATCATCTATCAGGAACACTTCATTTTCTTTCTTGTTGATTTTTACCTAGGAATCTAGTAAAACTATAAGAAAGAAAATGCCTCTAAAATTCATAAAAAATGCAACATTATAGTAAATGTGGAAAAAATAAAATAACACAGCAGTGTCTTTTTGGTAGCCACTATCTATGTAACAGTACCAATTAAATATAGACGGGATGTAACATCACAGCTGTTCCAGGTTCTTTACATTCCTTCTTGTGATAATCCAGCCTAAATAAGAATTTCATGTTATGTGACATATTCTAAATGATTGCTAATTGTAAAAATGAGTGATAAAAAACGTCCGATCTGGGGCTAGTTTTTTGAGCATCTGAGATCTTTCTTTCTCTACTACCTTAAATCTGAATGTCTTGTCATGTCATATCATCAAGAAGTTTGTAACTGGACTTGTTTCTACCACTAGGCTGCCTTCAGAGATCATCTAGGAGGAATACTCACTCAAGCCAACTTTTCACACTTACTTAACTCAGTGGGTCACAGCTTTGCCTACAGTCAGCTCATATGAACACTTGGTCTGGTCAATGATATTTTCTTGCTTGAAAAACAAAAACAACAACAACAACGAACCAGTATAGAAGAAATGAATTAAGAGAAAACATGAAATGAGAAAGAAATTTCTTAATATCTTGCTGCTCAAATCTTCTCTAGTGAATTTCCTGACAGAAATTAGCCTGTTTCCTAACAACATCTCTAGCTCCACTTTTGTGACAGTCTCAATTGTAGAATAAAAAGGGCATTTTTAGAACTAAAGTCTAAAGAAGTAAACACTTCAGTGCTGCTTTTATACTCATAATAAATAGGGATCAAGGCAGCTCAAATCCTTCATAGTTATCAAAGTTTGTCTGTGAATTTTGATTGTTGGTTATTATTGTACTAATCTAGCAATATAGCTGAATTCTATGTGCAAGAGATTTCCTTTTAGAATGAGTGAATTTGGTGATCTAGAACGGAGTTCATTACTGTGACCACAGAGCAATTGCAGTAAATACTTCCAAACAAAGCTTAGAATCAATCCTAGAGAATCAAGAGAACACTGTAAAAAGTAGAGCAGCAACACAGATGCTTTTCACTCTCTTTCTGATATGTACTTCATTAAGCCAAGACTCAGAAGGCAGTAAAACTGGACCTTACTGGAGGAGCTAGAGTAGAACGGCTCCCAGAACAGAAAGAGGAATGTGTTACAGACCTGCCCCGCTCTCTCTGTAAGCACCTTTCAGGTACTGGAAGAGAGTAATAAGGTCTCCCCTCAGCTGCCTCTTCCCCAGACTAAACAGCTGTAGCTCCTTCAGCCTCTCCTCATAGGGCTGATTTTCCAAGCCCTTCACAAGCCTCGGTGCCCTTCTCTGGACCTGCTCCAGTACCTCCATATCCTTTCTGCACTGAGGTGCCCAAAACTGAACACACTACTCCAGGTGAGGCCTCACCAATGCCGAGTACAGGGGGCAGGATGACTTCCCTAGTCCTGCTCACCACACCATTCCTGATAGAAGCCAGGATGCCATTGGCCTTCTTGGCTGCCAGGGCACACTGCTGGCTCATATTCAGCCGACTGTCCATCAGCACACCAAGGCCCCTTTCCATCAGGCAGCTTTCCAGACACACCTCCCCAAGCTTGTAGGGTTGCCTGGGGTTATTGTGGCCAAAATGCAAGACCCAACACTTGGCCCTATTGAAACTCAGGCCATTAACCTTGGTCCATCGGTCCAGTCCATCCAGGTCCTTCTGCAGTGCCCTTCTCCCTTCTGGCAGATTAACACTCCCCGCCAACGTGGTGTCATATGCGAACTTACTGAAGGTGCACTCAATCCCCTCGTCAAGATCATCAGTGAAGATGTTAAACAGAAGCAGCCCCAGTACTGAGCCTCGGGGGACACCGCTGGTGACCAGCCACCAACTGGATTCAACTCCACTGACCACAACTCTTTGGGCCTGGCCATCCAGCCAGTGCTTCACCCAGCAGAGTGTACACCCATCCAGACCATGGGCAGCCAGCTTCTTGAGAATGTTATGGGGGACAGTGTCAAAGGCCTTAAGGCAAAGGCATCACAGGTTGTATGTACAAACTAGGTTAAGAGACGCTGGAGAGAAGCCCAGAAGAATCTAAGGGGTCTGACTGACTGTATATTGCATCTCAGTCAACAGTGCACCATGGCAGCTAAAAGGGCCAACTGTACCTTCGCTAAGGGCTTGCCACACTCTGCTCTGCACTGCTGTGGCTTTAGCTCAAGCACTGTGTCCAGTTTGGGGCAATACAATGTAAAGCTATTAGAAAGTGTCCAAAGGAGGGCATCAAAGACAGTGAAGGATCTAGAGGGCAAGATGTATGAGAAGTGGCAGAGGTCATTTGGCTTGTTCAGCCCAGAGCAGAAGAGGCTGATGGAGGCCTCACAGCAGACTACAACTCCTCAAAGGAAGAAGAGGGGCAGCACACAACTCCTCAAAGGAAGAAGAGGGGCAGCACTGAGCTTCTGCTCTCTGGTGACAGCAGCAGGGCCCAAGAAAACAGAGTGGAGCTGTCAGGGAGAGTCAGGTAAGGGATTAGGAAAAGGTTCTCCATCAGAGTGTGGTGGGCACAGGAACAGGCTCCCCAGGGCAGTGGTCATGGCATCAAGCTGCTGAGATTCAAAAAGAGTTTGAAGCATGATCTCGTGTTTGAGTTTTAGGTGGTTCTGTGTAGAATCTGGAGTTGGACTTGATGATTTATTTGGTTCCTTTAAACATAAGATATTCTATGATCATTTAAGAAAAAGGTTTCCTTTATCTCTACCCAATAGAACACCAAGCATATTTGATTTCAGGTTAGACCATAATGTAACACTCATTCTAATCTAGGTCTATAAGCTGCAAGTTAATTTATCATTTGTGATGTTTCTATTCCATTTTGAGGATTTTGTTGCAGTAGTGAACAATTGGTCATGGTGCAGTCTTGCAGCAAATTAATCAATAGCACTCTTGCTTAAGTAGAAAAGATTTAAAATTTAAATTGAAAATTTAAGAAAAGATATGTAAGGGCTTTAGATGTCTCTCTCTTTTTTTTTTTTTTTTAAATAGGATAATATGATTTCTACCACTTTTTTTCTTTTTTTTTTTCTTGTAACTGAATTATTAGAGAATCCCCAGAGAAACTTAATATTCTGCATGACTTTCTTTTTCAAAGATAAGCCACATATAATGGAATAAACTACTGACCTCCCGTTCTTACAACACAGTGATAACAAGCATGGTTTTTTTTGTTTTGTTTTTTGTTTTGTTTTTTTAAGTAAGTTATCAGGTGGAATTGTTATGTCTATAGTTGAAGGAACATAGTCTATCCCCATATGATATTTGGGATACAAAATTTCAGCCAGAATATTCCTGGTCAAATTTATTATAGTGACCGTCTTCTAAACAAACATGCTATACTTCCTTTTAAACAAATGGTAAAAAATATAGATATACATATATACATGTATGAAAACTAAAGCTAGCCTCGGGATTAAAAAGGGTTTCAAGTCTAAGTTTACAGTAATTACAAATTCAAATAATTGTTTACAAGCTAAAATTTACCCATTTTGTTTTAAGACTTTGACGTTCATTTTCCATACAAGGGGAACAAAATTTGTAAAGAAGGTTCTTAGAAACAACAAGGCAAGTGCATGTGTTGCATTTTCCAAAACAGAAATTTTAAGACCTGATCTGGGAATATGAAGTGTGTATTTTTTTCTTTTTCGTTATTAGTTATTACACATTAGCATAATGTATGGACAAGCGTAGATAAGTAACTTAAGACATCCAAATTTCAGCGATGCAGAAACATTTCACATGTTTTGAAGGGCTGATATAGAGACAGCAAACCTGTGAAGAAGGAATTCACCTTTTCATATCTATGTGATTACATGCAATTAGACTCCAAATGAATTCTTAGAGTGGATTTCTGAAATATGAAAAAGTTTGATAAAGCCATCCTAATTCCACTGAGGAGCAAAGGCACATAGGTTTTCGCAGAAGTGACAGCTGCTTAGTGACAGCAGCATCTATCTGCTGACAGTGCTTTGGACTACAGTGAATTCTATGAAAGGTTTTGTCTGAAATGTAGTACTGGCATGCCCAACTTATACTTGTGTATATATATTTAAATGGTAATACATGTTTTAAATTGTTGTTGTTTTTTTTTTTTCTTTCCTTCTCTCTCCCCACACAAAACTGAAAGCTTTAAGTCATTACCATGGAAACTGCATCAGAATACTACTTTTCTTTCCAGCTATTTCAGTATTATTTAAATCCTTGCTAATACTTTATAATGCACTACCTTTTATATCATTCATTAAATATGAATTTCAGTCTTTAGTTTACTTAACAATTTGTGTCTGTTAAAGAGAAAAAACTTATAGTACAATCAACAACACTAATAATTACTCTATGGAGTAGGAAGCCTCTGCTTGTCAGTAACATCAAATCTTCAAAAATAATGTCAGTCAATAATTACATATGAATATATTTTTATTATTATGAAATACATCCTTTTTTCTTAAATTTATTTATAATAAAGGAAACTGATGTTGTATTTATTATTGCAGTGGCCTTTACCCTGCTAAAACAAAGCATTCCATTCAGCCTGAGAAAACATAAGAAAAAGTATGTCACTATGGTAACCAAAATGTCATTTGTTATACATCAGCCATTACAGCATTAGAAATGACTTTATTAAAAGTGGTGGGGGGGGGGGGGGCGGGAGGGAAGTCCTCTACATCTAGGAAGGTTATAAAAAAAAAAAATTATTTTGGGGAGGCTAATTACACCGGTGTTCATAAAAACTTCTTACATGATTAGTCCTTATTCATGTAAGGAGTTTTCATTCATCTTATGAAGCATTCCAACTTAAAAAATTCCTGCACAAAAGATATTAGAATCAAATTCTGGACCTGGAAATTTCTATCTAACAGAAACGCAACTTATCTTCGACATTGTGCCAAAATAACCTAGAGAGAACATTGACCAGTATGACAGGTAAAATCCACTCTAACCTGAGTAGTATAAGGTATATTACATACAACAGAAAAGATGTCAGTTCCTTTACAAGCTTTCTGCAGGCTATGAAATCAACCTTTGTGAAAATTTATTTACTTTAGAATAAAGTCAGATTTTCTGTTGTGGGATATGACTATGTAGCTAAAGGAAGGAGATCATTGGCTTTTTTTTTTTTAAAAAAAAAAAAAAAGGAAAAAACATTTTATTCAAACTTAATTTTGAGAGCCTTCAAAGAGTCTGTGAGATTAGTGTGCCACCTTTATTCTACTCTCATATGTACCTGAGCAATGACAGAGCCAAAAGCAGTCACATGATTGATAGCCATGTGATTCAAGACACTGACTTTCCTTAGAGTTATAACCCTTGCTCTCAGATAGGCCAGCAGTGTGTATTTCCTTCCTACAGATCATAGAATTCTCCTTGTTTGCTTCTTTCTAAGCATCCCCAAATAGTGGAATAAAAATAATTCTTAATTGCTGTTCCATACAGAAAGAATCTCTTTAGGCCAAGCACACCTTTTCTATGTTATATTGCTTACAATTATTTTTATTTCCTTCTTTAACGGCTGCCTTGGAACACACAAACTAAACAAGTATTTTTGCTTTCACAGTTTACTTAAACCTCATGCATAACAGTATGCCATAGATTTTTATGTTTACAAAAAAAAACAACAAACAATAACGCAGTAAGGCAATTAGTCAAAATACTTTTTTTGATAACAGTACTGGTTTGTTCTTGTAGAATTTGCCTTAAATATTCTTTATCCTGGCATAATATTACCCAGTTTTCCTCCACAGCAATCTTCAGAGATAATTATTAGAAAAAAAAATCTACAAAGAAATTTGCATGCATTGCTGACCATCACGTAAAACACCTTTGAATAACATGTTTATGGTTAAGTAACTATTCTCCAAATGTTTTCTTACAGACAGCATGCACTTGTGTAATTATTGCTATCATACTGCTTTTCAATCATCTCCTCTGTTACTTAACATTATAATTTCTATCTATCTTGTGAGTTAAACACTTCATATGTTGTCCTTCCTTTTGACAAAAGAAATTTATGCATTTTCCCCTATCTAACAAGAATAAAAAGTAGATTAAAAAAGTAGATAAATTCTTCATAAAAGTTGATAAATTCATCTTCATCATGAATTCTAGCACTACTGCTGCTGTCAGGTTACATTCAGTAGTATGCAAACAGGTAACGTTTCTGTGGAGCATGTTCACATTGCCATGCAACTGACTATAAGACAGCTTCTGATCATATGTAATTTATGATATGTACTAAACTATCCAAATCCCTTCCATTCAATAGATAATGAAGTTACAGAATTTAACAGAATAAGTGTTAAAACGTGAGTTCTTGAAAGCATTTTGTCTTGAGTTCCACACTACTCACCGTGATTTAAGTCTCATGAGACAACCTTTTCCTTTATATACACCCCTGACTTCAGTGAGCCACTTTTAATAAGGCTGGCACAAATGCAAGTATCTTTCCCTGGATTCTGGTAGGAGTCTCTAAGGCAGGGGACAGGGTTACACTCCTGAAGGTTGCTTTAACAGTTTCCATTTTACCCTGGACACCCCTCTTATTGGCAGTTCATGGGAAGACCCTGCATTCAAGGAACCAGTGATCTTGAACACCACATTAGCGATCCACAGGTAATTGCTTCATGTCCAGCAACTAATATTTGAAACTCAATTTCTACATACATTTAGCATTCAACAAAGTTAAAATGTTGTACTGAGGGACTTAACTTGGTTTAGTGGGAAATACAGTTGTGTGGATGGTTGAACTGAATGATTTTGGAGGTCTTTTCCAACCTTGGTGATTCTATGATTCACTGAAATATAAATGTAGTGCTTAAGTACCCATAGATGGGCTTAAACATCAACACTATTTTGCCCCAGACAGGTTTGAAATCGTAAGCTCTCTCTTCTCTTGTGTCAGTACTGCCAGGAGAGACACGTATTTGCCTTGCTGTTTGGTGAAACATGGCTCAGCAACAAGTGCTGGACAAAACTGTAATAAAAATTCAACACTATAAAATTTAATTTTATGCATTTGTACACATTGGTCACTTCAGATACCAGCCCAGTTGCTGTAGCAGAATGACACAAATATGCACTCTATTATGCAGCTTTTACAGGAGTTATGACCGTATGACTACTATGACCGTACTTTGAAAGAAACAATCAACTATAACAAAATGAAGAGTTGCAATAATTATAACAAGCATTGGAGTGGGATAAAATTTGCACATGAAACATAAAGGGCTTTAAAAAAAAATATCAATATTTAAAATCAATTTGTTGCCAGAAAATAGATCTCTTTTCTTCAGATCTGTAAATTAAGTAATATTAAATAATATTTTATTTAGTAATGTATATTTTTGAACAACATTCATACAAAATAACTTAGACATTTATAATTGTATGTATGATGTTTAACTTCAGCCAATTAAATAATATCAGCATCTATAGAAAGACTTTTAATTAAGTTCTACACCTAAATCTACTGACAAGACAGGAAGAGTGAGGGAAATAACGAAACATTTGTCATGTTCACACAGGTATTCAAAACATCTGGATGAATCAAATTAAGTAAACCTGTTTCTACTAATTACATATTGATGGAGCAAATGTTGGTCAGCCTAAGCATTTGACTTTTAAGAAGGTCAAAGGTAAAAAAAAAAAAAAAAAAAAAAAGAATCATTCAGTTTCAAGTTGAATTTTTTGACCCAAAATTCATTTCCCCCACTCCTCCTATTTCATTATGTCAGACAAGGATCTCAAAAGGCAAATTTTGGTGATTTGGCAGTAGAGGTTGAACCTTCCCACCAGTATTCCATTACATTTTGTTGCTGTGTGACAGATAGCAGAGCCTGATGAAATGATATCTGACACAGAAGCGTAGATAAAGTAAAGGTATGCCACTGAAATCCTTCATGTGGAAAAAATTGCATCCACTGACATTCACTGACACTTGCTGAACATTTATAGCAATCAGACATAGGGTGTGAGCACAGTGAGGTGATGAGTTTCAGCATTGGTGCCAGTGACATGAAAGATAAGCTGTGTTCCAGAAGACCATGCAGATTCCTACTAGCGTGTCATGCAGGTTCTTGTTTATCACAAGCAAAAGTCCATAGCTAAGGATGGTGACTATGCTGGAAAACAGCATTTCATAGCTGAGAGTTTACTCTATCAAACAGCATTATTGTGCTCTTTGTATCCGTTGTAGTTTCCATGGAAATAAATAGAAGGCATCACTTCTGTAGCAATGTACACATAAATTAGTTGAGAACAAGAGTATGCGTCCAAACTTTTTATTTTCTGTTGGATAGGACATAACTTATGGATAAAATAAAACTAAGAATAGGAGCAAATCAGCTTCAATAGTAATAATTAGTCTTCTATAAGATAATAGTCTTCTATTATCAGTATTAACAGTTATCACAAAAGAAGTAAAAGCAAACTGTCTGATCTTTATGTAACAGAACTCAGCCAAAAAAAAAAAAAGAAAGCAAAATAAACAATACAAACGTAAGATGAATTTTGGTACTATATATAATCTAGAAATCTGAAGTGCTCACAGTGTAGATTTCTACAACATTAACCTAATATGAATTCAGTGAACCTATTATTCCACATATTCTTAGTCTCTTGCTGAAACTCAGGAGTGTACTTGACAATTTTTAAAGAAAAACCTCTAAATTCAAATCATTTCTTAGTTTCAGTGTATTGAAGTATTAGAAGTAAATTTCATCTTAATTTGAAACTGAGTTTCAGATAAGATGAAGAATGATAAACAAACAAAAAACCCAAAAAAATTAACTTTAAAAAGTTCCTTAAACGGACACATCTTTAGGCAAGGGAGAACAATGCAGATAATGTCATAAGTTGATCCCACTCACTGTTTGTGTGGTAGAAGTCATCAAATAAATCAAATGTCAACAGCAAAACAAACAAGGAAGTTCTCATCCACTTATCATAAATGCGTTGACATTTCTCCCACTGACAGTTTGAACAGATGATTCTGTCATGCAGTTTCACCTCAGGGAATTATTAAAAACACCATAGTAATAGATGCCATGTGCAAGTACAACATGAATGATACTATCTGAGATTCCCCTTGGGATATATTAAGGACATGGTAGAATACTTCATCGCTACATTTTTCCTTGACCACCTCAAAACAATGCGATATGTAAAGAATGAATAAGTCTTAGACTGTCAACACAAAATTTTGTGTGGAAATGCTTCCCCCATTTCTTTCACTAAAAGTATTTTCTAGGCAGTGGCTAGTTCAGTGAGGTTGTTTCTCTTTCTTCCCAATTCACACCCAAAGGAATATCATCATCTACAACCAAAATAAAGAAATACATAAAAATCTAATATACTTGTCAAAAAGTAATTTTTTTTTCAGAAAGGAAAAATCCTTTCTGAAGGAGGCTTCTCTATCAACTTGAATTTGTCCAATCACAAAACTGGCACTATTTCTTCAGTCAATTTCTCCTTAAAATAAATAAAATTTTGAGAGCAAGTTGGTAAATAAAACCCCAGCCCCTTGCAACCACATACACAGCTAAATATAGCCACAGATGCTGGGCTCCCTCTTCCTCCCTCTTCTTTGTTGATCAGAGCTGTTAGAAGATTATCAGTTTGAGATAATGTATTGAAAATGGTCTCCTCATGAAACAGATAACTGATTCATCAAAGTGAATGAGAGAAGACATTGATTCTTTTCAGTGTTTTTTTTGTAGGGAGGAATTCTACATAGCTACAAGAAAGGACTTTTAAGAAACCATTGCCTTTGCATTGAATTTGTACCTAGTAGCTCATATGTTTTTAGATACCTAAATCTGTGGGACAGGTACTATAAACATGCAGCCACCTTTCTTATAGGCTTCTAGTCTATACCATTCACTTTCTACAGGACTCACAGAAGTAGGAACTGTGAGTAGGAAGGCTGTAGCATCATCCTCTCACTTCTGCATCTGTTCCAGTGCTCCAGTTTAATGCTAACTTGGTAAAGTATGAACTGCAGTATAATAAACCAATGACTTATCAAAGCATATGAACTTCTACCAGCTTTCTGAAGAAGTATGTAAACTTCTGCAGGGACAACTTAAATTAGATGTTATTGCTTAAATTAAATTAACCAATTATCTTTACTGTAAAGGACTGGGTAGAGAGTGCACAAACATTTGAGTTGCCTGTATTTCACTGTTACTAAGAAGGCAATTTGTATTTGCAGGTGAGTAGTATAACTACTATTATTTTTCATGATATTGATTTAGTTCTACAAAAGCAAAAAGGATCCTGCTGATTTCAATGACAGATTGGTGTTTAAGATCTTTTGGAAGGGATGAAGAGTAAAGAAACAGAGCAAGTTAGAATTTATGTTATTACTTATTGACTTTTTGTATCACGATGCATATTATCACATATCAGTTACAGAAAATAGATGTCATTACTTCTGCAAAAGAGAAAAAAAAGAACAGTTTTCTGCTCTTTTACTGTGTCTTGGGGCCAGCTTAATAGTGCACAACTTAAATAAATTGGTCAACTTCATTCAGCTTTTAAACAGCCGCTATTGGCATAACTGATATAACCCACTAAGTCCTAAGCCAATTTCATTACCTACTTCCCAGCTCCTATAATCCTGAAATAGTCAGAGGGAAAGTTATGCTAATTTTACACAAACTACCATTCACAGTCCAGAGCTACAACTGTAAGGTCATTCTGACACAGTTATCAGACTGAATGTCTGTGTATTCAGCAGGATCTGGATTAAAGGAAATATGAAAAAAATTAATAGTCATTCTGGAGGAACATATGAGGCTGTATTTTTAAGCTCTTCATTTAGCTAATTTATGTTAGCCCATTAAGCTCTGTAAAATTTCTCATAACAAAAAGTTTTGAAGAAAACTGAATGCATTTCTTAAATCACACCAGATCTCTCTTAGTATACCTGGACAAGGTGAAAAAGCCAGAGGTTAAAAGAAAGTCTAGTTTCCATGACTCTGAATAACATCAGATTTCTTTCTGTATATCTTTTAATATTTTGTCTTCATAGCTAATCATAAGCAGCTGAAGTTCACTCAAATGTTTAGACATATTATTGATTCCTAACACACACACGCAGATTAGACATTACGTATATGCACCTTAAAAGCAGCAATAGCATCTTTCTATGAGTTAACACATTATTTGCAATGATGAGCACTCCAAATACTGGTCTCTAACAGAACAAAGGTCATTTTTATCCAACCAAAGCCTATACAATAATTTCTGACTAAAATGTCTACATCTATCATATCAGATATGGTTAGAAAATAAGGCCAATAGAAACTACCGATGTGAAAAGAACAGCATGAAAACTTCATCAGCACTGGGACTCAGTAGCTGAGAACTGATGGTGACCTGATTCCAGTAAGAGGTTAGCTAAAATCTTTTGCTTTGAAACACAGAAAAATTGTGATTTAAAAGACTTTGATGAAGCTGTCAGACTCTGAAATTCAGAGACTACCCTGGAGACAAAGATAATATTACTGAGTAGAACAAGCCCTCTTCCGTAAAGAATAAATTAATTCTCTTAGAGGTGTAGGCAGAGGATAAAAAATCTTTTAAGTGATTTTCTGAAGGAATCATGTTGGCAGAGGTTTTGTCTTTCTGCTTTTTGAAATAGCCACATAACAAGGACGCCATCAAGACAACTTCATAATGAAGTTTTCAACCTGTGTCTTGTTCTCTGCCGCAGAAGGGCAAAGTCTTGTTGCTTAACTTCAGTTTAAGTGCATTTTAACTTGAGTTAATAATTTTATTTGCTATTTCAATAGATTTTTTTTTTCCATTAGAAAGTCTGAGAGAATATCTAAGAAGATATATAGATTATGTAGAGTGGCTAAATAAATGGATCAGCAGGAAAATTTTAAACTAGATTAGTCATAGAAAATAAGTTTGGAATAAGCTTTAGTATAACATCTAATTCAGGCCAACTTCCCACCTCTAAACATGACAGATAGGCAGTCTAACATACAAAGGCCAACATACTTTTTCTGAGGAAGAAAAAAAATAGGCTCTTTCAATCTTCTTAGAGTAGACAAGTGACTACTACTAACACCATATTTTCCTTTTAGCTGATATCAATTTTTATACCAGAAGAGATTTCAGACTACAAAAGCTGGCCATTTATTGAATATATTTGTTGATTATACTAAAAAATACTATCTAGTTTTACAGATCAAAACTGAAATAAAGCATCACAAAAAAACACAGAAGACTGTCAAGAAAAAAAAAAAAACTTGCGGTAATTTGAATTAAGCTTCAAAATGTGACAAGTCAAGAGTAAAGTATCACTCATTGCTTAGCATTCTGTTGTGTCCACATTTAGATGCGCTATGCCTGATTTACCAAAAATCTATACCTAGAGCATGCAATCTGTATCTGCAGACAAATTATCTATTCTTACCAGGGGATGAGATCCTGCAATCCATTCATATTTTCACAAAAAACTTCACAGGACTACCTTCTCTCTGATCTTCAAGCAGGAGTTCCACCTGATGCATTGTGGATTATGTAGTTCAAAAATTTAAACTATTCTGAGAAGTAAAATTAGGTGTAAATTCAAAGATCCTCAGACTAAAGCTCATCTACACACCATTCCACTAGGATTTTTGAACCCTTAAGAGATACCAATAAGTTGTCATTGTTTGCACAAAGGTAGTTTTTTTTTTTCCAAGGCAGCTTGTATGATATCATGGTCTGTATATATGTACACTTTTTTTTTTTTTAAATGAAAGCAGAGGTGACAAAGCATTGATATTTCAGTTGCTGCAGAACAGTGCTTACACAGAGCCAAGGATTTTCCTACATTTTGTGCTGCTCTGCTAGCAAGCAGACTGAGATGCACAACCAGCTGGGAGGGAACACATTCAGGAGAGCTGACAAAGACTGACCAAAGGAGTGTCCTGTACTTCAGGGCATCACATTCAGCAATAAAGATTGGGAAAAGAAGTTTGGAGTGATGGTATTCCCCCCCTCCCAAGAAATAGTTATGCATGATGAGCCCTGCTTTCTTGGGCGTGGATTAACATCTGACAGTTGATGGGACATAGCAATTGAATTCCTTGTTTTACTTGTATGCACAGTTTTTGTTTTACCTAGTCAACTGGCTTAACCTCAATCTATGCATTCTCCCACTTCTACTTTTCTGATTCCCTCCTCCATCCTACCTGGGGAGAACAAGTGAGTGATTCTGTAGTTCTGAGCTGCCTTCTGGAATTAGACCACAATACATGACAGTTCTATACCATAAGACGGGGTATGGATTAAAAAAAAAAAAAAAATTAGAAAAGTAGTATGTGTTTGTGTTTTGAGGCCTAAGTAAGGCCTATGTTTCCAAAAACTTGTCAAGTAGCATTTTGAGTTACCACTGAACAAGCCAAACCACCAGCAGTTACCGTGAAGCTACGATAAGATGTATTTTTATCATTATTATATGCATATTATGCTTAGATATACTAAAATGGTAAATCTCAATTTATTACATTTGATAGAGTACTGCAGAGAGAATCTTTTTATATTAAAATTGATATGTGGAAAGACTCAAATAGAATAAAAAATTATATATTTAAAAGACTGTTCAGCAGACTCTTATGATTTCAAGTTCCGTTGTCATGGTAACTGTATGTAAGATTTTCATTAAGTATTTTGTTCTGTTTCTTTCTTTTTTCTTTTTAACATGATAAAATGAAATCAATAGGAACATTTACTTAATGACTAAATAGCAGAGGACTTGTTATTTTATGTTTTCATCTGTTCGCTTGTCAAAATTTAAATGTAAGAGGAAAGTCTCTACTTTGATTCATACAATTAAATTAGCAGAGAGCCTAAATAACTATTTCAATTTGAGAGCTAATTAAGCAATTTGGTAACTCCAACTTCACAGCTGAAGTTAGAGCGCAGCTGGTTTCTCCACTATTTCATCAATTTGTTGCACTCCAGTGGTGGTAACTCCGCTATATAAAACAAATTACATAGGCATCAAGAAATGTTTGTAAACCAGTGGATCTTTTTACATATCATGTGATCGAAGACTAAAGTCTTGTCTACTTTATTCAGGTGAATAAATCACAGCAAGCAAACAATTACCAGCATAAAAAATAAAAGCACACACCTGATTGTGACTTGTTTTCTCCCTTAAAGGTGACATAAGGCATACAATTCTAATCATCACTTAAAATCTGTTTAAGTACATGAAGCATGTACAGATTAGCCAATATATACATATACTTTTGATAATTACTTACTAGCTAAAAAGGAATTATAGTGCCTTGACAGTTCAACAAACAATTTATGATTAACTTTCTTGAGCTTAGCTGTTAAGCTGATGTGCATATGGGAAACTAAACAGAAAATAAAACTCCCCATTCGAAACATTTGCAGAAAAGACAAAGAAGAACCACCAATAGGATGAAATGTTGGCTACAGCATTCAGACATTTTTACTCCTCACATCTGTGAGATGTCCATAATTACACAGACCTAAGGCAACGCATGGGTCATTGTTAATTTCTAAAAAGTCACAGGAATCATACTTAATAACATAGATTAAAAGTTAAGTTTTATATGACAGTTAAATATGAGTGTAAGAAAAGTGGTCTGATACAAGTTCAGACAGTTCAGAGAGGCAAAAATAAGAGCGTAGCTTCAGGAAAAAAAAAAAAAGAAAACAATCTTCATGAGTCTTTCAGAATGAAGACTTAGAAGGACAGATCAAATATATAAGATCATGTATACATACATTATACGTATATAAGAAAAAAGAAAAATAAAGGCTGACCCTAGCTTTTAGAATTCTTTTTTTTCTAGGTCTGGGTGTCCTGTGAAGCTGACTGTATATGTGCCATGCACTTAAAGGCCTGCTTGTCTCAATATCATTGAGCCTTCTGCCTGCCCTCCTTAGGCTTTTGTGCACCACTATGCCAATTTGCTTGCTCTTCAAACTGCACATAGCGCTTATTCTACAAATCTCTGTACGTGAGATTTAGAGGTTAAAAATTCCACCAGATTCAAGAATCAGCACCTTGCTATTTTAAAGAGCCTCTTATCACCAAGGAAAGCAGAGAGAGGGAAACAAAAAAAGTTCACACCACTTGCTCGTCAAGTGCCTACTAGGTTCTGTACAATTCATGAACCAGATTCAGTGGATGCTCTCATGCATTGTGAATTTTCCTTCAGCCTGGAAAAAGTAAAACAGAACGAAAACTGAAAATGCCAAGCTGTTGCAAAAAAATGAAGAATTCTGTCTTGTTTGAAACTACAAGCTGTGTAATAGGAAATGGCAGCTTGTAATACCTTGCTGAAACAGTACCTAAAATTCCCCTCTTGCTCTCATTTACAAAAGAATTCATGTAATGTGAAAGACCTGAAGCTAGAAAGAGAAAGAAAAGAGAAAATGCTAAGTAACTGAAGTATTACTGTACCTCTAGAATAGGAAGATTAGATAGTCTATTTTCTTTCTCTCGACATATTCTGATAACTGAATGCAATATGAAATGCTCTATAATCTAGAATTGTTCAGCTTTTTTAATGCAATAGCTGAGCTATAGAGCTGCACTATAGAATAATAAGACCTATAGGTTTCTTATTTAAACTTTAAAACCAGTGATGGTATAAATACATTCATCCTGTTGCATTTAAAATCATCTGTCTTAGGCTGCATTAGATGCTAATATACTTTTTTTTTCCCTTATTTCCTGATAAAGCTCCCTATGATTTTATGATTTTATCCCTTTCTTCACATTCTTTAACTTGTATTTCAAGTGAACAATATTTATTGCATTCTCAACATTAAATAGTTTATTTACTTAAACTCTTTCAGTCTACAAAAAATGGGAGGAAAACCTCTCACTGTAACCCGCTATGTAAATTTAGCTATATTTCAGGTGACTCATTTAGTGAGAACGATACCCTGCACAAACTTTTTAAAACATTTTAGTGTAGCAAAACAACCAGTAGCAATATCCAGAGATGAACCAGTAAAGCAACAAATAAACAAGATCTCTTCAATCCATACTATTGTGAAATTTGAATCAGATTTTTTTTTTTTAACCACATTAGCTGTCTACAGCAAGCATATGGGTTAATTATCCATGCATTTTATAGATACTAAAGCAGTATTGTTCATCTGCTTCTTGCAATAGCAGAGTATGTTACTTATTCAGTTCAAAAAATGAAAATCAGACCATAAGACATGTTAAATGACAGAATGATGCATGAGTAGTCTAGCCTTATCTATACTTCTGTTTGCTTTGGAAAGGGTAGAAAACCTTACAAATCCCCTTTTATGGACAGTTCTGTAATTTTTTCCAATCAAATCTATTTTTTTTCCAGTTGAAGAGGTAGTTACTTGTCATGAAAAACTACCTGAGCTATTTATATTAAGAACAGATGAATCTTTTTTATTACAGCTCTCTTTCTGTAGACTATGGATGAAGTGTAAGGGAGTAGTCTTTCAAAAATAAGACAACTGATCTAAGCTAAAGTTAAGCAAGAGGAATCCTAGGACAGTTAGCTAAAGATGTATTCTCATTTAGTTCTTAAAACCAAAGCCATATTGTAAAATCTTAACATAAGAAGCATGTTACTGAAATATATGTCAGTGGATATTTGGCATCTCTATACCTTGCAAAGTAAAAATTTATCAAGAATTCACCCAAAGCTAAAACTTGGGACTCCAGTAAATTATAAGCATCTTAGGTAGTATGTAACTAGTATTATTAGTATGCTTTAGACACAAGCATACATGCATATTGCTAATAACTATTTTACAACACCATATCAGCATAGACAGACACAGTATTAAGCATTTAACGTAACTGTGTAAGCAATACAAATTTGTTCGCCAAAATGGCAAAGAAAGATAGGTGTATTTATACACAGAAGGTATCCAAGAAACTAAAGTAAATTGACAGGAGAGAAGATTATGGTAACGGAAGGCAAGTTGATGGAACATCTACTCAAAGAAACGAAAAGGATCCCAAGTAGTATGGAGAAGAGACCCTGTGTTTGTGGAGCAGAGACCAATAGCATAAAAATTTTCAAGTTGCTTGGAAAGCAATATGTCTTATTTTTTTCCATGGAAACGGCAACAGTTAAAAAGAATATAATAACACTGCTTAATAGAGCAAATTTTCAGCTACAAGACACCATTTTTCAACTTAGTCACCACCATTAACTATGCTAGAGATGCATTAGAGAGCCTGCATGTCCTGCTCATACATACAACCACTGTGTTCAGTGTCTCTGACTTGAGTTGAGCCTTAAAGAACTAATCACTTTAAAAAGCATGGCTTTGTTAAACACATTTTGCAAACAGCTGCAGCTGAAAAAGATGAGTATTCCACACCCTTGGCATTTTCAAAATAGTCACTTCCCAATTTATTGAGCTTTGTGATTGTTAGTGGTTGCTAATAGAGAGGTGAGAAACAGTAATCCTCCTTACCACATACAGTCATTACTAATGGAAATAAATTTTTGATTTTCCTCAAATGTAGCCTCTTTCAAAGAAATCTGGCAGCAATACTACCCTATCTAAAGAGTCACTAGTTAATAATTTTTTCTCTCCTCTTATCATCAGCTCATTGCAGGATAGAAAAGAGACTATTATACTTCTCTATTTTTAGTTACCCGTGATACTGAAAGGGGAAGAAATACCTATTTGCCATTCCCAAAGAAGACTGTCACTAAATCAATAAAATGAGAAACCAGGGTTTAAAAACAAACAAAAAACACCACAGTTCTTGATTGTACTCGTATTAATGGTTCAGTGTAAGAAGTGTAAGAATAAGGATAATAGACTAAAGTAGCCAGATGGATTAATGAGAAGCAGGAAAAACAACTCTTAGCATTCTTATTGCAAACCAATAAAAATTAGTGTGCCCAGTGTGCCCAGGTGGCCAAGAAGACCAATGGCATCCTGGCTTGTATCAGGAATGGTGTGGTGAGCAGGACTAGGGAAGTCATCCGGCCCATGTACTCCGCATTGGTGAGGCCTCACCTTGAGTACTGCATTCAGTTTTGGGCACCTCAGTGCAGAAAGGATATGGAGGTACTGGAGCAGGTCCAGAGAAGGGCAACGAGGCTTGTGAAGGGCTTGGAAAACCAGCCCTATGAGGAGAAGCTGAGGGAGCTGGGGCTGTTTAGTCTGGGGAAGAGGCAGCTGAGGGAGACCTTATTGCTCTTTTCCAGTGTCTGAAAGGAACTTACAGTGAGAGCGGGGCAAGACTCTTCTCACTGGTGACAGGTGACAGGACAAGGGGAAATGGCCTCAAGTTGCGCCAAGTTAAACACTGGAATAGGCTCCCCAGGGAGGTGGTTGAGTCACCAGCCCTGGATGTGTTTAAGAGCCATTTGGATGTGGTGCTCAGAGATATGATTTAGCAGAGGGTCGTTATAGTTAGGCTGCATTTGGACTTGATGATCTTTGAGGTCTTTTCCAACCTGAGTAATTCTATGATTCTATAGTCCTTTAGTAAGACTAGTTACTTCCTGAGAGTCACAGAATGGTCTGTGTTGGAAGGGGTGCTTCAGATCATCTAGTTCAACTCTCCTGCTACATGCAGGGACACCTCCCTCTTGATCAGGTTGCTTAAAGTCCCATCCAGCCTGGCCTTGGATGTTTCAAGGGAGGCAGCATTCACAACCTCACGGGGCAACCTGTTCCAGTGTCTCACCAGGAAAGAATTTCTTTGTGATATCTAGTCCAAAGACAAGATGACAAGAAAATCCTAGGTCAATTAAGCAGTAAACATGACCCATCCTGTCACATATAAAGTCCCATCATTGATGACATCTGGATACAAGTTCCTTATTAAACATCATTAAACACATGCCAGTAAGTATTCTGGAAGAATAAAAGAAGATTGAACAGCAGTGAAATAAATACTTCATGAGGTCTACAGATTTACAAACCAATTACTGTTGATTTTGATTTTCCAATTCTAGAGTGGGTTGGGGTTTCCATCTATTTTTTTCTTTTTTTCTTTTTTCAAGCTTTAACAACTTCAAGGTTGTCCTAAGAAACTAGTATTTTGTGACATAACATGTAAGGATATTAACATACATTCATGCAGTTCTAGCAGTAAGCCCTGGAAGTACAAAGTGAGATTTGGGATCTTCCAAACTGGGGGATGCATGTTTGAGATCTCCAGCTAAAATAACGTCACACACTGTTGAATTACTATGAAAATAATACTGCTTATTTACAAATATGACAACAAGCTGGCAACTTACTGAGATCCTCCAAAGGATTTTCTATCTCTATAGACAATCACTCTAGACAGAATATCTATTTTCCCTGAATATCACACTCTAGATTCAGCTATTAACCACTTGCCAGTAGATACGTCCAGTCTTAGGATCTCCCTGTATTCATGGATATAAAGGATACATCAAATATTGTGAAAAGGCTCTTCATAAGAGATAAAAATCATTCCCTCCTTTTCCATTTTTTTATGGCCATATTGGGCAGCAGCTTTTATTTCATCTTCTACAGAGCAGGGGAATTTAAACACAAGGAGGACACAGGAATAAAAACAGAACCTGATTTAAAATTTAGTAGTGAATATTAAAACAGCTATGACAACAGTAACATGCAGAATATTTTTGCTTAATGGCAGTATTTATATTGAATGATTTCCTTTCACATACATAACAAAGAGAAGCCCACTCCTAACACACGTACATTTTCCCTTTCAGAAATAGTAAAGCCAGCAAAATGTTTATCAGCTCAGCTATCAGCATGCAAATAAATTGCAAAGCCCTCTACTGGGGCTTTGAAAAAGAAAATCAATTTTTGTATTTCTGATAGCAAGCTTTCTTAATGATGTTAATTACTCAAAAGCAATCATGAGATTAGAAAAAAATGCTAATTATTAAACTATTGATTACTGAAATGTTCTGGAATATTCAGTTTGTTTTTGACCACGGATGACCTTCTCTAAGACAAATTCAGCCAGTGCAGTAACTTCATAAATTTTTTTCTGGTGCTGATCTCAATCTATACATGGATAATACTAGACTAAATAAAACAGAAGACGTTGATAAATCTCTCCGGCAGTATTTGTGACGTACTATGCAGACAAAGGGTCTTCAGGCATAAGATGGTGGATGTAGAGGATGACGAGGAGCTTGGTTCCAATGCACTCAAAAATTACCATTGTAACTAGTAATATGTTAAAATTTACATTGCGGCCCATCTGAATTTTACCATCTCTTTTTATTGTGCAGGATATTACATATGATTCTTTTTTTTTAAGGAAATAAAGTAAAGAAAGGGAGATAAGAGCAACATTTTTAAGGTATTCCCTCAATAGTGGATGAGTGGGTTATTACAGATCTGAACTGTGCAAGTTCACAAACAGCTCTTTTCATAACGCGAATACATCACTTCAAATGTGGCACTGAGTCTGTTAATCTTTTCATATAAGTGATATAATTCTCTGTAGAATTCAGACAGTACTAATGAATTTGTGACTTTTTTTAGGTACAAAAAAATGAATAATGACAGTTGCTAGACTGAACTATGCGCTGAATGGGGAGGGGTGTCATGGAGAAGATCGCACATGTATATTTTGAATACTTTTCGCATTATTAGATATTTGAAGTCCAATAATATAAATATAATCCAGTCTGACTAAACAAATCAAAAGCTTCTTTCTAGACAGGCAAAAATTTTCCCACCTAAGAGAATATCCACATCCTAATTGAGTTTGTTTGGACTAATTTAGATCACTATTTATTTGTTTTACCAAGGAGTTTTAAGTGCTTGGTTCAGGTTCGAGTCTACTTGCAAATTTAGGTCTAAAACTGTATTGTTACCTCTGATACTGCATTAAAATTGAAACATCATAAATCTCTTTTTCGCCCCAGAAAGGAAAACCACAGGATAGCAGTAACCCATGGGTTGCTTTTTCTCCATATAAAATGGAATATTCTTTTTCTGTAGTTTCACAAATATTATCTAAAATAAAACCCTTAATATATGTGAGAGGTAATATTTAATTTTCTTCAGCTTTTTTTTCTTATTATATCTTTTAAGAAAAACTGCACAATTTAAATCTCCTTTCTTGTGCATTGAAAGGAGAAAAATAATCCTTTTAACCGTAGCAGAGTACAGAAAGTCCATGTATATTTTCAAACTAGGTAGACAATACTTCAAGAACTCCAGAGGTATCAGAAAATTTAGTTTCAACTGATATCTGCACACATATCAGAAAAACTATCAGGCTTTCAGCCACATTAATTTAATGGTGTTAAGTACTTCGGAGGGAAAAACAAAAAGAAAAAAAAATAGTACTTTACAATAGGTGTAAATTTCAAACTAGATATTTTAAGGTGGCAGAAAGTCATAAGAAAAATGATGCAGAGTCAGAAAGTGTAAAAATAAGCTTATGTCAGAATATCTTATTAAAAGAAGTTTGAAGCTACACACAATCTCTCAGTGAGGTCTATTTCTGAGCCCTGAGTTGGAGTTTTCAATGCTACACTATAAATGAGTTTATTTAACTGTCTCTCTGTTCATGCGCATATAACCCTGGACATCCTCGGACCTGTGTTACCTCAGAAGGGAAAGAAATAGGAAATATGGTAAAGAATCTATTTAGTATAGATTCTTTATTATATATTATATACTATATTCTTTAATATAGTAATAAGTGGGGTCAACTGTCATCCTGACTATATTAGTTTAAAAAACAGAATGGATGAGCGAGACATTTTAATTTTACTTACATTGCCATTAGAAAATGTAAAAAGATTGTTTTTGCAATTCTGCAACTTAACTATGTGGAAGAGAGACATGGAGTAAAAGATAAAATAGTTCATCTACTTTATCTTTCTGGACCTGCCATTATTCAGTTAAAGTCAGAACACAAAGTTTAAAAAAAAAAAAGAAAGAAATATACAGAAAAGTTTTAATAAGAGGCCTACATAATGAAATCCTTAGATGATTTTAGATATAGTCTGTTGATAGAGAAATCATACTTCATGTCTAAGATGCAGTAACAGATTTTGCTTTGTCTCATTTTCCTTTGACCATCTGAACCTTTATCCAACTCAGGACTCCTTTTATAATTATACCTACAATTGAAATTTTCAAACATTTAATTTTCAACTTTCATTTTCAATTGCATTTTCAAACATTTCAACATTTCATTTCATTCAATCATTCAAAAATTTCAAAGCAAAAATTAAAAAAAATCATTCTGAAGTTTGCTGCGCTACAGATGCAGAACTCCATAGACTTGTACACAAAAAAAGACAGAGTATAGACAATTCTAGGTAAAGAACTCAGTGGAGCGAATTTATGATTCTCTAAGCTGCAGAACAAGTTTTCATCTTACAGTTAAGGAGTCAGACTGATTCTCCTACAAGTTACTACTTTAGTTGCTTTTGACTGAAACAAACACCACTGGAAAAAGAAACACAAAAACATTAGCATGGTGCAAGGTAATCAGAAGCTTGCAGAAATATGTGCTTTTGGTAGAGATTCACTGTTATTGCCTTAACTACTTTGAAAATAAACAAGCGTACAAAGAATTAACATACATAAAATCCTACGTTTAAGTGAGATTGGCTCATTTAGAAGCAGTAATTCGGCAGGAAAGCAGCCTGCAGCCAACAAAAGGCTTCATCGTGGGAGGCTTCTCCCAGCAAACAACAATTCACACCTGTTAATTATGCTGAATAGGTTTGCAGACAATGCTAGGCATGGCATCCACCTATTGTTAAGAAGCAATCCTAATGTAATCTCTTATGTTATTATTATAAATCAAATGAAAGCGTTACATGAATAATTTCCTTGTAAATCATCAATTAGCTCATCACAGCATTTGCCAGAGGACTCAAAGTTCCAGTGTCCAATAGCTATGTAAATAGCTAACATTTCAGCTCTGCTGATAGGTTTTTAATGGCAGGATTACCTCATATCAAGAACTCAGGGAAATTCATATTCAAACCATAATTTTTACTTAAGATCTAAAAATCCGTGTTTGTATATTCAAAATAAAAGACCCCAAACCTTCTCACAGAAGTTGACACTTGCATGTCAACCCAAATTAAAGGCTTTTAAACAGTCTAAGTAATCTGAAACCTAGTCAAATCATAACAATAATTTCACATACTTGAAAAAACTTAATTTCACAGATTCATTCTGATTTTTCATGTTAATGTCTGGATGAAAAATTATTATATTTTTATCAGAATTATATATTATTATATATAATAAGAATTATTACATTTTTATCAGAATTATTCAACTAAAAATACTTTTACCTGTATCTGTATATCTAAAACACTTCTATTCAGTATTAGCAGTCTTGTCCCAGCACACTACTAGCAACTTCCAAAAGGAGATTTCAGTCATGAAGAATTATTACGTCATCCCATGGCTACTCATATAGTCCTATAGAGTTATACTTGACTATACATCCACACAATTTATACATATATGTATAGTTAGCTATAATAATCATATTGTGAAACTCATTAGGATGCAGTAAAAGTCAAATGTGAGAAAATACTTGCATAAATATTTCATTAAAAATAAGAACAGAAGTGCTCTGTATTTTAATACTTTGAAGGCACTAAATAAAACAAAATAGCAAAGCCTAGGAATTTTTGAGATGTATTTGGTTTGTGGTTTCTTTCTACACAACAGTTCATCTAAAAACAGTACAAATTCAAACAACACAGTTTTAAGCTGCTCTTCTCTATTTCCTCTGTAATCAGAGATCAACAACTCCAGAGTTTGATTCATCTTATCTGTAATATAAATAAATATTATATATATTATGTTTTATAGTAAATCCTTTCATCTCTCCTCTATTTATATAAGCAATAATTAAAAATACTTTAAGTCCAGTTATGTTGCAGAAGGCAGGAATCCTTGAAATATTTGTACTTATAAATATGTTTCAGGTGTCCATTTGTTACTGTGACTTCCATGATTGGTCTGGACAAGTAGTTCTAAGGGATAACACAGTCAGATTTCACAGTCATCTTTTTCTTTTTTAATTATTCCTTTTCAACTGCATAACTAGCAAAAAGGCCATGATCTGTTAATAATCACAGAAAGATAACTTTGAAAGGATTAATCTCATTCAACAGCTTGCTCAAGCAGAATCATCTACAGCAGGCTGACCTGAACTGCATTCAATTGAGTTTTGAGTACCTTCAAGGATGGAGACATCATAACCTCCTTGAGCAATATTTTACAGCATTCCACCACCACCTTCACAGCAAAAACATTCCTTAACATTAAAATATTTGTGTTTTAGTTTATGCTAACAATGATTGTCAGCAGCACATTATAATTCAACTTACATTTAAATTGTTTAAGAAAAAAATTATACTCAAAACAATGCGATTCTTGCTCCAAAAGGTCTTTTGCAATGACAAGGAATTGGGCTTGTTCTTGACCTGAATGAAGGTGATCAAATGTATCAACTGAAATGACTGATGATAATGACTTTTCTAATATAAATCAGTACATTAATAGAGCAATTCCATACCTATTTCAAACTTGGCCAGTAGGATAGCTAATGGTTTTGGTTTTTTTTCCCCTTGGGGAACATATATTTCATAAGAAAATAGAATCCCTAGATAAGTAGATATACACGTAATCTGCACCAAATGTCTTATGGGTCCAGGTAGAATCAGTATTTTGTTTCTGACAGAGTTCATTGGTAACCTAAAACTGTTTTCCCCAACTTTCTATTCTGAAATGTGCTTGAGATATAGAAACAATTACCTTCCAGGAGAAATCATAAGGCTCTTCGCGGCCCTCTCTGTTTGCCTGACTTTTAATCTGCATTTTTTGTTTTTGCATAAATACAATATCAGATATAATCAGAGAGAATGCAGGGCTACAAACCACAGTAAGTATATATATCTGTCTCCAGATTTACATGATTTGTTGCTTCAGTTGATTTTTAGAGAGAGATCAGCAAGATCCCTTTTAAGGTAGTACAATATTTGAGCTATCATATATAACTCTAATATTTGCAGGTTTAATTTCATTGTTTTCAGGAAACATACTGTTTTCCTCTATTCACTACAGCTGAAGAAAACGTACGAATTCCATTTTCACTAAGAGTGTTCCAAATGAGTTTTAGGCAGAAGCGAACAAATGAGTGCTCTGGTTTGTTCCTCACTACCCAATTAAGAAAATCCCTGCTCTTCCTAACAAAGAGGCAAAGGGAGATTGGAAATATATTTTGAAGATGCAATTAATCCAAAATGAGGGGTGCCATGTCCGGAATAAGAATGTTGCAGGCAGCAATGTAGAGCTTCAGAGGTTAAAGCAAATAAAGTTAGTCCGAGAGCACAAGGTCAGCATGAAATACCTGTTACATGCCCAGGCTAATTAAACAAAAAAAGGAGTAATCTCTCTCCACCTCATTTGAATCCCACTGGTTTATATAACACATAGGAAACTAGTATTAAAAACTGTGGAACCATAACCTGAAAGGATGCACACATTAAAGACTCCATCGAGAATGATACGTACTTTCCTCAAGTATCTTGTCTAATTTTGAAGAAAATAAGAATAACGGAGAAACTTTTAACGCAATCAAAAAAGGAAATAATATTAACTAAAAAACCCAAACCAGTGCCAAGCATCTTCCAAATCTACCTACAAAATTGAATAAAAGAACAGAATTTTTTTTTTTTGTTAACAAATCACATATGAAAGTAAATATTCTGAGTTCAAATTTTATCTGCCCAGCCTAGAGCTTTATTTCAGCTATCTCTAAATATAGCATTTCCACCTCTTTTGCTAAAGTGTCTTGGTCAAAGGTCCAATACATTTGAGATTTATTTTGTATATGGCATAAGAAAGTATTGTTCTATGTGAAAATACTGTGCTGAGGAGCACAGAATTCTTGAGAAATTCGCAGTGTTTGATATGACTTGCAAGTCAATAACCAGAACGTCCTCACAGATTTTTCATAGGCAGGTCTGGTATCACTCTGCTTGGGGCATAATGGATGAGATGTACTTGTGTTGAGAACACTGAGATCTCTACTACAGACAGCACTGCAAGAAAAAGCATGAAATCTGCCTACACTTCACCAAAGAAACCTAAGAGACTCTTGGGTTTCCTGAGGTTAAAACAGTTTAAATTAGTTTTGAGCATTTTGCAGATTGTCACTTGTTCATCTCAATAGGGTGCAGATAGAGTTGCACGGCCATCTGTCCCTTGCTTCAGCTGCCAGCAATCAGCCACTTGGCAGAGATGAGGCAAAGAACATCTCCATTACATTTAAAGACACACTGGACATTTTGCTGTGAGATTCCTGCCAGCAGTTCAGTATTTTAGGAAGTACCTAAGCAGAAGGAAGACAGAGGCAAAACTAGAAGAAGGTGAAGAGCTTCAGACTTAGCTGTAAGACTGAAAGACATACTGAAACAAATATTGAAGCCTTTCAAAGAATTAATTTCTGAGCTTTTTTCCCAAATATGCATACAGAAAACAAAACAAACAAACAAAAAAAGCCAAACTTCTCCCCTCACAACAAGCCGACAGGTACTGTTAAGCATTACCAAATATTCAGAGAAGAGCATAACTACAATGCAACAGAAAGTACAACAACAGCAGCAGCAGCAATATCCCAAGCTACAGCAAATAACGATTCACTTATATGCAACAGTTGTGGGCACAGAAACAAGGGAAAAATGCTGCTTACCTTCAAAAGGCCTCAAATACACAGGGAGCTCCAGAGAGAAATTCTTACCTCCACTGCCAACCCTTAAGTGAGGTCTGGGAAGGGGTGGATCCTGGCTCCACCTTTCCAGGTGGAAAATTATCCATTACATGCACCTGAGGTGCCCTGGGTTGGCCCTGCCTTCCTACCAGGTTCTCAATAACTGTTTCAGGCTGTGACTTAGAATTTCCACTACAGTGACTATCAGGATATAATTCCAAACAAAAAAAAAAATATATCTGTATCTTGTGTCAGAAATGTAGAAATGCATTTCTCTTTGCTCCTCTAGTTTTAAAACATGAAGTTGCATAACTATGCATAAACGATACAAGAATTTATGGTAGGTAGAAACAAACACCCAGCAAAGATATGGGACAGTCATCACACTGAACATTTACCAGCAGAGGTTTTCAGGGACCACTGTGTAAAATTGTAGGCATATAAGTTTCTCTTGTCTTTGATAAGCTTCAACAACTTTATCTCTGGCTTTTGCAAAGCACTCCTTAAACAAACACCTCCTGTCACTTGTCTAAAAAAAGGCTCATCCAGGACTTATCCTGTTGCTCTTTCCACAATAATCTGACTACTTAAATATATTTTCCATTAAATTCCAATCAAATTTAAAATCCTTTACCCAGGCACAGGTGGCAGCTGACAAAGATGACACATTATCTTATATCATTGCGAAGTTGTATACTTTTTAAAAAGAGAAACCGCAAACATGATTTCTCATAGCTTAAATTTCCTTACCTGGACGCTTTTCCTGGACACAACTGAGAATTTCTTCGAAGTCCTCATGAACTTCTCTCTGCTCACTAAAGTTGCGCTTTCCCTGATCTGATCAAGCCTGTAGGAAACAAACAAACAACAACAAAAAAAAGCTCTTTTTCTCTCTATTTTGAAGATATTGAGTAAATGATACCAGTTGTTTTTTGTTGTTGTTGTTGTTTTTAAGTTACAGCAATCTATGTTAGATGCACGTGATTGTATAACCAAAGATACCAATGAGCTGAGCCACTCTTTAGCTGTTAAAAGTAATAACATGAAGTAAACACAATTCCCATTTATCTGCTAATCTGTACAGCATTTACTATCCTTCTCCTTGTTATTTTGTGTTCCATGAACACAGATGTGTACCAATCACCAGCAGTTAAGAATTATTAATGATATTTATTGGCTTACTAATATTGATAAAACAAATAGAAAATCCATAAATTATAAAATATAATAAAATAAACCATGATATAATTTTATTTAGGGAATAATCATAATAACTTTGTTTAACAAGATTACCAGATGACATTTATATTTAAAAATATCAGAATGATTTTGCTGGTTGATAATATGGAGAATATGAGCTAAAGACTGATGAGCAGTAAGTTTGAAGCCAAGTTTGGTAAAATGGTGCACCATTATTGTGTAATAATAACAATTGCTGAGTATGAGAAGAATTAGAAATTTGAAGAAAATCTGGAATTGTTAAATTCACGGAGGTAGAAGTTAACATATGAATGATTTTTATTTCAGTTTCTTTTGAGTGATGACTGTAACAATTAAAACATCACCAAAAATATTGCAGGATTCATTACATAAAAACAACTATCTTTTAGACAGGAAAACAAAATGCTGTGTCTTAAATTAGGAGCCAAAACTGAAAGCTCAGTTTCCTCTGACCAGTAATTTTAGCTAACTTAAATGATCTCTCTTTTTTTTTTTCCTCATCAATATAAATCAGCAGTTTGTAAAGAGTAAATTGTAACACTGTGCTTTGCTACCCACATGAAATGCGTTTTGTTATCATTAAATTCCATATAAAATAGTGCAGCAAGAACAAGATATAGCAAAAGTGTTTAAATTACAGCCATAATGCACATTGCTTCTACAGTTGGCATGAGAAGCTTAAATGATATTGTTTCAGAGGTAACTGAAATAAATGATATATTTCAGACTTCATATATTGAACTACAAAGCTGAATGGATTTTGCATAGAATTATTGGAATCAGTCAACATGAGAAAACTGAGAATTAAGAGCTTTGAAAAAAGACAGAAAATGAGACCATTTCACAATACAACCACAATTACAATTTTAGTAAGTTATCTTTTAACAATAATATATGGGGAAAGAAAAGCATTCTTTGTTGTGCATATATGCCATCCACATTTGTGCTGTAAAAATAGCAAGAAAGAAAAATAAATAATAAATAATAAAAAAGTGGATTATTCTCTGTGCTGATATTCATTCTTGTGGAGCTGTCAGTAAGCTGATTGTTATTAATATATAGCAGTCATGGGAGACTGTGTATAAACTGTGACATGTCAGAGATTCTTGCCCTCCAGTCACTCTTCTCGTCACAGCTGCTTAGTGATCTCTGTGCTGAGAATGGATTGCAAGTGAATAGTTGAGTTGATATGGTGAGTAAACAGTTATAGCTTTCAATGTGTGGATGAGCAACACGGGCAAAAATCATACTTTGTGTAATTCTATTAGGGTGGATATACTTACAGCAAGGATCAAAGCAGTTTGCTCATGGATAAGGGCACACAAGGGCAGTAAATTACTGTGGTACCTTTCTTCTCTGAAGATGTGAAATAGAAAGAAATTCCAAAGATAGCATAGATGTTTGATCTAAAAAGAATTAGCTAGATGTTCAATATTTGAAAAGTGCTCACTTTTGAACTGTTTTGGTTAAATGTTAGTATTCACGTATATAGAGCTCTTTGGCCTTTTTTCCCTCATAAGTGCAGCAGCAATTTCCTTCTCTAAACAGCAAAGGAGCAGAAAATGTATCACCTCAGAGACTGTCATCATCATAAAACTGCTTTCCTTCTTCTCTCTGCATCAAGTTTAACTGTTAGCAGTCGATTAGCAGGGGGATGAAACAAGGCCATGATCTCAAAGTTCCTTCTCAACTTTTGTCTGTTCGATCTGTCAGTTTTAAGTTTTATACTACTTTTAACCCTCTGGATTTGGTTTAGAAATCTTCCAGTATAATACAAGTTCAGTTCATATGATCCTTACGTTAGTTTAAAATTTATGCTCATGCTTTAATTAGAGATAGCTGAAAATTTCTCCTGAAACAATTTTGGCCTGAAAATTTTGTTTTGGAAAAATGATAAAAATACATTCATATATATCTCTATGCTACGTAATGCATGATAAATCCTGTGTTCTTAGAAAATTTTATTTCTATTTTTCCCATGTTTTGCATGCTTCATTGTAAGTAGATGTTTGATAGCAATTCTTGTTTAATAAAATGATTGAAATACTGAATTGAAGTATTTACATATAATTTTTTTTTTTAATAAGACTCATTATGAAACATAAATCTTAACCTATATATCCTCTTAAACAGAAAGGATGACAGTACCTTTATGTAGTACTTCTTGTTATAGTGGAGTCATGTTTGAATTTGACCCAATCAATATGAAGTGAAAGGTACATGGCATAATATTCCTCCTCTCTACTCCTACATATTGCTATGAATAAGGAAAAATAATAAGGGAAATATCTTCCTTATTTTTTTGTCACCTTTCTCTATTTCTTCATTTATTTTTCCTGCTGTTTTATCATCTTTAATAAATGACAAATTTAATGAGTGCAAATTATCTTTTTTTAGACTAAAGCAAAGATAATGTCTTAAATGACTGGTGATCAACTGTTTTAGCATGGCTTTTCTATTCCACCATTTGCATTGGTCCTGGAAATCTATAATAGAAAAGAAAGAAAAATAACAAAAAACTTATATACTATATATTGATAACTAGTCAGAAAGCACGAGGGTCCTGAAATGCAGTTCCAAATCAGGTAGGGTTGTAATTAACAGTTCTTGAGGTTGGAGAGTTCAAGTAGTTAGCTCTTTACTAGTGAAGATTGCACTGTTTACCAAAGAAAATTTTTGTTGAATATATTTCTGATATAGCAGTCTTTTGGAACTTTTATAGAGATCCATCCAACACACAACAATTACTCCTATTGCTTCTTAATCAATTTACTGCAGTTTTATAGAAATTATAAATGGGATGTGAGAAGGAAGATTATTGGCAATCCTTAATATCCTGTTAGCAAGCTTTTCAGAAGGAGTTAAGAAGTTTTGGTGCGATATTATTTCTTTCCTTTCCTCTTCTTGCTTCCTAAAATAAACTGTATGAAGATAAAAAATTTCACAGAAAATCATTCTGCAATAAAAAATGCCCATTATAGAGTGTCAGTGGATGTGATAACATGCATAATTTACTTCAGGGCAGTATGTAATTAGAAAAATTAACCTTTTACATTTATCTCCTTAATCAGCTGCAGCAAATGACTAGAGAGTAACACATGAGCATGTGCATTTACTGTATTTACATGGTATTAATAAGAAACCGAATATGCCTGAAGTAAGGAAAAAGGAGAACTGAACCTATATCTTTGAAGTACTTTGATTGAGATGGCATGATGCCTCTTCTTTAATTTTTTTTTCTTTCATTCTGGCAGGGATCCATTAGCAAGTCCAGATACCCTAAGCGCATGTCAGAGCATCACAGCTTTTGCTGTTCTAAGGAACAAATGTCTTCGTCTTGTTCCATATCTTTCTTTCATGGTTAAAAGAGTTAAAGAAAGAAGGCTATTCAGTACCAACTGCAGTGATACTTCTTTGTTCAACCAAATGAGTATTTTTATATTAAGAAATGGATAGACACCAATTTCATTATGAAAGATCTGTCTACAAGTAATAATGAATTTTAATCACTATGAACTTTATCTGCAATTATTCACATGGAAAATTAAAGACTATATCTGATTACCAATATCCAGAATATTTTTTATCTTGTATTGTTAATCACATAAAACCTTACGCCTGTAGTGGTCCCAGAGGAATACTGAACAATGATAGAAGATATAAACGCCAGTAGTGCAAGCCTCTCTTACAGGGTCAGTTATCATCTATTAGAAATGACAAGAAGTATGAGGTATGAGAAGAACTTCTCTCTTTTTCAAAGTAATGAATTCAAAGGTTTGGGGTGTTGTTTTTTGTTGTTGTTGTTTGTTGGTTTTGTCATTCTAAGGAAAACTATTGCCCTTCATCAAGAAACATACATATTAATTTTCACAGGAAATAGGATAAAGTTTCAAAAGTGAGTGGAAAAACCCAAACAGCAAGCAATTCTCAGGCTTTGATGGAATAATGATTTCTTCTGGACAATGCAGAAGTGTTACTGTGACTGAGGGACCCACATCCCTCTCAGTTAGGAAAAATGAATAATCAGGATAAATACTTCCTCTGCAACTCTTCAGAATAACGAATGTCTCACAACTGATATTTTTTCTCTAGCAGGAAAACTTAGGACACAGTAACAAATCAAAATCAAAAGCTGTGCTTTTTAGCCTTGGTCTTGTAATTGTGGACAAATCATTTGTCCTCTCTGAACTTCAATTTCCTTGTATAGAAAGTTAGAATAATTATAGTCTCTCACTTAACAGAAGTTAGTTAATACTTCAGTGTTCATAAAATATACAGTCATAATGGGCTCTGCATAACAGGCATATTAAAAACCATACACAAATTGAACTTCTATAGGTAGTTGGTAGTCAAGGCCTAAATTGCTGCTCCAAAGTAGAAATATCATATGCACCATCAAAACAACATATTTATTATATTCTGATTAGAGCCAATCAACTTTCTCTGGCAAACTTCCTTCAGAAGTAAGGTGCATGTATTGAAAGTTCTCCAAACATCAGTCTTCCTACCTGTCTCCCATTCATTTCTTTTCACTCTACAACATTTCTCCAGGAAAATTTAGTTATCAGTTAATAAGTTCGTCAAAAGACTTTCGAGAGAAGCTATGTAGCTATCAATTCTATGATTTTGTACTAGCATTCTTCCTTGTGCTGGTGTTAAATTAAAATCAATGACTGATACAGCAAAGAATTCACAATAGAATGTCTAATATCAGGACTCAAAGATATAAATACAATGAAACTTCTGGTATGCTAGAATAAAGGTGGGCATAATGTTATGCAAAACAATTGTAAGAATGCCACAAGTACATGCAAGAACATGAAGAAACACCACAAGTCTTAGATATACTGTGTGTGATATTATAATCATACATGCATTCATTTTTGTTATCATCTCTGTGTAAACAGTTCTTAAAAATAAATCACTGATCTTCCTGCGAAAACATGGAACATGTTCCCCCAGATTACAGCAGTTTATCATCAATTAGGATCTTGGTTTCACAGTGTGACAGGCCTAAAATAAATTTCTTCAGTTTTGTGACAGAATGTTTTTTATCTCTGGGATATTTAAAGTAAATGGTTAGTACCGTTTTCCATAGTATTTATTTTCATTTATTTTCCTGACAAAGATGGAATAGTGGCAAAAATAGTACTTAAAACATGATCTTCTGGACTGTTTCTTAACCTTCAAGGGTTATGATAAGTTCTGATATTTTTCATCAATAGAACTATAGATGAGTCTTCTCATTTAAAATGCTCTGTGTGAAAATATATCTTGTAGAATTCGATTTAATATATTGTATTGATATGTATTTTTAAACCGAAATGCTTAAATGTAACCGTAATTATTCAAGCAATTAAGCCAATGTTTGCCTGTTTTTGTTTTACAATTGCATAACGGGGAATCTCAGCTTCATTATATTATTTCTGAAATTGTAATGAATCCAGTCTATTTCCCATATATCTTAAAGGTCAGTCTGATATCAACTGCTGTACAAAAGGTTATAAGAGGAGTATAATAGTCTTTGGTACCTAAAGAACAGAAAGGCCTCCACCAAGACTTATACTGTAAATTTGATTTTATAAAATTAATCAAACAACAGTAACTGTCTGTTTCATTGAGACATGCTGAATAGTCATCAGAGTTGATTTCTTATTTAGTAGCATGTTAACAAATGAGCTGAGTGTTATTACTACTATTCCATTAATTAACATACGGAATAGAAGTCCAGTCTGTGTATAAGAAAAAAACTGTTTCCAATCAGGTAATAGTGTACTTATCAAATCTCCCATCATTATATCAAAGTCCCGAGTTATTTTACTAACAGGAAAATAAATAACCTTGGTGATAATAGATGAATGAGAAACATTTTAGATGTTCAGATAAGCCCTTATGGTCACAGTACTTTATTTTAGTTTATTCTGAGTTATATTTTCAGAGAAAGGAGAGAAATTGATGAAAACAAGACATATAATATTCATTTCAGTCCTCTCCAAAACAAAGAACAGAAATATCAATGTAAAAAAAAACGACACAAGAATATTACCTGGAGTTGAAAAGGCTTCCAAAGATTTAAAGTTTTAATATTTTGGATGTTATTAGTCTAGCTGTGTTTAACTATTTTATCAGACCCAGAAATACTATTTGTTTATTTAATGCCTTTTGCAGAAGTCACAAAATCATTAAAGGTTCTTGAAAACTTAGTGTAAACAACGTGCTCAGAGGACAAAATACAAATGCAATCTAGAAAACAGTGTATTTGAAAATGGAAGGTCCTTGTGATGGACTTTCTTTATCTTAACTCATTCTACTTTTATGAAAAACAAAAAATCTAGTCAGTATTATCATAAAAGTATTAATCATTTAGAAAATATAAAGGTATTCTCATCTTCCTAGCATTTTATTCCTGTTAGTGTATTTCATCCTCTTTGATATGTCTTCAGAAAACTGAATTCAAATATTTTGGCAAAATTTTCCTTTTGCACAGAGCTGTTGATAAGATTTTAATTTTAAAACATTTCAAACAAACTCTCAAGGATCAGAGGGAGAGGTAGGTCTGTCTGAGGAAAGTTAGGCTATTTCTGTTGGAAATTTGACTTGGAAGTAGTAATGCTCTAGTGCTTCATAAATCAGAATATTTTGGGGCACTTTGTGTGAGATCCATCTCAGTAAACATCAGACAACTAAAAGTTGTCATCCAAACTAGTCATCTAGTCTTCCTGTATAGTCAGTAAGAAGAAATAAGCACCTTCAGGGAATAATTCATCTCACTGAAGATAAGCATCCAAGACAGCTTAGATAAATAGTCTGCCTACGGTGTCTCGTTCTTTCAATAAAAAGAGTTTATACAACTGGTTTAGACTGAGACAGCCTTTCAGACATTTGAAATTAGACAAGTTGAATCCCATATTTCAGTTCTGTTTGGAGTCAAAGAATAAAGAAGAAAAAAAATAACAGCAATCTACATGAATAAATTGTTCGACTACTTAACTAATATTTTCAAACTCTCAGATTCATGTTTTTTAGGTACTTGACTGCTGAACAGAAAGAACATCCTAAAATGTACTATTCAGGTGTTCTTAACCAATTTTTTTGAAAGATCTTTTGATATCTAAAGTTGTACTCTATAAAAAGGTCACTTTCCTTTACAGGACTTAAAAAGATATCCTTACTCTTTTAAAGGAAGAAAGTACAGATCATAGTGTACATTTTGATGAACAGCAACTAGGGGAAAGGACTCAAGGTACTCTAATTGCAATATGAAATCATAAAAAGGAAAAAAAAATAAATCTCCTAATGAATCCATGTGTGTCTAATATAAAAAAAGATAATCACTGTAGTATATATTTTGCAGACATAATAAAGACAGAATAAGTCTTAGAAGATACTTAAGGAAGGAAAAGCGCATTACAATGAAGATTACCGTGTCAGGAGGGCTGATTTAATTAGAAAAGTTTGGAACTGCTAAAAGCAGTTAAATGGTGGAAATTTTTTTGATGAACATCATTATCAACAGTAAACCCAGTGGCATTTCACATTAAATTTTTATTTAAAGTATTTTCACTGTAGTTTTTCACTACAGTGAGACAGTGAAAGTGATTTGCTCTTTTGTTCAGTTAATTTTTTTCATTCAAAGAATAAATGTGAAATAAAGGTCCATTATGTAGGTAAAAATGATCTGTTCTGCAACATTATCTAAATATTAGTTTAACGCTGAATATATCAAAATAAGATTTTGATTTCAAGTGCTTCTGTTTTTGGCAGTTACATTTGTGTCATAATTAATAAAAAAAAAAAAAGTTAGCCATACCTAAAATGAGGTACGCATTTTACAATCCATTACATGGATTACAAATCCATGTAATTTTATATGACATTTGAAAAAAAAAAAAAAACAACAAAAAAACTGCAAAGAAACAGAATACTATATAATCAGTAGGTAAATTGTTTTCTTATAGAATAGGGAACAAAAATACAAGTTACGGAAACCTGTAGGACTCAATAAATACTTCCTGCTTGTCATGGGATGTTCGTATAACTACCATCATTTAGAGGTACTCGTGAATCTGTAGTTTTCAGCTCCTGTTCTATAACCTCTTCTATATTATGCAGTGTCAGAGTAATGGTAAATACATCCTAGCAGACATATTTAAAGTAGGATACTATAGGAAAAGCACTGCATTTCTACCAGACCTGTGTACCTTGGGGACTTCTTTTTGGAGAGACCAGACTGTACAACAAAGCAAAAGATGATTTGTGTAATCTTACTTACTGTAAGCACTTACTGTAGTGGTGCAATGCAAGGAAGTTAAGTCTCTGTTCTGCAATGTTTTCATTTGTAAAATATGACCACAACAGAAATTGACAAAAAAAAAAAAACAAACACTCTGCACCATAGCAGTCATGCTGTTGTTTTTTTTTTAAAATGAAATAATTGGAAAACAAAACTTTTTTTTTGCTCTTTTCCACTAAGCATACATTTTTAGTCCAATATGTTGACTACATATCCAGGTGAATTAATTGCAAAACTCACTTATTTTCATTCCTCTGTATGTTCAAACAGAGCAGTAGCTTTCATCTACTGTAACAAACTGTCTAACAAATGATGGCAAAGAAAGCTGCTTATTAGAAATGGTTAAAATTGTCTCTTTGAGACAGCCAAGGAATATAATGGAGCAGCTCTATATGATCCATTCATCCTATTATCTTCTTTCTGAAAATATTGAGTTGTGAATGCTTAGGGAAGAAAGTATCAAAATAGAGAAACTGATGATACAAAACTTCAATAAATTCTCAGCTTCCAGCATTTTGAAATTCATTAGCTTCTTACAAGAAAACTTTGTCATAAACTTTGTAAATAGTTCCTGCTAAACACTTTTTAATTCATTAGTCTAATTCATTTTAAACTGAAAAAAAAGTAGTGATTATAAAACTCTATCAGTTTTTAATTTTCTTTTTTTTTCTTTTGATGGTGCATTTTATTGATTTACTCAATATTTTGGGCATTACTTCAGCATCCATTACCTGAATTTGTTGAATATTAACATGGCTAAAAGTTTTGTCTGTTCAGTAATAGCAACAACCTGTTAGGCTTAATTGATCACTTTATGAAAGCTAACATGAAGACCATTTATCTGGCCTTGAACCTTGATAGCAGAAATTTGGGGTTTGTTTATACCCTAGGTCTGTAAGATGTGTCTACTCAAAGTGGCTCACTAATGCAAGGTGGGTGTCTTTGTTGCCATCTTAAATGCCATGCTGGAAGGGGATTCCTTAACCATATACCAAAATTTTGTGATCTTAATGTAGAAAGTCTCTGTGTAAATGTGAGGAAATAAGGATTCATCTATTACATTGATGTTAAAAACACAAAAGTCTGGAGAGGCTGTCTCAGTCCCCCATCCATGGATTTTTCAGTACTTGTCCTTCAAGCCTCCCGCGCTGTGGAGATGTGACTTTTGGCATTGGCTTTTGTGCCTGACTGGCAGTCTGCACAACAGTAACGGGGAATGAGGTGGTAAAGCCAAGAATGTTGGTCTAAAAATTAGGTCATTAATTCTTCCTTACAAATGGAAAACATATTAATGGCTGGTTAAGATTAATATCTTTATTTTTACTTCTGATGAAGATAAAGATAGGCATTACCAGTACAGGGGAACGTTGTTTTGATTTAGTTATACACAATATTGGAAGCTAATCTAGGTACATAAAAGTCCACAGTAATTTTTATCAGACTATAAATGCTATATCAATATAGTATTGTCTTTCAGGGAATCAGTGGAGGCCTCATTGGTCAAAACATGGGGGCTCAACTGGAAGACTTTTGAAACATGACATTAGTCTGAACTTATAAAAAACCTACAGCTGATGTTGGAACTCATTAGGGTTTCAGTGTGGCTCCTGTATACGTCCTTGTTATGTTGTACTAAACTGTCTTTACAAAGTAGCCCAGAACTAAAAAGTAAACCCAGGCAGAATTAAGGTCTTCTGTTTTCAGTTAAGAAGGAAAATTTAAAATTTAAATTTAAATTTAAAAGCTAGCAGTAATGTCTAGATCTTTCAGTTTTGATGCTTATGTGAGGTATAGACCATTTCCAGTTTCAGCTCAATGAGCTCTAAGCTGGACACAATATAACAGAAGTATCCATAAGTTCAAGACTTGAAAATGACAGGTTATTTAGTAAGCACCGTAATGTGTTTTATGCTTGTTTTGCATTTATTTTTTTAAGCTAGTGTCTTTTGGTTGTGATGATTAACTCATTTGATACTGAGATTAAAAAATGGTCTGATTTAACAAAACAAGAAAAAAATTAGAAACTAATCTCTTAGCATACTGTCAATTTAAAACTGTTAGCAGAAGTAAATTTCAAATGCTTTTTCAAAGCACAATGCTGGGATTTTTAAATTATTGACACCACAGAAAGCCTACCTTCTGTTATCAGCAGTCTCACTGTCAGCTTTGTGACTATTTTTAGGACAAATCTTGACCTTGGCTTTCTATTCATGTCCACGAGAAGCCTGATGGATTTACAGCAGAAGCAGTGGAACAGCATTGTGTAAAAATGGGTATCAGAATTACGGAAACCTACATGTGGAATTAGTTTATCAAAATTCCTGTGTATTACAGACTTTATATCCCCTTTACAGCTTCATATCCTTCACGCTATTCTGTCTTGCATTTAAGGGTGTCTCTGTGGCCCAGTGTGATTGTAATTATTGTACAAACTTCATTAGTCACTAGCGGGACAATGTACCTGCATACAGCTCATTCTTCCCTTCAGTAATTTATAACATAGGATTTTATTGATCTCAAGTTAAGTATTTATTATAAAGTTAACAGTATACACCTGAGTCTCACAATATATACCGGTCTCTCAAAGTTCTCAAATTCAGAAATTAGCATTTTTTATTATAAAGTTAACAGCCTTTTCTCAGCATCTTGTATCATTTTAAAAGAGGCATTCTTGTAAAATTTAAAGTATAGCATTTGGCGTTACCTATGTTGTGTTTCAGTGGTATCAACAAATGGAAAAACAGATATTTCTATTAAATGCATAGTGAATATGTCTTCTAGGATTTCTTTTGGTTGATGGTCAAACAGGATGGATAGATCACTAATCTAAAGAGATTATGTCTTCAAAACAATCCTTGGACAACGATAAATCTGATTTCTTATCAGGAAAACGTATATAAATGTGGGAATACAAGAAGGACTGTATGGAGCAGCAGCTGTGGAGCAAGATAAACAGCATGAGAACCAAGGACACCTCTAAAAGAAGAAAGAACAGCTTGCGGCTCTGATTGGATAAACTCCTGTGTGAACGGTTGAAGAAGTGTTTGTGGAATGTTCTGTTGAACTGTATGGGCGAATGGGAAAGCTAGGAAAAGAAAACTTGTGAAGGTATATAAGTGATGTGAGAACTTGTAATAAACGATTTGGATCGTTCACATCTGAGTCCGTGCATCAGACGCAGCATATAAAAAACCATTTGCTGTTTTACAAAACAAAATTGAGAAGCCAAGTTTCACCCATTGTGATTTGCAATGCTGCTACTTGCTTGTACTCATCTTTTATCTAGTGCTTTTGTGTCAATTTCCTTCTTTCTTACAGAGGCCTCTTCAATTGTTATGAAGTAGTCAAACATGCTGACATCAAATGAATGTGCCTTCACTGGAGGTTAAACATTCAGTTCACTGATTGGAAGATGTCTTTATTTGGGTTTTGGCTCTTCTCCCACACTTGATAAGCCCTACAGTTAAACATGTAAATGAAGAAAATAACAGGAAAGAAGGAGAGACATGAGTTAAGATGTACAAGGGCCAAGCTGAAAGTAAAGCTCCCTATTTTATTATGCTGGCCCGTGACATCAGAAGTGGATGTTGGTGGTACAGCAGTAGAGGTTGAACCTTCCCACTAATATTCCATGATATGTTGTTGCTGTGCGACAGATGGCAGCAGAGGGGCAGTCTGACAAAATGTTGCCTGACACTGAAGTGCATATGGAGTAAAGGTGTGTCATGGAATTCCTTCATGTGAAAAAAATAGCACCCATTCACATTCACTGATAGTTGCTGAAAGTTTATGGAGACTGAGCAGGGGACATGAGCACAAGTGAGGCAGTGGTATGTGTTTCAACAGTGGCAACAACAACATGAAAGGCAAGCCACATTGCAGATGGAGATGCATGTTTTAAAAACACAACATACAGGCTCTTGCTCATCACTGACTGTTGAGAAATAGTTTTTTGTAGCTGAGAATTTCCTTTAATATTGCTACTGTGCTCTTTGTAGCTCTTGTAGTTTCCATGGAAATAAAAACAAGGCATTACTTGCAAAGCAACATACATACATAATAATAAATAGCCTCTCTCAGGTGCTCAGCATAAAGCTTAGTTCATTTCTCAAGTTTTTTTATATAACTACAACTCTTTTATAATCACTGATCTTCAATGAAATATTTATGTATTTGCGCATTCTGAATATATAAAGAAGCAGAAATTGAAGAGCTTTCAAAATCACAATAAGAGAATCTGCCTCTTAAAAAAAAAAAAAAATCCATTGCAAAAATAAATTTAAATGTCACAATATTTTTTATAGAATGTTTAAAAATCTTTCTTTCCTTTCTTCCCTTGTGTATGTTTGTCCTCCTTTTAGCATACTGTGGCTTGGCAGAACAATTCCATGACTGACATACGAATGAACTCAAGTCAGATGAGTCAACACTGATTTCAATTACATGTTATTTTTGTAAAAATATATCTTCATAAAACCTGATGTTATTTTAGTGCTATAAAAAATCTTTTTAAAAAAACACAAAAACAGAGGATTTTAATGCTGATTACTCATTTCATAGCCCCTACACACATCTCTATTATTTTATTTATTTATTTTAAATATTTAAGATAGGTATTTTACAGAGGGAAGAAAGGCATTCTGAGCCTTTTCTAAGTCTGCAATAGTGACTGTTGGTAATTTCCTTCATTTTATTTTTTCCAGTAGTTGCAGTGGTGATTCTAGAAAGGTTTTTCTAAATGATTCCTTTATTGTCATTGTTTTCTCTCTAATTTTTCTAAACTTTTCATCTAAAAATGAATGCAAGCACTCAATTTAATTACAAATTCTGGTGCCTCATAATTTTCATGTCTGACAATGTGAAAGCAGAATGCGTGGTCCTATCTTTGACATTGGATTAAGGGAATAAAATAAGTATCCATCTATGTGTAATATGACTACAGTTTTTGATTCTGTAAATTAATTTTTGTCTCAGATAAGCTCTTGAAACCTGAACTGGGGGAATATTGATTTGTTTTATATTGTTCCATTTTACAATAATCAAAGCTAAATCTATATACAGTCTAAACAAATATTTATTATTATTGTTTTTTGCTTCTTGTTCCTTTCTCCTAACAGAGAAAGGGGAGGAAAAAAAAATTTTTTTAAAAATCTAGTAATAATCCTCCCCCATCAAAACACGAGACACTTTTTCAAACAAGTATTTGAAAAACTAGATAAGTGTTTCACTGCTGTAAAGTTCAAAAGAGAGCTTCAGCCAGACCATGTGGGAAAAGTTAATTCCAGCATTTCTGGGTATGGAGATCTCATCTTACTTGCACAGTTTCTCTGTATTTTATTTCCATTATTTCTGTTTGTGTTGTTGTATGATTTGGAGAAAAGGTCACGTTTAGTAAAACTCATGTTCAATCATGCTTTTCATTACTGTTCGATTTATATTTCTTCTTGCTATACTTTCAAAATTTTGTGTTCAAATGGGCAACTTCCTATTTGCAAAAGGCCAGAGGGATAATTGAAAGCCTTCCACAAGTTCCCATTCCACAATCTGGAGATTCTACTGTTTCAAAACAAACTATAAATAACCTTTATTTTATTCTTTTTTTTTTTTTAAACAGCAATCTCCTTTTTTCAGAATGTTCCCAGAATTGTACAAGAATTTAGTCTGATGAACAACTTTTTTTGTACTTTTAAAGGACTGGAAATTCAGCTGATAGTCCATCTGTATCATTATCCCACTACCTCTTGTTTATTTTATCAAAAAGACTTGGCATTAGCTTAGACCAAGACTTTCTTAAAACTTTAATATCAAGATTGTCTTAGACTGAGTCTGCTAATTGATTTACATTAACTATACATAATTAAAGCATGGAAAGTACAAAAAATATTGTGCAGAGAAAAGGGGTTGTGAGGCCTAGAATTCACTTGGCTAGCTAAAAAAAAATCATACAGGTAATTCTTTTGGAGATGATCAAGGAGGTGTTTCTGATATACGTACAGACTGGGAGAAGAGCTTACTGAGAGCAGCCCTACTGAGAATGGCTTAGGGGCCCTTGTAGATGAAAAACTTAATGAGTCAGCAGCTTGCAGTGAGTCTGTGCCTACAGCCCAGAAAGTCAACATTATCCTGAGTTCCATCAGAAGAGTGGTGGCCAGCAGGGTGAGGGAGGTGATTGTTCCCTTCTACTCTGCCCTTGTGAGGCAGAGGAGCTTTTGGAGCAGGTCCAGAGGAGGACCTCAAAGATGTTGAGAGGGCTAGACTATCTCTCTTTTGAAGACAGGTTGAGGGAGATGGGCTTGTTCAGCCTGGAGAAGAGGAAGCTGCAAGGAGACCTTATTGTGGCCTTACAGTACTTGAAGGGAGATTATAAGCAGGAAAAGGAGCAACTATTTACACTGGCGGATAGTGATAGGACAAGTGGGAACAGTTTTAAACTAAAAGAGGGTAGATTTAGATTTTATGTCAGGCGAAATTTTTTACTGAGAGGGTGGTGAGGTGCTGTAACACATTGCCCAGAGAAGCTATGGATGTCCAGTTCATGGGGGAGTCTAAGGCCAGGTTGGATGGAGCCCTGGACAACCTGATCTAGTGCCTGATTAAGTGTTTGGCAATACCCCCTGTGGGGTTTCTGGGAGACCGTGTGTGGAACGTAGAGTTGGACTCGGTGATTCTTGCGGGTTCCTTCACAGGTTATTCTATGCAGTGTTAATTTAGAACCCACCTCATTAGAGGATATATTGAGTGCTATGGCTTTCTTGAATCAATTTGTTGCCTGTTGTGCTTTGAGACATCAAATGAATCTTTTAACACCTACAAAAAACCACTGTGCTTTTAGTGCACAGAGTCAGTCCACAGTGATGTCAATCAGCTTCCATTGATCCTGTGATTTAAACCACTGGTATTTCAGTCTGAAGGAAACTTGTAATATTTAATGAAAAATCTTGCATGACAACATGCAAAGTGTTTGTTTCAGTAAACTATTCAAAAAGCAGCTTTGCATTTAAGCTTCATTCAATTTAAGAGTCTATGAAGCTTCAAGCAAAATTATTCTCTAACATTAATCATTACTTTTGAATTACAAGAGCAATAGATTTAACATACTTAATTTCTAATCTTAGTATCTAATAAAAGTTATACCTTGATGTCTACGGGATTGTATTTTTTCTATTTTCTGTAAAAGTACATGATTATAACTTAGTGAAGAAGGTTGGTATTAATGATCTTAATTTTTTTTTTCTTATTAAACAAAGTCCAAGACAGATGTTTGAGGAACCCAGACTAAGTGAATATTTTTCTCCCTCTGATTTGGGATCTTTTTTATTAAATAATCTGCCTACATACAATAGACAAAGCAAAAATAATATTGTTTAATATCCTGTGTACCTTATTGATTTTCTGTCAGCACCAATTTAAATCCCGTGTTGCTTTACTATTCACTCTTGTTTTACTGATCATCTTATAAATCATATACAGCAGATACTTCTGTCAGGTACTTTCGCTTGTTTCTGAATTACTATTTTACCCATTAGCTTCAAAATAGCAAATGTTTAAGAATAAATATTCAATAACGCAAGCAAATTCTCTTCTGAGATATTTTAGCTTACATGCATGTAAGGTAGTTTAATGAGGCTTTTTTTAGATTTATTGTTTAAAAAGTATTGAAGAATGAGAATTGTATCGTCACATGAGCACATAAACTGCTGTTTGCATACCCAAGTCTCAAAATTCTAAAATTCAGAAATCAGTGGGTTTTTTTGCCTTCACTACAGGAAGTGTATTATACACATGATGTATCTGTAAACGTTATTTCTCAGAATTTGACATCAATGTCACATATAATGTGAAGTGTAAAATGCTCCCCAACCCTTTGTCTCCCTTTAGCAACCATCAGTTAAGATCAGAAGTTTCTACACTCAAGGTTAGTTTGAACCTTATAAATCCATTCTGAGAAAATTCTGGGACAACACAAGTTCGGGATTAAACTATCAAACTTCTATCCATATTCTTTAAATGAGAAATTCCTGTAGCATATTAATGTACTTTACTTTGAAGATTACCTCAGAAACAAACAGAAAAAATCTCTGCAACAAACATTCAAATGAATAAGTAAAAACAGAATTCACTGTAGATGCAATACAGTTTTACACAGACGTCTTTTTATCCTCAGAAAGCTTGTCAAGAACTTTCCAAATGCAACTTTGCAGAGTATTAGAAAGGTAATTCAATCTTCTGATAAACTCCTTTTCACTGAGCTATGACAACAATTTTAACGGGGAATTATATGCGTCACAAGAAATCATTAAGTGTGCTCTTCAGGACGTCTTTCATCCAGAGGGATATTAGTATTTGGCACTTCATTTGATGAGGACAAAAATAATAGTGATTTTTATGTTATTAATATATTGGAACCCAATTTAAACCTCATTTAACACAGAATACCAAACAATTTTCCACATAATTATTACTTTTTCCAAGGCCTTGGAGAATTTTAGTTGTTGTCCTTAGGATGGAATTTTAGCTTATTACCAGTATTCTAAGCCAGACTGTCTTCCAGAAGCCAAGGCTGCCCATGGCCTTCTTCAGCCTTCTAAAATAAATAACCCAATGCTATTTTCTTGGAAGGTTAGGCATGCATGCATATTCCTCAGAGCATCAGATGTCAGCTATTGAATGCTACTTCAAGCAATATCCTCTTCAAATACTTGTACTTGAGATGTGATACACAACATCTAACCAACCTAACCCAAATCACAAAATCCATTAGAATGTTAACTGGAAGCAAACAAATCAACATTATAACAGTTAAGATTCAGATTGTTTTGAATGCCATGTGCCCTTAGAAGTTGAAATAGCTAACCTCCCATTTTAGTAGTCTTCCATCATATCTCAAAAAGAGAAATATAGGGAAAAAACAGCATTAAATAAATTGCATTCAATTTCTCAGAATATATCTTACTCTACTTATTCATGCCACTGGATTTAGTCAATTCTTTCTTACCACTGAATATTCGGGGGGGGGGGTGGAAGTTATATATGCTATCCTTATTTACATTGGTGTGAATGTGAAGTGCTTCTATTCCAGAACTGCAAGCAATCACTAAGAAAGGAAAAAAAGAAAACCAGCCTCCTATTCATATTTGAATCCTAGGGCCACAGCGTGTGCAGTCAAGTACAGAGACAGAGGCACAGTAGCAGCACAACCAGTCCTTGAGGACTTTCACTGCCAAAATGAATCCCTGTACATCCACTATCACTACAGTAGTAGTGTACAGTAGCGAGGCCAGTAAAGTCTGGCCTCCATTATGGAAGGTGCTGCTGCAAGGACCAGCCTTACAGAAACAACATTTTGGAACAAAATGGACAAATCAAGGTGGGCACAGGGTGGACTGTTTCAGCCTCTGCTGGTCCCAGAATCAGGTTAAACAGCAAGGACAGTCCAAGCAGGCGACTCCGTCATGGAACTCAGGATGGCAATAAGCAGAACTGACAAGACCATAGAAACCCCAGCAAGGTCACTAACCTGCAACACCTGAGTAATCAGAGCAAGGCATATCTGTAATCTGATCCAGACAATGGTTACAAAAGAAATCTACAGCAATTAACCTGGGAAGTCAGGTCAACAGGTCCCAGTAAGGACACAATCAGACACAACACTTATCTTAAAGAGCAGGAAAGGGAGAGAAGAAGGAAAAGCATCCCCTGAAGAGGCTCTTCACAGTTTTCCCACATTCACTTCATCACAGCAGTGTGATGCTAGCTACACAGCTGTGCTGGATGAATGTTAGCTGCTAAGCCCTTAGGGTGAGCATAAGAAAATGTTACAAGGAACACTAGTGTTTCCTGTGCTTTAAAGGATGAACCAAGCTACCTGGAAACTTGTTTTGGTCTACACGCAGCTCTGAAGCGTAAAATTTCTGTATTCATAATGCTATAATGTGTTTTTTCACAAATGAAGAAAACTCATAAGAGTTTTTAAATACATTTTTAAAACTAATAAATATTACTTTCATATGCTAAAATCTTATCACGTATCACCGATGTTACAAAAAAAGAATGGGAACATATGATGTGTTCACAAGAAGAAAGCAGAGAGAGGTATAAGAGTGTCCAAAACGGGTTTTATGCTCAGAGTTCCAGCAGTTGAACACCAAAACCCAGAATATTCATATTTCTGTTTCTTTAGCAATACAATCTGAAGCCTTGAATGTCCAGTTAATGCCTGAAATTATAAAAGAGAAGGGCAAAGTATCATGAAAGAAAAAATCACTGCTCGAACATCTCAAAAGAGGCATGCAGCAGCATTCTGTCACTGATGTCTAACATACAATGTTTGAAAGCTATTTGTAAAAGCATAGTAGGTGCTTTCTGTCTATGTTCTTAATGCAAGTAAGTCGGCAGATGAAAAGATTCTCTTATTTATTTATTATTTCTTTTTACAATAGCTAGAAGAATAAAGGCTCTACAGGAAATTATTCTTCTGTTCTTTTCTGCATAATCCTGGCGTGCGGATAAATAATTTTAAAAATGTTTTTTCAGTGTCAACAAGTTAGGAACATCTCAGGACTTTTAAGAGATTTTTATATAAGAAAGTTTGCGAAAGTGCCAGACTGAGAAGTTTCTCTCCACAGGGAAGAAGCAGGAAATGACAAATTAGTTTCTACCATTTCCAGCCAAACTTCTTAAAGACTACGTGAAAATAAACTCAACAAGTAAAAGGACAGCTCAGCTGTCATTCAGTTTTTGACCTCTTTACGGAAGCTGCCAACCAATCTGCTAGACATTTAAGGTTGTATCTTCCTCAGTTGACTGAAATTGAAATATCAACCTATTTTATCCTGTATCTATGATAGGGAAGTAAAAGTGATTCTAGAATTTAGCCATTATATGAATCATCACCCCTGGGCTCTGTCATTGTGTAAGTGTGAAAGAATGGCCATTTACACTGCAGGTGTATGTCAACTTGTATAACAAAGTTACTACATAAGTTCTTCCCTTCAATAAATACCATCACTGGAAGTTAAAGCAGTTAACCATTTCTGCTGGATGCCTTCTAGTCTCTGCTCCTCAACTTTGCATTCTGGAAATGTTATCTCAACAAGGTTTCCAGAACTGTTGATAACAGTACACAAGTTCACAAACAAAAGTTCATGGTCCATTATGTTTTCATTCAAATGACATCTCTAGTGGAATGCGTATAAAGTTTTCTTTCACAGGCCTATGCATGTATGAGATTTGAAATTATCAAATTATGTCAGCTCGCTGGTTTTCTTCACTTAATGTATTAAAATGTTATTTCTATCTGATTGGGATAGAAAGTGATCAGTAAAACATTAATGACAGAATGAAAAATGAAAAATACTTATTAAATTATTAAAAACATTCCAAATATGATAATATTTTTCAGTTACTTTCAGTGCAAACTTCCAACCTTGGTTATTTTTAATTTTCCTTTCCCCTAGCTTTATTTGCTCTTTCCATCAAACAAAAAACTGTGAAGGAAGGTTGAAAGTAAAATCTAAATATATGTTTATATTTCCATACTTCTTTATTTTCTGCTAAAAATTATGAGGCAGCAGACATGAGTTTACCTTGTCTGAGCAATCTGTAGGGCATTATTATATTTTTCTATGTTTGTCAATAATGATGCTGGGGAGAAAAAAGAAAGATGGTAAAAGATGGTAAATATTTACTTTATTCACTTGGTGCAATGGAAGAATGTGTTGCACAGCATGACACAAAAGTTCCTACTCGCTTTTGCCCAGGCTTGTCAATGACACAGTTCCTACCAGTTCCTTGCACATTCAAAAAATATTTTTCAAATTGAAAACAAACCGTAAATGAAACAACTCTTTTATTGAGACAGCGGTGAAACTAAAGTAATGAGGAAATTAAGTGGAAATTTGGCTGGATGACAGGTATTGATAAACATTAGAGATCGAACAGCCCATCAGAAATATATTTTAACTATTTAAACAACCATGTCTAACCCAACAGAAATTATGTGCTGAAACTTTCAATAATTCTTAAGATGTCAGAGGAGCAAAAGCTCAAGTTCTTTCCCTTTCAGCTGATGCCATTAAGGTAATAGATGTCCCTTCTGTATTTCATAAAAAATTCAAATATACAAGTAAACAAGCTAAAACTCAGCAAATTCAAGTACATTTTTAGTTTTGAACTAAAAGTTCTAATATCTTTCCATAACTCAGGAAAGAAGTCTATTTTGTCTCAAAATAAAAGACACTATTATTAGAAATTAATCATTTATGTAAACTTTTTATATAAAATTCTGTTCTCTAATACTTCATGTACATTAATAAATATTTCAGGGCTCTTTATATCTGCCATCACAGGTTCTAAGATGAAAGAAAATGTTGCTGACCTAGATGCAGAAAGAATTGAACTAAGACAGAAATAATCTCTTAGGCTCCGTATGTAATCAAGAGAAAAAAATACAGGAAGCAGGAAATCAATGCAAGAGCACTGAATCAGCCTCTTGAAGAACTTCTCTGACTACACAAATATTAGCCTCAACATACAGCAGACAAGAGCAACAGGTTTTGTACACTCTTCCCCTTTATCTAAAAACAGAACTAAAGGGCAGACTAGATTTGATGTAGAAAACAGACACTCAAAGGGAAAAGAATCAACTGATGTTAGCCAGGGAAACTCAGAGGGCAAACGGACACATTACACTTTCAAACAATTATTCAAAAAGTAATGAGAACAATTTTCTGAATATTCTCGAAGACTGAAATTTATTAATAAATTTAATATTAAACAGAATAAATTTAAAGAAAAACCAATATCGTTCATTATTTTGTAGTACCTTTCTGAGAGACAAAATATTTCTCTGATTAATTTTTACTAAGATTTTTACTAATTTACTCACTAAAAGTCCCCCACAGGAGCTAGCTTTACACACGTGAACTCTCTTGCTGTCACATTTTTCATTTATTATTCCTTATGATAATATCTATATTAATAGGAATTTTTTTTTAAGCAGATTTTTTTTTTTCCTGATAATACAACTGGCTAATGGATTCTTCAAGAAAGATGTGTATAAAATGTCAACAGGAGATAAATAATGGAAACATTTAAAGCTGCAGTCTGACCAGAGTCCTGATACTCATCTGTTAATATAGCACTTTGGATATGAAATGCCACTGCTATTAGGAAATAAGTTACATGTTATATTAAATTGAAAACACAATTCCAGTGGCTTGATTCTTGCCTTGAACAGCATTTGATTTATCCTAATACAAATGTGAAATGTGTATCTGAAACAGTCTGAATTAGATATTTTTACTGCAGTGCATGGTGCTTGCAGGTAATATCTTTTTGCTTTTGTGCTAGTTGTAAGCACATTGTGTTGAACTCGGGAGTAGAGAAAAAACAGAAGCTGACTGATCAGCTGTGTTTCTTCTCAGAACTATTACCCATGCCTATGGGAGAAGAACCTATCTACAGACACACATGAAGCCATATAGGTTATATATTTCTGCTCATGCGTGAGTAACTTTTATTTATTGTTAGTGGGTTTCTTGATCTGGAACAGGAAAAGGAGGAACAAATTTAGAATAAATAAATAATACAACTTTCCTGTACATACTGTGCCATATGCTTGAAGATAATCTTCAAAAGGAAAAGACAAGTGAGTTTTGGGTTTGTCCAAAAGACAACAGCAACGTTATGTTTAACAGACTTTTAATATTATGTTATGAGCTCTCAGTATGTGCTCTGCTGTAGAAGTTTCTGTAGTATCACAGAATCACAAATCCAAACCACTGCTAAAGCAGATTCACTATGGTAGGTTGCACAGGAAATTGTCCAGGCACGTTTTGAATATCTCCAGAGAAGGAGACTACACAACCTCTCTGCCTATCTTGTGCCAGTGTTCTGTCACCCTCAAAATAAAGTTGTTTCTCATGTTTGGATTTAACTTCCTGCCATAGTTTGTGCTCATTGCCCCTTCTCCTGTTTCTGGGCACCACCAAAAAAAGCCTGCCCATATTCTGTAGACACTCATCCATGAGATATTTATAAGCATTGACAAGATCCCTCCTCAGTCTTCTCTTCTCCAGGCTGAACGGCTCTAGCTCTCTAGCCTTTCCTCATAAGGGAGATGCTCCAGGTCTTACATCATCTTTGTAGCCCTCCAGGGTACCTTCTCTAGAAATTCTCTGCTTTTCTTGAACTAAGAAGCCTAGAACTGGACACAGTGTGGCCTCATCAGGTCAAAGTAAAGGGGAAGGATAGCCTCCCTTAGCCTGTTGACTACTCTCTTTTTAATGCAACTCAGGATACGGTGGGCCTTCTCGGACACAAGGGCGCCCTGCTGGCTCATGGTCAACCTGTTCTCCACTAGGACATCTAGATCATTCTCTGCAGAGAAGGTCCACCCTGACAGATTGTCTCAAATGTCTTTCTGTATTTAATCATCAGATTTCACTGTAATTCCTGCATAACAAAGATATAAAATTTTACAAGAGCACAACTCTGCTATCTGGTAGCAAACATACTTTCCATTGAAGAAGTTTACCTACCATATGGACAAGTTGAAACTAAGCAGCCCTGCAATACACTGTGCCATTCCTACACACTGGCAATTAGTTCTGTACTGTATTTGCAAGGTCTCACAACTGAAGCTCCTCAGATTTGCTTCTCCTAAATCTCTTCTGACCCTTCTGCAGCTTTGTTTTATTTAGCCTAGCAATAGCTTCACTTTAATTGACCAGATGCCTATGGCTAATGCATTTTACTTTTTTTTTTTTTTTCCTTGGTATAGTTCTATACAGGTAGTTGTAACAAGCAGTTATTTGTGTAGAATGAGATACTTATGACTTTAACAGAGTGGTGTGGTGCAGAGAAATACTGATCTGCTGTGATATCCTTGGCCTCAAGAAGTGGAGACGCAAGATGTAGAAGGAGCACAGGCTGATACCAGATGGCATCACAGGCTTGGCACTAGACATCCCAAAACTATACACTGCTCACTAATGGTCAGTTAAAAAATGCAGACCAGGACAAAATCCATTTTAGGAGTAATTAAGAGAGCAAATAATTAGTACTTAATATAAGAAAAATGCAGCATTGGCAATAAATTTGGATCTAGAGTGAAGCTGTACATCAAGAAAGAGCAACAGGGTTAAAGTCTGTCAGCAAATATAAAAAGTGACCCCAAGTGGACCTGGAGGGAGGCAGAACTACTGACATGTGTTATACTCATCCTGTCGAAGGACTCCAGTTGCTGATAGCTCGTGGTAATATTCCACCCTAGAATGAAATCACCAGCCCTATGGCCCAGAGGAGTAGTAAAAGGGTGATGATATTACAAGAAAAAGGAGCGCACATATAACGATTTTAGCTGCATTATTATTTTTTCTCTTTCTGTAACAATTACACCTGGTTTATTAATTATTAAATTCTTAATGGCTGTTATACTAAATGCTTGCCTTTAACAATACATTCAGCGTGTTTCCTGTTTGTTCATAAACGAGATTGAATGTAACAAACTTGAGAGTATCTGCTGAATGATGACACAAATTATATTTTCATCTCTAAAGTGGTGAATTAAGGTCTTAATGATTTCAGCTAAATGTCTTCTATTAGCACTGATCAAGTCTGCACTCTTACTATCCAGTGACTATGAATGCAACTTTTTTTTTTTTAATTTATCTTGTTCTCCTGCTTATTCTAATGTTTCCAATAGAATTCATTTTATTTCATATTTCTTTAGTCAAAACTGCAGTATAGTAAATCCTCACAACTTACTGCTTTGAATTAAATGAAAAAATCCTTTGCATGGGCTGCACTGAGGCCAGAGTGCTCCAGTTTCACAGACAGCAGAAGATAGGTACTCTGTGATTCATAGAGCAGCCCTGATGCTTACACACACTTTTGCTTCTGGGGAACAAGAGTAAGCAACTTTTCTTACACAGACAGCAGTGTGACTGTGTCTGTCCAGCCTGTTTCCTCTGCATGCAGTGTAGTGAAGTCACTACACATTTCCCCTGGCACATGACTTTTTGCAGCTTCTGTTCACACTGCCTCCACCTCTCAGGAGACTGTATCTGCAAGACCATATTAGTAATCACAGTATGGCTGGACTGCTCAGTCAGTGTTAAAGCCAAATTTGCTGTCACTCAAGCAGAAGAGCTAATACAACTCCCAGTTCTGCAGCTTCTTGAGAGACTCCCAGTGGTTTTATGACAGACAGCTGACTGTGAGCTCCTTTCAGGAGGTGCCTTATAAATAAATGGATTATTAAAGGCAAACAGTGCCTGAAGAAGAGAAATAGGTGAGGATGGTTTCAAAGACTTGGTATTACCTTAGAGAGGACTCTGATTTTAGAGAACTGCGAGTAGGTTCTCTTTTGGCTCCAAGGAACTAAAATATTGGAGAGGGGTATAATTTCTACTCAACTAACTAAAGGCTATTAATTCCAGAAAGTGAGGCATTTAAAAGTGATCTTGGAAAGGGAAAGAAATAGCTAGAGAAGATCCTGAATACAGATTCTGCTATGCGTAGTACTGTTGGGGAAAATTCAACAGACCGGCCAGAAATGAGGCATTAGTGGAACTGGTGCTCACCAGTGTGGAGATCATCAAAGAGATTAAGATTGAAGGCAGTCTGGGCTGTAGTGATTATGCCCTAGTACAGCCCATAATCTCAAGGACTACAGGCCTGGCAAAGTGCAAAGTCAGGACCCTGGTCTTCAGGAGAGGGAACTTTCTTGTTGTTTAAGGAACTTTTGGATGAGTTTAGCTGGGAAACTGTCCATAGGGACATAGGAGTGGAACAGAGCTGGCAGCTATTTAAGGTTTCTTGACCTTTCTGCGGAGCACAAGATCTCTCCATCCTCTAGTGTGAGAAATCAAGCAGAAGAGGCAGGAAACCAGCATGGCTGACCAAGGACCTGATGGCCAAAATGAGGGATAAGAATATTTGATTAAATTTGATTCAATTCTGGATACTCCTATGGTGTATAAAAAGAGAAAAACAAAAGAATTCTAAGATATTTTATTATCAGTCTAACAGATACTATTAAAAATTACATTTGTTTAATAAAAATATTGAAGGTGGTTCAATATAACAGAGCTATTTTCATTGAGCTTCAGCCAAAACGTCCAGCTACTTAGGCTTTAATAGATATCAAATTTCCAAGGCATGAGTGAGAGTCCGAACTTGTTAGTCTATGTCCTCTTCCACTCTTAATATTGGTATTTCAGATGTTTCAGCTCTTTCAAACTCTGGGTTTGATTTCTTTATATTTGTTTTTTTTAACATAAATAATATATATAACAATCCTGGGAGAAAATAAAACTGTGGTCAAGTTATTTAGTCAAATTTTAATGACAGTAGAGTCAGTAAGTTTATAGAAAGTTAGATTACATCAGAATCTCCATTTTCTTCCAGAACTTATGAAGAAAATAATTTGGAAGAATGGGTGGATTTTATCTAGCAATGTTGCAAATCTTTAACAAATGTTATACTAGGAGTATGGTGACTACAGCTTTAGGAAAGCTAGAGTTCTCTGAATTTCATTAACAATTCCATTTAGAATGTGAAGTGGTGCACTGCAAATCTCGCATGATATAACACAAGAAATATTCTCAGATAAAAGAGCTACTGAGGATTGTTTATTATTTAAGCCAGTACGTTTTCATGTAACTATGACTAAGACTGAAGATTCCAGAAAAGTATCTGGGCTTGATAAGATGTGATAAGATGCTGAATTTGTTTTTCATTTTGTAGATATTCCAAAAATTAATTACTATCACTGTGAAAAGTGCACAGATTACTTCTGCTTTTTTTCTATCTTAACTATCAGAACTACTGGTTCCTGTAGTGCCTTTCTTTTCTAAACAAACACTGTCGCATGCCAGCACAGAAAGAGCATAAACGGATAAATGAGCGAACGAAAGAATGAACGCGCAAGAGAGTATATCGTAAGGGAAAGATAGTTATTCATCAGTGCTTAGAGTAGCCCACTAATATTTCATGGGTATCACTAAGACTACAGAAATGAGGGAAGACTTAGTGATGCCATATCAAAGTGATCCATTTCATAAATAATGGTCAAAATTCCAGGAAAATATTATTATTATTCTTATCATAATCATTCTCCTCATAATCATCATAATCATCATCATCATCTAATTAGTCTCTAATTAGCTACTTATTATTGCTCAGAGAGATGCATCTTTTCATTCTTTTTATAGATACAATCAGATATAAATTTGTCTGTCACATGTTTACAGACAGAAGACAGTAAAAAAAAAAAAACCAGCAAGAAAAAACAAACAGGAAACTGAATAAAAGTCTCAAAATTAACAAAGATTTTGCAGCAGATTTTCACCTGCTTCTGTCACAAAGTTCATTTAAATTCCTGTTTTACTGCACTCAAGCATATTGTTTGTTGCCTCTCTCTATAAGCAATATGCAATTCATAACTGAGTTAACTGGATTGTTTCTTTTTTCCTTGTAAGTATCTGAATGCTGAACAAAAATTTTAAATGTTAAGTAATTAATTTTAGCCCCCCCTACAGCAATCCTTATCAGAATTCCAATTTGCTTACCTCAGACTCTGTAGTCCATTTTGTTCACTTTCACCACCACTGATATGCCAGATTCTCTTTCTGGAAGGAGATGGATTTCTGCAAAGCTCTGCTGCATTATGGGAGATGAAACCTGGAATGAGATTGTATCCCTTAGGACCCAAAGGAAAATCATAATAAAAAGGAGTAAAATTAAATATAATTGCTTGCATAGATACATAGAGAAACATATAGTTTCTCACCACCCAAGGGGAAAATATTTATTCCCAGACATTTATGGGACTGGTGGAAAGCTTTTTAATTTTTAGAATAAAAATTCTATGAGATGAGACATTTCAAATGCACAAATATCTCCCTTTTAATTCAAAGCAAGTAGGTTTTTTGTTGTTGTATTTTTAAAAAATATATTGAAATTATTTCTAGTTTCTAATTTATTTTTGTGGAATTGCAACTATAAGACTGATTTTGTTACATACATTTTAAAATTAGTGCTTGCAATAAATATATTTGGGTATTAGCTTAGTTCTATAAAAAAATATATATACAAATCTTAGCAGGAATACTTGGACACAGTCATCCAAGCTTTGCTGATGAAACAGCATTTTATAGAAGCTGAAGTTTGGGCCACACTGTAAGGCATAGTTAAAAAAGTTTAAAAACAAAATGTTTTATGCTTCTTCAAGATAATTGTACCAATTGGATTTGTAAAGCTTAGATTTACACATTTACACATTCCAAATGCAGAAGGCAATGGTGTACAACTCAAAATTAAACTATGTATCTTTTTGTTCTTGACATGTAGTAGAAATATACAAATGAATCATTTAATCCCAATTAAACAACAAATCAAAACATCACATAAGAATAAAGATTTTAGGCAAGATGAATTCACTGAAGAAATCCCTAGAAGCCAAGTAGAGCGTGGTGCTATTAGTAACTTTTTGTTGTTCTTCTTCTTTACACTTGATTTACTAAAAAAAAAAAAAAAAAAAAAGTACTCGCGGATTTGCATAATACTTTTATAAAGAGAAAGTATTTCCAAAAGAAATAACATCATTTGTTAAGGTACATAAAAATGCTTTTGATGGTGGTGGTTTTGTTTTTTGTTTGTTTTTTTGTTTATTTTGTTTTGGTTTTGGTAAAAGCATGCAATATTTTAGATTAGAAATTGAGAAATATCTATTAACCTAAGGGAATTTGTAGGAAGAACATTTCCAGGCAACCAAAATCCAACATCAAAAGGCTTCTTTTCTGCTGTATGCATGAAAGGTAGAATACGAAGAAAGCAATGAAATTAGACATTCCACTTTCATCTCACATATGTATAACAACAACATATATGAGATTTCATGTCCAGAAGTACCCAAAGAAATTTTGCATCAGGTGAAGGTTTCTGTTTTTCAATGTATTAATTTGTTCTAGAGAAAAAAAATTAACACCCAGATTCTTCTCTCTTTCCATCAATGCTCTTTCCTCCGCCACTCCATCTTCCCTGCAATTCTGCTAAATTTACAATTGAAACTCCAGGCAATGTGGCAATCTCTGAGGCAGCTGTACTTGTTTTCACAATTCACAGCCACAAGGACTACCTGAGGTCAGAAGTTACTTTGATCTTCTTGGCTCCAAGAAGGAAGGAATAACCACGTCACCTGGGTTAAGAAAAAAAATAACTACAGTACTAACATTCACAGCAGATTGCTCAGTTCGAGTACCAAGGTTTTTAATGAACAACTTGTGGGATATGTGCATTTCAAGAAGAATTTAATTTTATGTGTGTTAAAAATATTCTTGAATCTATAAGTGAGGTTACTTGATATTAAATGTGGGTTTCAAGGAAAAAAAACAATACCACCTGGGAAGTAGGAAGGGAGGGAAGAAGGGAGGAACTAATTTTCAAACAGTAATTTGGGGACAATTTTGCATCCTTGGAAACTTGATGATTCTTACTGATATTGCTCTATCTCTCTAACACCACACAGGCATCTACTGAAGCCAGAATAATCATGAGAACCCATTAGTAATAAAGACAGTATCAAAAACTGATGCACAAGATCCCTTGCTCACATTGGAAACTAAAAGAACTAAAAGTATTGTTCATTTTTTTTCACCTGTTCAGGTATATTTGTACAAGGTCAATTTGTACAAGGTACATTGTACAGGTCAAAAAAGGGATTCAGCTCTAGTTTTCTTTCTCCCCACTTGCTGTATCTTTAGATGGTTTTCATCTATGCTCAGAAGACAACTATATTTTCATACTATTGCAAGTATTCCTTCAGTAAGCTTTTTTGAGTAATGCACTCACCATGTACAAGCCATATTTTCTAGTGTTTCTTTCACTTATCCATTCAGATGATTAATATCCTGTTTGAATATTTTTTTTTTCAATTCCAATCTACCTTCTTCCTTGTTCATGTTTGCAAAATGGAGAAATGTATTTCCTGTAAATTAGCACACTGGTATATAAGAAAATAATCTATTTTTTCCCTTACCTAGTGCCTCTGATCATGAGTTTTATTCTGTAACTTGAAAATAGTTCTGAAGGTGCTTAATATAATTGTGATCATTTCCCGACCTTGTCAAATATGTTTTATCTGGCTTTAAACATTACATGTATTCTTTTATTTATTTATCTCTTTTCTGGATGGATCTGTAGTAGGAAAGCAGTTGCTTGACACATAATGGAATTAATAACATAATCTTCAACTTTTCTCCTGCAAAGCAACTGCCCCTAATTGATTTATTGATTTATTCATAATGAGAAAACAGTGTGCATAAAACAGATGGTAAGCATAACAAGCCATAGCTTTAAACCTAAGTGCAATCCATAGCATGGCTAACAGAAAATTATTACTGTAATTTAATAAGTTTTAAAAGGTACTATTCTGGTAGGAATTGGCTTCTTTTGTAAATAAACCCTGCAGTGTATGAAGATAACAGTCAGCTTCTTTTCCTGAACCATTTTTTCAGAAAAAATAGGATAACAATTTTTTTTTGTTGTTAGAAGAATGATAGTGCTGAAATCCATGTTCAAAGGAAACCACTAAGCCCATTGATAATACACACTGTGGCATCTCAGCAATGGAATGCAGTGGGACTGCCCTACTGAGTGTATCCTATGTATGTCAGAACTTCTCCTGCTAAAACAGATCTGTTTGTGCTTACAGCGCATGAAACTGGCTTTCTTCAGTAGTCACAGGAGCCTATTCTGTACCAAGAGGGTAAAATGACTGTCAGCCAAGAGTATCTCTCAATGTATTATTGCTTTCCCATTCAAGGGGATTATATTCTTTTTGTTTGTATAAAAAAGAGCAGATTTTATTAGAGATTGGGATAACCTCCTCAGAGAGCAGTTCAGAAAGATTCAGATGCAAGGGTTCATTTGACCTTAATGCAGGGATTAGATAGAGCTGGGCAAAGTTGATTTCCACTCAAAAAAATAGGAACTAAATCTTTGAGGTTTATTTTGGCGCATCTTTAATTCCACTGCCCTTTCACCAAAATAAATAAATAAATGAAACCATTTCATCTTCAAGCATAGGAAGTGCACAGGAGAAAATGAAAGCAGGCTATACTGTGGTAATGCTTAGCTGGGAAGTATCACATAGAGATTAAAAACCCAAGGACAGCCTACAAGACAGAGGCACCGAACTGAGCTGAGACCCATATTCTGGGGAAAAGTGGTAGAGCTACATTGCTGAACTGAGGCTAGACTCGACAAAGTTGAATACTGAAAAGTTCCAGCCTGACTCTTGAAGAAGTTGCATTTTTCTTTCTCATTCTCCTTTCTCTTTATTTATTTCTTGCCCTATTTCTCTCTTTTTCTCTTTTATATTTCTCTTTCTTTCTCTTTTTCTTCCTCTCTCCCTTTTGTTTGAATTTGAGAACAGTTCAACTAAATCCTTGCTTGATTTTCTCAGCCTCCTACAGGAATTCCAGGAACTTACTGAGATGCACAAATCATGGCTCTTTCTGCTTACTTCAAGCATTCATTTACTGCTGTGGAAACACAGCTGGGCCTGTGAGTCTCAGAGGCAGTATGACTTTAAGAAGAAATTTAAACAGATCTGGATTCTACTATGTTAAATCTTTTGACGCTTTCAGAAAGATATAGCAAAAGTTTTTCATGCAATATTTGGAATTAAAAATAAATGATTTATTTTTATTTCAAAATTGCAATGCCCAATATCTGTAGCATTTGTTTGTATCATAAACCCTTAACTAGTGTGTAGACTGCTGACAGTATTTGACACATTGTTGAAATAACAGCATTATGTACTCTAAGCATATTCCATCTACCAGTAAAGAAAAAAAGAAACAATCCCCCCTCCACACAGACAAAAAGAAGTAAAAGAAGAGCAAAGAACAAAAAAGAAAAAAAAATGGATGGAAAAAAAAAGTAATCCAAATAAAGAGTACATTGACTATCTCATTTATCGCTTATTTATTGTAAATGTCTACATATCTACATGGAATAAAGGTGATCTGGATTCTAACTCTAATATTATTGCACCAATAGGAGCAACAATTTTTGTAAGACAAGAAGAAAAATAATGAAGACTTTTCATGTCTTATAAAGAATAATCTTCTTGGCCTAGAGATTTTTGAAGTGTAGACACAAGAAGCATGTCTGGCCATGATTGTGATTCAAACTGTGAAGTGTGTTTTCAAAATAACATTGGTGATTACCTATCAATCAACTGTGGCTACCTATCTTTCTTTAAAGATTTAATTAGCAGAAATACTGAGATCCCAGGCAATTGTGCTAGAGTTCACATATACCACTGTGGTTTTCAGAAAACCTGTTCAACAACTCTTAGAAGCAAAAGAAAAGTGCTCTTAGACTATATATTTGAGTATGACTTTCTTATGGACTTTACACTACACTTATCATATATGTTCATAATAATAAAGAATAAAATTTTCATCTCCTTCATCTCCCATACATAATTTCAGTGGAGTTCTGGTGATGTTTTAAACGTTAACAGTGGCATATATTAGGTAGGGAAAAAATAATCATTCACTACGTATCTGTTACACAGGAGAGATAAAACTATGTAATAAACGATCAGTTCTGAAGATAGCTCAGCACTCTTGGAAACTTTAAGAGAACATGGATTACAGTACTGAAATCAGGATTTGGTCTTATGTTTTTAAACTTGTAGTCAAATTACATTGTTGTGAATGTGATTGACCCATTTAAGAAAAGCTTTTGAGAACTGTGGTGTTTTTTTTTCCTTCCACGTACATATTAACTTTAGGTTGAATTTGTATTCCAGATGAGAACAGAATTTCTTCTATACAAAATTCTGTCAAGATACTTTTAGTATTGCTGTTATTCATTTTTCTGCATTCTTTGTGCCACTGAAGTTTTTAATGGCTTTCTGAACATCATTATATATTTTGTTATCTTAATTACAAATACAATTTATTCTGGGTAAGAACTGCCATTCTGCTTCATAAATCAACATAACGCTCACTTGGTCACTAAAAAACCTACATCCTAATATGTTAGATCTCAAACTTCAGATTCCCAGACCTGACTTACCATTCCTTCCCTCCTTGCACTTGCAAAAGTCCAGAGCTAGAGGCAGCTACCGGGACCGTCCAAGCAATGACTCCTGCTGCTCATTTTCTTTCCTTTCTGCTTGTGACTAAAGTACTTTCATAGGAATGACATGAAAACTAAGCTATCTTCTTTCAAGAGCTAAACTAATATTGTACCAAAGCAAGTGTGAAAAAAGAGGAGAAAACTGTTACTGAGGAAGGTGGCTATGAGGCACAATTCTAGGACTAACCTAGAATTAGAATTAACCTAGACTAACCATTGTAACCTGTTTAATCTTCACAACATATCAATTATGAACTTCTAATTCTTTCTTTTTATCAGATAACACATAAATTGGTTTTAACCACTGTTGTCTGAGCATCATGTGTACATAAAAGTTTGAATATTCTGAAAATTAGAAATAGTAATCACTCTGATACCTGAAATATATATATATATATATATATATTTTTTTTTTTTTTTAAAGGGCCATGATCTTAATACAAGGCTATAAAGAATCCTTTAGAATGCTAGAAAAGGACTCAGACTTCCCAATTTTAAGTGCAGCACTTTGATTATGATAAAATCCTAAATCTAGGAGAACTACCATCTAATTAGAGCTGTAAGACCTTGAGAAACAGCATTTAACTTTTCTTTTTAGAAGAACAGTTCCATAATAGCATGGGAAAGATACTGTAGGATCTCTGACCAATCTGATTTTAACTTGTGTGAGGATGATGCCACTGAAAGATCTCAGAGAATACTGTATAGGAAGAAATGTACTTGTGAGAATAGAAACACATCATATTTTTCATGATGTAATGAGATAAACTGATTTTAGTGTAATTATCTGTTCTTTGCAACTAACTCTAGACTCTGTGTTACCTCAGCTGACTGACATAACTGGGATCCTGAGTTCTCCGTATGAAAATATATCTCTTCACATCACTGTAGCTCTAAGAAGTGGGGGAGTAGCATATAACACCTTTGGGCTCAAATGGAGAAATAACAGACTGAGATTTAAGTTGGTACTTTTCATGTCAGCTGCTTCCTCCAACACTGCATTAATTTGAACAGAAATCCAAGATGAATTGAGACACCAGTAAGCCATTCTTCACAAACACCATTCTACTGACTAGCATTAGTGTAGAATAATCGAAGGAGAAGACATTTTCCTTACAATTACTGCAAGAGACATAGACGCTTCTTTTTCTGTAAATAAGGGAAATCATCACTGTTGTAAAGAAATATGACCTTTAAATTCTTACAATGTTTAAAATATGATTACATTTCAGAAATTATGCTTTTATGTTTTATTTCTATCATTTGTCATTGTGAGAGGCAGAAAATTCAAGGTAAAAATCTGCAAGTCAAGACAAAGACAAAGTCAGATGATCATAAAAGACCCTTATGGTCTTAGAGACCTGCAAAGATTGATTTGTTCTCAGAAGGTATCAATTAATTGATAAATAATGAACAGGTGTCAAAATTCAGTTTTGAGAAAATAATGTGTGAAATAATTTGTGATATCAAAGTCATTATACTCAGATTATAAATATGGGTAATCTTGCATGAGCCAGTTTTGATCTTCCTTGGATGCCCTAATTTTAAGTTTGACTCTTCTCCTTGTTTTGGCATTTCTACTTTGTTTATTTAATGTTTATGAAAGTATAAATTGTTATCTGATATTGCCACACATTAACACACCTGTATGCCTTCAATGACAGTACTGCAAGAGTGGCCCTGTGAGCTACTACAGCAGTAGTTATCCCTTTACCACAAAGTTCAGGTGTAGATTGTAAATCAACACTATGGAGGAGCTGCTGACATAAACAATCTAATATAGTATGATTGCTGTTGTAATGAATGTCTTGGATCAGATATTAATGGAAACATTACGTTAAGAATAATGGTTAAGATTATGATGCTAAGATTATTCTCCACTTTTTGATTATGGAATCTATAGGGATACTCTAATTTGAAGACCAGTTGTGCCTGAATAAAGAGGTGAGATATTTGCATCAGGATACCATGTGGTTAATGTATAACTTAGGAAATACTCTATTAGCAATAACCTGCAGCATATTAATCTTGAAGTTTTTCTTCCCTAGGAGGATTTACACTTTTGGAGGCCATATTTGAAAAATGGAATATATAAAAAAAGATTCAGAAAATACAGAACACAAAATGAACTGTGTCTAATTTTACAGGAAAGAAAACAACAACAGTGTATGATAGAAGCAAACAACAAAATGGCTTTGTTTGTTTGTTTGTTGTTTGTTTGCTTCTTACTCTCAAAATGCAGCATCTTTCAACTTCTATTGTGCTTAGTATTTATCTTGTCAAAATTCATATTAAAAAAAATAAAGGCTAAACTGGAATTCAAAAATTATGCATTCACAAAAAGTGATAAATACACACTATGTCATTTTCTAAATAAAATGCTCGTGTCATGAATCACTTAGTCAAGCTGTAAAATTACTTCTTAAAAAAGAGTGGAATGAAAATAAATATGAAGATTTTGCCTAACCAAAATTAGTATTTTATTAAATTATCTTAGCAAGCGACTAATTAATACCTAGAATTATTATCATGTAATCCTATGCTGATAACTCTTGCTGATAAACTCCTTCTTTCCCCTTACTTATGTGAAAACTAAAGGAAACACTGGGAATGTATTTCCTGAGATATCTGTCATGAGAGGAGAGTTGTATGCAAATTCCTCCACTCTTGCATTGGTCTGCCTATACATAGAAGCATGAGATTTTATCATCTTGATCTGATCATGCATAAAATACATTTTTTATTAGGTTTGGAATTATCTAATCCTATTAAATTTGTTTGGAAAAAAAAAAATGAACATCTGTTATTGAATTCCTCCAACAGAGAATTTCACAGATTGTGATCAGATGCTCCATACTTTTCCTTTCTTCCTAATTCCCTCCCCCTCCCCAATCCCACCACCCCCCCCCGACTCCCAGATAACAATAATTGTTTAAAAAAAGAACAGTAAAAAATGCTAGTATTATTTGCACTGACACCAATTTTCTTTCTTAGGTATGAAAACGCAACCACAAATACAAGAGAGTGCCTGCTTCTGCAGTCTGCATGCTGACTCACTCTAGGTGGCATATTGGCTAAGGAACATGTCTTTGCCCTTTCTCAGTTGTCAATGTAGGAAACAATCTCTTTTTATTTTTTTATTTTTTTTCTTTTTTTCTCCCCCACCAGAAGAAATCTGCAGTCAATATAGTACTGTTAAGAACAAAAGTTTTAATTTGATTCTACCACATGTACACTAGATTACAGTGCTTATAAATAAAATATTAATAGTAATAATAATAATAATTACCATAACAAAGTAGTAATAATAGCATTAACAAAAATAATAATACGGAAGTGGTATATTTATAAACAAAATAATACTTAGGTGCTTGCCATAATTTTTTAGCTCCACATAAGCAAAATAAATTCTTAAAACAGATTATGGAAATTCTATTAATGCTTTGGACAAAACTAACTGAATCTCAAAAGAAAACAAAAAAAACAAAATCTCGAATCACATGCAAAAATGGAAGATACTTATATTTGTTTACCTTTACAGTGATTGTTTTTGGTTAATTTTATTACATTTCTGTCTGACTATTATCAGAATAACTCATTCTAGTGGCATTACAAAATTATCAAATAGCAGAAACACCATGATGGATCAGACTACTATATTTTAAAACTCCACCAGGGAGACACAAGATCTAGACAGGAGAATGTAATTATTACTTGCAGATCTCCAATTACCTAGAAAATGGAAAGTTACAGCATACAATAGACATGATTAATTTGTAAATTAATTTTCAACTGCATATATACCTGACTAGAACATGACCGTCTTCAATCTCATTCATCCTTTCTAGTGCTTTTTCACAGTATTCATACCTTATATTCTGTTTAAGCACATAGACTGTGTACTAGTTGTAGATAGATACTGTCTTTGTCACAAAAGTAGCAAAAAGTCCGATTTTTTTTTTTCCTTAACCATTTCAATCTTTCTAGCTGCATTTTAAATAAAGCTGAGAACTGATAGCTTATAAACACAGAGATGTAGACCCTAAAATTCAAAATTTGATGTTTTACTTTTCTTCTGGGAGACCAATTTTTGTCACTTCAGTTAAAGAAGTTTATTGTTATAATACATTAGGTAATAAATTCTATCAAAAATATTTTAATAGGATTTATTATGTAAGGAAATCCAGCTCCTTCATTAAATTAAGTTCACATTAGAGGAGCATGACTACTAGGATTTTGATAGAAAAAAGACCCATTCATATAACTCATTTATCTGGGAAAACAGAGCAGGGATTTTTTTGTTTGTTTGTTTGTTTAAAGTTGCAATTAATTCTTTCTGGAGTAAAAGATCTTCACAAAATCTTCTTATATTTCTTTTTTTTTTTTTTTTTTTTTGCTTTTGTTTTTGTTTTTGTTTAATTAAGTGAAATATTCTTGTTTAAATGAATCTGAAAGCAGAAGTTAGCCAAGCCATTTTCGTGCATGTTTACCTACAATTTAGCCAGGTAAATTCAGCAAAAATTTTGCCAGGTAAACTCAACAAAAAGTGGTTTATCAATACACAGACTTGATTCCTACTTCCTACAGAAGCATCAGATTGAATTTAGTCTATATATTTGTTCTCTACCAAGGAAACCAAGGCTTTTATGAATATACCTTGCACCCTTCCTTCAGTTCTCCAACCTATTAAATAAAGAGATTTAAAATAAGAATAGCACTGTTTGTGAATTAAGAGAAGCACAACTATTTAACATCTCTGTGGAGTACCGTTTATCAAACAGGCTTCAAATTCAGTAAGTATAAAGACAAATTCATGCTTTTCTATGCTGATTTTTATATCATATCAATTCATTAACCTCATTTTAAACTTTAACCTTTGTGTCACGCTAGCTCCATGAAGGATCCGGTCTCTGCTTGTTTTCAGTCTTCTAGATGAGGGCTTTTATTATACTGCATCTTAGTGAGAGTCTAGATTATATTTGAGACAGTGAAATTTGAGAACTATCAGCTGAAGGAATGCCTAAGACATACAAAGTCATTTGTACAAACAACTTAGTTCAAATGATTTATTGATTTATTTCTTAAAGTGTAATAACCTTCTCATAGAATTATTTATTTATTTATTTATTTTTGCCAGGATGGAGATCATGATTTTGGTTTCTTGCGAATCTTGCCACTGAATTCAACTTGCTTTTTACTCAATAATGTACATTTTTTAATGCTTTTCAGCATATACTATTTTCAGATGATAGTTGCAGGTTTGAAAGACAACCTATCAAGGAAATATCCAAGTGAAATTAAGGGACATTGCAGTCAGCCTCCACAAAATGGTATGTTAAATAATTATATTAAAATCATAGTGTCGTTTGAGTTGGACGAGACCTTTAAAGGTCATCTACTCCAACTCCTCTACAATGACCAGGGACATCTATGGCTAGATCAGATTGCTCAGAGCCTGGCCAGCCTGATCTTTAATGTCTCCAGGGACAGGGCATTCACCACCTCTCTAGGCAGCCTGTTCCACTGCCTCACCATTCTTACTGTAAAAAATTTCTTCCTTATATCCTGTCTAAATCTCCCCTCTTTGTGCTTGAAGCCATTTCCCCTTGTTCTGCCACCACAGACCCTGCTAAAGAGTCTGTCCACTTCCTTCCTAAAGCTCCCCTTGAGATATTGAAAGGCTGCTATCAGGTCACCTGACCTGATGGCCACACTGCTTTGGATGCAGCCCAAGATACAATTGGCTTTCTGGGCTGTGAGGGCACAGTGCTGGCTCATGTTCAGCTTGCCATCCACCAGTACTCCTAAGTCCTTTCATCCTCCAGCTTGTATTGACAGTGGGGGGAGCGTGCAAGACCCTGTGCTTGGATTTGTTGAACCTCATGAGATTCACTGCTCAAGCCTGTCTATATCTCTCTGTATGGTGTCCCATCTCTCAGACGTGTCAGTTGCATTACACTGCTTGGTGTTGTCTGCAGACTTTCTGAGGGTGCATTCAATCCTACTCTGTCATTAATGAAGATATTGGAGAGCAATTGTCCCAGCACTAACTCGAGGGACACCTCTTCTTATTGAAGACAATTCTTATTGTTTCATCTACAAATGATTTGATGCATATATTACAGCTGCAATATCTAGATACGACGTGTTGAAATTATGTGCTTTTCCTTTCTATCAGTTTCACTCAGGATTACTGGAGAACTGCCATTCACAGATGAAAACAGATTAACCTTATATGTTTCTGTCCGTCCACTCGGGTTTTCATCTCAGAAGGGAGAGTTGCTAAATTGAAATAATCTGGAACATCACTTTACTGTTGAATAGTTAAAGTAGAAATAAATATAGTGCTGTCAAACAAATTATTTTCTGATCAATACATACAATACAGGCACAATACAGTTTAGTGGTGTTACAGGATATTGAGTCACTCCATGACAAGAAAGAAAAATTACTCAAGCTACATTTAAAAAATGATTTATACACTGAACCACAGTGGACTTAATCGTAACCAACTTCACAAAATATAGCCAGTTTATCTCCAAAGATTGGAATAAATGCTGAGTAAGTATTTTGCTCAGCTGTACCTTGGCAATATTGCCATAAAATTTAGATTATTCCTACATATATAAAATAGAATCTGTAGAACTGTATCATAGAAATGCACAAAGCACCTGTAAGTGAAAATTACTTTTAATCATTGAGAGCTTCTGTTATGCTCATCATTACATTAAATTTTCAAGGGTGAACTTAATCAAAATATTTTCCCACAGCTTATTCCATCTTATAACTGGACAGTGTTTTGCACACCACATTTTCCTATCAATTGTTGGACTTGCATTGAACTGTTAGAAGAAGAAATTATTACACGTTTGTATCCTCATCTATGGTTTTCCCATTACCCTAAATCTGGATGCATCAATTACAAAGTTCACACTGTAGCTGAGCTTGCCTTTCCTGTTACAATGATTATTTGAACTCTTTATGGAAGATATTGCAGTTTATTGAAGCAACATATGGGAGCCGAGCCAATATCGCATTTTTAACACAACTGTTAAATGGACAATGTATTTTAGAATATTAAGAGAATCTTGCAAACTACCTTCTTAGAAAAACTGTTTTGTATAAAGCTGATATAATACAATTGTCATGCTGAACTATGCAAACATTTTACTACAAGACAAATAACTTCCATGTCCAAATACAGCCCCACCTCATCTCTACCATCCAGGGATCTGTTAATGGATCAGTTCTCAGATTTCAAACTCTGGTAAATTCTGGAATAATTTAAGCTTCTGTTAATAACTGACATATTTCTCTTCATACATGTGCAAACTCTACATGTCTATATTTCTCTCCTTTACTTGTCATGATTATATTCTTCTGATCATTTTCCAAAGTTCAGCCCTAATTACTTCCCTCTGTGTCCTAGAAACTTTTTTCCCATCTTACTCAATAGCTTATCTGTCCTTAGGCAACGAGGATGACAATTTTTGCCCTTTGGAAAGGCGTCTTTCCTTTTAACAGACCTCTGCCTGGATATCGATGGCCATCCTGATACTACATCTTCAACTGCTTTCTCCAGCTTCTAATCTATCTCAATAATTTTTATAACTCTTGAAACTTTTTCAACTCTTATGATGTAGTATATTTCAATATGGTTCCCTTTAAGCTTAAATGCTTCTATAACCAGGTTTATGTACTCCATTCAAAAGTTTGGAGTAGAAAGCTCTGATGGCTTTCTTATCTCTTGACCAAAATCTAGTTCTTGCTTGAATCTGGAACAGTTGTAAGCTAGCTGATAAAATTTCCACATGTAAAGTAATCTGTCCCTTTTTCTTTTCTTTCTTTCTTTCTTTTTTTTTTTTTTTTTTTCCATTTGGGTTTGGTATTGTCATGTTCATAACCAATCACGCCACACTGACTTATAGCTCAAATCACACTACTGTGTTAATAAATTTTTTATGTTTTTTGGTTTTTTGTTTTAAATAACAGCAACAGAGAGTGAAGCCCTTGCAAAAAAATTTTACAATAAAAGACTATTAGTGCAATGGCTCTTTTAAAAGTAGAGAGCCAAATGCAACCAATGTATCATGAATACAAAGATATTTCTTTTTCTCTTCATCATAGCATGAATTTTAAAGATGTTGGATTTCTCTTAATTTACCTTAATGTTATAACTAGAAAGGATCAGACCTGTAGGATCAGTGTTTTCTATATCTCTTCTACTTGGCAGAAAGGTCTTATGTCATGTTCATATTGTAAAATATTCAAACTCAAGTGCTCTGGATGTGAGATATTTGCTTTTTTTCCTAGACAAATTTTGATATTTTTCAAATATCAAATTCAAATTTCAAGCTTTAAATTATAAAAAAAAGATCTAGAATTTGTTTTAGTTACATACAAGAGCTAAAATTAATGTTCCAAAAGCATAATAACATATGACTGATGCACTGGATCTAGGCACCACAATAGCAGGTTTTCTTATGGAAACTTTGCCAGAGAATATCAATGTCTTGCTAACTACAGGAGTACTGTAAATAGAGTCTGCTTGGAACAACTGTTATGTGTAAAATTAGTATAGTTTAAAATCCACATACAGATGCAGAAGTGTAATTCTATGTATTTGTTTTATTTTACTTCCTAAAGGAGTACATTTCCTTCAGATATAAGAAACAACCAGCATTTGGATTGTCCACTTCATATTTGTTTCTTATCTTCAGCTTTATGAATAATTTGATGCGGAAGAGAAATCAGAACCTTCAACATTTCAGACAGACAGGAGCATATGAATGTCTATCTGCTGTCATTCAAAACTGCAGTAGAAGAGCTCTTCAGACTGAAGAATTTAAAAGCTGAAGCAAAGGACACAAAAAAATCCTCACCCACAGAAGAGGTATACACAAATTCCTCTCTTCACAAAAGGTGGAAGAAAGAGCTAAATGTCAGCTACAGGTTTGTCTATCTGACATGTTCAGTAACTAGCCTAGTTCTCTACAAAGCGTTGAAATACAAGAAAACCCTATAGTCCTTTCCAGTGTTTTTCTAGATCATTAATGGATGCTCTCAGCACTGAAGGACTTACAGACAGGTACCATCCTTCCCAGAAAAAGACTTATCAAATTCTTTCCTCAGAAAGAGATATCACCTTTTTTTTAAAAGATTTTTTTTTTTTTTTTTTTTCACTTTCAATATAGGTTTGCCTTACACCTCATAGGTCTCCTGGAATCTCTACAAGTGATATCATCTGCTATTAAAAAAAAAACAAAAAAAAAAACGGGATAAAAGGAAGCTTCCTCTCTGACACAATGGCAATAATGTATCTACTGAGCATAATAATTCCCAACTAAGCTTTAAGAGACTGAGAAGAGAGTGAGATTAACTGCCTCCACATTTAGGCACCGTTTGTATATTGCTCAAACAAATCCTCGGATATTCAAAGCATGCTCTGCTACATTAAAGGAAATGAGCAACAAAACGCGTGGAGATAGTAGTTTCTTTTTACTTTAGCTAGATAACTTATATTCAGGGGATTTCCCACATACTCATGAGGCATGCCTGGCCCTTCAGAAAATACAGTATAAGATGCACGAAATGTATAGTTAATATCCTCCATTGTATAATAGATCCTGTTCTGGACAACTACATTAGTAAAGACAAAATGGCTGAATAGATGAAGAAAAAGCATATATCAGGTTTTCCTGGGTATGCTTCTGCAATCAGTGGACTGCATCCATGCTGTTCTGTTTTGTAGTAGACAATATTAGTCTTCTTAGATCTGACTAAACCTTATTTGAATCCACTCTTACTTTGAGATCCAGAAGAAGCTTGTAGCAATGAGTTTGCTGGGCAGTAACAACAACAACAGAAAGCACTTAAAAAAAAAAAAAAAAAAAAAAAAAAGTACAATACTACTAATAATTTATATTTCTTAAAATATGGAAACAAATCTTTTACTCAGCTCCTTCATTATATAAGTTGCATAGATTCCTATTTTCCATTTTATGTCTTTTTCAGGCAGAAGAATTTTTGTCTGCTATGTCTTCAACCCTTCAATACTTTTCATATGCTTCCTTGTACTATTGCACTTTCAAGGAAAACACCTTAGTCAAATAGATGTTTAAATTCTGGAAGGATTTTGTAAGATTTCCTCTAACAGCCTATAATTTAAAATTTCCATCTCTAAAAATTATTTTGGATTTCAAGGTGTTTGTGTGCATGATAGAGCAAGCTATTAAATATGTATTTGATTAACTACATTCTAAAGAATCAGTGCTTTCAATACATGAAAAATCTAGCTTGATTTAATTCACTTTATATATTTTTCCCTGAATTATTAGAATTACTTACAAGAAGCAAAATAATTCTACTTTAAAAATATTTTTCCTTTGGTTAAAAATAAAATCTTTCCCTCTTAAATTTATATATATATATACAATTCCAGGCTAAATTTAGCATTATCATTCACTCCATCTAATGATGTAACACCACAGACAGGTTTTGTTACCCCTTCATAACACATTTAAAAGAAAATGAAAAACAGTAGGGTTTTACAGGGTGCATTTCTGGGTGGTAGAATGATTATCACTCATTTTAACATGGAGTTTGCATAAAGTTTTCAAGAAATAAGCTAATGGAAGGAAAGGCACTGAATACAGAATGTAACCAAGGCAGACAATAAATCACTAAATTGATCTTTAAAAAAATGTTATGTTGCCTCATAAACCACCATTAATTTATCTTCATTCTTCTGGACAGTTCCTAATGAATGAGTTTGGGATAGTTTAACCACGGTTAAGACAGCCAACAGGGAGGAAAGGAAGTAATGCTTTTTTATTGTTTGCACATTACGACTATGTAAAGGTGTAAAATAGCATGTAGTTTCAATACTATTTGTGATTTTTTCTTATTGTAGTTTTACAAAACGAGTGAAAAAAAAAAAAAAAAAAAAAGCTACATTCCCATCACCAAGATCTAATCTTTAAGTTTGCAGTATTTTCTTACATTTCACTTCCTAAGCTAACTCAAGATATTATTTATTTCATATTGTAACAGTTCATTATTTTATACCCAGCAGGAATTCCCGTGTCTTCTCATGATACAAAAATCACAAACCATGGAAGCAGTGATGTAATTCTCCAAGCAGTCTGCCTTGCAATTTCTTCTTTGTTTACTTGCAGTTTCAATGTTTAGTTCTTAGAAAAATATGTCAACCTTTGCCCACAAAAGACATGCAATAGCAACTAACTTATTTTTAAGATCCCACTCACCATTTGATTTTAGATTGGGTCTTTCTATATGGAATTCAATGCAAAAACAGTTCCTTCCCCTCAAGAACTTCAAAAATATGCTCAGAAATAGAAAGATCAATAGTAAATACAGTAATGGAAATATTTTCTAAAATTATTTTTGTGGCAGTGATATATCTTGCTAGTTCATTCTGCAGTAGGTAAGAATAAGAAGCCAGGTTTGCATTCACATCTAGCAGCATCTCTGATATTGGAATTGGAACTAGAATGCAGCTTGAAATGATAGAAAAGAGCCTACAATAAGGGACGTACTCTCTCTGTGAGCGCTTTTTAGTAGCACAATATCTGAGACTGCTTGGATCTGGAAGGGTTTCACTGAGCCAAGCCGCTGAGAGGAGCATTCACCAGACCTTCGGAACAGGCAGGACTCACCTTCTTTCTTTAAGAGACTGATTATATTTTCACACTAGAAGGCTTACATCAGCACAGAGGAGTTGTACATGAGATCCTGATGCAAAAATTTCGTGCACACCATCACATCAGAGCCCATCTCAAACAATAAGGCTTAGGAACCTGCCTGAAAGAATAGGTAACTTATTCTGTGTCTCAAAGACAGCATGTGCTTAGCCTACAAACATATTGCTATTGCCAGCAGTGAATACAAAACCACACAGCAGCCAAATATGCCTACACTGGCAAAACCCACAATGCTCCAACATCCCAGCATAAGCTATAAATTCTCAAGAGCTGCTACATACAGCCAGGTCTCATAGCCTGCTCATCCCCTCTTCTTCTCTGTCTTCTAAACCATCAAGTTGTCCATCAAGCGAAGCTTGATTTTAAATAAACTACAGTCTATTTGAAAGACATGCATGAAAGCTCATCTAGGTTTATACAGAATAGATTCACAGAAGTTTTTAATTTCTTTGCGACATATTCCCGGTATGTTACAGTAGAGATAACTTTTCTATTAAAACCCTTTTTATGTGTTTTTTCTTCCTTCAAATTCAAGTTTTTTTGTCTTTGCTCCCATCTTCCAGCCCCTAAAGCATGATGACGTGAATCTTCAAAGGGAGAACTGCCTAAAATTAACCTGTACAGATATAATCTGAATTGGCCTGGTAAAACTCTCATTCAAGGATAGATAGGAGAGAATACATGAAGGCTAAGTACCCCATGCAAAGGCATCTGGAAACCTCATTATCCATTTGCAGTTAATTCTCTATTAAATTGATTTCCTAAGACAGACTGGGAAGCCAAGCTGTCAGTCTTTGTGACAGTGAAAGATAATTTTTTTAAGTAGGAGGAACTGGAGATTGAGGTGAGCTTGTCTCTCATGAAAATTCTACCATGCTGCTAGTCTCCTGCTTCTTATGTCATATTTCAGGCCTGCTTTCCTCCTTAATATTCGTAGATTCCCTTCCCTCCATTCTTTGCCAGTGACAGCTCCTTCTACAAATTAATGGCTACTTTTTAAAGTGAAAACAAGGATTCTTTTCAGGAAAAAGTGTAGTCCTTTCCAGCTCATGAATAATGCACCAAGAGAAATCAATCACTCAGTCCCTAGATGAAGAATATTGTGCTTCCCTAAGGCTGTAAGTTTTGTTTTAGGATTTTTAACAATTTTATCATAAATTTGCAACAGTAATTTTAGCAGTGGAAAGTTAATAGGAAAAAGAGTATGATAAAGACTTCCCTGTAACTTTAAATAGCATCAACATTTGCAATGAATATAAAAAAGGCAGTCTCTAGATGTATTCTGTTACTAGCAATGTGACAGCAGAGGAATCAGTTTCAGAGTAAAAATAGAGATTGAGAAGAGGAAGCTGGCAGAGTTGGGACTCTTTAATACATTATTCTACTAATAGGTAGATAGGTTTACTCTAAACGATATTCTCTTTTATTAATGATTCTTCATGTTGCTACACAAACAAACAAAGGCATCGTGGTTTCAGTGAGGAAGAAATACGCTTGCATGCCCTACAACATAATCCTCCTATATTAGAATCAGAGCAATGGAAACACACCATGACATTTCATATAAATAGCAACACAAAAATTTAGACACCAAAGAGAAAACTAAAGGGGAAAAGGGAAAAATAAATAAATAAAAAGGAAAAAAGGAAAAAATAGTAGAGCAACATTTTTAAATTGGGATGATAGTATAAACAACTTGTTCTAGCTTTCATTACGAACTTTTATTTAAAGGCTCCTGACATTTAAAGTTTCCTAAAGCTGTTTCTCTCTTCCTCTTACTGTCACATTTCTGTCTGTACATGTTATCACTTCCTGTACTGCAATGTCAGAATGACCATTATTTTTAAAATTATTAAAGGAATTTTGATGTTAGTAATTATCTGGTACATGCACACAGATGATTTTTCCAAAATGAATAAAAAAGATAAGAATTATATTAAGAAATGGTTTGAGATGAAAATTAAACTTGTCTGTAAAACATCATAGTAATCTGGACAACAGAAGGAGAATCAATTTGATTCGAAATTTATACCTAAGGCTTGCTTTGTAATATGCACCCTAGAAGTCAGACTTGAACAGCAGCAAGTCTGGTTGAAGTTAATGTACAGAACAAAGCTGGCCATTCTCCTTCTTTACCCAGGGGACAGACTAGTTACTATGTGAGTCTCCCTAAAAGTAATGCCACCTATTTATTTATCTGGAAACTACAACAGATACAAAGAGCACAATATCACTCTTTGATAGAGGAAATTCTCAGCTACAAAACAGTATTTCTCAATATTGCCACCACTACTATATGTATTTTCAGTAGCAGTGAACAGGAACCTGCATGCTGTGCTCAAAAAAATCTATACTAACAGAGGTAACCCCCTGTTTCACACTTGCTATGATGGCATCTTTGCTAAGAAAACATTCCCACATGGTTCATCTTTTGTCAGCCCAAACAGATGGAAGTCAGAAAGCATCAAGTCTGGACTATACTTGTCATGACCATATGCACCACGTGTGCATGGTAGGACAGTCAAGCCAAGATTGGCAACATGCTCCACTGTGTTAAAATGGGTACGGGGCCTAGTGTTATCACACTGCAAGAGAAAGTGTAGCATCTTCTCTGGCCTGACTCTGGAAGTCTGACACTCCAGCTTAGTCAGCGTTGTCATACGGAGGTCAGACTTGATGGCTTGTCCAGATTCCAAGAAATCCAGAAAGATCACTTCTTTCCTATCCCAAAAGACAGTACACATCATTTCACCCACTGAGGACCGCATCCTGAATTTTTTTCTTTGATGGAGGATTTACATGTCATCATTCCAATGGACTACCATTTTGACTCTGGCTCATAGTGGTGATATGACATCCTGTCACCTTCAGCCTTGTATTGGTTCAGTAGGTCTGACAAACTTGCTTACCGTGTTCTTTCTGTTCCTGTGTGAACATTCATGGGAGCCAGCTGGTGGAAACTGCAATATTGCAACGTTGCTATCATAATTTCCAACACATCTAAGAACATATTCAACTGCATACCCAGTTCCCTGGTCAAGGAGTAAATAGGTAAGAAATGAATGCTATAAAGACTTTTGCTTTGTCAGGAGAAGTTAAATCTTGTTAAACGTGTATATTAAAAAAAAAAAAAAAAACCCTCATAAAACACAAATGAATATGCTTTGAAGAAAATCTCATACAAGTGTGCATGAAACCTCTTATGACTGATCTAACGCAGAACAGAGCTCTTCATGAGAAACATGCCTCATCTCTGGAAGTTCATGAGATCATCCTCAAAATAGATGATGAAATATAAAGGAGCCATTTCTTTTCCAGTGAACAACAGTGACTAAATCCAAGGAGTGTTGTCTCTGTCATTAGATGTTTGCTCTCTGTGACTCTTTGCTGTAAATATGGAAGACGTTGTCAAAGAAGAGCTACCTGCTCAAAGGAGGTTCTGGCTCTCCTTACCCCAACTACAAAAATAATCAGTAGCTATTCTCAAATGTGTCTAAACATGAAAAGAAGAGTTCCAGTTAGTCAGAGGCTACAGTGACTGCCAGAGTTGTGACAGCATCCCCAGTCTCCACAGTCTTTTGCATCTGTGACTTAGAAGGGCCAGCTCTGAATGAACATTGCTGGTGGCTCTGGGGAGACAGCTCTGTGAGAGCCTTTACAAGGAGTTACTTCATACTCAGGCATGGGCCCCCGCTCTCACCTGTAGATGGATTTCAGAGAATTGGAATTAGACAATATCTAAGGTCCCTTCCAACCCAAGCCATTCTATGATTCTATTATTCCACAGTCTTACTGGTCCAGGCCCTTAGATAGAGCTGCAGACAAATGCTTAATAGGTAAAGAAGAAAAGATGAAAAAAAAATGGAAAAAATTTCCAGAGCAAAGTCTTAGTTTTTCAATAAAGTATTACAGAAAAGCAAGCAGGTGAGTACAATATATATTCATGAAAGCCTGATGACAGTTCAGAGCAGAAGTTTAGGCACTTAAACATATAATTCTGAGCTGCAAAGCAGCACAACTATCTGTCTTCCTAATTCCATGTCTAATTCCATTACATGTCTTGAGCTCATCACTCTAGTGTTAATTAATGATCAAATAGCGTTGAAGTAAATTATTATCTAGGCCTTCTGATAGCAGAGAGAGACGAAAAAGCATTTGTATGGTTTTCTAAATTCTCTGGCGCAAACTAACAAATACAAGCAAACAAACAAAAACACTTCACAAACTTGTGCAATTCTGGTAAATGTAGAAATAAATGTGCTACAGTGAGTTTAGGTAACATTCTTCATTTCCTTGGAGGAGTTGCTGCGGCTGTCCTAATTCTTAGTTTGGAACATAAAGGAGCCATGACACTGAAAAGTACTGAAAACAATGCAGTTAACATTTCTGTAGCACCAAGGAATAAGCAACCAAGACTTACTAAATATTTATTAAAAAAAAAAAGCTATCAGAATTTCCAATGTAAGTCCCAAACAGCAGCACACTCACATTCTAAGGCAATATTTTTTTTTTTCGGTTCCTTAACATTTTGGGCTTTTTGATATAGTTTACCTATTCTTTTGTAAGTTCTCAGGCAGTGCAGGTGTTTCTTCAACACAGTTTTGAAGGACTGCTTGTAATTCTTTTTTAAATTTTCATAAATGCAAACCTTTATCTCTTTTTTTGCCACTGTTATAGACATTGATGCACTATAATAGAGGTGACAAATTCATTCAAGCTTCCATAAATATCTAGAACTTAGAACTGGCATAGTTGTAGTAGTTCTTCCTTTTTTCATGCTTGACACATATCTGTAAAAATGCAGCGACTCACAACATCCTTAAACTGGAAATTTAAAATTAAGTATATTTAAACACTACTTAATCAATACAGGTAGTGGAAGGAAGGAAGGAAGGAAGGAAGGAAGGAAGGAAGGAAGGAAGGAAGGAAGGAAGGAAGGAAGGAAGGAAGGAAGGAAGGAAGGAAGGAAGGAAGGAAGGAAGGAAGGAAGGGAAAGAAAGAAAGAAAGAAAGAAAGAAAGAAAGAAAGAAAGAAAGAAAGAAAGAAAGAAAGAAAGAAAGAAAGAAAGAAAGAAAAGAAAGAGAGAGAGAGAGAGAGAAGGAAAGAGAGAAAGGGAAAAAAGAATAATTACACAGTTTCATAGACATAAAGAAAGCAATGTCTAAAACTTCTAAGCTATTGTTATATAACAACCAATAAGGTTAAAATCATGTACTGTGATTCATGTAATTGCTAATATTACAGCTGAGTTATTTAAGAACAAAAATGCCATGTGAGGAAGAAAGGAAAAATAACCATACATTATACATTGTTCTCCCCATCACACACACACACATTTCCTTTGCCTCAATACCTACAGAGCTACTATTTGTAAAAAATGCACATGATAGAGATTGCATTTACTGATGATAAAAGATCGATTTGTGATTCACTTAGATCTCCAATATCTAAACCATGCTGTTGCTGTGATGAGTAATTTTAATGAAAGATGAGATAGGGATTTCTCACTGATTTAGGTTTCACCAGTATGAAGGTCAGTTCCTCAGTAGCAGTGAGAGACATTAATCATCCTTCATACTGAACAATGGCCTTATTCTCACACAAAAGTCTGTAGTTATACAGACCATATGGCTGGAAGACCAGCAGAAAGTCAGAAGGCAGAAAACAGTTGACTTAATCCCAGTGCTTTGTGCATTAATACATATCCCAAAAGGCAGCATGATGAAAAACAAAGGGAGAAGTAAAAAAACCTGATATATTTAATCACTGAAATTCAAACCTTCTTTCTCTATGAAAGGAATAAATTAGTTCTGAACAATTCCTCATTAATTAATAAAAATCTTGCTGTAGTCAGGAGGATCTTAGAACTATAAGAGAGGAAAGACTTGTAAAGAACAGGAATAGTTTATTACTTACATCTCTTTGAAATAGCCTTTAAATTGTTTCCTCAAATTCTCCTTCTCATACTAGAATATTGTAGTTTCCTATTCCTTTCCCGAACTGTTCTCAGAACACTTGTATGCATGGTGACATATGCCTCAAGTGACAAAACATTTTTAAATGAAGTCTAGTGTATCTAAATAATCAGGAAGACAAGGTGTCTGTCAGGAGAAGGTGTCAATCTTCTTTTCCATATCAGAAATTGCATGACCATTAAAACAACATGGAGTAGCAAAAAGTGGATTCTTTGTATTCTTAAATTCAGTAATTACAATCAATACCCAGAATCTGCTGAATGAAGACATAGAAAAAAAAAAATGTCATTTTACTTTCCCTATCATTACTATACTGATGGAATGTACATCTACAGCTGGCTTCCCAAAGCAGAATGTTTTGGTTTCATAAAAATTCTTAGGTGACCCTAAAAATCCACCTACAACTTCCTCCTACTGAAAAATGCAGGAGAAAATTTTAGCTGGTAGCTACAGCAGAAATTGGAATATATGTTTGCAGGTCCTATTACTCCCCAACTTCCAAATTCTCAGCTCTAGAATGCACTCATTTTTGTAATCACTATTTATAGATGTTATTTAAAATATTAAGCAATTTTTATTAACTCTTATCTGTGAAAAAAACTTTCACAAAATAATTAATTAACTTTCTTACTTCTTTAGGATAAAAATTTTTTGCTTTGGCCAGATAAAAAACATGAGAAATGTCGATGACAAAGTATTTGAAGTTTTTCATGATGGAGCTTCAATCAAATGGTAAGGGAATCAAGAAAATCCAACATAACTACTTTATTCATTTTAAATCTCAAACTATTACCAAGTTATAAATCATGAATTAAATTGCACATTTGAGCTTTTTTCTTCCTACAAAAATGAAAAGATTAAATATTGTATTTTGGACTGACTAAAATCTGTGACTTGAAAAATATTATCTAGCATGAAATGTTTGGGAAGTACTGAACAGGAAAGTCTCTCTACTCAGCGCTTGAAATAAAAGGCAAGGAAACAATGAGTAATAACTCAGAACTGCCAGACTTTTTAACGTGGACAAAATCAAAGTTTAGTGAGATGTTCATGGAAGTGCAGTTGCAAAAGCATTATGTATGTAAAACATGAACATATTTAATATTCAATGGAAAGATCCACCTAAACATATAGAAAGATGCAACATTTAGGTATACACACATATATCACTATACACGCTTACTTAATTATCCCTTCTTAATTATCACAGGTATACAATCATGAAATTGTAATAGACCGCGTGTAGCTCAGCTTTTTGTGTAGAAGCATGGAATGTTACGAGAGGCCCTGTGGTGGAGATGGCTTCAAAGGTTTTAGAGAATAACAAAAATAATTCTTTAGGTATTCTCCTAATACTAAAGAGATATCTGAGTCTCAGATATGCTAATGAAGCCTTGTGTTATGCTGTTGTCAAAGACAACTGAAGAATATTATTCACAAGTAACTACACTTGGTTCATTCACTTAACAGAAACTGCTTTTTATAAAATATTTGAGTAGATGTGAATAATAGGAGATGAAATCATGACATTTTTCACAGGCATGTCAAGAGAAGCAAAAAATCTGAGTGTATGAAATCAGTTACCTGCTGATTTGTGGTTTTAACAGAAAGCAGAAGCCTTGTATCTCTAGTTCCTCTTGTCTGACCATTAGACTGCAATGCTTAGTTAATCATAATGAAGATGAAATATATATATATATATATATATATATATATCTGCTTCACCCAGGAAAGTCCATTGCAATATTATTGACACAGCTTAAGTACTTGTATTGCCCAGGGATGAACTGTAATGTAATTTAGATAATGATAAAAACAGAATTATACATAATTATCTCATTTCCAGTGACAGATTGTCTTTTTATTTCCAAGAAGGAAGAATAGTAGATAAAAGAAAATAAAACTTACGTGAAACATGCTGGAAGTCATCAACACAAAAAGAGAAAACTCTTGGCATGAAGAAGGCTAATGAGATTATACTGTGCCTCTAGTGAATTGTATATGACCAGAACACATGAAACAAAATTAGTCTTTCTTATTACTAAGCTTCCTGTCACAGCTAGGAGTCATTTAAAAGACATAAACAAAAGCTATGCTACAGTTTATGATGAGATTATTCTTAAGCAGAAAAACAGATATATTTCAGATATCCTCTATCAACTATAACTGCTTTATAGAGATGATCTTATATACAATGGGGGGGGGGGGGGGGGAGGGGAATAGGAAGAGGGAGAGAGGAGTGTTTCTAAAGTGTTCTTACATTCATAGGTGATCATTTGTGAGTCCCTAAAAGTCATAATTCTAAGGCTGAAGAAAGAACCAACTACGGAAAAGAAATAAATCTTGCAAAACTTCACTATTCCCAGCTGACTAATTTTGGAGGATTTCATTTTCAGCTCTTATTACATTACCTTTCACGATATGGCTGTTTGCCAGTTGAGATGAAATAAGAGATGTCATCAGTGCATATTTAAAGGAAAATTATTTAATGAAATGCTGTTTTTTAGCACTCTATTTGACCTCTGGAAATCCCAGAAGACCTCCAGTTCATTTATAGAGATCAAACCATTAAAATTCAGCCCTCACTTGGAAATCTAAACCCAAATAAAATTCTGAATGTACTGTTTTCTTTCAGATATACTGTTAAGATTCTGTTCCTGAAACATATTTAATATTTAATCATGTTTCATTTTTGAATCAAGTCAATAAGACAGATTTTAATAAACTGCCTATATTAATTATTGCCATAATTGTTATTTTTTTAGTAGCCTTCCATCATTCTTGGTGCTTTCTTCTATTTCAGGTGAACATGAAATCAAATTACTTTTCTCCAAAAGCCTGGTACAGCAGATTGTGTTGACACAACTCTTTCAGTTCCAGGGGCCAACCTCACAATCCCCCATTTTGAACAGGAAGTTGGATCAGAGGCCTATTGAGATCCCTTCCAAATTGAATTGTTCAGTGATTCTACGAACCATATAAACATTTGTAATGAAGCTCTGTGCAAGTATCTTAGACTTAACTTGAGCTTAAGTCCATCAATACGTAGGAATGGGGTATATTAGCTTGGTAAATCACCACCCTAAAGCACTGCTGCCTGATCAACTACAAGAATGCGAATACTCAATCTGCCCCCGTCCTGCTTTGTAGTCCAGAATGCAGGTTAGTGCATAGATAGTTTTAATGTTGCGGCATTGCAAAATGGACACTCAGCTCTTTTTCAGTCTTGTCAGGATTAAATTTTTTCTATAACTTCTGTATGATATAATTCTGAAACACTTCATCTATTTTCAGTTTTCAGGTGTTTGGTTGTTTTTTGTTTTTTTTTTTGTTTTTTTTTTTTCCAGAATGATCTCTAAAAATAAATTAAAAACATAAGGAATATTTGTTTTAGAATAGAGAAAGGATTGACAAAATTTCAATCTAAACTGCTAATTATGATTTCTCATCCCATGAACCAAACCATATATTTTAACTTTCCAGATAATTTGTGCACATAATTTGCACTGAAAGCAGCTTGCAAAAAAATATTTAGTGATCAAATTTTGAAAATTATTCTGTTTCAGTTTAAGTAACGGACAATTATTTTCACATTTGCACATAGGAATTCTTTTCAAGCCACGACTGGAATAACGCTGTGTAATTTATATATCGTTTCCATTATTTTTGCCAATAATGAACTAAAATATTGAGATAGGTGAACTTCGGAAGATACATTTTAACCATTTACTGAAATACAAAATAAGCACTTTGTTAAATAACATCATATTGAGTCTCAGCAGAACAGCAACTAAACAATACTGACTGGAAGTTTGGAAATATATCCAAATATTATCTTGTGCAAGTAACTAAACATAAATATAGAAATCTCAGTATTAAAATCTAAAGCATATCAAAGCCCTGGAAGATTTTTTTCAGGATGCTAATATAAATGAGAATTTTTAAATCTAGTGTCTATGTTTTTAGCATCAACTGTAAGCCATTAATAGTTTCAATGCTTTGGAAATATGAAATTTGTTTTTACAACATTTTATAGTCATTAAGTCTAATGCTAATTCTTTCACTGTCATTGGCCGAGAACAGAGTTAAAATCTAAGTGCTACTGAGACAAAAAAAAGAGAACATTTTCACATGCCTTTTTAATAGTATGAAGAAAACAAACTGAACTGTGCCTCGATCACTTATATTATCCAAGATATTCACTTTTATGTACACATTAAAAAATAAAAGGACAAAAAGAAACAAAATATTAAAAATACTTTAGTTTACAGTGTATTTCTGACTGTGAGAAGACACTGAATAGAAGACAAAAATATGTTGTTATGGCTTGCACCTTTGAACTTGGAAGAATACACAGTGTATAATGCTAAAATTCTATTTTAAGTTGCATGAATCTGGTGGAGTGTTCTAGGTAGTAGACATGTGAAATGCAAAATGGTTCTCGCAAATGAAATTCTATGACTCACACTACAATAATTACAATAATTTTAGCTGAAAGATGGCCTTGCAGTTTGTTGGGCTGTTATAGAGGAGGAAGGTAAGAGAGATTCAATGAAATTAATTTGCAGTTCTTTGAAATAACACATTCTATTGACCTCAGGTCTAGGTAACCTGCTAAGCTGAGAAGCATAAAAGGAAACCTCTGTCCAAATAGAGAGTAGAGAGAGCACTTAGAAGAATCAGATGTGCAAAATAGCACTTGTTTTCCTCCCCCTGTCTGACTCCAAAGGTGCAGCTTGTTCTTCATATCTTGACTTGCCTTTAGTCCTCCAGCAGGACTGCCAGCCCTGTAGCATTTCTGCGATAAATAGAAAGCAGCTGGTGTCCCAAGGATGGCTATTAATCTCCTCACAAGATGAAAGTAAATGAAGGAGTTGAGCAATGCTTTGTAATTACTGATTCATGCATTTACTTCCTGAGGATAGAAGCTTCAGCAGTTTCTACTTTGAAGATGTATTAATTTTAATTGATACACCATCACTCTGTGAAATTATTAAAACTATTGCTTATTTTAAATGACCTAGAAACACGAGTCTGACTACTTTCTCCTATCTAGTGTTAGTACATACAAAGACAGATAGACGGGTCAGTGGAAAACAGCTTTGGGGTGTTAGTTGTAGCACCTTTTTTTTTTTTTTTTAACCTATCTAACAGCCTTCATTTTAGCAAGTAGGAGAAATAAGGATTTTGATTCTAGCATTTTCTGATTTTCACTGATTATGGTCTACTTTTCTGATGATCCACTCTAACTTACTTGAGGTATTAATAAAATACATGTTTTACTTTGTTGAATTTGTTTTTACACATAAAATTCTATATGTCGTTTGGAACAGCTCTCTGTTTCAACTATTTCTGTATTCTAGCTCATAACAACACCATGTACTAAGTTCAGGTTTAAGCAGTGCTTTAAACATATATGTTAGCAATAATACAAGAGCACATTCTTAAGCTAAAACCTGGGGCAAAGAGTTCACTCAAATTAATTGCTAGTGAAAAAAAAAACGATATTAAAAACAAAATTATTTATCAAATTTTTCCTATTTTTTAAAGGTCTTTACTTTAGTCAGCACCAATAAAAGGAATATCACTCTAATTTTTTTTTAAAAAATTCTATAATGCATGATCAGTGATTAGGATATCAAGTATTAAAAGCCAAGTTCATTTACTTTTCTTCAGAGTAAGGATTGAAATGTTGTCATGAATCAAACTTGAGAATTTTACCCACTTAACTGCTGTCTCAATATATGCTGGCTGAAATATTAACTTTTATAATTTAGGAATAAGGGCTCTGTTTTCTATGTTTATATAGATTATATTTGCATAAGTTAATTTACACCATTTTGTCTTTTTATGGACTTTAGAAATTGTATAGGCTTCATCATAATTTCAGATTTGGACAAATCGAGGCAAACATAACCGTACGTTTAAATTCTAACTTATAAGTGGCAGTTTTGATGTGTATTTGCTGTTATGTCTGTATTGATAGAATCCACTTTTAAAGTGACTATCTTGTTCAAGTAGTGCTAGGAACAGTTTTTAACTTTGTTCTTAAAACAGCCTTATTGTAGTTTTGTATTTTAAGGATACGCTAAATGTAGTAGAAGAAAATATGTGACATCATACCTGTACTTGCTACAATTCAGCTTTCATTGGCACTGGAGGGTCAAAAAGAATGTTAAGATCTACTTGACTACAAACTACCAGAAAGAGTATTTGTTTTACTCAATTCTAGAGTAATAAAACCTATTGGTAGTTTGTTTTTTTTCTTCAACCACATATTTTTTATTACTGCCTCTTTATAAGAGATTCAAGTGGATGCTGAGAAGGTAAATTGACAGATCAAGCTGGGAAGTGATATCTCTTGAAAGCTTTTGCCACTTTCAAGGTTTTTCTTTGTTCTCAGAGAGGGGAATAAAGTAAAACAAAAACAAACAAACGAAAAAACACCATCATGGCTATAATCACCTGTAATAAATGAATAATAATTCAGTTATTTCAATGGAAAAGCGTATAATTCTGTCTTATATCTCTTATGATGTCATCTAATTAAAAGTAGTGCAACTGAACAAGTACTACAGTTTTATAGTGAATTAATTCATTTAATTATTCATTAATTCACTGAATTATTGAAGACCACAAGATTTATTCTAGCAGTTGCCTGTTTGCAGTGATTTATTTCTTCCTGGGCCTATATCTGCAACATTAAGGGAGGGAGAACATTTGTACTTATTCAGCTCAGTTGCTCAGGTATGGCAGAAAGTTTTACTTTCCAAAAGATGCAGGGATTCCCAATATTGAAAAAACCATCCAACAATCAGGTGTGATTCAGAGAAGCCTTTACTCCTATACATCTGAAGAAAGGAGGGGCAACTGATATCTTACTTGTCAAGGTTAAGACCAAAGAATCCTTTGCACAAAGGTAAGTTCTCCAAGTTCTGAAGGGCTTCTTTTATGAAACATTCCCTGTTTTATGGTTTGTGTGTTTTGTATATGGACAGCAGTGCAGGGTGACCTGTAGGTCTAACTAGCAGATATTTCACAGTAAAGGTCTTACCACCAGTACGTAAATAGACTAGCAGTAGTAATAATAAGAAGAAAAATCTACCAATATGATATCTATACATCATACACAATTTAATGAAAGTTTAACTACATCAAGAAGGATTATTAGCATCCTTTATATTTCACATCTCATGTTTGTTACTGATTGGAAGAGATCTGCTTTCATAAAGAATCCCTCCTTCATTCCCTGCCCTTCAATTTATCTCTACAGTAAGTAAGTCTTTCTAAATGCTTAAACAGTGGGAGTTATGTTGGGCCCTTTATTACATTGTGGGAGCTAAGATATTTGTCTTTAGAAACATATTAGTTTACTCTGTACTCCTCTATGATTTTTTCTTTCATTTTATTGCACTCAAAGCAAGTGTTCCCCTAAATCAAGACAAGCACCCACATCCAAGATCAACATTGTTACAAGGTGGCTATAAATGTAAAACACTCAAAGTTTTGTAAATATTTTGTTTTGGAGGAATTACAGACAGCTCATGCAAATGCTAGAAGTATGGAAGTCCGTCAGAAAGAGAAGTCAGTCTGTCATTACAGATCTGTTTGCAGTATATCTGCTGTGAAAGTGCTGTAACAGTTCTGACTGTCTCCAATATTAATTTCTTTGTATTCTTTTATTTGTGGAACTTCATGGTCTTCATATAAAAGCAAAAACGAACTTAATGAGTTGTACAGAATTTAAAAAAAAAAAAAAAAAAAAAAAAAAGGGAAAGCAAAAAACAAACATTGTGTAGCAGATACAGAGTCCATAAAATGTTTTATGTTTTTTGTTATCCTTCTTTGCCTTTCTTACTGTACCTAAAAGTTCTATGCTAATTTCATCAACCATGAAAAGTTATTTCCCTAAAATTGCAACTCTAGATATGCCCCTAGGCATGTTTCTGTGCTATTTCCTTTCAGACGAGTACTCTAATTTTGAGACATTCAGAGTTGATAATGGTTTGATACAGTAGGTTGAGAATTTTATAACCATAGGAACTGCGTTAGAGACAAAACATCTGTCTTTACAAAAATAACTTCTCTGTTTTAGTTCTGATTGTGTGGAAAGATAAGTTTCATATGTACTCATCAATGGTTTTTGTGTTCTGATGAACTGGAGACAGAGGGAAGTGTAGGAAGCATGTGTTAAAGACTTTTGTGAGAACTTCTGGCGTTTGTTGTCTTTGCAATATCCTCCTCCCAAAAATTATCATTTTTCTTGTTGTCTTTGAAGCAAAGAATTAATTGAAAACTCAATATTCTTCTGTGTATGTGGTAGTAGAATTACACAGAAAAAGCAAAGGTGTTCCTTTCCCGTGAAATGAGATTTCCATTACTAAATTGACCTTTAAACGTACCTTTTTGTTAGGCAAATGTAATTATATGAAATTAGTTACAGATTTCTTTTATTGTGCAAGTAAATCTTGATAGCTCACATTTCTATACAAGTGGAGACTCAGTTTAATAATTTATGCTTCTCTTCTTATCAGCTTTAGAAACCCAAACAGTGCATTCTGCTACAAATGATTCCTACTGCTGCACTTCATTTTAATGTACTGAAGCAAAACACTGACATAATTGGTGCAATCTGTTATTTACAGATATGTTGCAAGACACAAGTGGCAACCTAATTTTTGTGTTGTAAGGAAAAACAAGACCACCTTTATGACTTGAGTAATGTTCTAGAAATTATAGTGGTAGTAGAAGTCTTTTCTCCCTCACAGTAAACTTATATTATAAGAAAAAAACTTGTATAAGTTAATATTAGACCTTGGATGGCACATTATTCAATTTATATCTGAGCTAGAATGAACGAACACTACCATAAAATACTAAAACAAATGACCCTGTAAAAAGTTTGTAATTCCAAATTTTTCACATTTGTTGGCTTATTCTACATAGCCAATTTCTTCTGCTAACAAATTAAATTATAAGAAATTTCTTTTTTATTAGTAGTAGAAGTGCTGCAGAGTAATGCAAACACTCATAGGAAATCACTGGCAGACTTTTATTCCCAATTTTATTAATAATGATTCTAAAATACATTCAAAACTCCTTACTCCCACAATATTTCTAAATCCTAATTTACTGAGTTGCACAGCAGCTCTTGCCATGAATCTATTATTAAGTTTATATAGAAGAGTTTTAAGACTGAATTGGGAGGCAATATGTAGAAGATATTTCAGCAATTCCTCATACTGATCAGAGTGGTCCAACAAATGTGAAAGTGTGCTTATTTTATAGAATGTTGAAAGCTATTTTGAATAACATTTCAGATAGAATATCTAGATCTGGTAAAAGAGCTGAGGCACCCTTGTACAAATAATTCATAACACTGTATGAATAGTCATGCAACAATTTGGTTTAGTTTATCAGTTTATTTTATTGTCTTTGATACTTTTTATTTTAATTAAATTGGTGGATTACTAGTCATCTTTAGAATCCTTCAGTATTTACCAGAATCTTATGAACTTGAATCCAACTAAATACTTTATCAGGATTTTCCTCTAATAAGATAATTCTTCTAAGATACTGAGATGAAGTCTTTAATTTTTGAAATGGTAGCTGTCCGCATAGGAACTTCAGTCCCTGCTAAATGTAGTACTTATGGTAAAATTAAGAGTGAAAATGTGAAGTCAATATCAAATAAACACCTCCTGGGTGACATCTATTAAATAACAGCTCACTAGGAAAGTGCCATAGGTTGTTTTATTTCAAGTGGCTTGGAAAATTCATTATAATATTTTCTTGCATAAGAAGAATGACCTATATACTCTATACTGTTATTTTCTTCTCTAGTTTCTGTTTTTATACTTCTCTACTTTACATCTGTCGATCTGCATAGAGCACTCTTTGGGAACCATTTACTATATGTACTTCCACAGTAAAAGTCTGCATAGAAACTCAAATATATACAGAAGCAAGACAGGAAAAAATAGCTTTAATTCTCTTCTTTCTCTAAATAGGAACCTACACAAAGTGAACCTGGAACAGAATTAATCAAATCAGAAGAGCCTCCCTCACACAAGAAAGCCAAGAGCAGGTTGGCTTTCTGACACAGCATGACAGTATTGCCACAAAAAGCATTCTGTGTCCCTGCTGTGGCTCCTGATGCTGCTACTCCTCATGCCAAACTGGCTGCTATTACCACATCATCTGCTGTTGGTGGTGTTTCATACATTCGTTTGAAGGGTCAAGGGAACACATTCTAGACTATATTGTGCCAAGAAATGGAGTAAAGCAATTTGGAAAACCAAATGATGTATGTATTAGTGCAGAAGACCAATAAACCCTTCCAATTACTCTTTGGCACAAAGGTCTCATAAGAGGAATCCAAGAAAAACATAAGGGCATATATTTGGAACAAGCTTGGAACTCGAGAGCCATGGGAAAATATCAAAGGTATCACACCAGAGACTTCCAGCAAGAGCAGAAACAGAACACAGATGCAAGCAGAAAATATGAACACAGTTGCAAAGTTAAAATGCCTAATAAGGATCAAGAAAAAAATAAATAAATAAAGCGCAAAGTACCATGCAATACTTTTTTCTTCTCTCCTTTTAAAACCATCTAGACATTGAGAGCCAATGAAAAGTGCATTGGCTCTCAAACATTGAAGAGTTTATTAACTAACTCCACACCTATTAGATGACAGCATGGCAAACTGCAGGTATGAACAAAACATATGCAGTACTCCAAGTACTTTCTTGGACTTCAAGGAATCTGCTGTAGGTATTAGAAAAATTATAATAAATAGTTCAGCTGTTCACAAACAAATTCATGCTGCAATTCGAGCCTGCCAAAGTAGAGCCCAAACAGTGAAAACTCTGTTCTGCTGTGGTATAGACACCAAACTATGAAAATACCCAATCCACTCCATGCAGGTCACAGAAAAGTAGCTATATATTTGAGTTTGACTCATTAGCTTATTATGAAGTAATATTTATCCCATTGTTTACTCTCTGAAATGTCTTGGTCAGGTTCTTTTCATTGACACTCAGCTGTAAATAATAATAAAAGCAGCATGCATTCTTAATATTTATTAATAGACATAAAACTGAATCATAACATGTATGATATTTGCCCAAAGCATTTTGTGTAAAGATCTGCGTTACATATAAGATCAACCATTACTGTTAAACAGCCACTTCAATTTGAAATACAGCATTTATTGCATAGACTCAAGTTCAAAGCCACAAGTGACATGGTTGTAGTCATAGCACATTATGGTAGTACTAACCACTCATAATTCAGATAGAGGTTCTGAAGAAAAAAAAAAACAAAAAAACACGTATTTATATTTATTTAGTTAGAAATTGTATATTTCAAATTTGCATCCTATTATGAAAAGTAATGCTGGATCTCAAGGAGAAACATTTTAAATCTTCAAGAATCTGCACTTCTAGATAGACAGTGGCCTCAACATCCAGCAAAATTGTTCACTAATGGGAAAAGAATGACAAATTCTCAGCCACTGATATCAATATGCAGCAACAGAAAGGCCATAACTAGAGTTCTCCCAGCCAGGTACAAACATGGCCTGATCTGTTTCAGATTATAGAATGTAGCAGAATTACATCTGATGGTGATCAATGACAGCAACATTAAAAAATTCCAGCTACTATATAATATACTGGTTAAAACAATTTTCTAGAAACACAAATGAACAATATCCATATGAAAAAATGTTAACTTGTGGCAGAGGAAACAGAGACATCGCTTTTGAATACTCAATTGAATCAACATGTTGATTAGCTCCTCAGTCTGCTTCATACAATCCAATTGCTCCTCTATAGGAAATTGATGCTTCCAGTGATACAAATACCAGACTTGCCTAAGGACAGAAATGTTTTTGATGCTTTGATTCTAGATTTCTTAAGTATGCTGTCAGAAACTGCTACTGGCATTTAACATTCATTTTCACTTGATTCCCTTTAGATTTATGACTCCTTCAGGCTGTATGCCAGGTGTGTATCCTATCATTTGGGAGCACTTCATGGTGACAAAAACTGCGGACATCTCTTGGTTCAAACAATCCTTTATGTCTCTGACAGCACTAGGAGAAGTCTGTATTTGGACCAGTAAGGCAGAAGCAAGGAAGACAATGCCCAGCGTGCTAAAAATTGCAACTTCTTTACGGGGAAACAAAATAAATAAATAAATAAATCCTGTCCTCTATAAAGTGTTCTTATGGCAGCCTTGGTTATCAAATTTTACTCAGGAAAATTAAATCAGAAATAGTATTACCAGCAAACTCAGATGGCAATGAACTTTCTTCAAAATGAAGGACAACTCTACAAACTGCATTAGCCTTACTACAATGGGAGTTTTTGGCTAGACCAGGGGGTAAAAAAATTGCAGAAGTTAACAACTTGATAGTAAATTTCTGAGAATATACTGCCACTGGTAAAGCAGCATAATAAGGATTTCCTTCTTGGATTATGTCTACAAAAGGCAACCTTCTTATGTCTTGCTCATGTGTTGATACTAAAAAAAGAGTGTATAGAGAAAGGCTTGTATAGAGAAAGACTTTCTATGTTGCTTAAGATGACTGCTTGTTTTTCTGAAGATTTATATTATTGTATAAACTATCCAACTGCAACACTGTAAGATCTGGTTTTACAACAGCAGTGAATTAAGCTTTATAGATTGAGAAGAAATTTTTAAAAAGTTATATTCATTTATTTTAATATCTGACTCATATCCTTAACTATGAACTGTCACCGAATATATATTGAAGAAAGCTATTAGCAGGAACAGCTTGCTGGGTGTCTTTGTTACTATAAATGTTTACAGAGGCATTACACAAAAATTTTGTAGCCTAAATTTTATATAGTTTTTGAAGATTTGAAATTTGATTTTTGGTTAGCTATCAGTACATTCTTGAAACAGTACTAATTAAGATTTTTTTTAATTACATGCAAATATAATGCAATTAAATATGACTTTATGGTTTTATGTAAATATGAATTTATGTTTTTGAAAAAGATAAAAGAAGTTTCCCTTACAACTTTACAGTTCACAGTAGCAACACTCCAAAACCAAGGCTTTTCCTACATCATTTACTAAAGTAAAAAATGTTTATGTAAGGTCAGAGAAAGGTGAGATTGAGGACTTAAAGATCACATCTCAACATAAAAAGATAATATTTGACAGAGCTATGTTAAAAGCCTTGAATAATGTCCTTTCTGAGTATTTAAACATAGAAATTATGTGTTTGATTCTCTACTATAGCTTTTGTAAGATCATACTTCGAATATTCATGATGCTCTGCTGTGCGCATTTGCTTCTCTGTATGCTTCCTCCAAGTTTAGGCCCCTCTAGGTCAGTGCCTTGGGAAGAGGGGATAAATATGAGATTTAATAAAATGCAAGTTTATATGTGCATATACGCACTCACATAAACCCAACCACATAAACCCATGATACCTTGAGAGAAAAGGTCTCATCTCAACAATCACTGCAAAACACTAACAGCATTGTTGAGTTTTACAGATATATACAGCCCTATTTTGAAGTACCTCTATCCTACTGAAAAATCCAAGAAACTTATTCCTTTGTTTGGTACTGATGCTGATTATGAAGATAGACTCAGTAGCCTGCGACACATTCATAACATTCCTTTTCTATCTGGCTATCATATGAAACATTTTCTCCAATACTTTCACAACATCAGATGGAAGTCATCACATTCCAGTAACTCATCCTAGATTAAAATTGACAGCAGCATGGAGGAAGTGAGAGAGGCAAAAGCAGCTGATGGGAATGGATATTGTGAAGCACAATGAGTTGAGTTAGACATAAGTTAGACAGACCTTTCAGATACTTGATTCAGACCTCTCATGTATAGATGCAGTATATATGCATTCTGGTTTTGCTTAAATATTTGTTCAAACTCAAATACAGAAACAAGTCAAACACAGGATACTTGGTAGAAGTGCAGGAAAAAATTCAGACTCAGTGTCTTCACATGCTTCTGTCACTACTATGTTCTTGCAATTATTTTTTTTTTCCCCAATAACTTCCTGTGCTGCAAATTGAGTTAAATGGGTTTTGGGGGTTTTTTGTTTCTTTTTGTTTGGTTGGTTTTTATTTTATTTTTAATAAATTTTTTTTACAGCAAGATACATATAGATCATAAATTTCATTTGAATTTCAACTCAGAGAAAAACTTTTAGATGAAAAAAAACTTGTTCATCAATTCCTTGTAACATCATGTAGGTAAAGTAAAATTGATTTCATTTCAGATCCTAACTGTACCATTTTTCAGAGTTGAGCTATCTTACTTTCCATGTAAAGCACATTTATTTTAATACAGTGTAACATGAATAGATTAACCTTCAATAATGTATGAAAGTGTACCATGTGCTGGGTGGTACTGTTTCACTGCTATACATTGCTTGAACTGTGCTTTTAAAACATGCAGAATCCTCAGGATGCTCAGCGTAAAACCTTGCTGGCTGGGAGCTATTTACATCCAAGAAGCTTCTTGTTTCATTTTCTATAATCCATTAAATCAGTATTTCTCCAACAACATTAATGAATGGAAACACTGTTTTATTGGAAAGCAGATTCAGGTTCTCTTTTGTATTTCAGAAATTCTTATTTAACATTGAATATTCTGATTACTGTACATGAAAATGGAATACCTGCATAGAGCATTAATAATTGTTCAGTCCAAATGCCACTTCTTTTCACATAAAAGTGTGATTTTAACCTCATCGTTCATGCAGAATATCTTTCTCAAAGGAACGTGGAATTCAGCAACTGAAGTAATTTTGTCCAAGTTCCATATGTTACTTCTTGTTACAGAAAGGTACTTTTCAGCAAAATCAATTTTACAGCTGTATCTTCCTTTAAAAAGACATATATAGCATGTGACTCTTCATAATCAGCTGCATCTGCGCGCTGAGCTTATGGGCTGCCTGTCGTCTCCATCAGAAACTACTGAAATGCATTAATATCCTGCCACATTCTTGTCTCATAGCTCTTTTCTGTACTAACAAAGACATTGGAAAAAACTGTTCTCTCAGAGAAACAATTATCATAATGAAAGTTAATGCTTTAGGTAGGCAAAGGACCTACTTAGAATCTGATTTTTTTTTTTTTCTTTTAATTCACGATAGATTTGGTGTTTTGTTTTTGTGGGTTTTTTTGGAGTTTTGTTTGTTTGTTTTCCCCCCGCCCTTTGTTGTGATACATTATGCCATCAACGTGACCACTCCAATGATCTACAATTTATGTTATGTATTTTCTGGTATTGTGTTACTATTGTTACTATAATTAACATTGTCACATTGGTTAGACACTTTCTAAGAAGAACCACAAAAATTTGCTAATGCTTGCATCTTATATTCAAGGAAACATATGCCGAATATCTCTAGAAGTAACATTTACATATTATACAGAAGCTGCTTTCTTTTCAGACATCCACGGGTGTGTACGGTTTTGGACTCACTGCCAATAAATAGATTTGATAAATCTATAATCAGGAAAGTTTCAGGAAAGCTTTCAGGAAGACTAGCTGTTAAGCTTTGTTTTCCCTTACCTACAGTTGACAGTCACAGTCTTTGAATCTTTTGAGTCTTGCTAATAAAGAAGAGTGTGCAGAACATTTATACAACTGCAAAGGTGGTGTTTTTCTCTATTTTCTGGAGAGTTCTGTTTTTTTTATCTTCATCTTTTATCTGCTTTTTAATTTATGTGTTAAATTTTACATTTAAAATATGTTATAGCTTTGAATGCACTATTCTAACCTTGCGTGTACAGTTTAAAAACATTTTTTCCAAAGTAAACAAACTTCTCATTTTCAAATTGTAAGCCTGAAACCATTGGATTTGAATGCTTTCAGAGGAAGATAATGCTCCATGAACATTTTATACGGCCTCAAAAATAATTCTCCAATCACCTTTGATATTTTTTTCCCCCAATTTCAACATAAACTTTCCCTGAGCAAGAAAAAAATTCAAGTCATTATAATCCCTTAAAAACACACAAATGCACACATACATATAAACAAAAGTAAATCTCAGCCTTCACTTTCCAATGCTTCCTGAAATCCACTACCTATTTGTTGAGAGCAGTTACTTCAAATTTGATAGAGATGCCACTGGGTGTTAGCAATCATTTGCAATTTATAAGAAAGCAAAGAGGCACAAGCTCTGCAATCTGAACCCCTGAGAACACAGTTTCTGTTATTTTATAGTAGCTGTTCAAAAGAAAGAATGTTCTGTGCCATTATCTAGAATTGCATCTGTTCTAGACTAACAAGATGATGTTGCTGATGCATAGAGGAAAGAGAAAATCCTCAGTTAATTGCAACCTGAAATCACTCCTAAAGAATAGGACATTTTTAAATGGAAACTATCATATTTTCACAGATAATTCAGATGTATATTATTAATAATAATTGTCAGAGCTAATGTTCCCATATAAAGAGGAATAATAGCTCAGCATCATGTGTACAATGGAAGATAACAACCACTGACACAACTGGCCCATACACTACCATACTCCTCCTTTGTGGTTTCAGGAAAGTAAACAACTACAATTACTGGGTTTGTTGGTTGGTTTTTTGGTGGTTTTTTTTTTTTGGGGGGGGGGGGGGAGCGGGGGAGGTTGTTCTGTTTTTGTTGTTGCTGTTGTTGGTTGGTTGGTTGGGTTTTTGTTTGTCTGTTTGTTATTGAGTGGGGAGGAAGATTAATTCTGTTAGCACAAAGTATATTCTGAACGCTAATATTGCCCATCTAACATCTAAGTAAAGGAAACTTAGATTTCTCTGATTATGAATTTGACAGTAAAATCCAGAATAAATTTATTTATTTTTTTCCTTACTGCCAATTCACCATAAAGTTTGGACCTAAGATGAAAATATTTGTCACAATGGCAAGAAGTTACAATTACTTACATCTTAAACTGTTTTCATTGTCTTAATTTGATTTTTAGACCTCAGTCTAAGGACAAGGGTGTTTTGAAAAGAATCAAGGTTAAAAGTCCAAAACCAAATGCCTCAGAAACATAAAGGAAAAGCAACCAAAGTTGTCTACTTAAACTAGTATTGTATTGTTAGTAATTAAAAAATATCTAACTGCAAATTGGAAAGGGCAACAAAAGTACCTTGAGCTGATAGTTGTAGCAACTAAGATATTATTGAGAGAAAAACTGCTGTGGAAATTACAAATTATACTGTATTCCTGAAGATCTGACTCTGAAATAAGCCCTTCCTTGAGGGTTTTCTTTGAAATCTTAAGCTATTTTTTCCCCCAAAACAAAGTCAGAAACTTAATTGGTCTGCGTAGTGATGTACCTATTTTCTGACTCATTCTGAAAAAGGTATTTATGTACTCAAACTAAGTATGCAGGCTGTACTCACAACCAACGCGCAAATAGCATACAGTCTAAAGTAAGTGAGAGATAGAAGTTAGCAGGGGGGAAAGAATGCCTGTATCAAGGCATGTGACAGTTAAGACACAAAGGCACTCACATTTCTAATCCTTGAGAGATTCAGATACCATAAAAGTTTTCCTGTGTGTCAAAGATCCTAGCAGTTCAGTTCACACTGTGAGCTGTGTTTGTTACCCAGCTGCATTAGTGTTAGATACAATTCTGTTTGCAAAAGATGCACTTTTCATTCAGCATGTATTCTAATTGGGATTAAAAAAACATAGTCATCTGATGAAAGATTTCCAGGGGCAGGTTCTAAATGCTACTAAAGATCAGTCAGCAAGTAGGTAATACCAAATCTAACAGATATGAACACCATTTCCTCTCTCAGTTATTGACAAATTGGTATGGAACTTTTGTACTTCTCACAATGTTATCACAAGAAAAATTTACAGTCATAATCTTCTTCAAATAAATGAATGGCCACATTTGAAATTGTGTTAGTTATCAGAAAAAGCATCTTTGTTCATAATCCAGTAGTAAACAGAAAAGCAGCACATGCTGACATAAAGGAGTAATTAAAAACATGAAAAGGAGCTGGTCTTGTAAAAATAACTTACAAAAATCTCTGTGATTTCATAACAAAAACTGCCTCTGCTTCTTATAGATGAAAGTCTTAAAAATAAACTGCATTTCATTTAAAAAATGAAAAGGTTGGTTAAAAACTTTGTCAGAATTATTTACTTTTATGAACTTGATGTCTGACAAGCATACTTATTTGACTGACATAAGGCTTTTACTTTTCTTTTGATACAATTTTAATAAAAACGGGTTGTCTCTACTAAAAAGATACAGATGTGGTTTCTTTCCCTCCCTTTCCTCTCCCTTTTCCCTCTGCCCAAACAAAGTTATAGAATATATGTAGCGAAAGAAGAGAAGATGGGAAGGGCATATTGTTGCGTGAGTCTATAACTCTTATTAGTGACAGTGTAGTCCATATTTCTGAGATGTGATCTAGTTTTTATTCACTTTTATTCCTTTCATTTAAAAGTGGGAAAGTAGAACAGAATCCAAATTAAAACTGAAAATATCAAGTTTATAAGTGTTCCCAAATTTGCATGAATGTCCCCAAGGGCACTTAGCAACTTTAATCATTTAAATATACTGTATAAACTATTTATGTTATTTTTCAGTAGCAAAATCTTCTCTCTACTTTAAATTTTATATACTGCAGCCTCCCTTAAGTATCACATCTCAGCTGACTCATAAACAACTACATGTTCACTGTCTTACACAGAGAAGTTCTACTACATTACAACTTAAAAGGGCTGCAATTAATTTAAAAAAAAAAAAAAAAAAAGAGAGAGAGAGAGAGAGAGAGAGAGAGAAGGTCAGTAGCTATACCTCTAAATTTAAGGATGATCTGTAATAAATCTTGTAAAGCCATTTGATATCAGAGCAATTTTCAGCAACTGTCCTATAAAGGGTGGTTAGGAGGCCATCTCTGGCCTTTCCTTCACACTGCTTGCAATAAGAGAAAATCTCTTCAGCTGTCAATAACTTACTTTCATCATTCTATGTGATTTCAAGGAGATGCATTTTGGGGAAGGGCTTACTTAGAAGAAGGATTCTAGAAAATCTTCTTGTACCAGTGCCAGGATTATAGAGATGTATAGGGAAATGAGGAAACTTCTGTGTATTTTGTTTCTCTCTGAATGACTGATTGGTTCATTCTCCCTGCTTGAACAATTCATTCTGTTCATAATCATATATATATATTTATATATTCAATACAATTAAAGGAATACTATAACTCTCTTCAAAAGCAGCACCAGCATACACACCTGGGAGGGAAATAACTAAAAACTGAATATAGCCAAAAATAATTAAAACTGAAAGATGATAAAGGCAAACACAAATGGTGAATTGTTTTAGGATGGAATTCAAGTGCTTAATTATAAGCTCTGTGAAATTTTGAAACAACTTTTACTTGTACTGCAAGTTCTATAAACAACTTGCTAGTTTTAATAATGACAACTGCACTGTAAGAAGCCTCTGTGCAGGGCATTGAATTTTCTTTCCCTCCCTCCCCCAAATAAAAAAGGAAAATGGAGCCACACTCACTAAATATGCATTTAAAAAAAAAAAAAACACATAGATAATTTCCCTAATTATATATTAAACATCAAATTATGTACTACCGCTTCAGTTTCACTGCACTGAAAATGTGATCATACACATTATTTTCTACAAGTATTTTCTTTGTTTACATTTGAAGCATTACAAGGATTTTAGAAATGCTTTACCTAGATTAAATTTCTGATTTCTTGCAAGAAAATATGAACTTCAATTCATAGAAACACTTGAAAGAAATACAGAAATGCTATTAATAGTAGAAATGATACTAACTGAATGAAGTATTTGCCCTAGTTTTTCAGGAGTCAATATGCTCTTTAAAAAGCTACTGCATTGGAAGCATGTATACAGGCCTTAAAAAAAAAAAAAGCTTATGTTGCAACACAACACACATAAGACAGAACATAAGAATTATATATATATATCTCCATGATAAATTAACATCTACATTTTATACAGTCTTCAGATAATAGAATGTGAAAAGTGACCCACGTCTCAGCCTGTAGCACAGCCAGGCATAGAACAGAGAAAAGCTGCGAAAAGCTGAAAATTCACACTTCAGAAGAATAATCTTTGACTGATTACCTCACTCAATTAACTCTAAAACATATCCTTTGGTTTATCATTGCAAACATTCAGGTGGAGCCATGAGGAGTCTTAAACAGAGAAACAAAGTTAACAAATGCTAGAGGAAAAAGATTTTAACAGGAGCTATTCCTCTCTCCTCTGAAATGGTCCGGGAAGCATAACATTTTGTTCTTACTACAGCTCTACTTCCAAGTTTTCCCATAAGAAGCATGTCAAATATGTGAAAGGAATGAGAAGTTGTCTAAAAGAGGTTATAGTCTCCATCACAGAGGAGGATGAACGATAATGCTTCAGCAGCAGTCAACAGCTGTTGTAATTCACAAGAATGCCAGTCCTGCAGAAAACAATCTCATCCTCCTTAGAGGATAGTGCAGTTGCAAGGAGTCTCCTTTGTATCTTCCTTACCTTGAAATAAGCTACTTACCAGGGTGACTTTTCCTGTGCCAAGCAATGTACTGCTATGACTACATAGCTTTTGATATGAAATCTAGATTCTTTGAAGCTACAATGGCTCATCATGCACAGCACTGCAATATGCAGTATCAGGAGAAATAATGTGGCTTAATATTAAGTCACTTTTCTCATGCAAGTCTTCCAAGCAAAAACTCTTCTCAGCTGACAACTGAGCCTATCATTCTGAAAGTAAGCTGTAGAGCTCTGCTCTATCACATTTCCTTTGAAATAAAGGAGAGAATAAAAGAGAGAATATTTCCAGCTGGGGCAAACCAGATAGTTTCTTTACAATCAATACAATTAATGTATCTGATGATTTGGTTCAACAAACGAAACCATTTATCTGTTACTAAGAGTGAAGTAATTCTTAAAGCAAGGAGGCACTCTTACTACTATATATGTCAAAGTTCAAATCTAGTAGAGACTGATGTATGTGTTCAGTGTATCCGAAACTGGATGGTGTATGTTTTTTTGTTTGTTTGTTTTGCTTTTTTTTTAATTTGTGGCAATTTTCTCATACTGCTTTATCTCAAAGGCAAGATGATGTTGTTTTTTTAATGGTAATGAAAGCATTTATTTATCTGTTTGTTTGTTTAAACTTCATTTTTTTCTTCCCATCTTTATTTGTCAACAGATAGCTCAAGGAATGAAGTACTTTTCTGACTGGAGAAAAAAACTGTGACTTGGAATTGTAGTATCACATCTATTGTGACAGAACTTATTCACAATTTTCCCTAAGATTAAATCTAGTTTTGAAAGATGGTAGAACTTACATGTCCTATAGGGAAAAAAAAAAAAAAAATCTAAAAATTATTTTTTTCTTAATGAAAAGTACTCATGTACTCAACAGTGTTCCCAGCTGGAGGAAGGAACAAAAAGTGTTTGTTTCCTGTTTTTGAAATTATGAATCAATTACACACCATGAATTTGATAAAAATCAATGAAAAATTGCATCAAATATTTTCAATCCCTCATCCTTCCACATGCTCAGAGAATCAGTAAGTACAATGCAGAACTGATAAATTATTTAAACTATAATAAAGGAAGCAATAAACTGCCTTTATTCACCTGTGCTTTGAATATGATGCTTTTCATTTATGACTAACTGTGCTTTTACTCATATAAAATGATTCTTATTTCACTTTTATTGCTATCATTTTTAAATATAATTATGTGTATTAAAATGAAAATAAAGTCATTGAAAATCTGTTCTATTAACAGAATTACTTCTGTGGAATATTGCTCCCAGAAATACAAAGGGCATTTGGTCACATCTTCTCTAAGAATGTCACCACTATACAGAATGTAGTTATTAATGTTCTAAAAACTTTCCTATTGCAGAATTAGATACAACTGAGGATCTTAAGATAAAAGGAAAAAGAAATCTCAGAAATATTAATTAGAATAGACATCTATAAGGGTATGACTACACAGATATCTGTAACTCCGAAAAATATTATAAATATCATCTTTAGTCAGATTAGAGTGGACTACAGAGCAGAGAAGATATATTTACCGCAGGTTTTCTGCTGTTGTAGGTTGTACCATTGTCTGATCTGTGCTTTTTCTGAAACTTTGCAAAATTAGATCAGCTTAAGAGAAGTTTGATCTCTGTAAGTCTTGTCCTCATAAAAGCAAAGGCATTTCAGATTGTTCTTGAGTATAACAATAGCAAGATTTAAGATTAAGATTTACTTTTGGTAAAAATGCGGTACTTTTATGCATATTTAAGTCCTGTTTGAGAAATTCCATTTTCATGTGAGGAAAGATGTAAATTAAGCATAGTATTTTATAGATGCACATGTGGAAAACTGTCTTGAAGGCTTTCAGGTTTCTTGTGACAAGTCTGCTTATAGACAATAAAGAAACTTCGTTTCAGTAGAACTAATTTGGCTGTATGATTTTTTGAATTTACGAGTTTTAATGCTCTAGTAAGAATAACATTAAATTACTTCTAGAAGACATTTTTCTACGATGACTATATATGTTTTGTCTCTCAGAGTCAATTCAGAATTTCATTTCAGAACAAATTATACTTCAGTCAAGTCTAGACACATCAACCCAATGCCCAAAAATATCACAAAAAGCCATTTTCTGAAATGCACTGAAAAATATTGATATTTTGGATTATATTTCTAAATTTTCTTCAGATTTGTCTTTAATGATATACAATAAACATACATATACAATAAACATCCTTCAAGAGAAATTTTATTCTTTTATTCAAAGGAGTAATATTAATACCAGTTCATCTTATGTAAAGTATTTTGGTTTCTTCTTCCGGTGATGTTTCAATGCTATAATTGAAGTAAAATTATAGATTTTTTTCTTTTCTTTTTTGTTTGTTCATAAGTAACTACAATGCTATTGGCAAAATGTCTATTAAGATACTGGGGAAGGAATTTCTAAAGATGCTTCATTAAATATTGGTACAATATTAGGTAATTCTAAGCTATCAAAGAACAAGTCAATTTTTTAGTGCCAAAGCAAGTTGTCTAAGGTAACGCTTATCTGTAATGTTTAGTTTTTCTACTAAATAACATTGCTAAAAACAATCAAAAAACGAGAGAGATTAAAATGTCAGTTTAAGTTTCAGTTGTTAATCTTTTCAGAGCCTTTTGTTTATTCTTCATTACAGAATTAAAAATCTAGATTTGTTAGTTCACTCCCAAGCAGAAATATATAATTGGATTCAATGCATTTAATATTACTTTTCACTTATAACCCAGGTATATCATTTAGCCTGCCATTTGCAATAATTTCAAAAGTATTCAGAATTTTTCCAACTATCCAAACACACAGAACAATGACAACAATGCTGAAGAAATAAAGTTATTTACAAAAACAAAGCTCAATAAAGATAAAGAAAGGCTGCAACATCTGACACAGATTTTTTAATAATGATTCTTTGGCTTGGGAAAGAATGCTATCATCTGTAGCAATAATACATCTACACTGAATCTTTTGCATAAATTTGAATAGTATGCCCTTATGACAGAAGTCACAGTAGTGTTTTTTGGCTTTGTTAATAAACTGGAGTTTCTTAGAAGCATGTATGCTTGCTGGAGAAGCAAAGATCATTTTCCCTTTGAAACTGTTGACACTTGAAGCTTTTGTAGAATATTTTCTAGATTGAGTAGAAATGATTAGATCCTGTAAGTCTTTTTGGTTCTAGAGGTAGGTGTTTACCCCTGGATTTAGGAATGTAGCTTGAAGTTTCTAAAAATTTTGGCCAAAGGATTGAGGGCAAGACAGGAAGCGAGTCTGCAGATAATCAAGAACAGATGCAAGATACCAGATACCAAGGGCTATGACTTACCAACCACAGCAGCATTTCATAAGAATTAACATTGCGCTTTCAGTTGTAAAGGTCAGCATCCTGTAATGTTCAAATGAATGCTGGTGAGCAAACTTGAACATTCTTTTTGAAGTGTAGCAGCTTCTGGAGAAGAAGAAATACTCCCTAGAATTATTCCTGTTTCAATCATTGTTACTTGATTAATACTTGTACAGTAAGTTGAAATGTAGAGTTTCACTGATAGTGATTTAGCCCAAAATACAAAAATGAAGAAGAGCAAGCTTTGCCTTTCATTAAAGTTGCCAAAGATACAAATTCTTCAATCTGAGATTTTCTACTGACACTTGAAATTCTTGAAATTATTTTTCAGGCTAGTTGATCAGAAAGAGTTTGGTTGGGAAGAGTTAGGTCATATCCAAAAATGTTTTTAAAAAAAGGGAAGGGAAAAAAAGACGATTATAGGTATCCGTATTAAGACGTGTCTCCTCTCTTCTATGCATCATATGAAACAGATATGATGGAATTGTGGTTGGTGACCCTGCACATGGCAGGGGAGTTGAAACTAGATGATCTTTATGGTCCTTCTCAACACATTCTATGACTCATTCTATGAATATTTGTTTGATACATATGTGGAGCAAGTTTGGAAGGTGAGAGAGACAGTAACAGAAAGACATTTATAAAAACAACTTTTGCTAATAAAATTACAAGCAGAACTAGAAATATCTTTAATCAGCATTTAATTAATATTTTTTATTATTGATAAATCATCATCTTGGGAAGGGCATTAGCGCAAGGCTTTACATAGATGTAATACAGATCAATGGATTAGCCCTTCAGGAGAGGGACTAATTATTTAAATGAGAACATTCTAATTAGGCAGGTTTGAACTGATGATTAACTAACCTTGCACATGTGGAATTTTAATGGGGTTATCATTCAGTAAATATGGAAAGTGTGAAAGTTAATGCTATCTCTATTAAAGATACAGAATGTGTTGTTTTGTGGGTTTTTTTTTTAAGTTTGAAATAACGAAAAAGGTTTGGTGACAGGCTGAATTCTAGAGTTTGAGGTTCTTATAACACATACTTCAGAATAATAAACAGCATTATAAGAAAATTTATGGAAAACTGTTTTCTAGTGAAAATATTTTTAGAATTTTAAGAGTTAAAATTCTTTATTTTTTCCTGCATTGATACCTCTTACATGCTAAATATATCTTTTTCAGTGAAAAATATGGGACAGTATGTATTTAAGCCCTGATAGCCAATAATAGTTACTCACATAAAATTCAAGAAATCATGGCTCAAATTTATGGAAACTGCAGTTAGCCTTATTCCACTGGATATTTTAGAAACTAAGTAAGTGTCTCTCTTCGCATATGGACAAGTTATGAAGTTTCCAAAATTCTTTTCCTGTGACAGCTATAGATATATGTGGCATTCATTTTTGATTGGTATCTCTATCACTGACATTTTCATAACACAAAAATTGGATGTATGCAAGCCCATTTAAAAATGAAGCACGTTGTTAGTGAAAACCAAAATTGATGCAGCAATACATTGATTCTTTACTGTTCATACAAAAGTATGCAGTTTAATAAGAAATAACTTTCAAATAATCACTGCTCTCAAAAATAATCTCAGAATTTAAATTAAATTATAAATTTAATTACTCCAATTACTCCTATCAAACAATGTCTGAGCATAGCTCTAAAATTTTATTAGTTATTAAACTGATTCCTTCTGTCACTTAGGTGTCATCTGAACTCAGAAAAGTAGATTAAGCTTCTGTTGGATTACAAAGCTGTGTGAAAATTTGTCCAGTATATTATCTTTACTCCTGATATTTAGTTAAACAGGTAGCCATATACTGGATTAATATAGCAGATATATGCAAGAGGCAGGAAATACATTTGCCTACTTTGAGTAATATCAGCAACTAATATTAATATGCAGAGCCTACTTAACTAATTTGTGCCTAAAAAGTTCACCTGCTTTTCATCCTAGCACAATAATTTTTACTTGACAGAAGAGTTAACTGCCTTTTAATAAGCCTAAAGTACAATTTTTTTTTTTTCTAAAAGGACATACTTCAGACTTAGACTTAGCCTAGCATGTAGTAAGAATTTTCTGGGGGAAAAAAAAAAAAAAAAGTAGGTCTAGTTTATTATGAATATAAGAAACCTGCTTGAAATTATTGTTGAGGTTTTGTAAAAAACAGAATAAAATTCTTTTCATATTCTATAAAGCTTCTGTATGAAGTACAATAATTATGAGAAAGCAGTTTGAGTTCATTCAGTAAAGACCTGGAGGAGTTTGGATTTGCTTATTGATTGTCCACAATATTCTTCATTAATTTTAATATTTCAAATGGAAATTTGAAATATTTTCATATTTGGCCTCCTATCAGCATCTTTGATACACTCAGAGGTACTGTTCAATAATAAAAGAGTTTAGTAATACCTTACATATGAATTGTTTCAAAAGTCAGGGGTCATCTTTCTATTTTTAGTTTTTTTCTAACCGTGAGTGAGCAAAGGTAAAATGTTTTGTATTGTATCTTTGTTGTATTTTGTATCATCTGTATTCCAGCCATTACTGTACTCGCATAGACTCAAAATGATTGAAACAGTTGTGGAATTATTTTTAAAGTATCAGAAAGTCAGAAAAATATAGTAATTGACAGGTCTTGATAGTCTTGAATTTTTTTACCGGAACAGTAATATGGGAATTATTTAACAGCTCTATTGTAAAGAAGTGATTACAAAACTGTACTAGACTTAATTTGTGGGAGAGGTGTGAATAGGGATTATAGAAGAACAGAAAGGTGCACAGGAAATTTTCTCATCAGAATCAGAATATAGTAAGAGAATATGCAACAAGCTACTCATCTTTGGAGGATTATCCTGGAAAGTTTTTAAAATATTTCATTAACCAACTACAACACCAACAACAGGACAGCATTAATAAAATATATTAGTGGCGTCATTCACATAAAATGAATTTCATAGAGGAAGCAGTGAGTAACTTGAAAATAATAAGGCTGGAGTAGAATTCTGTTGTAAAGAAGAAAGGCAGCATATTTGGCAAAAAAAGCTTCTGCTAGTACTTAAGATCAGTTAGAGAGAAAAGACTACTCTATATTGTCAACATACTGTATGTAATGTTGAGCTGTTAATTTAATCTTCTCCATAGTCTTCACTTAATACAGTGGAGATTAAATCAAGATTAGGATGCACTGATGAAATTATTTCAATCATAAATTTGAGTAACCTTACAAAAATCACTGAGAAGTCTTCCTTGTAGGCTCTTATAATCATTAGAACAGAAATGTGAATTCAAAATAAAACAGGCATGGGATTTGAGTACTAAAATGATCAGAAGAAAGTAAACCTTGCTACAGAAGTGGTCAATAAAATAATTTTATTTGTGTTGCCTGGAAATACAGAGGCTGATTGATAGAAAAGGAGGTGGGGTGGAGAGGGAGGAAATTTGTTCAAAAGCTGATACTAAAAATACCACGAAGAATGATGAATGTAAGTTTCAGAAAAGTGATAGTAATAGTGAATATTAAATACTGAAGAATAAATTTTTTCTAACATTACGCTAAATTTCTTTATCCTAAGATCCATGATTCTGTGGAACAACGTTTAATTAGTATTTTAAGGGCAAAAATCTAAGTATATATTCCCTGAGATGAAATATACTAATTTATATGCTAATGCATATACCACAAAGGGACCAAACTGACAAATAAAGAAGTGGTCCTGTTCTCTGCTGATAGTCCTTAAGATAAATCACATGACCAACAGACTGATAATTTTAGCTGTCACTGGAATCACAGGATATTTTCATGAAACGGAGTTCTTGTTGGAATATTCCTAGATTTCAAAATGATAACAATGTGATTGAAACTCAAAAGAGAAACGTCACTGCTCTTTTGTTGAGAGGGTAAAACTGGACATAGTACTCCAGATTCAGTCTCATAAGTACCTGACGGATTGCATTAATAACTTCTCCACCTGCCGGCTACACGCTGCCAGACAAACACTTTGGATTCAGCCCTCACTGCCACAAGGGTGCGCTCCTGACTCGTGTTCAGCTGCCTTTCCATCACCTGGTCAATTTCCCCAGAGCCTGTACCTTCCCAAACTCAGGCTTCCACATTTCGCTTGAACTTTCAGCTGCTGAGCACCTTCCAAGTGGCAGCCCTACTCTCTAGTATGCTACCTTCCATGTAGTACCACCAGTGGGCTTACTGACAGTGCATTCTACCCAGTTAGTTATCAAAAGATATTAAATCAATGCCAGTTGATAGATGTGCTTATTATTAGTCCTTAATAATGCATTTGATTTCCAGCGAAATTCAGATATTTTTTATGCTCCTCATTCTACTTAATTTCATTTCCAGGTGAGCTTTGACCTTCCTCACACCTTTTCTATATATCTTGACATACATATTTGTTCTTGGTAGCATTTCCATTGTTGCACATGAATGTGCAAGTGCATATATTATACAGACACGTCTGTATATATGCATGTATATGTATATATATCCCAAATTATGTAGTTAAAAATTATGTGTGGCTCAGTCTTCTGTTTTGGCTGCAATATTTCCACTTGCTATACCATTTCCATTTTGCATAGGAACATATTGAGAACTTTACCTGACATCTAAACCATCTTTTATTATGTCTGTTTTTCATCTTGTACATAGGAATGAGCTGCTTCTGTATTAAAAGGTCATCTCCCAGTCATTTTTTTTGCCCTTCAAAGCTGCTCCCTACAGAATGTTGCATACTACTTCCCCAGAGAAGCTGAACTTTGCTTTCCTGAAATCTTGGCTCTTTCACCTGTTTCTCTTGTTCATCGCTTTCCTTGGTTTCTTAAATTCTATCACTTGTCCCTATAGCCAAGAATGCCACTGACTATAACAAAACTCCTAGCTTTACTAACTTATGAAGACCAGTCCTAAAGTTATATTACATCCATATCAGTGCAGCATCACATCTAAGCTTCTCAAAAGAGTTTACAATCCAGGTCTCTCATCATGATTGCACAATCAATGGTCTTCTCAAATAAATAAATAAATAAATGAAAACTAGATTGAAGCAACCTTTTATGCCCCCTTAATATATGAAATTTTGGACATACCCTAATGTTTAAGATCTTGGTTTCGTGAGAAGTTATAAGAATACCATTGTGTATTGTTTATCTAAGGGAAGTTTAAGTATGCTAGAATTACAATTATATCATTTTTTTTAAAGGAAATTCTGAAGATATTGGGCCAGTTCTTGGTCAACTCTTTCATTACCTTGTTTTTACTGATTTAGACAAAGCAATCTGCAAAATAGACCTCAGAAACTGTGCTTTCACTTCATAAACTTTTCAAAATGGTTATGCATTAGAGACTATTTTTTATATTCACAGACTTCCAAGTATACAGCAGAAGAGCTTAGCAGAAGAAGCATCTTACATTTCTACAGCACTAACAGTATAATTCAGGGTGAAATCAAGGGCATTCAGTCAGGGAGAATGAAAGAAAAAGAAAAAAAAAAAAAAAAAAAAAGGAAAATAGTGCATTCTTTGAATGGAGGAAAATCTCCTCCAAAAGCATGAAAAAAATCCACAGAATTTCCCATAATTACAATAGAATTCTCAGTATAGACATAATACCAGTTTTTAAATTGGTGCATGGGGATATTTATCTATGGAGAGAATAAATAAGTACATAAAAAAGGGGGAAGCTAAAGACCCATTGGAGATGGTATCTATCTAATCAGGAAACAGGAAAAATATAAACACCACATTGCATGTCATTATCTTGATTACAGCTGTGCTAATACAACAATAGAACAAATGAGTCTTGTGATACAATTTTTCAGAGATTAAAAGTGAGGAAAACTCTATATTTAAATGTTATAAATATCTTAAAATATATACCCACAAGAATAGGAATTAATGAAAAGCTGTGTACTAGTTAAGTCTACTGAAGCTTTCAAGATTGATCTCATGTAAAATATAGATTCCTCTCTACTTTGAAAAATAATTCTCATTCACAAATTGAAATCCTGAAGTATAAAGAGTGTATTCTATTTATTCTCTGTTTTCATTGCCAGTTCATAAAAGAATATGAAATCCTAATGGATGCAATCATGTACTGGCGGAAGAGTTGATGGAATTCTGAATAAAATGCAAGATTAAGGGGCACTCTGCCTGAATGAAGACTAAGTGAAAACTCTATAAAATAATTAATTATGCAAAATGATAGATATTTATTATTATAAAATAATAATGATATAAAAATAATGATATATATAATGATATATATAATGATATATATAATGATATATATAATGATATAAAAATAATACTAAAGAGAAAAAACTTGAATCATCCTTGCACCCTGAAGGGAACACTGTGTCACTAATAATCTATTAAATATTTACCTTGGGATTACTTGCCTTTTTTTTTCTTTTTTTTTTCAACAGAAGCATAACAAAGAGAGGAAGGAGTTCAAGAGTAGAATAAATCAGTGTATTTTGTATTAATGGAGCAATTATTTATTCCTTATTATAAATCTGTTAGTAACATAATGTTATTTATGATAAGTAATAAGAGACATCTAGTAAGCACTTAGTAACAGAAATTATAAAGTAGTAATATTTGTTAGTTTGAAAGTAATTTGAATTCATCTGAAAATTCATCTTCAATTGTTTGGCTTTTTTGTTTGTGCCTAGAGTGATGGCAGTCAAAGCATTTATATTAATCTCTTCTTTATCAAAATGGACACGTTTGCATATACTCAGCTTCTGTTCATAAATGATGACTTTACACTCCTGTATCTGTCACTTAGATGTGTGTTTCACCTTAAAATCCCCAAATAGTGTACATTATCAATAATTGTCCTCTTTCCATCTAGTCTCAGTGTAAGCTGCTTAGTAATGATGCAGAAGTTTTTCCTGCTAGCAAATAAGTCTTAATGAGTCTAGTGTTAATAAATCATTTATACTTAAAAGACTTTTGGGAAGAGCAAAAGCTCTCAAGTTTTGAATTACATGCAAACATTCAGCACTGAGGAGTGCAGTACTTTCCTTTAGGACTGAGATCAGCTTTTCTTTATTTCCTTACAGAATAGGAGTTTTATTGGATACTTCTCTTAGAACATCCACCTTCATATGCATTATAGCTTAGATATATTATCAAATAAACAGATGTCTAAACTTCCTGAAGATTAAAGGGGAATAAAATTAATCAGGTCAGTTAGTTAAATTATCATTTAATTTCAGAGTTTCAATAACAGTAAATTTAAAACACACTGATAGCCAAGAAAAATGCTCGTGTTATAAAAATAAATTCAGAAAAACCTCATTGAGATAAATACTAGCATTTGCCTATTATCAAAATTATAACTGTGGTATCCGTAACTTGGCTAATTATCTTAATTCTACATTATGTAATAATGAAACCAGGTAATACCCACATAAATTCTTTAAGAAGGAAATGGCCAGTGATTATCTTGCTTTTTTATAGTTGCTTGGCAGTACAAAAGTGCGTAGGAGGTAGCAGATTTTTAGTTTTCCATCTAAAACTTTTGAAACTGCATCACCTAACTCCCATGAGACATCACCCTTATAAACAACTTCTGTGCACCTCTCTCTTTTTGGAACTGTTCACTTGCAAAAAGGAATCCAAGATTAATTGGGCTCAAGGGAGGCACTACATTTGGTTTAGCCAAGAAGACCTATAAAACTTAACTGTAAAAATCAGTTTGTTGCACTAAATGGTAGGCTCACAATAATGTGTTTGCATTAAATAGCTATTAAGAACATACAAACTGAGAGAAGGAGAAGAACTCAAAGGAGAGCCACAAATGTACTGTAAAAGTCTGCTTCCAGTCATGCACTCTGGTTCCAGAAACCCTGGGATTTCAGAATTTAAACATTAGCATAGAAAACAGTCTCATTTAGCATTCCTCTTTACTGAGATGAAGATACTGCCTTGGGAAATAAGGACAGACCTGGAAATAGAGGTTTTCCTTTGATTCTAACCCATTAGGACAAAACAACAATTTAAATTTTATTTTAAAAAAATGCATCATTTTGAGTAAATAAACTAGCCAAAAGCTTAGTAATTGACATTATGCTGATTTGTTGAGTCACCATTGATACAAGAATGCAAAAGGAAGAAATGGTCTATAGAATGTATGACAGCATGTCACACCGGTGCTACAACCATAGAACAGTTAAAAGTACTTCCCAGACTAGAAAGCCATTTAGCAACTCTCTTATCAACAGTATTAAATAGTGTATTTATTCTTCATCTGTGTTGTGGCTTAACCTATCAGGTGGCTAATCACCATGCAGTACTCCACTCACTACCCCCAACTCCCCAGTAGGATGGAGGAGAGAATTGGGAAAAAAAAACTAACAAAATAGAACTCATGGGTCAAGATAAAACTATTTAATAAGATAGAGGAAGGGAAAAGGATACTAGTTATGACAACATGTATGTATACATATATATATGAACATATATAACAAGTGATGTACAGGCAATTGCTTTCCACCCACCAACGAATGCTCAGCTGGCCCCCAGAGCAGCAGAAGAGAGACAGTTGAAGTCCCACCCCACTCAAAATTCCTTCCACATGATGTCATATGTTATGATATATCCTTCTGACCAACTTTGGTCAGCTGTCCTAATTCTGATCCCTCTCATCTCCTTGGGCCTTTTGCTGCAAATGGCCTTGGCTCTGTACAACGCTGCTTAGCAGCAATTGCGAATAAGTGTGTTGTCAACATTGTTTTCTACCTAGAACCAAAACATAGAGAATCATATCAGGCATTATAAAGAAAACAATTCCATCCTAGCTGAAAATTCAGTAGAGTGGAAAACTTATAGGAGAAACTGATACTGACAATGATTGGTTCTCTGGTTGAACTGTGGGGTTTGTCACAGGGATTGGAGTGACCACAGGACTGGATGTGAGGGCCGCAGCACCTGCAGGGCCCATCTGTTACTTAGAAGATAGTTTTCCTGAGGGGAAAAAAAAACAAAACAAAACAAAACCAACAAACCACACACTAACAAAAAAAAAAAAAAAAAAAAAAAAAAAAAAAAAAAAGCATGTATAGCAGATGTTACATACTGACAAAATGCAGTGAAATCTTGAAAAGTCCACATGCAGAACTCTTGATGTTATTTAAGTTCACAGAATTTCATGGCAATGTTTCTGTGGATTTAGTAATATTGTTGTATGCATCAAGGAAAATGGTAAAACAGACATGCCTAAAAACATTTTAAATAAAGAGGATTTTTTAAAACTTTCCTACCAATGCATTTATTTTAAACTTGAAAAGTTGACGTTTCCATGAAAAAGAAGGATACATTTTGTTTGCCATCCTGCTTACAAAGAAGTTTCTCCTCTGTTTGCAAACTCTCAGATAAACACAGAGCATAATTCAATTAAATTTAATCATCTTTTATAAATGAAGATACATAAAACCTGTCTCCTCCCTGGGTTTTAAGTGTGCAAAATGTTAAAATTTGGAAAGAAAGATCTCATCACTGATTCTTGGCTTCTGTTCCTTCCATAGCTGGCTGCTGTAGAAAGGAGTGTGTTTTCAGAAGGCAAAAACTGACAGAAATACGTAGGCTATGTTGGCAAGCAAGTTCACACTTGGTCTTTACCAGTTGGTGCATCAAGCTGATAGTTGGCTAGAAATAAATTACAACAAAATAAAAAATGTATTAATCTTAAAAAGAGGAAAAGAAATACACATACAAATGAGAGAGAGTGATGTAAGCTTGAAAGTCAAATAGGGAAAAACATCTTAGCAAATATAAACAGTAGTATTAAAAAAAAAAACTTCAGCATTTTTTCTTCAATTGACGCACTCTCAGCTGTTGCTTGCCCCACTCCAGTCAGAGTTTTTCTCAATATGAAGCTCTTTGGCTTCCCCCACAAAGAACCTTGTTTTCTATATAATCTCAGGCATTATTTTTTTTTTTCCTTTTTTCTTGGAACACTATATGAATCTGAAGGGAGCTGTAGAAGAAGAAGATACTCATCATAGCTGTTTCTTAAAGCCTGTTGAATAGGAAAGTTTTTATCCTTTTCTTCCTTTTTTTTTTTTTTTTTTTTTTTAAATGTGCATGTGTGCACATGTGTATTTGGAAACAAAGCCATTCATAACAAGCAGGAGGGCATCTATCAGTAGTACCCTTTTATTGTATTATAGGGTACCTAAGGTTTGCCTTTAAAAAATGAAAAAAAAAAAAATAAAAAAAGAAGTTTTATCTACATTTTTAGTTCATTAATGATCTGGCTAATTGCTTTCTACTGAACAAAACTTTGAGGTACATAGAAAATTTTTGGAAGTTTATAACTATGTAACAAAAACAATATACATTCAATAGCAATGAAGACTATACTTTTAAAATTTTTCTAATGCTGTTACCAAACAGTTTTGATTGCTTTTCATTTCAGTTACCTTATAATCAACTTATCTATAAATGCTCTCTTATACATGCTTGGCAAGTAATGCTACTGCGCCCTTAACTATGAAATCATCATCCAGTGTTTGGTGTTACTATCCAGGTCAAAATTCCTGGAGCATGAATTCTCCTTTATTATCAAAACAGCACGTAAATTGAATGTATATTCCCAAACAATCTAAACATATAACAGCAGGGTTAAAGGCTCTCAAAGACTACAATTTGAATATATTTATAGCAGAAGAAAATGTCCAAATATATAAGTTTATCTGGCTCAACTCTAATGAGTCATGGAGTCAGGGAATGTCTTCAGTTAGAAGGTACGTAAAAGATCATACAGTCTCCATGGATGGGGCATCCAGAACTTCTCTGAGAAACACATACCACTGCCTCACCACCCTCCAAGTAAACAATTTCCCCCTAAAATCTAACAAACTTCCCCTCTTTTCTATCCTCACTTTTCCTTTCACTATCGGGCAGTGTAAAAAGTCAGTCCCCTTCCCAGTAATTAGCTTTCCTCAACTGCTGGTAATAGATTCCATACTCCTATGAAAAGTTCAGTTTGGTCTGGGAAGTTGTTCAGAGAATTTTAGTCACAATTCAGAACAAATCTTCTTTACTATCCCTTGGATGTTAAGTTGCTTTTGTGAAATAAAGTTGTTAGTTTCCTTTACTTCTATGATTTTCAACATTTCATTTTTCAACTGAACCTGTGATAGAGACAAATGGTTTTATCTTATGTCTTTAGTGCAGGAAAAAGTTTTATCACTGTTATGTCACAAATGTGAAAATAACGAAAAGAGAATTTCTGTTTAAACAGAAAAAAAAGCTCCATAAATTCTCGTTTCCAGTTTCTTCTATAAGGAGCTCCTGCACCAAGTTCATCTTCTGTATTCAGTAGACCTTAAGAAACAATTTCTTGGCTATAATTCAAGAGTCATTTAACTCTTCAAAAAGCAGCTTCCTTAGCATATTTTCCTGCATCATTTGAGGAGCTGCCAACCCCATCACATTCATTTCCAATGAAAACTTTAAAGAAATTAGATTTCTCATCACCCATTATACAGTGCACAGTGCATCACACATGGCTTCAGTGAAGATATACTGAAATTAAATGGTAAACAGCATCCAACATGAAACAGCATCCTTATCTGATCAGAAACTGGAACAAATTTTTGTTTTACTGTGTGTGGAGAAAAGCACAGCAAAATAGATGAATAAATGTTACTTTGCAAGCATGTTTAAGGTCAAGTAACAACAACAACAAAATACAGTGTCCACAGTCCATCTTGGCAAAATTACTGATGATTCTGAAAAGAACTAGTGGATGATGTACAAATGCTCTATGCAGCGTAGTACCCAAAAACTATTACATTATCACTGGACAAGTAAAAAGGAGAATGTGAAGTAAGATTAAGAAGAACATATAAAGTCTCATATGACATTTGTTGACTAATACTTCAACAATGGTCTCCATCAATCAGAGAGAATTCTGATAGTGTAAAGAGAGCATTACAGCAAAAAAAAAGTTAAATAAGCTACTGTAGCTATCTAAAAAGAACACAGTCATGGAACTGAAATGTAAAAGCCTGCTTTACAGTCTGGAAGACATCAACCGGAAGGTTAGATTTTTCTCAGTATCTATCACTGAGCGCACATTAGAAAAGATTACGTTACTACTATGCCCACGGTTTAACAGAATAAATCAGCTTTAGGAAAAAAAAATATTTGCTGTTATAGTGGATTCTCTGTAATTGTGAATTTTTTATTCAATATTGTCTTCCAAAAGAAATGTGAGTTCAAACAGGAATCAATTCAGATTTGAAAGGTCAGGAAGTCAACAGAAAATAAAGTGCAATACTTGGCATAGACCGCATTTTTGTTAATTAAAGGATACTTAAAAATTAAGAAGACTTCTTGTTATTTATATCTCAGCAAAGGCTCTTTTTAATTGCCTGTTTTGCTTATATGATCACATTCTCACTAAGAGCAAGCAATCATACCCAGCCCTTCCTTCAGTAGAAGTGACTAAAAAGGAACTCTCTGGAAGAAGTGAAGAGAACAAACTGCTGTAGCACAGCACTGTCCCTGCTATACAGCAACAGGGTTCAAAGAGACCTCTCAGCTTGCACATTTTTATTTTGAAGAGCTTGCTGAAAGGATTTGTTAGGCACACTAGGAAGGGATTTAGTGGGGGAAACAATCAAGAAAGGAACAAAAATACAATGTCACAAGTATTTTATGAGTCCAGTAGATTCTTACTTCAGGTCCTGACTTTTGAAGGTAGAAGTAATTGTTCTCAGAAAAATCAGCTCTTCTTTTACTCTTCTATCTCCAGGAAATCCATACCCCATTGTTCCCACACTGGTTCTCCAGCCATAATGTCTATCTAGTGGACTGTGGACTTGTTTACATTAGAATTCTACAAGCATTATAGATTTTCATAGCACAAATGACCAACTATGGAGTTATCCAAAGACCACACACTTTGACATTTCTGACTGTTTTTACACTTTTGTCAAAGTTTTTAATTTGTTTAATAACAGCAACAAGACATGTTTTTCTCTACTCACTATGAGACTGGTGCATGTGCAAGAGGCAGTGATTCACACAGTAGTTAGCATGAGTAGGTGTAGGTCCATGCTACATATATGGTATGGTTTTCAGATAACTGTTGTGCACAAGATCTTTGGCTGCAGAACAAATTCAGCCAGTTCATCATAACAGATGCCTGGAGGCAGCTCCTCACTTTAATACTAGCTGTGACACAACCTGTGTGGCCTTGCCTGAATACAAAAGGGCAGTAAGAATTACACGAGAATACCATTAAGGAATACAGCTGTTTTCTTGTAAAGAAATTATATGATAGCTCAAATAACCTAAAGTGACAGTTTCTCTTCATTGACAGCATCTGCTCTGTGCAGCATACCTTACAAAAATCCATCCAGGATCTATCTGTTGATATATGAAAAGAGAGTGCCCAGTAACTGAAGGGACACAAGGCTTACTTAGAATTTCTATTCCTTTTATTCTGCCTTTTAAAAAATCAGTTATTTTATTAAACTATCCGTCATTGGGCCTCACTCAGATACAACTTTTGTATTTCTTGATTTTCACTTCAAGTCTGTAATGTTGAATACTTATGCATACTGAGCAGCTGTTTCTGAAGTGGGTCAGATAATTCTTCTCTACATTCTTCTACATTTTTTTTTTAAAATTCTCTGTATCAAACAAAATAAAATGGAAAATGCTAGACTGCCTAAAAAAAGAAATACCTTAAAGCAATGAGTCTATTGGAAATCTAAAGGAGACCAAAAGTAGATTCTGAGTTAGAGCTGAAAAAAAATAAGAAAAACTATGACCTACCAATATATTTCACAAATCTTAAATACTGTATTGAGAAAGTAAATGAAAAACTACTCCCTTCAGCTCTCCAGATTTCAAAATTGTCTAGAGCACATCTATATATATAAACCCTATGTGATTTACATTTTTCCACCTTATAAAAGTGTTCCACCTTATAAAAGTGCAGTTCTATTGCCATATTTGCACTAGCTCCTAGCCTCATGATCACACTTAACTGTGGAAAGGCACAATGCAATTCATGTTTTTGCTGATGTCTAAAAAAGAATTCCAACTCTATGATAAGATTTCATCCACTTAATCATCAGCTAGTTAGATGCTGTTCAACTGTTCTTTCATTAACAAGTAAAGTTTGATTTTTGTCTAATTTTCTCCACGTCATACTCCTATTGAACAACTTCAGTAACTCCAAAGAGATTGAAATAATACTCTTAAAATTCAGTACAGAGCAATGTGAATTGATAGCATTTCTGCTGTGGGTAATATTTGTATATGACTCTAGGGAAAGACACCTAAAGTATTTAAGCAAAGCCCATAACTTCTGATTGGTTAATCTACATTCAGGAACAACAAAAATACATATACATGGAACAATGCAAGCTTACAAAAATGAAGAAACAGATTCATCTGGCATTCTCTAAGCCTATTGGCAAATGCTAGCAAATTTATGAGCAAGCACAGAAAAATACAAACTCTTGAAGCCTACATTTTTAGAGCTTTAGCAGTCACTCTACAAATTATTCTGCATCTAGATCTACATAAATAACAAAGACGGATGCGCAATGCTATTGCCAGCTATAAGAAAATATTACTCAAGTCAGCAAGATGTTGTAATAAATAGGTTAATCATTATTAATGCCTTTGATACTCACCATAACAACATTAATCAAGATGAATTAACATGGAGTTAATGTGAATGCAGTAAGAATTGCCGATGATATTGGTTTGTAAATTTCAGTTTTTGATGACAGATTCAATCTCCTTCACTCACTGCACAGAGAAGAGGAACAAGATCTTTAAAGGTGCACTCAAACCCAAACCATTTTGTGATTCTATTATTATTCCATACAGACCGTGGACTTCCATGCTAGATGTGATACATATGTAAAATATTTTCCCCACAAATTAAAATGTTTGCAGATGCCTGCCAAAACAATGTCTAATCCAATTTTTTTTTTTCTCCTTTCAATTTCATTCCCAACTAACAATACTGGTAAAACAATTTTGTCCCAGGTGGCTAGCAATGTTGAATAGCAATGATACTGACTTTTACTGGAGAAACAATATTTTCCTGTTTTCCAGTCTCGAATAACATGAGATAAATTTCCTTATGCACAGTTAGTGAGTCAATGGAAAGAACACTTTCACATCAACTGGTAGAAATTGGAGTTCAAATGCTTGGGTTTCATTTGTCATTTATAATAATTTTAAACCACTAGCATTAGAGAGTGAACTACATCATAAGTAGATTACTTTTCAGAATTAGAATATACATTAGAGAATAACCAGTTGTCTTTAGTATCATCTATATAAAAAAACAGTTACTGACTTACAGAAAAAAAGAGTGAAAAGTCTGTTAGGAGATAGAAAAAAAAAAAAGCTCCAAATTTAAAGTTTCAGTTCTGTACTTCCACCATATAACCACTCTTTCTGGCTTTGCATTAATGCTTATTTTGTTTCATTAAGAAAATATTAGGAAACTATATTGGAAGATTTCCTTAAACCTTCTCTCTTGTTCTTTTCTTTTTTATTTTTAAATTGTAATTAAGAAGGCACATTCAATATTTCAAGATGCTGTTACTTTGAGTTCCCTTGATAGGATGAAAAATCTCACTCACTATGCTATAATTTTAGCATCAGACACCAGATGGCAAAGCATTAAAAATATGTATAACTGTTATAGGTACATATGTAGATGTCTGCATACGTATATATGCATGTGATGTAATTCTCTAAAAGGACAGCAGATGGTATAGCACACTAGAACAGAATCACTAGCCCTCTATGGTCAAAACCATTGCTATGGAGATAAAAAATCAGTTGTGAAGTATGACCAACCATGCTGTTTTTGATTGAGTGGAGGTGGAGGAAGTAAGTAGGAGGAAGTAGGTAGGAGTTCATATTTTTATAGCTACTTTGAAGTGCATAGGTCTATTTTAAAGTTAGTCAGTCACATAGAAGTGCCTATGCCTTTAATTTAGTTACAACATGTTTTCTTAGCATGTCCTCCAGTTCATAAATGATGAACAGTTCTGCTCTAATTTCAACACTGCAGTATATAGAAATAGATGAGTGGCAAGCATCAGGCCTTGCACTAACTGCCTAACTGAAGCCAAAATCTCAAGTTCAAATTGCCTCCGAAGAAACAAAAATTAATTATGATAAAGTTGTAAATGTACATTTTACTAATAAAAAAAAATGCTTTCTAGTTTTCTGTTCCTCTAAAACCAGTTAAAGGTTTTGAAATTTTTAAAAATGTTCATCCACATTAGATTCTAAACGAGCAAACCTGCAATTAAAAATGTAAGGTAGATCTAATTAACCATTCTTCCTAGATTATTATTATTCTTTCTTAATTTACATCAAGTAGTTGCCAGGCAGGATTATCAGGCCTCATTAACAGTACAATAGAAATATAGTATGAAAAAGATACATCCATATGTAGAACTTGAACCATCTTTTTTTCCTGACAAGGCTGTTCTCTGTTCTAGTTAGATGTCAAGTATCATTGAATGGGTAACTAAAATGGAAACCACGTAAATATTATTTCGGACAGACATCACCTTTGTGGCATAACAAGTTATTTAATTCTACACCATAGAAACTCTTTCCAACTTTTGATTTGCGGTGCTGCAAAAAGATGACCGCATGCACCAGGAGAAAAAGAAAAGGACATGCTTAAGAGGCACTCAGATTGAATGATATTAATAGAGTGGTTCACACACATTACAAGAAACTGTTACATTTCTAAAAATAACAATAATATAAATTCTTTTTACTTAAAGGAAGTTCAAACAGTTACATGGATTGCATGAATTTCAGCATTTTTCAGATTGTTTACTTTAGTATGTTCTCAAAAACTAATTTTTGTAGGGTCAATTTGCAGTTGCTCGAAATTTTTGATATGAAGGATCAATACTAACAATTCATATGTGCCACGGTAAACATTCACGAAATTCACAGAAACTTATCTTTGATGTTCAAGATCCTCCTAATTCACAGATAGGTGCAACCAAAGATACTTAATTTGACACAACCATGACTGCTGGTTTAGTGAACATCAGGTTCGGGCTGGACTCTTCAGTAGTGCGTGGGGACAGGACAAGGGGAAATGGGATGAAGCTAGGGCATAGGAAGTTCCGCACGAATGTGCGCAAGAACTTCTTTACGGTGAGGGTGACGGAGCAATGGAACAGGCTGCCCAGGGGGGTTGTGGAGTCTCCTTCTGTGGAGATATTCAAGACCCGCCTGGACGCCTACCTGTGAGACCTGCTGTAGGGAACCTGCTTTGGCAGGGGGGTTGGACTCGATGATCTCTGGAGGTCCCTTCCAACCCCTACAATTCTGTGATTCTGTGATCACATTATAATAGCTAGGTCAAAATTTTACATACCTGTAAACGTGCTACAGAAAGCACAACATTAAAATGATCTGAGTATTAAGTGAAAATTTTACTAAACATGTTAAATTTTTATGAAAGAGAATGTCAGGAATTCATAAGCTGAACGGAATCCTTACATTTTTAAACTGCCGAAAAAGTAATAAATCTTCCCAGTAATCAAATTATATTTATTTTTCTTCTGTTTATAGAGTTGATGAAGGAATCATTGATTACTTATCAAAGGAACAGACTAATTTGCTGACGACTGCAAAGAAAATCAATACGGCTTTTAAGCATTATGAGAATCCCCTTGCAAAGTACCGTTTTAAAGTGAAGAAATTGTACAGGGATTTTGTTTGGTAGTCTGAGCAATAGACTTTGAAAAGTTACTGCTATAATGTGGAATATGACTTCATTTGTGTAAAACAACCACTGATAAGCATTACTTAGTCCGTGTTGTTCTTACATCTGCCATCTAACATTTTATGTATTCTCACTTATTTGCTGAATCTTCATTTGTAATGCCATATCCAAACTGTAAGATTAATCTGCAAGAAATTTGTATGACATTAAGATTTAGCAAAATTTGATGATTGCCACATATGAGTCAGATGAAAAAGTACGAAAGACCATAAATTCTTTGACGTTTCATCACTAAAGTTCTACTGAAACTGTTATCTATAGCAACCTTTCCAACACATCCATACTTCAAAAAATTATAAGTACAAAAAAAAGTGCACTTAAAATCTGGTAGTTTTCAAGTGGAATTCATCTTGAAAAGAAACATGGCTCTGACTCTCTAAAGAAACCTCTGCTAAGTAATTAGATGGAGGAATTTACACTGTCAAATGGGGGGGGGAAAAAAAGTATGAAATAATTAACTTTTAAAGCAGTGGCTAAATTTTGATTCCATTGACAGCAACTCTCAGCATTTTCATTGCTTATCGAACTTCACTTTCCTCCTGCCTCAAACACAGAGTGTGCATGTGAATCAGCAAAAGATTACTAAAAAATTAATTTTTCTCCTGTTTCACATAATATTTTTCAGTTATAAGCACAGATCCTTTCTGAGTAGGAACCTTTTTAGTAAGTGGGAATTCTGAACCTGAGAGTGACAACCAGATCGATGGGCAGAATTGTTCTATTAGAGAGAGTGGTCTCTACTACAGTGTTCATATTAAATTAAAACATATTGAAGTAATAATATGTGACAAGCTGTTTGTTTTGCAGACCAACCAAAGAATATAAATGTTTTTCAAACCCAGGTCCTAAGTCACGAATTTCTGTTGTGATAATTAAGCAAATACAATGTCTTCTGAGATAGACATTCTTGCACCAGAAAAATGAATACAAAAATCAAACACATTTTCCAATTTAGGCACTTTCCACTGTTCATCACAGTTTCTTACATATTAAGAAACTTGCAAAACAATCCTAAACAATTAACATATAAATCTCCCCAGAATAACAAAGGCCAGGGCAGGTATTCTGTAAAAATGACTGAGCACTCCATTGTTCAGTAGCTCCAATGAATTGCTTTAGATTCTAAACTGGAATAACTAATACAGATGCTTCTGTTTGCATAGAGTCAACCACTTAGACTGCTCATATAGCCAGATTCATTTCTTTTACTAACATCATCTGTACCTCCCAGGTTTCTCAGAAGCGCAGTATGAAGAATGGGCCTCTATTGCTATCTTGAGAAAAAAGTTTATAAAGCAGAAAAATCATCAGAATAATTGTAAAATGAAAGTCTCCATAAAAGTGTATAATTGTAACATTACAATTGTTGAGTGTGGCATTATTTTGGAAACAAGGTAATATTCTTTAATTTTAGTTTGGCAATGAAAAGAAGAATATATCTGAGGTCTAAATGTGGCGTTCCCTCACATACAACTCTGATTGCTAAACTGATCTTTGCAAGGGATCATTAAGGAATTTTATGTCCAGAGAAAGTAGATTTTTTTTCCAGCAAAAGTAGAGCGTAATGCAGTAATTATTTTACTATACTAAAAGTTTCTAGACATTTTTTTACCTTAAAGGAAACATCAGGTACAACGGATTTCAGTGGGATAAGAAAGGCCATCCCCTCAGGTACTGTTTCCAGTGATCCACGGAAAAAAGTTTGTAGTGAGTTGATTAGGCATTAAGAGTCAGTGAATATGCACAAGCTACAGTGAAGTTTTCACTGTTAAGTGCTATCTGATGCTGAAACTTTTATCAGGGCAGCATTTTTACCTCACAGTTAGGTATCTCAGTTACTTCTTGGAAACATACCTTTACAGCACCATCAGTGAAGGCAATTTCACCAGTAAGGCATGATAATTTACAGGACTATATTAATACTATATATATATATATATAAATTTCACTACTATACTGAATAGTAAAGTGTACTCTAAAACATGTAGAAGAGTTCAGACTCATTCACCCTTAAAGTATTTTGTCTGACATTGGTTATCTGTATCTCTTTGTTTCTACAGGCATATATGGTATTTAGGTTCAGTCACTGATAAACTCTTTACATCTGTTCAAAAATAATAGCATAGTAAATATCATCTACAATTTTATTTTTCTCTGAAGCCTAGAGAATCAGAAGTAGGATATTTAATGCCTTTGCTTACACTCATTCATTGTGGATGCCCTGTCCCTGGATGCATTCAAGGCCAGGCTGGATGTGGCTCTGGGCAACCTGGTCTAGAGGTTGGCAACCCTTCTCTTGGCGGGGGTGGGGGGTGAAGCTAAATGATCTTTGAGGTCCTTTTCAACCCACACCATTCTATGATTCTATGACTCATGATATCAGTGCAAGAGATGTGCACAGAACAAATATCATGTATGAATTGTTTTGTTTTAACGTCAATGAAATATCAAGATCATCTGTGCAGTATCCACAGTCATTCTGAATGCAGAGGACAAAGTCATGTATTTTAACAATTTAGACCCTCAAACAGTATAGTTAGGCACTTAACTAAATCAAAAGAACTTCATTAAGAAATTTTTACTAGAAAAGAATATTCACATTATTTTGTTATAAATGGAGCTGATTTTAATTTCACATTGGAGACATTTCAGTGGTGTTTCATCCAAAAAAAAAAATCTATCCGAAACCTTTTGTTAGTTATGCTAGCAGCACTGATTGTGCTTCCCTGCTGCAGGCTGCCATCCTGAGATACAGGCCATTAAGACTGACACTAACCAAAAGATACTATCTATACAATCACCCCAAACTGATCCTTGGATTACAACATAGTTCATCACAGATATTAATTAGATAGCAAGTTGGGGTTTTGTTCTCAACTGAGAGTGTGATCAGTGGTGCTCAAAACACCTCTATGCATGGATCTGAGTCCTCTCAGAGCAATTAAGCAGGAATGAATATCTTACGACTCCAACAAGTTCAGCATTCAAGTTGCATGCACAGTCTGCATGATTATGATAGTTTAAGGTACCTACAGGCACCTAAGGAATACACACAGTGCAATAATTATGTTTTCTTTAAATACTTCTACAGAAACGTTGTCTCATTTATAAACATAACTCCAGAAATAATCAGAATTTCTAAAAACTCAAGAGCATAGCAATTTTTGTTTTTTTTTTTCCCCCCACACTCAACAGAAATAAATTTTATCAAAGACACTTCAGTTAAGGATTTATACTTTATAAAATGATCTAACCATTTGTGCCTTATTTGTAATGTTGCAGAACTTGCACTGTATCATTTGTGATAACATGAAATGTATTTTCAACTGAGAAAAGTGGTACATGCTCAAAAAACATCCTATAAATAGTACACTAGGGCCATTTCTCAGTCCTACGTAAAGGCTAAATATGTCTAACATTACAGGCATCACAACTGACAATCCATCCAAAATTGATCACTAAACATTTTACCGAAATAATATTCATTAGGATCTAAATACTTTCTAAGCAATTGCAATTTAGTGTATCATCTCCTTCTGCAGCAGCTCAGCCTCAGGCAGAATACTGGCCTTAAGAAATTCCTTCAATAATTCTAAATTTTTGTTTCCAAACTCTTTAAAGAATGGTCACAAAGGAATTTTTTTTTTCCCCCAAAATAGCTGTGTCTTACAAAGCAGCTGTCCTGGCAACAGCAGTGACTATATTGTGTCTTTTCAACAAAGGATTATCCATATCCTGTAGTTGAGAAAAAACACCTTTATCAACATAAAATACCTGGATATTGATGTGTTATTGACATATCTTAAGGCTAACACAATCATTCATTGAGACAAGCACTATGCTCTGGATAAGGTGAAACTGAGAGCGTGCTTCATTAAGTCATTTTACACAGTGCTTTACAATTAAAGAAATAGTTTTGAATTACTAAATATTAAAACAAAGCAGTCTGTATCTGTCCACCCTTGATCAGTTTTTAGAAGGCCAAAATGAACTGAATGTTGTGATAAATATTTTGGGGATTTAAGTAAGAAAAAAAGGAAAAAGCGAATCAGGAGTTTCTGGCTATTAAATACATAATTATTAAATACACCCCGCCCCCAAACTCCCCGAGCTCAGATAAAGCATCAGCTAAGGTTTGTATAAGAAACCAAAGGACTGATCTGCAAATTGATTTCCTGTTTTGAACTTAAAAGACTAGTGGAAACATGGAAATTGTAAGAGTATATTCTCCTTTCTATTTAAGGGCAATGAACTGATTTTTAAAAATGTATGAGAAATTATAATATATTAATGATCTTCTAAAGTAATGACTGAAATATACTACACTTTATTTACTGAAACTAATATCACACATTTTTTCTGAGGTAGCATTGCTGACTATCAATCCACACAACCCTGTTTTGTGTAAAAATATCTACAAAAACTTTCCATTTTGAGAACACAAGATCTTTACTTTCTGTTCTTAGACATCCTCTTATGTGCTGGATTTTATCAAATTTTCATTAATGACATTTTCCCAAAGGCCAAGAGTACTAATAAAATAAACTGAGAAAGTAGTCAGTGTTTAAAAAAAAAAAAAGTTAACCTTGATTTGAAATTGCGCAGGCAAAAGGGAAAAGTGTTAAGATACTGTACATGAAGTCAAGCACTCAATGACAACAAAACTGAAATATTTCTTCAAGATGAACTGGAAGTGAGTTGAAAAAAAAAAAAAAAGGGTATCAGTAAATCACAGGTTGATTATCAGGAATCATTAAAGATAATTGTAATTCTAGAATATAAAATGTACTGCAGAAGACATTTCCTCTAAAATAAGTTAATAATAAAGTTAATAACTACATTGTATAGAACACCAGTAGGAACTTTTAATGTTATGTTGTGTTCAACTTTCTTTAATATGCACGCACACATCTGAAAAACAGAAACTAATCAAAGCACTATTTAGAAAGGATACCTAGTATTTGTCAGAGTTAATTATTCAAGATCTTGATCTTTTTACATTAAACAAAGACTGAGGTGAAATAGTACTTTTCAGCAATAAATTTCTAGAGGTCAATTAAAGAAGAAAAAGTAAAAAATACACTTGTTCAGTAGTCTAATCATTATAACAATACTTCTGAGAAAAGTGATATGACTATGAGCTAGCTAATTGTTTTACATTAGAGAATCAGCAGAAAATACAGCTTTTCATCAGTTAATGAGTACATACAAATTTTGCAGAAATTAAATTCAGTATCATTTCATTTTAGAGGTAAGAAATTCTACCATAGTTTTAATATGTGCAATTCTCACTTTTGGTAAATAATATCCAAAAAGTAGTAGTTGGTCTTTTTTTATATATATATATATTTTTTTTTTTTATAAATTTCTCCTCCATTCATCTCTGTGTTCATTTAGGAAATTAAACAGATATAAGGAAGACCTTGAATCACTTCATCTTTGAATAGCTAGATCCTGCATTGCCAACAGAAGTTGAGACTCAGAAGTAAAAATGAAGCCTTTTAGTTGTCTCTAATTAGGACTGACAAGAGGCATGGTGAATGTGGATCCAACTGTTCTCTTATTAACTTTTTCTCCCATTGTGTGGCTTCACTAAAAGCTTCATTTTTCTTTTTTTTTTAATCACTGCAAAGCTCAGAATTCTTCAGATAATGGTGGTAAACAGTGATACAGAAAGGAAAAATTTAACTCTATCAGACAGTTCATTTAACTATTACAAGTGGTAAAAATAAAAATTCCTTTTGAATGTAACAATCCTCCTAGCATTTTAATAGTATCCAACTATCAACATTTATATCAACATATCAATATCAACATAAAAGTATCCAACTTTCAACATTTGTTGAAAGGAGTCTCGTCTTTTTAAAGTCTAGTCAAGTCTTTAGTAGTTACTGTTAAGAGCTGCTAGTAACTACTGTCTACTTTAACCAGAAAAAAAAAATAATAATTAAGAAAAAAAATCTGGAAAATCAGAAGATCTCTGAAGTTAATACAAGCCTGAATAGAAATGCAGCCAGTAACAAATCCATCCAGGTTTAGCTTTAACAAGTTAATTCATCTGCCTAGAAGTAGCCATCAGAACTCAGAAGGACAAACAACACACAGAACCTCTTCTATAGTATTACTTATAGCAATAACAATTACTTCAGGACATAAACATCTCCTCATATTCACTGAGAGTCACTGCATTTACTGTACGCTTTTAAACTCATGCCTGTCTTCAGTTTAAGAAATACAATATTTGATATTGAATATGCAAAGTAGAACTCTCAACAATCAAGTTTTTCCCATATTTTACTGACACTGTTTATATATACTCCTACCCAAACAGGTACTGCCACCTGTGGTGCAGGCTACCTCTAATCTTTTGCAAAGGATTAGATAAAATTAAAATAGTATAAAAACTAGAACAGTAAAACAAACATAGCTTACTTTTTATTTGATATTGAGATGTCTTGTTTAGAATGTAGTACCTTGATTCTAAAAAGTGAAAGCAAATAAAACCCTTAAGTCTGATGAATTTATTTTGAAGCTACAATTTTTATATTTAAGCAGGCATGGACTCAACATTTCCCCACATAAATTTTCACAAATAAATATTTATTCGTTTTTGTAATTCCTTCACCGCCCCTTCAAAGAAATCTTTGAGTAGAATTGGCTATACTAAGTGACACAACATAAACAGGTGCTTCTCATCTTTAAAACAAATACTTCACATAAACACAGAACCATGGGGGTTGGAAGGGACCTGTGTAGATTATCTAGTCCAATCCCCTGCTAAAGCAGGTTCCCTACAGCAGCTTCAACATGAAAGTATCCAGGCAGATTGCAAATATCTCCAGAGGAGGAGTCACTACAACCTCTCTACCTAGCTTGTTCCAGTGCTCCTTTACGCTCACAGTAAAGTTCTTTCTCATGTTCAAATAGAACCTCTTTCGTACGTTTGTGTCCACTGACCCTCATCCTTTTGCTGGGCACAGCTGAAAAGAGACTGGCCTCACTCACTTGAATCCTGCATATTAGATACTTATAAGCACTGATGAGATTTCCGCAGCCCCCCCGCCCCAGTCTTCTCCAGGCAGACTCAGCCTTTCCTTATAAGGGAGTGTCTCGCTCCAATTAATAGGAGTGAGAGGAGATTCTTTTAATATACCCGGCGTGAGATTAAGAAACAACGGTTCAAATGTTGGTCCAACCAGTTTATTACAAATCCTAGCCTTTAGGGAGACGGGGAAGGGGAAACGGGCGATAGAAAAGGTAAGAAGAAAAGCAAGAGTTGCGGTAAGCAGGGATAGTCACCAACTCGATGCAGCAGTGTCCCGTTATCCGTTGGTCCAGGGTCCAAGCAGGCAACGAAGAGCAGCGGGCTGGTGCCAAGCAGTACGGGTGGTGGCAGTGGAAGCAGCAGCGTCTCGTGCAGCAAGGCCGGGAGAGTCCGTAGACAGTAGGGCAGCAAAGCAGCAACAAGGGATCAGAAGGCAGTAAACCCTCTCTCTGTCTCTCTCTCGCCTTCTCCCTTGAGCTTTCTCCTTCGTGCTTTCTTCATGATTTTTCCTGCGCCCTTTTATCCTGTTTTTTCCTGCCTACATGACATTCCTGGGGGCTTGGGTAAGGGTCATATGAGTACCCCCCCCCCCCCAGCACCTCTCGAGATGGATCTCTTCCTCGAGATGATGAGTCCAGACAAAAGGTTTCCTCCTGGCCATCAAGGTGCTTATCCTTCTTTCGCTGCCTCCAGTTAGCAAATCTTTAGAGAAAGGGATTGCTCAATCCCTGGACAGGACTGGCATGGAATAGTCCATCTTCAGCAAATTTTTGAGACAAAAGTACAACAACATGGCCTCTTACAGGGAGAAAGATGCTCCAGGCCCCAGTCATCTTTGTGGCCCTCCACTGGACTCTCTCTAGCAGTTGCCTATTACTCTTGAACTGGGGAGCCCAGACCTGGACACAGTACTCTAAATGTGGACTCACTAGGGTAGAGTAGAAGGGGAAGATTACCTCCCTCAACCTGCTGGCCATGCTCTTGTTAACACAACCCAGGATACTCTATGGGCCCTCTTGGCTACAGGGGCACACCACTGGGCCACAGTTAACCTGTTATCCACCAGCACACTTAGGAACTTCTCTGCAGAGCTCCTCTCCAGGATGCCACTTCTCTGCAGAGCTCCTCTCCAGGATGCCAACCCCTAACCTGTACTGGTGCACATGGTTATTCCTCCCCAGGTGGAGGACTCTACACTTGCTTTGTTGAACCTCAAAAGATACCTATCTCCCCAACTGTCTATTTTCTTCAGCTTTCTATCAGCAGCAAGCTTGCTGAAAACGCATTCTGTCCTTTCATCTAGGAACTCCTGATTTATTCAGACTAGCACACCTGAATCCAGGTTGAAAGCAAAAAGCTCAAAGTAGTCTAACAGAATGGATGTATAAAATAAAATAAGTAAAAAGACTTAGTGTATGATTTTGTAAACTATCAGATCTTCAGTCAGACTTTCACTTACCTGTCTTCCCCCTCCAAAACCTAGATTAGCGTCATAGCCATTTTGAATATTTGTTATACAGATATGAAACCTTTAGGAATTCTGTTTGTTTCCTCAGGTTCATGCTACATGCAGAATTGCCAGAGTCCCACTTGCACTAAGAAGCTCTGTCTTCCTCAACCCCTTTATAGGCCATTAACCTGTGAGATAAGCTAACACTAACATGGCACAGCTGTGAGAAGTTAGAAAATGCTTTAACTAAAATCTCGATGAGGAGGCTCTCCTGTATTTGTATGAAAGCAAATTCCAAAAATGAAAGATTTTAACTGATAATAAACTCACCTTTTATTTGTTAGTGACAAGCATTCAGTTCAGGCTAGGTAAACTTCAAGAACTGTTGCTGATGTTATCTAAATTACTCAAAGCTTAAGACTTATATAATTGAAATAAATAGAATTTTTTAAGGTCAGACTTTATCCTGTTAGCGTAAGTCCCCTTTGTGAAGAATTAGAGAGGCTGATGAAAAAAAGAAAGAATACATATATATATATATTTAACTCAAGTGTTGCACCGAAAGCAATACCTCCTGTTTTACTATGTTGCTCCATATCAGAGGTGCATGTTGGCGTTTTGGCAGTAGAGGTTGAACCTTCCAACAGACATTCCATTAAATTTTGTTTCTGTGTGACTGTGTGATTGTTGTAGAGGGTCAAAAATGTTAAATGGCATCTGACATGGAGATGTGTATGAAGCAGCGGTGAGCAAGAGGTTTGAAGGAGATCCAGCTGACAGGAATTGACCAGGAGGCTATTCCATGTACAGAAGATTACACCCATCAGTGAAACTGGGGGGCAATATTTCCAAAGTAGCCATTTCTCAGAGGTTAACTGGGCATCACTCTACATACGGGAGATAGCAATTGCCTTTGACTCACTTGCTTTTTTCCCATTTTCTTTCATTTATTAAAGTCTCTATCTTAATTCACGATTGTTTTCTTACTTTCGCGCTTCTGACTCTCCCTGATTTCATGGAGTGGCAGTACAGGTTTTGAGGGGCAGGCAGTGAGCAAGTGGCTGGTAGGTACTCAATTGTTGGACAAAGTCAATCCACTTGAATGACAAAGACATTAAAGTCTGCTCATGGTTTCTTTCCAGATCACCTCTATTCTGAATTAAGTATTTGTACAGCTGCAAAAAAATTGTTGCTTTCCCTTGCCATGATGTGAAAATATACTGGTTGCCCCAGGCTTTAACTACGATTTTGCTTCCACTAAATAAAATTATTTTAGCATACTATAGAATAAAGCAAAGGTTATCCTTGAGATTTAAATGTCAAAAGGAGACCCTTAGATTTCTGCTTGCACATCCCAGTTCTGGCACAAATGTTAACTTACATCCGTAAGTGTCATTCTGAGCAAAGCTGCCACTAAAACTCTTTCCTTCAGTTCAAGGCATGCAAGAAATAATAATACTTATTTCATGCTTTCTCCAGTATTTTTTATTATTATTATTTTAAGCTGTCTTGTCATTTTAATATTCTAACATTTTAGCCACTACTTTAAGACTCCTCACTCTAAATGTAAGAGTGGAAAGGAAGAGGAGTATAGTTCTTGGATCTGCCTTCCAACTTAAAAAAAAAAAGTGAATCTGTATTGCAATGATTTCCACTGCATGACATTTGGCAACGTTCAGTCCCAAAAAAAGAGTTTACATTTGTACCTTTTCACTGAGAATAGCGCTGTGTAGACTGAATTATGGCAATATAGGCATTGACTGAAGAATGGAGAAGAAAGAAGGAAAAATATACACCATATTAAATGACGTGTTTAACAGGAAAGTCTGCATTAATATAGTATGTCTAACATGGCATTCAGACCTATTTATTTACAAGGTCTAATTGATTGAATAAAAACAGAATCTTAGTTCAAATTTAAAGACCAAGGTAAATATTTCAAGTGAATTTTTAAAATAGACATATATGAAAACCAAACTCTCCTTTTGGCAAAATCTGTAACTTATTCTACTTCTTTGGTACATTCAAAACTTATTGATTCAAAAGAATGCTGCATTAAACATATTTAGTGAGTCACATGAACATAAAATTGTACTTTTATAATTCATTTTGTTATTCTTAGAAGAAAAGCCTTCCACGCTCCATGAGTAGTGTAGGTGGCCTATCTAAAAGTTTCTGTGGATTTCTGTTCTATAAAAGGTAGTCCATTTAATTAGCAAGGTGATCTTGGGCCCTTTGTCTAGAGTTACATTCTTAAATCAGCTCACTTTGAATTCTCTCATAATCTCTACTGATTTGTCTTAAAAGGAGCTAAGTTTGAGGATTTTATGTTTTGGAATACGTACAGGTATACTGAGTTGTTAAAAACTGAAACTATTTGTGTTTGTTTTCAAGAAAATTAGACACAATCTAAACTCCTGATTCTAGTGTTCCAAAGTAATGTAGTCATCTGCTAATTCTTGCAGATCATAAGAAAATCTATAGAACTATTTAACAACCAGAATAAATATTTCCCACCTATGATTACACTGAAATAGAACATCATTCTCCTGTTTATATTAATCAGCCAAGAATTCCATGTTGTTTTCTTGAACTGAAAAGCATTTCTGAGTGTCCAAGTAACTCTGAGGAGTGAATGCATTGATTGAGACCTTGGAACTTGGAGTGTCTTGTTTCTGAGGGGAATGTTAGTTATCATCATCACATAAAATACTTGAGGGTAATAGGAACACAGGCAAACCTCAGAGAGGGCCACGCAGAGGCATTCAAATGCATGTTTAAATCTGTGGAGTTAGATTTGACAATTAGGTTTTAAATTTTTCTAACACTGAGAAATACAGACCAGAATTCTCATTCTTTGGTTCAATCTTCTCTACTTACATGCAAGTACTGCAGTCAAAAGCCATGAGCAAAGTAAGTCAGCATTTATTGCTAAGAATATCTTCTCAGCTGTTTGAAAAGTTTCTTACACTGTCTGGAATGCGCCTTGCTAATATCTGAATACTACTGTGATAAACCTTATAATGCATTTCATATCTCATGTCTGTTGCTCAACTTGTTATTGAGCTTCAGTGCTCTTGGTCATGCATACATCAATAGGCCCTGAAGGTATGCTTCAATTTGTTACCATATGCAAACGTTAATGCATAACATACAGAAATTTTCCATGAAGTCATAATTACAAATATTGATATTACCATGAGAGATTTTCTGCTTGCTTTTCCTAGAGGTATGTAATAGAAATGAGAATGTCTGTATGTTAGACTAAACTCTGAGGCCAGAAAGGAGCATTAGGTTGTGTTTTCATAATAGCCTTATGTGTCTTTCTGGTATAAAGCAGATGCTCAGTACTCTGTATTCACACAAGAGTGCACAAGTGCTTGAAAGGTATGTTTATCACTTCTCTTCTCTGTAACCCTGGCAATTCTGCTTAAATTTATAGCACAAAACGTTATCTACATCAATAAATGAGAATGTCAAAGGTAGATGTGATACTCTTTGGCAATGGAATACACACCTTTCACATAATTATTGCCACATAAGTATCACAGTAGAATACAGGAGAAAGAACTGCAATCTGTACTGTGAGTTTAACATGTGCTGTTATTGAAATTGTATTTCTTGACTTGTCCCAATCTGTATCAGCTTCACATTTGGATATATCTCCTATGTTTGTTATGAGCAGGAAAAGATTCAAATGGTTATTCTCAAATTAATGTAAATGACGGGATTAGCTGGTTTGATTTTAATGATAGCCAGTGGCCCATCATAAATTTATGTGTTTCTTTCTTCCACCTCAGTGCAGTGTTCATCACCCAGTATCGTTTATCCCAACCTCTTATGATGCGCGTGGTTCTCTTTTTGTGAAAGAAGATCATACTAACATGAAATGATTCTGGAAGACCAACTAAATATATAATCAGTAAGTCCTTTGGCAAATATAAGGAAGTACAGGAAAATCTACACAACACGGAGAAATTACTTCCATTTCAAAACAATTCTCAAGTAGACATACAGGAACTAACATTGTCTAGAAGAGATTACACTTGACAACAGAAAGTCACATGAAGTATTACTCTTGTGGAAATGGCACTCTAGACTAGAAAAGACAGAAAGTTACTGAACACAATAATCATAAAAGTGCTTTAGTAAATGAAACATATGAATAAATGGGAGGTATTCTGGAGATCTCAAGTGGCAGAGTCATTGCATATAATGTTGATTAATGTGTTACTGATGTGGAATTCACTATACAGTGTCATGTCTTACTGAAGTTTTCCAGACAAAATGTAGGAATCTACAGTTCAGTGTGTGGAGGAACTGTAAGTAACATTGCCCCTAACTTTATACTGTAATTCACCCTGAATGACAGAAAAGAGCATATGCTTTACTGGAGGATTATTCAAAGCTAAACATCAAAATTAATCAAACTCTGTTGATTAATCAAAATTATATACCATCATCCTGATTGCAATCATCTATCAAAGATCATTCTCTCTTTTAGTTCAGAAGATACACTTTTAATGTGGAGGAACAAAAAAACAAGTTCATAAAATGGCGACACTAGCTCCTAATTGCGTGATAAATAAGTGGACTGGACAACACCTACCACATGTAAAATAAAATAAAATAAAATAAAATCAGGTGAGACCATTCCACAGCTTTATTAACATGTGCAACAACTGTGTTTTTTTTAACCTGATATCACTATCCTAGTATGAGGACATGAAAGAAAAAAAAAAAATCAAAAACCAAACAAAAAGTGGATATCTTAATATATACATATATTTATTTTAGTGGTTTCACCCACCTGCTTTTATTGTTTCAACTTCACTGATTTAAGAAATCAAGGAGGCATAGATGAAATTTAAATCAGAAATAATTGATACGAATTCACTGAAAAATCCTAAAAACCCTTATGTTTATTGACTCCTGCTTAAAACACAGCTATCAATCTTGCCCTGGCTGTCTCAATTCTCTCTTCATCACCAGCCAGAATGTATTCTTTGGGTTTGTTATCAACTAGAAGATGAACCAGATGGTCTTAACCGACCGAAGTTAGCAATACTGAGAAACAGCACTTTCGTTTCATACTCACTTCAAACGAGAATATGTTAGGGAAAAAGAAGTAAAAGAAGTCATTCAGTGGTGATGCCTTGAGTTTTCCTGCAGTTTGGATTTCCCGCGCCTTTACCAAATTGCGTATGTGACCCAGCTAGAACTCTGGACTTTAATTCACTAAATTAGGAGGCAACATACATTTTCTGTATAAAATATATTCAGCTCAAATTCGCTCGATTTCAACAATGTATTACAGAAAAATCAACGCAGAGTTTTGTAAGTTTTTAGAATTAGCTGGTAAATGCCATCTGCGTATTACTAAGAAGTATCTAGTGCTACCTCTTAAAAGACTGATGACTTGATGTTACACTTTTAAATAATTTTAGGATTTAAACTCATTTTGTCTGTCCTATCCCTTAATCATTTAAGTTTTTTAAAATGGATTTTCAGATGTTTCTTTTTTCACACTCTTCAAATTGCATAATGAAGGAGACTTAGATTTCCTATTAGATGCATTAGATATGTAGTCAGATTTCTATTCTAAAAGAATAGAATGAAGTTATATCCTAGAGTTGACTTCAAAATTAAAAGAAATCTCCAACATGTTTTCACATAATTAAGTATTCAAAAGGTGAGCATGCCATTTTCATTTTAAACCTTTGTTAACATGAATGGTTTTTCCTTGATCAGTTCCAAATTTCAAGGAAATTAATAGTCTTGAACGTGTGAGCTAAACTTTATACTACCCAGAATTTTAAGAATCTTGACTTACAGAAACAGGAAGAAATAAATGAAAATGTAGAAAATACAACTTCATTGAGAGTATGGAACTGTCTCACTGAATAATGATCTATCAAACACTGTGGGTCCAGAATGATTGCCAAATTTAAGTTATACAGATTTTAGTAAAAGACAAACCAAGAAGCAGGAAAATAATGACTGTCATGGTTTTCTGATTTCTGGTTATCAGTATTCCGCATCATAACATCATGTAGAGCACTGGTAAACAGTTTATTTTCCAGTTCCGGGTACCTGTCCCAAAAGAGAAGAACTACATCCTCCAGAGGGCTGTTTGCTGTTCTGTTACCACTTCTGCTCAGAGCGAAAGATAAGAGCCATTTGTAGGTCATTTGACCTTCACTTTTGATTTCAGCAGTGTGTGAGCTCCCTAGATCGTCCCACCTCAGCATTAGAGTAAGGCCTTCAGCTTCTGGATACACTCTCATTTTATTTGATTTATTAGCTTCAATTCCAATTATACTGTATTGTACTGTATTATACTGTGTTATCTTGCATTCCTATATTTTATTTAGTAAATTAATTTGTTTCTCCTCAAATTGTTGCCACTGTTTGGTTTTTAGGCCCACCTCTCTACCCTTTTTCCCTTTTTTCCCTTTTCCCTTTCCTGGGGCATGGATCCTTGGGCCCCCTTGCCCTGCCAGTCATGGAACCAGGCCAAACCAGCCTGTAAAGACATTGACATAAGAGAAAAAGAAAAAAGAAATACCTGCATCGGATTATTTTAAAAACATGTTCCTTGGGGAAAAGAAAAACAAGCCCTTCTCCCCAAAAAACAACAAACAATCAAAGGACAGAGAACAGAATGGGTTCCTGATATAATATGCAATCTGAATAGGACAGTACACAGTTTAAAAACAGATTTTTTTAAGAGGTTTTGAAAAATCTATTGTTGTAAATCCATGGGCAAATATAAATTACATTTTTTATTCTACCTTCCTATTATAAAAGAATTCAGATAGATACAATAGGAACAGGTACAAAGAAAATTCCTTATCTAGGATGTTGGATAAGGTTCAATTAAGATGGAAATACTTTACTTTTGACAATACATTTGATTCTCACAGTCATTTCACTACAGCTACATCTGATTTACAGCTTCTTAATTGAAAGATATATCAGGCTTAGACAACCTTGTGTTTTAAATAAATTATATGCAGTAGTGGACTTGATAAATGAATACAAAGTAAGAAATATTTACAACATTTAACTTAGTGTAAAAGCAGAAGTGAAAAAAAAAATAATAATGTCTTTCACATATGTGATGCTTGTTAGACTATGTTGACTATATTTATTTGGCTGCAACTATACAAAAATGTTAACATAGATGAATGTGTATTAAAGTTTCCTGCCTGCCAAAACACCTTTATTTCTTTGCAAAACCAGCTGGTGCACTAGAAAACCTTTTTAAGACAGAGCATACAAGTAGTGGCTTCCAGAAGAACAGATCAACCCAAACAGGTCATGTCAGTTTAATTTCATGGTAGAAGATGTGAAATTGCTGATGGGTCATAGAAAAGGGGTCTGACTACCCATATCCATCTGTTCCTTGGGGTATATATATGCAGAGGCTTTTTAATCCCATCTGTTTGTACTAGACAGAGTACAGGTTGTGTGATCAGCACTCAGTAACTGGCTTCCCTTTACACTAGCATAGTTCAGGTTTGGTGTTCGTATTTCGTACTTTTGTAACATCTGCAGAATGAATCCAAGCTTTGAGAATATTCTTGCCTTTCACTATCATCATTTAAAATACAGCCCAGTCTAGAAAATATTTTCAGAAGCATTCAGACTTTAAGGTAGCAGTGGGAATCTGAGTGTAGTATCCAGTTTCTCAAAGACCTGTTCAAAACCTATTATCTGGTCCAAATATGTTTTACAAATTATTAGATTTCAATTAAAAATCTATAACTTGTGCTAATTTCTAGGCTTATAACATTGTTCAAAGGAATAAAAAAGAAGAAATGTAGAAGATGGGACTGAAATGGTCGAAAATTATGGAGATCACGTTGCTCTAATTTAGTGTGTAACATTGCTAAGCAGAAGATCTAAGTAGGATCAGGAAATAAAGTGGGAGTTTCTTCCTGATTTTTCAGGAGGGGAGTAGATTGAACTGGGAGAAAAATAATACAATGACTATTTTCTTATCTCCTATAATCTAGTATGTATTCTCTCTCCGTGAATACTATTACATTCTGCTTTTACGGCATAATATTATCCAAAACTATTAAAATCCTTTAAAAGGCTGAACATTTCTTAAAGCAGCCTACAATATTTCATATCCATCAAAAATTTAAAAAAAAATTTTAAAAAATGCTGAAACCAAGGTAAAATTCAAAATCTTTGGTCTAAACTTTTCAAAAGAAGGCAAGTTAGGCACTTCAAATGAAAGCACTTACTGGTGACATATGACTTTCTGATATATTACACATCCGAAGACCCTTTAAAAAAATTGCAAAATCAATCTGTTCATTCACATACATTTAGCTGATTGAACGTAAACAGTTTGGCCTTGGTGAATTGCTTAAGACACATAGCAAATTAATGACAGATGAGAATAGAATGCAGGTGCCTCAGGCATCCAATTGTTTTTCTGTGTTAAATAAAAACATCTTTCTGCTTGACAAAGCAATGAATTTCAAGCTAAAAAATCTCTAGAGTTAGCTTACCACAAGGCAGCTCATGGATGCAAAACATGCAGATTATTTCTATTATTTTCATGTGATCTGGGTGGAAGAAATCAAGAAATATGAAAGACATTGTTTTCATTTACATATCCATCCTTTTAGAACACTGTGTAATTATACCTAAGATATCTAAGGTCTGATTCAATATATATAACTTATATATCATGTTAATATAGCCTGTTACTTTCTTTCTGAAACTGCTTTGGGAAATAAATCAGTATAATATCAGGATGAGGAAATGGAAGAGCAAGACGAGGAGAAGAGGTGTTATGGCGCAGATATTTCCTAGAACATTTAAATAGGTGTGAGGATGAGTGTGATACACATAACTCTATCCAACCCTCAGAAACAGAAGGTACAATAGCTGTGGTAATAACAATTTAAGGTCTTCCAATTTTAAGTTTGGACAAGACTTGTCCCAAGGATAAAGTTAAACAATGTGTTAGAGAAAAGGAGACTAGACTACTCGTATTCATCTGTTCCCTGTCTTTTTAATCCCACCTGTTAGAGGTAAACAGAGCTTAGTTAATATGAATGTAACTGAAAAATGAAATGATTTCTAGAATACATTTACATTTCATAAAATAGGAAATTCCAGAACAAGAAAATAGTGAATTTAGGTGCTCAATTGCAAAGCAAGAGTTTCATTGTGTAATGTTCCCTCTTTGAGTATAATGCTTGCAGCAGCTGGCAGATTCCAGAAGTGCTCCCTTCTCACCTTGGACCAATTTGAATTCATAAAAGTAGGGATCAAAACCTTGTTTCTTGACCCTTTTCCCTTTTAGTTTTCTTACCAGAACTTCAGCTGTATTAATCTGTTTCAGAGCTTTTCACATTACCTATACTTTTTGAATTTCCACATTTAAGAATAGAGGATGAGTTCATCCACAATCTCCTACAGGTCCCTCACAGCAGAACAAGTACTTAGCTACCAAAATCACGACAGAAGAGAAGATGGACATTCCGCATTGATATTTACTTTTTTTTTTTTTTTTTTTTAATCCCTTAGTCTCTTCTTGCTACACCTCAATGCTAGTTTTCTGTTCTGCTCTCTTGTCTTTGTTGAACAGAAAGAGAACTGCAGTAGCTCTCTCTTAAGAAGTTTAGCAAACCAGACATGAACGGTTTACACTGAACTTAGTCTGCCTGTCTTATTTTCCTTCAAACTTCATTATCTTTTGGCAGCTGAAATATCAATAGACTTGTCTGTTCTACCAGGGTTCAGATAACAAAATACATGTTGCATTTAGCAGAAGGTCTTGAACAGTGGTTCAGGAATGTTACATAATCAGTTTCTTGTGATCACAAAATTAGAGATAAAGATTCTTCAGGGTATCTGATCATCTTGGAATATCAAAATGTGTTCCCGAAACACATTTATCATCATTTATCCAGTCTACTAGATATATTTCACATTTCTCTCAGGAAGTTAACAGAATCATCATCTTGGGAAATTTTTATAGTGTTCAGTCTTACATTCCTTTGCTTAATATCATCCCCTGTGTTGACATAATGAGCTTATTCAGCTATAAAGAGAGAAAGAGCACTTGCTGGCCTAGCAGGTTTTTTGTAATACTCTATCATCAATTCCATCACAGATGTTCTACCATTGTTCTTAGGCCTTGTGACACATGCAGTAATTAGAGAATATTTCACATGCATTGACAGAATGAATCCAATATTTCCTGATTAATATGATGCTGATTAGAACAGGAAAAAACAACAACAAACGAACAAACAAACAAACAAACAAACAATAACACAGCAGCTATTGATCAGGACAAAACAAATACATGCATATTTTTTTCTGCGCATGACTATGTTTTCTTCCACAATTGATGTAAGCTCTTTCTGCTTAGTAATGTTCTAAGCATTTACTATATGTATTAAACTCTCTACCCCAAATTGAGTTTGGCTGAGTTTTGTTAGCAACAGTACCAGACAGTACTAATAGTACTAGAGTATAATACTCTAGTATATTAGTACTACAGTACTAATAGTACTAGAGTAGTACTAGAAATCTCAAAAATCTAAGTCATTATTTGAATTCCTTCTGTTCCCCCCTTTAGGGGAACCACCTTCTCTCTATATTTTTCCTTTCATCCACTGTCTCCCTAACTTCCCTCTTAAACCAAATATCTAGGTTGGAAAATTTTCCATTTCTTCTGTGTCTTTTATGCGATAACTGAGCGAAACTCCAGGACAGAAATTTGTCCTTATGTACCATCACTCATTCTTTAGACACAACACAGATAATCCCTTGGATCTCCTGTGAAGTGTTAGTATATATTTATCCTCTGATTATTCTTCTAGTGTCCTACTTATACATACTTACTCTTACATATACATAAAGTGGACACAAATTATTAATACAAGGCATCTGATTCAAAACTGGGCACTATATATACTTACATAAATATATTTCTGAATTTTAAGCTGATACTTTTATGAAAGTATATATACTTATACACATTTTAAGATGATACTTTTCTAAATGTATGTATCTATACTTTTAAAAATAAATATATACATGTAAGTATTTATAAAGGTGGCTCATTTATTCATTTTTTTCATTTTGTACTTATTGACACTGAACATCATTTGTCATTTTATTATGAAGTCAGTCAGTAAAATATTAATTCATGGCAATCAGCTTTATTGTTTGTTATTCTGAATAGTTTTGTACTATCAAAAAATGTTGTCAATTCGCTACCAAGCTTTTACTGAATCACAGTTTACGTCAGTATTATCACTGGGCGTATTTTCAATATTTAATGACACAGTACAAGGAGGGAAAGACTGAATTTCAGTGTGCTTCATGGGACACATCTTTAACATGATTATAGAATACTATGTTTTACCTAAAAAATTCTTTGAATCTTCACAGATCCAAAGAAAGAACGTGCACATGTAGGATTAGATATTGAAAGGTTCCCATATTAAAAGTGTAGCAATATACATGGTGCCTTAATATGTGATTTTGAACTTTGTTTTTTTTCTAAGTGAGAAGCCAATTCAAGCTTATCTGCAGTGTATCAGACCTCAAATGTAGAAATAAGGTAAATTAACATTAAAAAGAATGAATTTCTTGATACCAAATTGCAGGTATTGGCAACTGGAACAAATGAAGCAAGCATATTCAGAAGAACACTTCCTAAAAGAAAAGAAGGAAATTATTGACAGGAAATACTGATTAGGAACTAAATCCTGTCAATCCCATCTTTCTTTTTTCTTTTTTTTTCTTTCTATGAAAAGTGAAAGTTCTCATGCAAAGAGGGGAAGAAGTAAATTAGAACAGCTGGATGGCAGCTGTTTCACAGAGATATGTTGGAGATTTAGTTGTACATAACTGAAATTGACCACAGGGGTTTGCTTTTTGTAAAAATGTAAAACCATTTTGTAGATTTGAAACAGGGTATCACATGAATATTCACAAAACATCATCTGGAGTCCTGTTTTTGAACCATCACTTCAACAAGAGTCACTGTGGATAAAGGAACAGACAATGCAAGTTACTTAGGTGTGCGCAAGTGGTATGTAGGAAAAATTATAGCCTTATTTCTATTTCCTTTATGAGATACAAGGTATAGACTCTGTCATTTGCATGTTCTTCAGCTTGCATTACTTTGTTCTATTTTAAGCAATAGATATTTTACTTCATTATAATATGTGTTAATGGTATGTTAGCCTTAATATCCAAGCATTGCAGCAGACAAAGACTTCCCTTTGCTTCCTCTGCTTTGAATTATTATTTTCTTTTGAATTACCTATCTTTTCACCATTTACTTTTCCTTTTTTCAGTGAAATCAAGCTTTGAGGAAAAAATGAAAAGCATAAAAAATGAATGGATATATATAAGTTGCTTCCAATCATCAGTATGTTTTATCAGGTTTTTTTTTCAGCTAATAAAATTTTGCTGATTGCGTAAATCCTTTGTCATATTAAGATTCTAAAAATACCACAGACATTCATTTTCTCATTCTTCATCTTTCTCTCATACAATAAAATATACCCCAATTACAAGGGCATAACACAATAAAGAATAAATCAATAAATTAGTAAATAACAAAAAGAAGTTTTATGTATACAAAAATCTTATTTTCATTCTAAAATGAGTTTTTATAATAAACTCATGTTGTTGTGCAATGAGGAGGAAGAATTTACTCTGCGTGGAAAACTTGAAAGTAAACTGAAGAATATGCACTCTTTTTGAAGTTAACAACTAATGTATTCTCTTGTTAACTTCCATTTAGTAAGTGTAATTAACAGATGAACAACATGAAAAAAAATAAGAAAAAAAGAAAATAGTTTGACTTGTTGATTAATAACTTGTCAGACATTTATGAGTTATATGTACCTCACTCAAACAGACTACCAATAATTTGCCAAATTCATTGCAATCTGTGATAAACTTACCTCATCCTACTCAATGGGTTTCAAGGGAGCTGAATCTTTTTCTATCTATCTATCTCCTAAGTCGCACCTCCAGAAGTTACTACTGAGGTGGAGTCATCCAAGACTCAGAGGAATGATACAATTGAATTTATTGAGAGCTTTCTAACAGCAACTTAAACTCTACTTGGAGATAAAACTGGCTAATTTGCTAATAACAATAAGCATTATAGGTAAGAGTAATGTGGTGCAGGAGTTTTTTCTGTGCTAAAAATTCTAAGACAATATTAGACAATGGCTACTAAAAAAAAAAAAAGGAAAATAATATAAAGAGAAAAGATATAACAGAGAGACAGACAGACATACAGACTTTCAGAAATGCAAATATACAAATACTGCAACGCAAAGCAGTTCACCACTCCTCAATCCAGCAATGTCTTGGTGTCAGGGGGTGCTATCTTTGGTAGATGTGAGTCATCCAAGGTTTGATGGTCAGATGACAACCAGGACAAATACTCATGTTCTCTTACTTATAGTCCTGAGTAGTCAAGACTGCTCTTTGGAGTGATATCTTCTGGCTTTGGCGATATTGGCAGGAAGTCTTTTGCCCTCGTCTTCCAGGGCTTGCAAATTTAAATCAGCAGAAATAAGAGGGAGCATGGAGATGCCAGTTTGTATCTCACCTTCACAGGATAGAGTGGTATCATCTCCTAAATTTCTGTATCGAGCTGAAAATATTTGCTCCTAGGCCAAGTCTTCAATCAGAAAATGTTCCTGGGCCTTCCCATTCAAAAATTCATAAAGTGTTGCTGATTGTCTTATGTTGATTTGAGACAATGAAATCCTTACCAGTTTCAGACAAACCTCTACACTATTCCTACGCTATTTCAAATGTTACTGACCTGCCCATAGGTGACAACATGCATTTTGTGCCTATTTTGAAAAGATTTCATTAATCAGTGCAATTATGTTTGGTCACATTGCTTTTCCGCATATTGTAGCAAATTTTTTTCTATGGAGCTTTCAGAGAAGACTACAGATACAGAAAGTACAGGCCTCAGAGAGAAGGAAACTAGACAGCCTTGTGCTGACAATGAAGCTGTATTGGGGACTTCATTAAAGTCTTGGAAACACGTTTTTAACCTGTCTGCACAGAAAAGAGAGCATATAATCTGAGTAACAAAAGAGAAGTAGCTTTCAGTGGGAGACAGTTTTTACCAAATTGAGTATCAAGTCCATACTTTAGGTATTTCAGTACTTATTTTCAGTGTGTCATTTTGGATTGTAATAGGAATGTGATCTTGAACTTGATAAAGACTGTGAGTTGATCTTATTTTATTATATTTAACAACAGTGGTAATATCCAGCATGGTATCAGACCATCTCTGTTTAGCATTATATGCTTTTTGCCATGGACTCTGAGTGATCAGTATATTGTTATACTTGTGTATTTATGATATCTTTAAAAACTGTTTCTCTAAACAAGAAAGTAAAGCTAAAAAATGAATTAATTTATCTAAGCTGAATACTGAGGAATTAGCAGTGGTAGCAACAGCAACAAGATCATGGAATTACAGAATCACAGAGTTGTAGAGGCTGGGAGGGACCTCTAAAGATCACCGAGTCCAACCCCCCTGCAAAGCAAGCGCCCTACAGCAGGATGCACGGGTAGATGTCCAGGCAGGTCTTGAATATCTCTGAAGAAGATGGAATGTTATCTGTAGTTAATAAAGCAGTAAAGAAAACAAGATCATACCAAAATGTCTGTGTTCATCATGTTACAAAGAAAAGAATCTCAGACTGATCAAATAAACAGTTTTCAAAAGTAGATATTCTTATGGTTAATCATAGATTTCCTTATATATATCTACCATATTTTAAAAACAAAAAACATACAAACCAACAAACAAAACCTAAATAGACATGTGTTCTCATTATTGGCAAAATCAGCTACACATTCTTATATTTATGTTTTCCTCATACATGTTCTATCCCTAACATTTAACTTTTTGTTCAGCACTGACTTTTACAAATACTTTGTCCTTATTCATATGAGTCTCAAATATATAAAAAATGTACGAAACTATTAAGAAAAAGGGATGTCTTTAGAAATTTCCAAACCACACAGGCAACACTGAGACTCAGCTTTGATTCCTCACATCTGTACAAATACTGATTTACACTGAAAAAATTAAGTGTTTTTAGGATCCATTTTATGTTTCCCAAAATAAAATTACAACTTCTAATTCATTACAGTGTCCCCTATGAATCACGCTGGCATTGTGAGTTTGGATATCCTCAAACAAGATGTAACATGAATCTGCAGCAGAAAGCCAGTCAATAGGTTTTTGCTAAAAATAATAGAAAACATCAAAGAGCTGAATAATAGAAGAGCCCTCCTTGCTATGGTCAGGCTTTTGCGTATTTCCTGCCAACTGGTTTACAAACCAGAGTATGAAATGTGGTAAGAAATACAAGAAGTGTTTTCATTTAAATGTTCAGAGATAATGCAGATAAATATATTGGCAAAAAAAAAAGTGCCGGTAGTATTGATCAAACAAAAATGTTGAATACTGTAATGTTCAGAAAATCTATTATCTTGGACAAAAACAGTAATTGATTCCAAAATATTCATATAATAATATCAAGAAGAGATCATTATTTTTGTCATTAATTCACACTATCAGCCAGTTTAATAAAAAAATAATAGGATTAATTGATTACAGAACTCTAGTACTGACAACCTGAGTAGGCATGCGTAGGGAAATACTGTGTCTAAAATGGTTTAAATGCATTTCTCTTTAGCTAGGCATTTATGGTGATATATCTAATACATATATTTCCACATATTGTAAGTATTAGAGAGGCTTCAAACACTTAAAGGATTTTTTCTTCCTTAGTATGTTGAACATGCTAATATAAAATTTCCAGCTTATAGGACACCTAAAGCTGCAAGCTGCACTTTTTTTTTTCATTTTGGTTTAATGGTATTATAGCAGAACTAAAGTCTTTTTCCACACCAGACATTGTGCACTTAAACTTGCCACTGCATTTCATTTTTCATCTGGAAAATACATGACAAACAGTCCAATCCTAGTATTTCCCCATGGAGCTTCAGAATTTAAATATAATTCAAATGATATGTCACTACAGACAGAAAACCAACAACAAATACAACTTACAATGGCTATGAATAAAAACATACTTTATCCTAATTCATTTAGAAATCAAAAACAATTTGCTATACTCCAAAAGGTGGAACTTCTTTCTGGTAAAGTCACTGTAGCACTTTCTAAATAAAACTCAATGTGAAATACATAAATAAGTAAACGAAATTTTGGAACAGCCAGAGACTAGTCAAATAATGAACTTTGGCACCCAATTAGGCAGAGGAAATATAAATTCTTCAAAGCTCCATTTGTATATAATCTAGACCAAAATTGTCTGACAACTGTCTTTGAAGAAAGGGACTTTCATTTCCATTCCTGCTCTGCCATCTGATTACCTCCTCTCACTTTCAAGGTTCTGAAAACTTCTGCTGGCACCTTTCAGACAGCAAATCAAGGTGCTATCTATGAAGAGATGGTTGGAGGAAACATTTAACTTTTACATTCAGGGGTAAATCATACACAAAATTAATTTTGTGAATGGATAGATAGTGGGGGATACTCATCGTTTCTACCATCAAGCACTTACCTTGAATTAGGAAAATATTCATGCTGTCTATGCTGACAGATGCCTCCTGCTAGTGGATGATTTTAAGCAGTTTACTTTTGGAATTTTGGTTGCTCTGCAGTACCTTCCCTAACATTCCAGTATTTCACATAATTATAAATAAACAATCCAGTCAATGATAGCTGTGTATATCATTTCTATGATACATTGCAATAAAATCAGTTCACTTCCATCATGTTTACATTTTTTAAGCAAAAGTCTAAGCAATTAGCTTTTCTGAATGCATTCCAGCAACTCAACATCCTTCTTGTAGTGAGGAGCCCGAAACTGAACACAGTCCTTGAGCTGTGGCCCCACATGTGCATGTACAAGAGAATAATTACTTCCCCAGACATTCATTCATAGAATCATAGAATCATATGATTCATTGATCATATGATTCATTCTATTTAACAGTTTAACTGGAATTTTTTAAAGGAGTTAATCTTTTTCTTTAAAAAGAGTTTCTCTAAAAAAAACCATACTCTTTATTTAATAAATGTTAGTGTTATTAATGTAAATGACCTTTTCTTGCATTTCTGAAAAAATATGTAATGTTTTGAGCTGTACGATGAAGTCTAGTCATATAAAAATAAGCACAAACATAATTAAATTACTAATAAGCACAGTAAATCATGCCATATATTAATCAATAGTATCGTGATTAAAGTCCATCTAGTTCACAGGTAAATATATTTATGTTGGCTTGAGTGTCTTATCTATGATATAATGGGAATAAAATTTTAAACTGCATTTATTTTAACTGGGAAGCTTAATATAAAGGTGAAAACCATAGTAACGTTTTTGTCTTGGTACAACTTAACACTGTTAACAACGAATCAATAAACTGCTACTTTACTGAAAAAGTTCATCTTATATTTCACATGAAATCAAGGCTTGGAATGCAGTGGGATGAGGGAGGAAAAAGGAAAAAAAAAATGAACTTATGGGTTGAGAGAAAACTGTTTACTGATACACAGAAAAGGAAAAAGATAATAGTTTGGACAATATATATTTATTTATGTAAGTATATATGTGTGTGTACGTAAGAGCTGATGCCCAAGCAATTGCTCAACCAATGTCCAGCTAGTCCATCAGTGAGTGGAAGAGAGTGAGAGTGCACCTTTCAAAATTCTCCTTTCACAAGATGCCATATGGCACGGAATATTCCTTTGGTCGGTTCGAGTCTGCTGTCCTGATTCTTTGCCTTTCTAGCGCCTTGTTAGAATGAGCTAAGGAACTGGAACAGCCTCAGCTCTGTACAACATTGTTTTTCTCATAGAACCAAAACACATTATCATAGCAGAAACTCTGAAGAAAACAATTCCCTCCGTCTAGTATGATCTACCTCCCTTTAGCCAAAGTGTAAGAAAAAATGCATACTTTTATATCATCTCCTTTCTACAGTATCAGTTATCTCTTTTGCTGCAAACCACATTCTTAACAGACTTCCTTTTTGTGCAAAACTGTGCTCATGCTAGCTGTAAAGCTATGACAAAATACCTATCACAGTCTTTTTAATTTAATTTAATTTTCTTTTCATAGACACTGGTATCATCGGAAATTAGAAGACACGATAATCTCAAGGACCAGCTAGGTATGGAAAAAGAGGAAAGGTATAAGAAACATGCACTCACATGTTTTCTTACACAGGCACAGGAAAAAATCTAGAAAAAAATATAGAGTTGTCTTGAATATCTTCATTTTTAAAATTTGTCACGCTGATTCTGTTCAGTGAATAGTTGCCTATTCTGTAAAGATCATACCTACAAAGTGGAATGCTGGCACAAACAAGGCTGGAAACTGAATTAATTACATTAAAAAATGTATTATGTCACAATTGATACATGTAGATTCCTTTCCTAAAAGTAAGGTAATTTTAGGTTTTTTTCTAGTTCACTCACTAGTCTACCTAGAACTACCTAATTAACATTAGCTCACAACTTTTTTCCTTGAAAAGCCTATCATTTACTATTTCTTCTGCCACCTTAAGAGGATGGACTGTAACGAGCCCATTCAAAAACCGTAGAAGAATTGCTGCAAAATATCCTTCAATACTGTAGCAGGTATTTCATTTAATTGATAGCAGGGGAAAAAAGAAACAAAAAACAAAACAAAACAAAAAACATTTTCTCCATCTAATACAGTTACCAGTCTGTCAAATGATCACAAGTTTTGAGAAAATTTGCAGAAATTAAAATTAGGTAGCACAAACTCTACCATAGTTGAAATCACACCAGAAAGACCTACTATACTAATAATTCGTATATGAATTATGTACTACTGATGACAATTTTGCTGTAGCCTACCTAATCATACTAATGCTAAATGTAGAGCTTACTTCCAGTTTCTTTAATGCTGGTATTGGAATTTACACTTCTTGCTTATGAAACTTGAAGTTATAGGATTATAACAAAATTTACTTACAAAATAAGGATTCTGGACTTAAATCAAAATTTAGAGTTTTGAATTTGATCAAGATTTTGATGAATAAAATAATTAATCAAATATTTATTGGCTCCAAAAAACTAAAATGCATATTTGACTTGGATTTCAGAAAATCAGTTGACATGAACCTATGAACAGAAAAATGTGCTGAAGGCCCTTTCTATTATCCAACAGATGTCTCACATCACTCAAAAAACAACAACAAAATCAACAACAAAAAAAAAATCCATGCACAAACAAACAAACAAAAACCAGAAATAACCTTGCTATATAAACTATTTTGCTTTTCAGAGACAAAAAATGAACATAATTTTTGTTATAGAAGTAAAGCTATTCGTTAGAGGAAACGTCTTACAAAAGGACTGAAAGTGTATGAAAATCCTATGTATGCTAACTGTGGCATGCAATATTAGGCAGATATTTCACAATTAAAGGGGACCTTCATTTGCCAATACATTTTTTTAAAAAATGGTGAAACGGTACATAACGTCTTAAAAGTCTCTTTACATATTGCTAAGAATTTCTTTCTGCCTAGAATATGTTAGGAATGAAATCTTCTGATAAAATATTGCAACACACAGAATCTGTGCAGTAGGTGACACATTTGGACCCACGACAATACCAAATGGAAAAAAATAGAATCTTTGAGCTTTTCTCAAGCATTCATTCATCCATTCATAGTTCAAATTTACAACACAGAAGATGAAGAACTATTTCAACAGAGCTCCTTTAACTAGTTTAATACTGGCATAATTGATGTAAAAGCTCTCTATGTAACAGCAAATATGTTCTCATATGCAGGAGGAAAATTGTTGGCATGTTTAATGGATTGAGAGAATGACTGATATAAGTTATTTAGCAGGAAAAAGGTCAGTGTGGGACTTAGTTTAAAAGTTGGTTAAACATACAGTATTTACTGCAGTATTTTCTGAATGTTTTCTAATTATTTTTTAGTACTAGTACAAATATATAGGGTGCAATATTTTTGTGGAATGTGTATCCTCATTGAAATAACTCCCATGGATTTAAAATTTCACCATTTTTCTTGAATATTCAGGGAAATGGCAGTTATTTTTTTCAATATTAATCATCATTTTGCAGATTATTTAATTTAATAAAATAATTACCTCAACGTGTTCTATGTAGGCTTCATAGAAAAAGTTGAGAATATGCTCTACAGTGAAAACGAGATATTAAGTTGTTAATTGAAGTACAAATATTGCAAATTAATGACAAAATGATACAGCCAAAATTTATACGTTAATTGTCCCAGTAAATATAAGCTACTTCTGTACAATTCTGCAATAAAGATAAAAAACCAAAATGTATCTTAGTCTTTCAAAGAAAGCGAGGAGGAAAAGTTCCTTATGGCAATTAAAATTTAGCTTGGAGTCTTAAAGAGGAGAAAAAATGAGCAAACAAACAAAAAAAACCCACCTGTAAATGGGTTGCCGCAAAGTTCTCAGTGTATATTTGGGGTGAATTTATGGATGCTCTTTGCAATGACCATATCAAGAAGTATTTACTATATACTGTCTTATGTGTACCCATAGTAAAAGTGGTTGACAGATCAGGAAATATCATGCAAAAAAATATTTAAAAGAATAAAGAGTAAAATTCTCTGGGGAAATGGAGAAACATTATTATGTAGAATAGTAGAATATAATTGTTTAAAACCAGAAAGATGTATCATTCTTTACCTTTAAAGTGAACCAGCTTAATAGCCTTTCCTTCTTTTGCATATAGTTTCTGTGAATATACCTTATTCATATTGACCATCAAAGAAAACTTTGTATCCAGGAATAAAACTTTTATCCAAATAATTAATGGAACCATTCCTATCCAAACATGCCTTGTTCACTAATTCACCCTACAGTTTGTGTAACGAATCATATAACAATTCCTATAGAAATAGTGGGAAAATATCACAAATAGGAATTAATATAACAGCAACAAGAAACAATTCAATATTATATTTTAAAATTATTGGATTATAAAAAAAAAATTGCATTGTGTTAAAATATTGTCATTCTACATGGAGGTCAGGAGTCTATGCTTTTCCTAAAACAACCAAGGTTTGCCTGAATACAGACTTGTATGCACTGGAAGTCACCTGAGGAAATCCTTGTTTTGTTCTACCTTTTTTTCCAAATACAGTGTTTTCTATGTTGATAGATATTATACTGCAGCTTGACTTCCTTTAAAAAGATTGAAAATCCTGTACGCTTTGAAACCTATGCCTCAGCTGAGAGCAATATTAGATAATCCAGGTAAAACAGAAATGTAAAGTCTGGTCTTGGCAGGTAAATGAGAACACGAAGATGATTTTTCACCCTCTTCTTTTTAGAAAACAAACATCTAGTTTTTTCAAGTCTACCTATATAATCCGCTATCTGCTATTTTGGTGCCCCACAGTTCAGGGAAAATGATTTTCAGTAAACCTATAAATACTTATCATTGCAATATTTAAGGATCAGAGATAGTGTTGCAAGTATGCTAGTAATTTAAGGATCAACAGGCATCATGAATAATCAGCAAATAATTATATTCAGAAGGTCATTCAAGATCATTAAGCTCTGCTATATTACCTCAAAACACATATAGAATGCTATTTCTAAGAATGCCAGATGACATTCAAAGCAAGATCTTGTTGTAAAGGGAGTACTATGAAAGTTATTTTTGTTAACTTGCCATTTCTTTTCATCCATGAGTTGCACAATCATAGGTACAATAGGATTACCCTGCTTTTTGATTTAAGCTGGAAAGCACAGGATTGTCAAAACACTTGATTCTGGAAAGGCACCTAAAAAGAAGTTAAAGTTACACTAAATATATTGAAGAATTATATTTGATTTTTAACTAATTTGATGTTTCTTGATGGGAATTAGACATGAGTTACTGTCTTTTGCTTACTGTTTAAGTTAGCCTTTATGACTTCTATCCAGTTCTTCTCTCAGTATGTATACATATCTGAGACTGCTCTGACCCAAGTGACACACCTTGAACGTGGCCTCATTAAACCTAATTAGGTTATTCTGGGCCCACATCTGAGCAAGTGTGTTTCCTTTTTCAGGAATTAAAACTAATTAACAACTAAAGCTAGTATCCTGCCTACTTCTCTCCTTAAAGCTGAGGCAAAAAAATTGATCTTCAGAACTGAAATATCATAAGGATTCAGTAACTAGCAAAAGTCCACTCTGCACTTTATCAAAACAATATTTGTTCCTTTTAGGATGCCTAATCCACCAATCTTTGTCAGTGTTTGCATATTATTTAACTGGGTTCTCATTTCATTCCTCTTCCTTCCCTTCCTTAAAAAAAAAAAAAAAAAAAAAAACACAAAACAAAACAAAAAAAAAACAAACAAAAAACACCTATCAATAGTACAGAAACAGTTAGATCATCACCCCCTGAATTAATTAGTGCCCTTACTTTTCAAATTATCAGGAAATAAAAGAGTAAGTGCGACTGATTGGAAGAAAAGAGGATGGATTTAGTAATGAGGCAAAAAGTAGCAATGATCCATTATTTGAAGTCAAGGTTTCACCACGCCAAAGAATAAATTTTTTGCTAAGAACTGTTCATTCACACAACTCTGTTATGAATCATTAGAATCAAGACTACTGATGTGAGAGGTTGCTAAGACCTATTGCAGGTTTCTAAAATAACATATTTTAGACAGTTTTCATTCCCTCCTGAAAAAAATTTTGTTTTTAAAACCACATTGTTTTGCAAGAATTCATGAAAAAATATATTTGAACTATAAGTTATATACCATGTCCCAGTTGAAACCATCACTAAGTTGAATTACCATTGAATTCTAGGTTATATATTTGAAAACCTTTGGTTTGGTGAAATTTCTTGCCCAATGTGGATGATGATGTCAAGTTTATATCCATCAGAATGGAAGTCTGAGCAGCAAAATCACTTTAAACCCTTGGTGTAAAAATATCAGTATTCCTGTTTCTTCAAAAAATACTAACCAAATAGAATGGATTTTATAATCTGTAAAGAACAGCTGATCTGAGCAGGTATGTTTTGGAAGACAAAAAAATATCATCAAGCACACCGCCTCAATTTTTTTATTTTTATGTTCTCTGGTTTATTCTTCTCAAAATCTGTTTGGCATTCTGGTCTTTTTAAGCAATATTCTTAATTGCTTTTCTTAATTAATAATCTCTTTGCTTTTTGAACTCTCTTAACTATAGGCTATACTCACATATATATTTCTTTCAATTGACAGAGGCAAAAACTAGTAGTTTTTAATGTTTCTTCATGTTCTTGCTCAAGTACAGAAATAGAAGTTTAGAACTTGTTTGAATGAATGTGAAAACTCTAAAGATACATTGGATATAGACACAAATTAATTTCACATCTTTAATAAGAGACCACATTCTTGTGCCTAACAATGTTAAAGAAGCTTCAGCAAGCACTGAATGTGAGGCCCTAGAGGAACATTTGCTAATTGGAACTAAATGGGATACGATTATAGCCAGGTATATCCTGGTTATATATATTATTATATAAAAAATTCTGTGTTATCTATCATTACATAGGCAGAAAACTTGTGCTTTTCCTCAGTAAACCCCGTTCTAAGGAGCTATTATTCAGAAATATTGCTGCCCTGTGGATGTCTACAGTTTCTAAAAACAAGGAACTACAAATAATAATTAAAAATAAATAAATTAGAATGGCTTACATTTACAAAGAAAGAAAATTTTAAACTGAATTATTTATAGTAATAAGTGAAGCACTTCAAATGTGATTTTAATTTAAAATTTTCCTCTTCGTTGTACTGGGATAACAAATCTCAAATTAATCCTACTCTATGTTTTCATAGACCAGCCACTGATTGAATTAACTGTTTTGAATGTTTCTTTGTCCAACGCAAATAAATTTTTAGTGTTCAGCTTTATTTCAGTATTTAAGCTGGAACAATATGTTCTTTCTTGACATGGTATATTTGAGTAGTGTAATTAAAGAAATATAAATCATGAAAGTAATGAGTTTATATGGCAACCAATCCTTTTTAGCTTTCAGTTGTTTCAATTAGAAATTTTAAATTGTCATTTTTTCTATGCCGAGTACAGTATCCCCATTATCTTTTCAAAGGACTTTTAAAGGACTCCTGGTGCCTTTTAATTGCTTAGCACCAAAAATTTCACACAAAATTAATTTGAAAGGTAAATAGAAAAGCAGTGCTAAAAGCACTAGAAAATAAAATAGAATGTCCAGAGTTGTAAAATATATTTAATCTTTACTCTGCTGCTGATTTGCTGGTTATGGTAAATTGGTCTTAGCTTCCTTTACATTTTTCCTTTTATTTTCCCGTGTCCATTTATTCAGTGTAAAATAGGGAGCAACATGTAATTGAAATGAGCACAATAGGTTATTTTATCTCTTCCATGATTATCTCTCTGATAATACACTGCAAGCATAGATTTGGCAAGAATAATAAAACACATATACATAAGTCAAACTGTCCTTGAGGCATATTCTTGAAGGAACATGAATGTCTGTAACAACTGTCATATAAGATTCAAGTAAGGAAGAAATGGCAGATGTGAAAGTCAACTTAGGAAAACCTGTCTGGAATATAAGAAAAAGTGAAAATGGGGATAGTACGGAGAGCAAAATGGAGGTCTGGGTCCCCTCTTCTGTGTCTCAAGTATTTCTAGATGTTTTCAGCTTTCTCCTTTGGAGATTATAAGTGGAAGAGCCATGGAGATCTGATATCTACAATTATTTTTTTTAACATACAACATATTTTAATATTGGGAATTTAAATTATGTACATACAATTTTCATGGTGAATAAAAAAGAAGACAAAGTTCACTCTGAAAATTTTCATTCATACTTGAATGTCAGTCATGCATCATGTGACATCATTTTCCTTATGTAGCATCCTGACAATATACTATGAAACCTTACTGGGAGCCCATAAGTGAGTAAGTTTTTAAGATTTGTAATCTCAGGTTTTCAGCTCTTTTCTTTCAGCAAAGAGGTAAAAATTCTCCTGTGATCACGTTTTGTGAAATGTTAATAAAATGAAAAAAAATCCATTTTTAATCAGTTCCATCAAAATTTAAAAGCATTTCTGTATCTATAGATTAGCATTTTCTCTGTCATAGCCCAGGCTGAAATAGATTTTTAATTCCTAAAACAATTTCTTCACAAATTTCTAAAGAGGCAGGACGTGTGGCACACTCAGTTCATCTTCCATATTGCTACTGTAAAATTATAAACCAAATTCACCTCCATAATCTATAGCAAATCTATCTAGAAAGTGCTATGTCATAAAAATAGGAGAGCAACTGTATTTTTCCTGTTTTTTTCCCATGCCTCATCATATCTTAATCTTTATTAATGAATGCCAAGCAAATATGAATTTATTATTTATTTTGAACTTGAAAAGAAGTAATTTATGAGTGAAAGCCAAGATCATAACTTTGCAAGTATTGGAACCTGATAAACATTTGGATACATTTTCAGGCAATATATTATAAAGTATTCAGTACTGGCTTCTTCATGGGTTTATGTAAAAACCAAGTTCAACTATTTTGTCAGCTTTTCTTTTTTTTTTTTAATTTTCTCCCTTCTTTTTTTATATAATTTAAACTTTTAATAGACATCTGTATGATATTTGGAAGCCTATAAATTTTCTCCAATGACTATCTTACAGAAAATAGATGAGTACAGTACTACAATGGAGAATACATTGAGGACAGAGAGATAGAAAGACACGTAGAATAACAACTTGACTAAAAATACTCATTAGCTCAGTAAGTATTTCATATTCAGAAGTAGGATTGTAAGTTTTGTTTGAGGATGTAATTTCTTCTTGCTTTGGCTACTTCAGTTTTCTGATTTGGCAAAAGATATCATCTAACAAAGATCTTCTAGGAAAATCTCTGCTACTATATCAACTGATCGTTCTGTTCTCAGCTTACATAAGAGGGAAAAGAGAAATAGGTATGGTTACAACATATAAATGTAGGTAGCTTTACTAGAGTAAACAAACCCTAAATGTAAAATTCCTTGCTTTTACTTTTAAAGACTTTTTTCATTGATAATAGATTCCACCTTCTATAGAAGAATACTGTGTGCTGACAGTACTCTTATGAACAATTTTGGGACAGGCAAAAGCACTGAAATCTAGAATATAATCCAGTATTTGTACTTCATCTCTCTGCTATTTGTCAAGTATGGAATCTACCATCACAATGTTGTATTTTACAATAAATGAAAAACAAGAAAAAGTCCTTGCTTTAGGAATCTTGCTACTGAATGGTTAAGCATGTGTGCTTTCAAAACACACATTAAATAACATTTTTATGGCATTCATTATATATATAATTAGTTAGATTTTATATATAATGGTCAAAGTAATAGGTATCCTCATAGGAAGAGGGGAGCAATTTGAAGATTTACAGAACTGATCCAAATAAGAGGAAATTCTGTTATATGAGACAACACAGAAGAAAACACTGAGATAGAAAAACCAACAACAAAAAAGATTAATAGCAATATGAAGGTGTGATAAAATTATTAATAAAGAATAAAAATATCAATGGAGAAATATCTTCTGTGAACACTGACATTACGAAAAAAACATTATGAAAGTAAATACTGATATTGGCTCAATATATTCCCTTACTACTCTTTAGATTGATAACAACAAAATCTATTTCCTGTCTTTAAAATATACATAGGTGTATATAAACTGGAGATAGGAAATACACTGTTGAAAAAACGACAGTTTAATACAGTGAGTTAGAATTAATTTTACTTGTGCGTGCCTCAGTTAAGGAAAATTGGAAGATAATGCTGAAAAAACATTGTGCATGAGAGATAGATACGAAATGAATATAGTTCTTGTTAAAGATATTACAATATGTTTAGCAAAAAGTAAGTCAAGGTACAAAGATTTTTTTTTAGTTAGACTGTCTTTATGTATGCAGCTTATGATAGAGATTTAAAGTAATCAAGAAAAGTGGTCTTCCAGATAAGCAAGTTGATAATCTTCTGAAATAGTTTTTCATTTCTGTGTGAATGAGATGAGGGCCACTGACAGAGAACACTTTTTCAGGATGACAATTCTCCCACAATTCTGTATGAGCTCTATGGTATGCCATTTTATTGAACTGTATTTTTGGAGAACTTACCCCTACAACTCCTGCATGGAGACTGACCAAGATACATTTTGGTCCAATTTTCTCTATGTGGAGTGCCCAGTTTGTGGCCCACAGGCCAAATGCAGTCCTGGACCTCCCTGAGTGAAGAGGAGCTGTCTTGGGCCACGTTTATATATAATATGTAATATAATAATAATTTATTACACAGTTGATGCATACAAGGAACAAAACGTTATTTTAAAGTATTTTGTATTAATACCAAAATAAATAAAACCAATGGGACAACTGATCTTATTGTTGTGAAACTAATGCATCAATATCTGGTTCTGTGAAAGCGATTGTAATTCTTCGTGAGTTCTCAAGGTGTTCATCAGAGATTTTTGATGAATTTTAACCCTTCCAATACTACATCCTTGGAAATAGTTCACAAATGTATGTACAGCTAAAAAGCACTTAAATGAATAATGCGTGATTGTGAAGCAAGGGATATTTTCTTAGGTAAAACAAAACTTATAAAGGTCTAGCAACAAGACATGGTCAAATCTGTGAGTTGAGTACCTGATTGCAACTCAATATATTCCATTTGAAAGTTTGTAAGTTATGTAATTATGGCAACTGAAAATGGATTTGAAAATAAATCAAAAAACTGATGATTTTTTCGGTAATCTTGAAACCCATGTTCAAATTCCTTAATCAAATCACAAAGCAAGGCTCCATGTTTTCTTTTACCCTCAGCAAGTTTTCTGATGATACGAAGTTGGGAGGATTGGCTGACACACCTGAAGACTGTGCTGCCATTCAGCGAGACCTGGACAGGCTGGAGAGCTGAGTGGTAAGAAACCAGATGAGGTTTAACAAAAGCAAGTGTAGAGTCTTGCACCTAGGGAGGAATAATTGCATGCACCAGTACAGGCTGGGGGATGACCTGCTGGAGAGCTCTGCAGAGAGAAACCTGGGTGTCCTGGTGGATGACAGGTTGGCCATGAGCCAGCAGTGTGCCCTCGTGGCCAAAAAGGCCAGTGGCATTCTGGGGTGCATTAAAAAGAGCATGGCCAGCAGGTCAAGGGAGGTGATCCTCCCCCTCTACTCTGCCCTGGTAGGGCCTCATCTGGAGTACTGTGTCCAGTTCTGGGCACCGTGGTACAAAAAAGACAGGGATCTCTTGGAAAGAGTCCAGCAGAGAAGATGGTGAAGGGCCTGGAACATCTCCCCTACAAAGAAAGGGTAAGTGAACTGGGTTTGTTTAGCCTTGAGAAAAGAAGACTGAGAGGGGATTTGATCCAGGTCTATAAATATCTAAGGTGTGCGGGGCAAAGTGGCGAGGCCAGACTCTTTTCAGCAGTGTGTGGAGACAGGACAAGGGGAAACGGTCAGAAACTGGAGCATAGGAAGTTCTGCATGAATGTGTGAAAGAACTTTACAGTGAGGGTGACGGAGCACTGGAACAGGCTGCCCGGGGGGGTTGTGGAGTCTCCTTCTGTGGAGATATTCAAGACCCGCCTGGACGCCTACCTGTGCGACCTGGTGTAGGGAACCTGCTTTGGCAGGGGTGTTGGATTCGATGATCTCTGGAGGTCCCTTCCAACCCCTAAGATTCTGTGATTCTGATTTTTTGCTGTTCACAGGACTGTATTTATCCAGTTTATCAAAATGCATAATATTATTCACCGTAACTTGAGTTAGCACTGCACTGTGCCCTTCCCTTGTCCTGGTTTCAGTTGAAACAGTGTTAATAGCACACTAATGGCTTGGTTGTTGCTGAATGATGGGTACATGTCCATGGCCAGGCCAGGCTCTCAGCAGGGAAGTGCCACCACTGTGATGGCAGGCTGCTGTGAGGAAGAGCAGCTGCACAGGTTGAGCAACATTGCTAGCAGTCCCATACAGCATGCAGCCAATGACTTGGACTTGCCAGGCCTACATTATAAATCTATATGAATTTGATTATGTATTCTACTTTATTTTGGAGATAAAGAGCCATTACAAATGAATGTTTACTTTGTGTTAAGACAAGACACAAAAATTTGTTCTGCAATGACAAGTTTTGTCAATTCAATGTCTTGTAGTATAAGAAATGTGGAAGCCACGTACATAAAAATAAATAGACGATAGATTCCTAAAGTAATTAAGTATTCAACTACAATACTCCACAAAGGCAAGATCTTAGTGATCCTAAAAATAGGTAGAAGTAAAACTGAGATTTTGTTGAAAAATACCTGTCCGTATATTTTTTAAAAGCATTGGTTTCTATAATCTGCTTTGTGTCATATTATTACTTTTTAATTCTTCTTCTCAACATTTTGCTCCAACATATTCTGTGATCCTAAACACTGTGCTCACTATACCCTCTGGTAAGGAGACAGTCCTGGAATAAAATGGGAGAAGAATAAAAATAATCTGGGTGGTTTAAGGTATAACCTTAATTAAAAAGGTTATCTTTTAAAATAAATTAAAAGGTATACCGAAAAAGACAACACAAGTTAATGACAGACAGAAAACAAACATGAGGAGGAAACATTCTCCAATGTGATATTCATAGCTATCAAAACTATGACATATTATGTATCTGTAGAAGATGTTCTTTTCAACTGTGATATTCTGACTGACTACTGGTTCTTCTTATATAGCCCTTAACAAGCATGAAAATTCAGTAGACTGAAGCAAGTTTGCTTATCCTCCTGTAGACCTGAGAGAACAATTGACAGATATGAAAAATTCAAAATTTGATTAACAAAACATAAAAAAAACCTGCTGTTTTGTGAAGTTAATTCTTGAATAACTTTCACTGAAAAAGTCTCCAAGTAAGAATTCAACATCCCATAATTAATAGTTTTTTTCAAGAACATACTTCTTTTACCACCTGAGTTTAACGTCTGAAGTGATTTGTGAGAAATTTCTGCTGTTCTATGCAAAAGTGTGAGCATAATGGGAAAAAAAAAAAAAAAAGTGCCCTCCAGCAGTACTTATATTCTTTAATTTTGTTTTATTATTATCATTATTTTTGCAGCCTGGATACCAAATTTCTATTTCCATTACACAATTTGCATTATCATGGACCTGGTGTTGTAGATAAGTCCTAGAAGCTATTTCCAAAAACTTCAGCTGAACATATTGCTGATAGCGCTTAAATGCATGTAACTAATAGCATGCTTTATGTCCATATACTTGCAGGAGAAACAAATAATTCAAAAAAAACCAAAAGGTTTGATAAGGTTTCTGTTGTTAGCTCCTGACTGAATCAGATAAAATTTATTATGCAGTACTGCTGGGGTTCATAGAGTAAAACAATATTTTTTTGATAGGCTACAAGCATTTTCTTTTAAGAAAATTAAAACAATAACATCAAAACTTTTTAAAATTTTAAAGAAAAACATCTAAACGTCATAAATCATTGTCAAATTCCTGCAGCAGCAATGACAATAGAAGCAGAAGAAATTAGTAGTTTAAAATTCAGTTAAAAATCATTCAGATTAATGAATTTTTAATAGTGGCATTCAATTCTACTTACATTCCTAAGGCACATTTTATCACATGGCTGAGTTTACAGTTTATTGGCAAATGAAATCAAAAGTTGGAGCAAATATTTTCAGATAGCCTTGCATTCATTAGGGTAAGCTATTTGGTGACTGTATCTATTTAAGGTAATCAATGATTGGTGAATCCATAAGTTCTCCAGGCCCCAATGAAAAAAAAACAAAAAAAAAAAAAACAAAACAAACAAACAAAAAAAACCTTGCGCCAATTTTCATTTGTTTCATATTATTTCAACATGAGCTCAGCAAAATTTTCTATAGAGGTAAAAATCCATTTTAGTTGTCAGCCTGATTACTGATGAGAGTTTATTTTTATTTTTCATGAACTGTAATTGAAGATAAAAGAAAGGTGCTAAGAGTCACATGTTTATTATCTTTGTATTTTCATTTTTCTATTGTTTCTGTTGGAACCTTTTTCAAAAGAATTAGTAAGGAAAGGTGGCTACCTTCTTGTATATCATTCTAAATCTAGAAAAATCATATCATCTTCTTCCTGGCAAGTAGGAGTGCAGTATTAAGGTAAATAAAAGCAGGAAAATTAAAGGAAGGGAAAATTTCCTAGTGAAATGTATTGGGTTTGAAGCCAAGATCAGAGCATACCATTCTCACTGCATAATATCAAATATATAATATTGTGGGTAAAAGCTTTTCTTATGCAAAATCTGCGAGAGAATACCAAGAGTTCTTAACACTACATGACAGAATAGGTTTGTTCGTAGGTAATGTATTTTTATTTCTCTAAACAATGAGGTTCAGAATACAGGAAAGAGGAAAGACAGATAAGAGATGTGCTTGCCCTTGTAGGAGGCAGGCAGTTGAGATGAAAGCTTGAACTCACTCAGGTATGCCACAATATTATGTAAGTGCTGTAATTTTGTATTGAAAGCATCTGTTACTTGTCATGGCCCAGAGGGTGTCAAACTAAATTTGAAAATGCAAATTTTATATCTTCCATTGAAAGTTACATTTTCACATTACACCTGTAACAGTTAATAAATATGAGCTTTTCTCTTTGTCTTCCAATCACACTGCACATGCATTAAAACTGGTGCCTTTAGACATTCTGGATTTATATATATATAGATAGACAGAAAGACAGACAAGCAAAAACAAAAGAATATATAACTGGACTGACTTTTCTAGAAAACTCATGTGGGACTGTACAATCTCACATTTTGTACATATAAATTCACAAATTAACCAAAACAAAGCATGAACAAATTTCTGAGATTTGTAAATTATCTAATATTAATCCGCATTTGAAAATTTTTTTATCAGAGTCATTTGAATTAAACATGACCTTACTTCTTTTCACTTTTTGATTCCATGGCTAATTATTACTCCACATAAAAAAAATGTGATCTTTTCTCAGGAAAAAATTGATGACATCCATATCTATCTTAATCACAAATACATTAATTTGGCGATGGATATAGTTACGTTAAAAGATATTTTTTTGTTTCTGCCTAAATGTTAAAACCTCTCATCACCAAAACTAGAATTTCTTTGTTTCCTTTCTATATGTAGCTATGCTTTTGTTTTTCATAAACTAATTTAAAAAGTTAGAAGGTATATTTTCAGCCAAGTGGCATCAGATGGACCCAAGTGCGTCTCTTTGTACTGCTTTTCTGTTTCCCATTGCTCCAGAAAGTGAAGGCTTTTCAGGAGACACGTTGCCCGCAAGAAGACCATCAAGAAGCAAAGTCATTATAATTTTTGGGAAATGTCTTTAATTTTCCTTACACTTCAATTTGTTTGTTCTCTGATTTGTTCTCAGTGCTTCCACCTACAGAGGAATGAAAACTTTCAGTAAAGCAGGATATTTTAGCCATAGTGGTAAGCTAGCTTGTATCAATAAGTTCACTGAAAATTCAGTTCTTTCTGTTCATCTTTCTCCCTGATGGAACAATATTCACTGCCTTTAGGCACTTGAGTCAGCCTTTTGCTTTAATTTCACAGTCTGACTTCGTATCTTTCAGATTATCAGAATTGAGAAGGAGATAGATGCATTCATGCATTATATCTTCTTGATAAATTTCACAACTTGCTTTCTTTTTCCTGTTTTTATCATGTATCTACTTCTTATGGCATTGTTGGTGACGTATTATGTTTGATATATTTCTTATCAAATTTTAACATGTCATATAGCCCAGCTGATAGACAAAAAACAAATTTTCCTGTTATACTACAAAAATATTCTTTTAGAATCCCATACTTCATATTGAACTTGTTAAAAAAGAAAGATGATTACTTTATAAAAACATATGCAAGCCACCATCATATTTTAAATATATATCATCTAAGAACCTAAGTAAAAGATCAGTAGTATTCAGAGACACAGATTTAATTCCCCTCAAAAAAAAAAAAAAAAAAAAAAAAGAGGCTTATCAGCAGATATCCAGATTTAATAGCAGAGACTAAAGATCCCTATGAATCTCAGCAAAAATGAATATTTACTAACTTAAAAAACAGACAAAATAAAACTGCATGTAAAATAGCTAATCAATGAAAATACAGGAATCTATGTATAATTCCAAAGCCAATTTGAGCACTATGTTCCCTTTCCTGACTTAATTAGTACAAGATCACCATATAAGAATGGCAACATATGCTGTTAACAAGAAATGGAAGTTCACCTTATTGGGGATAAAATCTCTAGAGTTCAGTCTGTGATGCTGACATAAGATTATAGTATTTCCATAACGGTATTGGTGTACCTTCTCTCCACAAAACAGTAAAAAAGAAATCACCATGATCTCTATGAGCAAATGCATTTTGTTCCATCTTTTTTATGTGCATAGAACTTACGTCAGCGTAAACACGAGGGCCTTCTGCCTATTTGACTTAGGATGTTTGGTTATATAAATCTGGCTTAAGCGTACATTCATGCAAGGGAATACAGATCTACAGAATTAAAACAAATAGTGTTTGTGTTTTTATCATTTTCCCTATACCCAAGAATAATTTCCTATTTCCAGAACCAGACAGTGTACAGAAAACACAATGGGATTCACACTTTCATATCACCTCATACATTTAAAATACAGAACTATTTTCCAAAGGATTGAAAATACTTGATCTTTATTGATTGTTACTGTACTGCAGGATGCAATAAATTCAGTCCAGATAGCCCCAACTCTGTGACATTTCTTTGACACTGTACATAGCAAAATATATCTTACATAGTTTACTGTGCACCACAGTATTACTAGCTCCACAGCATACAGAATAAGAGCAATCACGACAACTGGTTTACCAGTGTCACATAAGGAAGAGTAAGTTTAGAGGGTTTATTCTCTAAATTTTAGTAAGAAAACTAACTTCTTAGTCTTCATGTGGAACACATTTGTATCTGGTCTCATAGTTTCTCACCATTCACTAAATGCAAGCAGCCTACTATGACAAACAAAACACAGCCAAATGAAATCGCATTCTCAGTTGCATTACTCTGCATTACAGCACCAAAAAATTGTACTGTGATTTTTCATTTCTATTATTTTAGCTTCTGCTGGTAATTTCATTTTATCCTTTTTAATATCTAACAGTTTTTCAGAGACTTTTGATTTAATCTGTAATTTTTTCTAAGTTGGCATTGACTGAAATATAAATAAAGAAATAAATAATCCATTTGCCCTCTATAACTTTACGCATTTTTCAGCACATTTACGCAAACTCCATTCATGGATAATATGTAATTCAATCTATGTCAGGCTTTTGTCTTTTATTTTACTATTCATTTTCATTCCTGGTTTTAACGTACACTACAGCGTAAGTGACAGACAGCAAGCATGAAGCTAATAAGAACATCTTGATAATAAATCAAAGTAAACAGGCTGTCATAAAACTGTGGAATAGAATAGATGACAGGTAAAATTTTCTCTCTGAAAGCAATTATTTTCATTCTTCAGATCAAATCTTCACTTTTAAGGGCCAAAGATTGTAGTTGTTTGTCCTTTAGTTGACTCAGTCAATTGAAAACAGAAATTTCCATACTAGTGAGAACAGAAGCAGTTGCAACACAACAGAAGAAAAAAAAAAAAAAAAGAAAAAAAAAGACCACAAAGTTGTCTGTACTAATCCTTATTGGATCTGAATGTCTTATAACAAAATCACATTTTATTGTATTACGATGGCTGTATTTCCTTTTTACTTTTTACTTTTGAATTTACTCAACAATGTGATGCCTATCTACAAGAAGGGTCAGAAGGAGGATCCAAGGAATTGGAGAGAAAATGGAAAAAAATGACCAAAAAAAGTAAAACTCGTGTTAAGATAAGGACAGTGGGAAGGCAAGGCAAGGCAAGACATGAAGACATGCAATTGCTCACAACCTGCTGGCTGACGTCTAACTAGTTCACAAGCAGCAGATGCCACCTTAGTTAACTCCCCCCATTTTTATGAATCTGCATGAAACCATATGGTATAGAAGATCACTTTGGCCAGTCTAGGTAAGCTGTTCTGATTCTGTTCCCTCCCAACTTCTTCTGCACACCTTGACTCCTTGCTGGCAGGGCAGCATGAGATGTAGGAGAGTCCTTGACTTAATGTAAGTTCAGCAATAACTAAAACATCAGCGTGTTATCAACATTATTTTCATCCTAAATCCGAAACATAGCATCACACCAGTGCTAGCAATAAAATTAACTCTCAGTTAACTAGAGATGAAAGCAGAACAATTGACTGCAATAAATTTCAAAAAAGTACACTGGGATTCTTTGAGTTAAAGTTGATGTGCACTGTAAATTCAAGACAATTATTTAGTATTTACAATGTAAACTTAAAACTTCCCTTAAGTTAATAACTTGAAAAAAAAATAAATATATATATAGATATCATTTTATCTCAAAAATATAACTATGTAAGTCACTCACAGGATTTCTCTGGATAAGTTTATACCTTTTAAACCAAAATTTCAGTGCACTCAGACTCATGGAACACAGAACACATTGGGAAATCATTTCTGGCACTCACATGTCTCATTAACTAAGTAGATGTAAAAAGTAGGAATAAGCAGGCTTGTCTGTTTTGCTTGTTGGATGAACATTCGGCACGTTTTAACAAACCTCTTTGAATTTTTGCTGTATTACCAAAAAGGAAAGACTAGGTGTGTAAAACTTCAGACATGATTTCTGTTACAAATCCCCTGCGTAGAGTCGTGTAAGAAATGAGAACCATTAGTCATTGTCAGCACTCTGCACTTTACCATGCTACGTGGATTTAACAGTATCTAAAATTCTCTTTACAGGAGATAACTCTGTATGATCAGATTCTTAATAAGCATTTTCTGAAGCAAGCAAGGGTGAAGCATGTCAGCAGCTGGGAGCAGGAAGAAAGCTAGCATGCTTTCAGTATGTAGTGCCAGAACAGAAGTAAAACAAACAAAAAATACAAAAAAAGTCTTCCTAAAAATATTTATTCTAATTGTATATTACTTCCCACTGCTTAATAGTACATTCACGACCTTTCGGTCAGTAATAGACAGTGAGGCATAATGTATTCCATGTTTACACTAATGTAAAAGATGCATCCAAAACTTTAATAGATATTTATAAAAAAGCTGGTCAACATATATCACAGAGAAGTTTTCACGGCAAAGTGGATCTCAGTATTAAAAATCATAGCAGAAATAATTCAAAGCATTATAGGAAAGGAAAAAAAATGTGCCGTATTCATATCACATCACATTTCTGAGATATTCATACTCATCTCATTTTCTGGTCTATAATGATTCAATAATTCCTCAGGTGCACAGTGAAAGTGGTGCTTTTTGTTTCCTTAGCAACTGCTAGAGCTCCATTTCTGTAAAATGAAGAGCATATGCAAGGTTTGCTGCTTTTTTACTTACTGTCATTTTTTTTCTGTGATTATATGGAATTTGAAGTAGTCAAGTAATAACGTGAAGGGAGTACTGGGAGGTAAAGTGAAGGAGGATCTGACCATGTTTTGTCATGACAGTGTCCCTGCTGGGCACAGCTACATCTACTTAAACTTAGGTTTAAGATTATAAAGAGAAGTTAAATCTGCAGAACTAAAACCCACCTTTTACTATCTTTTAGATTTAAGATATTAAACTAACAAAGCAATTTAATAATGAAATTGTAAATGAAATGAAATAAATCAAGAACAGCACCAAGGAAAAAAAAAGTCAATGGTATAGTCAAGGAATATGATGTGGAAATTTCTTCTTTGATATCTATTTTAAGAAACACATCAATAAGAATACAACTTCTTGGTCCTAGATCACAAAACTAAGCACTCAGGAGGGATGTTACTGTTCTTCATGATGCCCAAGCTGTGGTATCATTACCATGCTGACTGAACACAAATCACTTCTGGAATGAGTTGCATTCACAGAATCACAGAATCACAGAATTATAGGGGTTGGAAGGGACCTCCAGAGATCATTGAGTCCAACCCCCCTGCCAAAGCAGGTTCCCTACACCAGATCGCACAGGTAGGCGTCCAGGCGGGTCTTGAATATCTCCAGAGAAGGAGACTCCACAACCCCCCTGGGCAGCCTGTTCCAGTGCTCCGTCACCCTCACCGTGAAGAAGTTCTTGCGCACATTCGTGCGGAACTTCCTATGCCCCAGCTTCATCCCATTTCCCCTTGTCCTGTCCCCACGCACTACTGAAAAGAGTCCGGCCTCACCACTATGGCCCCCACACCTCAGGTATTTATAAACCTGGATCAAATCCCCCCTCTCAGCCTTCTTTTCTCAAGGCTAAACAGACCCAGTTCACTTAGTCGTTCAAATTAATTAGATCTACCATGTGTTAAGTTTAAGAACTCCTTTCCCTCTTGAGGGATTTGATTATTGAAAAAAAAATATATATTTCTTTTTAATTTTTGATATTTGATTTTACTACTTGATTATTGCAAAATTTGACACAACAGACAGTAAGCAATTCCAGAAGCTTGGCACTGTGATACGAATGACCAGTAGGAAAATGAAAAGTTAACCTGACAACTACAAGGGGACTGTGGGATTTTGAATTTGAATAGCGCAAGATGATAACACAGACCTCATTTGATATCTAGACCAAATCTCTTCTAGATTTTATGTTATAATTTAAAGCACTGCATTAGAAAAACAAATGCATTCTTTGAAGCACTGTGTAGAGCTAAATTCAAAGGAAAGCGAAGGGAAAGAGGAATGAAATATGTTGTAGAGAAATTAAGCACTGTTTCATGCCTTTTATTGAATTTGATAGTTAATACTAGCGAACACAACATAAAACTGAATTTAGGGGTAGTGATTCAACAAATCGAAACCAATTTCATGAGGATACTTACATCACAGCAGTATAAGCCAGAGCACAAAGAATCATAGAATCATTTGAGTTGGAAGGGAAACTTAAAGGTCATCTGGTACAACTTCCTGCAACGAACAGGGACATCTGCAGCTAGATCAGGTTGATCAAAGTCTCATCCAGCCTGACCTCGAATCTCTCCAAGGATGGGGCATCCACCACCTCTCTGGGCAACCTGTGCCAGTGCCATACCAGCCCTAATGTAAAAAACTTCTTCCTCACGTCCAATCTAAACCTCCCCTTCCATAGTTTGAAAACATTTTCCCTTGCCCTATCACAGTTGATGCTCCTCAACAGTCTGTGCTCTTCTTTCCTATACTCCCCCTTTAGACACTGAAAGGCCACTCACAGGTCTCCCCGGAGCTATCTCTTCTCCAGATGGAACAGCCCCTGATTTCTATGAGCCTGTCATCATAGGGCAGGCACTATATTCCTTGGATCATTTTTGTGGCACTCCTCTAGATGCATTCTAACAGATCCATGTCTCTCCTGCACTAGGACTCCACATCTGGCTGCAGTACTCCAGGTGAGGTCTCAACACAGTGTAGAGGGGCAAGATCACCTCTCTTAACCTACTGACAATGCTTCTTTTGATCCAGCCCAGGATAAAGTTAGCTTTATGGGCTGTGAGGGCATATTTCTGGCTCATGTCCAGCTTGCCATCCATCAGTACCCCAGGCTATTTTCAACAGGGCTGTTCTCAGCCTTTTCATCCCCCAGCTTTTATTGGTAGTGGGAACTGCCACAACCCATGTGCAAAACCTTACACTTGGATTTGTTGAACCTCATGAGGTTCTCCTAGGCCAATTATTCAAGGCTGTCTAGGTCTCTCTGGATGGCACCCTGTCCCTCAGCCATGAAGAGTACAAATTACAAAATACTTAGTACAAAGAATTATATATCAAAGTTAGAATCTTACAAAAAATGGAAAGATTAGCATACATCATGAAATAGATTAATATAATAAAAAACTCTAAGAAATCAAGCGTGTTGTCCCAAGAGGAACTTCTGGCTACTTGTTAAACATGAGGTCATATTGAAATGTAGCTAAAATCAGCACAGTGCTACCGTACTGGACTTAATAGAGGTGTCTTGAAGGTCAAGCCACAACATGTTGAGAAATCTGAACTACCAAATTAGCTGGGAATCCAAGATCACTTCGGGATCTAAAAAATTTGAGCCATAAGGTTCAATCCTTTCAGAAGAGTACAGGTTAGAATTCCAACTATAAACCTGTAATATGTTTTCCTAAATCACTTCGGACACATTACAAAGATACTGGAGTCCTTACTTACATAGGAAAAACAACACAAACTTTTTTTTTTTTTTTTTTTAAACAAATTTTCACTGCTGGTTGTTAGAATAGAATAAAGATGTTTGGTGCACAAACTCATAAATATATAAACGAAATAAATAAATTTTCTTACAATATATTATTATAAGTCATATATACATCATCTCCAGGTATTAGGATAAAAGTATTATACTCTCCAGGTATAATGAATATATATATATATATTAAAAAAACTTTATTCAGACAACACAGAATAATATAATTTTTTTCATATTTGATTAGGTTGTCACAAAATATTCACTGACAAACTGATTGATCCAGCCTGGAAGAAGTATGTGAAAAAAGAATTTATTTCCCATTTGAAGGAAAAATGAAACAAACAAACTGAAACATTTTAAAAAACAAACAAACAAAAATACATCTGCTTAAAGTTTGGGATATTTCCTAAGCAGCTTTGAGCAAAGAACAGTAATTTAAAAAGTTATGTAGACCTATTAGAAATAAAATCAATTAAATCATCACTATGAAAATACATTAGCAAAGCTACTGCTGTCATAACATAACAGTAATCAATATCATGCCATATTTTCAATATCTTTAATATTTCCTCTCTGCACATTTTTCATTTTCAGCTTTACGTCTAATCATTGTCTTCTGGTTTGACTTATTTTCTTTAAGTTTCATAAAATTTTATCTACCATTCATCTACACAAACCTACACTAATGTATTTAATTTTTTTTAAAATTTGAGAGCAAAATAGGGAGCAAGTATGACTCAATGTTTCTTGGATTTAAACTAATAAAATAAATAAATAAAATGATGTAAGCACAGATAAATAGAATGTATGCATTTTATAGAGGCTTTTATGAATAGGCAGGGGTGCTTGAAAATTTTACGCTGCAGATCACACTGGCTTTCTCTTACTGTAAATACTTATATGATAGCCTATACATTACACCTAGATTTTTACAGGAGTTCCCCACTACACTGCTAAGTAAGTGGCGCCTGGAATGAGTTGCAATTTTATACACTTTGCACCTTTTCAGAAGTCAAGTAGTCAAAAGATATTAGTCTCATTTACTGCGATATGTTCTTCTTATTTATTTTTTGCAGCCTAGTTTTAAGGTTTATTTACCAGTGACAATGTTTAAAGGTTAAAAGAAAAAGAAATAAGAACTCAGATACTTTAATTAAATGTAATCCCCACATTAGAAATTGCAAACATACCAATATAAATAAGAAATAATAGCTTTTTTTTTTCTCCTATATCTCTACAAACCTTCTTCTACCGCCTACAAGTGTTTCAGATCACCACCTGGTCACATTCCTACATCTTTGCCTGTCAAATTGCTGATATTCCAAGTCAAACTGTCTTCCTTTGGTAAGATTCACTTGTCTGTATATTTAGGGAATGAGACAAGCAAAGCATGCAGCAAAAGAAAATTGCCAATGGCAATCTCTCAGAGCTGCAATCACAGCATGTTGTTTCTTTCTGGAAATGCTCCTGAAAGTATCAGAAGAAATAAGAGGAAAGAAAGGAGAAATGTCAGCAAGACCTTGAAAAATGTAATGGCTTTTCAGCAAAGAGGAATAATTATCTACAAAACGTTACTGGAATAGGAAGAGCTATGTAAATCTAATACTGTTTCAATAAAGAAATGTGAATGTGACATTAGGGTTCTGTGCATGCTCAATACCAAATTGTTTTATTTAGAAACTCTGGGTAGTTAGGCCTATAACCTGTTCCATTGGACACTACTGCAAAAAAAAAATCAGTTGGCTTCAGAAGAATGAGGTTAATGTTAAGTACTTCTGAATTCTTTGTATGAACTCACGAATGAGGTTAAGACTGGAGGCAATCTGGGCTGTACTGACCACGCTGTGATTGAGTATTTGATCTCAAGGAATATGGACCTGGAAAAAATCAAAGATAGGACCCTGAACTTCAACAGAGCTAACTTTGGCTGTTTCTGGAACTATTGAATGAGATACCTTCGGCAGCTGTCTTTATGGACGTAGGAATGGAACACAGCTGGCAGCTCTTGAAGGACACCTTTCTGAGTGCATGAGAGCTCCCCATTCATTGGCACAAGAAATCAAGCACAGAAGGCAGGAAATCAGCAAGGCTGAATAAGGACTTGCTAGTCAAACTGAAGGAAAAAAGGGACACGAATGGGCAGGAAGCAGGGACATGTGGCCTGGAAAAAAAATACAGATCCAGAGATGGGATCAGGAAAGCCAAAATACACATGGAACTGAACTTGGCAAGGTATGTGAAAAATAACAAGAAGGAATTGTACAAGTACATTGGTTAGAAGAGGCAGACCACGGGGAGTGTACTCCCTCTGATAAATGAAAAGGGAGAAGTAGCTATACATGGAGAAGGCTGACGAACTCAATGAGTTTTTTGCCTTGGTCTTCTCTGGCAATCAAACTTCCCACATCACTTATGTCACTGACTCTTTAGGTGGGGGTCAGGGAGCAAAATCCCCCCCACCATAAGAAAAGAGCAGAATTGCTTTTTTCTTATAAAACTGCCTCAAATTAGCTGAGTATAGCGAAAAGTGCTCACAATTGATCCATTTAGTTGATGTAAAGAACATTTTATAAATAACAATCTTTTATTGAAAGAAACTCATACTCAAAAATTAATAAATCTTACCCCTGTTGTCTTTTTCTTGAAGCAGCATAATGCACACTTAGCTCATGTCTGCAATTTCTGAATGCAAATTTTGAATGGCTATTCATGCTTCCTCTTTGTTAAAAAGGGACATAGAAGTTATTCTTTTGCATTAGTAGAAAGAAGAAAACTTGTTTTCCTGTAGATTTTTGTCCCTATATTTTCCGAAGCACTTTCCTCCAAGCTCAAGTCATATATCAATTTCACAACATTTTCCTCATCTCTTACCTCATCAAATCCATTTGTCTTGATAAGCAAGTGTGAAATTTGTGCTTTGGTTAACTTAGACTTACAGATGAATTTCTGAGTTGGCCAGTACATGTGTTATTATTTTACTGGCTATTCTCCCTTAAACTTGATCAGAGATTGAAATAATCTAGTTCAGAAGGAAAATCCGTAGTAACTGTCTTCCTACCAGCTATCAAATTTTTCAGACTTGAAGGAATATATATATATACATACATATATATATACATACATATATATATATATGTATGTATATTTACATAATGTGCTAATGATATCAGTGTTCTTCAGTAGAAGTTCATTATAAGTGCTATCATGTATACGTCTCCTAGCATATTCCTCTCCAATGACAAACTCTGTGTCATTTGGGTCTCAGGACAGTTTTTATAACAGTTTGATTATGGCTTTAGCAGAATCAAGATTTGAAAAGTATTCAAATAAGTTATTTAAGTGAGCAGCCTTTTATGTATGGAAAAGCAACATAACTATTAAATTGATACATTTGTTAGTAAATGGGTAAGCAAGTAGCACTAGTTATACAATCTTCAGTTTAATGGAACTACAGAGCTAATCATAGGCAATACTTCAATGTTTATGGAAACACATTCAACAGTTGCAGTCTTTCTCTTGAGGAATTCTGGTTACAAACTGCTTAATTTCCCAGACAGCCAGAGGGTTTCATTATTTTCTTCTAATCTGTTTCAAATGTATTCACCAGGTTGTCCAAAGAAAGAATTGATTTTAAATGTAATTTTTGCTTCTGCCTACTAATAGCCAGAAGAAGTAGGTTTTATTCAATAGAATTGCCTGTCTGGAAACTGACAGAATATGTGAAAGCATCTCCTACATGAACAGAGAACTTCACTGGTCTTGCATGTTTTATCTCAAAACGTCACCTGGAAAGGAGGGTACTCTGTACATACAAGCAGTTTTGGCTCTGCTCACTGTGCTCACCACCCTCTCACAGTAAAGCATAGTGGCTGACTAGGAAGAGCTAACTGTGCAGGATCCATTCAGAATGCCAAGATACACAGGAATTTAATTAAGACAATAAGAGCATAAGTGATACAAAAATTGTTATGAAAATGAGAGATTTTTCTATTTGCAAGTCTCCTTGCAGCACTACTAAAAACATTACTTGTCTGACTGTGCTTTAATTTTACATACTAATCACATAGGAAAGTCATTCTTGAAGGGTATCAGGTACAGAAAAATTAAGCTATTGTCATTCAGCAAAATCATACCATTAGATACAATTGTCATAGGAAACACACTGAAAAGAAAGCACTCAGGATAGAAATAAAACTTTGTTTTCAGATACACTAATTTCCAACTAGTCCTAATCTTAACAAGAGCAAAACAAAAGAAATCAAAATAAAACACAAATGTTGCTGCTTACTTTATAATCTAAGGGTAAGATCAAAAGTGGCAATTTGATTGTTTCTTTATTTTGCTCTGAATTAATATTTTCCTTATTTTCATTACTGTTTTCATTCATGAAGACCTGCCTAACATGAAAGCTGTTCTATCACAGGACACATCCAACCTAACACAAAGTCTAAGGAATGTGTGAACATATTTTTTAGGATGCAAATCAACTATCTAATTAAAAGAGCAGAACTTTGTTACTTAAGACGTAACTTCTTCCCTTAAATATTAAATTCTTAGAGCTTCATTACTATTAGTCTAGCTTTAGTAAGAAAAGAAAGATCTTGTTACCATTATGGGCACAAGTCTGCAATTTATTTCTTGCCAGAGCACTACTGGGGTTTAGAGTCTACTGCTGTGAATTAATATCAATCACAAGTCCATAAAATTCAGAAAGCACTTAAATTGGCTTTATTCTTGTTTTTGCATATAGTAACTTGTTTGCACAGGTTTTCTAAACTCAAGTAACTAAAATGAAAGTGTGAGCACCAGCAGTGCAATATTTCATTCACTTACAAAAGCACTTAGCAAATACAGTGGTACATTTCAATGAAATGCACAGAACATTCATTAAAGAATTTTATGAAGTTTTATTTCTCTTTTCAGAGTGCTTGGGTTTATTTACATACAGGAGAAACATCTACAGAAAACACTTAAGTAAAAATAATCAAATTCACCAGTCAAAGTTTGAATCTATGTATTAAATTGCTTAGAAATTGATTGCTAAGTATATACTTTAAAAAAAAAAAAAAAAAAAAAAAAAAAAAAACAAGGAAAGGGGAAAAAAAGGGGGGGGGATTTTGTACTACTTTTCGTGTAATTAGTGAGCACTTTGTATTTTCTTGAGAAGTTTGATGGCCCACTCAGCTATCCATGAACTGTCAGATCTTCTGACTTACTGAATCTAAGGAAAATATGCTGGGTCATTTCTGTTATACTGCATTAGAAATTTAGCAATTGTACATATTGCCACATTGCTTGAAAAGGTCCTGAGCCTATTTAAACTTAAAGATTTATTGCCATTAAGTTCAATTAGAGCTGGTGTGAGGCTTAAGTTATATTCACCTGAGCAATAAACATAAATTTCATTTAAAATTAAGCATTGATTCCTAAAACACTTGCAGAACAAAGATGAATAAATAAAAGGCAGTTGCAGGTGCCATGACAACTTCAGAAAAGACTGAGGAAATTCAGAAACAATACTTGCTAAGAGTATTGTATCAGTTTCTTTTTCAATTTCTAACTTTCTCTTTCAAAATGAAAAGTGTGATCATGAACTTTAAGATCAATAGCTACTATTTTTTACTACTGTTATTCTGTATCATTTCATAATTTTAAGAGATTTTTCTGTTATGCCATTGACTCAAAGGTTGCTGAAGGACACAGATGAAAAAGTCCAAGCAAGTCCTGGTCAAGGGTTGAGAAATCCTTTGTCTGAGGGACGCAGATGGACTAGGCCCGGGGCAACCAGAGAGAGATAAGCTGCAGATGAATGGCCAGGAAGCAGTCTTTTGTGTGGGCTTATCTCGAGGAAGATGGCCATCTCAGGGGTGCTGGCACATGACTCTTACCCAAGCACCCAGGGATGTTGCGTAGGCAGGAAAAAAGGGAGGATAAAAGAGGGATCAGCGATCATGAAGTTGGGTTTCTGACATCAGATTCCTCACAACTTGAGACCTGCGTGCTGAAGAAGAACAAGAAGGTGCATGCCACCAGATCCCTCACTACGGAAGTCCTCGCTGACGGACTCTCCCGGACCTGCTACCTGCATCCTGCTGCCTGCTCCCGGACTTACCCTGCGGCTTCTTCCTGCTACACGTTTGCTGCCCAAGGCCGGCCACGCTGCTGCTGCTGCTCTCCCCCCGCCCCCTGCGCTTTTGCCTCGGACCATCGGAATGTCTTGCAACGGGACCGCTGCTGGATCCTGTTGGTGACTATCCCCGCTTTATGCAATGCTTGCCTCTTTCTATCTTTGCTATCGCCCGCCTTCCCTTCCCCATCACCCTAAATCCTCCGTCCTCCCCTTCCCCATCTCCCTGATTAAAGTTTGTAATAAACTGGTCGGACCAACATTTGAACCATTCTTTCTTAATCTCACGCTGGGTATACATATACCAAAGAACCTCTTCTCCCTCCTATAAATTGGAGTGATACAATAACATGTCATATATATTCATATATTAGTCTTTTTCCTCATTAAAAAAGAAAAATAAGTGAATAGAGGAGTTATTGGGATGAAAGATGCTTTGTAAATAGCATGAAACCATTTCTCTGGCAATTTTGGTTTTATTAGTACGTCTAATATATTATATATATTTATTATATATATATTTATTTATATATATAAAATACAAATTATCGTTGTTATTATATTGTTGTATATTTTATCTTGTGAATTTTCCAATCTTGTCCTCTCATCAGCTGAAATACCAGCACCAGCAGACACATTACATGGGAGCAGCCAGCCTGGGTTCTCTCTTTGCTAGAATTCATTATATATATATATATATATAAAATTATATTATATTATTATAATATTTCATATTATATAATATATATAATATATTATTTTTATAATTTATATATATTTATTTATATTATAATTATATATATAATATATAATATATAATATATAATATAATATATATAATATAAAATATAATATAATATATATTATATATATATATTTATATATATAAAATAGGTATAAAAACAGGTCTAGCCTGTAAATGGCAGTTTTTGATGTGTAAAATCAACATCTTTGGGTGAATGTAATGAAATAAACATTTGAGGGCAATGACCACACAAAGTGTATACTAGAACATCCCATATTAGCAGATCCAACATTTTTTTCATTCCCTTGTAAAGCTATTTGATGTGTCTATTATTCTAGTGGTATATATAAGCCTTACAAACAGAATCTTTTTTTAAAACAATGAACATCAGCATGACATGGAAATTTTTCAACAGATCAACAGACCAAAGAACATTTTGTTTAATTTATTCAATATAAATTATTCCTGCAAAAATTAAAGCAAGCTGTGGCTACTCAATAAGGAAACATATTGAACACAATTTAATGTTGTTATTTATTTTTTAAAGTGACTTTTAAAGAAAGAGTCAATAGTATGGTGAGATTATATATGTACCCTATACTGGCTGCTTCCACATTTTAATACTACACTCGTACTCCCACATTAGTGACTTCAAATCTAGCTACTAACTTTCAGCTATGAAACACTGGCTTATAAAAGCCTAAATTATTATGAGGGCAATGTGGATACTATTCTGCAAGCTGTTTTCCTAATGAGAGTGCTGTCTTAAATACCCCCCTTTTGCCTGCCTCCAACTATTTATTTCTACCCAGGTGCTAATCTTTAAGGTGGGCCATCACAAAGGGTGATAGTTCTATGCCAGAGCATATCCATGAAACATTTGCATTAAAAAAAAAAAAAAAAAAAAAGTGATTTGTATATGAATATAGGACATATAAGTTATATGTGAATGCACATAAATGAAGTGGCTGCGAAGAAATAGGAACAAGTGTCATTGCTGCCTGAGAGAAAGGTACACAATCAGAACTTTTTAGACTGTTAACAGTGGTTTGGATTTTAGTGAAAATAAAATGTGTCATGTTACCATAACTTAAGGTGCAAATAAGTACTCAAATTCCAAATCCCAACTAAGACTGTCTAAGCCTTTTCAATCCCTGCTTCTACTACCTTTACTTAAGAGAATGATTCAAACTACTTTATATGTTAATATAGAATAAGTCCATTTCATATGGCTGTAGAAATAATTAGAAGAGTGAAACCAATTATCCTAGAATATACATTATGATACGTAGAATGTAATCCATTTAATTATTCTGCAAATTGAGCACATTTTAATTAAAATGTGGTTAAATGCTTAACAAAATAAGAGATGGTTGAAGTAAATAAACAACAGGATGTAGTCAGGTGCAAAGAGGTGAAACAACCAAAGGTAAATAACAACTGAAAAGGACAACACAAAAGAGACTGAAGCATACAGTCAAGGAAAAAATAAAATAAAATATAAATAAACATTACCAAAAATGAACGTTGACAAGCTGCTGATATGCTGATGTTGGTATTGCTGAGCCAGATCACAAAAGTAAGAAAACATACTTCTATATATGAACAAAAAATGTTATTCAACCATATTCATAAAATACTCAGAACTACTCCAGTAGCAAATTACTGAAGTAGACATTCATGTCTATGACTGTGAAATTTAAGAGCAAACCTAATTTTCCTTTCACTCAAAACAACTGGAAATTAAATATTATAACTGTAATATAAATTATTCTAAGTACAGCTGCTGGAAATGAAACAAGAACCAATCCCTGGTTTAAGCGCCATTAATATAAAGCTGATTTAATAACTGAAAGCAACCTTGCAGAATGTATTAGCCAATATCCAAGTAATTTTTAATGTTAAGAAAACTTCATCAAACCCCACCGCTTTTGTTTTTAAGTACACTATATTTGAAAAGATAATCTGATTTAGCAAAGATTTTTGCATTTAAAATTGCCTTAAGCTATAGGTTGACAGGGTTGCTTTGCAATAATCTGCCTTGAAATATTGCTCAAGCTGCTTCCTTCTTTTAGATAGCTTGTTGGTTCATATAGCAATTCAGCAATCTGTGCCTAGAGCCTCTTGGATTACAATATATATAGCTAAAGCTATAATTTATCTATTCCTTCTAATATAAGCACAGAGGTGGTATGAAGATGATGTCAGTAGCTAATAACAAGAAGAATTTTTGCAACTTTTGTTACCTTCCTCAGTGTATGACTGATTTTGTTTCCTTTCCCTCCTAGGCCCCAAGCATGTGCAGTCTATTGCCACCACACATTCTAATTAGCCTGACACCAATTTGAGTACTGCATTTTGCCCATGTTTTGCTCACAGATAACAAAAATGAACCTGAGTTTACATTTCTTCCTGCTGTTCATTTTATTGGTTCTCTCCCCATTCTCAGGCAATATTCCACCATGCTCTTACATATTTTAATGTCAAGATAACAAAGCTTGGGCAAAAATTAGAATGAAATGTTACAATTACATAGGGTTTCTTAATTACGAGAGTTGCAGAGGAGCATGCACACTTAATTCCTCTGATTGGAATTCTGTGCACATAAAAAAATGACAAATTTTCAGAAGGCCCTAATATGGTTCTTTCTGGTAGAACAAGTGATTGTGAAGCAGTACGTAGTATCTGTCTCTTCCAGGGTCTGAATGATTTATGGACACTACTTAAGAAAACACCAGAAGCATACATCACATATGTGTGCACAAGAAAGTTAATAAGACTAATAAGTATAAAAGTATATAAATAAGTATAAAAGTATAAAAATATCTTAAGTAAGTCTACATATTTCCATTATGTAATTTCTGCTACTCAGATAATGTCTACAAATCATATATTTAACTAAATTTGATCCTAACTTTTTGGCAGAATATAATCTTTGGAAATAATGAAAATACAGCTTTGTTGCCTTTGTTGCCTTACTACTTTCTGTCTCATAAAGCTTCCTTTCTTCTCAGTTCCACAATAAGACAAGAGGAGAGAAAAGTTAATCATGCCATAAAAAGAGGTGACCTTCTACAAGAGGAATAAAACTTCCTATAAAACCAGTACCATTCCTGCTATAGAACTCCAGTCTAGTACCATTAGAAGTCATATAGAACAGTACATAATCTGTGTTTAAACAGACTAGATTATAAACTAGCACTATATTTCTAATACATTTATTTATACCATGCATTAATGCACTTTTAGGATAGATTATAATGACCAGAAGTATTTTCTCTTGGCGACACAGCTAGTCAAAACAATAATTTTGCTGATTTTTTTTTAATTATTTTTATTTTTTTACACAGCTCATCAGTTGTAGAACTGGAGAAAGAAAGCAGGAATACTGATTCTCATCCTTCTGTTCTCTCCAAATACACCCATCTTAAGAAAAGAAGCAATTGCTTTCATCGCAGGATTCATTTCAATGTTTCCCATGTTTCACATTTTTTTCTTTGTCTCAAAGGAGATAAACCACTGAAGATGGCTGTTGCCTTCTAGTACAAAGACATATTCCCCAGTCATGATAACTCCTTCAGTTATTTGTGTTTTAGCATAGTGGGTTTTTTGTTTGTTTGTTTTTAATTGTTGATATCTTTTTTTTTTCCTTTCCTTTTTCTAAAGGTCACTTGCCCATTTGTTTGTTTCTTTAGTTTTTTCAAGTTTTCTTTCCTTATAAAAATACGGGAAGAAAACACACCATTCATTATTTCTGCCTTTCATTTCCTAAAACTAACCAAAAACTAATCAACAATGTGTCTGATGGCCTCTAGGTGTAGGCCAAATAATATCTAAGACCTTTGGTATTTAATTATTTGTTGAGTGAGAACAGATAAAAAGAGGCACTAATAAGTGAAGTTATATGCTCAAACAGATTAGTGGAAAAGATTCATAATAACAGATAACAGGTCAACAGACTGGCCACCAGCACAAGAGTAAAAGTAAGCACTATAAGCATCAGCCATATAATTAGTTCTGTTTTCATTTCTCAAGATTTGTTTTAGACAAAATAATGTTAATTCCCGTCCCCTGGTAGGAAAGATTTTCATAAAATGCTTCTATTAAGAAATTTGAAATAAACAGATAATTTGTAGAAAAAATGCTAATCTGAGTGTGGAAATTGCCAACAATGTAAACAATTTCTCTTCCCAGAAAAAATAGCATGGCTATGCTACTGTTTTCAGTAGTATTTAGATGAGAAACGTTCAGTATTTTGTTCCAAATCTGGGTTTGTGCTGCCTGCTTAAACCACAGGGCGCTTGTGCTGTAGGCACCCACAGTCTTTTGTTTCATACCAGTTAATATATGAATGGTCAAAATGGTTTAGTTTTAGGATTTAAAAATTCCTCTTTTATACTTTGCATGAATAAATATGAATGTTATAAGGTAAAACGAGGCAAAAAATTTGTCAGTCATAGATAAATGTTTAAAACTCCTTTTGTTTTGCAGCTGGTGCCCTTTTCTGAAGGATATTTCTTGTGCTGCAGACTCTGAACAAAAGCATTCCATTTTAAGAATGCAATTAGAAACATTTCTTTTTCTAGGACTTTTACAGAGCAAGTCCTCTGTAAACCAAGCAAGAAGATTCTTAGAAACCATATTCAGCATACATAATCTCTATGCCTTCCACCACCTTATTACCATAGAAAACACAATTAAACATCAAGCTTCAATGTTTGATCCCACAACATGTAAGACCTAGCAACTGACATTTCATACATTTTACTAGGCTTTGGACAAAAATGCACATATACAAAACAAAACAAAAACAAACAAAAAAACCCACCAATTCTTGTTTAGATGGTTTATTTCCCTGGAACTTCAAAAAACACTGTCATATAAGGAGCCTGGGTTTAGGAAATAGGACTTAAATAGCCCTGTCTGTCTTATTTATCGAGTTTCAAATGAATAATAGAATGACTTTTAGCATGACTTTCAGCCAAAGTAGGCTCAATACCTGCCATTCTGTTCATAGCAAAATGGAAGCTTTAGTCAAGGGTGGAGCTGATTTCAAATTCACTCTCTTACTTCATTCTACTACCGAGCAGAACATTCCAGCCTCAGTTAAACTACAGAAATTTAGCATGTTTTTTTCACTTATCAATGTAACTAGAATGAATGAATAAATTAATAAATAAATAAATAATCAGTAAGGCCTTATTATTTATCCTTAATTCAGTCCTTAAAGTCTACCTATAACAGAATTTCTTTCAGAAAGTAGAGCTTCTAGTACATTTGATTAGATATCCTGATTTAGAAAAGGATGCAAATGAAGCCAGAAATTTGAGCTTATAAATGAACACAATGTCTGGGCATAAGGAAATAAACATCTTCTAGGAGCTGTGTTGAAGTTCTTTTCACTACTATAAATGACATTCAGTCCACACAGAAAAGGAAGGATCCCCTTCTATTATTAGTTTGGATCTTTAGAATCACAGAATCACAGAATCACAGAATTATCAAGGTTGGAAAAGACCTAGAAGATCATCTAGTCCAACCATTACCAATACTTCCCAGCTAAATCATACCCCTCAACGCAACATCCAAACGTTTCTTGAACACTCCCATGGTCGGTGATTCCACCACCTCCCTGGGCAGTGCATTCCAATGCCTGACTACCCTTTCCGAGAAGTAATACTTCCTAATGTCCAGCCTGAACCTCCCCTGGCGCAGCTTGAAACCATTCCCTCTAGTTCTATCACTGATTACACGAGAGAAGAGGCTGACCCCCAGCTCACTACAACCTCCCTTCAGGAAGTTATAGAGAGCTATAAGGTCTCCCCTGAGCCTCCTCTTCTTCAGGCTGAACAATCACAGCTCCCTCAACCACTCCTCATAAAGCCTGTGCTCCAGACCCCTCACCAGCTTCGTAGCCCTCCTCTGAACACGTTCCAGAGCCTCAATGTCTTTTTTGCAGTGAGGGGCCCAAAACTGAACACAGTACTCGAGGTGCGGCCGCACCAATGCCGAGTACAGGGGGACAATTACCTCCCTGTTCCTGCTAGTAACACTGTTTTTGATGCAAGCCAGGATGCCGTTGGCCTTCTTGGCCACCCGGGCACACTGTCAGCTCATGTTCAGCCGAGCATCAATCAGTACCCCCAGGTCTGTTTCCTCAACACAGTCCTCCAGCCACTCTGCCACAAGCCTATAGCGCTGTCCGGGGTTGTTGTGGCCAAAGTGCAGGACCCAGCATTTGGTCTTGTTGAACCTCATCCCGTTGGCTTCAGCCCAGCTCACCAGCCTATCCAGATCCCTCTGTAGGGCCTCGCTACCCTCAGGCAGATCGCCACTCCCTGCCAATTTGGTGTCATCCGCGAACTTACTGAGGGCGCACTCAATGCCCTTATCCAAGTCATCGATAAAGATGTTGAAGAGGACAGGCTCCAGCACCGACCCCTGGGGAACACCACTCATGACTGGTCTCTAACTGGATTTTACTCCATTTACCACCACTCTCTGGGCCCGGCCCTCCAGCCAGCTCCTTACCCAGCCGAGAGTGTACCCATCCAAGGCACGGGCTGCCAGTTTTTGCAGGAGAATAGCATGGGAGACAGTGTCAAAGGCTTTGCTGAAGTCTAAGTAGACCACATCAACCGCCTTTCCTTCATCCATCAGATGGGTCACAGGATCGTAGAAGGAGATCAGATTGGTCAAGCAGGACCTGCCCTTCACGAACCCATGCTGGCTAGGTCCGATCTCCTGGTCATCCCACACCTGTCGCATGATCTCCCTCAAGACAATCCGTTCCATTACCTTCCCTGGCACCGAGGTCAGGCTAACAGGCCTATAGTTCCCCAGATCCTCCTTATAACCTTTCTTGTAAATGGGAGTCACATTGGCAAGCCTCCAGTCTTCCAGGACCTCACCCGTTAACAAGGAGTGCTGAAAGATAACGGAAAGCGGCTCAGCAATCACCTCCGCCAGTTCCTTCAGCACTCTCAGGTGGATCTCATCCGGACCCAAGTACTTGTGGCAGTCCAGTTGGAGTAGTAATTCCCTGACCGCTTCTTCAAGAATCACAGGGGGTTCAGTCTGCTCCCCAGCCGAGACTACCAAGCCAGAGCGTGGGGAGCCCTGGGAATAACCGAGATGACTTTTAAAGGCAGACATAAAGAAGGCATTCAGAACCTCTGCCTTTTCCTTATTCTCTGTGATCACATTCCCAGCCTCGTCCAGTAAAGCATGGAGATTCCCCTTTGTCCTCCTCTTACAGTTGATGTATTTGTAAAAGAGTTTCTTGTTTGTTTTTACCCCAGCAGCCAGCTTAGATTCAAGCTGGGCTTTTGCCTCTCTGATTTTCCTTCTACACATCTTAACAGCCTCTTTGTAGTCATTCTGAGTTGCTCTTCCCTCCTTCCACAGGCGATAGATTATCTTTTTCTCCTGCAACCTTAAGAACAGCTCCCTATTCATCCACACCGGTCTTCTTCCCTGCCGGCTCATTTTGCGGCTCAGGGGGACCGCCCGCTCCTGCGCCTTTAAGACTTCCTTCTTCAAGAGCGACCAGCCATCTTGGACCCCTTTGTTCGCTAAGACTGAATGCCAGGGGACTGCCCCTACTAGTCTTCTGAACAAATCAAAGTCTGCACTCCGGAAGCCTAAGGTGGCAGTTTTGCTATTCTCCCTCCAGGCTCCACCTAGAATCGAGAACTCTACTATTTCGTGGTCACTCTGTCCAAGACAGCTCCCAACCTCCACATCTCCCACCAGACCTTCCCTGTTTGTGAACAGCAGGTCTAGCGGGGCAGCTCCTCTCTCACCAGCTGCATTAGGAAGTTATCCTCTATGCATTCCACGAACCTCCTAGACTGCTTCTTCTCCGCCATGCTGTACTCCCAGCATATGTCAGGGAAGTTAAAGTCACCCATGAGGACAAGGGCTGGTGACCGCGCAGCTCCTGCCAGCTGCTTATAGAACAGCTCATCTGCCTCTTCATCCTGGTTTGGCGGTCTATAACAGACACCCACCAGGATGTCTGCCTTATCAGCCCTTCCCCTGATCTTCACCCATAGGGATTCAACCACATCGTCCCCAGTCGCAAGCTCTGCAGCATGAAAGCATTCCCTGACATAGAGAGCCACACCGCCACCCCTCCCTTCCTTGCCTATCCTTCCTGAAGAGTCTGTAGCCATCCATTGCAGCACTCCATTCATGGGAGCAATCCCACCATGTTTCCATTATGGCAACTAGGTCATAGTTTGCCTGCCTCACAATGGCTTCCAACTCTTCTTGTTTGTTGCCCATGCTGCGCGCATTGGTATAGGCGCACCTCAGCCGAGCCCCTCGCCTCGCTCCTAATCTCAATACCACTTCATCAGGCTTATCCCCAGATAAGCTTTAGATACTATGGTTTCACTCACAGATTCTATCAAAGTCAGCTTAAACTCTAAAGACTTCCATATGTATAGGACTTCAGAATAATGATCATCACAGAGTTAATGATTCAACGTGAGGTGCTATGCTGATGAGGGCCCTCCAATAGTTTCTTTTAATCAGCTTTGTATTGTCATCAAACTAAAAATATCTAAAGGGTACAGTTAATGAGTACCAAACAGCCTGCACAGAACTTCAAGAGAGTTGATTTCATGATATTAAAAAATCAGTCTTAGTATAGTGTCTGATCAACTATTTTTAAACTTTTTTTTTCTTATATGCTATTTAACTTAAATAAACTTCACGTACAGAATCTTTTTTAGGCTATTCGTAACTGGGAATATATACTTCTACTGTCATCTCTCCAAAAGGTTGTGGCTTTGGACGACTGTTCCCAACATTTACAAATAAAATTGTTTAGTAATGATTTGGTTAGTAACTATTCATAAGAAAATCTACAAAAACCTGAATCACTGTAGTGATATTGAATAATAATACAAAAATGAAAAATATAATTGCAATATTTTAACTATTTATACTGCGTGACAACATGTAATAGGATATTTGTAATTTTTACTTGTAGCTTCTGACATTCATACAATGATAATAAGATAATCAGTGTAGATAATAAGGGATAATAAGGGATAACAATGGTTTAAAATTTTTCAAGTACAGAAAAATCCTAGCCCTTTCTCAATACTTTCTGAGACACTTCTAATTCAAACTCATCATGTTACTGCCTCATTTTTCTTTAGTTCTTGTTCTGCATAACATAGTTACGTATGAGGGCAGTTTAAAAGATAATGCCTCCCATTTTATTATATTGGCCCATTACATCAGAGGTGGATGTTTGCAGTAAAGGTTGAACCTTCTCACCCAAAAAATTTTAACCAAAAGCAGAATCATAGAACCATAGAAGTTGGAAAAGACCTCCAAGACCATCTAAACCAACCAAATCATAACCAGAAGAAGCAAGAGCCTTTATTTCACATACTTGGCAGTATTCCCTGCTCAGAGAGAGTTTTTCTGAGATTTTGGTGCAATTTTCTGACTTTAAAGAACTTTTCTCTCCCTTAGATATAAATAGATCACTACAAACTCCAGCAGAGGTAGAAAACCATTCACCTGTATGGATTTACACAACAGAATCCCTGAAATCAACAAAACTAAGAGGCTTTGTTTTCTCATACTTCTATGAAGGATCCCTTTTCTCATTTCACCGAGGTATAGATCTCTTTCATTATGACAAACCAGACCACTGTAATATATTTCTGATTCCAGTACATTTTTAGTCAGCAAAAACTTAGATAATTTAGATAGCCAAATCACAAATCTACAATCTATAAAACCTTCAGTTTTCCTTTCTTGTTTAACCATGCTTTACAATGAGCAGGTGTAGTAACCAGACGTGAAGTTGTTAACTTCATTTAATCCAAAATCTTCATGTTGGAAAATGGCCTCATGCAGTGCAGAATGCTACTGATTTCCATCACTGTGGGATAGTAGATATTTTGTTAGTTCTTTGAGATAAGAAGCATAAATATAAAATTATTAGTGTTAGGACTGTATCCACCTTTACAAAATATATCTCATTATAATACTGGTAGACAATTTACATCAAAATTGATCATCACTTTAAATATAAATCATTCTAACAGCGTTATTCAGTCTTGTAGATGCTCAGAAATTCATAGCAGTCAGAATTACAGCAGATGTTTGTAACTTCCAAAACACTGAATTATTTTATTTTTGGTATTATTCTATTCTTAGTTCACAACTAATTTGTTTATTCATCATTTTTCTTAAAAGAAAATTTAAGAACCATTAGCTTAGTAGGAGTAAATAAAATAATCCTATGTTTCCTGTGCATGATTCTTTTAAATAGCTCTGGACATCTAAATAGCTTCTGGACATCTGAGAGCTAGCATTTCTTCTTTTGCAGTGGATGTATTAGAAAGAGTTCATAATTCACATATTTAGACAATATTTCCGTGATAGGATACATGGCTGTGACTTTGGAAACCACACAGCCATAAGAAATGACATTAAAAAAGAAGAAAAAAGTTCCTTGGAGGGAAATTCTCATCTCAATAAACAATGTCAAAATTCCCACTGACCACAATTGATCAAGACATCTCTGGGGTCTTCATTATGTGTGGCCTCTGTTCTAATTTCTAGCTCACATATCCTACTTAATTAAATATATAAATAAATATTCTAAGCTGTGATTGCTTGAAAGGTGAAAATTTACAATCTTTTACATCAGGCATTCTTCCCTTGCAGCAGTTTATTTGCAAAATACAATCAGAAATGCATCTGTCATTTCCAGGTAACTCTTCCTTTAAGTGATCATAAACCAAATAATTACATAGTAATTTATCCTCTCCCATATGCTATATCCAGGCATATTAGATTTGTGGCTCATGGGCAGAATGTGGCCCAGCCCAACTTACAACATGGCTGCCCTCTGTCCCATGCCATTGTCATGGTGGTTCCATCCTGCCACGTGGCCCAGCCTGGCCCCAGGCACATACCTATCATTCAGCACCATCTGAACATTAGTGCAGTGCTGAACTAGATAATAATAATAATGTGGATTTTGATACACTGGTGTGAATGGCTAAACAATATGTTTCTGTGCTTTCTGTTTTCATAAAGGATTTTGAGAATAGCATTCAAGATTGCCCCCCAAAAAAACATCAATTTTTTCATTATTTGCAACTCTGTGTTCAGTCAACAAAAATATATTACTTGCAAATTTTCATATGGAATGTATAAAGTTGCAATGCAAAATTTGATCATGTCTGTTTACCAGATTTTTATGAGCCCTATCTTACCAGAGAGAAATATCCCTCACCTCACAATGACACCTTACTCATATCACTGCTTTTGGCAGTATGTACATTTGTGAACAAGTGTTTTCAAGGATAAAGTGGAAGTATCATAAAAAATCTCTGATGAACACCTTGAGGATCACTAAGAATTGCAGCCACTGCCATTGAAATAAACTGATATGTTAGTCACAAAAAACAAGGTTACATATCCCATTAGTTTTATGGTTTTGTTGCTCTCCTTTTTAATATGTTTTAATTTAAAAAAAAAAAAAAAATTAAAAATTAAATAAGTTTTGCTACTTAAATACATTAGCCAAATTATATATTTTATGAGGGCTTCTCTGAAATAATGTCTCCTATTTTATGATATTGGCCTGCAACACCAGAGGTGGATATCTGTGGTATGTAAGCAGAAATTGAACCTTTCCACCAATATTCCATTACATTCTGTTGCCAAGCAAGAGATGGGAACAGAAAGACAGTCTGACAAAACGGCATCTGACATGGAAGTGCATGTGAAGCAAATGCTTGAAACGAAATTTCTCAATGCAGGAAAAAAAAAGTGCATCCACTGACATTCATCGATACTTGCAGAATGTTTTGGGGGACCAAGCAGTGGATGTGAGCACAGTGAGGCAGTGGGTGATGTGTTTCAGAAGTGATGAACATCAAATTATGTATTGTTTCTATCAGCTTCAGAAATCTTACAGAAGAAAAATCAAAGGTCAAAAAAAAAACCAAACAGATTTAGACAAAAGAATGCCAGAAAGAGAGAATTCCCAATTAACAAAATAACATCTAAATGGGTAAAACAAGAACAGGCAAAACATATATGTGTATCTTTTAAATTGCATGGGGCACAATCAGCCTAGAAGTTTACCCAGAAATGCAAAAGATGCTTGTGGATCTAAAAGTGTAGATGAAAGACTCAAGAACAGCAGTTAGATGTATAGGTTTCCATCTAGTAGACTTTTTTTAGTTAATCAGCCTTGTCTGAAGATTGCTTCAATTTTATCTTAACTTGGACTACTCCAGTATACTCTTCTAATGACATTTCATGCATTTCAGCTGTAAAATGAAACTTTTAAATTTTGATTTAATTTGGATTTTTTAAAACTCAGAGATAAGCCCTGGGATGTGTACTTACTCTAAATGCAGATACCAAGAAGAAAAACTGCAATACTTAGGAAGGTAAAGACAATCAAAGAGTGCTCTTCTCGTATCAGTTTTGATCAGAAAATTGTCCTATTTTACCATGTTTAAGTTTCATTTACTGAGCTCTACCAAAGATCTTCAGGAGGCAGGAAAGGAATCCAAATGGAGTAAATGAAAGAAAGCATTGATGGTGGTGAGCAACTAGAAACATTGTAGCAAGCAAGTAATAAATGTTCCTGTTCCTAATATGATTAATTGCCAGCAGTTAATTAAGTCATCAACTACGTTTGTATACGCTCTGGTAGGATAATAATCATTCTTTTGCCTTTTCTAATGAGCATGAATTTGGTAGTAATATGCTTCAGTATAGAGATGCTACATGAAGGCTTTTTTTCTTTGGATACTGATTAAGGATGTTTTGAGGTTTTACCATTAGGTTTACTCCTGGGACTGCCATTTGTACTTGCGCAAGAAACAATCTTTTACCATTAGGTTTATTCCTGGGACTGCCATTTGTACTTGTGCAAGAAACAATCACTGTTTTACTAATTTCTTTCTGTATGCCTAATTTGTCTATCCAGTTTTCAATCGTAGGCAGTAATTTTCTTCAGATTGTGTTTGAACTTGATCCTGCTCATATTCAGTGTTTTGATAATATTAACATCTCATTTCTGACAATGTAGAATGATAAATACACTACAGGATTCTTAAGAAATTTTTGGAAAGCAGGTGACCAATTAGTATCATAAAATTATTTGAGGTGTGATTATGAGAAGAAACATTCAGTTAATTTTCAGCTTGTATTGCTGAATTAGTAACTTTGAAGAATTTTTGCTGAATGTGGAGCTGTCTTCTGAATCTTTTTCTTTTTTTTTTTTTGTTTTTTTTTTTTTTTGTTTTTTCCTTAATGAGATGATTTGCTTTCCAAAATTATTTGGAATTTTAGGAAATCTAAAACAAGTTGTTTGTTTTTTGCAGTTTCACCCTATTTTTTGGCATCAAGGCTTTTACAGATAATATTGTTTAAAAAATATTGTTTGCATCCAATAACTTATTCAGAAATTGAAAATGTGTTTAGCAGATCATATAAATGCTTGCATCTTACAAAGGACAAACTGAACATGTATGCATTCTCCTTGCAAGATTGTGCACTTTATTTACTCCTGCAAAGATTCAATTAATGTGTAATCATTTCTTACTTCTTTATTTACTGCTGTGAGACTGAAAAATGCTAATGTGCCACATGTTTTTCTTTAAGTTTTGCTGACTGAACATTTATATCAAGAGATAAATGAACATATCACCAACAAATAAGGGATAGTTTATTAATAATTTGTTCTGAAATAAGAAATGAATTTCATTACAAATCCTTCCAGTAATTTATAATTTTGAAACAGTGATTAGATAACAATATGAAAGGTGGAGATTTTAATAACAGAAAGAATAAATTTCAGCTTCAATTGATATAAAAGTATACATTCTCCCCCTTCACCACATTTTCTGCTGCTGTGTCTACTGAAGTTCTGCTAAAATTGTTCAATTTGAGGATAAATCAATTGAAAATATTTGAATAGAAAATCCCTAAGTAAGGACAATGAGATATATATAATCCATGATTGCAAAACTGTATTTCAGTTATTAATTTAAATTAACTAAGAGAACTATTTTATGATTGAAATAGTCTCTTTTTCATCTGTCTTCTCCCAAAGGACAGTTTTAATTTACAGAATATATGCCATCTCTTTAACTACATTTGTGAAATAAATTAGCTTTTTTTTGTGAAGGGCTGGACTTAGCAGAAAGCAAGATGAACAAATGTTACTTTACAGAAAGCTTCATCAGTAGACTTCATTTCATTTATTAGTGTAAGATCAAGATAATGATCTCAACTAATGTATCATTGCTTCTGTCAAGCTTATAAAAGTGTCATGTAGAGTACAGCACTTCCAACACCCTTATACAATTTCTAAAGACATTTCCATTCCTTGCAAAGGAAAATAGCTTTGTAACACACTTATGAAGAAGAGTCAAAGGGAAAGTGTTCATGGGAAGGTCCTTTCCAAGGTTTTATATGCCTTCATAATCATCACTCTTCTAATTTTATAAAATTAAAAGCATTTTTCTGTTTTTTATAATGAATACCACATTCACTAAGCAGTTTTTTAATACTTTTCATACTAAGCCTTTAAGATGAGAAGGATTTCCTCCGTGAGCTGGAGAGGTATCTTCACATACATGAGTTAGTGTTAAGTAGTATTGCCAGAAGAAGGATTTAAATTTGCAATCTAAACCATCAATCTTAATCTCGAAGCTTTGCTGTTTGATATTTAAGAAATTATATTAAAAGATTGGGTTAGTGATCCTGGGTTTCATGGATTATAATAATAAGCATATCTGAGCTACAAGCCACTGAATTTTCAAAAAATATTCTCTTTTGTTTGCAGACATCCAAGCCCATACAGGCACTCAACATCAACATTTACACACACAGTAAGCTTTCATCTGGTCTGTACTTGAATAGCTTTAATCTAGAAGCTGTATCACTGTGTGCTATATGCTATTTATCACTTTCTTTTGATTTATTCATAATGTTTATTTTATTAACTCACTTCTTATATTTTTTTTCTTAATTTATGCCTGTCTTTTAAAGATCTCTTGACAATTGTTCCAATGTTAAATAGAATTTTCCTCCCATCCTAGTGCTGTTGGTAGTTATAAGACATTTTCTCATTTCAGAGCCTATTTTCTTCACCTGCCAGAAAACTACCATACCTCAAGAGAGTTCTTCATGGATTTAGAGGCTATAGAAGTATCTCCACCTCTTTGTCTTTCTTTCCCTCACCAACTGTTGCCACCTCTGAACTTTAGCGTTACTGAATTTTTTCACAACAAATAACAGACACTGACTAGCATCCCAATCGCAAGGAAGGTTCATAGGTGAGTATTGAAAGAATATATTTTTTTTTCCTTTTAAAAATACTCAGCACCTCTTTTATAAAACAATTTTAAAAAGAAAGACGAGGGAAAAGTTAAAAAAGGGTGGAAAGAAAAAATCCACTTTATGTCTTTCCAATCTCAAGGGAGTAAATTAAGATAAAATCACTCCTACATACTTAGGCTTAGGCAGAGATGAAATGAGTAAACAAGTATACTGTCTTTCTTTTCCTTATAATGAACAGAAATCTATGCAGCCACCCTCTGATTTCAACAGCAGGCTTTTTACTGTGGCAGAAGTGTGTGGAACCTGGAGTATTTTGGCTGTCACTGTCAGAACTCCTAAGCATTTTAGTCTCCAGAGGCTGCTTTGAAAGCCCATCACTCTTTCGTGCATAGACAAAGACACAAGGCCACTAATATAAATAATATATCAAAACTAAGCAAGAGAAGAGTATGCCAAGACAAGGTAAGCAGAATATTAATATATCATCATATGAAGACTATGAAGGCTCCTGAAATCCGTTGCTTTATTATGTTACGTTGCTAAAAAAAAATAAAAAAAAATCTTGTTCAATTAGACGGTCTCTGAAGTTAATTCATCCAAATATATAAAGGATAACAGAGTAAGCTGTGGCACATGTATTTATAAAATTACAAGGAACAAAAGGAGACTCCTATTTGGTTTCACTTTCCCCTATGTTGACAACATTTTTTATTTTACCATACAATTCTTTATCAGCATTGTGATTTGTATTATGCGTAACATGGTTTCACGGTCTCATTAAATAAAACCCATGCAGCTGCTTAAGAAACTGAAATGGTCTATAGAAAATAAACATACACTAGACTCTTCATTGTTTCCCCTGAACTTAGTCCAATTCTAGACCAGACAAATAGATAAACTAAAAAACAAACAAGTAAACATTCAGGCATTGCCTTTTCTCCTGTCTCACTTCTTCATTCTCACCCAATGTAATTTATACAGTTCATTTTTAATTCTCTTCCTTGGAAATCTAAATGGGAAGTTACTTGATATAGCAAAGATTGCAAAACTACTGCACCCTTCCATGCAACTACTGTCTCTGTAAGATCCTTCTATCAAAAAAAAATATATATTTCCTGCCCAACCAGACATCACTGCCATACCCAGGAGGTGTTATCTTTGACTTTAATTTCAGCTATATTAGCCATAATTGCTAATTCTTTCTAAGTTATTTCAGAAGATATAACCAAGTTAAGTGTTGAAAGGATATCAGGAGGTGGTTTGAAGTTGAAATTATATTTTTCAGACTTGTGGATATAAGAAAAACACATAAGTTTATAGAAATACTCAACCTCCTAAAACCAAAACTCACAATGATTTTATCATCCACATTATCTGAATTATTATTTGGTGCATGCTTTTTCATTTGCTGTATTTCTTTATACTGAAACTCCTCTTATGCTTGCAAATGCAAATTAAATTACACATTAAGGTGAAACGAGCACCACCCAATTTAAGGAGACGGTGTTTCAATATTACAGAATCATAGAATCATAAGGTTGGAAAGGACCTATGAGATCATCTCGTCCAACTGTCCTCCCATTACCATTGCTACCACAGGCCACTAAACCATATCTCGTAGCTCCTCATCCAGACTCCTCTCGAACACTGCCAGGGACAGTGACTTCACCACCTCCCTGGGCAGACCATTCCAGTACCTGACCACATTCTGAGAGAAAAAGTTTTTCCTTATGTCTAATCTAAATCTCCCCTGGTACAACTTTTTTGGGCCATTTCCTTGGGTCCTGTTTGTTGCCTGGGAGAAGAGGTAAAACCACTCCCCATCACAACCTCCTTTCAGGATGTTGTACAGTGCAATGACGTCTCCCCTGAGCCTCCTCCAGATTGAGCAATCCCAGCTCCCTCAAACGCTCCTCATAAGATTTGTTCTGCAGACCCCTCGCCAGTTTTGTTGCCCTTCTCTGGATACATTCCAGGGCCTCAATGTCTTTCTTGTTGTGAGGAGCCGAAAACTGAACATAATATTCAAAGCGAGGCCTCACCAGTGCTGAATACAGGGGGATGATCACCTCCCTGCTCCTGCCACACTATTTGGCCACACTATTTCTAATGCAGGCCAGGCTGCCACTGGCCCTCTTGTCTGCCTGGACACACTGTTTGCTCATATTCAGCCAAGCATCAACCAACACCCCCAAGTCCCTTTCCTCTTCACAGTCATCCAGCCACTCCCTAAGCCTATGGCGCTGCATGGGGTTATTGCGGCCAAAGTGCTGCAGGGCCCAGCACTTGGCCTTGTTGAACCCCATCCCATTCACCTCAGCCCAGTGATCCAACTTATCTAGATCCGTCTGAAGGTCCTCTCTACCCTCAAGCAGATTGACACTACCTCCCAACTTGGTGTCATCTGCAAACTTACTGAGGGTACACTCAATCCCTCATCTAAGTCATCAATGAAGATGTTAAACAAGATGGGCCCCAGTACCATCCCCTGGGGGACACCACTTGTAACAGGTCACCAGCTGGACTTAACTCCATTAACTACTACCCATTGGGGATTACCAAATATCATATATAGTTAGGTATTATGGTTATCCTTGTGGAGAGAAGAAAAGTTGCAGAGGACTTTCCTGGCTTTTCCTAAGCTGTAATATAACCAGGTTGTATATGGAAGAGATAAAGAATAATGACTCTCATATCTGGTTCCAAAATTGAACAAGTTTCAAGCAGAGTTAGGAAACATAGTTACTGAATCTTATTTGTCCTTCAATTCCCTTCCCCTTCATTTCTTTAAGTGCAAACCTAATCATTTGCCCTTTGGCATTCAGGACAAAGCAAAAGATAAAAAGTTTTTAACCATGAATGATGTAGTTATCAAAGAGTGCTGAGAAGCTGTGTTGGTCAGAAAAGAGATTGTCCTTTAAAGACATAGTGAACTGTTCAGTATGTCCTGCCAAGTTTAGTACTGGTGGTTTACTTTTTTAAACAGAATAAGATAGTAAAGGAAGTAAAGAAGATTATTTGCTGGATGGTATCAGTAGATAAAGTGTTGTAAATTATTCACAAAGGAAACCTAATTTCCCCTAATTATTCATTGTAAAGTCATAATTAGTCGCCATTTGTTAAGTTCTAAGAACTTTGTTATAGAATCCATATAATGAACCTTGTATGACTGCATTTTCAATTATGGTCACTCAAAAGATTACTGTGAAACTTAAGAAAAATCTCACATGATGTATCCAGTTCAATCAGAAATGGGAGAAAATCAAAACATAACCATACATTTTTAGAATAGTCTAAATCTCTCAAACACATTTATGTGCTCAAGAACCTAAACTTCATTCTCAGAAGGGAGATTGCCTCTACCAGCTACATTTGTGAGTAGATGAAATTGCTTCTAGACACTCACCAAACAAATCAAAAGTAATGACTGCACAATGTCTGTCATTGAAACTGTACTAACAGGTTTGTGGATACACAAATTATATTAGTTTACTCTGAGTGCTGTTCCAATTGTGGTTGCTTAGGTACATTCCTGGTATCTCAAAACATGAAATCAGAAAATATTTCTCCACTAAAATATAAGGAGTAAGAATAACTTGATTCTTTCTTAAAGATAATGATTTTTTACATACCAGGTTTTTGAAAACAATACTTAGGCTGAAATCAAATAGTCATGAAATTTTTACACTTAATCATGAGTATTTGTTGTGGCAGACCATATTTGCTTCCGTTAGCAAATATGTAAGATGGTAGGCAGGCACTACTGCCTGCTTGCATTGAAATTTAATATTTTGCTTGCATTGAAATTTAATTTATTTATACAATGCTGTAATGCTGTGTTTGCTCAGATGAGAAGATCATTTCCGAGGTTATATGTCATTCTTTCCCTTATTTCCCTTAGTGAAATTTTTGACACTAAAGAACATCTGTATATGTCACCAGATAGATGAATTTTCATCTATCTTCACAGAAACCTACGATATCTACACAGAAAGTATTTGACAGCTCTGTTTACTGCTTCTCTGTATCTAGTAATGGATCTGTTCAAGCTTGATTAAAAGCTTGTTTGAAGAAAACGCGTAATGCAACAATGCTATCAACAATATTGTATACCTTACATATCCTACAGAAAAAAAAAGGCAATTTCTAACACAAATCAGTCTAAAATATGCTCCAAGTTTTCACATAACATTTAGTTAGCATTTAACAGTATCTTTATATATAAAATGGTCCAAAATATCTTTCCCACAATTTACACAAATAGATTGCAGTCCTGCCAATTAATATTTTGGTATATATAATTCTTAATCTTTTTGAGTCCTTGAATGATAATGGTCCTATGCCTGAGGGTATGATGATGATGATTCTTATCTTTAATACTGAGCAACATGACTGCAAGAGACTTACAAAATCTTGTGAAGACAGGCATTATTACTGACTTTACAAGATTCAGATTTCAAACAGGTACAAGGGAGATATTTGAAGGAGAGCAAATTACATGAAAGAATCACCCAGCTTTTTTTTTTTTTTTTTGCTTATCAATATTCAACTTCATATCTAAAGTTAAGATAGTTAGATGAATCCATGGACTCAAGTCATTATAAAGTTATTTTTCATAAAACAGATAATCATTTGTAGAACTCATTGTCCCAGAATATTGTATGGGTTAAAACCATAAATGTGTTCAAAATGGAATTAGGCAAATTCACAGAATAAAAATTCTCTATGGTTATCTATTGACTGTCAAAGGTCATTAGTCCACTTACAGGCCAAGATGAGGATTTCAGCCAGGGATAGTGCATTGGAAGAAGGATCACATTTAATACATCTCGTTTGTAGGAACTTCTCCCTGCAAATTCACTAATGACTACAGTCAAAGATACATTATAAGACAGTGTAGATCTTTGATCTAAATAGAATTCCATATCATTTTAAATTTCAAAATGAATGCTCTTTCTCTCTTTGTGAAATTTTATGCCTAATCACCCTGTCTTCATTCAACAGGCTGTTTTATCACTGGCTATCATAAAAACAAATTTTAGCAAATAATATTTGGAAAACAGCGAGAAATAATGATTAATAATTTTCATGCCATATTCTGTCCACTTCAGTTTGTAAGTCTTAAGAACTATTTAGCATTCAGAAAAAAAGTTTTATCGTCGTTGTTCTGTTACAGAAAGTCAATGACACTTGGTGGAACTTATCCTGTGAGGAAGGAAATTTGTATGGCAAGTATGCCTTTAAGGCTTCGGTACTAAAACTTAATGACAATACAATCTATGAGAAGAAAAATTCCAATATCTGATTAAGATTACAATTACCATACAGAGGATTACACTAGTACATACATGGGCGTGCCTCCAAGAGTATAAGGAAGCAGGGGGAGTGGGCTCCTTTCCAAGGGAAGCCAAGCAGAGTGCCAAGTGCGACAGCAGGACAGTGACGCAGCAGGACAGTGGATAAGGCATAGTTATCACAGTACCCTGGCTAACAGCACAGAGAAGGTTCAGTGATACTAACAAGGGGCAGCTTCAGCCCAAATCACCACATGAGTATATTGTAACAAAGCAGATAAGATGGCAAGTATACTGTAATAAGGTCAAGTCAGGGAGTTAGTCCTGCAAAGTAGATTACCAGGAAAAGCCATAAACAAAACACAGTTTAGACAGAGACAAGGGCTGATCACCTAATCTGCAAAACAACTTCTCAGCAAAGAGCAGCAAGTCTTCACTTCTCACAGCTTTTTCTCACACAGCTTTTTCAGAACAGCTGGACAAGCATATTGGCCCTGAGTGCAGGTGACCAAATCTGTAAGACAGGGATGAGATGAGCTCAAGGTCATTACAAATTTATGATTCTGCTATTCCAACTCTTCAGTTGACAGACTGATTTCTAGGTCACAAATTTTCAATTTCATTAATTATTGTCAATAAGTACTGTTACATCTGCACTTCACATTTGTAGAAGCTACAATTTGACAGTTATTCTGTTAACTGTGTAAATCTGGAATAGCTTTTTGATCTCTGAAAAGAAGTGATTTTAATTCCAGAAAATCATTATAGATATCATAGACTACATACATACTGTAAACTAACTTTGAAACAGTATTTCAGTGTAATATCCATAGAGAACAAACTACATAGGCAATAAATTAATCCTAAATGTGGAGAGTCCTCACAAACAAGTGAGGGCTCATTCAGTAATTAGAATTTCATAGCAAATTCTAACACTCTCTTGCAAGAATTAAACACCCATACTGAAGGGGCAGGAGGTGCCAGGGGCACACGGGTGCAGGCAGGCAGACCCAGGCGCCAGCCTTATCTCCTGCAGGAAGCAACACCTCTCTGCAATGAGCCCAGTGCCACCCAACCCCAGGTCACAGAAAGAAACATGCTTCCCCTGAGGGATGTCACAGGAGGGCACAGAAGGAGCACACCGATGATGGGGGCTCCACCTTATCCCTTCTTTTTCAGAAGCCTGAGGAGATCCAGGAAGCCAGGTTGTTCCCTCATGACTGGGGATTCCCACTTCTGTGAAGGGCAGCTGAAAGCCCCGAGATCCGTGCTATTCCAGGAGCTGTATCTCCCCACACACCCCATTTCTGCCTGACTCCCAGATGAGCTGTCCCACACCAATAGCACGGCAGAAAACAGTAAGCAAAGTAACATTTGTCCAGAGAGGTTCAGGATGCCCCGTCCCAGGAGGCATTCCATGCCTGGCTGGATGGGACTTCGAGCAGCCTGGTCTAGTGGGAAGCATCCCTGACTATGACAGGGGGAGCTGGAGCTAGATGATCTTAAAGGTCCCTTCCAATTCAAACCATTCTGCAAACATTCAGACATGCTATAACACAAAATAGATATCCAATTCTATTAGATAAATATTACAATATAGTCCATTCTAAAATATGAGGGCTGCTCCAAAAGTAATGTCTCCTACATTATTACATTGATCTACAGTGTCAGAAGCAGATGTTGTTGATATAGTAGTAGAGTGTGAACTTTCTCAACAGTATTATTACATTTTGCCATACGTGACAGGTGGCAGCAAAGGGATAGTCTGACATGGAAGAGCATATGTAGCAAAGGTGCATCCAGTTTTCACATGGAGGAACGTGGTTTAGCAGGGAAATATTGATGGTAGGTGGACAGTTGGACCACATGATCTTGGAGATCTTTTCCAAACTTGATGATTTGGTGATTCTATGACTCTGTGACTCTGCATAGAGCTTGAAAACTTCTAAAACAAATAACTTAATAATATATGTTCCTTATCTTTGGGACAAGCTCAAAAATCTTTAGTACAGGAATAAGGATGTGTTTTGTAACAGCTTTCTTCAAAACAACTATTTTACTCAATATACTTTTTGGATAAATTATATTAGGCATTCCTGAAATAAATGTTGGTGGGTACACATCACTGAGTACATTAGGCCCAACAGTAAATCACTGCTGCATAAGCTGTAAAAATAGTATCCAGAAGAGTTCATCTGCATCATTTTGTTCATTTGCATATATTTTAATAATATAAAATAGAATTATGCAGTATCTTTACAAATTTGGCTATGTAATGATTAGTAACCTACAGATGCTAGTCCTTACCAAATGAAAATTTTTGTTAAATACAAAATTGAATGAAAGAATTTACACAACACATGGGAAAAAATATCTATTATTTCAGGAAGCTGTAGATTTCACCTCTACCATGAACAAACTGTCTTGTCAAATTTATCTATAATTTACTCTATACTTTTTTTTTTTTTTTTAAATCATTCACTACAGCCAGAATACATTATAACACCTTCAGAACCGTTTGGAAAAAGCGTCATTTTCTTCCTAATTAACTGTTCCCTTTCAAAAGATACTCATAGAATGAAGCATCAGGAAGCAGGAGGTCTGACAGCTAGAAACGTACCTACTGTTTTATGCCATGTTGGACAAAGAATTCAGTATATGCATAAGTGCACAAATGGCGACACAAAATTTTGTACTACCTGTTTAGCCATCTGAAACTAATACAGACATACACACATATTAAAAGGAAATAGCTCCTAGTGTGCTCAGTTGTCTGTTATGAGATTTGCCATAGAAGAAAGCACCCTTCACGGAGTGCAAACTATAAAATGGATTTGCCAGTGGAATTTTTAATACAGACTAATTTGTTACTCTCCCAACAATTGCATAAATGCAGCACTGTTAAAACATGCTCTATTTGTTAAAAGAAAAGGGAAAGGGAAAAAAGCGTTTACATCCTTCACCTAATATATATGAATAATTTTTTAAAAATTCAATTTTGCTATAGTTTTGAGAGATCCAGACTCCTTTAGAGCTCGTGGAACTACTTGTCCCCTCTTTTAGCTTTACTTTGTCAGAAAAGCAGAGTAAATATCAAATAGCACTTTCAGCCTTCTGCAAGTTTTGGTTACTCTTTGGGTATGCAGACACTGGTACTTCCAGGAAGTTCAAACAGAATGATTAGCTAGCTATCTTTGTAACTCATCCGGATGATCTCTGCACTGCATTAGTACAACACAAAGGTACGTCTCTTTTAGAAACAGCAGAATAAGCCCATGCAGGCTTACCTATTCTTTTCTTAGGTTTCTTCAGAACCCTTTCTTAAAGGTAGTATTTCTGTCCCTTCAGCCAGTATAGCCTTTGGTTTTCCTCAATTTACGTTTTAAGGATGCCAGATAGTATCGGCTGTCGTTATTTTTCTACAGTACAAACTCAAGTCAGAAGCTGACTCTGTTTAACATGTAGGCTTTCCAGCACACAAAATTTCATGCATGGTTATTTCAGGTTTTAAGTAAGCGGGCTGTATTTAAAGCCTAGGCAAAAGGACACAATTTCCAGTCAACTATTACCCTATGAATTCATCTGAAATCTGTCATTTCACATACTATTAACAAGTATCATTAGCTAATGAGAGAATTTTGAATATGAGACATATTAGAATAAAACTTTTCTCCCAACATTACCTCAATTAATTCAGAGACTTGCTTTAACTAGCCATGCAATCTGGCCACTATTAGTATCTGAACAATGTCCACTTCTCTGCAGCACTCACTGTTTGTAGGCAAGGTATGTCAAATAACACATTTATGCAATAGCCCTCAGTACAGCATTGGTTTCCATCAAATTAATGATAATAGGCAACTATTATCAGATAAATGGATCTAAATTTGGTAAAGTCCCACATTAACCTTGCCTACTGACATTGTTTCTGTAAAGGACTGAGGAAGCATCAGATCTCCTCAGCTCAGAGGTGAAGAGATGTTTTGAGTTTTGCAGCTTTTACCGTGATTAGTTGCAAGTACAACTGGAGAAGAGACAAACCAATTCTTCTTCTGCAGACAAAAGTTAGAAATTACTGTACAGCTGATATTCACTGCTGATTAGAAGAAAAGTAGCTTACTAGTTATATGTTTCTCAGCTGAATAACCTAATAGATTTTTATAATTTCTATTAGAAATTAATTGCTGTTTACAGTGTTTATGATATTGTCTGCTTTGGTATTCTAACTCTTGATGAGGGAGAAAAGAAGTATAGTAAAACTTCACAACCATCAATCTGTTAACACATCAAAGAAATTTAGGTTTGCGTTTGGTCAGCCAGAATGGCTCAACAGGGAACAACTACTGTGTCAAGAGTGTCAGAGTACTGTGTCAAGATCTGTGTCAAGAGTCTCAGGACATACTTAATTAACTTTATGATTCATAACTGCTTCTAGTCCATCTACTACATTATCACAGCAATGAAATTTTTCTCTTTCAAGCAACCTGTAACAAAATTATCTGCAAATAACTTTATACTTAAAATGAAAATACGGCTTTTTAATAAATTTAAGCAGCATTTTTTTTCTGTTATATGGAGAACTCCTTTTACCTGTCTTTAATAGATGTATTATATCTGTGGAAAAGTCTATGGGACGAAAATACTGACATTAACTTTGCTGTGACTTTTTCCAAATTATTGGAGCAGATTTGAGTAACTGGTGAATTTAGCTGTCTCTGGAGTGAAGCATGGCAGACTACAAAGAGCACACTGCTTGAAGAGTGACACAAAGACAAAAAACTAATTTCAAAACTACATGCAATCATTTATATAAAACTATTAAGCAGCCTATCAAAAATTGCAAATCATATATAAATCTAACATACAAGTGTTATTACAAAAGTAACGCCTCCTATTTTATTATGTTGGCACACAACAACAGAGCAGGGTGTTGGTGGTATGGCAGCAGAGGTTAAAAATTCCTGCCAATGTTCTATTACATTTTGTTACCATGAGACAGATGCCAGCAGAGGGGTAGTCTGGCAAAATGCCATCTGATGTGGAAATGCATGTGAAGCAAAAAAAAGTGTCATTGAATTCTTCCATGTGGAAAAAATTGTACCCATAGACATTTGTTGTGACTTGCTGAATGCTTATGGAGACTAAACAGTGTATGTGAGCACAGTGAGTGGTGTGTTTCAGCAGTGGTGATAGAAGCATGAAAGACAAGCCATGTTCCAGGCAGCCATGCAGATTTTTACAAAATCTCTCATGAGAGCTCTCACCTATCACTGGCAAAAAATGCACAGCTAATGGTGGTGACTATGTTGAGAAGTAGTGCTTCATAGCTGAGAATTTGCTCCATCAAATCATGTTATTGTGTTCACTGTATCAGTTGTATTTTCCATAGACATTACTAGGATGCACTACTTTCAGAGCAACCTACAAAGACATAATGTAATAACCCTTAGAAACCAGTTTGTTATTTGTAATTCTGCCTTTAGAAAAAAAAATCCAGAAGAGCAAGAATAAATACATACTACTCATTCATTTAAAAAAAAAAAAAAAAAAAAGTAGAAAGTTGTTACATTACTCTGTGTATTTTACATCTTTCATAGACCAACAATTGCCATTTTGAAAATATTTCTATATCAAATACTTTGAAGTCACGAATGGTATTTTGTAAATTGATTACATAGAGAAAGGAATGCATTTCTCAGATATGTTCGCAGTATAATTTCCAGTTACATTTTATTAAAGTCATTTTGTTACTTTGACCAGAAAGTGCAAGACACTGCTTATGTTTGACTTTCTTTTCCACATATGACATTCTACACCTATGGTTCCTTTGTGTCTAAATTCCAACTTTTACTAATCCAATACTGATAATGTCATTAGTTCCTGTCATGCATAATTTTATATTCTGTTAAAAAACAGAACTGGAAATTAAAATATATACAGGAACCTTCAGAAACAGAAGGTTTTGACTCAGCTGAAAAGGTCAAATACTCATATACCTGTCAGAACTGAAGGACTACAAATGCACTGATGTGTCAGTGGTCCAAATAATGCTGTGCAACTAATGTCTCAATAAGGGGACCAAGGGAGTTCTCGAGCCTCAGCAGTGAAAAACTGTGGCAACCTGTAAAAATTATAGTATAAAAACTATGCATAATCAAAAGTGTAACACATGATCCAGGCATCCTGAAACAGCAAATAGGAAATAAGGATAGGGTTGGTTAGAGAGGAAAATGCACTAAGGCATCAACCAATATACAGACTACTGCAAGGTAACGTAGCAAAAGGATGTTGAAAAAATCTGGAAAGAAGGAATTCTGCAACAACACGCAGATAGCTAACTGCTATCATGTCTGCTTCTCTGCTTTATTATCCACATTCTATGTGCAGTGATGGTCAATGTTCATCTGCATTCTATTTTTCTGAGAGGCATTTTGAAATATCTATTGAAGATCTCACAAACAGATGATAATCAACCCTATAGGTTATTAATCTCAAAATAAATTTAACTTCTGCAAGTAATACAGAATGTGATTACATGATTTTTCCAGGACTAAACTGGAAGGAAAGAACATTAAAGCAAGAACTTTTAATCTCTCTTTTTTGCTTGGATCAGTAGAATGCAATAAAGCACATGAAAACAAATTTCATGAAATTAACATTGTTGACATGGTATATCATCATGACTAACAGTTCATATTCCAATTTATGTTTATATTCATAAACAAATACATAGAGCTCATTTAAGATGATACTTTCTAAATTTCAGAGCACACTAATAAATTTAGGTATCTTGTTTCATATGGTTAGCAATTCACTTGAAGCTAGTTGTTCCTCTTTCAGTTTACATTTACATAACACAATTGTTAATCCAACTTGGGCAGATATTTGCTATATTTCCTATACTGTGATTTATATCTAGCTTAGAAATATCCGCCACTGGCTTGTGTGAAAAATCAGCCAGATAAGATGATTGGTTTGCCTCATGAAACATTAGTCTGTTTTGCTACTGAAATTTGAGATGTTGAAACACAAGAGAGAATGTATTTCTGAAACTCACATCCCGCAGTTCAGTGACTAAAGAGATGAAAATTTAAACAAGAAGTGCAAAGTTTGCAAAAACAAAGACCTAAAGGTACGTCTTGAGAAGCAATGATTGGCAGCAACATTCTATCAATACCATAAATATCCTTGATATAATGAATTGGGGATGATTATACTATCAACACAGGAGAATAACTACCAAATGTGAGAAAAAGTATTAACTAAACTGGATTTCATTGAAAAGACAGTTATTCAGTGGAGTGCTGAGAAAGGAAGTAACCCTTACCTGCATGCGCAGACAACTTCAGTTTTGGAAGCATGAGAACTATTATATTGTTTCTTATTTTTATCTTTCTTTGATTCTTCGGAATAATCAGATACATACCACTTTTTCATGTAATTTTGTTCCAACCTACTGCTACATACAGACTTAAGGGTATTTCTGAACTAAGCAGCTGACTGATATACAGATGCTGGCTGGTATTGGAAACAGATCCCAAACCAGATGGCCAAAATCCTCAAGCATTGCTCTGGTTTGCTTTTTCATTTGCTATGCTACTGAAGTTGGCACCTTCAGAATACAAGAACTTCCAGCACTAGAACAGCTATAATCTCAGGAATGAGTGTCTGGCTCGCATCAGTGGCAGATAAGGACTCAAAAGTAAATGTTTTGATGATCAAACAATTATCCATTGGGCTGATCACTATTTTACAATGAAGTCATAGAAATGATCCCAAAAATATTATTTTGAGATATATTATTATTTTCAGTGAGTGTAATAACGATGACTTTTTTTTAAATAGGAACAAAATAACTGCATCAGGCAAAAAAGGCATTAGAGAACAAATAAAAGATTCCTGACACTTAAGTTTCACTTCTAAGTATCCATCTTTTAATAGCATCTGGTTTGAAACAGAACAATTATGGTTTTCTTTTTTTTTTTTTTGTTTCAGGACAACCGAACTCAAAAGCACAGCTCCCAGCATTCAGCATTGCTTGGCAGCACTATCCTGCTGGACTAAAGAAGTTGACCTCTTACTAGGAAGGCTTGAATCTACCCTGGTGAACATCTTTGCTTATCTTACATTTGTTTTCAGGGATGCACTAAGCATTACAATTTGTGGATTTATTATTAATTAATACTATTACTATTAGGTAGTTTGAATATTCTTAGTCTCACAGTCAGCTATATATTGAACACCTAATTTTGAAAGATATTTCGCAAAAGAGAAAAATTGATTGATGAATTTCACCACCTCTCTGAGTAACACGTTCCAGTGCTTCACTATTCTCATCATAAAAACATTATTCTTTTATCCAATCTGAATCTTCCCTCTTTTTGTTTGAAGCTATTTCCACTTGACCTACCACAACACTCTGCCAAAGGGTACGACCCCTTCTTTCTTATAGTCCCCACCCCCCGCCCTTAGATACTGTATTTCTCACGTTATTTAGTGGTGTTCTCAGAACTGCGGGTGATCATAAGCCTTTATTATATCTGAAAAAGGAATTTTCTGATTATTGTGCTGGAGACGACAGCTTGAAAATCTAGCTCCTGAGGATGACTTTTAAACTTGCCCTACTTGCAGCTGTGAGACAGTTGATTTTCTTCATAGTGTCTGGTATGTTGCTCTGTTTTAGTGTTTAAGAGAAACACAGTGTTGATACTACACTAATGTTTCAGTTGATGCTGAGCCATGCTGTACATAGACAAGAACATTTTACTTCTTGTGATGTGCGGAAATCAAACTCCACAGCCCTAGAGATATTGAGCAGTTAGATTTATTTCAGCAGCTCTCATACGCCAGGTGCAGGGGGGAATCACTCCTCCTGACTTGCACATTATTAGGAGAAAGCATACTATAGATATAGGCTGAACTAACACAATCAATAGTTCGCAGGAATTCAGATACATATTCAGAACATTCCGAAGACCCTGCTAGCATGCAGTCCCTCTCCCCTCGCACATGCATAGTGAGTCATGGGGTTGGTCATGGGATGAAGGCTCATTGTATTCCTTGAGAAGGCTCATAGTCCTCCTTGCTGTACAATTTTGACTGTGTGGAAGGGGCACCCCCCAAACCAGTTCATGTTTGCCCCATGGACATCTAATCTAACCTCACTGTCTTCAGGCTGTTTTCACTCGCACCTTGGGTTGTTTTTCTTCACCCTTATTTTTATGGCCTTCATCCCCCTTGTTATCCCAGACCTAGTGTCTACAATCCCCATTCTTCTAACAATTTCCACATACACTTTTAACTACCCCTGTCTGTCCCAGTTTCTGTGAAGTCCCTTTCTCTCCCTTACTGTGGGGCCCTTCTCTCATCCTTCACTTGTACTATCCACAAGCCTGAAGTGACTGGGTGACACAAGAGGGAAAAGAGCTAGAAGAGTTGACTTGAACTGTTGAAAGTATATGCCACACCAGATGGCATCATGTGAAAACTATATAAACAATGGGGATTTGACCAGGGGGACAGACTCTGCTTCAGTACTGGGTATAGCCTGGGCATTGGTCTTTGGGTGGTGAGCAATTGCAATGACCATAACATATATTATTTTCATTACTGTTTGAACCCACAAGGCTTTTTTTCCCCCCAATTGTTAAAGGTCAAATAAGCATTAAATCTGAGAAAAATTTTCATCATGAATGATTACTATTTAAGTTCCCATGAGTGAATTCAAAGATGAGGAAAACTCCAACAAATTGCAACAGAAGGATTTCTATAGGAAATAATTGTTTACTTTAAAATACACTACAAAATCCCAAAATTAAGATTTTATAAATTATATTAACAAAATTATTCTCATATTTGTTTAAGGTGACATTATTCTTCAGGTCCAGACAAAACTGGGAAAGTAATCTGCTTGTGAATACATCGTACAAAGTAGTCTTTTTTTTTTCCCCACCATTTTTCACTACAGCGAAAATAAAATATTCTCATATTTCTGGGTTGAATTTCTCATTAATATACTTTATAAAATTTATACTGTTTTTATGTTTTCCTTGATCCACTAGTATTTCTCAGAATGTACTGTTCACATTTTCGGCTGATAACACTGAAAATGTAGTTTCACGCAATAAGAATGCAAATTGTTTTATCAGAGTGGGTGATTACAGGTTGGTTTCAATTTTTAGTATGCCCATGTGATTGCACTTAAAACTACATTTAGAGAAAAGTAAAACAGTAAAAAAATTTTTTTTTTATCATGTGTGTTCAGGAAGAACCTAAAAGCCATAGCAGACAAATATGATCACACTTACGGAAAAGAATAATTAAGATGCATCTGTAGTCCGTACCCAGAAGAGATGTAGTTATGAAAGAAGGGGAGTGGCGGTAGTCAGGAATGAAGAGAATTGTGTCTGAGCAGCAGTTCAAGGCAGAAGTTTGGCCTCTCATTTTTAGGCAGAATTCTGTGTACAAGGTACAATTTTAGGCAGCTGAAATGCACATTGCACACTAGAAATCAAATAGCATTTTGAATAAGCAGGAATGACCGCTTTTCATTACAATGTATTCTTCAAGGAATCTTACATTTTTGAGAAAAACTCGCTGACAAGAGCGATTTTCTAGCTCCATTTAACTCCTGAACTGTCATATTTCTCCATAATAAAATGATTGAAAAGTTCAGAACAAACAAGTGTTAACACAATTTACAAGTACAAATACTCTAATGCCCAATTTACTCATCTTTAATTTCATGGGCCAACATAACAAAACAGGAGGCATTACTTTCAGAGCATCTCCCACATATAATGGACAAACTATAAGAACAGTCTAAAAGTACAGAACAGGTTACAGAACAGTCTAAAAGTACAGAACAGGTTACAGAACAGTCTAAAAGTACAGAACAGGTTACAGAACAGTCTAAAAGTACAGAACAGGTTACAGAAGTTACAGTGAGATTTTATCTTCCATTCTAAGAACCCAAGAGAAACAGGTATTCAATTAAAAGAGCAACAAGGTAAGATTACATCATGTGATTTGTAATTTATTCTGCATGGATTTACAGAAAATAAGTAATGCCAGCAAATGAATAAATTTTTGGAATGGAGTGTCTATGCATGTTAGGAATGAGGTATTAAATATTTGTTGCTGTTTACTGTCTATTATAATTTACACTATTCAATTTAAATTCATGAACAAAACAATAGTTAAAAATTACAATAAAAGCAATGTATTCTACTACGCCATGCCCTAACAGACTTGTTTCACATCTATGAGTGGAGTTTTTCACACCAGTATATTCATGATTCTGTAGTCATCTCCTAAATATCTCACTCTGTTCCTTGTCAAAGGCCTTACTTCTCTGGAGAAATTACCATATTAGAGGGCATGAAGCCTGATCCACTATAGTACACCCCATGTTCAAAGTAACTGTGAAAAATACTGTTAGAAATTGCAGTATATATTTCATTATATTTATTAGACTAAATCTGGAATGTCACAATAAAGCTTTAATGAGACTCCCAGAATACTACTCTGAGAAAAGCCTAGGTAGATCAATTGCTTCCCAGCCCACAGAACTGGAAGGGAAATTTCAGCCTTCACAAAAGAAAGATTTCTGTTGACTGAAGTTGTTTCTTCTCTTGCCAACAGGTATTCTTTTCATCCATGCCTGCACTAAAAGAAAGTGACTGATCATTACACATCTGCCTGAAACAGACTGAAAGTTAGAATTTTTCCACCCTGCTGGTGGACAAAAAGAATGTTTACTAAGTTTGTCACTATTACAGTTCAGAAAGGGGAAAAAAAAAAAAGAACTCACTGTTCATTGGAACCTTAGCCATACTTTGTGTATTGGAACACTTCTGGCAGTGGAAAATTAATGGCAAGACTTTAAAAAGAGTTTCAGCAACAGCACAGTTAAATTTTCGTTGTCTGTTTCAAGACTACTATCTGGATTCCAAAAAGCTGGAACATTTTATTTCAAGTGAAAGTGCAAATATTTTGCCATTCTAGTCATTTATTTTATTCTTTTTTCCTTACTTTTGTCGCTACTTCCCTTTAAGATCACTGTAGATGTAAGATTTATTATGTGAGGCTTTGATTATGCTCTGTAAATTATTTTTTTTAAGCCTCTATAATACAGTGCTCACTTTTATAACAAATTTCTCCTCATCAAATCTGAAAGGAAAAGCTAGTCCTCTATCATTACTGCAAAAAATAACAAACAGAAGTAACCTGTGCAAATAGTTCACACCTTTTTCCTCCATATGCAGGTGTATTTTAATGATTAAGAACAAAAACGAAGGTTAAAATATAAACCAGGTGCATTTGGCTGTCCTATTATCTTCCTTGCTAGTAGGAGCCATACAGAGTAAACCTTAGTAAACTGATGTCAATATCATGGCTTGCTTCCTGCTATTAGTGTGCTAGGTTAGGTTATCTAGTTTAACTAGGAGGTAAAAAAAGAAAAAGAGAATGAACAATAACATCGCTGGATCTCAGATCTTCTCCAATTCTGCCCCCTAACCTACACGTGAGAAAAAGCTTTGAAGAATAGAATCTCATTTCTCCATATATTATCTCAAAGTTGTTCAGTTTACCTTCAACTAGAACACACATCGCATGCCTACGAGCAGACCTGGACTCAGCACAGAATTTATAACAAAGCACCAACATCCACTGTCAATTACCCTGGAAATCTTAGACCATCTGGTTTCACAATACACTTGTAGCAGATTAGCTGCTAAAGAATTAATTAGGAACACATGTTAACTGTTTTGATAGAAGAATAGTTGACATCTTATATATCTTTTGAAAAATAATCATTGTCCAAAACAGATTCTGAGTAATATGATGAAATAATGAAACAAGAGGCAGCCTTCCTTGGGATTAAGATGCATTCTTACCTAAGAACGATCCTTAAATACACTACATAATAGTTCTCAGTGAGGTAATTGACCACTTGCCTGCTCCTAAGCACAATGTAAAAGAAAAGTACAACACCAGAACTTCGACTATCATCAAGTTATTTTGTTGATCTTCATAAAAATTTATCTCAGACTGAAGTATCTTTTGAATCCAGGACAAAAAGCAAGTGTTTAAACTATCTTTCCTCCAAAACTTCTTGTTAATCTGCAAATAGATTGGGACATATGATGACATTTTTATCTTCTGAGTTGAGAAACCTTAAGGGTTACAATTCATGCCAAGAACTGAGGTTACTTTTGACATGCATTAGAAAGAAGAATGCTAACAGATGCCTTAAACAGATGATAGGACAAAACACAGGATAATGGAGAATCTCTTTTTTTTTGGGGGGGGGGGGGGGGGGGGGGAGGAAAAGAGTAAGAGGGGTGGGAATTTCTTATCCTAAATTATGGTTTCAACTTAATCAGTACTTACAGCCTTAATTAATAAATCTAGTCCGCAAAGGAATTTTCAACCCATATATTTATTAGCCAAGGTCAGGAAAACACAAAGGAAACATTATAAAAACACATGTAAAACAGATTTGTGTATGCATATTAATTAATTCTGTATAGATTTATACATGTAAGTGAGCTATATGTTGGCTGATAGCTACATTATATCAGCCTCAGCTAAATAGCTATATCAGTTTCAATATTCTTAATTTTATTGCTCAGATGAGGATAATTGCAGCAAGATAAAACATTTTATCAATTCCTTCATAATGCTTAAACCTCATATAAAAATAGGAAAGATGTCACTTCAGTATCTACGGACAAATTTTATAACTATTGGCAACAAGTGTAATGTACAGAAAGCCTTAAACTGTCCAAAATCTGTGTTAGTTAAATTTACAAGGTAAAGAATAAATTCTTATCTGATTAAATACCATACACAATTAAACATGAAAATAACTAAACGTAATATAGGCAGATGGAGATACAGATATATCTGCCAAGGATCTATAGGAACAACTTCATTAATAGCTTTCCCATTAGGAAAAAAACATCTCTTATGCAAGTGTATTGTATACAATAGCTGTTCTAAATGGGATTCACCACTTTAGATGTATCTATGGACAACTACTACTACAAACTATTCTTTCCAGATATATCAAACAAATTAGCTAAACTCTCTTGCAAAAAAAAAAAAATAATAATATTGCCATGTCAAGAATTCCATTTAAAAGAGTTCTTCTACCCGATTAGTCATAATACAGCATTAATGTTTTCCCTGGAAAAGCTAGAGATGGAGCAAGAAAAAAAATGATCAAGCTATACTTGAAGTCCTCGTAAGTGCAAGTCCATTACAGTAAAATTATATTTTCCTTTCACTATCTTCCATCAAGTCGATGGTATTTTTATCTACAGTGTAGATAAAGGCACTTCTTTCCTTTTAGGTGCTATTACTCAGTTTATGATCATGATTACTGTTGGAAGATGCTATAATTATAGAGATTAATTAGTAGCGAGAGCAATAGAAGCACATATCTTACATTAGCAATGTGTCAGATTCCAAGACTGGAGCTTTCAAATACCTAAATGAGACTAGAAGCTCACAGTGCTTGGTAAGTCAGGCAAGAATATTAAATACATTTTTTGTCATTAGAATTTTTTTTTTGCTGATACATGAAAACGCTACTGAGTCTCTCCTCTTCTACAAAAAAAAACACACCACTTTAAATCTGTAAAAACACTTCAAGTGCTAATAAGGTAAGAAATCATCAAAAATCTCCTGAGTAAACTCAAACTCTTGGTATCATAAAAACATAATGTACTACGTGGCTTTCTCACATAGAAGGAATTTTAGCCCTTCTACAGTTTTCCTTAGAAACTACTGTGTATTGATGGGATTTAAAAATCTCCCATTAATTAAGCAACCAAATTGAAGCCCAAAGAATAGATGAAAGCTGTATTTGTTTTATCATCATTTCCCAGGAGTTCAAACCATATTCATTTCATAGTCCTAAAACTGTAAGTTTATCATTCTGTAAGCTATGTAACAAACAGAAGAATTCTTCTTCTAAGAAATCTACTACATGAAGCACAGCATACATTTATTTAAGAGCCAAGCATGTAAATAGGAATTGATAAAAAATTGCAACCTCTATTTTCTATTTTCCAAAAAGTTAAATAAGCTTTTGTAGCTTATTTGAATATGAAACACAAGAATATAAAGCAGCTCATCAAAACTATACGTAATTCTCCCCTCCAACCCAAACTATAGTCTCTCACTCAAAAATCAACAAACCAAAGTTTCTCAGAGGTTTACAAGTAAGATAAATTTCTCTGAAAAAAAAGTACCTGCAAAGACAAGTATATATTTGTTATTGAAGAGGACAGGCAGAATTTAGGCAAAGGAGTAGTCTTAATAGTCTTAATCATTGTTTCCTCACAGATTTTAACGAGAGAATAAATAAAACACCAGAATTTTTTGTTAAAAACTGTTATTTTTCCTAAAACTGTTAAATTGCCGAATTACTGTTCAGATAATACAGTTTTTTATTTTACGATATTTTTCAGCTATGAAGCCAAGAAATTTGCATCAGAAAAGGTAAGAGTAGAATTAGCAAACTATAGTGGTTCTGCTCACAGAGAAGCTAAACTGCTTTTAACTGGGTTCTTGGCAATACTAAGCAAAGCATATAAGGCTAATAATTCTACACAGAAAGCAGAAAGAAGTCAACTCACCCAACTCGTGAAGGGGATCTCTAGCTATGCAGCACTCCTAAAGAAGCAGCCTAGGTCCAAAAACTTTCACTTCAGTGGCTGGCCCTTATATTAGTTCAGCATGGCTCCACCCTGGGGACCAACCCTTCTGGTTTCATGGGGGAAGCACAGGTGCAAACAATTTACCTGTGCTTCCTAGGCCAGCCACACCCCTTCACTAGGTGCTCAGTCACCACTTCAAGCTGTCAGCTAACAGCTCCCCTACACAGGGAAAGGCGTAAAATCATATCATTTCTGAATAGCTAACTTTTTTTTTTTCTAATCAGACTTTTTAGTAGTCTTTCTCTCTTTGTAATATGTTTTGACTGCAATTCAAAATAAAGATTCTGAATCTTAGATTACAAGTAGATTCAGTATTCTAGTTTTTTTGTTGTGTTGTTCCAAATTGCATTTATTCTACTCATTGGTAAGAAAATTTAAATTCAGCTTAAGAATGAAACTCAAAAAATTATGGGTTCTTCATTTCATATAATAACCTCAATATTGGCGGTCTGAATTTTCCTAGACTAAAAACTTGCTGTTTGAAACAAAACCTAAATTACCACAGGAATTTTCTGCTTTGGCTTTTTAGTAACAATTGTTTGTCATTAACAATCTTGTCATCTTTAGTTTTACCATTTCTTAGGGGGAATCAACTTGTGGATTCATCATGTGAGTTTATATGGAAGAAATATGTTTGAATGTATACAGAAATTTGTCTATTTTTAAAGTCTAATTAAAGCAAAAGATTCAAATTGCATTGTTATCATAGTGGATTAAATCATCAGTATTTTAGAGCTACAAATATTTCTGTTCTAGTTATGAAGGAAGAAGAAGAGAACTGAGATGAACAGCATCTCTGGTATCCCTCCAGCTACTTCAGACTAAAATCCCAGGCTTACCTAGCATCACCAGGAGTGAAGCTGAAGGGAACAGTAGATATCAGTAATTCCTGCCAGATTTGGCTTACTACAGTTTGTCAACCTTGGGAATACAATGCTGCCTATAAACTGGTCTGGGAAGAAATATTCCAAAGTGGAAAAAAATTGCAGCTTTATGTTAGTATCCACAAATGCAGTTTATTTTACTACTTCTGAAACATCAATGAATGAGCATAGCAAGGATCATGAACAAGAAGAAAGTCCAACATTTTCACTTCCAATATATTTGTAAATATATTGCCACTGTAACTCAGTACAGAAAGGACATTGAAGTGCTGGAGCAGGTCCAAAGAGGGGCAAACAAGGCTTGTGAAGGGCATTATGAATATGCCCTTATGAAGAGAGACTGAAGGAACTGGGGCTGTTTAGTCTGGGGAAGAGGAGGCTGAGGGGGAGACCTTATTGCTCTCTTCAAATACCTGAAAGGTGATTGTAGGAAGATTGCGGTTGGTCTCTTCTCCCTGGTGACAGGATGAGGGGAAATGGCCTCAAGCTGCACCAGGGGAGGTTTAGGTTGGATATAAGGAAAAACTTTATAGAAAGGGTGGTGAAGCACTGGAATAGGCTCCCCAGGGAGGTGGTTGAGTCACCATCCCTGAATGTGTTTGAAAACATTTTGGATGTGGTGCTCAGGGACATGACTTAGTGGAGGGCTGTTAGAGTAGGGTAGTATGGTTAGGTTTGTGGTTGGACTCAATGAACTTTAAGGCCTTTTCTGACTTGAGCAATTCTATGATATGAGCAATATCTATCTTTCTATGTAGGAATCAATTGTTGGACACAGATACTTGCTGGATACTTGCTAGCCTGATAGAAGTTAATATGAGTGAAGAATTAGAAATACTTAAGTCCCCTTCAGGAACTGTCACGGAGTTATCTAGATCAACCTGTGTCCATGATGGGGGGGAGGGGGGCAGTAGACCCTTGGGCCCCCCGGCCCCCAACAAATGTGAAGGGAAAAAGGGAAAGGGGTAGGGGAGATGGGAGCTGGGCTCAAGGAAACAGAGCAGCAGCAATGATCTAAGGAGTAAAACTTATTTTACTAACTATGATATTGGAATGCAATATAAACACACTTATAGTACAATCTAATTGAAATTGAGGCTAATAAATCAAGTTAAATAAGAGAGAGAGAGGGGTTTCCGAAGACCGAGAAGCCTACATTGAAATTGAAGGTGCCACGGCTTGGAAGCACACCCACACCCGCTGCCAGGCAGTGAGGAGAGAGAGCGAGTGAGTGTCGCTTCTGTGATGTATTTTCCTCTTTGACCGCGAGGTCCCCTGGGACGTGTAGTTCTTCTTTGTGCTCCACATGATGTTATGATGTGGAATACTAATAGCAAAAATTACAAAACCATGACAGGAATAGACATTTGAGTATAAGTAATTCAATAAATATTATTTCCAAATAGTTATAACTTCAGGGACATCTGTCAGTTAAACAGACAAACTGTACCTTGAAGAACCAAAACAAGGAGAAACTAAATCAGGTCCACTGATGCCTCCTCATCAGATTCCCTGAGTAGATGAACTGGATAATTCATTTCATTTTACCTACAGCCCACGTTAAGAATTATCTATTATTACATCGTGCACTACCAATAAGGCTATTTTACATTACTGATAAAATGAATTCACTTTTTTTCAAGCCATTCACTTTACCTTATTCAAAGGACATAGGATTACAGACAATGTGGGGATATCATTCACTGCACTTTCCACTCTAACTACCTAATCTGAAACATTAATCTGTTTTTGCGTCTATATCAACCTGTTTTGATCAAAACTACCAAAACAAACAAACAAACAAACCAAACACAAAAAAAAAACCATATCTGAGGTCATAAAAAAAAACTTCAGAATTTTGAGGATCCTCCCAACCCCTTGTGATCTCATATCATATTACGTCTGTTATAGACTGAAATCAATTTCAGACTTCCCCTACGTAAGTCCATGCATAAACCACTTGAGTTTCATAGTAGGACAAAGTCCACTGATTGTCATGCAGTGGACTGATACATCTATACTGCATAATATTATAAAGTGCACTGTTTAATTATAAAATTTTTGCAACAGCATTCCTGAGCAGTCTGCTTCAAACAAGAGTATTTTGTTTTTTCTTTTTTTTAAGTATGTCCATTTGAAGAGATCTGATACATGCTGTAGAAATGATCAAGACTGAAAGAATGACTTTTCCTTTAGAAATGAATGGACTGACTTACTGTTGGCAACACACACACACACACACGCACACACACACAAAAAGAAAAGAAAAAAAAAAAAAAAAAAGTGTCCTTTTCAGTGAAGAACCAAAAAATCCCTTTAGGCTCTGCCATAGACTATGCTTAGAAATAATCAACATGAGCTAATACTTGCTCATATCAGACTCTTCCCTCAATCTTCCCCCTTATTCAACATGGCTATATGCCTGAATTCCAAATGTGATCAATTCTTTTCCTATATCAGCCACTACCTACACTCAGATTTTTATCAGCTATTTGTAAAGGACTTTGCAAGAAGAAAAGGTACAGACTACTAAGGAAATAGAAAGGATGTCAAGACTACACAATGTCCTGGAACATATGGGTAACCTCTATAAACAAATTACCCTGTACCATGTGTGAAGCTATGGAAATTCTTTCCATTGGAGCAAAAAATAATAATAATTATTTTTTTTTAAAAGGATTTTTTAGGGTTATATTAAGGTTTGTTGTTGTTTTTTTTGTTTTGCCGTTTTTTGGGGTTTTTTTTGCTGGGAATGGACACAAACAGTCTGACTTCTGGAAATCAGTTCTTAAGCAAGTTTGTAAAATTTTAACCAAATTTATTACACTTGTGGAAACCTTGACATTTCCCAGCATCACCTTCGATCGCATTGACAGTGAAGTAATTCTGAAATGAATGCAACAATTAATATTACTTTAATCACTATTATAAGCCCCCCTGAGAGCAGTCACTGCAATAAAACTGGCATGCTAAAGATGTGAAAAAATAATTGCAGGTGCAACTAAACATGATTAATGATCAGACAACAGCGTTCACATGAAAAGAATTTTAAACAGTTTTTCACTGTTGTGAGAAACAAGATTATTAATGTCTTGGGTTGTTTGCTTGAATGAAGCACAGGAAGAGGACAGATAATCTTCATAGAGAGCAAATACTATTTGAGCTCTGATTTATAAAGTTAGCTTTCCAAGCATTTAAAATACATGTATTTGTAAATTTTGCTGGATAACAAAATAAATGCAATGCTACAGCATGATAGGGACTGTTTTGAGATTGTGATGCAGCTTTCAAATGAAATTTAATATGCTATACAATTTTCCTTTATGGAAATAAAGATCTGGCAGACTTTAGTTGGAAATTATTTTGTAGATAACAGCATATACTATCTTCAGCAGTGAAGATAGTATTGAAATCTTGTTATTTTGAGCCTGGAACTGGACTACTAGCCTTCTTATCTTTTAGCAAAATTTTCCTCCAAAAAGTAATAAAAAATATAGGAAAATCAAACTTTTTCTGATCACATCTGCTTATGGAATGAAAGACACAAATCATTATCATCATTTTAAAAAAATTAAAACATCTATAAGGAAGTTATTACTGTTTCTTAGCTCACACTTTCCTTTTTTTAACAAGGCATTAGCTATAATCATAGAATCATAGAATCACTCAGGTTAGAAGGGACCTCAAGGATCATCAAGTCCAACCGCAGCCTAACCATAGTACCCTAACTCTAACAACCCTCTGCTAAATCAAATCTCCAAGCACCACATCCAAACGACTCTCAAACACATCCAGGGATGGTGACTCAACCACCTCCCTGGGGAGCCTATTCCAATGTTTAACCACCCTTTCTGTAAAGACGTGTTTCCTAATGTTCAAACTAAACTCACCTTGGTGCAACTTGAGGCCATTTCCCCTCGTCTCGTCATCTGTCACCAGTGAGAAGAGACCTGCCCCGCTCTCTCTGTAAGCACCTTTCAGGTACTGGAAGAGAGTAATAAGGTCTCCCCTCAGCTGCCTCTTCCCCAGACTAAACAGCTGCAGCTCCCTCAGCCTCTCCTCACAGGGCTGATTTTCCAAGCCCTTCACAAGCCTCGTTGCCCTTCTCTGGACCTGCTCCAGTACCTCCATGTCCCTTCTGTATTGAGGTGCCCAAAACTGAACACAGTACTCCAGGTGAGCCTCACCAATACCAAGTACAGGGGCAGGATGACTTCCCTAGTCCTGCTCACCACACCATTCCTGATACAAGCCAGGATGCCATTAGCCTTCTTGGCTGCCAGGGCACACTGCTGGCTCATATTCAGCTGAGTGTCCATCAGTACACCAAGGTCCCTTTCCATCATGCAGCTTTCCAGCCACACCTCCCCAAGCCTGTAGGGTTGCCTGGGGTTGTTGTGACCAAAATGCAGGACTCG